>OX382260.1:8153631-9425345 GCA_947507595.1 Pyralis farinalis
AGTCCATTTTACTCTAGATAATTTAGGGAAGGATATGTTGCCTTTATCGATAAAAATATTCTAAAATATTTGACTATGACTGTAATGTGTGCCATATCTAGGAACATTGTCAAGAAAAGATTGTACATATTTGTAAATATCACTTGCACGGTGGTGAAGGAAAACATCGTGAGAAAACCCGCACGTCCAAGAAATTATATTTCGGAAAACGTGTATCTTTTGAAATATAATTTCTTGGTCTACTTTAGCTAAGATAGGTCTGGTATTCCCTCGGGGTGTGGAGGTCTGACGGCAGTCGCAACAAAAATCATCTTCGGCAAATCTTTAGGCTTACGTTTCAATTAGGAAACGACATAATGCTAAACAAGAAGTTATGACTTTCCTCTTCTGTAATATCAGTACCAATAATCTCTCCAAATCTCATGACTATTGTTATAAATCGATGACATAAGTCTCACCAGATTTCATATCAATAGATATATTACACGGTGCGCTTTAAATTCTCGTTGGTTCCAATAAATACCGAGATTCATGGGTATATTATTGCATTGATATCCTGTGGATCGAGTTAAGGTAACCTTCGATACGATTTTGTTGTTATTCATTGAATTCATACGGTATATCAGTAGGTAACAAATTTCTAAGCTGGTATATATTTTCATTTTGACTTTATTGAAGCAGTAATGACACTACCTTGGCAGCTGGTAATTCTGACGTAAAAATGAAATTAATACTTTATTGCATGGCATATGGTAACATTTATGTAATTTCATTCATCACACGACAGAATATTACATTATAGCATAACGTATTACGTATATCTAGTCTGGTCATAAATACCATTACATAGAAAGTTTTCTTTGTTTTTCAACTCTTTAATTATTTTGAATTTGAGACGGATTTATTATGTTAAAACCTTCTTTCGATTTTCAGCCGTTTTACATATTTTTTTCGTGTTTATTATCAAGCTACAGTATGGAATGGGGTATTAAAGAAAATATGATTCCAGTGATTGCCTTGTACGAAGTGGGTATGGAGCCGTTCGTCATATTCAAGACACTTCAAAATTGGTATTAGCCGTATGTTCGCATATCGTACTATGGACAGATATACCAACACTTCCTTGGTTGAAGTCCATAAAAGATCGGGCGACCGAGTGCTGTTAGAACTACAAAGGCTGTTAATGATGTTCAAGCAAGAATTCGCCGAAACCCTATTAAAAAACAAAAAATCTTATCACGGAAAATGAAGATTCCCGTTAGGACTCTGTCGCGCGTAATAAAACAAGACCTGATACTCTGCGCTTATCGTCGATATGCAGGACATACCTTAAATCAATCCCTATAGTTGAAGAGAGTGGATCGATCAAAACGCCTTCTGTCTCGATACGTAGGTGAAAGGCACAGAAATATCTTCTTTCCTGATGAAAAATATTCACGATTGAAGAACACTACAATAAGCAAAATGACAAAGTGTCCGCACATAGTTGTAGAGCAGCCGTCGAAGTGGTTAGAAAGATACAAAGTGGCATCATCTGCGGTTGTAATGGTTTTGTGGGGGGTGTCTTCTCAAAGAGTCACAAAGCTTCATTTTGCGAAAAAGGTGTGAAGACTTCAGCCCAAGTATATCAAGCGACTGTCTTGGATCATGTAAAACCTCTCAGCAATGGACTTTTTTTAAAATGTACTGATTCCAGCAGGACTGTGTACTTGTTCACAAGTCACGGACTACCCAAAAGCCTGGCTCGAAACCAACGTTCCGGACTTTATAAGAGCTGAAGACTGGCCCTTGTTTAGCCCAGATCTGAACCGCTTAGACTACGAATTATGATCAGTTTAAGAGGACATGGCGTGCTCGAAACGACACGCCGGCATTGTGTCTCTTAATAAGTCTCTGGAGCAAGCAGTGGCAAAATTTCCCATGGAAACAGTATATAAATCCATAGATTCGTGGCCAGACAGATTAAAGGCCTGTATCTAAGCCAAAGGTGGCTATTTTAATTAGAATATTTTTTTATTTTTTGCTGAGACTTCCATAAATATGCACATGTATTTTTCATTAAGATTACATTACTTCATAAAAAAATAAATGCATATTCATTTGTAACATAACTTATGGCCGAACTAGGTATATAAATAATTAATTGTCACGTGTTTTATCGATGTTTACGCTACATCACTGTTCCTTTATCGGGCGCAGCCAATCGACACGGCATCCTCCTCTGACGTATTACAGAACATTCTTCTAGCTCAAGCTTGAATACCTATTTATTTTCGAAGCCCAAATCTACTGGATTGGGATCGCGGTGGATGTAATTAGAGTGGCTTTTAAGTTATTTGTAAAGTTCGCTAATTATGCGACCCTTTATTTATTTGACTAACTCGGTCTGGTGGTTACCAATGGTTACTGTAACACCGAGAGTCGTGGGTTCGATTCCCATATATGATAATTATTTGTGCGCAAGATGTGTTGACGTAAGTTTATTGTAATATCAATTGAAAACAACCTGCATTGTTTAGATTCTTTCCGCATTTCTTCTTAGTTAATGGTCATTTTCGAAATGCTGGTAAATTAAAAAAAAATGTAAATGACGACTACGAAAAAAGTATAGACATAATGCAACAACATTCCATTAAAAAATAATGTAAGACATAATAAATAAATAAATACTATTTCATCTGGTCTCTACTTCACCAATTTGGCACTTTATTGAATATCTCTGCGCCTTACCTCCCTCACGTCCAGAAACCAATAAACCACTTGACAACGTATAAAGGCACTATTCACTTACAAAACGTAGTGCTTTAGCACCTAATATCCTGACACTTCGAACCTACTGACCAATGGGAGGTTATTTTATTTAATAAGCCGATAAGTGACACGATAACCCATAACAGTGAATTGAGTTACTATTATTCTCCATAGGTTATTTCCTTAATTTTAAAGCCAGAGCTTCAGTAGATAGTTTAACAGGAGTTAGCACCTGCGTGCAGGTAAGATTTGCTCGCATAGTACGTCAAAATTCAATCACAACATTCCTCCTTTGTTGTTAACTAAGCTAAATATTAAGTACCGTAATAAAATCACCACTAGTTACCAAAGCTTGGACGTTAAACCGTAAAATATTCATTTTTATTTTACGTTCTAGGCTAAGGACGTAATTTTCCCGCCGCCGTCGGAAGTAAAGCTTATTCTATTAATAATAAATCTATGATAAAACCACCCAATTGTTTTTCCCGTTCACTGTGAGTGAAAATATCCTTTGATGTTATGAATTCTGCGTGAGATTTCGTGAGAACAAAATACAATGTAACGTGAGATATTTTGTGGTCTTGAGAATGATATAACGTTTTTTGATTTTTCCATAGTTTCATTTCATTATAATATGCTAGCAAAAACTTTATTTCGGTTGAAGTAGCCTACGCCACCTATGTATATCTTCACGCCAGTTCCCTTGCGGAGTAGGCAGAGGGAATCAAGTTCCTCAAAACGCGATTCTTATACACCTCGCATGCTTCTTCAATATTCATAGTCCGCATAAACATTCATACCGTTTGATGCATGCTCGCTGGTAAGCACTTTAAATATTTATCCCTTCCAATTTAAATGTTTATTTATTTTTATCCTTCATTGTCCAAAAGACCTTATAAAGAACCTTATAAAGAAAGACTTAATTCTATGAGCAATTTCTAGCTGTAAACATTTTCTTAGAAGTATTTTAAAGTTTAGGGAAATTATAAAAAAATATTTCCCAAATTTCTACAAGAAATTAACACCGGCCGAGATGGCGTTGCCTATTTGCAAATTGCAGACTTCCTAAATCAGTGTGAGTATGTGATTGAATAATTTATTTTAATAAATTATTCAATCACAACTGATATAGGAACTCTGCAATGTGTTGTGTGTCTGCAAGTGTTGCAAGTTATTCAATCACAATCTGATATAGGAAGTCTGCAATTTGCAAAATTACTGGTTTTTCCTTAAAATGACTGGTCTAAGCTGGAAATCTAATCACTGCTAAACTACATTGTCATAATTTTGATCCACTATAAAAAGGTGAGCGTGATTGTTGCAGTGGTTTAGAAGAAAATTTATTCACACAAACACTTTAAAATTTGCTAGAACAACTCGGGAGGCCTTAAAATGTAAGCATTATGAACGGAATCGCACAGTTTGCAATAGCCAGAGAATTCAACCTTCGGCATTGGAATCACATTTTTCGCGGTTCTAGAGAATGATGTTCTTCAAAATGGACCTGATTAAAGTTATTTCCAGGTTGGCACCGCTCAATTGATGCACGTAGTTAAGCAAGTGTTCATCGGCTTGACTGCTTAGCATCATGTAGGCTGCAGGCTTGTCTACCATATTAGTGGTATAAAAGAAAATAATTACGACTTTAGGACAACTACGATAAATTCCACTTATATGCGAAGTTGAAATCAAACGAATTCCATTTAAAAATCTTTCAAGCGTTCACCACTAAAAATGAATACTTACAAAAATTAATTTCCTCTCTACATTTGCTATAACGTCCGAAAAGGGTCAAAAGTAAAACCTCATCGTAGGAATTAATGGGCAGTCCATTTCAGCAAATGCGGCCATCGGGCAGCCATTAAAGCTGGTCAAATCTACATCTAAATCTAACGCATATATCCACTGTCAATGGTCCAGCCCGATTGATCGGAGTCCAGTTGCCAAAGTTTGCCCAAAAAAATATTGCTGCAATTTATTTAGAGTGTGGCCTAACTTGAAAAAGTAAAGCGAAATTCAACCGATATGATTATAAGTTTTAAAGATGCTAAATATAGAAAGTACTTACAAATGTGTATTTGGTAATGACAGTCATTTCATACGATAAGATAAAGATAAATATAAAAATTCTTTATTTGCCATTGGGCCTTCACGGGCACTTATACATGTCTCACATTTTCTGAAATATAATATTATTGTGTCTTATTTTACTTTTCCTTTTTTTTATCTTCTAGAATTTCGGAAATTACTATTGGCGAAGAAGAAATGAAGACAGAAACTTGCTAATATAGGTCTGTATGTATGTATGTATATCTTCACGCCAGGTCCCTTGCGGGGTAGGCAGAAAGAACCGAGCGCCATAACACTCGGTCCTTACACACTTCACTCGCTTCTTTCACATTCATAGCTCTTTTTATGCACGCTCGCCAGTTCCTAAGGCACCTGACATCACCTTCTGATAAAACACGACCAATTTGGTCATGGTCTTGGTCTTCCTCGGCTCATAAACTCGTAATATAGGTCTCTCTATTACAATTTTTTTTTACATAAACATATTGGTACAATAATGATATCAAATGGTAAAATTAAAGATTATTAAGGACAGGTAGTCTGTGCTGAATTATTTCCATATATCTTTTGCCTTGTGTGTTTTAGTTTGTACCTGCCATGGCAGAAAATATATTAGTGGGTGGTGGTTTAGTCATTTGGGCGTCGGTATTGGTGCGTGTTGTTTGGCTGCCTATCTTGTGGACAATATATAAATGAATTAGAAAACCATGACTTAGATAATATTTAAGTTATTGCATTAATCGCATTGTCGCAGGGGTTAGTGGCCCTGGAGCAAGAAAGGTCGGTACAGGAGGTACAGGAGAAATAAAAAATACACGGGTTTATTTAAGAAAGAAAAGTAGGTACAATATTTAGGGGTTGTGAGTTATGGCTTTTGCTACATTTGCTCCGAAGACACTTATCTCTCTCAGAGGCTGCAAATGGCACGCTGTAGATGGCGGTTGGCGTGGTGCAGAACTGAATGTTAGAATTGTATATTTCATTAGGTAATCAATTTAGAATACTGATATTAACCGGTTTTTTTTTCGCCAGAGCGACATCTAGCGGTAAAGTAGTCAATAGCGCAATACTATGTGGTGTGCTTTACACCCACTACATTGCGCTAGTTGAGACATTTTTAGATGAGTTAATATGTTATGTTAAGTGGTAAGGATAAACCGTTACAGCATCAGGCCGTAAGGACGATGTAAGAAACAGAGTTGGTCTGAAAGATAATGTCGGTGTTAAAATAAGAAGAGGTATGCCCCGTTAGTTTGGACTTGTAGAAAAAATACTGGAAGAAATAATTATAAAATAGGTATACAACGTGAAAGTAGAAGAATATAGAAGCGGAGAAAGGCCAAGATTTACCTATTATGACCAAATTGATCGTGTTTTATCAGGTGATGTCAGGAGTCCTAGAAACCAGCGAACATGCATGAAAAAAGCTATGCCTCTTAAAGAAGTGAGTGAGGTGTGTAAAGATTGAGTTGGGCTTAGTTCTCTCTACCTACCTCTCAAGACATTTGGCGTGAAGTTATAGATAGATAGAATCGCGTCAGGCAGGGTAAATTATTGCATGAACCCCCTTGATTGATGAAGATGAACCCTTTGATAATAATTCTCATTGACTTCATAGTTGCAGTTTCACTACCTAAATGAAACTTTTATTATCACCAATAAAGCTACGTTGGATGCTATAACAGAGCCAAGTTCAGCGTATTATTTTATACACTGTCGTTCATCGTCATTTCAACCCGAATTCGTATACTATTAGACATAGGCTTCCGACTAGAGAGCGACTTGTCTCGATCCTAAGCCAAAGCCACAGCATCCATCGACTCCCTAAAAATTTATTTTGGTCGCTGTTCCATCTAGCTAAGTCATCCCACACTGTGTCGCAAGCGGTTGCCGATTCTACGAGCAATGTCGCCGGCCCACTGCTACCTCAACTTGCTCGGTCCATTCAATCCGATCATTAAATATAAAGAAATTTTGCCTTTAAGTTCATACTCGCTGACTCTTATGTCTCAAGCTAATAGTCCCCCAAAGGGTTCACAGTAATCCCGCGAGGTCGAACTGCGTATTTTATTAGATTGCTTGTCACTTACTCGTATTATGGCTTATGTTTTACAGATATTGGCCGTTAGGATATACCAGACTGATATAGGTTAGTGATTTGACAGCTTTACTTGAAATTAATCAATATAATGTCGAATAGGTGTACTTGAGCTACATACTTCTTAGCAACATTTCACAAAAGTACATGGCTATATAACACGAATATTAAATAATAATAAATATAATAAATATTGTTGGACAAATTACACAGCGCCATCTAGCCCCAAAGTAAGCGAAGCTTGTGTTATGGGTACTAGACAACTGATAAACATACGTAAATACATTTTTTTTTTGTAAATACATACTTTTTATACACAATATTCACGCAAATAAAACTGTTTTTAATTTTAAAGTCAAAGGTATAAACTAATTAAGTCGATATGAATAAGAATGAATTGGAGTTAAATTATATTAAATAAAGTCAAGCATTAATTTGACATGGACAGTAAAAAACTGCATTTTGTTCTAGAAAGTGCAAGTAAATTGAAAGTTGGACATATAAAATTGTACATGACATTGGTATACAATACAAAATAACCAGAATATGAAGATGGAGAAAAAAGAAAGTAGAAGAAAAGTAGAAAAATCGCGCATAGTGAGTGTCGAATTCGAAGAAAAATTTGTATAAATCGTACTGAAATATAATGTCAACTACAGAAAAATATAAAAAATTGCATAAATCATACTGAAATATAGTGTGAACTACAGAAAAATATCCACGCGCACCTAATATGTCTATCTATTTTACTTAGTCTGGTCATAAATACTGTTACATAAAAACTGTTTTTTCTACTCTTTAATTATTTTGAATTTGGAACGTGTTTATTAAGTTAAAACTTGTTTCGATTTCCCGCCGTTTTACATATTTTTGTCAAATTACAATATGGAATGGGGTGTTAAATAAAATAGGTCTACAGTAATTGCCTAGCACAAAGCGGATATGGAGTCGTCGGTCATATTCCAGATACTTCAAAATCTATCAGGTAGAGAGTGGATCGATTAAAATGCCTTTTATTCCGATACGCAGGTGAAAGACATAGAAATATCCTCTTTATTGATAAAATAATATTCACGTTTGAAGAGCACTACAACAAGCAAAATGACAAAGTGTACGTACACAGTTCTAAAGAAACCGCCTATGTAGTGGTTGGAAAGGTACAATGTGGTCATCGTCCTGTGTCTGTAATGGTTTGGTGGGGAATGTCTTATGAAGCAACCAAAGTGTAACAAGAGACTGTCTTAGATCGTGTTGTTAAACTTCTCAACAATACACTTTTTAAAAATGTACCGTGAACTTTCCAGCAGGACTCTGCACCTGGTCACAAGGCACGAACTACCCAAGCCTGGCTCAAAACCAACGTTCCGGACTTTAAAAGAGCTGAAGACTAGCCTTCGTCTAGCTCAAATCTGAACTCTTAGACTACAAATTATGGTCAGTTTTAGAGGACATGGCCTACTCGAAACGACACGCGGACATTGTGTCTCAAGAAATCTCTGAAGCAAACAGTGGCTAAATTTCTCATGGAAACGGTGCGTAAATCCATAGATTGGTGGGTAAAGGTGACCATTTCGAATATATTTTTTTTTTTTACAGAGACATCCATAAATATGTACATATAAGTTTTATTTATATTATATAAGTTTTATTATATTACATTACTTCATAAAAAATAAATGCATATTCTTTTGTAACAGAACTTACGGGCGGATTCGTTATAACTCATTGATGACGATCAGTATTTTATAAAGTTGTGTCGATTCCCTAAAGTATCTCGAATGAAATTATAGATCTCTGACTGAATGGAAAGAGATTACGTTAGCCAGTCATTGAATATAATAACAATATTCTCTAGAAATTATGTTACTTGCAGAGAGTAATCGAAAAAGATGGTATTTAATAATAAGCGGTGTTTTATAGACATAGAGAAAAAAATAGATATTATTTTTTAGTGATATCTCTTACACTGACAGTTAAATTTTGAGATAAAATACCTAAATTTAGATTCAATGATACGTTTTAAATAATAAAGGCAAACCTAATTCACTAATGTCCACGCGTACCAACGCCCCAAGTTTATTTATTTATTTAGGTACACCAACAGGTTACATGTTTACATTCTCAATAACATTATTAAAGGTACTTATTCTAGCATGAAACCCAATTAAAGGTGAACACAACATTTTCGAATACATGGGTAAGCATTCAGTACTAACAATAATTACATTAATACTAATATAAAGTTCATTATAGTAAAAAATTAATGTTTTTTCTCGTCTTGGTTCTTCGAACGAGAGTAAAAAAAAAATTGTTAGGATCAAAACAACTAAAATCCCCTATTACTCATGAAAATATTAGTTTTGATTTCATGGCTCGTGCCTTGATTTTTTATCGAATTATGGAGGAAGAAATAAATGTTGTGACGCCTGAATTAGCTAAAAAGAAGTCAAAGCTCCAGACAAATGAAAAACAGGAGAAAAAACAGCAAGATTTATAAGTTATCGTTATAATTTTGCTTTGTTTTTGGTAGGGTCATATGACTTTAAACTTTCGAATGTCTCATTAACAGGGTCGGACTCGGAGATCGCCCAAGGTGTATATGTTTTCACCAAAACAGAGGGCATTTTTTTTATATTAAAATGCAAGCTGACTGGTTAATACTTAGACAACTTAATTGGGTGTTGCACTCAGTATTTAGCACCTATATATTTATAGGTTTACCGACATTTTTGTCTGTAAGTTAAGGCAGATAAAATGTATGGGAACTTTACGTGTTCCACCAGCACCATTTGTTATGTTATGTTTTTTCATAAGTATGAAATTAGTTTTAACTTATTCCAGGTACTCTGCAAAAATCTTGCCAGAAAACCAAAGTGTCAACACAACAATAAGAGTGTGTACAAGTGTGAAGTGTTTGACTAGAAGACTCCATGCAAACATGTGTTGAAAAGCACTCAAACATTGCACTTAGTAAATTAGTAAAACGAAGCGAATTATCATAAAAGCAGATCGCCGGAAAATCTTAGTCCGAGGAGAAATTTCATATAGAAATGACATAATTATGTAATACACTGGCCATAACTAAACATGGGAAACGTTTATCTGGAATCCAACCAAATATATTAGAAGCACGATTTAATATTAAAACCGAAAAAATAGCAGATGTTAAAAAACTTCTAGAAAAACATTTTGGTGAAGCTTAGAGTGAATTACCTGATTTAAAATACTACAAAAATGTACTGGCTTAAAATGAAAATCTACCATAACAAGAAGTTGGAAATACAGAAACGATTATTCTGATTACCTATCAGAAGAAATTTTTGATTTTGTTCAACGTTCTTAATAATCATTGTCGTTTACTGGATAATCGATCATTGTTTACTGAATTTTCGCCGTCTTATTGTAGCAAGTAACTATGTAGGTAGAAATATAAAGTAAGTAAAGAATTCTTGAAGCACTTTAATTGTTTAATAACTGACAATATAAAATAATTGGAAGAATATTTCAATCAGTTTCTAAATTTGAACCGAAATAAATAAAAAATGTGGGTTTCTTTTATTTTTAATACTCAAAGCCTAAGTATGTCCCTATATTAGTTAATTACATCAAATCAGCCTAAGTCACATTGTATTTTTTCAGATTCGCTTAAGCCCAATAACATTTTGTTTCAAATAAGCTTAAATCTACGTTGTAATTATCAAAGGTACTTAAGTCCAAATTAAAAACTAGTTTAAATTCAAACTTGATGGTTGTTTTACCTTTTTTTGCAATGTTGCCAATAGACGTTATTATACGAGTGTTGGCAGTATTACACTGTATTTCAGAGTCATCAATGAAGCAAACAGAAACTACATCATTCTCACATATTTTTTAAGCGCGACTTAGGCACGTTTGATATGTATTGACACAATTATTGATGTATATTTAGAACTTGTTGCAAGTTTGAACATGTACTCGGGATATTTATGTTATAGTAATAACTGGTCAGAGATGTTATTTTCTTATGTAGGAATATCTGGTGGTGTATTATTAATGCTTGAATCACTTATGCTTAGAACAATTTTGCGTTGGAATGCCATTAATCTAAAAACAATGGTGAGAAACTGCGAAACACATACGAATTCGTATATATTTATTATGCTTTGAATTAAACAAATTTTAACGGAAGTATCGCGTGTTTTATTTATTTTGTTTCGAACGCTTTGCAGCATCCGTGGTCGCAGGAGTCTTCCAGGAGTCTTGAGAGAGAGGAGGTTCAACAAAATAAATAAAACACGCGATACTTCCGTTAAAAATTGTTTAATTCAATGTGTAACAATCGCGAAAACCTAAGACAATACTATTTATTATGCTTGTTTTTATGTTTCTTGTTTTCAAAGTTAAAGCACTGATAAAACGGCATACGTCATTTACATATAAATAGTACGAATTGTGAACTAGTCAGAATGAGAAATTGGCTATTTGATGAGTAGGTCCCTAGCTTTGCAATACAGAGTGTAACTTGCTTTACCAACTCTGCTACTAACACAGCAAATCCTTACTCTCACTTGCTCGCAGAAACATAACAACCCTCTAGGGCGTCGTTATTTCTCCAAGGTTTTATGTGACGTGAAGGTATTTACCCAATCAACCTACTATATTACACCTTAATTTTATCGTCCTGTGTGGGAGTCAAACTTACGAATCTCGGTGTTAAGTATTTGCTAACCCTTCGACCATTGGGCTCGTCATTGTATTCTGTAACATTTCTGCACTGAGCATCCGCCGCGATTAATAATCACGATTTGAATATCGACCTCTTCCACACCAGCACTGCTTCAGTTAGGACTTAGACTGCATATAGTTTCTTCTCCTGTTAAAAGTTAACAACTTTTCCTGTTCAAGTTGTCAAAAAGAAAAGTCGCTTTATTACATTTTTTCTTTATCACTTGACTACACATTAGTGGAGTTTTGTAATTAGCAATAAGGTTACACATTTTACAATACATATGCATATTAAGCTGTAAGACTCCCAAATAATAAATAAACAAACATTCCCAGTTTTTTGACACTAAATTCTCTAAATGTTTTTTTTTCTCCTACTTCTTTGTTCCACGAGTTCATTGTGAGGTTCCAAATCATAGATTGAATCATCAATAACTTACTGCATTTGTTCCTATCCGATACCATTATTAAAATGTTTTTTTAAATACCACTAAGGTGGAAATCAAGCGTACGATTTGCCTGATGATAAGGAGTTACCGTAGCCTATGCAACACTCATGGGTTACCGACACTTCACGCCTTTCTTGAAAACACCATGTTGTAGTCCCTTGGGAAACCTCGGCTGGGAGTTCATTCCACAACTTGAGAGTTCTCGGAAGAAAACTTCTCTGGAACTGCATAGTACGTAACCATTGGGGCTCCAGTGTTTGAGGGTGAACTCGCCGCCGTATATAGCTATTGTATTGATTAAAACAAATTGAATGTTAGCTTAAGCGGATTTACTTTGAAGATAACTTAGACAACGAACGCCTTCAATTGAATGTGATGACTCATCGTTTGTCTAGGAAACTTACTTAACTTAGTCTGAAGTTCTAACTGCCACTTACAGGGGTCTCTTAGTATATTGATTTTACTGATCAGATTGTATAGAATTTATTTGATAATATGTTTATTGAACAAGTAATTGTAATATAACAATATTGCATGTGCATGAATATAATTACCATTATGTGTATATGAATGTGGTTGTGTGCGAAGGAGCATGCTCGCGCGTGTGTGTGTAAATTAGTCAATTCACTTAGAATTCATTAGCTCCATTATGAGTATTAGCATAGATTTTTATTCAAATTTACATCAGCAACTGCTTGGTAGTCCACCACCTTATGAGTATCTACCTACCTCATTTTTCTATTTAAATTGTGTTTTGATTAGGTAATCACTTCATCCTCCATCTTATGAGTACCAGCCTATTTTTTAGCGTTCTGTACGTCATAGCGAAAATCGGAACCATTATAGAATCACTTTGATGTCCGTCTGTCCGTCTGTTAAGACCCTTTTTCTTAGGGACGGATAGAGCTATCAAGCTAAAATTAATATCTCCGGTCTGCAATCCCTTCGAGCAGTGAAAAATTCTAATTTCTAATAAAAATATGAAAGATACCGCTGTTTATGCCTTGTTTATGTTGCATATGTTGACACCCACCAGGGAATCAAAACCTATAGGGTACTTCCCATTGACATACAATCACGAAATTTGGCATGAAGCAATGCCATGTAGCACAAATAAAGGACAAATCCCAAAAACTGTCAGTTTGTAGTTACATAACAAAAGAAATTGTATTTTTAAACTTTCGCGCCTCAAAAGGAAAACATAACGGAACCCTGATGTGATCACTTTGTTGTCCATCTCTAAATTTTTTAAGATCGTTTTTCTCAAGAACGCGTGGAGGTATGAAGTTGAAATTATTATCAAATACTCGAGTCTACAATCTCTTGGAGTATTGATGAAATCGAACTTCAAAGTCAACGCAATCAAAATATACGGGCATTTATGCCAAATATTTTGACATTCTCAAAGCAATTGAAACCTATAGGTTACTGTCCGTTAACATGGAATCATGAAATTTGGCAAGAAGCAATGTATGTAGCACAAAAAAAGGGAAAAATCGGAACTTCATAAATTTGTTGTTATATCACATAGTGACAAAAGTATCCCAACGGCAAAGTAAGATTTTCCCTCAATTCAAATTAACTTTTCGTTAGACCCACGTTTAGTGCCGACTCGCGCTTCGCCGGTTTTTATTTTATTGACATCGTGTTTTGCTTTGGTAAACGTTTCATGTCCGTGTTATGAATACAGTTATTTGTTGTATGCTTGTTTGCCTCCCAAAAGTATATAAAAATGTGTAGACACATTGTAAAAGTACCATCCAATTAGAACACCGGTGGGGAACCCCCTCTAATTGGTCACGCGTAGCCACTTACCGCGAGGGCTATCCATTCGAGTATCAGATGGTTTGATCTGTCTGCCGTGATTGGATACTGAATCGGGAAGATGGGAGATTAATAACCAAGAAACACGTAACTGTAGCAAGTGGAAGGAAATTAGCGAATAGATCATGGTAGTACGTGCACAATATCGATACTAATATAATAAACCGGAAGATTTCGAACTAATTATCAGTAACTATTGGTCGGATTTAAAAACTGTTTTAGCATTTGGTAACCCGCGTCTTGAGAAAGGTTATAGGCATAAATTCAACATCACGAATATCCATAGAAACGAAGCAAAAATAATTAAATTGAGAAAAACCCACGGGATACCATCATACGCACGGACGCGGGTTACAGCTAGTCTATTTCTAAAATAGTGGATCTATATATCTATAACTTCACGCTAAATCCCTTGCGAGGTAGACAAAGAGATCCGAGCGCCATGTGACTTGATCCTTACACACCTCACTCACTTCTTTAACATTCATTGCTCTTCTCATGCACTCTCGCCGGTTTCTGAGGCTCCTGAAATCACCTTCTGATAGAACATGACCGATTAGGTCGTGGTAAATCTTGGCCATCCTCGACTCCTACATCCATCCACTTTTTTCATCAGTAAAGAGGATATTTCTGTGCCTTTCACCTGCATATCGGGACAGATGGGGTTTTGATCGATCCACTCTCTTCAACTGTAGGGATTGATTTAGGGCATGTCCTGTTTATCGACGATAAGCGCCGAACTTAAATTCTTGTTTTATTATACGCGACAGAATCCTAGCGGGAATCTTCGTTTCTCGCGATAACATCTTTTGGTTCCTAATAGGGTTTCAGCGAATTCTGGCTACAGCCTTTGTAGTTCTAATAGCATAGCCCCGATCTTTTATGTCTTCAACAGAGGAAGTGTTGGTGTATCTGTCAATAGTACGGTATACAAAAATACGCCTGATACAAAGCTTTTGAACGGTCTTGAATATGACCGACGGCTCCATATTCACTTTATGCAAGGCAATCACTGCAATCCTATTTCCTCAATTTCCCCATTCCATATTGTAATTTGATAATAAATAGGAAAAAAATATGTAAAACGGCGGTAAATCGAAAGAAGTTTTTAACATAATAAACGCGATCCAAATTCAAAACAATTAAAAAGTTGAAAAAACACGAAAGTTTCTATGTAACAGTATTTATGGTCAGACTAGTTATTTATTTCCTGAATTCCAAAAGACCATTCTTACCGTGTCGCCTACTTCGCTGGTATACTAGGCTTTCAAAACAGAAATAATTATTTATTTATAAGTCTATATCTTGCCAAATATGTATGAATAGCCCTTATCAATCCACCCTAATCTGAGACCTGTCCAAACGATATATCAATTGTATTCGGCATTAATAAAGACACATACTTACTGGTTTAATGATAAATCTTCTAGTTTAATGTCGTCTGCTAACCAATTAATATTCAATACCTGTTATAAGGCACTGATATGCAAAAGTAACAGATTGGGTGAAAAAATACAGCCTTATTATCAACTACACTTGGTCATGTATATAAGAAAATTACCAGCTAAATCGTAAATCAGATGATACATACCCAGATGACGTATTAATATTCCTTTTAACAAATTTTGATCTTCTAAATAGTTCCATATAAAATACTCTATCCTTGAGACCTTGAGTATGTAAATTGATTTCCATACATTCAGTCACACTATACATACAAATATAACAAATAGGCATACACATAAAATATTTCAGGCAGAACTTCAATCACTAATTGGTCACGTGTCTACACTCAAATTAAGGGTTTCAAGGGACGCGTAACTTTGCGTGCGTGTTTCCTAATTCACGTTCACCCAGCTTAGTGCGTGCGATCAGCGTAACTTACACTACGTCAGAAATGTATGTATGTTCGTACGTAATGCGTAATAATTATTTTAGCAAAATACGTATCGCTTGGACTCAATAAAATTGATTAGTCAAGGGGAAGGGATTATTCCATTCTATAACTTCACGCCAAATCCCTTGCGGGGTAGGCAGAGAGAACCAAGCGCCACATGACTCGATCATTACAAACCTCACTCGTTTCTTTAACATTAAAATTGTTCTTCTTATGCACGCTCGCCGGTTTCTAAGGGCCCTGACATCACATTCTAATAAAACACGATAATTTTTGTCATGGTAGGTAAGTTTTGGCTTTCCTCAGCTCATATGCCCTTTTAGATTCGCGTTGTATATAATTATGTTTCGTAATTATTTTCTCCTGCATTCTTTCTGCCTACTTCGGAGCATGCCTCGTCTTAACGTTTGCATAAAACAGACAGTTTACCATTAAGGTATGCGTAAACTTGTATTTATCGATCTTATTCGAATAAACAACCTAGCAGACAGCATGCAACCCTGTTTGGCACTAATTTTGACATCAAACCAGGGTGACATGCTGCCATCTATCCACATACGTGCTTACTAGGTGGACTGTATAGCACCGAGCAGTGCTTCGCCAATCGTATGTCTCAGCAATGTGCCCCACAGTTCCTTTCATACAACCCTTTCTACCTTTCTACAAATGCTTTCTCAAGATCCACAAAACTTTCTGGTCTATGGCCAGATTCTTTTCCACTATATTGCGGAGCGATAAAAGTTGATCCGTATATCCCCTTCCATTTCGGAATCCTCCCTGTACGTCCCACAGTATTTCAACGGATTTCACCCTCATTGTCCTTTTAATTATATTCGAAAGGAAGAAGAAAGAAAAACGTTTATTAGGACATAACACAACATCATACAGAGTACCAATTAAACAGCGACGAACATACAAATACAAAAATCGAAACAGAAAACAGTACAATAAAACATTAAAAAAAAAAAACAAAGTGATGTCGTGTGATGTAACAAAAAGTTCATCTCAGCATATTGTCAGCTTTAAGAGAGCTGGCGCTGATTTTCAGAGGGGACCTGTCTATTGACTTCACGGAAGAACCACAGACACAGACTGGACAAATATACATTATAATATTACAAACCAAGTTACTACAATACAAATAACAGTATAAAATTAGTTGTAGAACAAATAAGATTATGGAAACACTTAATATCAAAATTAGACCGATTTCCATCTATTTAAACGACTCCCTTTCATTCATTCACACATTCGTTCAAACTGTCAAATGCGTTATTCTTCTTCATATTCCATATACTTTTGCTCCTAAGCTGATCAAACTGATGGCCCTTTAGCTGACGCAGTCCATACGTGATCTCTTGCCCTTATGCAAGGGCATGATGACTACGCGCCTCCAGTCTATTTTTTTTTTTGACCCTTTCAGTTCTCCAGCATAGATTGCTTAAGTACAAGAAGGCGTCCCGGACGTAAGAGCCATTTAGTTTTATCATTTCAGCTGTGTGAAGAAGTGTGCAGTGCCAGTAGACGATTCTAGTTATAATTCATTGAGAAAAAGTTATTAGAATTTGTTAATAATACTGTATTTTTTGGAATTACAGTGGTCTCTTCATCTGCATGTCCGAACCAACGGAGCATGCCGACCCTGTTTCTAACATCATCATGACGAACACGGTCAACAAGCTTTACGCCACAAATTTTGCGCAACTCTCGCATTTTGACCGCGTTTATCCAACTTTCATACTCTCTCTGACATACCCAGCTCTCGATTAAATGAGTAAGCGTTGGGATCAGCACCGCATTGTGTATAGCGAGTTGTCCTTTCTGACTCAAGTTTTTATTGCCAAGAAGTTTTCCCAACGCTCCATTCACACTGTTCCCAGCATTCACTTGTCTTTCTACATTAGCAGTATACTTTTCATCCCTGCTGAAAGCGCATCCGAGATATACAATCTCATCCACTTGTTTCAACACTTTATTATCAATCGTAATCCTTACATTGGTTCTAGGTTCTATTTCAAATACCATTATCTTTGTTTTTTTTTTGCTTTCATTAGTAAGCCTTTCTCCATACATTCGTCTTTTATCATTGTGACAGTGTTTGCAGTTCTAAAAGTATTCACTCCACCGTTTTAACATTTTCTGAGTGTTAGCAATAATGACACCAGCTTTTCACTTTTTCTTATCTATTCTGGATGCCGACGAACCGCTCTGAGAAGTCATTACCTCTCGCCAAAAGTGTTTGGTGAAGTGTTTTGTCAGCCTCTCTTCTTCATTCGTAATTTGTCATTCACGTTTTTCTTTCACTAAAGCTTTGGTTTCATTCTTGCATAGACGGTATATTTCTTTCTTCTTCTCTCTCATATTTTCATTTAGTAGCAAAGATGGTACATAATTCAGCCACGCATTCCTCTTTCTTGCTACGGAGGATTCAATCTCCGCATTCCACCAGGCATTCGTCTTGAAATTTTTAGTTCGTTATCCTGCCATGATTTCCGATAGGGATACGCACTCGCCAGTGCCTCCAATTCTTGAAAAGTCCCACAAACCGGCTAATCACCAGGTAGTGGTTTAATCTTTCGTAATACGAATGTAATTCAGACGATCACGAAATATTTTTATTAGCATATTTTGGTATTAGCAGATTAGCTCGATGGTACCAAAATATTTCGTGATTATCTGAAATGGTAGTTTCATCAATGTAATAAAATGTAAGGATCTTAAATTTCAATTTATGTTTTTAGCGTTATGAAACATGCTGAGTTTCCTATGCTCATTGATGGTTCGCTAACCATTTACAATTTCGAGACGAGCAACGATGGATGGGGAAATACAACTCCCATTCCCGCCACAAGTACACGAGATGCTCTGGGAAGAGTTCGTCCCAGTGCGTATCGAGCGGGTATTTCCTTTTTCAGTTCATAGTATGGTAGGTCATGATTTTTGTGACGGTCTATTTGATCTATATATAGAAGATTGAGTTTTATTCGTAAATTTGAAGACGTATTGAAACTTACTACCATCACATGAACTAACTTTATTTATGGGGACGAACTGGTATGTAGCCGTGGCAAGTGTGATTAGTGGTATAAACCCTTTTTACCGACTTAGAAAAGAAAGAGGTTCACAATGCGATTAGTTTTATATATCTTTGGTGAAAGGTAGGTCGGCATATGCACCATATATCTACCTAAATACTTATATAAAATTGACCACAGAGATATAGAGTTTTAGATGGGTTAGCCATTAAAGGTTTTATCAGTTTTAATAAGAGAGTTATTTATTTATTACTAGCTGTTACCTGCGGCTTCGCCCGCGTGGTCAAAGGGAAATAATGAGTGTTTTCCTATTGGAGTAAGATATTTTGCGCTATGTCACTGTCGGGCACTCAATAATAAATCCCCATACAAAAAAAAACAAATCAATGCGTTATCGTTATCATGTGATGTCATCCTTTTGATTTGAAAAAAAGGACTAGCAAAAAAAACACTTTAATGTTCATGATAGTATGAACCTCTCTAAGACACTTGGACTTGATGACTCTATGAAATCTATCATTACCTACACTCTAAATCTATTTCACTGGAGCCGTTCATTTGCCCGGAATAAAAGTGTCACTTTTGTTCTATCTATCTATTCTTAACTTCACGCCAAATCAGAAATAGGCAAAGAGAACCGAGCGCCACGTGACTCGATCCTTACATACCCCACTCGCTTCTTTAACATTCATTGCTCTTTTCATGCACACTCGCCGGTTTCTAGGGCTCCTGACATCACCTTCTGAAAGAACACTACCAATTTGATCATGGAAGGTAAGTCTTAGTCTTCCTAGGCTCCTACATCCTTCCACTCTTGCATTGTATATCTTCGTTCATTTCGTCATTCTTTCATCCTGCATTCTTTCTACACGTCCGAACCAACGGAGCATGCCTCTTCTTATTTTAACACCGACGCTCTCTTTCAGACCAACTCTGCTTCTAACCTCATCATTGCGGTCTACAAGCGTTATGCCACAAATTTTGCGCAATGCTCGCATTTCAACCGCGTTTATCCTACTTTCATGCTCTCTCTACCATTCCCAGCTCTCACTTCCATAAGTAAGCGTTGGGACCAGCACTGCATTGTGTTTAGCCAGCTGCGGCTTCAGCTAATCATTACATTGGTTCTGGTTACTTCTCTTTCAAATACCATTATCTTTGTTTTCTTCGCATTCAATAGTAAGCCTTCCTTTGATAGGGTAGGACGAATGTATAAAACATTCGTCCTACCCTATCAAATGCCTTCTCACATTTGACGATATTTATAAATATTTTTGTTCGCTGACAACCTTAAGGCAATAAGGAAATACAAAATCAGTCTGACTCGGTACAATTTCAGGAGGACTTGAACAGGTTAACAGAGTGGCGTGAGCATAACAAAATGTATTTAAATGTGAAGAAATGTACGCATAAAAATTACAAGAAATAAGAATATCATTAACACACTTTACAATTAAAATGGGGAACCAGTCGATGAAGTTGACAAAATACGAGATCCAAGGAGTCCAATTTGAAGAAAATAAACTTTATTGCACATGTTAACAAAGTTTCACTAAAGGTATCAAAACTGGTTGGTTTTGTCACCCATCTGTCACCCAAGCACACCTCATATCAATAGCCACGGTTTGCAACACTATAGGTCTTGCTCGATCGTTACAACCCTACTTTAAATCCTTTCAAATGAACTCTTTACCAGCACACACACATACATAAATTGTATTCAAAGTAACTCAAAGTAGGGATGATCGACACAAAACCATTCATAAGTCACGTACTGCCACCGTGAGGTCTTAAGTATGCTTCATTCTTCGACACTCATATCCCTAATAATTTAAGGATTTTCTATGCTAGGGTCCATAATGCAAGATACAGCGGACAGGATAATCGCCTTTGCTGTTTTAAATCAAAGACTATTCGTACCTACAAATGCAAATTATTGACAAGATAAATTTCAACAAATTGATACATCAAACACTCACCAATACTTTTTGCAGATGACTGTATCATAGCAATAATCAAATGATATAAATGAATTAGACAATAAAATAAACAACACAAGGAGTAATAATGGTGTAATACAATTAAATGGCTGACGATAACAATTTGAACATAAAATTAACAAACACTAATATTATTCAATTTCATCAACTGCAGTCTGGCCATAAATACTGTTACAATTAAAAATAAACAAAATATTACATTTGAATTTAGAATCTGTCATTTTTATATGTTTGTTCATTGAGTTTTCTCATTTTGGCGCCAATACATTGTACAATATTTTGCGATATTAAAATGGAGTGGGGTGATAAAGAGAACCGAATCGCTGTGATTGCATTACACAAAGTAGGTATGGAGCCAAATGTAATTTTTAAAACTCTCCTACGCTACGCTTGGTATTAGTAAAATGTTTGTGTACCGGGCTATTAATAGGAACAATGAGACCTCCTCTGTTTGTGACAGAAAAAGATCTGGCCGATCACGTAGTGTTCGTACGAACAAGGAGGTCAAAGCAGTAAGGGAAAGAATTCGAAGAAATCCTGTCCGAAAGCAAAAGATTTTATCTCGGGAGATGAAGATGAAGAATGCGCAAGCTTGTATTGCCAGAGGAACCTGACTCGTCAATTATATAACAATTCAATTTATTTTTTGTTATTTCGCCGGCCATTTTGACCGTGTTTCTTAAGACATAGGAACGGTTTTCCTGAACATTCCAATTCTACTTTTTATGCTGAATCCGAATCGAAAAAAACGCACAAACAGACAAACGCACAGACAAACATATAGATTTCATATAGGAACGGTGTTCCTGAAATGACGCTCACTAAATCCTAGCTAAGTGAACATAGCGGATATCAAGAGATTCCTTCTGTCATTTATTTAATATACACAAATGTAGAGGAATTTAATAGCATTAAAGTTATTAAAAATACAAAATGTTTGCGCTTTGACATGTTATCAACAGATTACGTACAACATACCCCGCTTGTCAAGCTAAGTGGTAAATAGAATTTGGTTTATGCCGCCACTGGCATAATCCTGTTCTAAACTTCAGTTGACACTTTTGAGCGACGTTCTAAACTAATATCGAACTTTATTACCTATTCTAGTAAACGGTACGAGGATAATGCTGTCTATTCACGATGCAACTATTTCCAATTTGGTCTGCATGGTTGTGATTCTTCGTCTATTTGTACAACATTGGAAGGCATACAAGCACACGACCCACTTGAAGTACAGCGGTTATCGTAGCCTATAAACGCTGGTAGTACATTAAGTGTCACTCCCGCGATACTTCCTCTGCTGTTAACACAGCAACTCCTTAGGAGCTTACCGGTGGCCTCGCCCACATTCAGGAACACAACAACTCTCTAGGGATTTGTTACTTTGCTGAGGTTTTCTGTGCGATTCAGTTTTCTATGGAGGTACTTCCCCATGAGGGCTGTTTTGATGACCTACATCTCTTAAAAACATCCAGACCAAGTCAAACAGAGATGTTCATGCATACTTAAATGTTTGTCCTGAGTAGGCATCGAACCCACGAACGTTGGTGTCAAAGTCGCGTCATTGACAACTGTACCACCGAACACGTCATAAATTATCGTCTTAGCGTTATCCCGGTTCCTGACCCGTTAAGATCTATTGCTTAAACCTAAGGATGCAATTTGATCTAACCTGCTTTGTATGCTTCCGCCACCAATTAGTTCATGCGGCCTAGCGCCGGCCGGCACCTGCCCGCTACCGTTAGTAGAAGCAACATGCCGACGTTGCCATGGCTACATGCATGCGTGGCATACATACTAACATACTAACATGGAGCATGTTATTCTAACGAGTAACGTCTACAGCGCCTGAGGATGCCTCGTGGAGAGACGAAACACGTGTCGCAGCGACGACCAGGCCAGTCGTGGCAACGACGATCGTGGGGGCATGCGGTTTCTGTTCCAGATGGCGGACGACCGCAGCAGCCGAGACAGAGACTGCGGAGCAACCATGGCAGCGTCGGCATGTTGCATCTACTAACGGTAGTGGGTGGGTCCTACATATCATCACAATTTAGTATTTTGTGTATGTTTAGTGTTGTGTATTATCAGAAGGTATTGTCCGGAGCCTTAAAACCCGACGGGCGTGCATGTGAGCTATGAATGTTAAAGAATGAAGCGAGTGAGGTGTCTAAGGACTGCGTCTTATGGCGTTCCGTTATGTTTGCCTACCCGGCAAGAAAGCCGGCATGAAGACATATATACAAACATACTATATACTAGAAGAACAAACGAGCTTACAGTCTGTCTGATGGTAAGCAATTAACTTTAAGGAAGCTATTGTACATTTGCGAATGACCAAGCAAGTAGGAGGGTTTTGTGATTTTTAAAAATAAAAAATGATTTCTAAACTATAATGGCTCATTAGGTCCTTTGTCATATGTCTCACATATATATAACTTACAAAGGAAATTATTTTTTATTTGCCTGAGCAGAGAACTGTAGGAAATTATTCTCA
The DNA here is from genome assembly GCA_947507595.1 of Pyralis farinalis. Lineage (NCBI taxonomy): Eukaryota > Metazoa > Arthropoda > Insecta > Lepidoptera > Pyralidae > Pyralis > Pyralis farinalis. Next base: position 8,176,957 of record OX382260.1, read on the forward strand.
GCAGTAATGCGGCAAATCGCGTATTATTAATCTTTATTTTGTAACTACCATTAAATATAAGTCTATATACGTAAGGGCACACCCAGTTTTAAGTGAAATTTAATGCATTTGTATACACTTTATTTTCTAAAACATTAATACAGGTAGGTAGTATCTTTGCTTCCCGTAAGGAAGTCTATAAAAAATATATTTTTCTTAAGAACAGTGCGACTAATCGCATTTTACTCATTTTTATTTTACAGTCTATTAGTTTTATGTCTCTGTATGTGAACCAGGCGTAAGTTGTGTTTGTTTTGATTGAAATTCAATGCGTTTGTACACAGATTGTTATGTAAAAAAATCTTCTAAGTATTTAATTGCTCCCTAAACAGAGTAGTGTTGAAATATATATTTTTTAAAACAGTGCGACTTATAGCATTTCATTAATCTTTGTTCTGCGGCCTTTATTAGAGTATATCTCCAGAAGTGATAGGGGAGCGAAGAGGTGTTCTGTTATGTATGATGAAACTTATATGCGACTGATCGCATATTACTAATTTTCATTCTTCAGCTACTATTAGCGTTGAGTCCTTATAAGAGACAAATTGGGCACAAGCCGTGTATTATTCGGATTTAAATTTAAAGCGTTTGTTTACTGTTTGATTTTTTTTAATTTCTAGTTATTTTTTTGTATTTTTTTTTTGCTTCTCGAATCTCTATCGAAAATGTATTTTGTCTTAAAAACAGTGCTTTTTATCGGTTATCATAACTAATCTTTATTCTACTGCAACAATTACAAGAGTTTGGTTCGTGAAATATTCATGTACACTTCAAATCTTTGCTTTAAATTTAATTGACTTATTGTAGCAAATGTATTTTTTTTTTTAGATCACAATGTCCCTTATCGCTTATTATTTTATTCTTTATTCTACAATCATTATTAAAGTTAATTCTACATGAGGTTCCGTTCATTAGTAGATTTAAATATAATACATGTGTTCACTGGTTGTTCTCTGAAACATTCTTTTGCGTCCCTGAATGAAGTAGTATAAAATAAATATTGCTTGAAATATACGACTAATATTACATTATTAATATTTGTTCTACAGCTACCATCACTTACAATTTGTAAGATATCAGAATGTACGCAGTTATGTGCTGATTAAAATTTTGTGAGCTTGTTTTCTAAAATGTTCTCTTTGCTCTTCTGATTAGAGATCTATACAAAATGCAATTTTCCTAGCGACGTTGCGACAAATCGCGTATAACGAAACTTTATTCTACAGCTACCATTAAAGATAAGTCTCTATAAGTGAACCGGGGCACACGTCGTGTTCTGTTCTGATTGAAATTTAATGCCTCTGTTCACCGTCTGTTTTCCGAAACTTTTGTAGGTACGTGAATGTATATTCGTATTATTTTGTTATTCGAACCGGCAACAGATGCGTCGACGGGATTTAGTTAGTCTATTTGCGATTTCTGAAAGTATTGATTGATGTCAGATTAGCATACATTTATACTACATCTGGTGTCAAACAGTGTTCGCCGCCGAGAAAGTGATAATAAATAAATAAATATTGTCGGACAAATTGCACAGCGCCATCTAGCCCCAAAGTAAACGAAGCTTGTGTTATGGGTACTGGACAACTGATAAACATACGTATTTGTTTTTTGTAAATACATACTTATTATACAAAGAAAACCCCAGACCAAGAAAAACAAATGTTTGTACTGTGTGGGAATCGAACCCACGAGCGTTGGTGTCAAAGTAACGTAACAGCGCGTTTAACCACTGCGCCACCGAGCTCGTCGGTTGTGATAAGTGATAATTACAAATATGTTTATAAATTCGAAGACACGAATTTAGTGATAGCTACATGCCCACACCGGGATACGAACCTCAGACCGTAGGATATTAAGTCGCTTATTTATCCATTAGGCTCTCACTGCTCCAAATCAAGCAATCAATATCTTGATCAACCTTCGCCCTTGTGACATGGAGAGTTAAAGTTGAATTCATGTTTCATATACAAGAAAAAGCCCGGAAGTACGGAGAGTTTCTGGAACGAGACTAAGGACATTGTGTCATATTTTTTGATATATACGATATACGAAAATTCCAATTACATTTTTTTTTAATACGTTAAAGATAATTGTACTGATTTTAAATATAACATATGAAAACACATTCAAATGTAAAAATAGGGCCGTTAAACCGACGTGCAGGTAGTAACACTTTCAAGAATGAAACTTGCGGATAGGTTAAAATTGTAAGTCCAATTTGGTGAGATCTGCAGAAATTGATTAAAAAAATATTCAATTTTATGTTAAGTACAGTTGTCTAATTTAATAATAATACCAAAACGTAAATATTAAAAAGAATAACTAGAAAAAATAACGCCCGATAGCAATTTCGAGCAATATCACATATTAAAAACAAAAAAATATCTAATATTGAGATAATGAGTTCAAAACCAATACCGAGTGACTGTTAAGTCTGTAAAATACCTTGTTAGTTTAACGTTCAACGTTGGTGGAATTCAAACAACACACGCCACAAATTTTGTGCAACGCTCGTATTTCTACTGCGTTTATCCTACTTTCATGCTCTCTCTCTGCTATACCCAGCTCTCACTTCCATAAGTTAGCGTTGGGACCCGAACTGAATTATGTCTAGCGAGCTGTACGTTCTGTCACAAGCTTTTAGTGCAAAGAACTTTTCCCAACGCTCCATTCACACTATTTCTAGGACCCAGTCGTCTTTCCGCATCAGCGGTGTACTTTCCATCCTTGCTGAAAGCGCATCCAATACATAGAATCCTCTTGTTCCAACAAAAACCGCAATTCTTACATATGTTCTAGTTTCTTCTCTTTCAAATACGAAAATCTTTGTTTTCTTTCCTTTATGTAAATGTAGTGTTGATTTTTTTTTTGTTTTATTTTACTTTTTTTATTAGGTAACATAGTAATACGCATTGCAGTATATTTATTTATTATTTACCAACATTTGTATACATTGTTCCCTTCATTAACAATAGAATGTATTACATAATAGCTAAATGTAACAAATACTTATAGGTATATATTTGTACATTATTATGAAATGCCCTATGCATTTCTTATAATATAAAATTTTATTTTAATAATGGTGAAACGTAATAATATTAAAACATAGTTTAAACCTTGAAAGAGTGGAACCACTGGCAATAAATTGAGGCTTTATAATATCAGCTACTTGGTTGATGTGACAAGCGTGACAAAATAAAGAATTTTGAATTTGATTTTTGTCTAAAGTTTTTATTGCAACTAAAATATTTGTATTGCAAGTCAACCTATCTTAATTCAGTAACATCTTTGAGCTTTCAAATTATACAATGACAAAAGTTTATATTTATTCTGAAGTTGCCATACCACTTAAGCTCTGGAACGAACTTAAGTTCGTTGCATTTGCATAAGAAACTTTAAAATATAAGTTCATAATTTTCCGAGGCAATCAACAAAGCTCTTGCAGATCTTCGTCACTAAGGATGTCCAGATGAACACTTATGCCCCTTATCACCTACAACGTCGAGTCCTGTACGGCTCACGTGATGCAAAGTAGATATTGTAGTCTGTGAGTGAATGCAATAAGAAAATGTATCGTTCGCGTCTAGTGTCTAACATGACTTGTTGCTGTGTGCACTCTGACATGCACGTAACACGTGCGAGCCGAGATACTACAGATTCTTTGGAGCATCTGTTTTCCACACGAACTATACAATGAAGACACGTATTGAAAATGAAATGTCAAAAATTTTGACACCGAATTACAAGACAAAATAGAAAAAAGGTTCGAAGAGCTCGGGAAGAATCGATATTTTCTGTGGTTTAATGTACTCCTTTTTCCTAGCGTTATCCCATTACCTAATCCACTAGGATTGGTGGGGTTCGCACTTCTAAAGATTTGTCGAAGATACTAATTTCGAAATGAAGCGATTGCTGTCAGACCTCCACAATCCAAAGGGAAAATCAGACCTTTCTTAGGTCACACGTGTATCAAAATATAATTTATTGGACGTACGGATTGCCTCACGATGTTTTCCATCACCGCCGAGAAAATGATAATTACAAGTATATTATGTTCATAAATTCGAAAACACGAATTTAATAGTATTCTATTCTACGTATATAATTATAAACTATTGACATTGTAGTTTGTTTTTTCGTCTCTACTGTCGTGATAAGCTTACTACAAGTCGATCGCTTCATCTAAATTCATCTCATGAACCCGTCCTCAAATGCTTATGCGTGCGTTCGATGTAATGTGTGCGCGTATAGGCGTGAAATGATTCGCGGCTGCTTAATTGCACTGTGCGTGGATATTCCTATATTTTTCTCCTAATCGTGCATCTCTGGTCGAAATGCGTAACGCCATATGGAGACAAATAGGGGAGTTCTATTAATTGTTTCTAACAATTAGACACAGTACAGTAAATCATTCTGAAAACCAATAGTTTTTTGTAGATAAGTTCCAAAATTACTTGTGCGCACGTACCGACCAAATAACAATAGACCGTTTCATTTTTTAAAGCATAATTTAGATTACAATACATAAGAGTACCTACATATTTATATCGATTGAAAAATCTTAAATTTTAAAGAAGCGAGTGAGATATGTAAGGATCGAGTCACGTGGCGCTCGGTTCTCTCTGCCTACCCCGCAAGGGATTTGGCGTGAAGTTATAGATAGATAGATAGATAGATAGATAGAAACATCTTATTACTTTAAATGAACAAGTCTTGTATATCTATAAATATATTTTGTGTATCTCAAAACCACTCTAAAGATTTGGTGATCAAATTTTGTATTTAAATAAAACTGCTTTTTAAGATCATCATTACAGGCATCATTTAGGAATGCTAAAAAAAAACACGATTTTGCACAAAAATATTTGAAGTTCTGTTGCCCAAGTACTAGTATTAATCGAGAGAACAATATCACTGATACATATAGAGATGTAGTATCGGATTTAAAATAAAAAGATACATGCAATTTGATCTAAACTACTTTATGTGCTTCCGCTCCCGATTAGTTCGTGCGAACTACTGACGGCCGGCACCCACCCACTGCCGTTAGTAGACGCATGCCGCCGCTGCCATGGCTGCTCCGGTCGTCTCTTCGAGTGTTCCCCATCTGAATTGTGAACTGTATGCACCCGCCACCGTTGTTGCCCTGGCGTAGCATGTTATTCTGGTTAGAATAACAAGCTACGAATCTCGTAGTATTCTATCGAGTAACTTCGTAGCATGTTATTTTAACGACGAACATCTACAGCGCCTAGAAGCTCACTAGCTTGCTTTAGAAGAGCTATAAAAAGAGGTGTGTAAAGACCGATTAATGTGACTTTTATAAGCTTACATAAGATGCTAAACAAGGAAAATACAAGGAAGACAAATGCCGAAGTATTGTTAAGAAATATAACAGTGTCACTTAAAGACACCGATTTTTGAAGTCAATGCTACCTGTCTTAGAAAAATCTTTAACAATATTACGCGTCCATGCATTCCGCTAAGAAAATGAGCATGTTTGAGGACATTAAACATAGCGCGTCAACTACAGCTTTACCAATTTTAGGATCCCAAAATTAAATACTAACTTTACGAACCCTGAATCGTCGGTTAATGCGTTCCACAAGCGAATGAGTTTTTTTACTACGGTTCCAGAAAATGCAAAAAATTATAAATAGTAAGAATTAAGGGTTCGTTGAGAGAACATTATATTTATTATAAATTTTATATCTGGTCTTTATCAGAGTCTACAAAATTTTCATATAAATACTCAACTATCTAAATATATGATATGGTATGACCATAAATAAACTCGGAGAACTTCTCATACTGTGTGTATTTTTATTTAAAGCTTCATGAGCAGACCTACATTGTACTTCTTTGACTTTTATTATAAAAAATAACAAAAGAATTACACAAAATTAAGTAGACAATTTTAAAATTTCAGGAGTAAAATTAGAATATTTAGTAGACATATTCTACTTTTCTATCAGAATCTATTTTTATCAGAGGATCTGACAGTATTGCTGGTGACTATACAACTCTACTCCACATTTGTTAGTCATTCCAGAAAAGTGATACAAGCATCCGATAAAAGAGTGTTCTTATTGATCCGCAACTCGCTACTGCGATTGCTGTATTCTTTTTGTTTAATTTTCATATTATACAAATTTAAGTTATTCTTACTTAATTAAAGAATCCCGAGCAGAACGCGATTCAAATTAATAAAATACATCGCCTTTTTTTCTTGATCAACGTACGTTACCTACAAATTGTTTTAGTTATTTATTTTAAATTTTACTCGTCCTAAATGTAAAGATAGTAAACCAGAGCCAACTAAAGACAAAGACTATTTATACTATATATAAGTACTATTTATCACTATAAAAGAAACCCATGAAGCCAAAGTACCTGGCAAAACTACTATAATATAATATATTCCGTCTCTTCTAGACAATTTAAGATCTGTGTTGGCCTACAGGGTATAGGTGTCTAGGGATAGTGTGCATAAAATTGGTGCGTGCTCTGATAACTAATAAAATGATATAATATACTGTGGGAGTGCACTGGCGGACAAGAATAATAATACACTTTGAAATTTCGGGAGTTACTCTACTCAATAAAGCGATCAAGTGCAATTTTCCGCACCATGTATACGATGTTTAAATTTTATTACTTACTTAAATGTTTCGTCTAATTCATGACGAATGTCCGCTCTTCCTGTCTGTATACCTATAAGTTTGAGACCTGGACAAGCACACATTATGTTTTTATATGAATGAAATGGTAATTAAGCATACAGCCTCCCTGGTAGTAAGCAGTTATCGTAGATGAAGTAGCTAACAACCTATCTACATGAGCCCCCAGGCAGCCGGGCTAACTTTTACTACGCAATTTTCTCACTCTCGCAATTGTTCAATGTTTTATAAGTTGTACCAGAAGATCGCCAGTCATAAGATTGTGGCGTAAAGCGTATTGTCAATTGCTGACAAAGGCGTAATGAGGCATTTCAGTCAAAATCGCTATGTGTGCTTTCGTTACTTATACACATAAAGTAGTTTTAGATCAATCGTATAAAATATATAATATTTTTTTCGCCACATTTGGAAGACTAAATTATATGTATAAAATTTAGTCTTCCAAATGTCTTCCAATACACAAGTTTTTATTGCCAATAATATACGAGTACTAGAATTTGTAAATGATACTGTATTTCTAATTATAATTAATTATAATTCAAAATTCCTTATAATTATTAAATTAATTATAATTCAGAATTAGACAATTGACAGATGTAGCTACTGCGCGCTTAGTCTATTTCAGCTACTTTCATAGCATTATGTCGTATGGTATACTGTTGTGGGAAAGAGCGGCTGATATTGAAACTATTTTCGTATTATAAAGGAGAGCCATCCGCTCTATTTATAACATGGGCTCCAGGGAATCACCTTAGATAACTATTTAAAGAAATAAATATCCTCACGGTTATCTCTCAATATATTTATGAGAACATAATGTATGCTCGTATAAATATAAATTCGTTTTCAAAATGTACTGAAAATCTTAGTAGCAGGAATAGATTGCGTATGCCAGTACATCAAGTACAAGACTAATAGATCTTTTGTTGTAAATTGTATTCGATTCTATAATAAATTATCTGAAACAGTTCTGTCCTTGCCTGACAATATGTTCAAAAGACACATCAAAAATACTCTATGTAATACTGTATGTAATGTAGGTTATTATAGAATTGATGAATATCTAACTGACAGAGATGTATGGAAATGATTCACACATTAATTAATATAACTTTAATTGTACCACTTGATGTCACTATATGTACACTTATATCATAATATTTATATTAATATGTATAAGATGATTTGGAAAAAAAGACCTATATTGGTAAGTTTCTTTTGGCATTTCTTTTTCGCCAATGGTTATTTGAAATGCTGGTAGATTAAATTTTTATCTTATCTTTATATTGCCTGTAAATTTGCAGCTGCAAAAAATTGCAGCTGAGAAAAGGCGCGTAAGTACAAGATAAAACACATGAGCACAGCTTGAGTACCACTGCCGGTATGCCAACTAGGCCTCACGACTTATGAAAGTCGAGGGTGAGCAACATCCGCGGGACATCTCGCTTTGTTATTAAAATTTAATTTCGATATTTAGTTACCACATTACAGGATAGTAGGTGTCGCAGTCTCTTCATTATTAAAAGTTGAAAAACAGTCTATTCAATAAATCAGTTTTTTCTTTAGCGATATAGATCTTCCGATTTTCACAGCAATGTACGGACAGCTGACCAAAACATTTTATTCAGTAACATTAATAAGCGATCAAAGAGAACAGATCCTAGAAAGGGTTGTTGTATCGCTTTCATGATTTCCTCTGTTTGATCGTAGTTTTGTTTAAGAAGCCAGTCAAATATAATTTTCTTACAATGGTGTTTGTTGATGTGATAGATCTGTAATTGTTTATTAATTTTGTTATATAGGAATGGACCAAGAAAACAAAAAAGTTATTAGTGAAAAAGAGTTAAGTTAAATAGTTTTACATACTTTTGTGTTACGCTTTTTAATGTTGCTAGGGTCATATTTTAGAAGAAAATGTTGTTTTAAAACGGTGTTAAGAATAAAAAGTTGTCGTACTACGTACACCAGTTAGTACGCTACAATCTTTGTATAGCGGTTCCGTGGAATACAGCCGAGGGCGGAAAGTGCAAACTTTAAGACCAGGATGTAATACCGTAAGTTATAACAGATTCACATAAATAAGTATAAATTCTCTTTAACAATATCGGATTAGCAACATGTCTGAGATTCCTAAATAGATATATGAGCTTCCGTACTCTAGCAACAGTGAGTTCCACATGGTGTTTGAAAGTCAATTTATAATCAATAAGGATTCCCAGATATCTGACAGTGGTGGTATTGGACAATAAGGGTCAAGTACATAAACTTATTGTCAATCGTGGCATGTGTGCGCGACTATTTTATTATTGTCAGAAGGTTGTGAAAATTTGTCAAAGAATTTTTTTGTAACCATTTGGAAATGAGATTAAAACCATTTTGAGCCAAGTCAAATGTCTGCCGCCATGTATTTGTTGAAAAAAGTAGCGCTGTGTCGTCGGCATAAGCGATGATTTCTCCTGAGAAGGGGTTGAGTTTAAGAAGATCGTTGATGTATACGAGAAATAGAACAGGCCCCAAAACAATACTGCCTTGTACACCATAATTTATAGTTATATCAGAACTGATATGATTATTAATTTGGACACAGTGCCTTCGCCCGGTGAGGTAACTTTGAAATAGTTTTAACTGCGTACCTCTGATCCCTATGCTTTTAAGTTTGTTTAACAGTAAAGGAATTGAGGCCGTATCAAAGGCCTTTGTCAAATCTAAAAAGACTCCTATTACTTTTTTACTCTTGTCCAAGTTTTTGACAATATAATCCGACAACTCATGCACTGCCTCCCCACTATTACATTTATTAAAACCATATTGATTGTTAGACAGGATGCTGTTCGTTTCCATGTGGTTAATGAGTCTAGTATTTATCAATCGTTCCAGAACTTTCGAGAGAGATGGCAAGATCGAAATTGGTCTATAATTGCTGACAAGGTTGTTTTCACCAGACTTTTATATCGGGTGAACTATTGATTTTTTCAGGCTCACAGGGAATACTCCTTCCGCGAGACACATTAGAAAAATGTAAGTTATAAATATGTGCCTACCCTAGGTATAAATATGTGCCTAAATTCCTTGAGGATGTTATTCGGAACGTTGTCCCAACCCATCGAACATGTTGATAAGCCTGGTGTAATCCAACGATGGATAATCTTTTTACGACGGGGTAGTGTTACAGTTCTGGAATTATGTTTTATAGCTTTTTGTATTGACTCTATTAAATAATCAGTTGCAAAATTAGCATCGGTGCTATCATAAATAGGCTTTAGGTTACTAGGTACTTCATTCAATGCAATTTTTAGTCCGTCGTTATTAATCTTTATTTTGCTAGTAGCGATATATTGTCTCTGTTCTTTATGTCTGAAACTTAAAATTACAGCTTGATGATCAGTTAGTGTTGAGCCGGTAACTAGAGTTAAAGCGGGTTTTTGGTTTTTAGAATGATATGTTCAAGATACGTTTTATTTAGTCTATTGGGATAAATATTATAAGAAGAATATTAAAATAATAAAAAAAGAAGAATATTAAAGTAATCGAATGAATACATAGAACACACATCATTAGATTGTAAGACTTAAGCGACTTACCGGTGATAGGTAATGTTGGGTTGTTTTCATTGCCTACGTCTTTTACAGACGATTTTACAGCAATTCACCATGACTGCGTGTTCAATGCACCTTTTGACAAATCTCTAGGTCACAAATGAAAGAAATATACAGGTCTTACACTTTTATCAACAAAATTTCGTGGCAACAAAAACTTTTGGTGGCAGGCACCAGAATCCTATATGCAAATAGAGACAAAAACTCTCATGCGCTGTCTTGCTCACACATACGTGTTTCACGATAATGCCATCTCTCTTCACGGAGGTATTATTCACACTTTTGTAACCTCAAATGAACAAATAAAATAGTGTAGTACTAAAATGGAATGCTATATTAACAAATGATTTACTAAGCTCACTTCATATAAATGAATGATATCACAAATTCACAACCCATTTAGAATTATAACTGAATTGTTGATATTAGCTTTACAATATTTTTAGTTTAAACATGAACACTGTTGAATTTCTGAAGTAGGAAGTGATAATGGCGACTGATTTGGATTTGAGTAATAAAAATGTCTATAATTTCCTTTTTTTTATGTGACAATGTTTTCTAGGGTACAAAGAACGCTTCAGGTGTGTACTCATTTGCAATAAATAATTTAAGAATTTAACGTACTATTTCGTAAATGTATCGGGTATTTAAAAGCCCCAAAGTTAATCAATCTCCTTTGACGCATGATGACATGAGAGAGCGTCATATCAACTTTCGTCACGGCAACGGTTCAATGTTATTGTCAAGGTGCGCCAATAGATGTATCATATCAAAAGGTAAAATTCGGTGCTTGCTCTTTTACTTTCGTACTCAGCTAGTCCTAAAAGTCTGATATACTCGATCAATCAAATTACAGACCAAGCGCAATCGATGTGATCCACTAGCGTATGCCGTATTCTACTCAAGTTAATAGAGCTTGTGATAAACGTGTGACTCCAGGTATACCTGGAATTGATTAGCGACCCTAATCACAAGCGAACACTATGTTGGTCTTCTTGTGTTATTTAACCACTGTTGGGCTTTAGATATTGAGAGTCAAGGTGAAAAAAGCCTAGATGTGGCTAAGCCATTCGACGGGATCTGCGATTGGAGCCATTTCTATGAATTGCCTTGGTATGGGCACATCGAGTATTGGTTCATATAGATCCATGTAGAGTTCATTGCTGATGGCAGCTGCTCTGATTAATGGACATCAATGTTGATGTCCCACTAGGCCCTGAGCTAATCTCGACGCTATTTCTGCTACATATCATTATTGATAATGTATATTGATAGCATTCATTAGAATGGGGGCGACAACAGAAACCAGTAATACTTATTATACATGCTGTGCTAATATTTCTCGTTTCTTTATGCAGAAAAGCCATGATTAACTTGTTTCTGAAATTGATTGTTGAAAAGTATTTATAAATATAAAATATATTCTATTCTCTTATGCTATATTATATTCTATTCAATAACTTCACGCCAAATCCCTTGCGGGGTAGGCAGAGAGAACCGAGCGCCACGTGACTCGATCCTTACATATCTCACTCGCTTCTTTAACATTCATTGCTCTTCGCATGCACGCTCGCCAGTTTCTAGGGCTCCTGACATCACCTTCTGATAGAACACGACCAATTTGGTCATGGTAGGTAAGTCTTGGCCTTCCCCGGCTCCTACATCCTTCCACTTTTGCATTGTACATCTGCTTCGTCATTCTTTCATCTTGCATTCTTTCTACATGTCATGTGTTCATACTTTTTGCCATACCCAGCTCTCGCTTCCATAAGTTAGCGTTGGGACTAACACTGCATTGGGTATAGCGAGTTGTGCCTCCTGGCTCAATTTTTTACTGTCAAGAAGTTTTCCCAACGCTCCATTCACACTATTCCCAGCACTCACTCGTCTTTCCACATCTGCGGTGTACCTTCCATCCCTGCTGAGAGCGCATCCAAGATATACAAACTCATCCACTTGTTCCAACACTTCATCATCAATCGTAATCCTTACATTAGTTCTGGATTCTTCTCTTTCAAATACCATTATCTTTGTTTTCTTCGCATTCATATATTATATTCTCTATCCTAAGCTGATGATTCTGCAGGACAGGGCAGAATGAAGTAGAACAAAACAGTTCTGTTTTATTCTACTCTGCAGGACAGGGCAGAGTGAAGTAGAACAAAACAGTTCTGTTTTGTTCTACTCCGCTCTGCCCTGTCCTGCATAATCATCAGCTTAGGCCAGAATGATTATCAATCCCAAGCTTACGGCCGGTATCGAGTCATTACGTCTAATGAGAGATTGCTTGCCTTTGGGTGTTACATTGTGCTATTCCATAGGGGCTTCCTTGGACTAACGCTTTAGCTGGAGAATTCACAATTCTTACAAGTTTTTCCCAAGAGAGTTTGGCATCAGGTACAAAAAAAAAGGTCGTACAGAGATTTTCCAAAGTCGGCAACGCATGGGTGATATTCCACGTGAGTGATATTCGTGTTTCCGTTTTTACCCTTAGTGGACGAATAGGTAGATAGATAGTTGAGTAATATAATAATTGTATAGAGCCTGTTTAATTGTAATGTAGCCAACATTGTAATATTAATCTAATTTGTCTAATTTGTAGATTTTGACATTCATATTATATTTTTTTTAAAATTATAATATTTTTTTCTCATTAGTACTTGTATGTACGTTTGGATCCCCCAATTTGAGTAATAATGCGATATGCATCGGAGATAACTTTCCTTTACTAATTTTTGTTTACAATTTCTACATATCATAATTCTATATGTTTTAGATAAGATTAGATTTTCAAAAAGCGCTATCTACGCAAACTTTCCTGTGAACTTCTCTAGTGATTACCGTTTGAGAGCATACATGTTGTATAATTATTTGCAATTCACTGCAGAGATAGTGTAACTTATAAAGCGACATACAGCCAGCAGAGCTGCTGATAAGCAAGTAAGCACATACGCTGTACAATGCTTTGTGAAATGCTTTCAATGCTACAGGTATGAGTAAAATATGCTATGTCGATAAAATCAGTTAGTATTTTATAAGACTTTCTTTGATGTTTATTATATACTAACTCAATCTTTATTGTACTACAAGGAAAAACAAAATACAGATAAAAAAATAAATATTATTGTTACGAGAAGTTTATAATGCTGTTCATCATTAAGTATTAGCTGTAGTGCAAAATACATTATTTTAAATTGTTTCTTGTTTTTGTGAATATGCTTAAAAAATTACAATTAAGGTAATTTATGTAATTAAAATAATAACATAGAGTCGATGTTATCGTGAGTACATACTTCCTATACCTAGTATATAATTTTTAAACCTGAGATCATGTAATAAATAAGCAGACAGATAGAAAAAATGTCTCATGACAGTGAATATTTGAACTTTGTCGTACCAAACGAAATTTTCTTACACTTTTTACTTTATCGAGCGATACGTAGTAAAAATATGTAATTAAAAATCTATAGGCTAAGAATTTTATATGCAACCAGTTGAGAATGCGCAAGCTTGCATTACCAGAGGAACACTTGGCTCGTCAATTATATAACAATTTTTTTTTATTTGTCGGCCATTTTGAGTATGTTCCGGTGTTCCTGAACATTCCTATTCTACTTTTTTATGCTGAATCCGAATCTGAAGTCAAAATTCGAATATTCGAAAAAAAAGCGAACGCACAGACAAACATATAAAATTCATATAGGAACGGTGTTCCTGAAAATCTTGAGCCATTGCCAAGAATTTTATATTCTGATGTAAAAATACTTCAAACAATATTATCTAATATGATAAAATTAAAAAGGTCTATGATAAATTTACGATTAAAGATTTACATTTAGCTTCTTGTTGGTCCCTTTTCATTGTCTAGCAATAATCAGCCAATGTACTTGGGTTTCAGCTTATAGCGCTTTTCCATTTGTAAAATGTGCTGATGGAAACTTTATCTGAGGTTACTGCTTGCACCTCCCTTATTCCACAATATCAAAAAAAAAATCGGCCAAGTGCGAGTCGGACTCGCGCACGAAGGGTTCCGTACCATTATCTATAAAAACAGCAAAAAAAAAAATCGCCCAAGTGCGAGTCGGACTCGCGCACGAAGGGTTCCGTACCATTATCTATAAAAACGGCGAAAAAAATCACGTTTGTTGTATGGGAGCCCCCTTAAATATTTATTTTATTCTATTTTTTAGTATTTGTTGTTATAGCGGCAACAGAAATACATCATCTGTGAAAATTTCAACTGTCTAACTATCACGGTTCATGAGATACAGCCTGGTGACAGACGGACGGACGGACGGACGGACGGACGGACGGACAGCGGAGCATCAGTAATAGGGTTCCGTTTTACCCTTTGGGTACGGAACCCTAAAAATCACGTTTGTTGTATGGGAGCCCCCCTTAAATATTTGTTTTATTTTAATTTAATTATTTATTCTTAAAGTAAATATATAAATAAATATTCTATAATATTTCAAGCGTCTACCTGTTGCCGTTATCAATATCAAGCAAAAATGAGCAAAAAAATCACGTTTGTTGTATGGGAGCTCCCTTAAACATATATTTTATTCTATTTTTTAGTATTTGTTGTTATAGCGGCAACAGAAATACATCATCTGTGAAAATTTCAACTGTCTAACTATCACGGTTCAAAAGATACAGCCTGGTGACAGACGGACGGACGGACGGACGGACGGACGGACAGCGGAGCCTCAGTAATAGGGTTCCGTTTTACCCTTTGGGTACGGAACCCTAAAAAGGACCACAAATGTTGACATTTACCGACCACTGTTTCTACTCAACAAGTAAACCAATAGGTACAGTTACGAGCAGAACACGCATACTACTAGAATGGCAATTCTAATTTTTATAACCTGTCATAGAAGAACAGTACGAAGAAAAGTGTTAAGTTTGACGTACTACTCTGTGTAAAAAGTATCGGGAATATGTTAATAAAAAGACCCGCGTAAAAGAGGTCGTTCTAATTTTTTTACTGCATGTTGGTAGCACTGTACTGATTTAGCGCGCAAAATTTGAGCGGGATCTGTCATTTAATTTGTTTTAAACTACACTTTTTGTTGGTCATAGTTTTGAGTCCTCGGCGATTTTTACAATGGAAAATATTGTTGAACAAAGAGTGTGCCTTAAATTTTGTGTTTCAAATGATATTTCATGTGGTGAATCACTAAAAATGTTGCGAAATACCTACGGCGAATCGTGTATATCGAAAACAAGGGCTTATGAATGGTATAAGGCTTTTAAAGAAGGCCGAGAAGTAGTAGTAGACTTGCCTCGTTCTGGTAGACCTTCAACCGCTACGACCAGAGAAAACATCGACAGAATCAAGAAGCTAGTGCTCGAAAATCGACGTATGAGTCTGAGAGAGTTGGCTAGTGAGGTGAACATATCTTTTAAGTCCGTCCACAACATTCTCATTGACATTTTAGGCATGAAACGCGTCGCCGCTCGACTAGTTCCAAAAGAGCTCAATTTTGTTCAAAAAGCGCAGCGAAAGCATGTCGCTGAAGACATGGTTTCCCGAGCTTCTACGGATCCGACCTTTATGAAACGTATAATAACTGGCGACGAGACATGGGTTTATGAGTACGACATGCAAACAAGCCAACAGTCTTCAGAATGGCGTCTCGAAAACGAGCCGAAACCCAAAAAACCGCGGCAAAGTCGCTCCAAAATCAAGGTGATGCTGACAGTTTTTTTTGACTACCGTGGTGTGGTTCACTCCGAATTCCTTCCAGAGGGAGAAACAGTGAATAAAGAATATTATTTAGGCGTCATGAAGCGTTTGCGTGAGAGTATCCGCCGAAAACGTCCAGATTTGTGGCAACACAACTCATGGATGCTGCACCATGATAATGCACCATCACACACAGCCATTATAGTGAAAGAGTTTTTAGCGAAAAATTCAACAAAAGTTCTCGACCAAGCACCGTATTCACCTGATATGGCTCCGTCTGACTTTTTTTTATTTCCCAAGTTAAAATTACCACTTCGAGGAAAACGTTTTGAGTCGATAGAAGCCATAAAAGAAAATTCGCTGAATGAGCTAAAGGCCATACCGCAAATAGCCTATGAAAAATGTATGGAAGACTGGGTGAAGCGGTGGAGATGTTGTATTGCAAGCGATGGGGCCTACTTTGAAGGCGATAAAATAAATTTAGATGAATAATTTGTATTTTTTGTTTTATTGACAAATTCCCGATACTTAGTACACAGAATGTATGTAAAAATCAGATTCTGACAAGCTCGGTGACGTAGTGGTGAAACGCGCTGTTTCACTACTTTCACACTAACGCTTGTGAGTTCGATTGCCACACAGGATAAACATTTGAGTGCTTGATCATTTTTTTATACCACTAAGGCGACAATCGAGCACACGGCCTGCCTGATGTTGGCCTATGGACATTTGCAACACCAGGGGTGTCACTCATGCGTTGCCAACCCTCAAAAGCATGCATATTTGTCTTTATCTGGGTGTTTTTAAGAGAGGTATGGTTTATCAAAGCAGCCTGTCTGGGGAAATACCTCCACCACACAGAAAACTGCAACCAAATAACAGCTCCCTACAAGGTTGTTGTGTTCCTGCGTGTGAGTGAGGTTATCAGTAAGTTCCGCTTTAGGATTGATTGTTTGAAGTTAGTTGCTGTGTTAGCAGCAGAAGTGGCATCGCGCGAGTGATACTTAATGCATTGCAAGCGTTTATAAGTCATCAGGTGGGTCGTATGCATATACGCCACCCGACGTTGTATAAAAAATTAATGACAACGCAGATTTGTACTGCTGTTTGTAAGTATAACTGAACAAACAGATATTGACTTTTCTTTCCAAAATGCTTGTACAAGAGCAATGGAATGTAATATATGATATAGAAACAGAGCCCTAGGAATAGTTTTCAGTTTTAACAACAAATACTTTTAATATGTATACTTTTCGTTGTCACGCATTGCAATAGCTAATAAAGCAACATGTTCGGGTTGACGTAATGTATGACACAATGGTATCATATGTATACCACATGCAGGAACTAATACCAAGGGGAAGCAGGAAGTAAAAGCTCATTCTTATTAATAATTCAGAAGGATATTCACTTAGATTCTATGAGCTGGGTGAAATACCACTTTTTTCGCTACATTTCTATGATCTTACATATAAATATGGATGTATAATGGTGTGTATGTATATATCATAAATGGCTGGACCAATGTTGATGAAACTTTCAGGAAATTTTCGAGCCAGAGGGCTATCCTGTAAAGTTTGGTAATGACGAATCACGCGTGCTATGTCAGGGAGGGTCGTTAGTATATATATATATATGGAGACAAACATACAAAAAATATAAAAATGTCATTGTAAATTCTATTCAATATATTCTTACCGTCACTCATTAATAGTATACTGTATATATAGGTAGATATCCGTCCTCCATTAATATACAGGAGGATGTCCTGTATATATCACAAATACATGTCAAATAAAAAAAAATATCTTAGTAGTTTTTGTTAAAAAAAATATACTTTGTCTTTTTTTGCCAAAAAAGAAATATTTAAATTAAAAACACTTTTTACTAAGAATAGTTAAACCTACGAACAAATTATTTATTCGTAGGGTTAAACTGCTTGTTTAACTTGTGACTGACTGACTGACGATTTACTGATACGCGCAAAGTTTAGATTTTTGCTAACAAGGTTAGATAAATATTATTTTATTTGCCTAAAAATAAAACCAACATAGTAACACATTTTGCAACCAAAGTTTACTACTCGTAGTATTTACTCGTCATTTAGATACCATATCATCATAACATAACTTTTTATCTGGCAAGTCTCTCAATTGCAACTTAACTGTTTCTCTATTTTTTTTGTAGTCTATATCTTCACTGCGAGTGAGATCTGTAAGATTTCCCATTTTCGAAGTGATTATATACGCTGTGTAAATACGAAAGTAAGTCTGTCTCTGTGTTAGTTACGAGTACTTTTTACCAACAATTTGTTCGAAAAGTAATCTGAAAACTGAAGAAATGCATAGAATAATTGTTACTTTTTTTCAACGTCGGGATCCATACAAACATACGGCCCACCTGAAACGGTTACCGTAGCCTATGAACATTTGTAAGGCATCATCACCTGCGCAATGCCACCTCTGCTGCTAACACAGAAATATCTTAGGAGCTTACTGTTTGTCTCACTCACACGCAGGAATACAACTACCTTTCAAGAAATAGTTAATTGACTACGATTTTCTGTAAGGTGGAAATACTTCACCACATATCCAAATCAAGACAAAAAGATACGTTCATGCAACATGCAAGTTGGTGTAAAAGTAGCGTTACTAACTACTGCGCCACCGAGCTCGTCTAAACTTTAACAAAGAAATCCCACGCATAAGAAACCGCGATCAAAAGTTAGTTAAATATAATTATTTACCTTTAATGCTTAAGGGGATTTAGAATAAAATTATCACCTTTTGAATTCAAAACCTTTTGTGTTCAGCCTTCAGACCTAACGCGCGGGTTAATTAGCTGAGTTTAAAAGCAACGTTGAGAGTCGTTGCGTTGTGGTAGTATACTGTCACAAGGATAAATAAATAATAAAGTGCTCTTCCCAACGTTAAGTTATGGAAGAGAGAGCTGGGTGCGGCAGAGAGGGTATGAAAGTAGGATAAACGCGATCGAAATGCGGACATTGCGCAAAATTTTTGGCGCAATGCTTGTAGACCGCGTTCACAATACAAAAGGATATATGTATACATTATATATACATATATATCCTTTTATATATATATATATAGAGAAATAAAAATACATATTAACATTTAAATGAACTAGGATTAAAAAAACTGTTATGATCATTAATTGTCTGTAAAATAAGGTTAGATTATGAGATATACCTACGAGATCTGTCAAAAATAGTCTAAGCCTGGCATTTGTAAAAAAAATGTATTTGTGCTGTGATAGATGAACTATACAATGTCTTTCTATATGTCATGGTACAGCTAAGAACCGATCACGTTTGACTCTCAAAGTGAGATTATAACTACTATTACAGAATACGAACGGTACAAAGCTCAAAATATTAAGCCGGCATACACTCAGTTACAAAATATTTTTCTATCTATCTGTCTATCTGTGATTGATACCATCTATAAACTTTCGTTGCTTACAATAAAAATCCTTATTGTTATAATAATTGAGTCATAGCATATGTACATGAATTGTCATAGTAATTTATTTATCATGTTAAATATTACAGATATTTACTTTCATACAGACTTTCCCGAACACTGCTCTTAAGAATTTGAGATGAATTAAAATCATCAAATCAAAATAATTATTATGTTTGTAAGTAGTTCGAAAATAGTATAGATACCTAATTATCAGAGTCTATCAAATATCCATTCTTATGCCATCTATGTACCTCATTGCATCCGTTTAGCCAGTCTTTGTCAAAGGGAAGACAACAAAATCAGCACTATCTAAAGCCCGCGATAATGTCTTCCTTAAATCTTCAAAGTTTGAGTAAACGTGTTTATTTAACTGTAACTTTTTAATTAAGTTGCGACCTGCTACCATCCTGATATTGCTGTGACACTTTTGTTACAGATAAGACTGCGTTAATGCATAAATTATAGTTTCGAGACTAAAGTATAAATGATATATAAACTCTCATAGTTGAGTACCGTCAGGTTAAATTGTATCACCTCGAAACTACTTACTGTTTTATAAAATCCATCAATTCTGTCAATACCCAGACAACCCTTCATTTAAGTCTTTTTATCTCCGAAGGTAAAGCAAAGGAATTTAGCTCACACAAGACTGCAGGTTAGAACATTTCGAAATTTTCTTAATTCTAGATATAGCTTTAGCACTCCACTGAAAAAATACACGCAATGGGTTGCCAGACTCAGTCCTGAGGTTTAAGTACCTCACGTTTATATCTCCACCACTATTTTACGTATTAAAAAAAGTACGTAAACGTGTCACATTTGAGTTTTTGATTACTGTATAAATTCAGTAGCATTTACGTTACAATATACTATGAAAGTTATTAATACAATTTATATTGAATACTAGCAGAAGCCCGCGGCTTCGCGCGCATGAGATTTGGACTTTTGGTAGCCTTTTGTTTCTCTGTACTTCTGTAGACATGAAATTGTTTCTGTTTAAAAAAAAAGCAAAGTTCAGGGTCGTAGATGCAACCATAGAGCGATTCAATTTTCGTACAGCGCCATCTATTGACCTTTACAGGAGGCAACGCATATGTATTTTATTTATATTAATATTACATAAAAAATGGGTAGATATTTTATGTTACAATAAATACGTATTCTATGAAAATAATAAAAACAAAATTTCAAAGTCCCCCGAAGGGGAAGATATTTACCACTAACTTTAACAGGTTTTAATTTTTTACGCAGGATCCCTAAATATTTACGGGATAAAAAGTACTATATTCTGCTCTGAACAGTCCTCTACCTACCAGTGAAAGTCCCGTAAAATCGGTTCAGCCATTTCGAAGATTAGCCCGGACAAACAAACAGACTGACAGACAGACAAAAAGTTAAAAATGCGTATTTAGGCTTTGGTAACGTGAAAATAATAATATGAACTTAAGATAAAGGCTTTATTTTGAAATCACAGACAGACACTTCAATTTTATTTATATGTATAGATGAGAACATTGTAAATGAGAGAGTTTAAATACATTCTTGTTATTATTAATTGCCATTTTTATTCTGAAACATAAGAAAAAACAATATTAACAACAAATGCAGCTCATCAAAAGCGCGGGAAAAGTCCCATCTAGGCTACTTTCTCACAATAAATTCAACTTCATTTTTAGGGTTCCGTACCCAAAGGGTAAAACGGAACCCTATTACTGAGACTCAGCTGTCCGTCCGTCCGTCCGTCTGTCACCAGGCTGTATCTCATGAACCATCATAGTTAGACAGTTGAAATTTTCACAGATGATGTATTTTTGTTGCCGCTATAACAACAAGTACTAAAAAATCGAATAAAATAAATATTTAAGGGGGCTTCCATACAACAAACGTGATTTTTTTGCTCACTTTTGCTCGATATTGATAACGGCAACAGGTAGACGCTTGAAATATTCACAAAATATTTAGTTATATATTCACTTTAAGAATAAATAATTAAATTAAAATAAAACAAATATTTAAGGGGGGCTCCCATGCAACAAACGTGATTTTTCGTTTTCATAGATAATGGTACGGAACCCTTCGTGCGCGACTCCGACTCGCACTTGGCCGATTTTTTAGTAACGTTACGCCATCATTTTAAGAGAGGTAGAGCGCATCAAAGCAGCCCCTCTTAGGAAGTACCTGGACTTCACAGAGAACCGCAGCCAAATATCAACTTATTGGGTTGTTGTATTCCGGCGTATGAGTGAGGTCACCGGTAAGCTCCTAAAGAGTTGCCGTGTAAGCAGCATAGGTGGCATCGCGCTAGTGATACTTACTGTATTGCAAGCATTTATAGTTTACGGTAACTGCTTTACGTCAGGTGGCCCATATGCTTGTATCTCTCCCGACATTTTATAAAAAAATAGGTTGCTACATTTTATTAGAAAGAAATATTGTTTCAAGTTAATATATTATACACAAATATTTCCAACTCCCACACAAAAGGCTAATTGTTATTACTATTTATTCTAATTTCAAGCATGTATTATCTATTTTTAGGGTTCTGTACCACAAAAGGAAAAACGGTACCCTTGTAGGATCACTTTATTGTCTGTCTGTCCGTCCGTGTATCAAGACCCTTTTTCTCAGGGTCGGGTGGAGCAATTAAGCTGAAATTAATATCAAATACTTCTTGGTCTCTAAGTCCACAATCCCTTCAAGCACTGAAAAAATCAAACTTCTAAGTCAACGCAATCAAAAGATACGGCTGTTTATTCCTCGTTTATGCGCATATTTTGACATTCGTAAGGGAATCAAAACCTATAGAGTACTTTCCGTTGATCAAGAATTATGAAATTTGGTAAGGAGCAATGTCATGTAGCACAAGTAAAGGAAAAAATTCGAAAATCGTAAATTTGTAGTTACATCACAACAAAAGGCTATGTTTTGCGAAAAAAATTTTGACGGAACCTTCGAAGCGCGAGATGGACTAGCACTTGATGGCTTTTTTTATTTTCAGATGTCACTATGTTTTTTTTTTATTTTCACATTATATAACTTAGCACTAATAAAGCACTGTATTAACCATGCCCGACTATATCTAGCATTTCAGAAGACCATCCATTGAGCGGAGAGTCTACTGGAAAAAACAATAAAATTATCCAAGCCATTCCTAATTTTGTCCGTCCTTATTTTGTATTAGCCCCATACCAATAATCCCTTCAAACCCCGTATCCATTACCCATTAATTTCAAACACATTGTAAGTAGTCCTAACACTATTCTAGACCTGTACATGACCTGTATATTGTTCCATCGATATGCCCTGAAATGAGTCGCAGTAAGGGTACTTTAAATGAATCTTCTTAAAGGCCTCTACAGGTTGGATCCACGTGCCCGCGTACACCTATGAAATAACTGGATATTGTACCACGTATAACTTTGCATGAAACTAACGAAACACGCTGGTATTTATGATATAGTTTGTTCTGCAAACTACAACATATGCTAATAGATTCAGACGTTGTTTTGCGAAAGCCAAATTTACATGCAATTTGATCTAACCCGCTTTGTGCGCTTCCGCCACCTTTTAGTTCCTGTGAATTTGTAGACTGTTATTCTAACGACTATCATTTACAGCACCTGAGAATGCCACGTGTGGAGACGAAATACGTGTCGCGTACGACTAGGGTAGCAACGGTGGCGGGTACATGAGCTTTCTGTCCCAGGAGGTGGTCAACCGTGGGGATGACCGCAGCAGATGAGACAAAGACGACCGGAGCAGCCATGCCAGCAAAAGCATGCACCTACTAACGGTAGTTCGCATGAACTGATCAGTGCTGGAAGCATACAAAGCAGATAAGATCAAATTGCATGTAATATTTGCCAATGATCCAACAGATATATGATTTACTAGCTTTTACCCGCGGCTTCGCTCGCATTGATAAAAAATATTTTTTTTTTTTAATAAAAAGTATCCTATTTTACTTCTGATACCTCCAAGAATATGTGTACAAAGTTTCATGATGATCGGTTCAGTAGTTTTCGCGTGAAAGCGTAACAAACAAACGGACATTCACATTTATAATATTAGTAGGATGTACAGCTAAGTCTAGAATAAAAAGTCTAATCTCGTCAAGATTTACATTTTGACCTTTGCACTATTCTGATGCCGTACATAATAAGAGTTACAACCGAACTACGAGTGTAAAGCGTGCTTTGCTCTTAATCGTACAAAACAAATTCGATAAATCAATTACAATAATTTTTTTAATTGTTCACCTAAGTATTGATTTGCTATATCCAGCAGTGGGTAAATATAGCTCATGACGATAAATCACAAATCTGTATTAATATAATATAATTAATGTTCACATGTTTGTACTTTATTAAAATGGGGTTTTATGTAGGTACCTACATTGACACTTTAATTGAATTGAATTAGTGCAATTTATAATATTATTTTTTTTCTTAATAATAACAAGGACTCCTCCTCCAACTCAACTCCTTGGGAGCTTACTGGTGACCTCACTCACACGCAGGAACATAACAACCCTCGAGGGAGTTGTTATTTGGCTGCGGTTTTCTGTAAGGTGGAGGTACTTCCCCAGACGCGCTGCTTTGATGCGCTCTACCTCTCTTAAACCGATGTAAGAGCCGAGGCAGGCCAAGACTTACCTACCATCATCAAATTGATTGTTTTATTTGAGATCAAATTGATTGTGATTTGAGGAGCTTTAGAAACGGGCGAGTGTGCATAAGAAGAGCAATGAATGTTAAATAAGCGAGTGAGGTTTGTAAGAATCGAGATATGTGGCGTTCGGTTCCCTCTGCCTACCCCGCAAGAGATTTGGTGTGAAGTTATGGATATATAGATAGACTTATTGACTGTGATGGTCTATTTATAAATACGATACTTATTTAATTTTAAATTGCTACAGCTCGATCCATCTTGCGAGCCGAGACTGCGACAACGGAAAACATAAGGGACTATAACCTCAAGATGGCGATGAGATCAAAACCATCGCCTTGATAATCCGACAATGCAAGGAGGGCGGCACCTCCCCCTCCTCCTCCGCGTCCAAAACTCTCGACAACAAAAGAAAAGGAGAGCAAAAGGGCGCAACAACTTCCCTTCGATTCTGAAAAAAAAAAAGATAGTATGGAAAAGATACCGGATTGCGGGAAGCGAGCAGTCATGCTCTCTAAAATGTCCAGATGCGCGGCGGTGTCGAGAGGCAGGTCATCGAGTTCCTTAAAATATTGTTGAACACGATGATAGCTGCCTCTAGCGTCAACTCGTGAATGGGTGCTACGCGGTGAGACTGGTCTACGCGGATCCCTCAACCCGACGCCTAGCAATTAGCTATTTGACCTGAACATGCGGTGAAATTAAAATTAAAAGTATCAAAAAAAAAATCTAAACAAACAATGGGCCTGTAGATGTATTTAAAATAAAATACTTATTTAATATATTGAGATGTAAGTGACTCACTATCAATTTTATTTAAAAAAATGAGGTTACCAGCAAGCTTCTAAGGAGTTCCCGTGTTACCAGTGGATGTGGTAACCTGCCAATGACATTTCTTATGTTGCAAATGTTCATAGCCTACGATAACTAGTTTACATCAGGTGAACCGTATGGTTATTTGCCTCGTGGTGTTGTATAAAATTTTATAATGCTATAAAAAATAATGTCAAAAGTATTATATTATTTATATTTATTATTATTAATTTACATTTACATATTGTCTTTAGACCTAATGTATTCATCAATGTATGAATATTCAGTGTCCGAAATAAAGGATTATTTAATTATATTTAATTATTTTATTATATTGTTGGAGTTTCTTTAGTAAATACTCTTTTGTTTCTTTATGGTAGAATATTTATATTTAATGTTAGAAAAATACTTTTAACATGTCAATCTGAATTCTTAAAATATAACACATATACGTACATCTTCTATCCGATTTTTTCTTCTTTTATATATAATTCTATAAACTCCTATTATACAAATCCTCACATCTGGCGACCGTGACGTTGAGAGTTTATTATGGAACACGCGAAAGAAGAACGTAAGTTGGCACGCCGACGGTTTACTTTGTGTGCTAAGCAGATAGAAGATGCTCTTGCAGTGAACGACGTAAGTGTTGTTTGCGCATTAATGGAAAAATTTACAAATTTATTCGAAAATTTATCTACCATACAGAATAGAATATATAGTATATGGTTAGAACAGAGTGATAGAGATGAGCTCTTGTTTGATAAAGATATTAGTGAGTCAGAAGAATATAGTACAAAATTTTACATTCTAAAGCAAAAGGTTAAAGATATGTCAACCCGATCAGAATTGTCTAAGAAAGGCTCCGTCAAGGAGTTCGGGAGCTGCGTCAATTCGTCTAGTGGCAACAGCCATATAAAGCAGCAGCGGCGGTTTAAGCTACCATCTCTTGAGCTAATAAGGTTTGATGGTCAGGTGGGCAATTGGATTCCGTTTTGGTCTCAATTTAGAAAAATTCATATGGACGAATCTATAGAGGACGACGACAAGTTTCAATATTTGATACAGGCAATGGAGCATGGCTCCAGCGCTAAAGAACTTGTATCGAGCTTTCCACCCTTAGGAGCTAATTATGCCAAAGCAATTGACCATCTTAAAGAACGCTTCGCTAGGGATGAGCTTATTATAGAGCATTATGTTCGAGAGATGCTACAATTAGTTCTAGCACAGAGTGGTGGCACTTCAAAGTTATCCTTACGATCATTGTATGATAAGCTGATGTCACAAATACTTGCTTTAGAATCACTCGGAGTAACGCAAGACAAATATACAGCTTTTCTTTATCCTTTGGTAGAATCGGCTTTACCGGTAGATATATTACGTGCATGGAGCAGGTCACATTTATATACCAATAGCAAAGCGAATCCATTGACAGAAATACTAGATTTTGTTAAACGTGAAGTTGAGTCTGATGAAAGAATTCGCACAGCTCGTTCTGGATTTAAAGACGACTCTCTAGCTCTACCGACAGCAGCATGTTTCGCTACCGCCACTGATAAAAAGGACTACAATAGTAAAGACACAATTCTAAAAACAGAAAAGACATGTCTGTGGTGTGATAAGACATTACATAACAGTTCAGAATGCGTAGTAGCTGTAAAGATGAGTTTAGACGAACGGAAAAATTTCGTAAAGCGCAAGAATGCATGTTATATTTGTCTCAATATAGGACATGTATGGAAAAAATGCAAAAAGTATCCGAAATGTGTAATATGTGGGAAAAGGCATTATCCTATCATGTGCAGTGACATACGTTCGAGGCAAACAAAAGAAGTTAGTTCTGACAATTCTAAAAGCAAACAAACTGTCATGAATCAGAACGCTTTGACATCTTCTAAAACGGTTCTTTTACAAACACTGAAGGTGAATATTTCAAATGGTAGAGATGTTCTTTGTTTGAGAGCCCTGTGTGACACCGGTGCTCAACAGTCATTTTTGAAAAAAGAAGTTGCTGTTAAATTAAATTTGAAACCCTGTTATCAGCAACAGTTGAGTCACAATTTGTTTGGAGGCATAGTAACTAGGAAACAGAACTATAATGTTTACGATATTAAGGTTGAATCTTTAAATGGCAAATACAAATGTAATATGGAGGTTTTCGAGGAAGAGAAGATATGTGGTTATTTGCCTACTTTACAAAAGGACAGTATTGTTTTTTCTCAGCTGTTATTAAAAGGTGTAAATGTTACTGATTGTGTAAACGATGTATCAGAGATAAGTTTATTAATTGGTTGTGATATTTTAGGTTCTCTGTATACAGGTCGGTCAGTACGCGTGGATGACAACTTATTAGCAGTGGAGACGAAGTTGGGATGGACGGTTCAGGGCCCAGCGGTTGGTGTATACTGTTCTGTGGGTAATGTAAATTCTCTTGCTTGTACGTTTGATATCGAGGACATTTGGAATTTAGAAACCATTGGTATTAAAGATGATTCAGGGGTGAAAAGCCGTAGGTCTATAAAGAATGAGGTTGATGTTTTCTTTAAAAATACGTTAATAATTAATAAAGAAAATAGGTATGAAGTCAAACTTCCATGGAAGGATTTGTCCATATGTTTACAATCGAATTACGGTAATGCTCTGAAACGTTTATATTCCACAACTGCCAAGCTTTCGCGATTAAGTATAACGAGAGAGTATGATTATTGTTTAAAAGAATGGCAGGATAGTGGTATAATAGAGTCGGTAGAAGATGCGGACATTGCGAAGGGATACTATTTGCCACATCATGCTGTGGTCAAGGAGTCGAGTTTGACGACTAAAATTAGACCCGTTTTTGATGCATCTTCAAGTAATAAAGGAAAACTTTCTTTAAATCAATGTTTAGAGAAGGGTACTAATCTTATCGAGTTGATTCCACCGTTATTAGTAAAGTTTAGGAAAAACGCGATAGGTATTACGGCCGATATTAAGAAAGCGTTCTTACAGATTTCTTTGTATCCTGAAGATAGGGATTTTCTTAAATTTTTATGGTGGCGTAACATTGATGAAGTGGGCGGGAAAATTGTGACATTTCGTCATTGTAGAGTTCCTTTTGGTATAACCATTAGCCCGTACTTACTTTCGGCTACGATACTTCACCATCTCGAACGATATGATAGTGATACTGCTATTATTTTAAGAAAATCATTTTACGTGGATAATTGTGTAACTAGTGTGAACACTGTAGATAAGATGCGTCAATTTATAGACGAAGCTAAGTCCATTATGCTAGAAGGTAATTTTGAATTGAGATGTTGGGTAACAGGGCCTGAAATTGTAGATGATAATATCAATGCTGTTTCGGTATTAGGCCTGACATGGGACCCTAAAGCCGACGTACTATTTTGTAAACTTCCAGTTCTGGAAAAAATTAATGCATTAACTAAGAGGTCGGTAATGTCTCTTGCTCACAGTATTTTTGATCCCATAGGCTACTTGTGTCCAGCAATGCTTATTCCAAAGCTCCTTGTACAAAAGTGTTGGCTTGCGAATTTGAGTTGGGATGAAGCATTGCCGTCGGATCTGGGGAGCATAATGAAGAATTGGTTGGCACAAATTAAAAGTTTAGAGGATTGTAGGATTCCTAGGCGCATTAGCTGTTGCGACTTACGGAAAAGTAATAATTCACTACATATATTCGCTGATTCCAGTCAGTCGGCTTATGCAGCCTGTATTTTTCTGCGATCCGAATTTGAAAGCAAAGTGACAGTTCAATTAATTTCCGCAAGGTCCAGAGTTGCTCCTACAAAGGCAGTGACAATGCCTAGGCTTGAATTAATCGCTGCTGTGTTGGCGACGAGGTTAGCTGCTGAAGTAGATAGCGGTCTGGAGATGAATTGTAAAAGGTTTTATTGGACTGACTCTAGTATCGTAATAGCTTGGATCAAGAGAAATGCCTGTTTGAATGTATTCGTTCATAACCGGGTGAAGGAGATTTTGGCCAAATCTGATGCTGATAATTGGCATCATATTTCTGGATCACTGAATCCGGCCGATTTACCATCAAGAGGGTGTAAACCAGAAACTTTACTTAAGAGCAATTGGTGGGAAGGGCCAGAATGGCTTAAGCGTCCGCATTCTGAATGGCCGCAATCATGTACTGTTCCTGATGAGGTGGAGTTTCAAAAAGAGGTGAAGAAGAATTGCCTAATTGTACAAGATAAAGAGATATTTTCTGAGCGTTTTACTTATTTTGGCAAGTATTCCAAAATTATTCGGATTATTGGTTGGTGTTTGAGATTTTATGAAAATTGTCGAAACAAGTCTAACAGAAAGAAATCGGATTTAAATAGTGAGGAATTTATGTGTGCTGAGAAACATCTTATAAGATTATTACAAATGGAGAATTTCGATTGTTCGGATGACTTCTTCAAAAATTTGAGACTTGACACTTTTCGAGATGAGGACAATCTCATACGGATCAGAACCCGTTTAACAATGAGCAACGATTCAGATACATTCATTTCACCGATTTTGTTGCCAAATAAGAATGTAATTGTAGAAAGGTTAGTAATACAGAAACATAACGAAGGACACGCGGGATCACAGACGCTAATAAATTTGCTTAGAGAGAATTATTGGATTATTGGCATTCGTTGTCTAGCAAAGAGAGTCGTTCGTCAGTGTCCAGTTTGTCGGAGATATGCCGCTAAACCGTGTACTGCGCCGCCACCCCCGCTTCCTTTAGATCGTATTCGATGTGGATCTGTTTTCGAAGTGACTGGTATTGATCTGGGAGGACCACTAATTTTGAAGGATGGTAGCAAGTGTTGGATTGTTTTGTTTACTTGTGCCACATATCGAGCAGTTCACCTAGAGTTGTGTACTTCACTATCCACAGAAAACTTTTTACTGTCATTGCGTCGGTTTTTTGCAAGACGGGGTTCAGTGAAAACTATATACACCGATAATGGTACCAATTTTCGCGGCACTAGTAATCTGCTTAACCAAATAGACTGGAAAGAACTTTCCGATAGAATGTCAATACAGAAAATTGTATGGCGTCATATACCTCCTACGTCAGCATGGTGGGGAGGTTTTTGGGAGAGAATGATTCGTTCTCTTAAAGATATTTTAAGAAGGATTCTCGGACGAGCAGCTCTTCAGTATACCGAACTATCAACTGTATTGTGTGAGGCTGAGTCTTTATTAAATTCACGTCCTCTTACATATATTTGTGATGATACTGAAAATCTTAAGGCACTTACACCAGCTATGTTTTTAAAGGTCGATGCTAGTATGGACGACAGCCATCACGTCATTTTTGACCATCTTGATGGGAATGTATTAACTGCTCGGTGGAAATATTTAGTCAAGTTGAGTAAGGATTTGAAAGAGAGATTTCGAAGCGAATATTTATCCCTATTGACTCAAAAGAGAGATTGTAAAAAGGTTCATGACGAAATAAAGGTAGGTGATGTGGTTTTGATAGGCAGTGATGATCTAAAGCGAGTAAATTGGCCACTAGGTTTAGTGCTAGATATTTATTCTGGTATAGACGGTAGAAGTAGGGTAGCTCGTGTTAAGACAGCACTGGGGGATAGGGTCAGACCTGCACAACGGCTTTTCCCTCTTGAAGTCAGAACTGTACACGCCACCGCTGAACCAAAACCGACCTCTCCTCAGATGACCACTCGTACTGGTCGACTTGTGCGGATACCTACTAGGCTGGGCTTTTAGGCACCTGATGTAACCTGTTGTTTTGCCTATCTGGCAAAAGGGGGGAGTGATGTTGGAGTTTCTTTAGTAAATACTCTTTTGTTTCTTTATGGTAGAATATTTATATTTAATGTTAGAAAAATACTTTTAACATGTCAATCTGAATTCTTAAAATATAACACATATACGTACATCTTCTATCCGATTTTTTCTTCTTTTATATATAATTCTATAAACTCCTATTATACAAATCCTCACAATTATTATTATTCTTTAATTACGGGTGTTAACCCCGGTCTTTTGATAGGCGTGTGCGGGGATATGGATCCAACGCATAGAAACCCCTTAGAAAAGTTTGATGTAATGTATTATACCCGCTGTGAACTGCTCTAAGGTATATCAATGGAAGAATATACCCACGAGCAGGTCACGGCAGGTAATTAGGACTATTGGAAATATGTCGGAAAAAAGTGGGCTATTAAAATGAGATTAGGAGGTATTATTATAACCGGGCTATTGCAAAAGAGGAACGGACGCCTGCCATAACTACCATATCTTATGTTACTTTCGGCAGGCGGTGGCTCGCCACTTACTAGATGGGCCCCTGAAATGCCAGAGAAAGTCGGCCGGGGCCAACACCGATGTGAGTGACTCAGGGGTGTTGAGAGGTGTGCTGCGCTTTCTCCGAAGTTACTCGCGGCGTTATGCCCTTTAACACTTCCACCCCTGGAGCATATCACCTGCTAGAGCGATATACTCTATCGACTCCTCTCTGGACGGCCAATGAAGGCAAGCCAGAGCTGAGAGTCCTGCGGGCCTTCTTAGTTTTCCACTCCGACCGACGAAGACACGCCGGAGACGAAGGCCCTGATCGACTCTCTGGAGCACTCGGGTACCCGTGGTGTCGTTACGCACTAACAGCTCGCCACAAGCTGCCCTGCGGGGTTATTATTATTTTATTTTTATTCACGGTTATTATCCCGGTCATTTAATAGGCGTACGCGGGGATATGGATCCAACGCGTAGAGGCCCTTTTGAGAAGATTCATGTTATATTGTACACCCACCGAGACCCGCTCCTAAAAATATCGATAGAACCATATATCTATGAGCTGGTCACGGCAGGTATTGGGACTATTGCAAATGTGTAGGAAATTATTAGTCTATTGCAATGAGGTCTGGAGAGATTATTGGTAATGGGTTATTGCAGAAGAGGAACGGACACCTGCCATAACTACCATATCTGACTGTTACTTTTGGCAGGCGGTGGCTCGCTACTCACTGGGTGGACCCCCGAAATGCCAGGGATGGTCGGCCGGGGGCAACACCGGTGTGAGTGACTCAGGGGTGTCGAGAGGTGTGCTGCGCTTTATCCGAAGTTACTCGCGGCGTTATGCCCTTTAACACTTCCACCCCTGGAGCATATCACCTCTAGAGCAATATACTGTATCGACTCCTCTCTGGACGGCCAATGAAGGCAAGCCAGAGCTTGGAGTCCTGCGGGCCTTCTTAGTTTTCCACTCCGACCGACGAAGACACGCCGGAGACGAAGGCCCTGATCGACTCTCTGGAGCACTCGGGTACCCGTGGTGTCGTTACGCACTAACAGCTCGCCACAAGCTGCCCTGCGGGGTTATTATTATTTTATTTTTATTCACGGTTATTATCCCGGTCATTTAATAGGCGTACGCGGGGATATGGATCCAACGCGTAGAGGCCCTTTTAAGAAGATTCATGTTATATTGTACACCCACCGAGACCCGCTCCTAAAAATATCGATAGAACCATATATCTATGAGCAGGTCACGGCAGGTATTGGGACTATTGCAAATGTGTAGGAAATTATTAGTCTATTGCAATGAGGTCTGGAGAGATTATTGGTAATGGGTTATTGCAGAAGAGGAACGGACACCTGCCATAACTATCATATCTGACTGTTACTTTTGGCAGGCGGTGGCTCGCCACTCACTGGGTGGACCTCCGAAATGCCAGGGATGGTCGGCCGGGGGCAACACCGGTGTGAGTGACTCAGGGGTGTCGAGAGGTGTGCTGCGCTTTCTCCGAAGTTACTCGCGGCGTTATGCCCTTTAACACTTCCACCCCTGGAGCATATCACCTGTATCGACTCCACTCTGGACGGCCAATGAAGGCAAGCCAGAGCTGAGAGTCCTGCGGGCCTTTTTGGATTTCCACTCCGACAGACGAAGACACGCCGGGGACAAAGGCACTGATCGACTTTCTGATGCACTCGGGTACCCGTGGTGTCGTTACGCCCCAACAGCTCGCCACAAGCTGCCTTGCGGGGTTATTATTTATTATTATTATTATAACTCTTATTAGAGGACATAATAGTAATAGGATATAATGTTTTCTTTTGCCATGTGACTGTTGCAAAGGAATCCACCATTTCGTATGCTACTCGTACAATTACACCTATCCTTCTTTCATTCATAACATATTTTTTATCTGAATAATAAATAATATTATTTAACACGAATAAAGCCGCAAACAAAAGACTACATTGTAATACAAAAACCTTTAGCGATATAAAACTATGGAAGGCAGTAAACCTTCAGCTTTTGTCCGAAAAAAAATCACGCGAGGTCTCGAAACAATAAAGGCTTGAAACAAAGGGTATGGAGTGTGTTGAGGGTCCTCAAAGCTAAGTTACTTACGGTATAGAAGAATATGGACAAAAGGTGGAAATTCTGCTGCATTTTTTGCAGAATCTTTTTGATATTACTCAAGTGATGAAAATGGGGTAAGACAGATGTTAGTAGAGTAGATATGTAGAAGTTGCAGCTATAGGATAACTTCAAAGTAACATTTGAATTCTTCGCACTCACAAAGACGTATGCTGACATGCGATTTTATGTGAAGTTTGCAGTCAAAATTGCGGTAGCAAATAGCAAGGAAATCTTGATCTAAAAATGATTTGATCGAATCCAGAAGGATGTTAATATGGTTAATATTTTAACTGGTTGTTAACAATAATTGTAATGTTATCTATACTTATTATTCAAAGCGGAAAAGTTTACTTGGTATGTTTGATCACGTAATCTCTGAAGCCACTGGTCGGATTATAAAACTAATTTTGCATTTGATAACCCAATTTTTGTGGAAGGATATGGGTTAAATAGTTAATAGATTCAAGCGTTATTTTGCGGAAGTCAAATTTACATGCAATTTGATCTAACCTGCTTTGTGTGCTTCCGCCACCAATTAGTTCATGCGGCCTAGCGCCGGTCGGCACCCACCCACTACTGTTAGTTGATGCAACATGCCGACGCTGCCATAGCTGCTCCGGTAGTCTCTGCCTCGGCTGCTGCGGTCGTCCGCCATCTGGAACAGAATCCGCATGCCCCCACCACCACCGTCGCTGCCACGACTGACCTGGTCGTTGCTGCGACACGTGTTTCGACTCTCCACGAGACATCATCAGGCGCTGTAGATGTTAATCGAAAGAACAACATGCTACAACTTGTAGCATGTTGTTCTTACGATTAAACAAAGCTATGGTGGTGGTGGGGGCATGCGGATTCTGTTGCAGGTGGCGGACGACCGCATCAGCCGAGGCAGAGACTACCGGAGCAGCCATGGCAGCGTCGGCATGTTGCATCAACTAACAGTAGTGGGTGGGTGCCGGCCGGCCCTAGACCGCATGAACTAATTGGTAGCGGAAGCTCACAAAGCAGGTTAGATCAAATTGCATGGATATGGGTTATTTAACATTATGATATGACCCTTTGCAGCCGAGGAAAAAAATAGAATGTAGAAAAAGCTGTTCTTACGGGATACCGGGATACGCGCGAATAGGGTGGTGTTCAGCTGGTTTTGTTTATATATAATATATTATTATAATATAATTATATAAATATATTTCGTGTAGCCTGGAAACGACTAGCGATTAGGATGAAATTATGTATTTAGATGAGTTTTTGCTTTCTAAGTTTATCTATGTATAAAAAAAACGTAATTTCTCACGAAGACTTAAATTCAAGAGAATTTAGTTGCATTTAAATAAGTTGCCCTACACTATAGTACTCATGAAAGTCTGGTGTCTAAACTAGGTGGAACCATTTTGATCTCCTGGCTTCACTCGGGAGATGGGTTTGTGTGTGTCGCTGCGTATGTGTGCCATATATATATATTTGTCGGCGGTATTTTTATGTATATATCTTTTCTACTTTCTCTTTCTTCTCTTATTTTCTAATTTGTTAACACATATATCAGTGTTAACAAATTTGTTAACACTGATATATAGGTATTTGGTCATTTACTGTGTTGCATAAATAGAGTAGGACCCTATTAATTTGGAATTTAATCGAGTTCATAATGATGGAATGGTGTTTAAATATTACAATCTGATGTAATTTCTGTATTTATCGTATTTCAGTAACAAATATACCCGTATTAAATAGTATCTTATTATTTCTAAATATGTCCCCAGTTAATGACCCCTGTCTGCAGTTAAATCTTACTCCCCTACTGATGGTCGAGTGTCCTTAAAACTAAGCTAAGGCAGCTTTGTATTGATAACGAAGTTGTTTCAATGTGCCCTTTAAGGACGTGGAGTAGCGCCATCTATATACTCAGCATAGGTACTAAGTTAGCCCATAATTATAAGATTCTGCTACTTTTAATATTAAATATTGTTATTCTTAAATACTATTGTATAATTAGGATTAGGGGGTCATGTGCCAGAAGCGTGCTCGTTCGCGACCCCTGCCAATAAGTCGATTGCAATTCTGGACCAAAAGCGCACCGATGTGCGGATTAGGGCGTCCCCCGTAGGCGACGCGCACCGATCCGCCCCCGCCGGTGCGAATATAGCTGCATGCGGCGGTGGCGGCCGCCACCCACCACGCCGCGCCAATTCCAGCGGGACGAGGGGAGCCGAGTGCCACATAGACACGTGGAATGTGAGAGGTGGATTGAATGATAAGACGAATGAATTGATAGACGTAATGAATGATAGACGTTTGGATGCTTTATGTGTGACAGAGTCCACTTACAAGGATTGCTCAGCATGTGTGCGGATAGATGGTAGCATGTCACCCTGGTTTGATGTACAAAATTGGTGTCAAACAGGGTTGCATGCTATCTGCTAGGCTGTTTATCCTGTATCTCGATAGTTGTCTGCAGAGAATAAGGTCAACGAATGTGGGATTGCGCATGCGTGACCTAGTGGTGAACTGTCTGCTGTATGCGGAGGATGCCGTGCTATTAGCAGATACACCATCTGAACTGCAAACACTGGTCACAACGATGAAAGACGAATGTATGGAGAAAGGCTGACTACTGAATGCGAAGAAAACAAAAGATAATGGTATTTGAAAGAGAAGAATCCAGAACTAATGTAAGGATTACGATTGATGATGAAGTGTTGGAACAAGTGGATGAGTTTGTATATCTTGGATGCGCTTTCAGCAGGGATGGAAGATACACCGCAGATGTGGAAAGACGAATGAGTGCTGGGAATAGTGTGAATGGAGCGTTGGGAAAACTTCTTGGCAGTAAAAACCTGAGCCAGAAGGCACAACTCGCTATACACAATGCAGTGTTGGTCCCAACGCTAACTTATGGAAGCGAGAGCTGGGTATGGCAGAAAGAGCATGAAAGTAGAATAAACGCGGTCGAAATACGAGCGCTGCGCAAAATTTGTGGTGTAAGGCTTGTAGACCGTATTCGCAATGATGATGTTAGAAACAGAGTTGGTCTGAAAGAGAGCGTCGGTGTTAAAATAAGAAGAGGCATGCTTCGATGGTTCGGACATGTAGAAAGAATGCAAGATGAAAGAATGACGAAGCAGATATACAATGCAAAAGTAGAAGGATGTAGGAGCCGGGGAAGGCCAAGACTTACCTACCATGACCAAATTGGTCGAGTTCTATCAGAAGGTAATGTCAGGAGCCCTAGAAACCGGCGAGCATGCATGAGAAGAGCAATGAATGTTAAAGAAGCGAGTGAGATATGTAAGGCTTGACTCACGTGGCGCTCGGTTCTCTCTGCCTACCCCGCAAGGGATTTGGCGTGAAGTTATAGATAGATAGATAGACTATTGTATAATTGTGACTTTCCGAAATATAACTCTTCTCCTTAGCGTCATGTCGTTTCCTAATCCGCTGAGATTGGCGGAATCTATATTGGCTATTTAACGTCATGATACGACACTTAGTAGCTGAGAGGGTTCAGCCAGTTTTTTGTGTATATAATATAATATATGTATAATAATCCGTTGATTGGCGGAGTCCACTAACTAAATCTAAAGATTTGGCAAAGGTATCTACTGATTTTTATATGGAATGACTACTATCGAAGTCCACAACCCAGAGAAAAAACCAAATCATTGGTATGGTATTGGTGTGTATGTTACACAAAATCTCGCCTTAAACTTAATACTGTTTGTAAGCTTAGGACCACCGACAATTCTCACAGCTCGTCTTGAATCCAATCCCAAGGTATCCAGATGCGCCCGCCCAAAGGTGCCTACAGTACTCCATGTGCAGAATCTGACTTGAGACTTGTATAACATAAGTCGTTGTTCCGCACTGAAGTACCGCGTTTCAGACGCCAGTTTGACCTTCTCTTCCAGGTGATTTCGGTACTGGACATCGCTGGAGATCTCGATACCGAGAATGAGTTAGTTAACTATGAGTTAGAGGTACCTTTCTTAAAAACACATAGACCAGGAGTGATAGTACATGTACACGTATGACGAGCTCGGTGGCTCAGTCGTGAATGACGCGACTTTGACACCAACGCTCGTGGGTTTGATTTCCACACAAGGCAAACATTTGTGTGCATGAACATGTCTGTTTGTCTTGGTCTAGATGTTTTAAGAGAGGTAGGACGTATCAAAGCAGCCCAACTGGGGAAGTTCCTCCACCTCACAGAAAATCGCAGCCAAATAACAACTCCCTGGAAGTTTGTTGTGTTTCTGCGTGTGAGTGAGGTCAACAGTAAGCTCCCAAGCAGTTGTTGTGTAAGCAGCGGAGGAGGCATCGCGCGAGTGATAATTAATATATCGCAAGCGTTAATAGGCTACGGAACCCGCTTTACATCAGGTGGGCCGCTTTACATACTTGTATGCCTCCCGACGTA
Source organism: Pyralis farinalis (assembly GCA_947507595.1). Classification (NCBI taxonomy): domain Eukaryota; kingdom Metazoa; phylum Arthropoda; class Insecta; order Lepidoptera; family Pyralidae; genus Pyralis; species Pyralis farinalis. The sequence goes on from OX382260.1 coordinate 8,214,739, forward strand.
AAATTTCTTGGGAATAAAATCGGGCTCGTCACTATTCGTGATATTGAAAATTGTTGGTAAATATATCGAGAAAGTCGTAAAGATCCTACTTGAATACAGGTAATATCTATCTATCTGTAGCAGCATCATTGATAAATATTAAAATGCGCATAAAAAAACTTGAGTCTTAGAACACCTGAGTCTGAAATAACCAAGTTACTCTGCCAAATGACAATCAATTTTGAATGCAAAATCTAAATAGCATACGAATATACTAGCCTAGTTGCACTTGAACTCGGTAAGTGAAGTGTTTAAGCTACAAGATGGAAGCGATTTCTCAGGATTATTAAAGTTTTGATTATGCTTTATCCTGTTCCTAAATATAAGTTATTATATAAGTTCGTTATATTAATCATACATAACCTATATATAATATCTTGTATGTATTTATAATACATATTCTCATTAGAAAAAGGATTGTCAAGATTACATAAAATATATATAATAGATACCAGTATAAAATTAAATTTAAAAAAAATTACCAATAATTTGACTAAAAGAAGTGACAAATACACTCCTATGACATACGAGTACTATGAGTTTATTACAGCTGTGATTGCAGTTCTTAGTGATGAAAGTATATAAGAAAAGTTCTTTTAATCGCTACATCCTATGACATAGACTAAGTTCCGAAAACTAACACGATCAAGGGGCGGCCGGGGTGGAATGAAGTCGAATAGAACGATATCTGCAGACGGGTTCGCAAGGTCTAATTTGCCAATCGTCGGAAAAATTCACTTGGATTCCTTCAATGCAGAAGAGAACCAAGATGTTAGACTTTAAAGTGGGATTGAATATAAATCTAGGGTTCGGACGGTTATCTTAGATCGTTGGAAGTGTAACTTTATTGGAATCACTTCTGGATGAATACGTACTTTTATTTTCCCTTACTTTTTGTCATGGTCGATACTTGCAAAATGTTACGGTCAATGAGATAAACTGAAATTATGATAATTATTACTATAACTAATGAACGCCCTGCGGAGATGGGCTGCCACTTGCCTAACCAAGATACAGCCTGATTTTATGACGTAGGAAAATATGAAGAACACTTTGATCGCAATAATTGCAAAACCAATGCTTATACAAGATTAATTCGATCGCACTATTTGATTAAAAATGTAAGATAAATAAACCGCTGCGAATGCTGGGTTGCGTTTATGGCATTTCATTGAGGCAATACCTAAAGTAGAATTAAATGATGAGGTTATCACTGGCTTTACAGTGTCCATTTTGTCAAGTTGCGAAGAAAGTTTAAGACGCGAATGAAACTCCCATACTATAAATACGAAAACCCAACCATGTCGTTTATTACGTGGAGTATCAATGAAGCGACGAAATGAGTATATGATTTCTGGTATAGAAATACCCGCAGTTTTATAATCGGCGATTAGCCACGTCTAGTTTTAATGGTACCTGCCACACCTGTGGCAGGAATGGCCATAAAATTCGAGATTGCCCTCAAACACGTGGTGAAAGTTCACAGATTTATAAACTACCCACATCCTGGTTCACGCCATCAATGTACGCAGAGGTGTCATTGCGTCATGAAGAGAAGCGGGCTGTGATGTGCTACGCCTGCGGACAACAAGTGCACATCGCCAGCGCCTGTGCTACTGGCGCCACCCTCCACGAGACCGACCAGGCACCGAAAATAGATATCAAGCAGTGCAGCAAGCGAGCAGTTACTGGCGAGTTACGTGTTGCGTGTATGGGTTATCGCTTTCTATTTGACTCTGGTTCAGAGTGCTCTCTAATAATTAATAGTCTCGCTGACAAAATCAAAGGAGTCCTATTTCATGACACTATTGTTTTGGTAGGTATAGGTAATACTGAAATAAAATACACCAAACATTGTAGATGTCCTGTTGACATCCAATTAACATTAACAATCTTATTCCATGTTGTTGATGATTCGAGCTTCACTGAAACAATCCTTCTCGGTCGTGACATATTTGACATAGGGGTGCATGTAGAACTCGGTGCTAAAGGGGTTTTTTTTCAAAGTTTTTTCAGTTTTTAAGTCAAAGTTTTTTCAGTTCATATCTTGTACGTCTACCACGTTATCTAAAGTTTCAGTTAGATATGGATTTAGAGGGGGACTCTAATTTTTTTTTGTTAAAATTGCTTCAATGCTAATTCAAATATTTTGTAGAAGGAACACCAACAAGGCGTGTAACCACGAGAGAAATTTAAATAGATCTCATTGACCCCAATAAATGGTACAGTATCCTCTCTACAAATTATCGTCTAGTGAACAACAAATAGTAAAACACAAGGTATCTGAGCTCTTAGATGCAGTCGTCATACATAAAAGCAACTCGCCCATCGCTAGTCCCATTTTATTTTGAGAAAGGTAGGACCTAACAAGGGGTCGTGCTGTACGCCGCCCCGTCAGACGTTCTGTAGTGGTGGGGCATGGCAGGACGTCTTGCTCTAAATATCCGTCTGGGGAAGCACATCCACTTTACCGAAGACCGCAGCTAAATAAACTCGCGACTCCTGGTAAACCTAGAGGACCACGACTTGAAATGGGTTGCCAGCTTCTTATCTAGCAGACGCATAAAAGCCATGGTAGATGGTAGTTGCTGCGATAGCTGTCAATACTGGGATCCCACAGGGCTCTATGTTGTCCTCCACGCTGTTTCTGCTGTTTTTTTTATGCGGAAGACAGCTCCAGGGATACTTATTATACAGGCCGTGCTAGCATCCCTCGTTCCCTTGTGCCTTCACAAAGCCGCGTTAGACTTGTGTTTGAAATAGAAGGTACTTTGTGTAAAGTATCTGACTGGGGGCGATTGAACCTGGTCCAATTCAACTCTAACAAGAGACAAGTCTGCGCGTTCACCGCTGAGAAACCCCCATTTTCTGTGGTTCCTCAATTTCTAAACACATCGCTCACAATTACTAAGAGCATTTGGATTCTCGGTATCGAGATCAGGTTCAGTATGGTGGTCACCTGGAGGAGAATGTCAAGCTGGCGTCCAAAAAACTCGGTGTGCTCAATAGAGCCAAACAGTGTTTCAGCTCGGGGCAAAGGCTTATGTTGTATAAGTCCCAAGTTAGACCGCATATCGAGTACTGTAGCCACCTTTGGGCGGGAGCTCCTGGATACTAGCTAGGGCCTACTAGCATGTGGTTCGGTGCAGAGAGAAGCTGTGAGGATCGTGGATAATTCTGAACTCACATATGGTATTGAGCCCTTGAGTTTGAGAAGAGATTTTGCCCATCTTTGCGTGTTCTACCGATTGTATAATGGGATGAGCTCTTCGATATTACCCAACAGCCTTTTTTTACAATCTAACAGCTGCTCGCCGACAGCTGGGAGTTCATCCCCATACACGTGCTGTGCGATTCCAGAGAAGTTTTCTACCTAGAACTATTAAGTTGTATAATTAGCTCCCTGCCGAGGTTTTCCCTATGCACTACAGTATGACGTTCTTCAAGAAAAGCGTGAAGAGGTCGGCAAAAGTGACACTCCTGGTGTTGCAAATGTCCATAGGTTGCGGTAACTGCTTACCATTAGACAGGCCGCATGCTTGTCACCTTAGTGATATAAAAAAATATTAGTGAAGAACAAAGACGGTAGCGATCGCATGGTAGTAGATTATAGAGAGCTAAACCCGAACACTCGCAGTGACAATTATATTTTGCCGCGAATCAGTGACTAGATCGACAGATTATACGGTGCATATTATTTTAGCACTCTCGACATGACATCAGGCTTTCATTAATATCGGCGGTGAATCGGCTTCTATTTATTAAGCGTGCTGTGTTTGTTACCCCTAATGGGCAATATGAGTATGTCGCTATGCCCTTTGGTCTTAAAAATGCACTATCAGTTTTAGGAAGATGCATTCAGACCGCTTTGAAAGATTAAGAATTTGCACTTACGTACATCGACAATATATGTATCAGTTACTATTGAGCACGGATTAGAACGACTTGAATTAGTTCTCGCTGCATTTACAAAGGCTGACTTCTCACTAAAAGAAAAAGTGCAAATTTTTAATACGTAATTCCTATTTTGATTACAAGGTAAAATCTGGTGAAATTAGACCAAAATCGAACATGCGAGCGTTAGTAGATATCCAAACCCCGCGTACGGCCCCTAAAGTACGCCAGTTTATTGGATTTGCGTCATTTTTTAGACAGTTCATACTCAAACTTTCATTGCTCATGGCCCATATATACACACACACACACACTTTCTACAACACCACGGAAATATCAATTAGACAAAAAAACATGGCGTTGTACACAAACGAGTAGTAGATATATTAACATCCGAACCGGTGTTGGCAATATATGACACGGACAGAGACGAAGAACTTCACATGGACGCCAGCGCACAGGGCTACTGAGCTATCTTGATTCAGTGGCCCGACAGAGTACAGCACGAAGTAGCATATTACGGCAGGCGTACTACTGCCGCCGAATCGTGCTACCACTCGTATGAAATCTGGAGGTAGTGCGCGCGGTAAAGCACTTTAGGCTCTATTACTAATATGGCCGCCACTTCACTGTTCGCACCGACTGTAATGCATTAAAATCTTCTAGTACAAAAAAGGATCTCACACCTCGTGTACGTAAGTTGTGGGCGATACTGCAAAGTTGCGATTTTAGTATAGAGGGTAAGGGAGGGTTATCATATGTCACACGTGGACTTTCTTTCCAGAAAACGACTGTCTTGCTTTGATTCTGATAATAACGAAATGAACGTTGTTATAAAAAAACAAGTCCTACTCATAGAATTACAGCAAGAATGGTTAGCTGCAAAGCAGCAACGGGATAGTGTTTTAGCGGGTATTATGTATAAATGGAAAGTCGGAAACTTGCCACGAGAAACTGCTCGACGTATGATATTAGAAACGGCGTTGTGTATCGAAAGTGCAGCGTAATAAGCACACTAAATGTCTGCCTTTTGTTCCGCGATCTATAGTTTATTCTCTTATTAGCCACGTGCACTCGGAAGTGAAACATCTTGGATATGATAAAACACTTGACAAATTGATGACTTGGATTGGTTCTCTGGTATGGCAAAGGCAGTAAAAAAATTTGTAGATACATGTTTGGTTCGAAGACCTTACTCTACAGGCGTTGAGGTATTTTGGACGATTATACATGTCGAGTGTTTCCCGAATGCTGCCCAACCGAGTTGAATCCATCTGTTGACCTCTCGGTCGAAGTTGGACTTACCTAACTGAATAATCTGTCCTAGGTAAACATGTTCGTCAACAACTTCACGCTTAGTGCTTCGAACCGTAACCGGCATAGGTGTAACATGGACATTCGACATGATCTTAGTCTTGTCCATGTTCATCTTGAGACCTACCTGGTTGGAAATACTATTGAGGTTATTGAGCATAGCGCTAAGTTCCTCCAGCTATTTCGCCATGAGAACTATATCGTTGGCAAATCGAAGGTGAGTGATATATTCGCCATTGATATTTATACCGTATCCTTTCCAGTCCAAGAGCTTGAAGACGTTCTCCAATGCTGCGGTGAAGAGTTTCATGGATGTGACATCACCCTGTCTTACTCGTACTCTGGTCCTGGACTCGGATACACATCGTAGCCTCACTGTACAAGCACTTCAACGCTTCAATTTGCGGATAGTCAATTCGGCATCGCTAGAGAGACTGCAGTACCGCCCATGTCTCAACGGAATCAAATGCCTTTTCGTAGTCGACATACGCCAAACATAAGGACAGATTATACTCCTCTATACTCCTCAGCCTTCAATGATCCACGGTGCTAATGCCTTTTCGGAGGCTGGAATTTATCAAGTCTGCGTGCGAGTGCAATTGTCCCCGTCTCAGCATAATGGCGCAACTCAGTTGAGTCACGAGGAGGGTTTTCAGACGGTGGTGACCGTAGTAGTTGCGCGCTTAAAGAAAAATATGACACAAGCTGCATAAATAATCTCCAAAATTTGGTAACATCGACATAATTAAATCAAATATGTGAGTAATATTAATATGAAAAATAGTATTTTAGAAACATTAGTATGTATGAGATATAATATTTATGTAAGCAGTTTTTGATAATGTAAAAGATGGTTCCTTAGTTTGTTTTTAAAAGAAAATTTGGATTTTGACTGTCTCATAGGCGGCGGGAGGTTATTCCAACATTTAGTAGCTAAGTATCTAAAACTGCCTCGGAAAGCAGTCGTTTTGTGGCAATGTAAAGAAAGCTTCCAAAGTGCGCCCCGCGTGTTGTACATCGATTTTGAATGACCCCATGTTAGTTTGTCATGGAGATATTTTGGTATTACATAACAACATATAATATAACAACATGACCAGGCTTCTGCTCCACGCTTCCAGTGTTTCACCGGAGTGTATGACGGAATTTAATAGCTTCTGAAGGACTACAAGTATCGGCTTTCCCCCCGCTTTCAGAAGCTTCGCCGTAATTCTCTCCTCACCCGGTGTTTTCTCATTTTTAAGCTGTTTGAGAGCCATACGAATTTCGTACAGACTGATGTCCGGGATATCTTCGGTAGAGTGTCGGGTCAGTTTAGCTCTTGGGTCGTTACTAGCACTATTGTCCGGTTGTAACGATGATATGTACACCTGTCCGTAGAACTTCTCCATCTCACTCAGAATCTCAGCCTTCGTAGAAATAATGGCGCCTGTATTGGTCTGCAGCTTCGTAAGTTGACTTTGCGCAACAGACAGATCTTTGGCAAAGACTTTGGAGTCTTGGTTCCGCTCTATCGCCTCTTTAATACGAATTGTATTAAATTGGGATATATATATCGCCGTATGCATTTAGAGATCTGCCTATTCAGCCGTCTATACTCTAACGTGTGAGCTGAAGACTGCAACCACATTTCACGTCTGACCTGCATAAGATTCTGCGTGTGAGCCGAGAGCTTTTTCGTTATTTTTAGGCGCGGCTTTAGAAATTGAGCTCTCGCTGCATGGGCAGTTTCCACGAGCTTATTGTTGATATCATCCGGTGTTATGCAATCGTTTAGGCACTGAAAACGATTGCGAAGTTCAAAGCAAAAAAAGTTTTCAGGGTTTTAGATCATGGAACGAGATGGAAGGAGCGTAGACTTCAGCAGGACGAGACCTTTCCTGCTTTATATTAAGTTTCAAGGTGCCTCTTACCCCTCTCACCCTGTTGATCACAGAGACATCATTGAAGAAATGCCGGTTGGTCGTCAAGATGAAGTCTATCTCGTTTTTTGTAGAACCATCCGGGCTACCCCAAGCATTTGCGCTGCGGCTGCATCCTGAAGAAGGAGTTCATCATAAAGAGTTCCTCCTTCTTCATGAAGACGACCAGCAGTTGGCCCCTTTGGTTTCGTTGCCCGATTCCAAATTGCCCCACGCTCAGCTCATCGTTCTGTTTCGTGCCCAGCTTTACATTGAAGTCCCCCATCAGCACTGTGTAGTGAATTTTAGAGGTTTTAGAGGTGTGGCCTTGGAGATATCCTCATACATAGCCTCCACCTCATCTTCGGGGTGTGTCGAAGTTAGTGCGTAGGCCTGTATGACCTTCAGCAAATACCGTTTGGAAATTCTGAGTATAAGGTACGCAACCCTCGCCGACAATTGAGTCTAACAAATATTTACGGGTGGGCGAATAAAAAAAATCATCCCCACTTTACGTGAAGGGTACCACCAAAATTTTTTTTATCAGTAGTGCGATAGAATGATTAAAAGAGGCCTTCAATATGTTCGGAACTCCAAAACGTGTAATTGCTGACCAGGGTCGATGCTACATAAGTAGTATTATAGTAGTAAAGATTTTGTTATGAAAATAACATACAGCTTCATCTTATTGCGGTCGGAGCTAACAGAGCTAATGGGCAAGTCGAAAGATTCAAGATGCGCGGTGAGCGGATAGTGATAAGGTGGATGATGACAGAATTGTGAATAGCAAGGTGATGTGCATGAGGTGCATTGTGAGGTCGAAAATAGTGCGGTGATCGCAGAACCAGCCGGCACAGAAGGTGATGATGAAGGTATGTACATTATGTAGTATCCCGCTGTTGGCCGCAAGCTATTGGCCTGTCGTTCGCTATATGCGACACGATCCTCAATGCGTAGAGCGGACCAGCAGTGAGTGCTATATGATACATGTGTGGAGTGTCGAGCGGTGGAACCTAAGAATGCAAATTGTAGAGAGTTGAGAGACGTGATAAAACGTGATTCACTATGTGAGAGAGATCATCGGTAATGATTAGTACTCGTAACTAATCGTAATGGTAAAGCTTGCTTAACTTATGGTATTTCAGATGAGTAACGCACGAGGACGTGCGTACGTCAGGAAGAGCGTGTCGGCGGAATGAATGAAAAGGAGTTGATTTTGACACTTCGAAGACACAGTGCGAACTTTGCCGCGCAACAAGGTGGCGCTGACGTAGCCAACGCGCGCTCACGGAACGTCGGAGTGTTGGTCAGATCGTTGTGAGTTCGGTGCATGGGCACTACTCTGACGGATTGATTGCTTCACAATTTATTATTCGATTCGATTGATTAAGATTATCACGTCGTAATTAATTTGATACCATTATAATCTGTGTTTGGTGTAATGACATTAAAATCTGTTCATACTTGAACAGTGTTAAATTATTGCATCCTCCATATAGATCTCGGCTAGCTTGAGTATTAGGATGACGCCTGAGATAGTACTTCCCGATATGTATATAAATTAGAAAACAAGAATTTAGAATTTTAGTGTCACACCAAATTTTGAAGCAGGGACCAGTCGGTTAATAGGCTAATAATTCTTTTTCCACTAGGCTATCATGGCTCAGTTGACTCTTACATACGGTATTTGACCAATTAAATTTAAGAAGAGAATTTGCATTTCTTTACCTGTTCTACTCATTGTACAATAAGTTGTGCTTCAAGGAGTTGCTTGTTATGACGCCCAGAGCTTCTATAACCGCATCACTTGCTATCGCTTAATACCTACTCAATCTCCACTCTGGAATTTCAATTCGGTTTTAGAGGTGTTTATTTTCGTGAAACATTAAGTTGTAGAAAAAAATCTATCTATCTAATTTTTATTAATTTTTAGGAGAAATTGATTATATATATATATATATATATATATATATATTCTTTATTGCACACAAATAAAACAAAAAAATGAGTGTCAAATCAAACACAATTCAAGCAGGAAACAAATTGTACAAGGGTTATAACAATTATATGTGCCAACTAGCAAAATAAAAACTGAATAAAACAAAATACAATAAATGTAAGAAAACACACAAAAAAAGGAAAATACTAATAAAAAATAATTAGAACTATAAAACATACAATTCTATCTATCTATGTAAACATTACAAACATTATTGTATGTGGATAAAAAAAACTGTCTAAAACGGACAGTTTTTTTTAATTTCGTTATGTGCATTTTTTTATTATTACTTGAAAGAATACGAGGATGTAAGAGGTTTCTCTTTTATATGTGAACATTATGTGTGTGAAAGTAACAAAATAATATTAAGTTATCCCACAAAACCTTTTTTTTATCAATGTAATCTCTTCAAAAATAATCAGATTTTTTTTCTGAGCCCTTACCTTCACGGATCGGGGTGAAATAATCCAGATAAAAAATAAAAAGTAAAATGTCTTCAACTGGGATTAGGAAGATTTTTCATAATGCCTGTATTGTAAATACTCTGACACTGTTTCTCACAAAATAAAGGAAAATTACAAAATAAGTCGGGCGCCATAGGAACCTTAATGATCATTACATTATCTAGTAGGTCTTAGGTACCCTTGGCATCGCAAGTAGGCAAACAAGCCTACCTACAATACCATGCGCATGATCGTGAGTTACTGACACTCTAAAACCTCTTCGTACCTTTTTTGAAGATAAATATGCGAAAATCTCAGCAGACTATTCATGTTTATTCTACAACTCAAGACTTCTCAGGAGAAAAGTTGTATCCCATCAAAAACAATACTTGTCAAAAAAACCAAGTCTCGCAACTCAGTTGTTCTGCGGTAAAAAGTTGTGAGATCCATGTAATACCAAGTCGGTTATTAATTTATTCAGTCTCTACTTAAGCGACTTTCTGTCTTAATACGTCCAGTCTCTAAGACCACGATCGTGGTCCATAACAATTGAAAATCAATTGTGTCTGGAATCTCCGTACTCGAAGCATTAAGTTGTTACGTAATAATTAACAGCATCTTATAGTGACGCATATCAATATTAAAATTCTTTAATGTTTTATATAAATATATTGAGACTTGGCCATCGCCTGAAAACACGTGTAAATTCAATCGCCTGAAAACACATGTAAATTCAATTATTTAGTGCGATGGCCAAGTCTCAATATATTTAAATAAAACATTAAAGAATTTTAATATTGATATGCGTCACTATAAGATGCTGTTAATTATTACGTAACAACTTAATGCTTCGAGTACGGAGATTCCAGACACAATTGATTTTCAATTGTTATGGACCACGATCGTGGTCTTAGAGACTGGACGTATTAAGACAGAAAGTCGCTTAAGTAGAGACTGAATAAATTAATAACCGACTTGGTATTACATGGATCTCACAACTTTTTACCGCAGAACAACTGAGTTGCGAGACTTGGTTTTTTTGACAAGTATTGTTTTTGATGGGATCTCATTTCTTTTTGTATTTTGTAGACAGTTCTACTTTTTCCTTTTCGGTACCTTCTACTTATTGTATATATGTATATCTACCAGCAACGAATTTTCTTAAAGCCCTCTCTCTGACTTATGAACTTTTCTTATTTTTGTAGGTAGCCTTCCGTTTTCTCTTTTCCGGTACTACTTCTTGAGCTTCAGCTACAGTTTTTCTAAGAGCCCACTCCCTGTCTCTATGCGTTTTTCTGGGAGGCTTTGATGTTACAATTTTTGACAAATCTGGACGGTAAATGCTTCTTAGTCTGTTGTATTCACAAATTGAGGATTCCTGCGCTTTAACACTTCCAAAGTTGACATTAATTAGATGTAAACCGCTCAGACTTGTAACTCTCGAAAGTGCCACGTAAGCTTGACCGGATGTGAATACTGTAGAACCGATATCCATCAGTGCATTATGTAGACTTAGTCCTTGACTTTTATGTATAGTTATAGCATAGGCTATACATATGGGAAACTGTTCGCGATGAACATAAGCTCTATTAATAATTTCAAATTTAGTTTTAACCGGACAAAGTTCGTAAACATGTTCGTTATTAAATGTAATGTATATTTTCTTAATGATTTTTGTATTATCCGGATCAACCTTTACTCTTTGCACTATACCGATAGAACCATTAACTAAACCAAGACTCACGTCAATATTTCGCCTAAGCATGACTTTTGCTCCTATTTTTATAATTATGTTTTCTTCCAGGCCTGCTGTCATAGAAGCATCATCTTCATATTTTTTTATGCTTTCACGAGCTCTTTTTGTTAGGTATTTGGGGCAATCTAAGCTATCTACAGCTGTAAGTTTTATTTCGGGATGTGGGAGAGATCTAAGCATTGCAGTATTTAATTGTTGACACATGTTTTTTGTAGGTAATAAGCAAACGGTATCATTAGGAAGTTTCGAGAGGTGTTCAATTATTTCAACCAATCTGTTTTCATTTGAATCGGATTTAAGAGTTATTAATCTAGTTGAGAGTAAGTCACGGTCTTTTTGTGTAGTCACACCTAATCTTATCCTGTTAAGCATATCAACAAAGTCAGAATCATTGAGCTGTCGCATGTTAATTGTAAGTTCATCGTATATGAACAATTCGATCCACAGATTCGGTATACTGAGGGAACCTAACAACTTGTTAGTTTCAGCAGTTGTTAGTTTTTCAAAAGGGGACTTTTCTCTTACCGGAGGAAGCTGTAAGAGATCCCCGAAAACTACAAGGTGTTTTTTTCCAAAGCACCCATTTTGATCGTCGTTTGTGTCAAATATCTCAGACAAGCGTAAATGAATATAAGTTAAAGTAACATTGGATATCATCGACACTTCGTCTATAATAAACAACACTACTTCTTTCAAATCTGACCTCAAAACTTTGAGCACTTCATCAGAAAGTGGCTTGTACTTTGGTGTTTGTTTGTGTTCTACAGGCAGCTGCAATAGTCTGTGTATAGTTAATCCATTCACATTAAATGCAGCTATTCCTGTCGGAGCACTACCGCCACTTTTTTGTTTAGATACGTCTTTACCCAAACTTTAAGAGTTTTTATTAAAAAGCTTTTTCCTGTGCCACCAGTTCCACTCACAAAACAACGTAGAACGTCAGCGTTATTATCACTTGTGTCCATTTTTTTTGTGATCATATCGAAGACTCTTTTTTGATCGGCATTAAGTTTTGCGATCATACTTTGAAGATCAGTCTGCTCTTCTTCTACCAGATTGATTCTCTGAAACTCATCCATCGCGTTTGCAGCTTCCACAGCTTCAAAATCTAGAGGGTTTTCAGGACCTTCGTCATCATCAACAATTTTCCTTTCTTCATTTATCTCAGCTACTTTAGATTCTATCATTTCAAATGCTTTTTGTATCTTGTATCTTGACTCTATCATTGAATTTCCATAATCGACTCCTTCTTTTAGATCTTCTTTCGCCAAATTAAAGGCCTCCGTGTAAGTATCACACCCTAATTTGAGTTCATTAAAACAACGCCATGGCTTGAATAAAATAAGTAAAGAGAAGTAATATTTCTCTGGTACTTGTTCTCCGTCGTAGAAATAGTGATTGATCAAATATGGGTAAGCTCTTTTTTTCAAAAACTTTTTACCTTCATTTATCTCGTAGCACTTGACTTTAGAGGAGACTGGGCGTGTCTTAACAATATCGTAATATTGTGCGAAACTGTACAAGTTAATAGTCTCCAACTCTTTAGGCCGTTTAGGATAGTGGTCATCAATCCAAGACTCATAATAAATATCGGTGGACTCCGGTTCTAGCATCATCATATCAGATTTAGATTTAACGCGCCGGTTGCGAAAGATGTTGACATCTAGCCATCGAATTGTTGTGATAGGATCTGTACCGTACAAAGGAATACCAAGTAGAGTATCACTGGCTTCCAAAGAGCCGCACTCTCTACTCGATAAAACTCGAAGGCCAATGTTAAAGAGGCGGCTTCTTAAAGGTTTTGTAGAGTTTATGTCTTGAAACATATCAGCAACGTGAGTTTTTTCGCTTTTGGTGGTATATTTAGTGATGTAATAATTTAAAATAGCTGTTTTTTCGCCTACATATTGAATGTCTGTATTGCCATTCCATGCTAACAAAATCGCGGGATTATAATCATTAACCATGACCCATTCCTTTTTGCGTACAATATAGTAAAGTCTATTGTTAGGTGACAATGTTTTTCTTGCAGCGATTGATTCTATTATATCATTATTTATGACCTCATCCTCTACAATTTCATGTGACTCTTCACTTTCCACAACAATACTACCAACTTTTTGTTGCTTTCCGTTTTTTTTTATTCTTTCAACGTCAGACTTTTCTAATGATTCATCAATATCTTTTAAAATGTTAAAAATACCCTGTACTTGATATATTTCTCTTGAAATCGTCCTTAGACGAGGAAAATGCGCTTTGAGAGTGTTAATATAATTTAAATAATCTAATATTTGTTCTTTTTCAATTAATGTGTAATACTGAGCTGAGGTTTTGTTCACCAAGCTTTCGAAAATGTTTGTTAATTGTATAATCACATTCTCATCTAGTGCATACAGATCATTACAAGACCAGACTAAACTATGACCATGTTTCTTTACATTTCCAAAGACCGCTTTTCCTGTATTGTCAATGTCGATGGATTTGTCCTTGTTTTTAAGTAAATTGTAAGTTTTTCCTGCGTAATATGGCTCCTGGTTACTTCTGTGCTCTGATTTTCCAAGAAAACATTCTAGTTTGTCATTTAAAGAACTATCTGGATGGCACGAACTTAGTTTTTCTAACGATACCTTAAATTTATTTTTCAATGAATCAATAGTTTTATTAAAGCTTGCTAATGTTTGCTGCCTGTTATGAATTGCCCATTTTATCAGTTTCTCCGCTTCCAATCTGTTCTTAATTTTATTTGTTAACGCTTGAGTAATTGTTCCTAAATTTTTTAACCGAAGTTGTAGAATAGAATAGAATAGAATACTCTTTATTGCACCAATAACAAATGCATACAGAACACACGTAAAAAGAAAATAAATGTACAATAGGCGGTCTTATCGCTAAAGCGATCTCTTCCAGACAACCATACGACACGAAAAAACAATCATATGTAAAAAGTAGGTAGGTGGCGCATTTATGACAGTACAATTTTCATTTTTATATATTAAATGCTTATTTACAACAAATTACACATTCTAACGAATAAAAGAAAAAAGAGAAAAAAAAAAAAAAGTAGTAAACAATGACAGAAGATTAGAACATACAATAATAAATTTAGATAGAAGTAATGACAAATATCTATATATATATATATATATATATATATATATATATATATATATATATATATATAATTATGTAGTACTATAGTTACATAGAGAGATAGTAAGATTTTACCAGATCTTTAAAGGAGGCTAAGGATTGTGCACTGCGTATATAAATTGGCAAGGCATTCCAAAGTTGCACAGCTCGTACCGAGAAGGACTTAGAGTACTGTTGTGAAGAGTGAGATGGCGTTATTAGGCGAAGGGAAAGAATACTGCGTGTACTGCGATCACAACGTTCCCGTACCTCACTGAGAAAAACAAAACGTTCCTTCAAGTAGCTGGGAGAAGTAGGATTGAAGAGAATAGAATAAAGAAGAGAGACAATGTGCCAGTTACGACGTAACCTGATAGGGAGCCACTTGAGCTGAGTGCGAAGTTCGGACACATGGTCATATTTGCGAAGCCCAAATATAAATCGAATGCATAGATTTTGAAGGCGCTCAAGTTTATTTAATTGGTCTTCAGTGAGGCTAAGGTAACAAGAATCAGCATAGTCCAGAATTGGAAGGAGCAGGGACTGTGCAAGTGAAATTTTGGTATCGACAGGGAGAAAATTACGCAACCGTCGAAGGGAGCCAAGTGCTACAAACAGCTTCCTGCTAACGTGGGCTATTTGCACCGACCAAGAAAAGGTTTTATCAAAATAGATACCAAGATTTTTGACACTCTCACTATAAGGTACATGAACATTATTGAAAATTAATCGAGGGACAGTCACCCAATCAATTTTGGAAATGAAACGGGTGCTGCCTATAATAATGGCCTGGGACTTATCAGGGTTAACCTTAAGGCCATTAGACTTACTCCATTCGATTATACGCGCAAGGTCTTCATTTACTTCAGTGATCGCATTAGGCAGATTGTCCGTTAAAGTGTGTGAATAAATCTGCAAGTCATCTGCATAAAGATGGCAAAAGGAGCGAAGATTAGACGTAATGGAATTTATAAAAAGTGAAAATAATAGAGGTGATAACACGCCGCCCTGAGGTACGCCAGCAGTTGTAAGACACCAAGAGGAAAGCTGATCGTCGAGGCGAACACGCTGCTGACGCCCATACAGGTAAGATTGAAACCAGTCAATTGCTGTAGGAGATATGTTAAGAGAACGTAGTCGCTTTAAGAGTATATCGAAATCGTTGTAATTTTTGGTTTGATCTTTTCCTCTGGACAGATTGAAGATTTAGCTCAGGGTGTAAATCATTATAACGTGCGACAGCTTTTTGGTTAATTTCGGGATGAGAAGCAGTATAACGTGATACTGCTTCTCGGTGAACTTCAGGATGAGAAGCAGTATAACGTGATACTGCTTGTCGGTTAACTTCGGGATGAGACGTAGTATAACGCGCTAATGTCTCCTTACGTTTTTCGGGATTGTTCTGGCGATAACGTGTTGCTGCTTCTTTGATTTGTTGAGAACGGGATAGCGTCGAAGTTTTAGGTCTTCCTTTACTAACCTTTTTAGGTCTTCCGCCCTTCTTAGTTAAGTTTTTATTATTTTTAATCGAATTATCATCTTTCGAAGGCACTTCTGGAAGGATCGCATCATTATTATTTTTATTATTTAAATTATTATCATTTGGAGGCACGTCTGGAAGGAGCGCTTCATAATGACCGCCTAAGTAACTTCCAGAAAATCGTAAACGTTTCACCGGTTTACCAGAATCACCACCGAATGATGCTCTCAAAAGGCCGTTATCGTAAACCTCGAAAGCATACGGATACAAAGCGGCGGCGGCCATGAGTTCAGACGCGGAACCATAAGTACTGGTTTTTACCAATGCCGTTGTATACAAATTAGCGTTAATGTAGGTGTCTCCATGCTCGTCACAAGTATACACTTGTAACTCATCCCAATGCGCTACCACATACTCGATTATAGCAAGTCTAATATCATACGACGACTCAATATTCCCATACATAGAGAATGACAAAGAATGAAATAAACACGAACCATCACCAGGTATAGGAACAACCCAGTGTGGACAAGGCTGATCATTCACATACAGTATTACTGAATCCATTGCGACTACCTACAAGTTAGATTGCAAAGTTATTTTTATGCAGAAATACGATTAGGTAATAAGAAATTTATAAATACTTAGGTACTTAAAGTATCAATATTTAATTTAAATTATTTATCCGAACAACGTCCAAATTGTAAGCATAAGCAAATAATATCAGTAAACCAATGAGAGTAGCCTTTAGTCGTCAAACTAATATAGCAATCGAAATTATCAATGAAAATCGCAAACTTATAGGTAAGAATTCTGGGCACATCCGAACAGCATTGGGTCGCTCGCGCGTATGAGCGCGGCTGCTGCTCGCTCGGCGACATTCACCTTTCCGCGCGCCCCGCCACTGTCCCCGCCCCGCGCCCTCGCGCTAGCACCGCGCAGCGCGTAGTAACGGCCCGCGCTCACTCGCTAGCATCGCAGCGCGTGGTATATAATTATACAACCTTACGCACTCGTAATAAGTACGAATACGCACGTAGGTTACGTTTTTTGCATTAATAAATAATTTAATACACGTGTTTTCATGACGGTAATACCCATTTTTTGCTCGATTTGGCAGGGGCACTACCATGCGCCTATATTTATATGGGACTAGCTTAAACCCGCGGCTTCGCACGCACATAATAATTCCCGTAAAATAAATAAAACATAATAAAACATCGTTACGAATAAAGCCAATATTGAAAAATTTAACTGAAGACTTGGCTGTATGGGCTTAATTTTCTTTGCGGTCTTTTCTAGATTTTTTAGTTTTTCCTTGATTCATACACCAAACACTACTTATAATTTAAATTTGAAGCTTCTAGGTCTGCTAGAAGTGCCTTAGAATTTTGATGATCGGTGAGTCAGTGAGTGACAAAATTAAAAAAAATTGACCCGTTATAATTCTTAAAATACTGGTTCAAATTGAATGAAATTTGAAATATACGTGTCTTTACAATGCCTGCATGGTTACTGAAAATTTCAGTCTTCTAGTTTTATCCACAACGAAGTTACAGGGGGTCGAAAATGGTCTGAATTGCTTCGAGAAAAGGATGGTACGGTCGTGACGCTTTTTTGCTCGACTTGGTGGGGGCACGGCCGTGCCCCCAGATAGTTTCAATTCGTATTCAACCATTTCGGTTACAGTGTGTGAGAATATTCAACGCCATCAGTCAGCGGCGAGGTTGCGGAACACTACTAAAAATACAACTACGAGTATCTTCTTCAAAAGTGCTCATCATCATCCGAGAGTTATACCCGATCGCGTCCTAAGCTCTAGCTTCGGAGCCGATGGGGGTCCAATTTTCTACTTGTACTTCTCCATTTCGCGCGGTCTTCGGCATCTTATCTAATATAGTTAAGGAAATAAATTATATAGGGGTGTAATAGTTAACTAGTATATTAACCGACTGGTTACTAGTTTGAATCCTGATGGAAAGTATATCAACTAAATTCATACTTTCGGGTTTATTTACATAATTATCACTTGCTCGATGGTATAGGAAAATATCGTAAGTGTAAGAAATTATATTTAGAAAGAAAGGACTGGTATTTCTTCTGATGTGTGGGAACCGAAGGCAGTCTCTTCATGAGACAACACTAGGAAGAAACAGATTTATCTGGTAATAATACTAATCATTTTTATCGCCGCTACTTTTTCTATGTATTTTATTATTATTTTTTATGTGTAAAAATTAGTTTCCACCCAAAATTATAATAGTTGTGGAATAGTTACTGTAGAGGAAACCAAATATTTTTCAGTATTCCGAAGATAAGTTGTACTATTTATATACTAGCCATTAAAATTTCGAACCTCATCTTTACCCAAATATAGATTGTATTATCGTCCCATTAAAAAGCCTATTTTTGCCAGAGTCAAGTGCGTCCATGCTAGATGAACCGAGCATAAGCGAAGCACAAAATTCTGAAAGTTCTGAAATTCGCCAGTGCTTGCTTGCATCTCAAAACGTTTAACAAATTCCCATCGTCTTGGTCTTTTAGGTTTTTTAACAACTGCGGCTATAATAACCGCTGCAGCAGCAGCTGCGATAGCAAAGTCCGTGACTATGAGCCGCGAGCACACTGCGGAAACCTATATTCGAAGGTAGTGTTCATTGTAGGCTCGTTGATGCCGTCAGCGATTCAAGAACGGCTCCGCTCCGCCGCTGCTCGGTTCGTCTAGCGTAGATGCATCTTAAGCTACCTCCATCTTAACTGTTACGAGAAGCTAAAAATATTCATTTCCAATTAAAACTACTGCATAACACCGTCCAGATTCTACGTGCTTAAAATACTTACGTGGCCAATCGACTGAATCCAACTAACTTTTGACTCCACCTGTCGACTTGCAATGACGCTTAATATCCCAGTTTGGTCAAGTGAATCTTGTAGAAGCCAATATTTGGTCGATCCGGTGGCAAACATGAAATGAAGAAGTCACCGTAGTATGTACGTTATCCCGTTTCCTTATTCATTAGGATTGGCGGAGTCCGCTACCTAAGTCTAAGGATTTAGCGAAGATACAGATTTTCCCACGGAGTGACTGCCAAAACAGGACTCCACAAACACATAGAAAAAATCAGACCTTTCGTAGATTATGAACGTATGAATTTGCTCACTATTTTTCCCTTTACCGCCGAGCAAGTGATAATTACAATAATGTATACATAAAGCCGAAATTACGAATTTTTGGTACCAGAGTGCTCACAGTAGACTTTATTTTAAAAGAAGAATAATAACTTATCGTTTTACTGAATAGACAAATACTTTAACTAAGACTGCAGCAAAAATGCTGACATTTGTCGATATTAGTCGCCCAAGACCAGTAGGACCACGAGTATATAGTACCGTGTATAGAACTGGTTCCACGGTGGGACCACGGTCCCGGAAGGCAGACCAAGTGCCGTAGGTGAATAGGTTCTATAGGTTATTTTTGTTTAAGAAAACCCCTTTTTTATTCAGTAACCTTTCAAGGTACCGTTGCCTTTTCGCTTTCCGAATTTGCATCGCGACGAGTATCACTCGCATATTGACATTGCTGATGCTGTTGCAGTAATTTTTCAGGAACTTTCTGTTTATCTTTATCACTTGTAGTAACAATAGCATTCCTGGAAACGGTTATATAACTATAAATGTTTTGAAAGATAGAGATACTTAAAGGATTGCTTCTTCGAAAATATTTTTATAACCCCAAATTAGTGCCCACATACTATATACATCAGACAGATCTGATGTCATGTCTGATGTATAATATGTGGGCACTAGCGTCATTAGGAGTACTCGCGCGTTGCTACGTACATAATATTTCAAGTACGTTGCGTACAAGTAGTTAAATTCAGAAAGTGCAATCCACAACCTAGTACCGCAATGCAAGATGCTGTACAATCGATAAAGGGTGACAGTCTCAATGCAGTAATATCAAGTGTATCACTTATGCCTTGCCGACCCTACAAATACCTCTTCACGCTTTTTTGAAGAAACTCATGTCGTAGTCCCTAGATTAAACCTCAGCAGAGAATTCATTCCACGACTTACGAGTTTTCGGAAGGGTTCTCTGTGTTCTTTGTGTGCATGAACATGTCTGTTTGTCTTAGCCTGGGTGTTTTTAAGAGAGGTAGGGCGCCTCAAAGCTTCTCCTCTGGGGAAGTACCTCCACCTCACAGAAAACCACAGCCAAACAGAAACTCATTGGAGGGTTGTTGTGTTCCTACGTGCTGAATATAACCCTCCCCTTAGACTTGAACAACGATCGGTCCTATGCTGTTTGTATTTAACGGCTTCCTGCGATATTTTCGAGATCGTCATCAGATATCGAGGGCCATCATACGCTGCCTTTTCTGCTCCGCGGTCGCCATTCTAAAACTTTCTACCCTACCGGCTTTTCCTTTTTTTTACATAACGTTGGGAGGCATACAAGCATCGACCCACCTGATGTAAAGCAGTTACCGTAGCCATTAATGCTTGTAATATATTAAGTATCACTCGCGCGATGGCTCCACTGTTGCTTACACAGCAACTCCTTAAGAGCTTACTGGTTACCTCATATTCACACGCAGGAACACAACAACCCTCTAGGGAGTTGTTATTTGGTTGCGGTTTTCTGTGAGGTTGAGATACTTCATCAGACGGGCTGCTTTGATGCACCGTACCTCTCTTAAAACATCCAGGGAACAGACATGTTCATGCACACAAATGTTTGTCTTGTGTGGGAATCGAACCCACGAGCGTTGGTGTTAAAGTCGCGTCATTCACGACTGAGCCACCGAGCTCGTCAAACTATCGGCTATCGGTCCTTCGAGCTATGTGACTTGCTACTTCAGCTTACTGATAAATTATCTAGTCTAATATTGTATAGATATCACACAGATGCTTACCTACCGAATAAAGAATAAGTTAAGTTCTTCAGTTTTAAATATATTAGTTACTGTAAGTGTTTAACGATCAGGGAAAAAGTCTCTACTAGAACTAGAACTAAAAATCTTGACTGAGACTGTACAAGTTTGTGCCATAAAGTCTTGCAATAAACTGCAGCTTCATTACCGACTTGAGAAGGTCTGACAAGTTTCTACACAAAAACTAATCATGAAGTAAGAGAACTGAAAGCAGTTTCATATAAATAGTTAATATATTCAAAGGTTCGTAAGAATCGAGTCATCTGGCGCTCGGTTCTCTCTGCCTACCCCGCAAGGGATTTGGCGTGTAGTTATAGTAGATTCAAAGGCGAAATTTTTGTGTGCTTCCGCCTTCAGTCGAACTAGCACCGGCCGATAGTCAGACTAGTGTCAGTAGGTGCATGTCGTCACTGCTAAGACTGCTCCAGTCATCTCTATCAGCGTAAAGTTTTATTTAGAGTAGATATTAGCAATTCGTGGCATCTTATCTAATGACAAATATTCACAGCGCGTGAGCATGGCCCACGCAGAAACGAAAGACATGTCGCAAAGTTAACCAGAGCAGAACTCATAGTTGGATACTTTAGTCAAATCATGAGAATCAAAGGTCTGTCAAACTGGTTGCACACAAAGCAAAATCATACCCCAATTGTAAAGAAATTCCTCGCGAGTATGTGGTGGACCCATAAAGGAACCAATGGAAAAACTATAGCATGTTTTTGCTTCGGGTCAGGCAGCTCTTATTGGCTAGTTCACGGATCAACGTTGTATCACAACTTGAGATATCCTCGTATTACACTCGATATCTGACCTACCTCGAATCGATGGGATATTTAGGTGCTAAGTTTTAGTGATCAAAGGGTAACTTATGCGCTGTCGAGTGGTTCGTTGGTTTGTTGGTGGACATGCGCCGGCATTGTTCAATACAACTTATTAAGACCTGATGTAACAGTTACAGCAGAAGTGACGCTGCTTCTAACGACCTTTGCAGAAGGGAGCTAAGGTAGTTAGTTCTATCGGTTTTCGGATGCTCGGATATAAGCAATATATTCGCAGAGAATAATACGTCACACCAGAGGGAGACTTTCTACAAAAGTCGTCTGCGTGCCCACGCAGACGACACGTAGTCTGTCTCACCTATTTCTGCCGCCAAGCAGTTATATTTATATAGCTGTATTCCAGTTTGAAGGATGAGATATAGCAGTGAAATTACTGGGTACTGTGACGAAACAGCCTTAGGTCACAAGATTGGCAGCGCGTGAGTAATATCCCCGTGTAGTTGCGAGCGTGAATAGGCTGCGGTGACCGCATACCATCTAATTCGGGTCGCATGCTTATTTGCCAATCTAGTTAAAAAAAGAACAATTTCAACTTAGTTCATTAAACTGCTAAAAATCTACTATATTGGTAAATAATAAAATCTTTTTCAATCACGATAACGGGCCATAAAATTTTGCCATTAGCTGTGAGATTATCATTGCCAAATTTTATGAGTAACACGATAAGCTTTCTTACCCATGACCTTCCCTCGATTTAGCCCTTTACGAATAAGTTCGATGAAGAAAACATGGAACAAACCAAGGCTTATTGTGAAGCGTTGCTAATATATAAAAGTTTTCGACAATAAGTCTCTCAACACACTTCATCCAGCGTTTCTTAAATTATAATGTGCAGCATAAGTATATAAAGTAGATTGAGGTAGAGAGAGATTTTGTTAAAAATTAATATAAACTTAAACATAATGTTTGATTTTTACTAGTTTTATCACTCCCTCGTTGTATTGTACTAAAAATGCCAATCTCATGTCAAAAAACCCTCTCGCTATTACTTTGAAAGAGTTTAATTTGAGGGGTTAGCGTATCCAATTTCCTATCTGTCGTGGCCGCTTCATTAAGTGAATAATTTATTGTTCAGGTAATATACGGTGTTTACGGGAAGATGGCGGACGGTGAAGTGTTAACCCTTTTGCGATTATTTTGCGAGATTTTTTGTACGAAGGATGAATTTTGAAATAAATTGATGGATAATTTGGTTCGACGGGATACCTACTTCAGAAGTTAAGTGGATAATTTTGCAAACAAATATATGCAAACAATATTGATACCGCTAAAATTTTCTTACATTAAGAATAAAAATGTAGTAAATTTCAAAATTGAATAAAAATATCAATTTTTTGTTCATTTTGGGGAAAAATATAGAAATGTGGAAGAAGCTAATAACTCGTAATGCAATGAAATATGAGTTATTTCTTTCTTGGTCTAAGATATTGCACACACGTTCAAATAAATGAATACTATTGCAGGTGCTTTCACTCCTTAGCCTTGAACATGGATTCTGATTATATTCCATGGTGTGAAATTCATGAATTTGGGGGTCACGTGCCAGAAGCGTGCTAGTTCGCGACCCCTGCCAATCAATCAGATTGCAATTCTGGACCAAGAGCGCACTGACGTGCGGATTAGGGTGTCCCCCGGAGGCAACGCGTACCGATCCACCTCCGTCGGTGCGAATATAGCTGCATGCAGCGGTGGGGGGCGCCACCCAGCACGCAGCACCAATTCCGGCGGGATAAGGCGAGCCGAGTGCCGCATAGACACGTGGAATATGAGAGGTGGATTGAATGATAAGATGAACGAACTGATAGACGTAATGAATGAGGGACGTTTGGATGATTTCTGTGAGACAGAGACTAAGCGCAAGGGGAGCGACACCGATGATCTGCCCGGTGGAATGATGGCCCTATGGTCTGGGGTAGACCGAGACGATCATGCCAGTGCAGTGCTGGTGTAGGTGTCGTACTCTCCTCTCGCTTGGCCACTGGTGTAAGAGATTACTGTTTTGTAGGGCCTAGACATCTCTGGGTTCGTATTAAACTGGGCATCACGCGAGTATTTCTGGTTGCAGCATAGGCTCCCGTAAGCTCAGCATGTGCTCAAGAACTAGAGAAGTTTTGAGAGTCTGTGAGGGATGTTTTGGACTTAGCTGCAGGGAATAAAAGAATGATTATGTGTGGAGATTTGAATGGATGGGTTGGGACCAAGCGATACAGCCATGAAGCTGTTCTTGGTCCGTATGGGGATAACGGAATGAATGAAGCAGGTAAGGCTATACCAGATTTATGTTTGGAACGAAACCTCCTCATGTCGAATACTTTATTTCTTCACAAGGATATTCACACGTATACATGGAGACGGAATGACCAAAAAAGTGTGATTGATTTTATTTTAATAGATAGTCTCCGAAATGTTATAATGGATACAAGAGCCTTTAGAGGCCCCACTCTTGAGACGGATCACTACCTGGTGGTAAGCCGGTTTGTGGGCCTCTTTAGGAAGTGGAGGCACTGGCGAGTGCGTATCCCTTTCGAAGATCTGTAAGATTGGGAAGTGAAGTAAACACGGTGTCTTGAGTATTAGTGTTTATTATGAGTAAAGTAGGTTTAATATTATAATAGGACAGATAAAGGGGTATTCACATTACACGCGCTTTATAGCGAAAATAAATAATAATATTCATTACTATTATTATTTTTAGATACATTAATATATATAGTTCTTACAACTATGATACAAACATTTTAATTATATTATATTAATTTATTTTTTGAATACAATAGCATAATAATAAAATGAAACATTATTTTATTAATAAAATTTACATAGGTTGTCTAGTGGGTAAAGAGTGTTTTTGTTTTTGACATTTTTGACACCTCTTTACAAACTGTTTAACATCATTATCCATATTTGTCCAATAGTAACGTATCTTAATATTATTCAACATGCGCCTCATACCAGCATGACCACTAGACCAATGCCGACCGGACGGTGTCTCGAGTATGAGTGTTTATTATGAGTGTAGTAAATAGGTTTAATGTATAATAGGATAGATCAAGGGGTATTCACACTACAGATCATGAAAGGATAAGGAGCGAAAAATTGCAAGATGAAAGTGTAAGGAGAGCTTAATATGTGCATCTGGTAAGCGAGAGACTTGCAAATGCAAGCCTCTCCGACTCAGATGTGGATTTGAGACTTTGTTAAATATGTTAAAAAATATTCCAAAATATTTAAAAATGTTTGCAAATTGAAATAAACAATTTTTAACGGAAGTATCGCGTGTATTATTTATTTTGTTGAACCTGACGTTTCGAATGCTTTGCAGCGTCCGAGGTCGCAGGAAGACTAAGGTGAGATTTGTCTTACATGGTTATTCAATTATTACATCTACCGACATAGATGGATTAATTATATACGTTCCGATTCACACAACAATCGTTCACGGTGTTCGAATGTTTTTGCGTAGATCTCTGGGTTTGTGACTTGATTATTTCTAGAACTCCCTCTATATAGACTATAGACTCCCTCAATTCATCTCCTCATGTTGCTGCGGAGTTATTAAAGGAGAATGTGCAACCAAGAGGGGAGCTTTTATTTACACATATTCAATCAAGCGATATAATTAATACCTTTAAACAACTCTATTTATAACTTCACGCCAAATCCCTTACGGGGTAGGCAGAGAGAACCGAGCGCCACGCGACTCGATCCTTACATACCTCACTCGCTTCTTTCACATTCATTGCTCTTTTCATGCACGCTCGCCGGTTTCATGCACGCTCGCCGGCCTTTAAACAACTAAACATTAAAAACTCAGAAGATCATTGGGGAATGACCATAAAAGTATTTTGGCCAGTAAGCTCAGCTCTGCCGCATATGCCGTTAGGAGAATTAGACAATTGACGGATGTGGCTACTGCTCGCTTAGTCTATTTCAGCTACTTTCACAGCATTATGTCATATGGTATACTGTTGTAGGGAAGAGCGGCTGATATTGAAACTATTTTCATATTACAAAAGAGAGACATCCGCTCTATTTATAACATTGGCTCCAGGCAATCACTTAGAGAACTATTCAAAGAAATAAATATCCCCACGGTTACCTCTCAGTGCATTTATGAGAACATAATGTATGCTCGTAAAAATATAAATTTGTTTTTAAAATGTAGTGAAAATCTTAGAAGCAAGAATAGATTGCGTATGCCAGTACATCGGCTTGCTAAGACTAATAGATCTTTTGTTGTAAATTGTATTCGATTCCATAATAAATTACCTAAAACAGTTCTGTACTTACCTGACAATATGTTCAAAAGGCACATCAAAAATACTCAATGTAAGAAAGGCTATTATAGAATCGATGAATATCTAACTGACAGAGATGTATGGAAGTGATTCAGCACATGAATTAATATAAGTTTAATTGTACCACTTGATATCACCATAATGTACACTCATATCATTATATTTATTGTAATATGTTTAAGATTATTTAGGAAAAAAAGACCTATATTGGCAAGTTTCTTTTGTCATTTCTTCTTCGCCAATGATCATTCTGAATTGCTGGTGGATTAAAAAAGAGAAAAAATAATAAGATATAATATATCTTATTATTTTTTCTCTTTTATAATAAGATATAATATTGAAAACGTAAGACGTGTCTAAGTGCCTGTGAGGGTCTAAAGGCAAATAAAGAATTTTTATCTTTTTATCTTTATCTTTGCCCTTAAATGAAAATATGAGAGAAAAGAAGAAAGAAATATACCGTCTATGCAAGAATGAAACCAAGTCTTTAGTGAAAGAGAAGCGTGAAAGACAAATTATGAATGAGGAAGAGAGGCTGACGAAAAACTTCAGGGCAAATACCAAACTCTTTTGGAGGGAGGTAATGAAGTCTCGGAGTGGTTCGTCGGCATCTAGAATGGATAAGATAAATTCTAAAGCTGGTGTCATTCTTGCGAACACTCAGGAAGTGTTCGAACGGTGGAGTGAATATTTTGAGACAATCTACGTATGCCTCGGATGCTGACAATGAGAGTGAGTCGGATTCTTACTCCACGTTGACGGCATCCGACGAAGGCATAGCTATGGATGAGATCGAATGGTCGATACGAAGCTTGAAAAATGGAAAATCAGGAAATCTGCGGGAATTGGTCTGATAATAATTGGTTTTTAGTTGCGACTGTTTTGGATTTGAGTAATAAAAATGTCGATAATTTCCTTTTTTATGTGGTAATGTTTCCTAGGGTACAAAAAAGGCTTCAGTTATGTACTCATTTGTAATAAATAATTTAAGAATTTTACGTACTATTTCCGGGATGTACAAGTAGGTGTTCAAAAGCCCCAAAGTTAATCAATATCTTTTGACGCTTGACGGAATGATATAGCGTCATGCAAACTTCCGTCACGGCATACGGTCCTATTTTACTGCTGCCAGGGCGCGCTAATAGATGTTTCACATCAAAAAGCATCTATAACATCAAAAATATAATGTAATCACTTTACGAGCTACAGGTCCGGTGACATACAGAAGCACATACAGCAAAATATCTTTAATAGATTTACAGTTTCTCCTAAGTAAAGACAATGATATATTTATTTGTCATTGTGCCCTTGCAGGCACTTAATCTCTCTTTCTAGCATTTAGAAAATGAAACTTGGCGAAGATGTAATGCCGAAAGAAACTTACCAAAATCGGTATTTTTTTCAAATGATATTAGGTAGCCCAAAAAATGACAAACAGAAGTTTGTTATCTCAAAGAGTTATACCCACAATATGAAAATGACAACTTGATGAGGGTCCAATCTGAAGTTAATTTAAACCGAACATTCGCAGATGATTTGTTGGATATGAATTTAATAATAAGATTTATGTAGTGAAGTTCATGAGGGAATTGGTATGAAGTTGCGATAGGAATTAAAACAATGCTGATAATATGTCTCGTATATCTTAACTGACTCCTAGACTGGGTATTTTGCGATACGGAATTTAGAGAAATTATTTCTTACTACATATCCCCCGTGGCTGGGCTCGCTTGGAGACCTTGTCAACTCGACAATTAATGGTTTTTTGAAATATCGTAATATCACCGTACTACCAGTTTGGTCAGCTTAGTAGCAAAAGTAAATAGAAAGATAATTGAAAGTAGAATGAGGGTGAAAACCGATGGAATTCTGTGGGAGGCACAGGGAGGATTCTGTAATGAAAGGGGATGTACGGCTCAAGTTTTCTCGTTCCGCAATAGCGTGGAGAAGCCTCTGGCCATAGACCAGAAGGTTTTCTGCGATTTTGTGGATCTTGAGAAAGCATTTGATAGGGTTGAGCGAAAGAAGCTGTGGGACATATTGCCGGGATATAGGATCGACGGCTCACTGCTCCATGCTGTGCAGTCCACTTACGAGGATTGCTCAGCATGTGTGCGGATAGATAGTAGCATGTCGCCCTTGTTTGATGTCAAAATTGATCAGTCCAAACAGTGTTCGTACATGCTATCTGCTAGGCTGTTTTTTCTGTATCTCGAGAGTTGTCTGCAGAAAATAAGGTTATCGAATGTAGGATTGCACATGGACGACCTAGTGGTGTACTGTCTGCTGTATGCAGATGATGCCGTGATGTGAGCAGAAACACCACCTGAACTGCAAATACTGGTCACTATAGAAAAAGTCTTACTATTGAATGCAAATAAAACATAGTAATGGTATTTTAATGAGAAGAAATCATAACCAATGTAAGAATTACGTGTGATGATGTTGTAGAAAGACGAGTGAATGCTGGCAATAGTGTGAATGGAGGGTTGAGAAAACTTCTTGGCAGTAAAAACTTGAGCCAAGAGACACAACTCGCTATACACAATGCAGTGCTGGTCCCAAAACTAACCAAAAATACCAAATAACCAAAAATTTAAATGACACCAGAGACATTCGATCCCACGACTCATATCTAATACCAACTTGCTTAGCCTCAACACCACTGCTGTTGTGCTACATTTGTATCATATATATATATACGTTGATTACATGTTATACATGTACCGATTAGGCCCGACGACTCCCGATAACACACGATGACATTGCCCTCGTACTAAAATCGAGGTGGTATACTTTTCTTTGTGGCTTTATGTACATATCCAAGGGGACAATCTTACTTTGACGGGCTCGGTGGCGCGACTTTGACACCAACGCTCGTGGGTTCGATTCCCACACAAGATAAATATTTGTGTTCATGAACATGTTTGTTTGTCTTGGTCTGGATGTTTTAAGATAGGTAAGGCGCATCAAAGCAGCCCGTCTGGGGAAGCACCTCCACGTCACTGAAAACCGCAACTAAATAACGACTCCCTACAGTGTTGTTGTGTTCCTGCGTGGGAGTGAGGTCACCAGTAAACTCCTAAGGAGTTACTGTGTTATCAGCAGAAAAGGCATCGCGCGACTGATACTTAATGTATTACAATTGTTCATAGGCTACGGTAACCGCTTTACATCAGGCGGGCCGTATGCTTGTATGCCTTCCGACGTTATAAAAAAAAATACTAAGAAGTGACTTTGTGGCGCTGTTAGCACTAGGGAACTGGCATATTGTTTAGCGACTTTAACTCCAAATACACAGACTGGACCTGTTAATTCATCAACACCAGTGTTTTTGTACAAAATTAGCTTCTACTCACGGCTTCGCACCGTTTGTTGCCAAGTTTCATCTAAATTGGTTGCAAGTATCAAGTTTGTTGTAATTTTACGATAGTATACCTAGAAGTAATATTGGCCTGACAGAAAAGCCGTAGCAAAATAATTCCCTGGAAGGTTGTTATGTTCCTGCGAGTGAGGGGGACTAGTAATCTCCTAAGGAGCTGCTTTTTAAATTAAGCTCTCAAATGATGACGTCAGGAGATTTCGTACTGGGATAAGTCAACTTTTGTACATTTTTTTCTACTTTTAATGTATACTACTGTAATTTATGTACCTAAAATAAAAATGCAACTTACTTTTCTATTCTATGAACTAGGAGACAGAAATGAAGAACTTTAAAGAACTGTAACACAATATGTATGTATACATTCATATGCCTAAAAAAGGTCTGGTTTTTCCTTTCGATTACAGAAGTTTGACGGCAGTCGCTCTATATACAAATCCATTATTTTCACTAATTTCATTGGTTTAGGGCTTCCCTTCCAATTCTAATGACTTAGGAAACGTGATAACGCTAAGAAAAAGACATACATACATATGCAATTAGTTACAACATACTCGTAGCTAACACAATATAGATACAGTAAGATGAATATACAGTGCCTAAAGTAGGATCACCATTGGCTCATAATAAGTAAACATTGTATATTGGAAAGTTATTTGACAACGTGCAAGAAATATGTTGAAGTTATCATACTTTTTTAAATAATTGCCAGCACTCTAAATATAACGAGATATGAAGGTATTCTGTTCTGTTCTGATCTGTTGGTATATTTTTTTAAATCAATTGAAAATTGGAGAATAGTTTTTTCTTACACGCCTGAAAAATATAATACTGCTACAAGCATTTTTGGAACGCAAAATATTTGAATTAGATTGAAAATACCCGAACCTTGCCAATAACGAAGATTATTAGGAAAAATAAAGAGCTTATTAGTGTCTGCCAGCTGCCATCGGTGACATCTTACGTCGTTTGATAGCTGTCACATCTGACAGGCTATCCCGTCGTCACCAAAAGGGCTTGTCTACAAAGGTGCGGCTACGTAGTAATTATCTTCTCTCTGGGTGCGGCTCCTTTTTGCCTCAACTGTTTTCTGTATAATTTATTTCTGTGCTGAGTTATTGGACTCTTTAATTAATTTAATTTGGTAAATTACTATTGCGACGATAATAAAATATATCCAAAAAGCTTCTGTATATTATTTATTTGCGAAGTTATACATTTTTTGTATCGTTTACAGAATATTCGCTATGTTTTTTGGATAAATATGATTCTAAAAGTAGCTGAGCACCCTTAGATTTTTCTTATTACCGTTTTTTGCTTAATTTATCTCAGCTCGACTAGTGTCCATCTGCTTTACAATATATCACAATTCAAGTAATAATTCCTTAGTTTTGACTGTAAGTTTCTTTTATGTATATCTTCACGCCAGGTCCCTTGCAGGGTAGGCAGAGGGAACCGAGCGCGATAAGACGCGGTCCTTACACACTTCACCCATTTCTTTAACATTCATAGCTCTTTTCATGAACGCTCTCCGGTTTCTAGGGCTCCTGACATCACCTTCACTGATGAAACACGATCAATTTGGTCATAGTAGGTTAGTCTTGGTCTTCCTCGGCTCCTACATTCGTTCACGTTCGCATTGGAAGTTTCTTAAAAATCTTAATATTTTTATGAAGAACGGCGGCATGAACCTACGGAGAACCAATAAGACTTTTTTTATATGTACAACCTCGGGAGGCATACGACCTAACTGATGTAAAGCAGTTACCGTAGCCTATTAATGCTTGTAATATATTAAGTATCACTCGCACGATGCTTCCTCTGCTGCTTACACAGCAAC
This sequence comes from Pyralis farinalis, assembly GCA_947507595.1. Classification (NCBI taxonomy): domain Eukaryota; kingdom Metazoa; phylum Arthropoda; class Insecta; order Lepidoptera; family Pyralidae; genus Pyralis; species Pyralis farinalis. The sequence continues at coordinate 8,245,987 of OX382260.1, forward strand.
TCGTTAGGAGTTTACTGGTGACCTCACTCACACACAGTGTAACACAACAAGCCTCTAGGGGTCTGTTATATGGCTGCGGTTTTTTGTGAGGTGGAGGTACTTCCCCAGACGGGCTGCTTTGATGCTTTATCTCGGTGGAAAGATTGTCGGCTGATGATAGATAAACCAGAGCATCTATCGTCTATTTAAATGCATCAGCTGACTGTTTCCCCTCAGTATACTGCTAGCTTATTTTTGTTTTGTTACTAACAGGATAGAAATGACGCATCTAAAGTAAATCAAATTTACACTCTATGCATTAACTTAAAGATATAATTTTATTGTAATGTTTCGATTAAATTAGGATTAATAATAATCTTAAAATATTATTTTTTATTGATATTTTAAAATAGATAAAAATAAACAAATAAAGAATCTAATGAGTAAATTAATTAATTTATAATTTATTAAAACTTAGATTTACAGTAAGTACATAATATTAAGTTTAAAAAGATATTAAATTTTATTTTGTAATTTATTAATCTTCGTTCTCGCTTTGGATCGTTTTACTCTCATCTCTTTCTGATTTACTGTTTTCGCTCTGAGATTCCACCGTTGGTGCTCACGGCGGCAATTTGTGTTATTTGTACTGGTTTGTGCACGTCATGGAGAATAAAGCCTCCATTATGAATAGAGCACTATTCTCTATGACGTACGTCTATCTCCTAAAACCTAAGGTGAAGTACTGTGCTAGCAAATAAGAAACGTAGTAGTAGCCAGTTGAAAAATAAAGGTTTGAGAAGCATTGGTACAGAAACGATTACAAAGAAAATAAAAATGTCTAACTGAACTCCTTACTGCGTCTGTTGTAAAAAAACTATTAATATTAATTTAATCGAATATTAAGTTAAAGGAAATATTAAAATAAAATTATATCTTTAAGTTAGTGCATGGAGTGTAAAGTTAAATTACTTTAGATATGTCATTTCCCACGTATGACAATTTGTAAGCTGATTGTTAATTTGATCCTGTAAGTAATAAAAAAATAAGCTAGCAGTATACTCAGGGAAAACTAGTCAGCTGACGTATTTAAATAGACGATAGATGGTCTGGTTTAGGTTCCTGGGTTACACCCTTCAGGACACCAGCTGGCAATCTTTCCGGCGAGATACAGCCAACTGACGTTTTTACTTATTCTAAATAGCATATAAACTATCATCTCATTAATTTTCAATTGAGAATAAATCACTGAACATATATATTTTTTCCATGTTCTTGCGATCAGCTGATGTATAATCCACCACTTTATAGTCAGCTGATTTTTTTTTCCTCAAGAACTATAAGTTGATAAATTTTCAACCGGGAGGAACTGATTAAAGATGTTTTTTTTTTTTCTACGTCCGTGGGAGGATACTAATGCTGGACCCACCCACGGAACGGCATCTACCGTTCATAAGGCTTCATGATACAACTCTCTGAAGCATTTTACGAGCTTTCAGCCGAGATGAACTTGGTCATGGATCAGGATGAAATCCAAGAAAATCCGCAGGACTCTCAGACTTTGTTTAATTGATAGTCCAGAGAGGAGTAGTCACTTCAGGCGTGGAAGTATCGCCGCGAGTAACTTCTGAGAAAGCGCAGCACATTTCTTAATGCCCCTGAATCACTCACACTTGCATCCATGTTGCCCTCGGTGGCCTTTTCCTCAACATTTCAGGTGCCCGTCCAGTGAGTAGTGAGCCACACTTCGCTGCTATCAGCGGTCCAAAGATATAGTTTATGTAATACCAATCGAAACTATTCGTAATATTTAGTAATGTCAGATTTCATGTAAGTATATATCTCATTAAATTTTCGACACATTTCGTAATAATCCTGACATCTGTCGAGAGCTACTCCTGGGTTCATTATTATACAGAAAATCCCTGTAGCGGGACGCAGTGGAATAATATTACGTTACACAAATATTGAAAATTTGAAGGTTAATATAAAAATTTTGTACTGACAATGTAAAAAGGCGGGCTATTCTCTTTAAAAAGTCTCTTCCATCCAACGTAGTTGTGTGTTGGTAGGAATATAATAAGATGTTGGAACAGGGATACATGTCAAAAACAAATGCCAATAATATATTGTTAACCAAGGGAAGAATGTGAGCAATTGCAGACGAAATATTGTCGAGATGTGTTCGAGGATGCAACGTTATACACTTTGCCTTTAATTTTCGTTTTACAAAAATAATAACTTTAATTTAAATAATTTCTCATAGCTAATCTTTTCTTTCTTACGCTTTTTTTTTCAAGTTTAATGGCACTGAATACTAGCTCGCACGACACGACATAACATCTTAATTTCTTCGTATGGTGACTTCAGGGGCAATGCAGATAAGCTACATACTTCCAAAGAAGTCCTAGATGAATATTTTGAAGTAACTCCTTAAGCAAAAGCAGTAGCTTCAGTGCTTTTTGGATAAGTCCTTGAAGCAACACGAGAAGTGATGCTTCGGACTACTAATGCCATATCTCTGATATTATAAAATCTATATCTTAAAAAACAACAAACTAATAAAAAAAAAATCAAATGAAAAAAAAAATATATGTTTAGTAATAGAAAATAACAAATAATAACATGTACCTATTCTATTATTTTATTATACTTATATTGATAAAATAAATCGAACTAAAATTGGTAGAAATTCGGTGACAATTGGGCGAATACTTAATTAGTAGGTCTTATTCTTTACTGCGATTTATGGCAAGCCAAAATATCTCACGGTCCATTAGAGAGGTCATGTTTTTGCGGGAATTCCACTTAATATGCAATAGGTTATCGACGAAATTTCGCCAGCAAATGCCTATACCAATAAATTTAAACTCCAAGTCCATTTAACCCTACTAAGCCCAAACCAGGGCCGGCTCTAATTTGTGGGTTCTAAATTTTGGACCACTCTATTTCGAACTAAATTATTGACCTTTGATAGTTAAACCTTTAAGTTTATATTCGTTTGTGCAACTTATAAGCTTGCGGTTTTCTCTTAGTAGAGTTTGTTTTTGTTGTAAGAAAATTTGTTATTTTATATCGTACCCTCTCTATTTTTAGTTTTTTATATCAAAATATACATGAGCACACAAAGTATAATTATATTTATGTTTACGCTAAGTCCTATGCGGGGTAGACAGACAGAACCGAGCTGTCCATAACTCGGTTTTATACACCTTTTTATATAAAGTTGGGAGACATTTTATATCTACTAAAAGTATCGCCTGCACGTTGACACCCCTGCTTCCACTACGGTATACGGTTTCCAGTGAGGTAAAGATTCCTCCCAATCAGGTTGCTATATGTGCTCTGCTTCTCTTTAAGATCGAAACCGATCGAATGCAACCAGAACCGAGAGTATAATATGTTCCTCGAACCTCGGACGAATTCGAGATAACTAATCCAGTTCATAGATAAGGCTATGGTCTACGTTGTTTAACTTGCATGTTCGATTAGTCTGACACGCGCAATAAATCGACCTTATTGCCTAACTTAAAGCAATGATGAAACTTTCTTACAAGGAGTTGCTGTTTTAGCAGCAGAGGTGGCAAGTGATACTGAATGTATTACAAGCGCACATAGGCTACAGTAACCGCTTTACATCATTTGGGGCTTGTATGCCTTCCGATGTTGTATAAAATATCTATCTATACTAATACATAAAGCGGTTTTGTTTGTTTGTTTGTACGCGCTAATGTCTGGAACTACCAGTAGCATTAAAAAAAAGCTGCTTGTCACGGAGTTGAATATGTTGCGCTAGATGTGCGGAGTGATTTGAAAGGACGTTCCGCATTCGCGGTAGCCTTCGTGACTGTGACATAGGAAACAAACTGCAAGAGTGTCGCATACGCTGGTACGATCTCGTCTTACGAAAACCGGCAGCTTACGTGGGGAACAAATGCCTAGTCATGCCACCTCCGTCGGGTCCCGATAGAAGGGGTAGACCCAAAAAGTGCTGGCTTAACGTCGTGAAGGATGACATGCATGTCAATGGTCTCACTATGACAGATGTCGAAGACCGCGCGAACTGGAAGAGTAAAAGCCGGAAGGGGAGCCCTGGGTTCCGAAGCGAAGCGACTCGACAAGGATTAACGCTCGGATGATGACAGGTTTTAGCATGCTAATGATAACAGCCAAATTATAACTCCATAGATTGTTGTGTTCCTGGACGTGAGTTAAGTCACTAGTGATACTTAGTGTATTGCAAGCTTTCATAAATTAAAGTAACCGCTTTACATCAGGTAGGCCGTATGCTTGTTCCGCAGCTTAGTGGTATAATAAAATATAATAAAAACACAGTCGTGGGTACTGCCGACAGAAAATTAAAACAATTAAACACTTAAAATTCATACTCATTGCTACAGACATACAGCCATGAGTATAAATAAAAGCAGTTCTTACGGAAACGTGCATTCACGCCAGGTCCCCAGGAACCGAGCGCCATAAGACGCGGTCCTTACATACTTCACTCGCTTCTCTAACATTCATAGCTCATTTCATGCACGCTCGCCGGTTCCTGGGTGTAGCTAGTAGCATAATAGGTCTTATCATCAAAATGTCTTAATTAATAAACTATTTACGCACCAAAATTAACTTGGCATCCTCTCAAATTTGTAAATCAGCAAATCTTATACATAACAACGAAGCTGTGCTGGTGTCATGTTAATTAATTGGAACCAACCCCAATGTCGATTACCGAATATTATCAATGTTAAATAGTATTTCATCTTTAATAAATACTTCGAATTGATTCTGTTTGACTTGTGTCAAAGTTTAATAATCTCTGGATTTTGTATTTACACAGGTTTTAGGGGATAAACTTATGGGTTCGCGTCACCGACATGCTAATGATAACAGAAAAATAATAAGTTTTTGGAGGGTTACTGTATGTCTGTGTAAGTGAAGTCACCAGTAGCATCGCGTGAGTGATGTTCAATGTGTTGCAAGCGTTCATAGGTAACCGCTTTACATCAGGTATGCTGTATGCTTGTTTCGCACTTTAGTGATATAAAAACTGTCGACAGAAAAACAAGAAGAAAATTAAAATATCGTACTCATTGCTATACATATACAGCAATGAGTATGATATTCAAGTCTTATTTTTTTTTTACCACGTAGATGTGAACACGGGCCGCCTGATTGTAAGCTGTTAACGTAGCCTGTGGACACCTGCAACATCAGGATTGTCACTCATACGACATTCTGCGGCGAGGGTTATCTGTAATGTCATTACTCAAGGAATCATTTAGAAAAACATTTTGATAGTCTGTTGCATTTTTGAATTTTGTGAATATTTTGTGACTATCCTCTTTTGTCTACGCATTCACAGTTCACATTCAATTTAGTTACAAATAATAGTCTTTTAGAATTCGGGACGTTGTGATCGTCAAATCTTTTCGACTACGTTTATAAGTATAAGTGATCCAATAATCTTTAGTCAAAGCCGCGTGCACGTGGTGCATCCAAAGTTATTCCTGCGCCTGTTCAAGTTCCTGCCAGAGTTGTCATGTTAGCAGCGGAGATAGAAATGCACGAGCCATACTATTGCATATATTCTTAGGCAACAGTGCAGCGTTGTCCAAGAGCTAGAAGACATCTGATATAATTATGACGAGCTCTGTGACTCAGTCGTGAATGATGCGAATTTGACACCAACGCTCGTGGGTTCGATTCCCACACAAGTTCATGCATACAAACATTTGTATGCATGAAGATGTCTGTTTGTCTTGATCTGGATGTTTTAAGAGAGGTGGGGATAATTCCCCTCCACCTCACAGAAAACCGCAGCCAAATAACAACTCCCTAGAGGGTTGTTGTGTTCCTGCGTGTGAGTGAGGTCACCATTAAGCTCCCAAGGAGTTGCTGTGTAAGCAGCAGAAGAGGCATCGCACGTGTAAAACTTAATATATTACAAGCGTTAATAGACTACGGTACCCGCTTTACATCAGGTGGGCCGTATGCTTGTATGCCTCCCGACGTAGTATAAAAAAGCTTCTAATGCTCTATCTTCAAACTCTTGGAATGGAAAGGATACGGTATAAACATCAATGGCGAATACATCACTCACCTTCGATTTGCCGATGAAATGGTTCTCATGGCTAATTCGCTGGAAGAACTTGGCGCTATGCTCAATGACCTAAATAGTGTTTTCAACCAGGTAGGTATCAAGATGAACATGGACAAGATTAAGACCATACCAAATGTCCATCTTACGCCTATACCGGTCACAGTTGGAAGCACTAAGCTCAAAGTTGTCGACGAATATGGCTACCTAGGGCAAGTTTTTCGGTTAGGTAAGTCTAATTTCGACCGAGAGGTCAACAGACGTCTCCAACTCGGCTGGGCAGCGTTCGGGAAACTTTGATACATATTCTCGTCCAAAATACCTCAACGCCTGAAGAGCAAAGTCTTCGAACAGTGTGTGTTGCCAGTGATGAGATATGGAATTGAGACGTGGCCCTTCACTGCGGGCCGTATGAGAAAGCTCAAGGCTCTATGGAAAGAGCTATGCTCTGGGTTTCTCTCCATAATATAATCAGAAATGAGGATATCTGCAGTAGCACTAAAGTAACCTTCAAAGCCCACAGCATAAGCAAGCTGAAGAGGCAGTGGGTCGGCCACATAGCTCGTAAAACCGATAACCGCTGGGGAAGAATTGTTCTCGAATGGCGTCCCCGTACTAGTACAAGCAGTGTGGGAGGATCCTCCACTAGATGGAGCGACGACCTCAAGAGGTTTGCAGGGAGTTGATGGATGTAGGTGGCACAGGATCGAAACGAGGGGCACTCTAGAGTGGAGGCCTATATTCAGCAGTAGACGAATACAGGCTGAGATGATGAGGATGGTGAGTGCTGCGTAAGTATCGTTTAAAATGCCTATTATAGTCTTGACAAAAACGGTTGCGCTTTTACTTTAGTGAGCGTCGAGCCTTACAACGCTGTGTCTTCCCGTCCTCATTAATACTCCGATTTAAAGTGAAAATTTCCTCGGAAATGACAGAGGGAAGTTGGCGACAATTGCCGACGCTGTCGCCTGTCTCCAGGAAGTCGTTAACATGACGACAACAGCGTGGAAGTTGTCATGTTTCCCTATTACTTTTTATTGCTTGGGAAAGCAAATAGTTTGCAATTTTGTACGCACAATGGAATTGTCATTGAGTCGATTATCATCTTCTCATATTTATACACTTCAAGGACAGTTATTTGCAACAAATGTTACAAATGTACAAATTTAGGTTATGATAGAGCTTGCTGGAGTATGCTCTAAATCCTTAAATATGGCTTAAATCTCATAATATAAAATTGGAGGTGTGTATGCAGCGAACTTAAAAAGCATAGAAGCAGCAATAACGTTTCAAAAATGACCCAACGAAAAAGAGGCCGGGTTAGGCGGGGCTTAGAAATGAGGCCGCGCGCCTTGACAGTCGGTGTTAGTCAGTCGGCTTGAAACAACGACGTGTCAGTCCGTCTTAATTTATGTATTCTCAAGATTTTTCGTAATAATGCCTTCTTGTGTCGTCAAATGGTGTGTAAATAACACTACCAGTAATCATAAATGCTCAGGAATCACATTTCATAGGTAAGTGTAGTTCTGTTTGTAAAGATAATTATTCGTAAAGATATATTATTCGTGGTCGTTTATTGCAATAAACGGCCTTACTTTCGTGGCGCGTACATGTCGCCACATCGAGTGAACTCGTGTCTCGATCGTGCGAGATCGCATGCAGCCAATCATCGACAAGAAAATTTTGTTTACATTTCTATGACTCCTTTGTACCATAAACAATTATCGTAAAGTGCGGCTTATGTTTTGGAGGTAAGGCATATTTTTCGCTAACTGCATTTTCGAGAAATGATGTTTTGTTTTCAAATACGAGAGCGTGATTGTTTTGGTGTCGATTATGCACTATGAATTTGTTCTAAATTATCATTCTATGCTTTTTAAGTTCGCTGTGTGTATGTATGTTCCCTATGTACTCCAAAACGGCGGGACCAATGTTGTAAAAAATTTCAGCAAATCTTTACATTAGTCCAGTGGGTTATGGTGTGAAGTTTGGTAGTGATCGGAGCACTCGTCCGAAACTGAGCACTAGTAACTGTACTAGTACCTAGTATGTACAAATCAAATCCTAAAAAGTTACTTATTAATAATTAGATTTCTGCATTGATTTATTCATTTTGCTCATAAATGTCATTCAGAATTTGAACGTCAGTTAGGCCGGGTGTATTCAACAAGTCTATATACTTAATTATTAAAGAGTATTATTACGTCATAGCATTTTATTACTAGTATGATAGGGGTATCATACTCGACGATGGGACGTGATCTCACGTCGGATATTAGTCCCGCGCAATTTGTTGTGCTAGTCTCATGCAACTAGTATATCATGTAAGTGAGCGATTGCACCAAAGACAAATAATATTTTTTTGACATTTTGAACAAATGCTCGTCGGTTTAAATTTCTTCCAATGTAGAGATGTATCGAAAATTTTGTTTAAATCTTCTACAAGCAATATAAAGTAAATAAAATTTCCTCTTCTGAGTCACATATCTTTAATGAGTCATGAAAATTGTGAATATAGGTCTACGCTTGTATGAGTATTGGTCGAAAATTAGTAGCATACGCGAAGTAGAGTCTTAGTCGCGTATAAAACGAGTTGAATCGAGTCGAGTGGATAAAGGGTCTGACGCTTAGACCCGATTCAACCCGTGCCTAATGACTTTCCATTTTTGCCATTACCTTATTGCATGAAGTCGTTATCCTAGCACTAATAAATTATATTTGTGCTAGGATTTAGCACTAGTATATTACCACAGAAAAATGGCTTTATCTTATTATTTATTTTTATATTATAGTTTATTTAATATTTATTTATCAACATGAAAAGGTGTTTATGAGTAATATGAGCCTGAATGAGCATATCTATACAGATAAATAAAATTGGAGTGTCTGTTTGTAATATTAAAATAACCGCTTTTTATTAAATGCATGTGGATGTATACACGGTACATATACCAAAATATTTTTTTTTACAATTTTTGTCTGTCTGTTTGTGTCGACTAGTCTCTGAAACGGCTGGACCGATTTTGACGGGACTTTCACTGGCAGATAGCTGATGTAATAATGAGTAACTTAGGCTACTTTTATTTTAATTTTTTTATTTATTCTTATTAATCTAAATAAATAATAAAAAAATAACTATTCCGCGCGGACGAAGTCACGGGAACAGCTAGTAATATACTATAATTGATTATATAATTGAGTTATATAATATAATTGAGCATATGTGATTATTTGAAGCAATTATTGATAAGGCTATTCTAGTTAGTTCATTCTAATCGCTTCGTTGATCGTGCTCACTTAACACTCTACTATATAGATATTCTAGGTATATTCATTACATTTTGCCAAAACTAGCACTCTTTTCAAGCACACTAAGTGATGACCACGGTACATCAGTGAGCCACAACACACTTTTCGGATCAATGAACTAAATCGTAGAGAATGCTGTAAACCGTAAAAGAAAATATCTCCGTTTCCTTTTCTCGAAAGACGTTAGCTTTTTGTTTGCATAAACTCCTACGTTTCTTCAGTCTTTGACGGCACCTACGTAGTTAAAATCCGACGAAAGTACGATCAAAGTTCTGATTCAAAGTTTAATAAGCCATGATAACCTCGCGCGGTAGAATCACGCGTAATTACAAACCCGCAAACGAACCTACACAGTCGCGTACGCTTCGGATAGTTCGTCTAGTTGACATAGTATGGAAATACGCTGCAATGGAGACTTCATTACTCCACCAGAAATTTATCAGAAATGTATCGTCTTCATAGTAAAGCCAATCAAATCTTGTAATCTTGATTGCCTATTTCTAACACAACTGTCGAGTATTATGATTTTACCAGGCTACGATGTGGTTTCATCGGTCACGTAATCTATACAGATAAATAAAATTGGAGTGTCTGTTTGTAATATTAAAATAACCGCTTTTTACTAAATGCATGTGGATGTATATACGGTACATATACCAAAATGATTATTTTTACAATTTTTGTCTGTCTGTTTGTTCGGGCTAATCTCTGAAACGGCAGGACCGATTTTGACGGGACTTTCACTTGCAGATAGCTGATGTAATAAGGAGTAACTTAGGCTACTTTTATTTTAGAAAATTTATTTATTTTTATTAATTATTAATATAAGTCATTAATATACCACGCGGATGAATTCGTGGGCACAGCTAGTACCTAAACATATTCTAAACTATTCGTCGTAGATTAACAAATGAGATGTCAGTGAAAGGGTATTGATATTTTGCTGGTTGTCTACAACTCCACGCCAAATTCCTTGCGGGGTAGGCAGAGAGAACCGAGCATCACATGACTCGATCCTTACACACCTCACTCGCCTCTGTAACATTTATTGCTCTTCTCATACACGCTCATCGGTTCCTAAAGCTCCTGACATCGCCTTCTGTTAAAACACGATCAATTTGGTCATAGCAGGTAAGTTAGTAAATTTGACGAGCTCGGTGGCGCAGGAGAGAATGACGCGACTTTGACACCAACACTCGTGGGTTTGATTCCCATATAAGATACACAAATGTGTGCAAGAACATGTCTGTTTGTCTTGGTTTGGATGTTAAGAGAGGTAGGGCGCAACAAGCAGCCCGTCTGGGGAAGCACCTCTACCTTACAGAAAATCGCAGCCAAATAAGAACTCCCTAGAGGGTTGTTGTGTTCCTCCGTGTGAGTGAAGTCGCCAGTAAGCTCCTAAAGAGTTATTGTGTTAGCAGCGGAGGAGGCATCGCACGAGTGATACTTGATGTATTACAAGCGTTCATAGGTGGGTTCATAGGTTTACATCAGGTGGGCCGTGTGCTTGTATAACTCCCGACTTTGTATATAAAAAAATGTCTTGGCCTTCCTCGACTCGTACATCCTTTAACTTTCGCGTTGTATATCTGTTTCGTAATTCTTTCTACATGTCCGAACCAACGGAGCATGCCACGTCTTTTGTTAACACCGACACTCTTTTTAGACCAACTCTGTTTCTAACATCGTCATTGCGAATACGGCCCATAAGCATTTCGCCGCAAATTTTGCGCAATGCTCGCATTTCAATGCGCGTTTATCCTTTGTTGTAGGTTATTTGACATAAAATTTAATATGACAGCCATAAAATAGTAGTGCAAAGAAAAAATAATAGAATAAAATAATAAGCCATAATAAGTACATTCTAAAAAAATGTGTATTACCTATTTGAGTTGCCGCCTAATTGCATAAGTGACATCCCTGGCATTGCAAATATCCATATACGACGGTAACTTCCTAGCATCACCGTATCGTACAAGCCGCCATACGCTTGTTTCCACTTCAGTGGTATAAAAAAAATGTCGCAGTGTAGTTGCCCAACCGCTGCAGTTTTTTTTTATATAACCTCGGGAGGCATACAAAAATATGTTTACCGTAGCCTATGAATGCTTGCAATACATTAAGTATAATTCGCACGATGTTAGCTCTGCTGTTAACACAACAACTCTTTAGGAGCTCACTGATGACCCTACTCTCTCACAGGAATACAACAATCCTTGGCTGCGTTTTTCTGTGAGGTGGAGGTACATCCCCAGACAGGCTAATTTGACACGCCTTGTTCGACGAATTCAGTGGCGCAGTCGTTAGTAACGCTACTTTGACTACCGCTTGTGGGTTCGAGTCCCACACACGACAAGCATAATGTGTGCTAGAACATATCTGTTTATCTTGGTCTGAGTGGTTTCTATGTATATCCTAAATATATATTTTCAAAATGAAATGCATTTACGTATGTTTATCAGTTGTCTAGTACGAATAACACAAGCTTCGCTTACTTTGGGGCTGGATGGCGCTGTGTAATTTGCCGAGACTGAGAGACTGTTTATTTATTTATAATACATCTTGCCGGTGGATATATTTGGTGACAATTGAATTTGATTTCACGTATTAAAACATTTTCTATTTGATCAATTTCTTTAAATTCATTTCTATGTCATGTTTTTGTATATATCTCTCTATTTATTTTATTCGTCGTGGGCATGGTTGTAGCAAAATCTTTTCCTCTTTTGTTTTTATTTGCGGGTCGTAGGATAATATTTTATATTTTTTTAGGATCATTTGTACAATGTATAATTTTCGGACCGATAAGAGTTGCTAATTTGATAGAGACTGTCTGTTGTAAAACGTCCTTATTTATAATAATATACTTTTATATAATGTGGCCAGTGGATAAGGAACCGGCTTATTGATCAACTAGGACTAGTTGGTCAATCCGGTTCTAATCTTGGCATGTGCCACTAAATCCGTTTATGTACATTTTATGTACATAAAATACAAAACTTCACGCCAAATTCGCACGCCACGCAAAAACAATTCTATAACATCATTATCATCGGGTGATTCGTTTATATATCTCTCATATAATATCACAGAGAGAGCATGAAAGTAGGATAAGATAGGAAATGCGACCGTTACGCAAAATTTGTGGCGTAACGCTTGTTGACCGTATTCGCAATGATGAGGTTAGAAGCAGAGTTGGTATGAAAGAGAGCGTCGGTGTTAAAATAAGAAGAGGCATGCTCCGTTGGTTCAGACATGTAGAAAGAATGCAGGATGAAGGAATGACGAAGCAGATATACAATGCAAAAGTGAAAGGATGTAGAAGCCACGGAAGGCCAAGACTTACCTACCATGATCAAATTGGTCGTGTTCTATCAGAAGGTGATGTCAGGAGCCTTAGAAACCGGCGAGCGTGTATGAAAAGAGCAATGAATGTTAAAGAAGCGAGTGTGGTATGTAAGGATCGAATCACGTGGCGCTCGGTTCTACTAGTATTTGGCGTGAAGATATAATTGTTATATAATAAAATGTAGTTTAATAAAAATATAATATATTTTTGAAATAGTAATACAGCTGGACAATAATATCGATATAGAGATTAAAATAAAGTCAAAGACTTTTACAAGATTTTCGATGATGCTTAACTTGTATCCGGCGTCAACATTAATAGTAGTTTTTATGGAACTGTTCTTTTACTCTTGTTCAGGGTTTCTGCAAAAAACTTGAAGACACTCCACGCCGGCGGAACCGCAGGCAGCAGATAGTCTATATAGGTATATATATCCTGTCCTACTAATATTATAAATGCGAAAGTTTGTATGTATGGATGGATATTTGTTGCTCTTTCACGCTTAAACGGCTGAACGGATTTGAATGAAATTTGGCACGTAGATTGATTATGATCTGGATTAACACATAGGCTACGTTATTTGACTCCACGCGGGCGGAGCAGCGGGCAGCAGCTAGTATATAATAAGAAGCAGTCCTCATCCACCTCGTATGCTTCTTTGTAAATATTTAATATAACAGCATTTGCTATAAATGGTCGTTGGTTCGTACATTCGATGAGATAACATAACCTACACCCGTCGCATGCACTAAAAGTCGGAAAGCGAATAATTTATGGCTTACGCTTGTTCAATATATTTTTTATTAATTGCAGTCTCCATACCTCTTTCTATGCGAGAAAACATTAACATTCACAAATCCGGGTTCACATCGAGCACGGCCATCGTTTGCATATGTTTAGTTAATTGTTACTCTGTGTCGCTTGCTTCGCATCAAATCTAGCGCACTGTCTGTCATACTGCATCTTTGTGTACCTGAGTAATTATTACATTCTTATTATTATTAACTACTTCGTCTTCCTTGACGGCTTTCTTTTTTTTCATTGACTGTTTCGAACGGCTTTCCTATTGATTTTGCTTACAAAGCAATTGTATTATATTTTTGAGATAAAAAAGTATGTATTGCTGCTGATGATACTACCTGTACCAAGTGCTCCTGAGAGCCAATCAGGGCCTTCGTCTCTAGCGTGTCGTCGTCGTTTGGATTGGAAACATTGTCCTGGCTGACCTTGTCAATATTCAACAGCGCTGATTGAATGGTTACTTAGTTACACAAATATAACTGTGTGCCATAAATAAGAAGAAATATCTTGACGTTATAAGAAAGACTCTATTGATTGTTGATAAGTAGCAACGTGAAGCAACCATACAATACAATACAATACTCTTTATTGCATCACATAGGACAGTATACATAATAAAATGACAACTTAAAATTAAAGTACAAAAGGCGGTCACATCGCATAGCGATCTCTTCCAAACAACCTTAGGGTAGAGGAAAAAAAAAGAATAAAATAGGTAGGTGGCGCAGCACAAATAATAAATATACTAAAGTTAAATACTTAATTCATATAAACTTACACACACATAATATACATACCCATACATACAAATACCTATATAAAATTATATATATACGTACACATACAGAAATACAAGTACATAACATTGTAATCACTGTTTTAAGCAAAGAGTGCAGTGACAGCCAATCTGTCTAAAGAACCGAATAGATTAAGTTAAGTCTAGGTAAGATAAAGATAATGAGCCTTAACCTGATTTTTAAAACTGGCCACAGTTTGTGCATTACGGATTGTTAACGGCAGAGCATTCCATCATTCTGATCAAAACATTCTCGTCATTTTTAATTGTTATCGACACATTTATATAACTTCTAAGTACCTGTTTAACATTTTATCTGTAATTTCAATTTGTGTATATTCTATTTTTAACTTTTCTTTTTAATGTATTTGCGTAATGTGATATTTTTTTCTCATCTTAATAGCCGCCGGCGAGTGTCTAATTCATAATTAGCGTAAGGTAGACCTTATTTAAGTTGTTATTAAGGTTATTAATTGTACTTCTATTTATAATACCTAATCTAGTCTGAAGTAATTTCACAGAAATGACAATCTGTGACTCGAAATAGTTTTCAATATCGTCGTCTTCCGAAAGTTTTACGGGCGCTATGAGTGACGCTTCAGATGTACCTTATTTGGGGGGTTTTCTAATCTTCACCTTTTCAACAGTTCACGAGAATTTTTATGTAATTCACATAAAGGCTCAGAGTGTTGCTTCACACTACATAGATTTGTTGGCTAAATTCTCTTCAGATAATATCCACGCCATTTTGATATCTGAAACATTTTAGAAACCGTCACTTCCGTCGACTTTATATCCGAAGGAAGCTTCGACAGAAGTGCTTTATGTCACACCCGATCGAAGGCCTTTGCTATGTCCAAACTGACAGCTAAAGCCTCGCTTTGACTTCTACTGACTCCGCCCAGCGGTGTGTATACCAGAAGATCGCCAGCCGAGCGGCCATGACAGAAGCCGTATTGGCGATCACTTATCAGCTGGTGATCCTCTAAGTAGTCTAAGAGTTGCTGGTTAATGATATTTTCCATGATTTTGGAAATGTGGAAGTTACTGCTATAGACCTATAGTTGAACGGATCCGAGCAAGCATCTACTTTAGGGATCGGGTATACCAAAGCCTCCTTCCATGAGCTGGGAACCACGCCAAATTAATAGGAGTACCGAAATTGCACGTTATTCAATTTATGGAATGGAATATTCAATATATGAATCATCCAATTAATGGAATGCCATCCTGGCGCTCAACTTATGAATGTCCAGGGAGATAAGGGCTATACTACTATCTACTACACTATCCACAAAAAATCCGCAAAGATGCATAAAATGGTGAAAAGAGATGCCTGGTGGGATGCAGAGGTTGAATCCTCCGTAGCAAGAAAGCGGAAAGCGTGGCCTTTAAGACAAAAATCTGTACATCTACGTTACTGGCTAGCGTTAGAGTCTCCATTTATTACTCGGTCTCCAGTCAACGGCTCGAATCTTCGGCAGAATTCGAGTCGAGGACCAGTCAGTTAATAGACCAGCTCTTTGTCCACTATGCTATTGTATTAAAATTATATTTCCCCTTTAAGTAGCCATAACAAAATGGCGTTTGTACTTCGCTAAAGATCTGTCAGATAGCGTGTGCTGAACCCTGAAATATGTCACTCGACGACGTCAAATCATGAATTGTATTTTTAGCGAGCTTTTGATTCAACAATCAAATCTTAGGAGTCAGTTCCAGTTCTCGGTTGTATAATAAAAATGGAAAATGGCTGTGTTATGAACACGGTCGTTTGTTGTACGTGAGTGTCTCTCGTAACGGGTAATAGTTTCTATATAAAATATTATTCTGCAGATGTACTGGCACCGTGCGTCGTTGATCCGCTCGGTCGCATTCATTTCTTTACGTTGCCGGCACTGCTTGACTCGATCATATGGTGTTTCATTGGTACTATTCGATTGCTTTTGAGATGCCCTTTCCAACCGTATACGATCTCTGTATTTCAATTTGGCTTTTCGACGCGTATAGGCCGACATTATATATTTTTTGATACATATTTTTTTATTTTGACACCTTATTATATTCACAGTCACAATTTTACACTAATGTTTTATATATAATCGATACATTTTGACGAGAGTTGACGATTGAAACTTGAATGAACGTCGTGGCTTCACCGAGTCGAAAGTTGTACTAAATATACTCGATACGCAGCAGAATGACCTCCAAAATGGCGGGGCTGCCCCACAGTCCTGACTTAGCGTAATAAATTCTTTGATTCTTTAGCTATCCAATGGTGTAATTGAAATTTGGATGGGGATAATAGACATGTAGCTGCAACACTAAACTGTATCCCCCGATTTTGTTATCTTGAGTTTTTTGGAATGGCGTCCCTATGGAAACAATTTTAAAGATGTATTTACGCCAAAAGAAATTAAATAGAGATATTTTTGAGTAATTCAAGGTGCTCGCTGAGACGAGACATAAATCTAAGAGAAATATGGTCCATCAAAGCAAACCGACTGGGGAAACACTTCCACCTTACAGAAAATTACAGCCAAGCACAATGTGGCGGATTGTTGTGCTCCTGCGGGCGAGTGAGGTTACCAGTTGGCTTCTAAGGAGTTGCTGTATTACCAGAAGAGGTGGCATTGCGTAAGCGATAATTCAGGTATTGCAACACTTCATAGACTACGGCCGGTAACCAATTTAATCAGGTGGGCCGTATGGTTCTATGTCTTACGATGTTGTATAAAAAAACATACGGGACCATGATAAGACTGAAATATAACTTAGCTTAGCAGTTTATTCAAATTTATAGATTTATAGCAGCTGCATTTTTTTAACGCTTTAGGGTTCCTGACGAAGAAGACAAAAGGAACTCTTATGCTGCCCCTGGTCCAATCATAAGTCTGTGTATCACTGATGTAATAAAATTATATATGTATGTAGATATGTTATAAAACTACTCATAAATCATCAAAAACTTTGATAAAAGTGAAATATCAAATTCTACCCTTGATTTTTCAACTATGCTAATATCCGCACGTTTTACATAAAAGTAAATTGTCTTTGTATATTACTGTTTGTATTTATTACCAACATTAAATTAGGATATTTGAATTTATTGTAATAAGTCTACATATTTCTAATCTCATTAAGTCTTCGTAATTGAAACGAAGAGTACATTTTGGTCTACTTGGTTATGCGTCGCATATTGCATACGGAACCTATGGTGCACCAATGCGACAGTCGCACTTAACCCAGTCTGGGTTGTTTTTACATATCGCGTTAGGGTTTGAGTGACAGGTTTTTCACCCCTATCGTAGAATAAATAATCACTAGGTTCTATACAAAAATGCTATAACTTATGGTAGCACTAATTTCGAATAGCTAGAGTTTATGACGAGCTTGATGGCGCTGTAGTAGTACTTTGACATCAACTCTCGAGCGTTCGATTCCCACAAAGGACATTTGTGTGCATGGACATGTCTGTTTATCTTGATTTGGATGTTTTTTTATAGACGTAGGGCGCATAGAAATAGATCACCTGGGAGAGTACACATCCACCTCAGAGACAATACGAGTAGCAGTCAAATAACAACTCTTTCGAGTGTTTTGTGTTGTGAATAAGGTCACTAGTAAGTTCCTAAGGATTTGCTGTCTTAGCAGCAGCTGTAACGTAGCGCGAGTGATACTTAATGTGTTGAAAGCGTTCATGGGCCACGATAACCGCTTTAGATCAGGTCGACTGTAAACTTTAATATAAGTTTACAGTCGACTGTATCTAAAGCGGTTATCGTTTTATAAAAAAACGATAGTTTAACTATCTCGAGCTTCTCTGTGCTTTAGGGCATGTACAGCCGTCAGTCGCGGCTGTCCGTGATAGATCGCAGTCGTTCAGCTAACCTAAGAGAGGCGCATCGAAGCATCACGAGTAGGTACTTCTGCAGGAAACTGCAGTCAAATATCAACTCCCTAGAAGGTTGTGGTGTTTGTTCCTGCGGGTGAGTGACGTTACCAGTAATCGTCTGCAGAGTTAATGTGTCAGGTAGGGATACCAACAAACACAAACAACAATATACCTACATAACTTAAAAATTAAAAGCACCGACACAAAAATCCCATGCAGTTTAACAATATATAAATTGGTTTTTTATTTAAATCCTTTTTTTGTAGTTTTTATCCTGGCTGCAGCATCACAACAAGAATTCCAAAATCTTGCATAGCTATGTAGCATATATAGGTGTTTCTAATTTTAGCCCACACATATGAAAGTAAATACCTATTATGTGTTGTATATTTATCGTATATTTAATTTTAATAATATTTAGTTGTAATGATGCTATAATAACAATTTTATTGAGTTGTCTTATAAATGAAATAAGTATTGTTATTGAGTAGCCTCTGTGACTGCGTGCAATGGCGCTGACCAATGGTCGTACACCGTGGCGCTGGTCACCGAGATGTGTTATGATGTAATTTTATAATTATAATACTATCTGTAATAATTACACTAAATTTGTAATATTGTCATTGAATATCTCAGTGGTTGCGCGCTATAACACCGTGGCGCTCAACCAATGAGGTGACAGTTAGCGGTGGAAAAGGAGGGAAGAAAAACTGTTTATAACGAGTGTTACTGTGCGGGCTGACGGCTTGCACTGTGCGTACGCCAAGTAGAAGGACGGTTACAAGGTATAATTAATAATAAAATATCAGGCATTACGATTATTGATATATTGATTAGATTTGTAATTTGTTAGAATTAAAAGGAAATGTATGCAAGTATTCAGCTGTTTGAACTACCAATAGAAAACCTGCTTTCCAATAAAAAAAAACCACATCCAAATCGATTCACCCATTTAAGAGCTACAGTGCCTTACACAGATACATAAACACACCTAGCGGTCAAAATTACAACACCCCTTTTCTTGCGTCGGGGTTAAAAAGATACTTCGCGTATTAGCAGGGAGTTTGTAAGTTTGTATGCCCCTGACGTAGTATAAAAAAATATTTATATATTATTTATTTTATATATGTCCGAACCAACTGAGCATACCTCAGACCAACTCTGTTTCTAACATCATCATTGCGAACACGGTCTATCAGCCTAAAGCCACAAATATTGCGCAGCGCTCACATTTCGACCGTGTTTATCCTACTTTCATGCTCTCTCTGCCATACCCAGCTCTCGCTTCCATAAGTTGGCGTTGGAACCAGCACTGCATTGTGTATAGCGAGTTGTGCCTTCAAGTTTTTACTGCCAAGATGTTTTCCTACGCTCCATTCACACTATTCTCAGATACTCACTCGTCTTTCCACATCTGCGGTGTACCTTCCATCCCTGCTGAAAACGCATCCAAGATATAAAATCTCATTCACTTGTTCCAACATTTCATCATCAACCGTAATACTTCCATTAGTTCTGGGTTCTTCTCTTTCAAATACCATTATCTTTGTTTTCTTCGCATTCAGTAGTAAGCCTTTCTCCATACATTCATCTTTCATCGTTGTGACCAGTGTTTGCAGTTCAGATGGTGTTTCTGCTAATAGCACGGCATCGTCTGCATACAGCAGACAGTTCACCACTAGGTCACCCATGCGCAATCCCACATTCGTTGACCTTACTCTCTGCAGACAACCACCGAGATACAGGAGATAAACAGCCTAGCAGATAGCATGCAACCCTGTTTGAAACCAATTTTGACATCAAACCAGGGTGACATGCCACCATCTATCCACACACATGCTGAGCAATCCTTGTAAGTGGACTGCACAGCACGGAGCAGTGAACCGTCAATCCCATATCTCGGCAATATGTCCCGCAGTTCCTTTCGCACAACCCTATCAAATGCTTTCTCAAGATCCACAAAACAAGCAACCCTATCAAATGCTTTCTCAAGATCCACAAAAGCAGAAAACCTTCTGGTCTATGGCCAGTTGCTTCTCCACGATATGGCGGAGCGAGAGAACTTGATCCGTTCATTTCGGAATCCTCCTTGTGCGTCCCACAGCATTTCATCGGATTTCACCCTCATTCTCCTTTCAATCATCTTTCCATATACTTTTGCTGCTAAACTGATCAAACTGATGACCCTATAGCTGGCGCAGTCCATGCGTGACCCCTTGCCTTTATACAAGGGCACGATGACTGCGCATCTCCAGTCCATTGGGACCCTTCCAGTTCTCCAACACAGATTGCTTAAGTACCAGTAGGTGTCCCGGACTTAAGTGCAACCTAGTTTTTCTATTTTCCATTCTTCAAGCTTCGTATCGACCATTCGATCTCATCCATAGTTATGCCTTCGTCGGACGCCGTCTACGTGGAGTGAATATCAGACTCACTCTCATTGTCAGCATCCGAGGCATACTCATACATTTCCTCAAAATATTCACTCCACCGTTCTAACACTTCCTGAGTGTTTGCAAGAATGACACCAGCTTTAGACTTTATCTTATCCATTCTGGATGCCGCCGAACCGCTCGGCAACTTGTTTACCTCTCACTAAAAGAGCCTCGATTTGCCTCGAAGTTTTTCGTCAGCCTCTCTTCCTCATTCATAATTTGTCTTTCACGCTTCTCTTTCGCTAAAGCCTTGGTTTCATTCTTGCATGCAATTTCTTTCTTTGTTTCTCTCATATTTTCATTTAAGGGCAAAGATGGATACATAATCCAGCCACGCTTTCCTCTTTCTTGCTACGGAGGATTCAACCTCCGCATCCCACCAGGCATCTCCTTTCACTATTTTACATCTCTTTGCGCATCCACATGCTTCTTTTGCACTATCCACCATACTTTCTTTCAAAACTTTCCAACAATCATCCACATCTGAGTCGGAGAGGCTTGCATTTGCAAGTCTCTCACTTACCAGATGCACATACGTTCTCCATACACTTTCATCTTGCAATTTTTCGCTCCTTATCCTTTCATGATCTCTGTGCCTCCACTTCCTAAGGCCCACAAACCGTCTTACCACCAGGTAGTGGTCCGTCTCAAGAGTGGGGCCTCTAAAGGCTCTTGTATCCATTACAACATTTCGGAGACGTCTATCTATTAAAATAAATCAATCACACTTTTTTGGTCATTCCATCTCCATGTATACGTACGAATATCCTTATGATGAAATAAAGTATTCCACACGAGGAGGTTTCGTTCCACACATAAATCTAGTATTGACTTACCTGCTTCGCTCACTCTCTTATCTCCATACGGATCAAGAACTGCTTCATAGCTGTATCGCTTGGTCCCATCCATTCAGACATCCATCCATTCAAATCTCCACACATAATCACTCTTTCATTCCCTTCAGCTAAGTCCAGAATATCCACAGACAGAGACACAGACTCCCAAAACTTCTCTAGTTCTTGAGCACACGCTGAGCTTAAGGGAGTATATGCTGCAACCAGAAATACTCGCGTGATGTCCAGTTTAATACGAACTCAGAGAAGTCTAGGCCCTACCAAACAGTAATCTCTTAAATAGTTAATAGATTCAGACGTTATTTTGCGAAAGTCAAATTGCAAGTAATCTCTTACACCGGTGGCTAAGCGAGAGGAGAGTACGACACCTGCACCAGCACTGGCACGATCATCCCGGTCTACTCCAGATTATGGGGCCATCATCCCACCGGGCAGATCATCGGTCTCGCTCCCCTTGCGCTTAGTCTCAGTCACACTCAAAGCATCTAAGCTTCTCTCATTCATTAAGTTCATCAGCTCGTTCATCTTATCACTCAATCCACCTCTCACATTCCACGTGCCAATGCAGCATTCGGCTGTCCTCGATCCGCCGGAATTAGCGCTACGTGGTGGGTGGCGCCCCCCACTGCCGCATGCGCCTATTTTCGCACCGACCGAGGTGGATCGGTGCGCGTCGCCTCCGGGGGACGCCCTAATCCGCACGTCGGTGCGCTCTTGATCCAGAATTGCAATCTGATTGATTGGCAGGGGTTGCGAACGAGCACGCTTCTGGTAAATGACCCCCATGACCCCCAAAAAACAATTCATTCTAATAAATTGAATAATCCTGGGTCGAAACGGTTTAGCACCAACTCTCGACTTTACTCGCTGAGTTTGACGGTCCAATGAGAGGATTTGCTGCCTTCTGATTGGTCAATTTGAATCGTATCAAAAACACATTAGTAAAAAAAGTTATATTGGATCAACAGCAGACACTCGGATCAACATACGTTTTCGGATCAATAATGTGCTCGCGTAAAAGCACGCATGATCAACAATTGACGGATTGTATATATGTCTTCACGCCAAATTCCTTACGCGAAAAGTAAAGGGAACTAAGCGCCACCATTACTCGTTTCTTGGACATCAAACTCACTTATTTAACATTTCTAGCCCTTAAATATATCAGAACTATGTGGAGTGAAATAAGATGTAGTGACAAAAATTTTAAAAATTATACTGAGATGGTTTGGACATCTAAATGACAAAAGTGTTACGAAAGAAGTGTATCGAGTGAATGGACATATCGGCTGGTCGCGGATGCGAGGCCGTCATAGACGCACACATCTAGAGCAAATTGGTGATGTATTGAAAAATGACCAAATTAAAAGCACCTAAAAATTAAAAGCATGCATGAATAGGTTGATGAGTGTGGAAGAGGCGAGTAAGATATGTTTGGATTGGTACACCTGGAGCATATAGAGGGGCTTACCCCAATCGGAGACAGGTGTGATCATATGTGTGTATGTAAATGTATCATAAATTGTCGCAAAATAACTCCCACTTTTTGCAAGTAAATTATCCTAGCTTATAATCATTAAATTACTAATTATCATTACACGAAATTGTAATGTTACACGAAATGTTGAAATGTAATTTGTTACACAAAATATTTACGCACTTTGCAGACCGCCGCATTGCAGACATCTTTAAAAATGCAGCGGAAGTCGGACTCTATGCTCTGAAGTAGAGGCAGGTACTATTACTAATTTAACCTTACGGTTTCAGAATGTTTTTCTAGTACTTATGTTGTAGTATTAAATATAATAGTGGCTCACTGTTTAGTGTGACAACTAACCTCACTACACGTGGAGAAATATTCTGTGTCCTAGCGTTATACATTTCTTATAGATTAGTCCGCTATTTAAGCCAAAGGATTTGGCGAATATACTGATTATTACAGAGCAGTGATAGCCCAATGGATAAGGAACTGGCCTATTGAGCAAAAAGGTCCCCGGTTCGAATCCTGGCATGTATCACTAAATGGGTATTTTCTGATTTATGTACATATTTGTAATTATCACATGCTCGGTGATGATGGATGGAAAAACATCGTGAGGAAACACGCACGTCCAAGAAATTATATTTCGATACACATGTGAACTAACCTAAGAAAGGTCTGGTCTTCCCTCTGGGTCGTGGACATCTGACGGCAGTCGCTCCATGTCAAAATCAGTATCTTCGCCGAATCTTTAAGTTTAGGTAGCGGACCCCACCAATTCTAATGGATTGGGGTGCGGGATGTGAAGAAGAAGACTGATTTTTACAGAGAGATCCAGACCTTTCTTTGGTTAGGTCACACGTCTTTTGAGGAAACCAGCAAAATATAATATCTTGCTGGTTTCCTCACGATGGTTTGGATCACCACCGAGTATGTGATAATTCCAAATATATTTAAATGCGCGGTATTTTGCAAAACTCAAATTCATATGCACCCCGGCCCTCTATTATAGGGGATACATAATGTAGCTTGTTATTCTAACGAACGACTAACATCTACAGCCCCTGAGCGTGCCTCATGGAGAGGCAAAACACGTGTCGCTGAGATGACCAGGGCAGTCATTACACCAAGAGTGGCGGGTGCATACGGTTTCCATTCCAGATGACGGGTAATCGCAGGAACGACCACATCAGCCGAGACAGAGAATATCAAATCAGCCATGACAGCGACGCTACGATGCATCTACTAACGATAGTGGATGGGCGCCGGCCGGCGCTAGTTCGCATGAACTAATTTGTGGCGAAAGCATACAAAGCAAGAGAAGCAAAATTGCATGTTAATTACACACATAATTTCGAGGTTACGAATTTAGTGGTACATGCTCACGCCAGGATTAATACCAGAGACCAATAGGCTCGCTCTTTACAGCTGGACTAGCACTGTTCTTACT
The DNA here is from genome assembly GCA_947507595.1 of Pyralis farinalis. Classification (NCBI taxonomy): domain Eukaryota; kingdom Metazoa; phylum Arthropoda; class Insecta; order Lepidoptera; family Pyralidae; genus Pyralis; species Pyralis farinalis. The sequence continues at coordinate 8,270,432 of OX382260.1, forward strand.
TAATAAAAATGGTATACAGATATATTTAATTCTGGCCGCGACTTCAAAGTCAAAGTCAAAGTCAAAGTCGAAATCTTTTTATTCCGTAAAAATGGCTACATTTGTTTGGAATCGTCACAATTTTTTTCCCTACCGTGCAGTTCATGACTAGGTGAGCACTGATAAAAATACTGCCAAAAAACTTCGTCCGCGCGTATCTTAGTATCCCGTGTGAACCGCTTTCTCATACTATCTTTCTTCTCAACTTCTAAGGATCATATCGTACGGTGAATAGCTTCTAACTTTCTCAAGAATTGAGCTATCAATTGAAAAAAGTAATATTAAAATGGGACTAATAGCTGCAGAGATTACTGCATTCAAACAAAGAAACTTTTCTGCGTTATGTATTAATATAGATTACTTAATTTACGAACACCAAGTGTTAAATTATTTACTGCCTTTGGCATCTCCCACGGGGAATTTGGTTTTTCGACGTTAATAAAGCCGCAGCCAAATTACAACTCCCTGGAGTCACTCTCTGGAGGGGTGTTTTGTTTCTACGACTAAATGGGTTGCCAGTAAGCTGTTGCAGTTGCTGTGCTAGCAGCAAGGGCAACGCGTGAAACTACCTACATGGCAAGCGTTCATATGCAATTTTAAATTCGGTATTTGGTTTGCATCAGATGGGCCATATATGTATGTATAAATGAGATACTTCTTTATTCCTCATCGTACTAAACAAAAATCTTTGCCTAAACGCAGACTACATTTTCGTTCAGGACTAGATAAAGATATGTATTGTTCTGTATAGCCGCCACATTTTACCATAATCTTATGTAATACACTACAGAATCTGAGTGGCTCTATATTATAATGTAATAGTTCACCGAACAAACCTCTGTGGTTTATGACTCCGTAGAGAATCGCGAGCGACGTATATAGGGGCGTGAAGTAATGTATTCACGAGAAACTGTTTCGTAGAATATTGTAGTTTTAAACTCTACTATATTAAGGAAAGGGAGTTTCGATTGGATAATATAAAAGCAAAAACTTAGGGAGAATTAATAAAAACTTATTTAAGTTACATTTCATGAATATCTAAGACAATAAAATGTTCTCTATCGTTAGTGCACCAACCTTAACTTATCCCACTCTAGAAATACGTGTCTCCTTCAACCGAAGGGGTTTAAAACATACTCCACCACGCTGCTCAACAGCGAACGGCTGAGGCCAGTGTTTTCAAGCCGCCCGAAAGCCACTGACTTAGCTTAACGACTGTCATCTATCAATAACAGCCGGGACCAATAGTTTAACTTGTCCTCTGAAGCCTGGAGAAGCTCGAGATATTGCACAATACTATTGCTCACTATCAATCACTTGCAGGTTCGCTTATTGTTCTAAGGAGATGAGAGCATTGCGCAAAATTTGTGGCATAACGCTTACTGACCGCGTTCGTAATAATGATGTAAGAAAGAGAGTTGGTCTGAATGAGAGAGTCGGTGTTAAGATAAGAAAAGGCATGCTCCGTTGGTTCGGCCATGTAGAAAGAATGCAGGATGAAAGAATGACGAAACAGATATACAAAGCAAAAGTGGAAGGATGTATGTATGTGTAGATATATAGTGTAAAAGATTTATGTAGTGAAGGTAAAATAACCTGGTTCGTTTTCCTTTCAAAGACAGTGCAAAAATATCAAAGATATAATGGAATATCAAGGAAATGTCGTAACAAAAACCATGAATGTAGAGGAAGTCGCTGTGAAGAATACTGAAATAAGATTTTATATTAAGCTTTAAAATGTTCGATAAAAATTAATTATTAAAAGTCATTCTAGCTGAAAGTTGGTTCAGTGGACTGAATAAGCCACAGAGTAAAATGGAACAAAGTATATTCATTGACAACGGTTGATTTATTGAAATTGAAAAACTAGATTTAGCTTTCGTTGATTTATAGTGCGAGGTTAGTTGAAATTGACAGTCTATTTATTATTTAAAATAGAAAACTAAAGTAGAGACAAACTTTTAGGATTTGACGAATTAAAAAATCTGAGTCACATTAAATACCCTCCTATTTAGATTAGCTTATCTTCTACACGTTTTGTTTTTAGTTTGTCTTAAATAACTTTGAAGAGTTTTTTTTTAATCTTGCACTTTATAAGTGTGTGTATGATTTACTTTTAGAGATTTTTTGCAGCGTGATATGAACGTAATTTTGAGAAACGAAATATTAAGAGTCCCAATTTTAGTCTGACGTGAAATGTTTATTAAGTATTCTTATATTGTAATAGGTTTATATAATAAAAAAATATAAAATTGAATTTATTATATATACCCATATATAATCTGGACAATTACTAACGCGAAAATATAATCGGTAACCCACACATATTCTATTAGTATAGATATGTCGACGATATTCTTATATGTTGGACAGGTCAATTGGAGCTCTTTATTTCAAAATTAAATAAAATCCACCCCAAAATTAAATTTACTACAGAAATAGAACAAAATAATTCTCTTAACTTTTTGGACTTAACTATCTAGATAGATAGATAGATAGATAGAATACGCTTTATTTGCATAATACAGATATTTGGAAATACATTCAAAAGGATTTTTACAATTTTAGAAATGAACTATGCAACAAGGCGGCCTTATTGCTAAAAGCAATCATGTGTAGAATATCTAGAAATCAATCCATCCATCAATTTTCTATATATCGCAAACCCACTCATACCGATACCACGATCCCTGCGTCATCAAGCCATCCTTGGTAACACAAACTCGCAGCGTATAAATCTATGGTACACCGTTTGATGAGCCTCCCATTAAGAAAGGATAATATACCAGATCACGAACACCAAGTCCACCATCAACAAACTGTTGCAAAAAAAGACGAATAATATCGTCAATAAACTACTATACGCAGTTTCAAATGTTTCAACAACAAAAAACACTGCGAGTTTGTCATACCTAGGAAAATATACTGACAAAATAGTTAACATATTTAGAAAAAATAACATACACGTTGCACTCAAAATACATAACGCTGTAATAATAGTAGAGACAAAATTCCGCCAAATAAAAAATCCGGCGTCTACAAGTTGTTTTGCGATGAAACTCAAACTGGTCGTAATTTTCAAAAACGATTTCAGGAACACATGTCGGCATATAAAAACAATCGCCCAGAAAGGTCACACTTCGCCAAACATCTTATATACAAAAGACATCATTTATGCGCTACTAACACATGTAAACTCGTACATACAATAGATAAAGGACTAAAATTGAATATTAGGGAACAACTAGAAATCGTTAAGCATAAAAATTTTAATATCTCTTTTATGAACAAACAGACTGACGTAAGCAACTCCTCTCTATTAAATATCTTTTCGATTACCTCTTCCACCTCCTCCATTTTCTCTATATAAAGGACGGCACTACAATGGATTAGTCATTCATAGCATGTTATTCTAACGACTAACATCTACAGCGCCTGAGGAGGCCTCATGGAGAGGCGAAACACGTGTCGCAGAGACGACCGGAGCAGCCAGGGCAGGAACGGTGGCGAGTACATTCACATTTTAGAAGGCCAACACTAGCAGAGACGACCGCAGCAGCTGAGGCAGAGTCTACGTAGAAGCCATGGTAGCGGCGGCATGCATCTACTAACGGCAGTGGGTGGGTGCCGGCCGGCTGTAGTTTCACACGAACTAATCGGGAGCGAAAGCACACAAAGTAGTTTATAGATCAAATTGCCTGTAAATTTGATTTTCGCAAAGTAACGCCTGAATCTATTAGCTATATAAAATAGAATATAAATGTCTCAATTTCAAGAACTTTAATAATTTTATTTTTAAAACTTTACAATGTTTTATAAGATACCACCAACGGTAGTACAATTCAGTGGCAGAAACCTCAAAATGAATAATAGACTTGTTTTCTAGGTTTCTGAAAATTTTTATAGTTGCAGCCACCATATTATTTATATTTGTAAAAGTATAATATAGCTTATTAAATTGTAATGGCAACACGATGTATTTATGTACATTACACGCATACACTGACAGTTGTATTCCTTTCCCTTACTTTGCATTGCCGTAGTCGGGTAAATGTGAAACCGACTTCGTCAATAGTTTGTCCCTCGTGTCCTATCAGTCTCAACGTCATTGCCACTTGAAAACTTTGATAGAGGGCCCAGATAGCGACCAGAAACACATGAAACCTCTATAGGGGAATCCTGGAACAGGCTTCTTTGTCTAATATATAAGCTGCCTATCCCACACGCGCAATACGTAGATTGACTTTTAAAATTTAATGCAGGAACCCTAAATACTTCCGGAATAAATATGGTACTTGTGTGCCAATGTGAAACTATGTGATTCTAATCCTCTTACGTATAGCTCAAGCAACTATAACAATTGGGCAACTAACTAAACATTTTCATTTTGTACCCAGGTACGGTGAATTTTTAATATTTTTGTACACAAGCAGTCTCCTGGTCATATCAGTCCATTTTGATAAAACCTCGCTTGCAAATCGATAGCACCGTTCACAGATAACATTGATGACTAGCCATTTACACCTCTAGTTTTGACACTGCTTAGAATTATTATATTAAGGTGCCCTAAAATCACACACGGAAAAGTAACAAAATATTCCACTAGTGTAAAGGTACAGAGGAAATTGGCATTAAGTTCCACCCTTTTGTGTACACACTCTGTGAATCTCGCGACATTGTTGTATCAGATTTTTTCCAAGTACGCTTGAAATTTTCAAATGAGGTGTCACTACATTACTGCCAAAGTAATATCAACCTTATGTGGAAGCCTTTAGGTAAAACTAGCTGTGAAATTCGAGATAGAGGTTAGAATTATCGAATGTTTGTTGGGTATCGTCCTGTTGACAATGAAAGCCGTGAAGTGGGTATTGTAGCTCTGATGTACAGACATTTTTTAGTGTTCGGTGCCAAAATTAACAAAAGGAACACTTATCTCATATCGGTGTCCACTCCTTGAGCCAAAATGTACAAAATAAAGTTGAAATTTGTCACTCGTAGTCATACAAGCAAGGAACTTGATGTGAAGGTATAATTATAGTCGTTTGTCGGTTAGTGAGGTAATTTAATAAAAGTAGATCAGTTATTCATTGTTATGCGGACGACAGCACCGGGGACACTTATTATACAGGCCGTGCTAACATCCCTCGTTCCCTTGTGGAGGAAAGCCGCGATAAACTTGTGTCTGAAATGGAGGGTACATTGTCTAAAGTATCTGACTGGGGGCGATTGAACCTAGTCCAATTCAACCCTACCAAAAAACAAGTTTGCGCGTTCACCGCTAAGAAAACCCCATTTGCTGTGGTTCCCCAATTCCAGAACACGCCGCTCACAATTACTAAGAGCATTGGGATTCTCGGTATCGAGATCTCCAGCGATGTTCAGTATCGAGGTCACCTGGAGGAGAAGGTTAAGCTGGCGTCCAAGAAACTCGGTGTGCTCAACAGAGCTAAACAGTACTTCAGCGCGGGGCAAAGGCTTATGTTATATAAGTCCCAAGTCAGACCGCATATGGAGTACTGTAGCCACCTTTGGGCGGGAGCACCTGGATACCAGCTAGGACCTTGTGACTCGATACAGAGACGAGCTGTGAGGATTATCGATGATCCTGGACTCACACACGGCATTGAGCCCTTGAGTTTGAGAAGAGATTTTGCTTCCCTTTGCGTGTTCTACCGGCTGTATAATGGGTTGTGTTCTGAGGAGTTGTTCGACATTATACCAACAGCCTCGTTTTACAATCGCACAGCTCGCCGGCGGCTGGGAGTTCATCCGCACACACTGGAACCGCAATGGTCGCGCACTGTGCGCTTCACGAGAAGTTTTCTACCGAGAACTAATATGTTGTGGAATGAGCTCCCTGCCGAGATTTTCCCAAGGGACTACAGTATGGGGTTCTTCAAGAAAGGCGTGAAGAGGTTCTTACAGGGTCGGCAACGCAAGAGTGACACCCCTGGTGTTGCAAATGCCCATAGGCTACGGTAACTGCTTACCATCGGGCAGGCCGTACGCTTGTTTGCCACCTTAGTTGTATAAAAAAAAATGAAATCGAACTAATCTTTATGTAGCCTATATTTTTGTGAAAATACAATATTACGTAAAAATGAATTAACGAATGAAAAACAAAACAAGTAAAATTAATGACCAATGAGTACGGGCATCTTGTTGAGAGATGGAAAGTGCAAGCTAGCAACGAAGGTTATAAAATACTATTCATCATCTTCGTCGGTAATCGTAAGTCGTTATATGTCTCCGACGAGAGTGTACGTATCACAGAGCGCTTGTTAGTCGATACGGAAGCCCACGCGACTTGGCTGTAACCCTAACTTTTCAATGCTTGCTTTACATGTAACAACTGTAGCAGATTGCCTTTGCAACAAATGTTTCGCAACTGTACAGGTGTTTTATAATCGTTAAAATAATCTGATTGGGTCCAAGTTATGCGGAAACGGAAAAGCTTAGATAATTATAAAATTTCGGCAAATATAAAATGTAAATTGAACTAACCTGGTTTGCATGCTTCCGCTATCAATTAGTTCATACGAACTAGTGCTGGCCAGCACCCACCCACTACCGTTAGTCACTGCCGTCACTGCTATGGCTGCTTTGATCGTCTCTGCCTCAGCTGCAGTATTGCCTGTCATTTGGAACAGAAACCGCATGCACCCGCCGCCGTTGTTGCCATAGCTGTTCATCTCTGTCTCTCCACGAGGCATACTCAGACGCTATAGACGTTCGTAGTTAGAACAGCATGCTACAAGGGTGCCGGCCGGCGCTAGTACCTACTTATGAACTAATTGGCGACAGAAGCACATAAAGCAGATTAGATCAAATTGCATGTAAATTCGACTTTCGCAAAATTATGCCTAAATTTATAACTCTATAAACGAATACTATACAAAAACACATATAGTACATTAATTACTGCCGCAATCTTAAGTTTAGAGTAGGTATTTTTGTGGAAGTTCCCCAGACGCACGGGCTGATTTAATGCGCTCCCATTTCTTAAAAACTCATTACAAACGTGCGCTATTGATTGTCTATCATAATTTATTGCGCTATTGAGAAACTGTATATCTGTCTGAATGTTAAGACCCCTTTTCTCAGGGACTGATAAAGCTATAAAACTGAAATTAATGTCAAATACTTAGATGTACAATCCCTTCGAGCCGTCAAAAAATCAAACATTTAAGTCAACGCAATCAAAAGATACGGCTGTTTATGCCTCGTTAATGCGCATATTTTGACACTCGCAAGGGAATCAAAACCTATAGGGTACTTCCCGTTGACCTAGAATCATGCAATTTGGTAAGAAGCAATTTTACGTAGAACAAGTAAATAAAAACATTCGAAAACCGTAAATTAATAGTTACATCATAAAATTTTTTTGTGATATATATTATATATAGATTATTTTTTACGGAACCCTCGATACATGAGTCGGACTCGTACTTGACGGTTTTTTTTTAATACTAGGCATGGTTGGATTATAGTCTCTAAAATTCAGATGTTGAATTCAACTGATAGAACACTAGTGTCTGTTATTAAAAATAAACTAGAGAATCCACTTCCTTTAGAATGCATCTCATTAAGAGTGCCTGTTAGCGAAATATACTAGTCCGGCCATGAGTTCTGTTACAAATGAATATGCTTTTATTTCTTAATGAAGTAATGTAATCTTCATAAAATTTATATGTACATATTGATGGAAGTCTCAGCAAAAACTAAGAAAATGATTCTATTCGAAATGGCTACCTTTGGCTTGGGTAGTTCGTGCACTGTAACCAGGTGTAGAGAGTCCTGCTGGAACATCCATGGTACATTTTTTAAAAAGTATATTGCTGAGATGTTTTTCAACATGATCCAAGACAGCCTTTTGATACACTTTTGCTGAAGTTTCCACCCCTTTTTCACAAAAATGAAGCTTTGTGACTCCTTTAAAAGGCACCCCCCACCAAACTATTACAAAAGCAGGATGATGACCACGTTATACCTTTTAGACCACTTGTGCGGCTTCTTTAGAACTGTGTGCAAACAGTTTGTGATTTTGCTTATTGTGGTGCCCTTCAATTGTGAATTTTTTTTTTCATCAATAAAGAGGACATTTCTGTGCCTTTCACCTGCGTATCGGGATAGAAGGTGTTTTGATCGATCCACTCTCTTCAACTTTAGGGATTGATTAAGGACATGTCCTGTATATCGACGATAAGTTCAGGTCAAGTCAGTTTCAGGTCTTGTTTTATTATACGCGACAACTCTGTCCCCGGAATCTTCATTTCACACAATAAGATATTTTGTTTCCTAATGGGGTTTCGGTGAATTCTGGCTTTCTGTAACTTCACACCAAATCCCATGCAGGTAGGCAGAGAGAACCGAACACCATAAGACGCTTACACACTTCACTCGCTTCTTTAACATTCATAACTCTTTTCATGCATGCCCGCCGGTTTCTAGGACTCTTGACATTACCTTCTGATAAAACACGACCAAATTGGTCATGGTAGGTTAGTCTTGATCTTCCTCGGCACCTACATCCTTCCACTTTTGCATTGTATATCTGTTTCATAATTCTTTCATCCTGCATTCTTTCTACATATCCAAACCAACGGAGCATGCCTTTTCTTATCTTAACACTGACACTCTATTTCAGACCAATCCTTTTTCTTACGTCATCATTACGAATGCGGTCAGCAAGCGTTACACCACAAATTTTGCGCAATGCTCTCATCTCGATAGCATTTATTCTACTTTCGTGCTCTCTCTCTGCCATACCCAGCTTTCACTTCCATAAATTAACGTTGGGATTAGCACTGCGTTGTGTACAGCGAGCTGTGCCTTCTTGCTTAGATTTCCAATGCCTCGAAGTTTATGCAATACTCTGTTCACGCTATTCCCTGCTCTCACTCGACTCTCCTCATCAGCGGTGTACCTTCGATCGCTGCTAAAAGCACTACTACGATATATAATCTCATCCACTTACTCCAACACTACATCATCAACCGCAATCAAAGTGTTCTCTCTGATGGTCTCTCTTTCAAATACCATTATTTTAGTTTTCTTCGCATTCAGTTGTAAGCATTTCTTCATACGATCATGTTTCATTTAGTGTTGTATTTAGTGTTTGCAGTTCGGATGGTGATTCTGCTATTAATACCGAATCGTCTGTATAAAGCAGACAGTTGACCACTGAGTCATCCATTCGCATTTCCATATTCATATTTCTTATTCTCTGAAAACAACTGTCCAGATATAGGATGAATAGCCGAGGCGACAGACCGCATCCCTGTCTGACACCAATGTTGGTATCAAACCAGGGCGACAAGCTGCCGTCCACTCGCACACATACTATATACATTCTTCATACGTGGCTTGCACAGCTTTACATATTATCACGTCCATTCTAGATGCTTACGAACCACCTCGAGACTTCTTTACCACTCTCCAGAAGAGTTTGGTATTAGACTTGAAGTTCTTCGTTAGCCTCTATTATACATTCATAAGTAGTCTTTCTCGCTTCTCTTTCACTAAAGCTTTAGTTTCATTCTTGCATCGACGGTATATTTATTTCTTGTTCTCATTCATACCATCACTCAGATGCAAAAATGATACGTATTCCAGCCACGATTTCCTCTCTGTTTCCACGGAGTATTTAAGAATTCTGGATTTAACAATATTAACAGCGTTTGTAGTCCTAACAGCACGCGGTCGCCCCAATCTTTTATGGTCTTTACTGGTTCGTGACAGAGGAAGTGTTCGTGTATCTGTCGATAGTAGGATATACGAACACACGGCTAATATCAAGCTTTTGAAGTGTACTGAATATGACCGACGGCTCCATAGCCATTTGTGCAAGGCAATCACTACAATTCCATTTTCTTTAACACCCCATTCCATATTGTAATTTCATAATAAACATGAAAAAATATGTAAAACGGCGGAAAATCTAAAGAAGTTTTTATCATAATAAACGCGTTCCTAATTCAAAATAATGAAAGAGTTTAAAAAAGAAAAGTTTGTGTGTAACAGCATTTATGCAAGACTAGTTAGTTACGCCATCGTCCGCGGTTACTCACAAGCACAGTGGCGGTACGCACGCAGCATGACAACCGCAAGCTCACTTTAAAGGCAATGGACTGTAATAAGATATAGTCAATGAACATTGTATGAACGTCGTCATGTTTATTGACAGTGTCTCTGTATTTCTGAAGTTAGTTTCATCATTTAGATAAGTAAATCATTGTATAGCAATGTATCATTATGCAATGTATCTGTTCATGTCAACTAGTGCATAAGTGTTTGTGCATTGTTTCTGTAATTTTATGTGTCAATTGAAGTAAAAACGTCTAAGAAACGTCGACTGAGCCACCGAGCTCGTAAAATTTTTTTTTTTATTGCGGCTTTGACACCAACGCTCATGGGTTCGATTCCCACACAAGGCAAATTGTGTGCATGAACATGTCTGTTTGTCTTGGTCTGGATGTTTTAAGAGAGGTAGGACGCATCAAAGCAGCCCGTCTGGGGGAGTACCTCCACCTCACAGAAAACCGCAGCCAAATAATAACTCCCTAGAGGGTTGTTGTATTCCTGTGTGTGAGTGAGGTCACCAATAAGCTCATAAGGAGTAGCTGTGTAAGCAGCAGAGGAGGCATCGCGCGAGTGATACTTAATATATCGCAAGCGTTAATAGGCTACGGCGCCCGCTTTACATCAAGTGGGCTGTATGCTTATATGCCTTCCAACGTAGTATAAAAAAAAAGTAATTTGAAAAAATGTGTAAATATTCCTAAGTACGGAGTTTTATATATTTTTTTATATTTTTCATATCTTACTACAGAACAATTTACGGATTTACCTGAACAATTTACGGAATATGTACGTATTTATATCTTCATATCTTCATGCTAGGTGTGTGGTAGGCAGAGAGAACCGAACGCCATATGATGCTCTTCACTCGCTTCTCTCTTCATTCATAGTTCTTTTCATGCACGCTCGCTGGTTTCTAGGACTCTTGACATCACCTTTTGAAAACACGACCAATTTGGTCATGGTAGGTTAGTCTTCGTCTCTTTCGGCTTCTATACATCCTTCCACTTTCGCATTGTATATGACTATTTCGTCATTTTCATTTGCTTTACAGAATAATTACATAATATATAGAAATTTATAACTGGTGATACAACTTCTGTCCTGAAGGTTTGTTGTATTTTGACGACTGAATGTGGTCGCCAATAAGCTTCCGGTTTGCCGTATTAGCAACGAAGATGGCAACGGAATGATATGCCTTGTATTACAAACGTTCGTAAGGCACGGTAAGGTCTTTACATCCTGTGGTATAAGCTTGTTTGCCTTACGAAGTTGTGGTAAAAATAATTGATCTATTGTTAAAAAGAGTCAAAAATATACGGCTTGTTATATTACGGCTATAAATTATTTTCAAACTAAACGTGCCGAATTCTCAATTTTAAATTAAAGAAATTCAATCTACAACGGTTGATAAATTAAGCTACATCGTGAGAATTTTCCTTACAATTTGACAACGAGAATTGTTGTTGAAACCTAATTTTATTGATAGACTTTAGATCCACGGCACCCAATCTATCTCCTTTTCAATCCTGTTGCGCCATTTTGTCATTGTCACTGTGGAAAAATAGGGAGCACTGTTGCGTTCACGATCGCTAAACATTTTAGTAGCTACTGAGAACTCAAAATTCATGAACTCCGCTCCGCGTATGACGCTATGCTTTATTTAAATTGAGGATATTGAGGACAAACAAACTAGTTGCATGTATCATGTAATCCACCACCCCTGGAGTGGAAAAGTTCTCGAATGTTTACATCATACTACTGAGTAATGACTCAAGAACGAGAGGTGTGTAGCATTCTAAAGGAGTCCTCTTAGCAGTAGGTACAATAATATGAATAAATAAGGTGATAAATACCATCTTTGATTTTCGTAGTTTTTCTTCAACCTGTTTTTTATTACGTTGGAATGGGAATAGACTACTTAATCTATACTCGCATGGTGTCGACCGCATACGGTGATAATATTAAAATACAAGGAGTAGGAAAATTAATGCAAATAGTACAAGCCTCCAGAGAATAGTGTTTTGGCTTCTAGGTGTAGGTATTTCCACGTTCAAAGTATTGCTCGCGCATTGACATTTCTTGTTAGAATATAGTTTGCCAATTGGCGGTGTATACAAAGTACAAGAGAGGTTAGGATTGACTTTAAAGTTGAGAACGAAGTACCTACTTACATCTTATAAATTAACGTACAGTTTTCTTGAAGCACATAGCATCTCGGACAATTAACACAGCACCATTATTAAATTGAGTAAAGATTGTACTAATGCTACTAGTTATACTACTTATTTACTTTTCTTCTGCGATCTAATATCTCATCTGATGGCGTCCCCGTACTGGTACATGCAGTATGGGACGACCCTCCACTTGATGGAGCGATGACCTCGAAAGGTTTGTAGGGAGTCAAGGGATGTAGATGGCACAGGATCGAGACGAGTGGCACTCTAGAGGGGAGGCCTATATTCAACAGCGGACGAATACAGACTGAGATGATAATGAAGATAATACTTTTCTTCTTTAGTACCACGTTGTATATATTAGGAGTATTTTTTTGTCCTAAACACCGTTGTAAAGTTAATTCCTTTTACGGCGTTCCCATACAAAACATATACCCGTATGTTCCCAGTTCAACTCGTTGAATGACAATGGGGTCGTAGAAGGCAAATGTGACCTTTACCTATATGAAGGGTTAGCCATTTTGCCATAAATTATTCATACTGTGTTTGACATGTTATAACAAATAATATGGGGCCTATGTTTTGTATCGTAATTGATTGGAGAGGCTGCACATGACAGTTTCATCGGCTCCTGTTATGGATTGCGGAATATTATTTCATCGATTTGGCTGTCCGGTATTGAAATAAAACAGAGTATAGATTAGGGTTGGGGATTACAATTGAAAAAACAACTGTCTAAGCGCGAGTCGTGCTAGAATACGGAATGTTCTGTATCACGATGCGAAAAAAAAGCCAAAAGAAAAAACCATTCGTATATATATTTTTTTATTATTTGCTGCTATAGAAACCATCGAAATTCACATTTGAGGAAAATGTCATGTCTCTACCTATTACGGTTTACAATGTGACAGACGGATTGGCAGACAGCGGAATCTTAGGGCTGCGTTGATATCCTTTGGGTGCGGAATACTAAAAACCTATGTCCGTTCCGTAAAAGTAAAGTAAACCGTAAATAGATTAGAAACGTAATCGAAAAGGGCGGGTAGTTACATATCCGTTTGATGTGTCTCTTATGTAAAGAAAAATAGAAGCGTAAAACAATTTTTATGCAATTAATTGATGATTGTGTGTTCTACCGATTGTACAACGGGTTGTGTTCTGAAGAATTGTTCAAAATGATGTCGCCAGCTACTTTTTATAAGCGCACCGCTCGCCGATAGCGGGCAGAGAGCCTCACACACTGGAACCGCTATAGTTTCATACTGTGCGGTTCCAGAAATGTTTTCTTCCAAGAACTCTCAAGCTGTGAAATGAGCTCCCAGCCGAGGTTTACCCAGGGACTACAGCATGGAATTCTTCAAGAAATGCGTGAAGAGGTTTTTAGAGTCCATAGGCTACGGTGACTGTTTACCATCAGGCATGCTGTATGCTTGATTGCCACCTTAGTGGTATAAAAAAACTTTGACAACTTGAATACTCTATCGCTTAGGAAATCTGAAATGCAATCGCACAGGCTGGAGGGTACCCCATATGCTGGAAGCTTGCTGAGTAGTCCAGCGTTCTAGACCCTATCGAAAGCCTTTGAGATGTCAGGTGAGACAGTTCATAGTTCATGGGGTCGATAGTTCATAGGGTCTGCGCGACTTCCTTTCTTGGGCACTGGTTGTAAATTAGCAATCTTCCAGGACCTGGAAACCAAATCAGTTTTCAGAGAAAGACGATACAGGCGTGTGAGAACAGGAGACGACAACTCGAGTACAGAGTGCGATCCGGTGCTTTGCAACCTCTTGCATTGACACATGCCAAATATTAATTGCCGATTGTTTAAGTTCTTCGGCGCCAGAGCACTCGGTGTTGTATCAGGCAGAGTCAAACCGCCGATACGGACGTCAAAACATGGAATCCATGCCCTGACGCAGAACCTCAACTATGGCATCGGCACGCTGACGACAAGCTGAATTAGGTCGAGGCATAACGCAAATTTGCGGGCCTCACGACCAGCGTGATCAGTGCACTGGTATAGAAATAACCACTCCTCGTGGTGAGCATTGAAATCCTCTAGTATCACGAGTTCAGCGGTCTGGTACCGTTCTTGACTGCAGTAGCACTGAGATAGTCAAACAACCGGGTTGTCTCCCAATCCCCAGAATGGAACCCGTACACAGCTGTATACACAATTTTCTCTAAACCCGTGTCCACCAAGATCTACAACACGGAGAAAGTGGGATCTTCAAGATTACGGAAACGTTTTATACAGATGTCATCACGAACGTACACACAAATCCCGGCGTGAGGCTTGAAGCTATTGACGATTATATTTGACGAGCTCGGTGGCTCCGTCGTGAATGACGCGACTTTGACACCAACGCTCGTGAGTTCGATCCCCACACAAGACAAAACTTTTGTGTGCATGAACATGACCATTTGGCTTGGTCTAGATGTTTTAAGAGAGGTGGGCGCATCAAAGCAGCCCTTCTGAGGAAGTACCTCTACCTCACGAAAAACCGCGGAAGACATCGTGCGAGTGATACTTAGTATATTACAAACGTCAATAGACTACGGTAACAACTTTACATCAGGTGGGCCGTATACTTGCACGCCTTCCGACGTAGTTTATAAAAAAGCTATGGTAAAGTATGGTGGATCTGATTAGTATTTCCGCAAGGAACAGCGTATACGCCCTTTTTGCCTCGACGTGATGGTGGACTGCAACGAGATTTGAGTGCAGACCACGGGTGTCAGTGTGGTGCACTTTAAGTGAGAGGGCGTGCACTGTTTCACTTTTCTCACCTTAGGGCCCTTGCCCACGGCGACTTTTTGTAGCGATGCAGTAGCGATGCTGTCGCGCATTCGTATCGGTACAGTCGCGATGAGCTGTATGCCCTCGCCTACATATACACGATGCAGCGCGATGCAAACGCGACACTATCGCGCTCAAATATGCCTGCGACCTGTATGTCTGTGTTGCACTGATGCTCGGTTCTCCACTCACGCGCCACCCTCCCTCCGCTCTCTGCCCGATGTCGTCCGACATGGTCGCGCGTTTGTATCAATACAGCAATGCTGTAGCGCGTTAGTAGCTCGTTGGCATCACTTCTGTAGCGCGTTGCAAATGCGACTAACACGCATTAGTAGCGATGTTGTCGATCATTTACGAAACGCGCGACAGCATCACTACAAAAAGTCGCCGTGGGCGAGTGGCCTTAGTAGACTTTTTCAAGTTTGTGTCGTCAAGTGGTGAATGGAGAACGGATGGCAGTTGAACGTGGCATTACTGGGCCGATCCAGCAGCAAGCGCTGTGATATTAGAGGGATCCTGATTTGGAGACCGCGGGGACGCCCGAACTCCCCCAGAAGTGTCTACCGGGCCTGCATTTGCGAATGTCTAGTCCGCTACTTGGGCCCCAACTATCTGCGGTCACTTAGCGATAGATTAGATTTTTTTTTTAATTTTTCATGCCTGTGTACAAAGTTTATAGCATTAATACTCTCGTATCAACTTCGTTTTTTAATTATCATCATAAACGTTCTTGTGGAGCCTATGTATATATACAACACGCCCTTTTAGAACAATCTCATGATATGCTACAAAATTGTCGGGGTAAAGCAAATTCCACAGTCGAGTTTACGGAAGTAAGCCTCTAAGGAATAGTACGAGAGCATTCCGGTTCCAATAAGTGATAACGAATTTCCAATACATGCCAATATAGGTTGAGCAGAGTGACTGTAAAAGAAAGCTAATAGCATCACATATTCCCTGTGATAGGTTTTCAGCATGTTGGCAAAAATGTTATATACTTTACTGGAATATTCAACCAGCCTAGAGGAAGAAAATTTATTAATATTCGGCTATAACAGAAAAATAAGAGATGGAGGTGGAGATCTTATTCAATAAAAATGGTTAAATTGCTTATGCCCTATGCTAGAGGGCATTGTGTGATAAAGTTGAAGGCAATGAGAAAGTTCTGGGACTTGGTCTGTTATGAATCAATCAATCAACATTCATTTATTTCGGAAACAAGTTTGTATGGTATTAGTAAGAATACCTCTTACGTACTAGTAGCAGTAGTTAGTAGACATTTTAGAAATATGTTTATGTTTTTTTTAATTACGGGCATTAATCCCGGTCATTTAATAGCCGTGTCCAACTTATTTACGCTGTGTAGAGGCTTTGGTTGTGTATCTCTTCACCTGCCACATAAGTAATAAAAAATCAATAGACAAGGTAGAAAAAATGGAAAAAGAAATCATTTTCCTACAAAGTTTTCATACGCAATTATGCATATTTGACGTCACTATTTGAGTACCTACGCTGGAATGACATATAATTTGACAAATTGAACTCTGTTGAAACAGAGGAAAGGCAAAAATACATATATTTGCGTAAGTATTTCCATAGACTACAGACAAAGTGCAACTTCCAAGGTTTTTTTTATGTATCACTGTTATTTAAAGATAACATTCTAGGAAACCTTTAAAAAATACTCCATATGTTGCAGACATTCATTAGCTAAAACAGATGCGTCGTATACTTTATTACTATCAAATTAAAAGAGAACTATACTATTGTTGATACGGGACTTAACGCGATTTGGTTTTATATTTTCCCGATATTGCGGTGATTTTGCAGACGCCATGGTTACGGGATGACAAATCGCGAAAAGTCCCTTACTGCAAATAACCGTGAAAGTTTAAAATTATACATTAAAGAGAAAAGTCGTAACCGATAAGCTAACTGTTTGAAACACTATCCTTTCCCGTTTTCTCTGCTTTATGCCCTATTCATAATCTCCTGATAACGTTAAACAGTAATTTTTAGTCAGTATCAGCATACAAAGCGAAACAAGTAACAACGAGAAACAATAATCATACTTTATGTACTGTAACAGAGGTTTGTTTCCTTTAAAATAATATAAATTTACAATTAAAATGAAGGTTCTTGGGAATATAGACTGAGAAAAGTTTGAATTTCGTTTCAAAAATCTGATCAAGTCATGAAATCGGTGCAGAGCGAGTTTGAATATGGAGTGAGTTTGTTTACTACGCAAAAAAACATATCATCGGATCTCCATAGGTTATTTCCTTCATACACTGGACATTATTACCGATACAAAAGATAAGACATTTATTTTTAAATTTTGTTCTGTCTATCTGTCTATGATATTGTAGTGCACGCATCACGTAAAAAAAATTGAATGTATCTTGATGAGGTTTTGAATACCTAGTGATTGCACATAATTTACGGTATTAAAATATATAAAAAAACACCTATAAGCGCAAATTGCAAGACAAGCTATCTTAATACAACTAATTATGCAACAAGTAGTTCAACTTAGATTGCCTGGCTGTCTGATTTCTTTCTAGGACAAGATGCAAAGCAAAGGCAAAACAAGAAATATAAGGGAACCCAATGACTAGTACGCTGCTGGTAGTAGGTAGTAGTCTTAGCAATCTATATAAATACTTTTTTATATTCTACCGGTATCCTTGATAAATGGAAAAGAAAGCCGTGGATTTCTAAAATATCCGACAGCCTAGCACTATTATATAGCATAATAAAAAAGTACATAATTTTATTAACTTGTACTTCGTCATAGCATTCATCTTCTAATAAAGTATAAATAAGTATATTACATAATTGCATGAATTAATAGACCAAGTATATTTATAATTATGTTTTATTCTAGTAAACTGGCCCCAAGGCTATCTACTAAGGAGAGGTGTAGGGTAGAACCGGGGTGGCTAATGCTTCTCCATTCATTGCTAACCTCTATCTGGATAACCCGGTATTTGAAATTTAAATCGGCCGCTCAGTTAAATTACCGACCAAAATAGCTTGCAATGATTTCGAAGACTATTCTTCTGTTCCACAAGTTTAAACTCTATTCTTTGTAGGTTAAGATTGAAATTAACATAACAAAACATAAGAATAAATCTATGATAGATCATTCGTGTGAACGCTTGTACGTCTTTTCGTATTGTTACAGATTTATAGCCAGTTTTTAGTGAGCTTTATTGGAAATTGAGTATAACGTATGGTATAGAGATTGTATTAGAATATGCTTTCGAGTTATTTTCAGTGCTTTTTAATAAAATAATGGCACTAATACAAGACATCTTCTACTATTTTGTAATTTTGTTCCTTTTTAGGTTGTGTACTAAATAAGTAAACCTTGTCCCTTCATCTGTCTGTTAAAGCTAACATTTCCTCTTTTGTATTCGAAATATTTCAAGCATAAATTTTTCATAATTTGTTAAATTTTCAAAGCTTTTATATATGCATTTGGTTTAGTAGATATTATAGTAAACCAGTTGAGAATGCGCAAGCTTGCATTGCCAGAGGAACACCTGGCTCGTCAATTATATAACAATTCAATTCTTTTTTTAGGGTTCCGTACCCTTTCGGTACGGAACCCTAAAAAACGGAACGCTATTACTGAGACTTCGCTGTCCGTCCGTCCGTCCGTCTGTCACCAGGCTGTATCTCACGAACCGTGATAGTTAGACAGTTTTTTTCACAGATGATTTAGACAGATTTCCACAGATGATGTATTTCTGTTGCCGCTGTAACAACAAATACTAAAAAATAGAATAACATAAATATTTAAGGGGGCTCCCATACAACAAAAGTGATTTTTAGGGTTCCGTACCCAAAGGGTAAAACGGAACCCAATTACTGAGGCTCCGCTGTCCGTCCGTCCGTCCGTCCGTCCGTCTGTCACTTGGCTGTATCTCATGAACCGTGATAGTTAGACAGTTGAAATTTTCACAGATGATGTATTTATGTTGCCGCTATAACAACAAATACTAAAAAGTAGAATAAAATAAATATTTAAGGGGGCTCCCATACAACAAACGCTATTTTTTTGCTCGATATTGATAACGGCAACAGAATATTTAGTCACAGAATATTTAGTTATATACTTACTTTAAGAACAAATAATTAAATTAAAATAAAAAAATATTTAAGAGGGGCTCCCATACAACAAACGTGATTTTTTTGCCGTTTTTATAGATAGTGGTACGGAACCCTTCGTGCGCGAGTCCGACTCGCTCTTGGCCGATTTTTTTTTAATTTGACGACTATTTTGACCATGTTCCTTAAGAGATAGGAACGGTGTTCCTGAACGTTCCTATTCTACTTTTGTATGGTGAATCTGAAGTTAAAATTCGAATATTCGAAAAAAAGCGACAGACAAACGCACAGACAAACATATAGATTTCATATAGGAACGGTGTTCCTGAATACATGAGGTTGCAAACAAACGTAGTTTTTGCATATCGAAGGTGACGACGATGAAAACGATTAAAAACATTCCAGGTTCTTCCCCTTTATCTCCAAAGTTTAAAATACAAATAATGTAAAATAATTACAGTTGACTTTTGGGTCAGGTATGTATTGTTAAGTTAGGTCTGAGTGTCGTTTATATCCGGGTCGAGTAAGTTTAGGCTTAGTTTTGGATCAAGTTTATGTAAAAGTGAAATAACAGATAATGATGGATAAAGATAAAGATAAAAAATCTTCATTTGCCTTAAGACCCTCACGGGTACTTAGACACGTCTTACTTTCTCAATATTATATCTTTTTTTTCTCTTTTTTAATCTTCCAGCATTTCAAATGACCATTGGCAAAGAAGAAATGCCAAAAGAAACTTGCCAATATAGGTACTTTATTTTTCAAATCATCTAAACATATTACAATAAATATAATTATATGAGTGTTTATATAGTGATATCAAGTGGTACCATTAAAGTTATATTAATATATGTGCTGAATCATTTCCAAATATCTATGTCAGTTAGATATTCATCGATTCTATAATAACCCTCCATGCACAGAGTATTTTTGATGTGTCTTTTGGACATATTGACGACATAGATGACGAGCTCGGTGGCGCAGTGGTGAAACGCGTTGTTACGCTACTTTGACACCAATTCTCGTGGATTCGATTCCCACACAGTACAAACATGTGTGTGCATGAACATGTCTGTTTGTCTTGGTCTGGGTATTTTCTATGTATAATAAGTATGTATTTACAAAAAAAAAAATGTATTTACGTATGTTTATCAGTTATCTAGTACCCATAACACAAGCTTCGCTTACTTTGGGGCTAGATGGCGCTGTGTAATTTGTCCGACAATATTTATTTATTTATTTATTTATATTGTCAGGCAAGGACAGAACTGTTTCAGGTAATTTATTATAGAATCGAATACATTTTACAACAAATGACCCATTACTCTAAGAAAGCCGATGTACTAGCATACGCAATCTATTCTTGCTTTTAAGATTTTCACTACATTTTCAAAACGACTTTATATTTTTACGAACATACATTATATTCTCATAAATGTACTGAGAGGTAACCGTGAGGATATTTATTTCTTTGAATAGTTCTCTAAGTGATTCCCTGGAGCCCATGTTATAAATAGAGCGGAAGGCTCTCTTTTGTTATATAAAAATAGTTTCCATATCAGCCGCTCTTCCCCACAACAGTATACCAAAAGACATAATGTTACCAAAAGACTAAGCGAGCAGTAGCCACATCCGTCAATTGTCTAATTCTTCTAACGTCATATGAGGCAGAGCTGAGCTTACTGGCTAGTTTATTTATGTGGGTGGTCCACTGCAATTTTGAGTATATCGTAATTCCAAGAAATATAGTATCGTTAATAAATTCTAGTATATTATTGTCAATGAAAACTTCTGTATTGGAAGAAGCCACACTTGGAACACTAAATTTTATACATTTAGTTTTAGATGAATTTAATAAAAGATTATTGCATGTGACCCAATTTAGAATAGCCGATAGAACACTATTTACCTTGTTAATATTTTCGCACTGGCGAGCAATATTAAAAATTAAAGAAGTGTCGTCGGCAAACAGTAGTATATCCGCCGCTGTACCATGTGGGGCAGATGATTTACATATACATTAAAAAGAAAATACTAAATAAAGGTCCCAATATAGAGCCCTGGGGCACCCCAATATTAACATTACTGCCTTTAGATTTGACCCCATTTATGTCAACAGTTTGTTTCTATTGTTTAAGTAAGTTGTGATCAAATCATGGGCTTTACCTCTAACTCCATAATGGCACAGCTTGAGCAATAATGTCCGATGGTCGACACAATCAAAAGCGTTGGAGAGATCACAGAATACCCCAATAAGTATCCTAGGATCTCTCCCATGCGCTAAGAACATGCTTGACTAATAAATGCTACCCGACTTAAAATAGAGTTGCAATTGGGCAAGCATTATCCTTTCGAATACTTTACTCAATTCTGGCAAAATAGATATGGGTCTGTAATACCCTAGTTCACTTTTTTCACCAGACTTGAATAATGGAATTCATTTACTAAATATCATTAAGTATGGGAACGCACCCATATCTATACTTTGATTAAAAATAAATGCCAAGTGTGGAGCTATTGACTCAATAATATAATAAAATACTTTTATGGTCATTCCCTAATGATCTTCTGAGTTTTTAATGTTTAGTTTGGTTTGTTTGTTTGTTTTCGATGACACTGTGAGTCGCCATTTGCAGGTGCTCGAATAAACGAGTTGTGTCTGTCTCACTCCTGTGGGACCTGTAAAGGCGTAGATCCGGGTATAAAATCGAATAATCTGTCGATGTTCAAATTGTTTACTAAAATCATTAATAAAAATTGACAATTATTAGATGTTTTTACTTAAGAAACAAACATAGTGAAGCATTTGAAGAAAAGTATACGTGTGCGGGCAAGTGATAATTACAAATATGTACATAAATTCAAAAATACGAATATAGTCGGACGTCCATACCTAGATTAGAACCCGATACCCGGGACTCGGAAAATGGATCGATTAATTATCCACTGAGTTATCATTACTCAGGAAGTATTTTTTGAAGTACCTCATGTAATGCGGTACGAGTAATCATTAGTTCACGATTTTGACAATTACTTCACAGGCCTTGCTTTCCTAGTTCAATACTGTAGTACCTACGTCATTATATATTTTATGCAACGCCACTGTACCGAGGTCTGTCCAACAAGAACTCACTCATTAAAGTCACAACAACAGAAACCCTTTCAACTCATTAAAGTTTTCACCCTTTCAGCCGTACAAGGTTTTTCTTTAATTTTTTAAAGCATCTTCAGAAGGTTTTCTCGTGAACATCATACCTCAAAAGTACCTCTGATGTAGATTTTTGATAAACACCGTAAATAAGGTCTTAGTAATAAACCGTCAATAAAATTAAACTTGTTACTATACACTGCAATTAAGGAAGAGTTTATCTTTCGAAGGCTGATTTTTTTTTAGCCAATATGGTCTCATAGCAAGTAAAACACCTATATCTTGGATGCACTCTCTTAAACAGTTCACGCAGGCCATGCAGTTATACACATAAAAGATAATGAAAATTACAATTGCAATACAAATCTTGGAAACATTTTGTAACAATTTTAATGCTAATGCTACCAAACCATCCTGATGGTGAGCAGTTACCGTAGCCTATGGACGCTTATAACATCAGGCGTATCACTCATGCATCTTCTGCAATTGACGAGCTCGGTGGCGCAGTGGTGAAACGCGCTGTTACGCTACTTTGACACCAACGCTCGTGGGTTCGATTCCCACACAATACAAACATTTGTGTGCATAAACATGTCTGTTTGTCTTGGTCTGGGTATTTTCTATGTATAATAAGTATGTATTTACAAAAAAGAAAATGTATTTACGTATGTTTACCAGTTGCCTAGTACCCATAACACAAGCTTCGCTTACTTTGGGGCTAGGTGGCGCTGTGTAATTTGTCCGACAATATTTATATTTATTTATTTATTTAATTTCTTTGCGTCTTTTTGATTAACCTCGTGTACTAACTAGAACAGCTTCATGAACAAACAGTAATGCGGTGTACGGAACCATTAGTTCACGATTTCGACTCTTACATTACAGGCCTTGCTTTCTCAGTTCAATATTGTAGTACATCATTATGTATTTTATGCGACACGTCCTCGCTGTACCGAGGTCTGTCCAACAAGGAAACTCTTTCACCTCAACCCATTAAAGTTTGCACCCTTTTAGCCGAGCGAGGTTTTTCTTTCATTTTTTTAAAGCGGCTTCAGAAGGCTTTCTCGAAAACATATATTTCTCATTTTATATATTCCCTTTTTCGTGGTTATAGCAATGTGAACAGCTGCGAATACCATGTAATTTTTATTGTGAGTGTTTTGTGAATTGTCATTTTTTTATTTCTGTCGATATAGTTGGTACGGTGCAATCGTACATATTGTCCGATCAGTGTTGGGCATTAATTTGTAAAAGACTAAATCCTAAACTTATGAACTCCCATGAAGTTCGAAAAAGACTTAAAGAGATTTTCTCAGGGTCCGTACGTACGAGTGACACCCCATGTGGTTGCCATAGGGTACGGTAACTTTTTACCATCAGGCAGGCCGTATGCGCCTAAGTGGTATAAATAAAATACGAGATTCAGGACAACAAACAGCAAGTACAATAAAATATTACGTAAACAATGTTAAGTTTATGTTAAGTTATTGTACAGCCAATACCGTTATCCACAAATATACTTAAATAGTGTTACAAACAGATGGAGCTAGAAACAGTAACTATGCGACACTATATATGATTGAATATTATATATAAGCATTTTACAAGGACTTGAGAACATCAATGACCTGTCTTTTAAATACAGGCTTAGTTAATGAAAAGATGTCGATAGAATTTAAGCAATCATTATATGATTGCATTATAAGGCGCAGTGGTGCACGCATACCAGCATTAGTTTTACAGTTCTGAAGCAAAAATAAGCGATGAGGATATTTATGACGTATACGCTGAGAACAACTAGGGATACGATAATATACTTGATTAGTTAAATTTACGCAATCAAATTCATTATGACACAACTTTAACAAATACATAGAATCAATAAGTAAACTTCTATCTCCCAAAGAAAGAATTTTAAATGTATTTAAAAGATCATCATAAGGCAATCGTGAAAGGTAGCATTTATAATAAACATTACGAAGAAATTTACGTTGGACAGATTATAATTGATCTATATAAATATTATACAGGGGATTCCATTTAACAGTGGCATATTCTAACTGCGATCTAATTAATGAAAAATATAAATAAATATATGTGTGTGGTCTCTTAAAATTTAAGCATGTACGCATAACAAATCCATAATGTTGATACGCTTTATTCGTGATAAGGTCAATATGTAAATTTAAATGCAATTTTGAATCTAGAAGAATTCCAAGATCTTTAATAACAGATACTTTCTCGAGAGGTGAATTACATAAACTATAGGTATGCTGTATAAAATTGATTTTTTTCGTAAAGGTTATAGATTTACACTTTGAAATATTCAATTGCAATTTATTGTCATGACAGTACATGGAGAGACGATACAAATCTTGCTGTAACTTAAAGCAGTCATCTACACATTACTTTTTCGAAAAACTTTTAGATCGTCTGCATATAGAAGAAATTGACTATTTTTAAAACAGTCACTATGTCGTTGATCAATAGCACAAATAACAAGGGACCCAAAATTGAACTCTGAGGCAACCCAGATAATACAGTTATGGCTGCAGAAGTAAATCCATTGACTACAACTTTTTGAGTGCTGTTAGTAATGTATGACTGTAACCAAAGAAAGCGATTGCCACGCATGCCATTGAAAGAAATCTTGCTTAATAGCATTGCATGTTTCACCCTATCGAAGGCTTTACGGAAATCAGTGTAGACTGAGTCCACTTGCATACGATCATCCATGCTTTTGAATAGAAAATTACTGCTACTACTATAACTTCACGCCAAATCCCTTACGGGGTAGGCAGAGAGAACCGAGCGCCACGCGACTCGATCCTTACATACCTCACTCGCTTCTTTAACATTCATTGCTCTTTTTATGCACGCTCACCGGTTTCTAGGGCTCCTGACGTCACCTTCTGATAGAACACGACCAATTTGGTCATGGTAGGTAAGTCTTGGCCTTCCTCGGCTCCTACATCTTTCCACTTTTGTATTGTATATCTGCTTCGTCATTCTTTCATCTTGAATTCTTTCAACATGTCCGAACCAACGGAGCATGCCTCTTCTTACTTTAACACCGACGCTCTCTTAGAATAGAAAATTAGTATATACTAAAAGATTGGTGTCAGTGGATCTACCTTTCACAAAGCCATGCTGTTCTGGTATAATAACGTTATGAATAAATAGCTTCATGGACAAGTCTCTCGAGCACCTTCGCCATAGTGGATATAATAGAAATGGGGCAGTAGTTTACTGCGTCACTTTTGCAACCACTCTTGTAAACAGGAACTACATAAGCACTTTTCCATACAATTAACATAACACCATCACGCAAACTATGATTAAAAATAATTGTAAGTGGCAAACTAAGAGTATGAGAAACTAAGAGAAGAGATGCACGCGCGTCACACACACTTATAGTACTCGTATATAGTAATTATTGAATATCGTTGATCTATGCAACGTAAACTATACTTGATGCGGGAGTGCGAACGCGTCCGACTCGACCAGCGTGTGAAGCGGAAGTGAAATATTAGCATAATACGAGTAATATATATAATTTAGCGATCTTAAATTTATCTATATTAATACACTAGCTGACCCGGTGAACTTCGCACCACTGCAGAAGCAATAAATGTTGTGGTAATTTATTGGGTGAAATAAATTCAGTTTTCTATTAAGGCAAAATTAATAGTAAAAATAAATTAAATAATAAATGGTCAAAAATATAAATTAGCATTATTTTAATTATATTAAAACTAATGTAATTCACTTAGCAGTAAAGCATTAGCCTTATAGAAGTTAATGAAATGATTCGCGTACCTTTGTTGTACTACTTTACATTCAGCTATTTGCTGGATGGGTTACACTCGAGTCGATTCCCTTCGTTAAATTGACTATAGAGCTAACCTTCAGTTGTAAATTGTACGGGGGTAAGTCTGGCTGATCCAATGAGTTTACACATTCAGTTGTATTCTTAGTAAAGTAGTGTTGTTATCTTAGTTCTACTGCGGATATTCTCATTTTTTATTCTATCACGCAGCGAAACCCCGAGCATAGCTCTTTCCATAGCACGCTGAGCGACCTTGAGCTTCCCCATACGGCCCGCAGTGAAGGGCCACGTCTTAGTTCTATATGTCATCACTGGCAACACACACTGCTCGAAGACCTTATTCTTCAGGCGTTGAGGTATTTTAAACGAGAAGATGTGTCGAAGTTTCCCAAACGCTGCCCAGCAGAGTTGGATCCGTCTGTTGTCCTTTCGGTCGAAATTGGACCTAACTGAATAACCTGTCCTTGGTAAACATGTTCGAAAAACCTTTATGTATTTCGAAAAATAGGTTAAAATCAGATCCAAGTTGTCCTGACCTCACACGAGGCTAGGCCTGTGTCGTGAGCGTCAAATGAATATTACATAATTCAGTTACAAAAAGTTCACTAAAATATTGAAATGTTCTTTAATATTGTGACAAAGAAATAACAAGAGCAAATTTATATACACATTCAAGAATATGTGCAACGCTTCATATAAAATTATTAGAAATCAGGACAAGCCTATAAATGAACATCAATTTATAAAAACTATAAAATATAAAATCAAACCTATATGAAGCCCACCGTATATGCGTAAAATAGTTATTTAGGTTATTAATTAGTTATTAGCTACCTATGTACCTAATAACTTTAATAACTGTTTTACGTATACAACTAAAAAAAAAGTTGTAGCCGTAAATATTCATAAAATAGGAGTACACTTTTGGATGCGCTTTCAGCAGGGATGGAAAGTACACTGCTGATGTGGAAAAACGAGTGAGTGCTGGGAATAGTGTGAATGGAGCGTTGGGAAAACTTCTTGGCAGTAAAAACCTGAGCCAGAAGGCAGAGCTCGCTGTACAAAATGTAGTGCTAGTTCTGACGCTTACTTATGGAAGCGAGAGCTAGGTATGGCAGAAAGTCCATGAAAGTAGGATAAACGCGGTCGAAGTACGAGCGTAACGCTCGTAGACCGTATTCGCAATGATGATGTTAGAAACAGAATTGGTCTGAAAGAGAGCGTCGGTGTTAAAATAAGAAGAGACATGCTCCGTTGGTTCGGACATGTAGAAAAAACGCAGGACGAAAGAATGACGAAGCAGATATACAACGCAAAGGTGGAAGGATGTAGGAGCCAAAGAAGGCTAAGACTTACCTACCATGACCATATTGGTCGTGTTCTATGAGAAGGTGATGTCAGGAGCCTTAGAAACCGATGAGCGTGCATGAGAAGTGCAATGAATGTTAAAGAAGCGTGTGAGGTGTCTAAGGATCGAGTCGCGTGGCACTCGGTTCTCTCTGCCTACCCCGCAAGGAATTTGGGCTGAAGTTATAGATACGAGTACACAAAATACTATTAATGTAAATATGGGGTCGTAGGTTACATGTTGCGTGGTGGTATTAGGACGAGTAAATAATACCAGGTAAACCCATGAGATACTGAATGCTTTATTCTTATTACAACCACTTACAGATATAAATATTTAATGATATATATAGATAAATATTGCTAATACTTATGTATGTCACGTCTGATAATTACGGCTGCTTTATACACATTCTTACAAGCATAATACTAGTATATTTTAAATTCCTCACTGTGCATGATAATAAATGTAACAATTATGACATTAAAAACACAAAAGCTGATACTATTCATAAAGATTGCAAAAGAGAAATAAGTCCAATATCAGATCATTTATAAAATTTATCATTCGAAATGAGAATCTTTCTCAAAAACCTAAATGTGTTCAATTGCAAAACGATTCCATAAGAAAAGTGATAGAATAAATATATAGAATAAATAAGCAATTATCGATCTATTTGTTCTCATTTTAATTTTGTTAAAGGTTTTCGATAAATGCATGATTCATTAAAGGCCAGAAAAGAGTGGTTTCCAAAACAATTGTGGATAATAAGTAATTTCATTATAATTATAATATAATTGAAATCCATGACGACAACAAAGGAAATGTTTCCAGCCTGCGTTTTTAGACGTAAGATCTACGAGAAACGTTGTAACTTGTGAGCTGGCAAATTAATAACGATTTGATATTTGGACGTTGTCTACGTCCAACAACATAGCTGACCATCAATTTGTATGATATGTAGGTACCACAATACTAAGCGAGAGCATTTCAGGTAGATGTCCATCACTCAATTTAAAATATTCCTACTTTCGTAAACAAACATAATATGCCGAGTTCTATTAATTGGTCGAGTTCTACGTTCTTCGTGCTTCTTAGTACTAGTCAATTTGTTAACAAAATTTCAAGTTATTTTCGTAGCATTATGTATAAGGAAAAGCCGTTGACGTTAAGACATTTTTATTATACAAAATAAAGTCGTTCGCTCTATTTATAACACGTGCTCCGCAGGGAATCGATAAGGAAACTTTTCAAAGATATAAATATCTCCAATGTTACTCTTCAATATACATAGAATATTATGTATTCTCGTAAAAATATAAACCTTCTCACAATTCAGTGAAAATCTTAGAAGAGGGAATAAGTTGCGTATGAAAACATTGTATTTCATTATATAATAAATTACCCCAAAACAGTTTCGTCCTTGCACGAAATAATGTCAAAACAAAAGATTTTTAATACAGGCAATAGACCTGTATTGAATGTTTCTTTCGGCATGGAAAGGAAAAATGAATAAAACTATGAGAAATGAATTAAAAAAAATGTAAGGCATTATTTCTCAATGCTCGCGGGGCTGTGACAAGTAAAGATTTTTGTGTTTATTTTATTTGTACGAATAAATAAATTTAAAGCCTCTGTTTGCAATGTTAATAATAAATTTTATCTTTTTAAGGAACGTAAATATAATACTTTATTTTTACTAAATGCGTACACAGTATTTATACCAAAATCAATTGAAAAAGAATTTGAATGTCGAATGCCACTTTTATTATCTGCCTATAACTTCACGCGAAATCCCTTGCGGGGTAGGCAGAGAGAATCGAGAGCCATATGACTCGATCCTTACATTTTCACTGCTCTTCTCATGCGCGCTCGTTTCTAAGGCTCATGACATCACCTTTTGATAAAACACAATCAATTTGATCATGGTAAGTAAATCTTGGCCATCCTCGGCTCCTACATCCACCACTTTTATTATCATATTTATTTTTATTTTGTACATATATTAGACGTCGAGAGGCATACACGCATCCGACCCACCTGATATAAAGCAATTACCATAGCTATTCGTTGGCTTCGGTAATATATTAAGTATCACTTGTGCGATGCCAACTCTGCTGCTAACATAGCTACTCCTTAGGAGCACAACTACCTCCAGAGAGTTGCTATCGGCTGCGGTTTTCTGAGAGGTGGAGTACTTCCCCAGATGGGCTGCTTTGATGCATCCTACCTCTTTTAAAAACATCTAGATCAAAACGAACAGTTGAACACACAAATGTATGTCCTGTGTGGGAATCAAACCCAGTAGCATTGGTGTCAAGGTCGTGTACTGCTTCGCGTGCTTCCACGCAAAACAGTACATGAATTGCATGTAAATTTGAATTGTCGACGATCCTAAGCTTACACACGGTATTCAACCCTTAAGTTTTAATCAAGGAACGTTACATATATACAAATAATTCATAGTTGTATAGTGTTTTTTAGAACATTAAGGAGAGATTTTGCCTCCCTTTGTATGTTTTACCGATTTACAACGGGTTGTGTTCTGAAGAATTGTTCGATATGATGCCGACAGCTACTTTTTATAAACTACTTACTTACGTACTTTTTTATAACTAAAGCGTTCACCCTCTCATGCCGGAATCCCAATGGTCGCGTACTCTGTGGTTCCAGAGAGGTTTTCTTCAGAGAACTCTCAAGTTGTGGAATGAACTTCCAGAGGTTTCCCAAGGGACTACTGCATGGGGTTCTTCAAGAATGGCGTAAAGAGGTTTTTAAAGGGTCGGCAACGCATGACTGACACCCCTGATGTTGCAAATGTCCGTAGGCTATGGTGACTGTTTACCATCAGACAGGCCGTATGCTTCTTAGCCACCTTAGTAGTATAAAAACAAACCTATTTTTTAATACAATTTAGGAAGGCATACATACATACGGCCTACCTAGAAGTGGCATATACACTTATGAGACAAGGAGTATGAATTATATTTTGCCAATCCAGCTGCTAACATAGCAACTCCTTAGGAGCTTACTAGTAACCTCACTAATGCAGGAATATTACAACCTTTCTGAGAATTGTTATTTAGCTGCAGTCTTCTGTGTATTTCTCGAGTAAGTTTGTTTTGACGTTCCCTACCTCTGTTACGCCAGCGTCAATCAGCAGGGAGTAGGTGCAGTTAACTACATGCAAGTGCAGTTAGCTACGTGCAGGTGCAGCTAGCTACGTGCAGGTGCAGTTAGCTACGTACAGGTGCAGGTGCAGTTAGCCTTGATTTGTGTTAGATGATAGTAAGTCACTTACATTCAAAATTTCAGAACATATACTTTTAGTCAAATTGCATATTCTAAATGAAGTGAACAGCGATAGCTCAGACAATAAAGAACCAGTCTATTGACCTACGTTCCCCGATTCAAATCATGGCATATACCACTAAATTCGTCTTTTCATATTTTTTGTATCATGTACATATTTTGTAAAAGAAAACATCGTGTGAATCTATGAAACCTTTCTTTTTTTTTATACTACGTCGGGAGGTATACAAGCATACGGTCCACCTGATGTAAAGTGGGTACCGTAGCCTATTAACGCTTGTGATATATTAAGAATCACTCGCGCGATGCCTCCTGTGCTGCTTACACAGCAAAGCCTTGGGAGCTTACTGGTGACCTCACTCACACGCAGGAACATAACAACCCTCTAGGGAGTTGTTATTTGGCTGCGAGGAGGAGGTACTTCTTCAGAAAGGCTGCTTTGATGCACCCTAACTCTCTTAAAACATCCAGACCAAGACAAACATACATGTTCATGGACACAAATATTAGCCTTGTGTGGGAATCGAACCCACGAGCGTTGGTGTTAAAGTCGCGTCATTCACGACTGAGCCACTAAACTCGTCAAAGCTTTCTTGCTTTTCTCTGTGGGTTGGATCTGACAGCAGTCGCTCCATATAAAAAATCTATATATTCTCCAAATCCTTACGCTTACGTAACGGACCCATCCAATCTTAATCGATTACAAAACGGAATAACGCTAAGAAAAAGAAACTGCATATTCTAAAAGTTAAAAAAAACATATCCGTATCTCATATATTTAAACGATTTTCATGTGTAAATAAGAAGAGGCATGCTCCGTTGGTTCGGATGCGTAGAAAGAATACAAGATGAAAGAATGACGAAGCTGATACACAATGCAAAAGTGGAAGGATGTAGGAGCCGGGGAAGGCCAAGACTTACCTACCGTGACCAAATAGGTCGTGTTCTATCAGAAGGTGATGTCAGGAGCCCTAGAAACCGGCGAGCGTGCATGAGAAGAGCAATGAATGTTAAATAAGCGAGTGAGATATGTAAGGATCGAGTCACGTGGCGCCTACCCCGCAAGGGATTTGGCGTTAAGTTATAGATAGATAGACAGATTTACATATTTCATTTCATTTTTGAAATTGTTATGTCAATTTAGATCAAATTTCGTATTTAATTATATTTGTAGTCTATATTTAGCCGAAGGGGTTTAGAGCATACTCCACCACGCTGCTCAAATGCGGATTGGCGGAGGCCAGTGTTTTCAAGTCGCCCGAGGGCCACTGACTTAGCTTAACGACTGTCATCTATCGAGAACAGCCGGGACCGACGGCTTTACGTGCCCTCCGAGCTCGGAGGAACTCGAGATAGATAAACCCATCCATAGACAGGCTGCGGTCGACGTTGCTTAACCTGCGTGTTGGGTTAGAAAGATACGCGCAACGACGCCATCGAGCTGTCACTATATATACATTGACTATTAATTAAAATTGTTAATCGCAAGTAATTAATTCTACATAACAACACACACATGGTTAATGACGTATCAATATATTATGTACACAAATCTGAGTAACATCTCTGAAATTAATACTTAGACCTACTAAGTTTAGTACTAAAGATTTATGTGAGTCCCAAAATCATCTCGGGACCACATTGCTATTTGTCATGCAACATCTGCCTCGCACCGGTTCGCAGCGGTTCGGTTCGGAGGTGTTACAAGGAAAACGGCAGATATTTCTGGCGAAAACTAGTTACAAACAGCATAAAACGGGCGGGTTGTTAGTTTTTATTCGTTGTGAGGACTTGTAAGTGATTATTGATGGACTCTCTTTGTTTTTACCGATTTCAGAAGACCGGAAAGTGGTTCGAATTGTTGTCAATTTAGATAAATATGAACTGTACGTAAAATGGATTTAATAAAAATATAATTACAGGAGAGACTTTCGAGGGAGCGATTAGAACGGTTTATGTATAGCTTTCGTTTTCGATCCCAGAACATGGGGGATGTAGACTACGGAATTAAATGGTGTTAAAAAAAATTTTAAATGGGGTATTGTTGTGCTATTTTCAGGTTTATAATGAAATTTTATTATTAACTACTAACTCAGCCGCATGTCCTCCTGTCACAGGGCTTTTTTAGGGTTCCGACCCAAAGGGTAAAACGGACCCTATTACTGAGACTCCGCTATCCGGCCGTCCGTCCGTCTGTCACCAGGCTGTATCTCATGAACCGTGATAGTTAGACAGTTGAAATTTTCACAGATGATGTATTTCTGTTGCCGCTATAACAAAAAATACTAAAAAATAGAATAAAATAAATATTTAAGGGGGCTCCTATCACGTTTGTTGTAAACGTGATTTTTTGCTCGTTTTTGCTCGATATTGATAACGGCAACAGGTAGACGCTTGAAATATTCACAGAATATTTAGTTATATATTCACTTTAAAAATAAATAATTAGATTAAAATAAAACAAATATTTAAGGGGGGCTCCCATACAACAAACGTGATTTTTTGCTGTTTTTGTAGATAATGGTACGGAACCCTTTGTGCGCGAGTCCGACTCGCACTTGGCCAATTGTTTTTTGCACGATGGTACGGAACCCGTCGCGTGCGAGCGTGATTCGTATATGACTGGTTTTGTTTCCATTTTTAGACTAACGTAGACATAGTGCAGAAATGGTATAGTCTGTCTTCACAAGTTCCTTCAGTGGTAGGCAGTGAGAACCGAGCGCCACAAGACGCAGTGCTTACATATCTGACACGCTTCTTTAACATTCACATCTATTTAAAAAATTAAAAATTTCCATTTAGGTCCTCAATTCATAATCATAATCATAATCATTTATTTGCTTAGATAAAGGTACACAGGGATCTTACAGTACTTTTTTTCGCTTTATCTGCTATAGAATAGCATGCAAATATTAAATTTTTCGTTTAATAATTAATATATTATACAATTAATAGAAAAAATATAGATTTAATAGTTATTAGAATGAAATTATAAAGTCACCATAGATATATCATTTTGAAATGTCAATAATACAAAATTACAAAAAATAATTACATTTTATCATTAATCATATATGTCAATAAAATAAGTCTAATATAGAAGTCAATGAATAATAAAATGAAACAACACACAGAAATCTTAAATCATCGACTCTATCCAACAAAATAACATTTTTAATATTTGATTTTTATAAATTCTTCAATCAGGGGGCACGGCAGTGCCCCCGCCAAGTCGAGCGCGAAGCAAACACTGCCGTACCATCCTTTACTGGAACCATTTCGCCGCATTTTCAGGCCCCTATTTGAGAACCTCTGGATAAGACCAGAACGCAGAAATGTTCGTCATCCAGTAAGCTATAATCACATACTTAAAATCCAAAATTTCAAGTCTGTAGGTCATTTAGTTCCGAAGTTAAGCGAAAGCAAAGTTTCGCATTTATGACACTCACTCATGATCATCAAAATAGAACTAGTACTTCCCATAAACTCCGAGAGCTGAAATTTGGTACAGAGTTAGGGTTTAATGGCCACATAAAGGGAAAACTATAAAAACTAGGATAATCGAAGATCTGGAGTACCTGGTGACCCTGATTAGAAAACACAAGAGCCCAACTAAACTATTAGAGATCGACATACCGTCTTTACAAAAAATGTTCAACTTGGTGGGCCGCTTCATTTGATGTCAAAAATCGAAGGTCTGAAGTATCTGATGAAGAACCCTCAGCTGGTCTCAGCTGTATTAGAGATATGGTAATGCCCCCTTCTACTATGAGAAAAAAACTGTGTCAAATAAGAAAATGTAATAAAATAAATCAATATGTCTACGTTTCTACAAAAAGAAGTGAAATCCCACCAAAAACATTCTGTAAAAAACTAGCCAAGTCTCGACGGAGCTGCTTGTTTATCTCTAAAAAGTAATGAAATCTAGACAAAGTCGTGCCAAGTCTAAGGTTCCTTACTGCGATTTCTTTATTATTATAGTTAATGTTGTGTGACTTGGCCGTTGAAGGTTACACAAGGGTACAAAACCAGGTGCTCCATGACACCATTGCACCAATCTGTCGCCAGAACCGCTACCCATTGACGATGGAAAATTGCCACTTGGAAAACGTTGATTCAATAACCAGTCAATTGTAGGCTTGATAAAGCTGCGAATTTCAATAATACTTACGTATAGGCGAGCCTGAAACAAACAATATAAAAAAATATTTCCAGTACAGACGGACTTCTAATCATTGATAGAAGTCCGTCTGTACGTCTATTTTATGTAGGATCGGTGGTCGATTTGACACTCCAAAAAGAAGAGAGCAGAAATCAGCATTGTCAATGCTGAATGCATGTGTTGCACAATCAACAACAGCCTAAAATGAGACACTAGCGTCCAATTACCAACACCAGTATGGGCTATTATCTCGCTTAATAAACATAGGTACAGATATAACATTACGTGTAAACAAAATTGACTTGTACCCACTAACGTATAAAGAATTTTCAACGGCCAAGTCACACAACATTAACTATAATAATAAAGAAATCGCAGTAAGGAACCTTAGACTTGGCACGACTTTGTCTAGATTTCATTACTTTTTAGACATAAACAAGCAGCTCCGTCGAGACTTGGCTAGTTTTTTACAGAATGTTTTTGGTGGGATACTATATACACATTCCTGTGATAAAATGCTGTATAGCGTCTTTTTAAAAGTATTGAATACATATTACATATTAAAGCTATTTCTTGAAAAACAGGTAGTCCTATGAGAGGGCCCGAGTAATTTGTTGGGGTATCTAGTGCGAAAATTGGCAATTTCCTTTTTTGTCGTGTAAAAGTCGGGATTTTTTTTGACAAATTTGCAAATCTCAAGGATGTACATGGCTGGCAATGTAAGTAAATTTAACTTTCTGAATAGCGGCCGACACGATTCCAGGGGTCCGACACCACACATAGCTCTTAAACATTTTTTTTGAATAATGAAAGCACGATTAACCTCTACAGAATTTCCCCACATGATGAGTCCATATCTTAAACAGGAACACACAAAACCATGATAAGCCATCAGCGCGGTTTCTAGGTCGCAGGTTCTAGTCAGACGATGCAAAGCAAAAACAAACCTGTTTATTTTTTTGCAGACAATATCTACATGTTGTTTCCAGTTAAGCTGAGAATCCAAGACTATACCTAGGAATTTGACCGAAGTCACGTCAGCAATAGCTTGGTTTTGATAGGATATAGACATATTTATAGGTTTTCCATTTGTATTATAAAATTGCATAATTTAAGTTTTACTAGTATTAATATTTAAATTATTATCCAATGAATTATTTTGTCAATTGTATTATTTATTTCGTTTTCATAGTCAATGTCATTTTTTTTTATTAATAATTATTGATATGTCATCAGCAAACAATATACAAGGATAATCAGTTATGTCAGGGAGATCATTGATATATATTAGGAAAAGCAAGGGTCCCAGAATGCTACCTTGTGGTACACCGTAGTTATTTTGTCTAAATTCTGATTTATATTTAGTATTCTGTAGTGATTTATTAATTTTATTTATTTCTACACACTGTGTTCTGGTACTAAGGTAACTTTTTAACCAATCATGAGCTAGTCCACGAACTCCGTTCTTCTCAAGCTTAGTCAAAAGTGTTTTATGACAGACATGGTCAAAAGCTTTACTCATGTCAAATAAAATTGCAGATACAGGTACTTTTCTGTCCATAAATTGTGATATTGTTTTTATTAAGGAGAAACACGCCTGAGCTGTGGATTTTTCTTTTTGGAATCCGTATTGTTCTATTCGAATGATATTATGCCTCGTAAAAAATGAGGTAAGACGCTTATGCATCACCTTCTCAAATATTTTCGATAGAATCGGAATAAGAGTGATAGGACGATAGTTATTTACATCGTCCTTTTCTCCGTCTTTAAATAATGGCCTTACTATTGAAATTTTTAGTGGTGTAGGAAATATGCCACTAGCGAAAGACATATTTACTAGGTGTGACAAAATTGGAGATAATTCGTCAGCGCATGCTTTTATAATTTGTGTACATATATTGTCATAGCCTGCGGAGTTTGTATTCGTCAATGATCGTGTTACGGACTTTATTTCGCACTCATCTGTAGGGGATAGAAATACGCTTGAACTATTCGATTGCGATGTATGTATTTTACTATGAATCTGTTGGTTTTTATTGATCTTTGTGAAATGTTCATTAAAATGTGATGCGATTTTTGTTGCATTGTCAATTTTCTTATTATTAAATGTTAAATAGTTAATATTGTTTACAGCTTGTGTGCAGTTTTGTTTGTCTTTAATCACATTCCACGCAGCTTTACATTTATTTTTTGATGTTTTCATGTATCTTTTGTTACTGATTTTTTGTGATCTATGTACACATTGTTTAAATATTTTATTATATTGTTTATACAATATTTTGTTTTCTTGTGTTTTATTTTTATAATAAGCCAGTTTTGCATGATAACTTTAGACCGTTGGTTAACCATTTCGGAGACTCATTATTTTTATTTCTTATTTTTATTCTCCGTTCGGGGAAACATAAATTATAATAAAATTGTAAGTCATCATGGAAGGTTTTAAAAGCTTTTTCAAAGTCCTGACAATCAAGAACATCAGACCAAGTGCAAGCGGCCAATAAATCTTTAAACTTTGTTATATTTTCGTTACAGTAATCTCTTTTATATTCAAACCAGTAGTTAATTGGTTCTTGGCGTGTGTTTACGGGTATAGTTAAGAGCTGAGCTGTATCATGATCCGATATACCCAACGGCAAGGTTTCCCCAACTGCATTTTCCAGTTATGATTATGTTGTAGTTCGTTTTATGTCTCAACTTGTCGAGTAAATTATTAAGATTATTAAGAAAAATGATAGAGTTAGCCCTAGGTATTCTATAGATGCATACTATAATTATTCTGTAGTTTACAATCTCCAAACCACAACACTCAAAATTTAATTCTGTGGCCATATCACGCACAAAAGGTAGCTCTTTAGATTCAATTGAGTTATTGTGCAATATACATACACCACCCCGATTCTGAAGTTGCCTGCAGAAGGATGCGCCTAGGGTATACCCCTTTAATTTTATATTTGATACATTCGATTGTTTAATAAAGGTTTCCGATAGGCAAACTATATCTATGGATTGTTTCCTAGATTGCAATTCAATTAAAGACGCTTCTAATACGTCTTTTTTACTCAAGAGCCCTCCCATGTTTTGATGCATAATACGTATCACGCCGCTATTTATAAAAAAGAAGAAGCATTGCCTTGTTCATGTGTATTTTTAAATTCACAATTATTATTTTCCGAGTATGGACTAGAAAAATGAGTATCAAACTCCTTTTCTCGAAATAAGCTGTCACAATTGAATTTATGGTTAGAGTTATCTATACAATGCATACGAACAGCATGTGTAACATCCCTAAGAATCGCAAACCCCAAATTTGATGAAAAGTATTTTGATCCGTACCATACCCTCCAATAGCTCATCTCTACAAATGAAACGTGGGCATAGCCCTTACAGATAAGTTTAAGTTCATAATTTGTTTTTTTATTATTAAGTAGTCCATTACACGGCAGTCCACAGATCATAATATTCGTGTTCAGAGTCAAGCCCAACCATGTAAGTAGATTATATTTTAATTCTGATGGATTTGTATCATTCATACCGCATGCCACAATTATGAAATCTTCCATTGTCAAAAGCGATATTTCTTTTTTGCATGTGTTTAGAATTTCTCTTGAGTTTGCTCCACTTTTCCAAAAGATAGTTACTTCGTACTCGTTTTCTGAAAAATTTTGACGCAAATTTTGTTGTACACCTTCACCCTGCTGGTCAGCAATTATAAAGATCTTTTTCCTTCGTGTGACAAAGCGGTCTTTTTCGTCTTGATTTATGTGTCCATCAATGTCTCTGACGGTAGGGCTGTCATGTTCAACGTTTGAGTTATTTGTGGTTTTTGTGTTGATCTTAAATCAAATCAAATCAAATCAAATCAAATATCTTTATTGTGGAACACAGGTTACAAAAGATCTTAGAATTTATTGCGTATCACTGTGACCTGTCCTTAATAGACGTACATTAGTTTTTAAGTCATACTTTACAAATAGAAAATAATAATAATAGTCATTATAAATTAATAAGTCAGTCTAAATACAAATAAGGCACATTTTAAAATTCAAAAATAATTACGGAATTGAATAATTAAGAATTTAAGAAATGAGTTAAAAAAAATAAAAAATTGGTATGTCAAAATATCATTCAAATAATCTTTTACTGTATAATAGCATTTTTGAGTCAATATCAATTTTAATTTCTCTTTAAACGTTGTCAAATCTAATGATTTAAAATTATCCGGCAATTTATTGAATCCAAACAAACAAATTTACATAATTTATTAATTACATTATAATTGGATCGACTCAATCCCAGGCATTTTTATCATTAATATAGTCAGATACTTTATAATATGCCCTGCTACACAATTTGGCTTTAATAGTAGTTTTAAACTTGTTTATTGACAATTCTCTTATATTGCTGGGAAGTTTGTTATAGAACCGTATACATTGCCCCATAAAAGAATTACTTATTTTGTGGAGACGGCTTGCATGTAACACAAGATTATGCTTATATCTAGTATTTATGTTATGAGTATCCCTCTTTTTACAAAATGAGTCTATGTTTTTATGGACATACAAAAGATTTTCATAGATATATTGCGATGCGACTGTTAGAATATTTATTTCTTTGAATTTTTCTCTAAGGCTCTCACGGGGACCAAGTTTGTAGATAGCTCTTATGGCTCTCTTTTGCAATAAAAAGATGGTGTTAATGTCCGCGGAGTTACCCCAAAGAAGAATTCCGTATGACATAATACTATGAAAGTAGCTGAAATAAACTATTCTAGCCGTATCAACATCAGTGAGCCGTCTAATAGTTTTCACTGCATAGGCTGCAGAACTTAGTTTTCCTGATAATTTTTCAATTTGTGGGCCCCATTGTAGTTTGGAGTCAATTGTTATACCCAAGAATACAGTTGTCTCCACTGGAGCTAAATTAGTTCCATTAACATGTACATTGGTAGTCACCTGTCTTACATTAGGTGTTGAGAACTTAATTACTTTAGTCTTTTTATCATTTAAAAGCAGATTATTAACATTAAACCAATGCATAACTTTAGAGAGAGCATCGTTAACTTCGTCATAATTACCTAACTGTCTATTAATTTTGAATGTCAAAGAGGTATCATCCGCAAACAATACAATCTCATGTTTATCCTTTACATAATAAGGTAAGTCATTTATATATACTAAAAATAAGAATGGACCTAGAATTGACCCCTGTGGGACTCCCATGACTACAGGGGACCCCGAAGATCTTTTACCATTAACATCGACCTTCTGTATCCTATTGCCCAGATAAGAAGACAGAAGTTCGAGAGCCTTGTTCCTGATACCGTAGTGGTGTAATTTTCTGACAAGAGTGTCATGGTGCACGCAGTCAAACGCTTTAGACAGATCACAGAAAATTCCCAAGGCATCTTGCGAACCTTCCCATGCCGCGAATATACTTTTAAGTAAATGAATCCCTGCGTCTATAGTTGAACAACCTCTCGTAAATCCGAACTGTCTCCTATGAAGCAAATTATGTGTATTAAAATGTCTGAGCAACTGGCTAAGCATTAGTTTTTAAAAAATTTTACTGAGAATGGGCAGTATGGAAACAGGTCGAAAATTCGAAGGGTCCGAACTATCACCAGATTTAAATAATGGAATGATTTTACTATGTTTCATCAAATCAGGAAATACACCAGATGCCACACAACAATTGAAAATTGTAGCTAAATGTGGAGCGATTGAAATAATAATAGAAGATATGGTTTTGACAGATAGACCCCACAGATCTTTAGTGTTTTTCATATTTATTGATTTAAAAGCGTTCAAAACATCTTTTGGGCTTACAGCTGAAAATTCAAATATTGTGTCGCATTCTACCACGCTCTGTTTGAGAACGAGTTCAGCAGCTATAGAAGAAGACCTAAGATTTCTCGTAGTAATAAGAGGAATGTTAGAAAAATATTTTTCAAACTCAGTCGCAATTTCTACATCATTTTTGATATCTATATCATTTATCTTTAACTGAAAGTCTCGACTACGTACTTTCGCTCTACCCGTCTCATTATTTATCATATTCCAAACAGATTTAATAATATTTGTTGAACCATTAATTTTATTTCTTAAATATATAGACTTAGCATTGGAACAGGCTCGTTTAAATA
The DNA here is from genome assembly GCA_947507595.1 of Pyralis farinalis. Lineage (NCBI taxonomy): Eukaryota > Metazoa > Arthropoda > Insecta > Lepidoptera > Pyralidae > Pyralis > Pyralis farinalis. Next base: position 8,311,585 of record OX382260.1, read on the forward strand.
TTTTAGCATAATTTTTTACAAGTTCTTGAAAAGTCGGATTGTGATTACAGGTCCTTTCTTCATAAATTTCATACAATTTATTCCGACTTTTGTAAATACCAGGAGTTGCCCAATCACTGAATGTCATACGGTCACTTACAGACAGTTGTTTTGGAGTAAAGATTGCATTAAATTCACTAGTAATTAAGCTAAATAATGAACTGTACAAGTGGTCCGGAGTACCGTGATAGGGCAACAATACAATTTTTTCTGCTATATTAGACTTAAATCTTTCTAAGCGGCTTTTACTAAATGGTATATCATTTATTTGCTTTCTTTGTATTTTTGAAGAATTTGGAAATGAAACCAATTGACCTGAATGGTCTGACTGAACTTTATTAATTATAGATTGATATGAAGGTTTTACATTGCTAAATATATTGTCAATGTATAATGGGAGCCATACCGATTACATTTTTATCGATCATGGCAGTTTTATATTCGCCAATTACTAACTTATATTTATATTGTGATCTTACATGATTTGGCCTCGTTCTTGTTTCAGATAATTTTGTAAACAAATGCGGATTGGATTTTACAAAATTACATAGTTCCATTATATAAATGCACGGCAATGTTAAAAGTTCAAGTGATTTGAAAATTGGTACGCAGCTATCTCTAGATTTTAATCCACACATTGATCTAATACATCTTTTTTGGGCCTTAAAGACTTTGTCATTCTCCTGTGAGTTACCCCAAAATATAACACCGTAACTTAAATGTGGTGTAACTAAACCATGATAAGCCATCAAAGCAACTTCTAATTTGACTTTTTTTGATATCCTAAATAACGCATAAGCCGATTTGCTTAACTTTTTACAAACTTGTTCAATGTGAGATGTCCATTTTAGTTTGCTGTCAACTGTTAAACCAAGAAATTTTGTTGTTTGGACTTCTTCTATTTTTCGATTATTATGATGTATATTAAGACTAAGAGGTTGTTTGTTTTTACAAAAGTACATAATTTTTGTTTTATCTAAATTTATTTTTAAATTATTAATGTCAAATTCATATTCATTCGGATCATCACATTTAATTATGGCTGTACTATCATCGGCAAATAGAACCATTTTTTGCCGTACGTTTTGAGGCAGATCATTTATATAAATGAGGAACAATAATGGCCCAAGAACGCTTCCTTGTGGAACACCAAATCTATTTGTTCTATATTCTGATAGATAATTGGTTTCTTGTTTTGTTTTGGGGCACAAACTAGATATTTCTACGCACTGTTTTCTGTTATCTAAATAAGATTCTATTAAATTCAAAACATTTCCTCTTATTCCATACATGTTTAATTTATTTATTAATCTTTTACGATTAACATAATCAAATGCCTGCGTCATGTCAGTATATATTACACAGACAGGATTCCTAATGTCAACATTTTTCATTACAATGTCAAGTAAATCGTATATTGCCATGCTAATTGTTTTATGCTTTCTAAATCCCTTTTGTTCGTCACATAGAATATTATATTTCGTCAAATAATTATAAATAGAGTCACATAAGTATTTTTCGAATATTTTTGTGAAGATCGATCCAAGTGCTACTGGCCTATAATTGGACATGATTTGTTTATCACCTTTTTTATGTAGTGGCTTTACAATTGTAGGTTTTAATTTGTCAGGATAGATACCAGCCAATATGCACATATTTATCAAGTGACATATATGCGGAGCAATATGTTTACATACAAATTTCACAACTTTTGTGGAAATATCATCATAGCCAGTGCTGCTAGTATTTTTTAAGGATTTAATAATTTTAATAACTTCTTCAATCAAAATTGGCATCAAAAACATTGATTGTGTCTGAATAGATATATCAACTTTATCTTTTAACTGATTCGAAGATTTTTCAATTTTATCAATAAAATATAAGTTAAAAGCATCAGCTATTAATTTGGGATCTGATATTATATTTCCTTCATATTTAATCTCTGAGATGTAGTCCTTAATTTTATTGTTATCGTTTATTATTTGCCACGTTGCTTTTGATTTATTTTGAGCGTTATTAATATAAAATGAATTTTGAGCTTTTTGTGTCAAATTTATTATTTTTTTCAATATCCTAGAATAATTTGTTAAACTAATTTTGGTTTGCCTTGATGGCGCTATTCTGTGTTTCCATAGTAGGAGTCTTTTCTTTCTACAACAAATTTTGATTCCTTTTGAAATCCATTTCAAATTCTTTTTACTTTTAAATGTTTTCAATTTAAAAGGAAAGCACAGATTATATATCATCTGGAAGTTATCAAAAAAATAATCAAAAGCAATATTCGGATCATCTGTGTTATAAATACCAGAGAAGAGAAAGTCCTTTATGTATTTTTCAAATATGTACAAATGTTCGTTTGATATATCTCTTTTTTTTACACGCCAACAACTTAATTTATTTGTTTCATTAATTGGTATCTCTATGACTTGAGCCGAGTGGTCTGATATTGCAAATTCAATTACCTGGCTTTTGCATTTGATATGTAAATTATGTGCAATATTATCCAAACAGGTTCCCGAACTTTGCCTAGTGACTTGCCTTATTAGTAATTTAAGATTGTAACTCATAAGAAAATGTTCAAAGTCTTGAGAGAATTTACTTTTCCCTAGTATATCAATATTAAAGTCCCCACACATTACAATTTTTTTATTAGAATTTTTGCATAATGTCTTCAATATTAAATCTAATTTATGATAAAAAGTATCAAAATTTTTCGAAGTTGATGGTCTATATATGCACAATACAATCAATTGATATTGTGTTAATTCAACCGCGCAGCATTCTACAACACCAGGTACAGATTGTTTTGATATGTATTGTAACTCATTATATCTTATACAGTTTTTTAATAATATACAGGTTCCACCACGTTTCATATCTTCTCTACAATAGAAGGCCACAGGGAAATAATTTGGAATGTTTAATTCATCTTCATCGCCGGATTTTATAAAATGTTCTGATATACAAATAACATCAATGTCAATTTTTTCCTCAGCTAATTCTTCTAAATGTACATTCAACAGGTCTGATTTATTAATCAACCCTGCTATGTTTTGATGTAGAATAGTTAAATAATTGTTCCCTTTCTTACTTTCGAAAAAAATCAGAGCATGTAGCAATATATATCTCTTCCATTACGTCATCATTGTTGTTTTTCTCGTAGCTAATTATATTCATAACTAATTGTTTCAGGTCTTCAAATATTTTTTTCACACCTTTGTTGTTAATTGTGCCATATCGTAAGGAGAACATGTCATAATTATAGGATAGATTTAAATTTGAGTCCAATAGATAAGCATAATTGTGTGTATGAATGTCCAAGTATAATAAATTGTTAAAACATTCTAATCTCCAGTTGAATATCGTCGAATTATTATTGCAAATAAATGTCGGCAAACAAATTACAATATTAGTATGAGTTATGGATTGCAATGTCTTTCTTAAATTTAATACTAAGTCGAAATAATTATCTGTTTTTCTGAAATCTTCGTCACCAATAAAAATAATACAACAGTCTCTATCAGTGTAATCTTTCAGTTTAATATCTAAATTTTCAATCAAATTATTTATTCCACAGTTCGGCTTTAAATAATGACATATTTTGCAATTTTCAAAGGTGTTTTCAGCAATGGAGAGCATTTTATTTTTTTTATGACTACTTATCATGCATATTTTTGTAATACTTTTAGAATTAATTTTAGTCATATTATTAGACTTGTACGTTTTTTCTTCTTCCGGTTTTTGCGCAGGACAAGTTTGAGTCGATTGAGTCTTATTTGATCTTCTAAAATGTGCAAGTTTGTCACCTTTAGTTAACTTAGGCGTGTTTGGTAAACTCGAATTTGTTTTTTTATGTTTGTATCTTCTCGGTGAGGGAGTATTGCAAAAATCCATAACTCCTAACTTTTTATACCTGTCTAGAATTTTGTTACAATTTTCTAATTCTGACTTCAAAACTGTATTCTCCAAAGCTAAATTGTCAATTTCATTATTGGCAATTTGGAGATCCTGTTTTAATTTTTCTATCATGATAGCGGAGCTAATATCCTCTGCAGAGAGGTTAGGCAAACTCTGCATAGTATCATCGTTTAGAAATGACTCTGTGATCACATCATCGTCGTCAGTTAATGAGGCAGATCGTACTTGCCTATCAAGTTTACGTACTGTAATATTATCCGAGTTCATTGTTACACTTGTTAGTTTATAATTGAACTAGAAATTGGTACAAAAAAGACAGTATTCGTAATGCATCTGCTGGGGCTCGAACCATGAACTACTGATACGACACTTCGTCTATGCGCAATACACCAAGGAATTCTTAACTATGTGGTCGAAATTGCATATCGCTTTGTTGCGATTGTTGACCGTTATGCGCTCATCATCGATAGTGAGTCACAGCTGATCGGACGATACACTTGTTTTCACTACCACCACCGAGATTTGTAGATATGTATATTTTTTGTCACTTAGTTCTTTGTACGTTAATTATTAATGTAAAAACCTTTATCACTTTTAACGAGTATTTATGTTATTTTGGATTTAATACAAGTAGAAATGATTTTCACTGCCACTACATAAACAAAAGATTTGTTGATATATTTTTGTCATTTCCTACACTTGACTTTGCACTTTATGTAAAACCTTTTATCACTTCTAACGAGTATACATGTCTATTTATATTATATATAACTAAAAACTTGTATTCTTGATGTTTACTATTTATTTGGAATTTTTAACATAGAGCTGTGCAAGAAACATACCGCACGGTGCGGATACCTCTTACGTTGCAAATTCAACTCATCTTCAAAATTAACTGTTGTTTTGTTACATTTGGCTTTATTTTTCCTTTTCTTTGATGTTTTTAAGTTTAGCTGTCGGTCATCTGTATTTATAGAACATATATTCAATAAATCGTTTATTTTACGACTTTGACTTGAAATAGTTTTCTCCATAGTTTTTTTTTCCAGTAACAGATTGTCTACCTCCTGTTCCGCAATTTGTAGTCTAAGTTTTAAATTCGACACTTTACTCTGCAGTGACTCAAGTTCCTTATTCTGACGCGTCGACAGGTCTGGTAAGCTATTGTATGAAATACTCGATCCTGGAGACGACAGAGTGGATGCAGTGCTTTCAATGTCAGGTAGCGAGGTTTGATGTTTATATTTACATGGCCTCTTTTTACGGTGAGTAACATTCTTTAGGCTATTCGATATCTCGGGACATATTACTTCTTGATTAGCGTTAGTCTCCGAGGCGTTGGTATTAACAACGCTCGGATTTGCAGCCGTAGATGGTGAATGTGTCACAGGATTTTCTTTAAATTTTTGGTGCTTAGTCAATACTGGTGAAGATATGCCCTTAATAGAAATGTCTATGTTTTGTATACATTGGGTTGATTGTATCTTTGGTGTTGACGAATGTATACCGGTTTTTGTCTGTAAAGCAGATTTTTCTTGCATTTTATCCTTACATATTTTACATTTCCAATTTATTTTGGTTTCTTTTTTCATTAGATAAAAGAATTTTGCAGAGATTCTTAGACATTCTAGGTCATATGCGCCTTTACAGATCATACATTGAAGATAATCTCTGTTTGGTATTTTTTGTTTGCAGTTTTTACAATTCATCGGTTTTTTTTCTTTTTTATTTTTATCACACTTTTTATCACACTCGCCGGTTTTTAAAACTCCTGACGTTTTAGAGGTGTAAGTGGCTCAATGTGACCGTTAGAGTCAAAGACAACCTCACCTGCACGTGATGCACCCTGCTTATCAACAGACGAGGCTCTGGCGAAAGAGAGGTAGGGCACGATATTAGCCCGACTGGGGAAGTACCTCCACCTCACAGACGACGGCAGCCAAATAACAACTCTAACCTTCTTTTCAATTAATTGCGCTTGGCATGAAACTTTAATATGATTTTCAGTGTCAACGTTTAGTAAAATTTCAATTTACTAGACTGAAATACATAACATCTAAAATGACAGGTATTAAGGAGCTCATTTGCAGGATACGCACAGTTGCAGCGTAGTTGCACTGCCGTTGCGTGACTGCTGCTGTGCAGGAAATTTTAATAGAGAACATGTATTGGCACTGCTCTACTACTGTCCGACTCAAATGGGAAGCATATACCAGCAGGTTTTTAGTAGAGATTGCCTTCAGTTTGCACGCGCTTATAATGGAACGCTATTTCATATGATATTGACCATGTGTCCTGTTATTGAGCATTTGAATGAATCGTAGAGTCATTTTGGCAGTTTCATTCTTCCAAAATGCCTATACGATGCTATTATGACTAGTCGTTAGACATTCTGGTTGGGTGGGAAAATACTTTACGTGAAAGAAATAACGTGAAACACTAGTCCTCTTTGAAGTCGGTTATCTTGTAAAAATTACCATAAAAGCTTCAATAAATTACGCAATGAAATTTCTCGGCTTTATGTAATATTATAGTGACGTTTTCTCGACGGCATTTGGCATTAATCCTCAGTTGTCTCTCGAAGTGTTGATCCCCTGGATGAAGCTGTAACAAATTGTAAATTCACGCAGAAAACTGGGCATAATTCGAGCGTTCAGTTTTTTTTCATACAACGTCGGGAGGCATACAAGCATACGGTCCACCTGATGTAAAGCAGTTACCGTAGCCTATTAATGCTTACAACATATATTACTCGCGCGATGCCTCCTCTGCTGCTTACACAGCAACTCCTTAGTAGCTTACTGATGACCTCACTCTCACGCAGGAACACAATAACCCTCTAGGGAGTTATTATTTGGCTGCGGTTTTCTGTGAGGTGGAGGTACTTCTCCAGATGGGCTGCTTTGATGCGCCCTACCTCTCTTAAAACATCTACACCAAGACAAACAGACATGTTCATGCACAGAAATGTTTGTCTTGTGTGGGAATAGAACCCAGCGTTGACGTCAAAGTCGCGTCATTCACGACTGACCCACCCAGCTCGTCAGTTGGAAAAAAAAATCCTAATGAAAGTATTGCTACCGTTTTCACCGTTATATCTTCTGTCTGGGTATGGATTAACAGCTGCAATCGTCATAATGACAATGAACAGTGAAGTTAATTACGGGTCTGCCGGTAAACCTATGGTATCCACAATAAACGCCCAGAGAGTGTGAGGGACTTTTTGTTAATTTTCATGTTTTGCTGCGGCACAAATTTATATCAAAACGTTTTAACGTTATAATTAAATGCCTTGTTAAATTTGATCCACTTGTAACCAACTTTCTGTTTCCATCTTTTTGCCGCTGTTTAATAGGTTATACAAATGTAGTTCTGTGAGTGTTACATAGTCTAATTTTTTTATAAAGGTACCTATGCCAGGACAGGCAATCTCTTGATACTTATAGTTCTAAAAAATAATAAAGCAAGACTGTGGATTTGAAGTAATTCACGACGCGCAGTATCTATAGTAACCCTGTCAAGTTCCTATCGGCAAACATATGTAATATATTCCTTTTTAATATGAATTAACCTGTTTAAAAATAAATTTCAATGTTTTAAAAGTACAGCCCCAATACATGTGGAAATTTATCTTTATTCGTAGAAATATTTTTAGTTTTTTCTCCAACTTGCGCTCATTTATTATTTATACAGGAACAACTCTACGTAATACACAGAATTAATTATATACGCAACAGCTATTTCGTTGAAATGAAATCACGGCGGAACCTATAAATTCCCCTAAAACCAAAATTGAAAATTAAATGAAATATATTGTGTCTAAATTAAATATTTCATTTCATTCCACGAAATTTTAGTTTATACAAGTTTGCTTTAGTCTATTTTAATACTGGATGTCGAATATTTGCATTGATCAAGAACCCAGCAGCATAGCCTGTTAATGGTTACCCTTAAGAGGCTCAAAGAAGCGTCAACACCAATATTCCATATATACGCAATACTCGGCATTGAAGGAACATCAAAGACCTGTCATATATAGTTTATTCAATTATATGCATACATTATCGAAAGCGTTTCGATTGCTTTCATGCTTGCTTTCAATGCTTTCATCTAAATTATGTATACTTATATTACTAAGGTATTTTATTAGAAAATACAACATGTTAACCAAGAGCTCACCTATTCTGCAGACGCTGCATTAATAGGGAAATTGCTTATGTTAAAGTTAATGATTATTACCGAATTGGAGGCCACGGCATAACGGGCATGGCACAATTAAACTGATTTTTTTTCCAATGATAGTAAAAAGTTAATATGACAATAAATAGAACTTAGAATCATCAAAATCAAAGTACATGCAATTTGATCTAACCTGCTTTGTGTGCTTCCGCCACCAATTAGTTCAAGCGGCCTGGCGCCGGCCGGCACCCGCCCACTAATGTTAGTGAGTGCAACATGCCGACGCTGCCATGTCTGCTCCGATAGTCTCTGCCTCGGCTGCTGCGGTCGTCCGCCATCTGGAACAGAATCCGCATGCCCCCACCACCACCGTCGCTGCCACGACTGGCCTGGTCGTCGCTGCGTCACGTGTTTCGCCTCTCCACGAGGCATCATGAGGCGTTGTAGACGTTAATCGTAAGAATAACATGCTACAAGTGACAAATCCATCGCAGTGCCGTCCCTTATATTGAATTGAGGGTGGGGGTGGATGGTGTGAGCGAAAAGATATTTAATAGCGGGGAATGGTTTACGTCAGTCTTTTTGTTCATGAGAGTAATTTTAGAATTTTTATGTTTATTAATTTCTAATTGTTCCCTAATATTTAATTTTAAACCTTTGTCTATGGTGTGTAAAATTTGATATGTATTAGTGGGGGATAAGTTATGTCCTTTGTCTATGAGATGTTCGGCGAAGTGTGACCTTTCTGGGCGATTGTTTTTATACGCCGATATCACTTCACCGTACATCTCGTATTAATGAAGTATGATACCACAGGACAGCGCAGTAAAAACACTCTTAAAATATATACAGAGTCTGAACAACACTAGTGCGTATTACAGTGACAGAATAGTGCCCAAATTTAATATAATTGAGTGGTGTAAGTAATCAAATTTATTTTAAAATATATTTTTACACTGCAGCACAATGTGTACTTTATTTACTACACAATGTGTGAAAATTTTCAATTTTTCTTGAATGTAGTCTTACGCGAGGTATAAATTAAGTAGGTTATCCGCGTCATATCAGATGGTATGAATGCTTATTTTACACTAGACGTAATACGATAAATATTAAGTAATATCTTTTACTTGCTCAACCCTTCCAGCTGGCGGCTCTCAAACGAATTATGTAGAACACGCGTTAAAGCAAACAACTGTGTTAGTGACAGTAAGGTTCTCTAACATTGTTATTTAGTTACCAACATATCCTAACTTAGCATGAATTTACTTAAATTTTAAGAAGAAATGTCCTAGGTATAAACATATTTTTGCTACGGTCGGTACGCAGCTTCGCCCGCATGGCATCACGTTATCACGACATTCCGTGGGAAAAAACTTGAAAGCTTTAAGGCAGTTAAAGCTTTAGCAAGGCATAATGGAACAGACACATGTACTCCATCTATTTATATAAATAAAAATAAATAAATATTGTCGGACAAATTGCACAACGCCACCTAGCCCCAAAGTAAGCGAAGCCTGTGTTATGGGTACTAGACAACTGATAAATATACGTAAATATATATATTTTTTGTAAATACATACTTGTTATACATAGAAAATACCCAGCTCAAGACAAACAGGCATGTTCATGCACACAAATGTTTGCCCTGTGTGTGTCAAAGTAGCGAAACAGCGCGTTTCACCACTGCCCCACCGAGCTCATCAAGTTATATTCACGGCAAGTTCCTTTCTAGGCAGAAAGAAGCACATTACTCAGTTCTCACACACATTAATCGCTTCTTTAATATTCATGGATTTTTCATGCACACTCGCTGATCCACCATAAGGCTCTAAACATCAGCTTCCGATAAAACACAGTCAATTTATGAGTTGTCATAATAGGTGAGTCTGCGGCGAGGAAGGCCTTCCTTACCTCCCAAATCCTTCAACTTTCACAATGTACAGGATATCTGATAACAGAATTAGGATTTTAAGTTTGAATACTTCTGTACCCATTGAGTAGAGAAGCGGGTGAAGGGTTGCGTTGGGTTCGTCGGTCGTGCAGATTGTTTATTTACCATGTCACAGTGTACGGGTGAGCAACGTGCGTTTTTTTTGCGAGACAATGTTACAGCGATATTTCTATTTAAACGGCTACGTGAATATACAAAATTGCCGTTATTGGTTTCCTAGAGGATTGAATTTGAATTGCATCTGAATCGTCAGCAGTTACTGCACAGTCCCAAAGGGACTGCTTGGTGTGTTATATATCTGTCCATTGAATCACACGGCCGTATTTTTTTTTTAAATTCCCGAGGACAAATAATTATTGCTGACGATAATTCATATCGGTTATTTTATATCAATTCCAAGAGCACATTGTTCTCTCAACTGTGAGATTATTTCCCTAATAAATTGTTAGTTCCCTAGTAAATTATAATAATATAATAATAATTCTTTATTTACCACCACAATGACACAAGCAATTTTAAGATAATTTCAGTTGTATAAACGACACGTTACGTCATTGCGAGCGGGCGGAACCCGTACTAGGAAACCCTGTGTTACAGTATTCCGGCCCTGCGCACTCTGCACCCCAAGAAGTGCGAACATTGTGCTCAGTTTCACTGTTAATACTTTAACAAAGTTTAACATAATTAAAAATAAAATATAAAAACAATTTATGAGGTATAAAGTTAATATTCTAAGTATGTGTATTTTTGAATGTGTTTTGTTCATGCGTATATGTGTGTATTCGTGTGTGCGTGTATGATAAATGTCTGCGTGTTCAAAAGTGAGTAAAAGTATATGTACTCGTATCAGTAAGTATCATATGACTGAATGAAAGTTTGAACTGGTGTAAATAGAAAAGCAATGTTGGTACTTAATTATTGCAATCTTCCTTTTTCTACTCTAACTTTTCATTCTAATATTCATTATTGTAGAACTATCAATAAGCTTTCAGTTTCTTCATATGATTTACTTATTAGAAAATTAGTCACTTTAAGTTTACATCTATAGTGTGTTTCCGAATAAATATTGACTAAGCGGTTTATTTTATTATATAGGCAGGGACCTAAAAAGTTTGATGTCTCGTAGCGAATGGGGGTGATGGTGGCACTAGTTTTATGAGCATGGCTGTACTTCTCTGGTTGGAGATTATGGCAGGGTCGTATGGAGTGTTGGCGTGGCAATGTAATATTGCTCGCAATATGAACAGTTGGCGGACGGTACCTTTACATCGAAAATTTGTATGGTAGGGTATATGCGCAGTTTGGATAACATTACTTAATACAGCCCTTTGAGCTCTTTGAGTTTGTAGAATATAATTTTTGTGAGTACCACCCGACGATATTATGCAGTAGGTAATAATGGATTGAAATAAGGCAAGGTAGGTAGTCTTTAGTACTTTATATTCTGCAGTTGTTATAAGGCGCTTGAAGATATATATTAATTTGCGAATTCTCGAGGTTAATACTTCTGTATGTTTCTTCCAACAAAGTAGTGAGTCAGTTATGACTCCCAGGTATTTTATCTCCTTTACGCGTTCTATAGTAATATATTGACAAGAACCTGTCGCTGCACTAAGGCAATTATAATTATTATGAATTTTTATTTAAAATTTCAGTGGTTGTAAGCGGTCTAGTTTCGCGAATGTTATATATGTTATATATTTTATATATTTTGTTTTGTCTGTATTCAGTGAAAGTAAATTTTGTTGGAGCCATTTCATAACCCTATCTAGACCAACTTCGGTTACAGAAACCAATTTCTCCCATGAAGCACTGTGACACAAGAGTGCAGTATCATTAGCAAATGCAAATATTCTCCCATTATGTAACTCTAGTTTACACAAATTGTTAACGTATATTAGGAAGAGATTAGGCCCTAAAATACTACCCTGTGGCACGCGGTATTTGATAGTTTGATTTTCACTGGTCATATTACCTATTTTTACTCCCTGTTTACGATTTTTTAGGTAACTTTCAAATAAGTTAGTCAGAGCATTTCCTCTTATACCGATTTTTTCCAACCCACTCAACAACCTGAGGACAGAGACAGTGTCAGTGGCTTTAGCTAAGTCTAAAAATACAGCAACACATTTATGGTTCAGTTCTAAGTGCGTTACGACATCTGACACAAGGTCATTGACAGTGTGTTCTGTTGATTTTCCACGTCTGAAGTCATATTGGTTGTTGGAGATAATATTAAATTGATTTCGGTAGTCAGTTAATCTTTTATTAATAATACGTTCTATTATTTTTGATAAAGTTGGTAAAATCGATATATATATATATATATATATATATATAGGTCGATAGTTACCAACACTCTCCCCGTCGCCAGACTTGTGGATTGGCTTGATAAGTGATATTTTAAGGCAGTCCGGGAATATAAGGAATATTATATTTAAATACTCGTTTAAAACTGGTATTATTTATATGAACAATAGGAGGTGTAAGTACATGTGCAGCAATTTTTAGTAAGTATATCGTCAAAACCAGTAGCAGAGCTGTTGTTGAGTTGCATTATAGTATTGTAAACTTCTGTTAATTCTGTATCAGTAAAACGAATGAGTATGGAGCAACATGATCATTATTGATTGATATGCTCACTATATTTTGGAATATTTTCCGCGCGCTTTTTGGCAATATTTGCGAATTAAGCATTAACTAAATTAACAGAATCCTTTTTATTGTTTGACAAATTTAATAGTTTATTTTCATCACTATTAACTTTAGTGCCTGTTTTAGCTGTGTTTCTAATTGCTTCCCATATTTTTTTATGTTATTCCCTGCTTGTTTTAGCTTTTCTTTATTGTAATTATTTTCAACTTTCTTTAAAAGATTATTACAAAAGTTCCTATAACGTTTATAGGTAGTATTTATTGTTTCATTTATAGGATATTTTTTTGACTTTGCATGTAGTTTATCCCCATTTCTTATACATCGAAAGAGGCTAGGCGTGATCTAAGGCTGTATTAATCGTTTGCGGTTGGATATATTTTTTAACGTAGTGTTTTTCTTAATGGCGTTAGTGATGGTAGATATTAGCATGTTTGTGGCTGTATTAGCGTCTTGATTTTCCAGAACAAGAGTAAAGTCTGTACTTTGTAAGTTCTTCAATATATTAGTGTAATTAATTACCTTTTGAGAAGTTGCAATGTTCGTTCTTTGAATTGTCCTACCAATACTGAATATTGTGGCGTAATGGTCAGTACGACTCTGAATAACAGCCGTAGTGATTTTAATTTCTGATTTTATCATTATAATATGGTCTAGACAATTTTGATTTCTAGTAGCTATTATATGACCAGGCAGTAGTCCATGAAATGCTAATAAGTTATGGCAATCATTTGATTTGTGATCACTATCTAAAATATTTATATTTATATCTCCTGTCAAGTATATTGTTTTGTACCCTTTAAGTGTACCTAATGTAGTGTTAAGCGAATTCAAAAAGTTGTTTATGTTTCTTTGAGTAGGTGGACGATATATTGCTACACTGAAAGTTTCATTTGGTACGAGTAATTTGATGCATAGACAATTTGCATCTAGGAAAGACGGTTCTGTGACATTAGCAATCAATTGTTCTTTAATAGAAACAACGACTCCCTCATTTTGTGTTTTGCAATTTAAAGTAAAGTAACACTTGTAGCGTTGAAGCGCTGGTGGAGTTGGATTTCCTTTGAGTCAACATTCACTGAGTACAATTATGTCAATATTCAGTTTTAATCCAGTTAGTAAAACTTCCAGTTGATTAATATTACAGTGAATGCTTCTAATATTTTGGGACAGTACCAACAGGTGGCTGCTATGTGGTATCAAATTCGCAGCACTTTCAACACTGCAAATGTGGGAATTCGCCGGAGTATATGAGTCAATGACATCTGTAATGATTTCATCATTCGACGTGAATTTTATTTATGATAATAAAGGGGCTGTGATATATGATAATAAATGATGTAGAGCTTTTTTTTCAATATGAAGCAATTTGTTTTATATATGAGAAGTCTATCTAGTTTTACAGTTATTGCATAATAATAAATGGTATGATAAATGATTCATTTGGTTATTAAATAATAATAATGGGTTACGTTATTGAGTATAGTGTTTGAGTAAGGCGTGTTATTTGTGTATTTTTCGATAGTGTATGGTATACAAGAATTTTTGCAAGAATAGTAAATGCGATCCTCTCTCGCTCGTATGAAATAAGAGTATATCAGATAAATGTAATATACACACAATCTAAATACAGTATTAATACAACAATATAAATATACTAGTCATTTCTGTTGATTAAAACTCCTTAAGAATACTCTACCATTTGAAGTCCAACTGTGTTTGTACCCTTGGTATGCAGCACACTCGCGAGCTAAAAAGAATAATCGTGTAGCGTTTAAAGTTAGGTTGTCAGAAACGTAAACAGGAGACCTAGAACCCCCGCCAAGAAACATTCCTGTATTTAATTTATTGTCCTTGTTCGTTCTGTTGAACAATTTAGTACATTTCATAATTTTTTCCTTTCCTGTGGTAAATTCTACAATTATAGTTTTGTTTTTTGTTTTAGAGTTCACGCGAAAAATATCTTTTATTTCTGTCCTCTGAATTGGGGTATTGATTACTTCGCTCATTTTAACGACCTTATTTGCCAGGTCTTCTTTCGTTTCACCATTATTCTCTGATATATTCCTAACGATTGATGAACGAAGTTGTCACTCAAGCTGTTCATCTCTTTCCTCTAAAACTTGTATATGTTTTCGATTTTCTTTTTTTTCTTGTTCGAGGCGTTCCATTCGTTTAAGAAACCCGTCATACATTTCGGAGTTAAATTCAACGGACTGTTTCAAAGATACATTTTGATTCTTAAGTTCCTCCATTTTAGCAGTTAAATCAGAAACATATTGCTGTTACCTGTGAATTATCTCTTGGAACATACCCTTAACTTCACTTTCTCATCCATGTTGGCATTATACCCAACACTAAATATGAGGTACATCACTAGCCTAGTGCGGCGCAGCTCGTTCTCTCTCCACGTTTGGCTACCCTACGATACACACGTATTTTTAGTATTCAATAATTTACTGTGCACCGCCTTGAACTCAAATATAGCAATCCTTCCAAGAACCGGCGTTTTACTTCATACAGTCCACACAGACCGCACAATCCTCTCGTTTTCGTTTATTGCGTGTGTTTACACTCATGTTTCGCCGGATTTCATACTCAAAGCTAATGTTAGGATCTGATTTGTATTGAGTTTGAGTACTTAGGCTTGGCATAGTATAATCGGCATTGTATGATTCAGTGACCGATGGCGGTGTGCAAGTAGTCATTATGTGAATTATTACAAACCAATTTGTTACTGTAGGTACAATCCAATCTATTCGAATGTCAACTTAATTGGTTCCTTTTAATATATAATAACCGTCTAGTATAATTTAAGATTCGAGAATTCGATTTCGATTCAAATTAGATGATTCGGAGACATCGCGTGGTCATCAAGATCGCTAGATCTCACTCCAATGGATTTTTTCTATGTGGATACTGGAAGAGTAAAGTTTATAAAATAAAATCTTCATTTGAATTTACTGATTTTTTAGAATAATAAACACAATATTTTTTTATTACAGTATTTTATAATCCTAAATCTGCCATAAGACAGCATGTATATCTACTTCAATTTTTATTTCCGCTCTATAACTGCATAAATCCATATAAAGTTTAATCTTAAGACAATTTGCGTTATTAAAAAACTGCATTTTCTACAATATTCCGAAGTAAAATGTATCAGTAACCGGTCGAAATTCTTTTGTTTTTCACCTACCGGTTAACGGCTACCGTCAACCCTATTTTTAAAGCAGCGAGCGTTAAATTAACCCTTTAGCGCTGCCGTCAGAATGACCGGTCGCAATTACAGCGAGACCGCGGCGGCTCGCTCTAATAAATACGTGAATTTAGCACAAAGGGCCCGAATGTAGCTTTAAATTAAATTTTTTGATACACCCGTTTGTTTACCGGTTAATTTTGCAATGTTCACGTGTTTCTTTTGTTTTTATTGGTACGTTAGGGATGACATTCACCATATTTTTAAAAATATTTTTTTAATATAGGAACCAGGCATAATACCTAGCTAATGCGAAGCGCTAATATAGCCTATGACTATCAGAAATTTATGAAGTTTTGCTATGGTTTGGTTGCCATGCCAGAGATCATTATCGGCTTCTTAGTGATCTTTTGGATTATAATAAATATTCAGTGAATTGTTATTTGTTTTCTATAAGGTGGAGCTACTTCCCTATCACTCCCCATCAGCTTGTTAATTCTTGCATATCTTTTTTTTTATCAGAGTGTCATTTGTTAGTTGGTGGAAGACATAATGAACAGATGAGGTGGGCTTTAGGTTTAAAGATGTACTACTGAGCTGGCAAACAAGCGTACGGTCTGCTTGATAAGCAGTCACCAACAGTAAATATACTCAGGAGTTAATTAAAAATCTAAATGGAAATCGCTCATAAAAAATCAATAAAATAATCTCCAACAAATGCTTTACCATGTCTACTCTAATCTAAATAACTTTTTTATACCACTATCGCAAACAAACGTACTGCCGCCTGATGGTAAGCAGTTACCGTAGCCTATAAACACTTGCAACACCAGTGCCTCACTGGAACGTTGTTGACCGTGTCCTCGTGCCTCTTTGAAGAACCTTATGATGCAGGACCTGAACAGGGAGTTAATTTCACAACTTATAGCACAAATCAAATTAATTGGATTTTTTATAAAATATCAGAAGGCACACAAGCAAGCACACCTAAGGTGAAGCGTTAACGTGTTGCTAGCCCTGTTGCCAACACAGTAACTCCTTAAGAGTCTACTGGTAACCTCACTCACACGCAGAAAAAAAATATGTAAGTATAAAGATAAATAAATTACAGATAAACTGTTAAAAATAGAACTACTCGTAAGTAAGTATATTTTCTTACTTCTGCCTTTTTAAAAATAACTCCGAGAGGCATACTAGCATACGGCCCATCTGATGAAAGCGGTCACTATATCCTATGAACGCTTGCCATATATGGAGTATCACTCGCATGATACCACCTCTGCTGCTACAGCAACTCTTACTTAGGCTTACTGGTAACCTAACTCAAAGGCAGGTACACAACAACCCTCCAGGGCGTTGTTATTTTACTACGGTTTTCTGCGTCATCGAGGTATTTCTGCAGACGGGTTGCTTTCATGCGGTCAGCCTCTCAAGTTGGGATTAGATCGGTTCCTTGGATTTCAATATCACTTCAATGTAAATACTTATTCTAGCTATAATTTGATCTTTATACTAACCTTTTTTGAAATTCCAGCTAATCCTGAGAAATTTTGAGGGAAAATGAGATTAGCTAGGTACAATACATATTAAAAACCATTTTAATATGAAATAATTGTTATGAATACTTAATTGTGTAGGACTACCTGTTACCAGCGGCTTCGTCTGCGTGGTCAAAGGAAACAAAACGTGTTTTTTCATATCATTCTATTTTACTGTAACAAAAAGTATTCAATTTTACTTTCGGAATCCTAACTTCATTCAAAGAATCATGTAATGTGAAATGTTAATTTTGACAAGAAGGACAAATACACAAACAGAGTTAGTCTGAAAGAGAGCGTCGGTGTTAAAATACGAAGAGTAATGCTCCGTTGGTTCGGACATTTGGAAAGTATGCTGCAAGAAAGAATTACGAAACAGATATACAACACAAAAGTGGGAGGTTGTAGGAGCCGACGAAGGCCAAGATTAACCTACCATGACTAAATTGATAACAGAAGATGATATCAGGAGCCTTAGAAATTGGCGAGTGTGCATGAGAAGAGCAATGAATGTTAAAGAAGCGAGTGAGGTGCGTAAGGATCGAGTCATGTGGCACTCGGTACACTCTGCCTACTATTGCTGCCTACCTCGCAAGGGATTTGGTGTCAAGTTATAGATAGATAGACTAGATAGAACAAACAAACACACTTCCACTTTTATAATATTATAAAGTATAGATTTATACATTCACCTACCATATCCAATAGGACATATGTTATCAGAGAGTGGTGTCAGGACCCCTAGGAAACGGGAAAGGAAAAGACTCCTAGCGTGTTACATATGTAAGGAACGAGTAATGGGATGCTCGGTTTCCACTACCTACCACGCAAGGGACTTCGCGTGAAGATATAGTTAAAAAGATTGATTAATTAATTATATGAATTAATTACTAGTGATAGCCCAGTGGATAAACAAACGGCCTATTGACCAACTGATCCCAGGTTCGA
The DNA here is from genome assembly GCA_947507595.1 of Pyralis farinalis. Classification (NCBI taxonomy): domain Eukaryota; kingdom Metazoa; phylum Arthropoda; class Insecta; order Lepidoptera; family Pyralidae; genus Pyralis; species Pyralis farinalis. The sequence goes on from OX382260.1 coordinate 8,330,012, forward strand.
ATCCTGAAATGCACCACTTACTTCGTGTTTTCGTATTTACGTATATTTGCAATTAACACCTGCTCACCGGTGAAAGAAAACATCGTGAGAAGACCCGCACGTCTAAGAAATTATATGACGTGTGACCGTGTGACCTAACCTTAGAAGGTTTGGTTTTCATAATCAGTATCCTCGCTAAATCCTTAGATTTAGGTAGCGGATACCGCTAATCTTAGATTAGGAAACTGGATAACGCTATGAAGAAGATATATTCATTTTTAGGGTTCCGTACCCATAGGGTAAAACGGAACCCTACTACTGAGGCTCCGTTGTCCGTCCGTCCGTCCGTCTGTCACCAGGCTGTATCTCATGAACCGTGATAGTTAGACAGTTGAAATTTTCACAGATGATGTATTTCTGTTGCTGCTATAACAACAAATACTAAAAAATAGAATAAAATAAATATTTAAGGAGGGTCCCATACAACAAACGTGATTTTTTTGCCGTTTTTATAGGTAATGGTACGGAACCCTTCGTGCGCGAGTCCGACTCGCACTTGGCCGATTTTTTATACTACGACGGATAGCAAACAAGCATACGGTCAGCCTGGTTTAAAGTGTATACCGTAGCCTATGAACACTAGAAAAAGAATGTCGCTAGCGCATCGCCACCCCCCACTATCAACACAGCACTCCTCATCTTCTGGTAACTTCACACACTCGCAGATACATGATAACCCTCCAGGGAGTTATTATTTGGCTGTCGTCGTCTTGTGAGGTACTTCTCCTATCGCCAGAGCCTCGTCTGTTGATAAGCAGGGTGCACCACGTGCAGGTGAAATTGGCTTTGGTTCTAAAGGTGACATTGAGCTACTTACACCCCAAAATCATTATAATAATATGCAGATTTTTAAAATAGCATATAAATTATATAGTATAAATTAAAAATACATACTGATGAATTTTATAAGTCCCTGGAGCTTAAAACTGCAATATCCATCAAGCGCTTCATATTAAAAGCTGTTAATGTTTTCCGCCGCGGGAATGGAAAATTAAAATTTTCGGATGATGACCACTTTTCAATATTAATTATATTACGGGAAAAATGAAATTGTGTTATAAATATCTGTCAACTCGACAATATTGTACGAAGTTATTTTTGAAAATTAATTGGATTGTTTTAATTTAACACCAAAGGGTTTATTAGTTATTTTTAATAGAAAACAAGTTTATCTGCAGCATCTGAATCTGTTAATTCAAGCCAAATTCCATGCGGCATCTGTAACATTCATCACTCTTCTCATGCACACGCCCGCTAGTTTCTACGTCTCCTGGCTATCTTCTGATAAAACATGATCAATTTGGTCACGATAGGTAAGTCTTGGTCCACCTCCACTGCTTCGTGACTTTTCTTCCTGCATTTTTTCTACGTATCCGAATCGATCAAGCATGCCTCTTCTTATTTTAACACCGGCATACTCTTTAATTCTAAAACTGTTTCCTAAATCACTATTACGTCAGCGGTTTACAAGCGTTATGCCACAAATTTTGCGCAACGCTTGCATTTCAATTGCGTTAATCCTACTTTTATTTTCTCTCTGCATATCCAGCTCTAACCTCCATAAGTTAGCATTTGGACTACGTTGTGTGCTCTCTGGCTCAAGCATTTACTGCCAAGTTTTCTCAACGCTCCATTCACACTCTTTCCGGCACTCACTCCTCATCCACTTGTTCCAACACTTCACCATCAATCGTAATCCTTACACAGGTTCTGGTTTCTTCTCTTTCAAATAACTGAAGTAGTAGTTCTTAATTAATACATTATAATAACATATATTCCAAATTTATGAGAAGCAGGCCGCATAGCAGCCCGACAAAGAAGAACCTCTATATCATAGAAAACCGCAGCCATAAAATAACTGCCTGGGGAGTTGTCTTGTTGAGTTGCTGCATTAGCAGTAGTAACCTATACTTACTGTATTGCTGCCGTCAACAGGCTACAGTAACCACTTTACATCAGGTGGGCCGTATGCTGGTATGCGTCCCGATGTTGCATAAAAAATAAATCCACATCCACCACAATAACCCTTACTCATCCCACTGCAAGGATACGGGTCTCCCTTCAACCGAAGGGGTTTAGAGCATACTGCACCACGCTGCTCAAATGCGGATTGGCGGAGGCCAGTGTTTTCAAGCCGCCCGAAGGCCACTGCTTACTTAACGACTGTCATCTATCGACAACAGCCGGGACCGACGGTTTAACGTGCCCACCGAAGCACGGAGAAACTCGAGATAGATAAGACCATCCATAGACAAGCCGCGGTCGATGTTCCTTAACCGGCGTGTTTGGTTAGAATGACACACGCAACGATGCCATCGAGCTCTCAAAAATAAATATAAAATCCAAACCTCACTGCACCTGCAGAAAAACAACAACCCTTCAGGTAGTTGTTATTTGACTGCGGCTTTCTGTGAGGTGGACGTACGCCCCCGTCGGACTTTGCCCTTCTTCTCTTTGTTTTTGACGATTTTTGACATTAATTGTGACCAACGACTTAACTTGGAATTCGAGATGACTAAACCCATCCATAGACGAGCTGCGGTTGGCGTTGTTTAACTTAAGCGTTCTATTACATTGACACGTGTAACGATACCATCGAGCTCCTTAAACGAGTTTATCCCATTTAAGCTCCATTTTCATACGACGAATCTAGCGGCTGCATGAACACACGGTGATAGATTAAGCTATACAATACTATTCAAAAATCTCCTTTATTGCAAGGACAAAAGACTGCCTGTGCAGTTCTTATCTATCTTCTTACTTCTCACACACATATGAATTTGTACGCTTTCGAAGTTTCATACATTTTTCTTGGTTACTAAACATAATTCTTGGTATAAACAAAGAGAAGTCTGGCCTTTCCTGCGGGTGGTCATTAAGGCTCACAACGTGCCTCTCGTGCTTATTCGGATTCTGTACTGCAAAGTGTGCTAGGTACCAGCAGAACCCACATACATTTTCGAAACCGTTACAAGGGGTTTCGTAGCCTTTCTCCAGCAGATTATCTATCTATGCGGAGGTACTCCTCTGCAAAATTGAAAGCAGCATCCATCTTTTGGTCTAACTTCTTTGTCTACCCAAGGCTCTTGGGTAGACTCTCTTGTAATTTTAGTAGCATGGTGGTTCTATATTGTCGCCATGGTAGTCCAACTTCATAACGATATCTAATCTTGTTTATTGTTGAAGTGGTATTCGACATGATCTACGTCACTGAATCGAGGTTGTTTTGGAAGCTATTTCTACCAGATCCCTAAGTTATGTAAAATACCCTCTCGCCATTAATAATCATACTGCATAGCATGGTTCCGTGCATCACACAGCTGAGTTGCATTCTGGATACGGTTATTTAAACTGCTCTACAAACGTAGTCCATACTCCTACATTCCCAGTATTAGTACACACTTCTTCTTTAGCAATGCCTCTAGTATGAACCACTAGTAAAGTTTTTTTTTCTTACCTCGTATCTGTACCGTGACAAGCATGCTGTCTGTTTGTTTTATGACACGTTGACACCGCAAAATAATAACGGTAAAAATAGGTCCTCTGGGCGGATATTCAGTGTTAGTTCTTTATCAATGATGTGATGTTCGCTTCCTTATAAAGTAGCGCGTAGAAGTTCATCTCCTTCCAGAAATCGACGACTGGGCACATTTTCAATGAATCTACTCGATTTCAATGGTATTTTCGAAGCAGGGTTCATATTTGTACTATTATTTACTAGGTGCAGCATAGAGTTGATATTGTGATAGACGACATTGATTTAGTCTATTTAGCTTAGTTTTCCAATTGATGCATCAATTCCTTCGAATGCATTTGAAGCAGATCGCAGTCGCGTTTCAAGTCCCACCGCTAATCAATGGTTAGTATTTTGTAGGCCGGGTAGCTTGGGCATTCATTCGCTTGATCTTCTAAACTTTCGTTCAAGGCGTAGGCCATACTCGTCTTGTTAATGTTTTCCCTTCTAATGTCATAAAAGCGTTGTACGATAGTGGAGAGTATGTATATTTCAATGCTCTTGATTTAACTTACTAAAAAAATTTTACAAGATTTTATTTTAATTTATTTAAACTCTAAGTTTACTCTAATACTCTAAGGTATGACGTACCTAAAATTTAAGGAAACGCTGGAAAATATCTGTTACCATTTTTGAGTTAAATAGATTAATTGAAACCATAAAACAGACATTATAACTTTTTGTAAATCGAGATTTTTTTAATCTATTAACATTATTAGCGATATTATAACGAGCAGAGTAGGCAAACTAGGTACCTATAAGAAACGTTACATCAAAATAACGTCAGTACAATGCAAGCCGAACTCATACACCGACAGTTACTTGCACCTTAAAACTAATTTTGTTTACGAAACTGTGCTAATTAGAAACATTCTACCTAAACCAGACTAAACTAGACTCAAACCTACCTTAAACTACTATTCATTAACAGTATAACTAAGTTTCTTTTACAAGTTACAATCTATTCAAACAAACGTAGTTTAAGCACGTGTGTATTTTTTTTTTACATAATTATATGTTTTAAATATGAAGTGAAACTGACTTCAATGATTCGTAACTTCGCCAAACTATACCTAGTCTTGCCATAAATACTGAAACAAAGAAAAAAAAAGTTCTATTGCAAATAACATTTCTTTTACAGTATGTTAGTTTAATACATAAATATAAAACAATTTAAAATATGAAAAGCTTATTCGAAGTGGTCTCCATTGGCTACCATACAGTCCTTTAAACGTTGAGGCCAATTATCAATAAAAGCCCGCACTCTTTCCATGGGAAAATTCTTCACTGCCAATCGTACGGATTGTTTTAGGGACTACAAATTATCATGGCGTTTAGAGCAAGCCGTACTCTCTAAAACTGACCATAAATCATAATCCAGCGGATTAAGATCGGGGCTCGACGACGGCCAGTCTTCAGCTCTGATGAAGTCCGAAACGTTCGTTTCCAACCAAGACTGCGTAGACCGAGCTTTATGACCCGGCGCCGAGTCTTGCTGAAAGAACCATTCCTGGTTATTGGACATGGTGTTGTTAAGGGGCTTCACTACCTTCTCAAGAATGTCATCTTGATACACTTGAAAATGTTGCTCAATTGTAAAAATTTTCTCATCCGTAAACAATTTTTTTCTGTGACCTCCCTTTGCGTACCGCTTCAGTAGTTGTTTCGATTTTACCACCCTATTATTTTTTAAATTATCAGTTAAGAAATGACCAGTACGTCTTTTATAGGCTGCAAGTCCTAAGTCATCTTTTAAAATACGCGACATGGTTCTAGGTGCTATCTTCATCTCCCGAGATAAAATCTTTTGCTTTCGGACAGGATTTCTTCGAATTCTTTCCCTTACAGCTTTGACCACCTTTTTCGTACGAACACTACGTGGACGGCCAGATCTTTTTCTGTCACAAACAGAGGAGGTCTCATTGTACCTATCAATAGCCCAGTACACAAACATTTTACTAATACCAAGCGTATGGAGAGTTTTAAAAATTGCATTTGGCTCCATACCTACTTTGTGTAATGCAATCACAGCGATTCGGTTCTCTTTATCACCCCACTCCATTTTAATATCGCAAAATATTGTACAATATATTGGCGCCAAAATGGCAAAACACAATGAAAAATCATATAAAAATGACAGATTCCAAATTCAAATGTAATATTTTGTTTATTTTTAATTGTAACAGTATTTATGGCCAGACTAAGTATAAGTTTGGCGAAGTTACGGATCAATATATGGTAGAAGAATAATATAATACAAGAATAATATAATTTTATAATTAAACAAATGATAATGAAGATAAAAACTCTTAGAACTGAATTCAATAAAATAGTAACTTCACAAAATTTACATTTACATTACAAGTGAAATTACTATTGCTAGCGCTACCTTCTTAAAAATGGATACATAATATGAATTAACGCAAAAATATAACGTGAAATAAGACCAACTTTGAACCTTTTTGAAGTCAGGTTAAAATAAATTATTCGCCGTGCAGGACCTCCGTTACCCGCCACTGCTGTGACAAATAGTTAAAAAGTAGCATATAATTTTAAATGTACTACTCTGTGTAAAAAGTATCGGGAATATGTCAATAAAAAGACCCGCGTAAAAGAGGTCGTTCTAATTTTTTTACTGCATGTTGGTAGCACTGTACTGATTTAGCGCGCAAAATTTGAGCGGGATCTGTCATTTAATTTGTTTTAAACTACACTTTTTGTTGGTCATAGTTTTGAGTCCTCGGCGATTTTTACAATGGAAAATATTGTTGAACAAAGAGTGTGCCTTAAATTTTGTGTTTCAAATGATATTTCATGTGGTGAATCACTAAAAATGTTGCGAAATACCTACGGCGAATCGTGTATATCGAAAACAAGGGCTTATGAATGGTATAAGGCTTTTAAAGAAGGCCGAGAAGTAGTAGTAGACTTGCCTCGTTCTGGTAGACCTTCAACCGCTACGACCAGAGAAAACATCGACAGAATCAAGAAGCTAGTGCTCGAAAATCGACGTATGAGTCTGAGAGAGTTGGCTAGTGAGGTGAACATATCTTTTAAGTCCGTCCACAACATTCTCATTGACATTTTAGGCATGAAACGCGTCGCCGCTCGACTAGTTCCAAAAGAGCTCAATTTTGTTCAAAAAGCGCAGCGAAAGCATGTCGCTGAAGACATGGTTTCCCGAGCTTCTACGGATCCGACCTTTATGAAACGTATAATAACTGGCGACGAGACATGGGTTTATGAGTACGACATGCAAACAAGCCAACAGTCTTCAGAATGGCGTCTCGAAAACGAGCCGAAACCCAAAAAACCGCGGCAAAGTCGCTCCAAAATCAAGGTGATGCTGACAGTTTTTTTTGACTACCGTGGTGTGGTTCACTCCGAATTCCTTCCAGAGGGAGAAACAGTGAATAAAGAATATTATTTAGGCGTCATGAAGCGTTTGCGTGAGAGTATCCGCCGAAAACGTCCAGATTTGTGGCAACACAACTCATGGATGCTGCACCATGATAATGCACCATCACACACAGCCATTATAGTGAAAGAGTTTTTAGCGAAAAATTCAACAAAAGTTCTCGACCAAGCACCGTATTCACCTGATATGGCTCCGTCTGACTTTTTTTTATTTCCCAAGTTAAAATTACCACTTCGAGGAAAACGTTTTGAGTCGATAGAAGCCATAAAAGAAAATTCGCTGAATGAGCTAAAGGCCATACCGCAAATAGCCTATGAAAAATGTATGGAAGACTGGGTGAAGCGGTGGAGATGTTGTATTGCAAGCGATGGGGCCTACTTTGAAGGCGATAAAATAAATTTAGATGAATAATTTGTATTTTTTGTTTTATTGACAAATTCCCGATACTTAGTACACAGAATGTATATAAAAAAAAAAAGAAGAGAGACCGTAATAACTTCGGGTGAACATCATCCAGACTCTTTTAAGTTAGGTCACACATCTGCCGGAATATAATTTCTGGGAGGTGGGGGTTTCCTCATGATGTTTTCCTTCACCATCGAGCAAATGATAATTGTAAATAAGTACATAAATCCAAAAAGACGACCAGGATCATGGAGTCAGTTGTTCAATAGGCCGGTTCTTTAACCACAGGGCTATCACTGCAGCAGCATATTCGACCAAATCCATGTTTTTAGATTGAAAAAAAATTGATTGGATTAATGCATATAATTGCAATTATCACTTATTCGCCCCGCATCTCCTGGGGTGATCGCCTCCGATGTAGCCTTTAAAGACTTCCCGGCTAATAGCATCCCTACGCGGTATTTAGTCAGTAGGAGTCTGACATAACTCGTTCGGCCGTCTGAAAGGGTACTCATGAGAGTTCACCGCTTCGCTCCCATCGGGTCCCGGAGGGTGCCCCTCACGAAAGAATGACTAACGCACACCCGAGTGTGGGTTAGTCCTTCTTTTGTAGGTCTTCATTTTCATTGACGAAAAACAAAAAAAAATATTCGGCGATGTAAGGAATTCCATAAGCTTAGGTAGCGGACCCCGCTGTCCAAGTCTAATCCTAAATAAAGCTAAGTATAGAACATATATAAGCTAGTAAAAGTATGATCCGGATGGTGCAATCGCTATTTGTGTGACAGCTTGGATACACGTACATAAAAAAACCATTTCGGATCGCTACCGCTTACCCACTATTCCCGCCCTTGTGGGTATTGACTTTGACGAAAGAGGCTCTGGCTAAGACGTAAAGCCACGAGAAAGGCGGGAAAGTGGTAGCGAGGCAGTTATCACACAAAACGCGGGCACCATCAACAAACATTTGTGTGCATGAACATGTCTGTTTGTCTTGGCCGGGGTGTTTTCAAGATAGGTAGGGCGCATTTAAACGGCCCGTCTAGGGGGAGTCCTTCCACCTCACAGAAAACTGCAGCGAAATAACGACTGTGTGTTCGTCTGTGTGAGTGAGGTTACCAGAACTTCTAAGGAGTTGTTGTATTAACAGCAGAGGTGGTATCGCGCGAGTGATACTAAATCTGTCTACGGACTTCTGTAAAGTACAACAAAATAGATTTCGGAGATGTGAATTTGATGAAGCTAGTATATTTTCCAGCAATAAAAGTTTCATGGTCACCCTTGTAATATATATTGAACATTGTATAGCCTTGATTTAGAAATCTTCATAAATCAATATGGTTTTAATTAGTAAACTTTCTCGCCATTTTGTATTAGTATAATTATGGGGATCGTAAAAGCTCTTCAGTCATGAAAGGTCTATCTAAACTGTAGCTATAGATGGGTCATTATTTTAAATACTGACGAGCTCCGTGGACTAACGGCAAATAACGTGACTTTAATACCACCGCCGCTCATGGGTTCGATTTCCATACACGATTATCATTTGAGACGAGCTCGGTGGCGCAGTGGTGAAACGCGCTGTTACGCTACTTTGACACCAACGCTCGTGGTTTCGATTCCCACACAATACAAAATAAAAATGTACTTACGTATGTTTATCAGTTGTTTAGTACCCATAATACAAGCTTCACTTACTTTGGGGCTAGATGGCGCTGTGTAATTTGTCCGACAAAAAAAAATTGTGTGACATGAACACGTCTATTTGTCCTGGTCTGGCTATTTTTAAGAGAGGAACGGTGCATCAAATCATCGGGCAAATAACAACTACCTTGACGAATCCGGTGGCGAAGTGGTTAGCAATGCTACTGTAACACCAATACTTTTTTTACCAGATGGAGACTTTGTACAAAAGTCGTCTGCGTGGGTACCTCTGTCTCACCTATTTCTACCGCCAAGCTATATTTATATAGCTGTGATCCGGTTTGATGAATGAGATATGGCAGAGAAATTACTGGATACTGAGACGAAACAGCCTTAGGTCACAAGATTTGCAGCGCACGAGTAACATCCCCGTGGTGATGCGAGCGTCAATAGGTTGCGGTGACCGCTTACCATCTAATGCGGGCCGCACGCTTGTCTGCCAATCTAGCTAATTATAAAAAAAGACTTGTGGGTTCGTTACCCACACAGGACAAACATTTGTGTTCATGAGCATGTAAGTTTGTCTTGGTATGGATGTTTTGTGGGTAGGGTATGGTACTTACTTCAAAGTAGCTCATCTAGAGAAATATCTCCACCTTACAGAAAACTGCAACCAAATAATAACTCCGTGAAGAATTGTTGTGTTCCTGCAAGTGAGTGAGGTTACCATTGGGTAAGTTCCTAAGAAGTTGCTGTTAACACACCAACCGTGGCATCGTGCGATCGATACTACTGGATATTACAACCATTCAAAGGCTTAAGTGTGCTTGGTGTTTTAAGAGAGGTAGGGAGGTAAGACGATTCAAAACAGTCCGTCTGGGGAAGTACCTCTACATCATAGAAAAGCGCAGCTAAGTAACAAGAGTGAGGTAATAAGTTGCTGTGTTAGCAGCAGTTACGAAGGCTACAAACGTTCATATGCTACGGTAATCGCTTTACCTCCGGTGGGCTGTATGCTTGTATGCCTCCCAATGTTGTATAAAAAATATACATTGTAGTCGATAAAGTAATGCCTATACATATTGGATGTCTGATCTAATAAATAGATCTAACAATGTATATTCTAACAAAGTTAATGTGATGTAGATATCAATTTTATATCCCCTTTGATAAAATGCTAAGGCACATTGGCTTCATCATTTTGCCTTTATTGTGATGCCTTAAAAATAAACACCTTGATGATTCCACGCACTGCTATCGGCCAGTTTATTGGATGGAAACGTGAATTTAATTAAAAATTTATAATCTTGTTATACATATATATTATATTATATTAGACAAAAAATATGAAAAAAAAATCCATAGGTTAGGCTAAAATCCATGGGCTACATTAAGCATAGGTCGTACATTAGGCAGATTGGTACACAAATGTCAAATTTAGTTTATTATTAACTACATATGGACGAGCACCTGTAAGCACCGAGTTATCTGGGGTTCGGTACTCTCTGCCTATCCCGCAAGGGATTTGGTGTAAAGTAATAGATAGACAGATGGATTAATCACCTAAATAACTATCTAATTAATCTCTCTTATATTCTGAAAGTGATCAGTCAGTCATGTCTGGTAAACAAAAGTTGCCATTGAGCGTTTGCTATCTTATAAAAAATGCTAAACTTTCCTTGAAATCCATTTTAATCCGAGACTAATATAGTTCATCCATATCAATTAGTTAAATAGATAAAGCTGCGGATAATACTATAAAAATCTCACCTTTTGTGACAAAGACTTAGTTTTCGTGATAAAATTCATTTGACTTTGTCCATGGAAGGTGTTTTAACGCCTGACGAAATTTATCACCAAGCTGTTGCAGCAATGTATTGAGTGCTAATAGAAAACAGTAGGATATTACAAAGTATTGTCAACACGGTGGGTAAGTGGTAATGTGATATGGTCACGCAACGTGTCTTAAACAAGGGAAAATAGATTATATTCCACAGGAAATTGAAATCAAAATAGAACGTGTTAGTTACTGAGGACCGCCGCCATTTTATAAATCGGTGCGCATAAACGGCCGATCATTACATCAAATGACGAGGATATTCTGATATAATACTTACAATTTACGAATCACTTTTGACAACTGGAATGAATATAAGCTTTCGTTGAAGTAGAAATGTGACAGAACAAATGATGTTAGTGAATAATGGAGAGGAAAACTGTTGGAGTTAACCATTTAATTTAGTAGTCAGCGAACCCGGATGATCACGAAAGTGTTTGATCTGTTGCTCAAGGTTCAAAAATATATTGTATGCAAATGACTAATGGCAGTTGTAACTTTTTAGACATAATATCTCACTAAAAATTATTAATTATTTGAAAAATAAGAAGATACAAAAAAAATATTTGTCACTGGGCCCTTGTGGGAACTAAGACACGTTTTACATGTTTAAAATAATCAAATCTAATTGTATTTTATTAATTTCTCTCGGTTTCCGTTTTTGTTTTAATTACCATCATTTCGAAAATGACTATTGGCGAAAAAGAAATGCCGAGAGAAATATCTATAGGTCTTGTTTCATATGATATTGCAGTAAATCTGTCAGTATAACAAAATAATAATAATAATGATGATGTCGAGTGGTAAAATAATAATAATAAATATATATACTCGTAGGTACATATATGTGCTGATTCATTTCCAGACATCTTTGTCAGTTAGATATTTATCGAGTCTATAATAAGTCTTTTTGCAGAGTATTTTTGATGTGCCTTTTGAAGACATTATATTAGGATCAGGATGTTTTCATAAATATGACGAACTCGGTGTCGCAGTGGTGAAACGCGCTGTTAAGCTCCTTTGACCCCAACTCTCGAGGGTTCTGTTCACACACAGGACAAACATTTGTGTATATGAACATGTCTGTTTGTCTTAGTCTGGGTATTTTCTATGTATAATAAGTTATGTATTTAGAGAACAAAAAAAAATATTGTTTATCATATGTCTAGCACCCATAGCACAAGCTTCGCTTACTTTGGGGCTAGATGGCGCTGTGTAATTTGCCCGAAAATATTAATATATATATATAATAAAAAAATTGTGGCTTACTGACATTTGACACGATATAAATATACGGCGAGGATATTAATTTCTTTGAACAATTCCCTGGAGCCCATGTTATAAATAAAGCGAAAGGCTCTCTTTTGTAAGACAAAAACAAATATTATTGTATATCACGATGGGTGCAAAATAAGTACATTTAGTTACGGATTTACTCCTTACCAGCTTATTAAACACCTGAACCTTGTTACTCAGAGGACCACAATATTCTGCAGGAAATAATTATTTGGACTCTGTTCTCAATTCAGATTTAAATTGCCTTATTCATCGAATAGGCTGCAACTAAAAACTAGTTACAAACTCAATCGCAACTAGCTGTATTGCTGGGAAATTGAAATGCAAGCCAAAGGCTGAAGAAAATCGAGAACTTACTGCGACGTCGCGAATTAAAATTTGTCTTGGTGTAGGTACTTTAGGGTTGGCACACACTTCATTTTTGGGGTAGAACGGAAATCACAATAGATTAGAAATTCCTTCGAAGAAGTGTCCCTCTCTATGTGTCTTATAACGGAGTACTTCTGTTGAATAAAAAACATCTGCTATTGCATTTTCTAAACCACTAAAACATATGACAAACAAGAATTAGCTTGACCATATACCGAAATGATGCATAAATGCGAGCGTTTCACAAAATGTGTGGTGTTACGCTTGCAAACCGTATTCGTACTAAAATGTTAGAAACAGAGATAGTATGAAAGAGTGTCGGTGTTGAATAAGAAGAGGCATGCACCGTTGGTTCGAACATGTAGAAAGAATGCAGGAAAAAAGAGTTACGAAATAGATATACAACGCGAAAGTTTAAGGATGTTGGAGCCGAGGAAGACCGAATAATCAGATGGCGATATCAGGAGCCTTAGAAACTGGTGAGCATGCATAAGAAGAGCAATGAATGTTAAAGAAGCGAGTGAGGTTTATAAGAATCGAGTTATGTGGCGTTTGGTTTTCTCTGCCTACCCCGCAAGGAATTTGGCGGCGTACCCCGCAAGGAAGTTATAGATAGATAGATAGTGCGTAAGCAACAGTATGTCAACGTCCCTTGCAAATCTACCAACCAACTTGTCATTAGTTTATTGATAACTTCCCTTAGTGGATATCAGGAACATAATAACCCGCAAGGAAGTTGTTACTTGATTGTGGCCAATTATAAAAAGTACCTGTGTATGCATCTATATCTGACGAGCTCGTTGGCGCAGTTGTTAATAATGCTACTTTGACACCAACACTTGTCGGTTTGATTCCCTCACAAACCAAACATTTGTTGTCTGACTGTCTTGGTCTGGATATTTTTAAGAGAGGTAGGGTACATCATGCAGCCGTCAGAGGAAGTACCTTCATCGCACAGAAAACCCGCCGCCAAATAACGACTTTCTGAAGGGTTGTTACGTTCCTGCCTGAGAGTGACGTCACCGCTATGCTCTTATCAATCATTCATTGGTTACGATAACCGCTTTAAATAAGGTGAAATACCTATATATAATTAAACTGCTTATGTGATTCCCGAAAAAAAAATTAATATACGAGTATATTATTTTCAAATAACGCCGGGAGACATACAAGCCTACGTTCCACCTTATTTAAAGCGGTTTATCTCAAATCTAGTAAGTACAATCAAGTATACGGACTTGACGACAAGTAGGTACCTCAGCCCGTATATACTTGCAATAGTAAAATAACCTCCTTCATGCTGAAGTGGCGTGAAAATGTAAAGAAGCTTTTCAACTATTTTAACTGCTTATATGTGAGCCTACACTAGTAACCTAATTAGGAATAGTATATTTGGTATTGTATGTATCCTTTATTGCATAACAAAACATAAAATTAGGTATTACAGAAAACAGTGTGCAAAGGCGAGCTTATCTCTTTAAGATATATCTTCCAGCTAACCCTAACGTGTGTGCAGTAAATTTTATTTTGGCTGGTAGTTAAAAGTTATGCAGAATTTAATCTTCATTTTTTCCATATTTATACAAATTAATAAATACATATATACTATACATATAATATTACTTGTCATGAGTAAGATAGTGCTCACTTAAGCTCTTCTTGAAAGTAGATACAGAGCAGCTGTTCCGTATTTGCAGCGGTAATTTGTTCCACAGCCGTGCTGCATTGACAGTAAAAATGACCGAAAGAAAAAGATTGTGTTGGATGATGGATAGTTCAGAGTTTTGGTAAGACAAGGACGTTGGGAACGGATGGGAGTTGTCTTATGAGAAAACCGGGATCGAAGGTATTGAGGTGTCTCAGGGTTATTGAGGATTATATAAAGAGAGCATAATACTAGTATGTGCACATTTCTGCGAAGACGGATAGGGAGCCACTGTATACGACATCGGGAGGCATACAAGCATACGGCCCACCTGCTGTAAAGCGGTTACCACAGCTATAGTTACGGTGCCACCTCTGCTATTACGAGTAACACAGCTACTCCTTAGGAGCATACTGGTCACCTCACTCATTCGCAGGAACACAACAGTCCTTCTGGGATTTGTTATTTTGGCTATAATTTTCTGTCAGGCGAAGGTACATTCCCAGACGAGATGCTTTGATACAGCCTACCTCTCTTAAAAACACCCTGACCATGGCAAATAAATGTTTATCCTGTGTGGAAATCAAACCCACGAGCATTGGTATCAAAGTAGCATTACTAACCACTACGCCATCAAGCTTAAACCGCCATCAAACGAGTTTAGTGTTAATTCATTTAATTTAGATTTATGTTCTGAAGGCATAATAGCATCCTCACTTGATAACGACACTTATAAGCGTGATCAATGAGAACGTAGAACGGCCATCTTGCGACTCCCGTGTCAGCCAATTCTTATTGATCTCAGTCACTCAATACGTCATAAACGCTCGAATATTCTCGAATGTAGTTTCTGCACACTTAAAATAGATCTATATTGTAAAAGTTGATTAACGAGTTTTGCGACCGTCTTCAGCAGTGAGTAATTGATGCAAATGTGAAGCCACATTTTCCAGTTCGAAATTACCTCTCTATAGCGTTTACAATCCGTAGAGTTTGAGGTACTCATTTATTTGTCTCGACTAACTCTACTTCGGAGCGTACCTTTCGCCGTGAGTCCAGGCTGTTGTCGACAAATGATAGTAGTCAAGCTATTTCTTAGCCTGTAAGTAAATTTACTTTTAAAAATAAGTTACGCACCTATCTTTTAGAGAGCCTGTCCAATCAATAGTCATACAACTTGTGTTGTATAATTAGTACATACTATCTATCTATTTAAATAAAAATCAATGTTTGTATGTTTGTGCTCTATAGGCTCGAAAACATGGATTTTGTTGAAATTTTCAGGGAATCTTCAGATTAGCCTAGCGGGTGATCATGTGCAGTTTGATAGTGACCACCCGTGGGAAGCCGGGGCGGGTAGCTAGTTATATAATAAATTGTATTACAGTATTTATAGAGAGCTCGATGTCGTCGTTGCGCATGTCATTCTAATTGAACACGCAGGTTAAGCAACATCGACCGCAGCCTATCTATAGATGGGTTCTTCTATTTCGAGATTTTCCATGCTTCGGAGGGCACGTTAAGCCATCGGTCCTGCTGTTGCTGCTGTTGTCGATAGATGACAGTCGTTAAGCTAAGTCACTGGCCCTCGGGCGGCTTGAAACACTGGCCTCCGCCAGTCCGCATTTGTACAGCGTGGTGGAGTATGCTCTAAACCCCTTCGGTTGAAGGGAGACCCGTATCCCTGCAATGGGATGAGTATGAATTGATGGGGTGGATGGATTTATATATACATGATTGTGTTTGTGTAAGTATGAGTCAAAAATGAGGATATCCACATTACTACTAAGGTAAACGACATAGCCGAAAGCATAAGAAGAAAAAAGGTTATTGAATAGCGTTTAGAACTATGTGCGTACACTTTGTCATTTTGCTTGTTGTAGTGCTCTTCAATCGTGAATTTTTTTTTATCAGTCAAAAAGGATATTTCTATGCCTTTTACCCAACCTGCATATCGGGACAGAAGGCGTTTTGATCGACCCACTCTCTTTAACTGTAGGGATTGACTTAGGGTATGTCCTGTATATCGTCGATAAGCGCCATGCTTTAGGTCTTATTTTATTATACGCGAGTCCTAGCGGGAATCTTTATTTCTCGCGATAAGATTTTTGTTTTCTACTGGGGTTTCGGCGAGTTCTGTGTTTAACAGCATTCACAGGCTTTGTAATTCTAACAGCACGTGGTCTCTCCGACCTTCAACAGAGGAAATGTTGGTATATCTGTCGATGGTACGATATTACGAACATATGGTTGATACCAAACTTTTAAAGTGTCTTGAATATGACCGATGGCTCCATACCTACTTTGTGCAAGGCAATCACTGCAATCCTGTTTTCTTTAACCCCCATTCATATCTGAATTTGATAATGGCCACAAAAATATTGTAAAACGGCGGGAAATCGATAGAAGTTTTTCATACCATAATAAACGAGTTCCAAGTTCAAAGAGATTAAAGAGTCGAAAAAAGAAAACATTTCTTTTTTTGTGACAGTATTTACGGCCAGATTACTTATAATATATATAATGTGCCAAATAAGTATTAAAGAAATTATTATATAAAAAAAAATATGTACATAAATCCGAAAATACGAATTTAGTGATACATGCCAAGATTCGCGCCTGGGTCCAGTAGCTCAATAGGCCGTTTTTTCATCCACTGGCTGTCACTGCTATTAAATTACTATATATATGTTAACTGTAGTAAAGGACAGTCTGGTAAAACATAGTGTCACTCGTTCTTTTACACCCAGTATAACTCCTTTATAACTCCCTGCATGTTCGCTATAAATATTTATCTATGTCAACTCTACGTCTGTACCCGCGTAGACGTTGTCACATCAAAGGCGCCATTAGCATATTAAAATGTAAGAAAGGCCTCCCACATGCCGTGTGAAAGGGTCTTAAGATTTTGACACGATTTCGTTAAAACAATTCTATTCATAACGCGATAAGATGCAATGTTGTGTAAATCTGTCTATGTTTTAACCACCTTTGAGCATATGGAGATTGACTTTTTGTACTGCTTACAATGGTAAATAAGATTGCAGCCTGCTGGATGCGAAACGATTTCTGTAGCCTATTAACACTTGGAATACAGAAGTTACCACTCATCCGGAACTATCTAGTTAACTCAAAGCGCCTCAAAAAAGCTCAGGAGTTGTTTTATAAACTTATTGCACTATTTACAATTATAAAAATTACATGATTTGCGCCCGCTTATTCCTTCGGGGATTTTTTTTCCAGCCAACGATTGCTTTAGAATTCCTGAATGGAGTGTTGCTCCATTCAGGAATTCTAAAGCAATGGTTGGCAACGACGGTGAGAAAAAGATATCGAGAAGAGTAAATATGAATAGGACATTTAATACACTAAATAATCTACTTATACAACAAAAAGATGAATTAAATAAATAACGAATACACACATAAGTAATATAGAAAGAAAGAAAGAAAGAAAATGGTTTATTTGTTGCCTCACATGTAATCACTAACATTTAAAATCTAAAGCAAGTAAATAATATATAAGACAACAAATAGGCATCTACTCAGCATAAGCCGTGGGGTCGTCTGACACCGCGGCGCTGGTCTTCCGCAGATGCCTGTTTGAAATATAACACTACTATAGATACTTGTACAAATATATCTTAAATAAACAACAACAACATACCTACCTATTCCTTCAATTCGATGCGGGAGTATCATAGAGCTTATTTAGTTTCCTGTTAAAGGAGCTCACAGTCTGTGAAAGCTTAATTTTGAAAGGAAGTGCGTTCCACATGCGTGCAGCTTGTACCGTGTACGAGTGACAAAGAGTATTTGTAAGTGTGACCGGGACCTTCAGTAAAGGATTTCTGCTACACCGTAAAGGTCCGTCTACTTTCCGAAAGTGAAATCTCTCCCGGAGATATATTGGAGAAGAGGGGTTGAAAAGAACATTGTATGGAGAGTTGAGAATGTGGATGTTGCGACGTTGCCTTGTGCGTTGATGCCACATAAATAATACATAAAATATACATGTACGCTACGAAGAGTATATAAATAATAAAGAGGTATATAAATAAATATAATATAATTATATAGTAAACTATATATATATGCGTATATATAAATAAATAATACTACACATATTTGCATAAAAACAATACACACATATGCAAATATACCTGCTATATGTAGTCGGAAGCCAGTCGTCGAGCACCGTCGTGCTGTGTCGGAAGATGTCACAGCGCCCGGTCATCCGTCGCAGTCACAAGCGCCTCGACCCCGTAGACCCCGCTGCCTCCGCTGAACGTGTGTAATCTGTGTTTGTTATTACAACATAATTGTAAGTAACTGTGATTTTTCATTTGAGACAAACCAACTTACAGCTCACTACAGCCTTATATAGGTATAGGCAGTTAAGCTGCTGCCGAAACTGAGAAATATAATCATATTTACGAAGACCAAAAACATATCGAATTACCTACTTGATTTTGAAGACTGTCTAATTCATCCAGTAATTCTTCTGAAAGATCAAGAAAGGCTACGTCGGCACAGTCAAAAAAAGGGTAGGAGAAGGGAACGAGCCAGCATCGCATTGGTCTCCACAGGAAGGAAGTTTTGAAGACATCTTAATGAGTGTAGCGAGGTGAAAATTTTGCGACTTATTTCATTGATGTGAGGCCCCGTGACAGTGTCCCGTGCCAATTCCACCCGTGACAGTGTGCCACCGTAAACGACCTTAGGAAATGCAGCAGATTGGAACAATGAAATAAGGTAGGGACTACCTATTACTATACTTTAAGATTTCGCTGCGTTAATTTTTAGCCAAAGTTCTCAGCCCACTCATTAATTGCTCTGACGTCAGAATTAATAACATTAATAGCATTTGTGAAGTTTTGAAGAGCGGCAGCAGCGTACATTTGTACATTATCCGCGGACAGGCCCACCACTCATACCCACCACTGTGTCTCCTGTGTAGCCAGAATTAACAGCGGCGACCACAAAAAAGGCAATGAACAGTGAAGTCCATTGCCGTCCCGGGGGTTAAACTACAGCTGCCTTGGAACTCACAAACGAATTTAATCAGAAGAAATTTGTAGGAGTAGGAAGTTTTAGAATTGACTTCCCCTCTTGGCAAAGTGAGAGACAGCAATATGACAAATAAGGCATTTAAAACCTCAAAGAGATGGCTAGTCAAGTGAAGCTCAACTGCCGTGCACCACGGATAATCAAATATCTAACACTATTGGGACCTAAACAGTGAGTTGTTACCTAACACATCGATTCCAATAATATAGATTGCAGAACCGCCTAAACGCCTGGTAGTTCTCCCTTGTTGCCACCAAATCAGAATAGTATACTACCCCGGATGTGACACGCAAGGAATTTAACATATCCTCCCGCTCCCGTTGCCAGAGATCGCACTCCCAGAGAACATGATGTGCTGTTTGCTCGAATTCATGATTTGTCGTAGAACACTCACATAAAGGCGATGACACAAGTCTAAATGAAAAGAGCTTTGCCCTAAAGTTTCCATGCCCTGTTAAAAATTGCGCAACAGGATGATCGACTTCTAACCACTCTTTACTTAATCTGTCTCGCACTGATTGAAAGAACAGATACAAGTGGCGTCCTTTAGTAGAAGTTTCCCATCTTTCTTGCCATTCAGACAGTAAAGTTTCAAATACCTCGTCAATTGGTTTGAACAATCTAAGAATTTTGTCAATATCGCGGCGTTTTAGAAAGTCAGGGTGTATGTTTTTAGAGGTGTAGTACATTGAAGCCCGGCGTTGAATTTCTAAGTCGTAGTGCCTCGGTACTCACAGTTCTATACGATTTACATAAGAATATTAAAGCGAGCCGCTGACTTTGCAGCAACTTACGACGCGCAGCACCTATGGTAGCCCTATCAGCCCATGCAGGTGAACCGTACGTAATACATCCTAAATATGTGGCTGTGTAAATAATTTTTAACGTTTTAAAAGTTAAGCCCCAGGTCGAGGTGGAAATTCGAGTTAACGCATAAAAGTTCTTTTTGGCTTTTTCTCCAACCTGCTTTATGTGTTCAATGTAATTAAAACCTTTGTCTAACAGTAATCCCAAGTAACAAACCGAGTTTTTGTTTGCAACTGATACTCCATTGAAGTGGAATCGCGGCGGAACCTGCAAATTTCCCTTAAGCAAGAGCTGATATGTTTTGTGAGGTGCGAAATCGAGACGGTTACGATAACCCCAGTCTGAAATGAGGCCAAGGCAAGTAATGGCTAGTTTTTCTATACTTGATCTGGAATTAGCTTTTATTAATAAGAGGCCGTCATCGGCGTAGCCAGTTAACGAACACCCTTCCGGTAAGGGTAGGCTAAGAAAGTCATCAAAACCGATATTCCAAAGATACGGCCCTAACACCGAACCCTGAGGACAGCCCTGCGTAAGCACCTTCGAAGCAGCATAATGCCCAAATGTTAATTTAGTTGTACCATTAAAAAAGTACGATCGAATAAGGGAGTATATGTTGCTATGGCAACCTCTCGCCTTTAGTTTCAGCAACAACATTGGCCACCAAGCATTATCGAAAGCACCTGAAATGTCTAAGAAAATACCTACAACGTATTTACTAACCGAGAGTTCCACAATTTTACGCACTACGAGTGCCGCATCAACAGTAGACTTGCCGATGGTAAAGCCGAATTGATTTTTATGAAATTGAGGGCCACCGGGCAACAGACGTGGTACAATTAATCGTTCAAGTAATTTACCCAACGATGGCAGTAGGGTAATAGGGCGATAAGACTTCGGATCGTCGGGTTGCTTATCACCGCTTTTTGGTATTATCTTTATAACACCACTACGCAAAATGCTAGGAAAGTTGCCTTCTACAATACACCGGTTTAATACCTTTAAAATAGGTTCCGCGGCTACTTTACAAGCTTCCTTGATCATTTTGTTTGAGATTTTATCATCACCAGAAGCTTTATTTGTTGGTAATGTTTTTACAACATGTAGAAATTCGTCCATTGACACCACAGTTGACATTGGAGTGGCAGGGCACAGATCTACCGCGGCCCTCACCTCGCAATGGTAGTCACTATCATTATCAGGGCAATCATCCGGAATTAAAGCATGCAAAAGTGCATCAGTAGTCTCCTCTATACCGAGGGTGTGGGTATTATCAAGTTTTATTATCCGCGGACAGACGAAACGAGGAGACTTGGTATGACGTCATACCGTTGATGAACATGGAGAATAGAACAGGTGAAAGCACACTACCTTGAGGGACCCCAATCAGCAATTCGATATGTTTTTGGTCTTCGTAAACATGATCATATTTCTCAGTTTCGGCAGCAGCTTAACAGGCTATACCTATATAAGACTGTAGTGGGCTGTGAGTTGGTTCGTCTCAAATAAAAAATCACAGTTACTTACAATTATGTTGTAATCTTCATAAACAAACACAGATTAATAGTAGCTACAATACACTGGCACAATTGACCGATTACAAGCAGAAGCAAGCGAAAATCGAGTACGGTGAAAAGGTAAGCAAGAATAAATTAAAAATAGCGAGTAGCGAGACGTGCGTTCGGCGTGAGAGCGTTCAGCGGAGGCAGCGGGGTCTGCGGGATCGAGGCGTTTGCGACTGCGACGGTTGACCGGGCGCCGTGACATCTGCCGACACAGCACGACGGTGCTCGACGACTGGCTACCGACTACATTAGCAGGTATGTTTGCATATGTGTGTATTGTTTTTATGTAAATATGTGTATGGTTATTTATTTATATATACTTGTATATATATATATGTAGTTTACTATATAATTATATTATATTTATTTATATACCTATTTATTATTTATATACTCTTTGTAGTTGTACATGTATATTTTACTCAACTCCTTAGGAGCTTACTGGTGACCTCACTTAAACACAGGAACATAGCAACCCTCTAGGGAGTTGTTATTTGGCTGCGGTTTTCTGTGAGGTGGAGGTACTTCCCCAGACGGGCTGCTTTGATGCGCCCTACCTCTCTTAAAACATCCAGACCAAGACAAACAGACATGTTCATGTCACACAAATGTTTGTCTTGTGTGGGAATCGAACCCACGAGCGTTGGTGTCAAAG
The DNA here is from genome assembly GCA_947507595.1 of Pyralis farinalis. Lineage (NCBI taxonomy): Eukaryota > Metazoa > Arthropoda > Insecta > Lepidoptera > Pyralidae > Pyralis > Pyralis farinalis. The sequence goes on from OX382260.1 coordinate 8,352,275, forward strand.
TCGCGTCTTTAACGACTGAGCCTCCGAGCTCGTCATTCAGGCTGCTTTAAATGCGTCCTACCGCCCCTAAAAACACCCAGACTATGTCAAAGATGGTCATGCACACTAATATTTGTCCTATGTCGAAATCTAAGACACGACCCCTGGTCTTAAAGAAGTTGCTGTGTAAGCAGCGGAGGAGGCATCGCGAGAGTGATAATTAATATATCGTAAGCGTTAATAGTCTACGGTACCCGCTTTACATCAGTAGTGGGCCGTATGCTTGTATGCCCCCCGACGTAGTATAAAAAAACATATAAATAAATTGCCGGTTTATTGATTCAACACGAACCAAGAAAGTCGAACAAAATCTTCATTTCTAATGTTCTGTGTCCAAGAGGTGCCAATGTCACAGAAGCCAATTACTAAGGCTTCGCTGGCTATCTATTTGTCCGTCCGTCCTACCGTCTGTTAAATAAATTTTAAATATTGTCGGACAAATTACACAGCGCCACCTAACTCCAAAGTAAGCGAAGCTTGTATTATCGGTACTAGACAACTGATAAACATACGTAAATATATTTTTTTTTTGTAAATACATACTTATTATATATAGAAAATACCCAGACCAAGATAAACAGACATGTTCATGCACACAAGTGTTTGTCCTGTGTGGAAATCGAACCCAAGAGCGTTGGTGTCAAAGAAGCGTAACAGCGCGTTTCACCATTGCGCCACCGAGCTCATCATCTCGTTACAGTCATGAAGGATATAAAAAATGTAGATCTGATGGTACGTTTTCGCGTAGTAAATAAATTCACCGCTGCGGGTCGGATAGTAAAATAGAAAGCGCAGCTCTTATTGACTAGTCCACGGGTGAATATCTCGCCGCTTATAGGCTTACCTACTGGTTAAAATATTCTCCCGTCGATTAGTAGACTCGAATCGGTGACATATTTTGGTTTGGTTTTGATGTGCTGAGTGGGGCCTTCGTGCGCAGTCAAGTGGTTCGTTGATTTGTGGTCACATGACCTCTATAAAATATATAATAAAAAAAACGTGTGCGTGTCGGCACGCCCGACAGAAGTGATAACTTAAACTAATATAATTAAAGCTGCCGTATGCGTGAGAAAAAGGGCAGCCAGACAGTCTGGCGCCGTAACGCGTTACATAACGAAGCGGTTTACCTTCCCATAACAAGTTATCACTTCAATAAAATAAAGATAAAATAAAAGCGCCCCCATACAATTTTCGGGGCTTTTTTATGAAACCTTTCGTGCGCGAAATGAGAGCGCTGAGGAGTATGTGTGAAGTGAGAATGGTTGATAGAATAAAAAATTGCACGATACGAGAACTTTGTGGAATGAAAGTTGATGTAGTGACAAAAATTGAAAAAGGTATGCTAGTGGTAGTAAGGTATGGAGAGTTACGAAAGAAGTGTATCAAGCAAGAGTGAATGGTGATGTCGGTAGGGGCCGCCCTAGACGCACACTGATAGATCAAATTGGTGATGTGTTGAAAAAGGGCCAAATCAAAAGTACCCAAAACCGAAGAGTGTGAATGAAGAGGTTGATGAATGTGGAAGAAGCAAGAGCGAGCGGTATGTTTGGATCGGTGCACCTGGCGTTCTATAGTCTCTGCCTATCTCTGTCCCCAATGGGAGACAGGCGTGATGATATGTATTTATGTCGTGCGCGATACAGACGCATTCGCATTGGTCGGAGTTTTTGTTAATATCGGGGCAATTTTCGAGCAAGTGGCTTATATCGTTTAACAAAAACAAAGTTGGCTTGTCTTCAACATAATGTTGAATTAAGAAACTGATTTGTCCGCGCCGAGTTTAATAAACAAATTAAACAAGTTTTAACATAAGTCCAACATTGTTACAACAAAGTATAGACACGGTAATTGTGAACTTTGCGAGTTATTTTAATTGAATTTAAGACTTCGTTAAAATACCTTCGCTGATTAACAATCTTTTTACATTTGGGGTGTAAGTGGCCACAACTAAACATTCATGGTTACCATCACTTGACTACCACTGAGAAATCATGAATCAAGGGTGTTATATAGTATTGCTTTTTTAGGGTTCCGTACCCAAAGGGTAAAACAGACCCTATTTCTGAGAGTCGACTGTCCGTCCGTCCGTCCGTCTATCACCAAGCTGTATCTCATGAACCGTGACAGTTAGACAGTTGACATTTTCACAAATGATGTATTTATGTTGCCGCTATGACAACAAATACAAAAAACCAGAATTAAATATTTAAGTAGGGTTCCCATAAAACAGACATGATTTTTTTGCCATTTTAATAGATAAATAGCTACTCGACCCAGCTTCGCACGGGTGATCCAATCGTTACCAAACTTCACAGGATCACATGCTGGGCTAACCTGAAGATTCACAGAAAACTTCATCAAAATCTGCCCAGCCGTTTTTGAGTCCATAAAGGACATACAGACAAACATTCATTTTTATATATATAGATGGTACGAAACTCTTGGTGCGCTAGTCCGACTCGCACTTGGCTGGTTTTTATTTATCGTCGTCGGGAGGTATTCATGCTTACGGTCAACCCGAAGTGGTTATCGTAGTCTCTGAGTATTCGTACTAGGAAATGTGTTACTAGCGCGATGCCTGTCCTGCTGCTACATAGTACATTCTAACATTCGTATAACCTCGTCAAATAGTGTAACACATATACCCGTGCACGGTCTGTGAGACCGAAAGTGGTGGGGTCATTGTGGTATGAATTTAAGTAAAATATCATTATAAAATTAAGTATATTATTAGACGAGAATCAGTAAAAATATATTAAAGATCGTAGTTTTACAGAAAATATTTTTAGCGACTAGTCTCTTATTACAAATACAGTTTTCTTATAAGCTACGAAACTTTGAATAAAAAAGATACAATTTTTTGCACTAAATTAATATTTCCTAGGTATAGGTATGAGGTAGCCAAGAAGTTACCAGAAGTTTGTTGTGACTCTTTCTTACTCTTAGAATCATCTGAACTGAGCGGGAGCTCAGTATACTTCTTTCTTGCTGCACTTCAATATTATCCTCTGACTCACAGCCGCTTTCATTATTATAGTTGGAATCAGAATCATCTTACAAAATCCTTCTTATGAGTTTCTCATCTCGATAATATAATGAAGTAAACTCAATAATATAATAAAACATTATACATAACTATAGGAGATAATTGAAATGTTGTTTACCTGAAATTGTGACACCTAAATCCGCGTCGGTCTAATGGACCGACCAATGTCGTGTATGTACACACACATATGTTCTATGCACAACCGCTCATGCTACACTAAATTGAAGTTAGCTATAAATCATGCATCTAGCAGTAAACTCGTGCTGACTACTTTCATTACTTTCTTTCTTTACTACTTTCATTCTGCAACATAAAACCAAGCCCTGACTGACTATCGACCCGTTCTCTAACCCCATAAACAAACATGCACTTTTACACACGTACACACAATCATATATATATATATACTTCAATCACCTACGCACACACACTCATATAAATATAACATAAAGTTATTATTACTTCTTATTACTTCATAGCTGTAATTTAACATTCATAAGTTAGTTATGTAACTAATAATTCTATGAACTCACTTAGTCATACAAGACTAGTATTATAGTATGTTCGCGGGAGGGCCTGGTGACCTGTTATACAGGTTCTTCTGAACCCACATCAGGCACCAGTTTCTCACAAAAAGATTGAAGTTAGTTATTAGTGTATCTACTAATACTCTTTTCAAACAACAAATGTATACATATTAAGATACAAATGTATTGTATAGAACTTATTTTGTGAGCGAAATAAAATAATTTTGAATAATTTGAATAATTAAAAAATAATAAAGCATACATAATCCGTCGGCCTGACAGACCAATGCACGGGTATAGGAAGGTTAACACACTCGCAGGAATACATCAATCTTCCATGAGGTAGAAGTACTTCCTCAGTTGAAATAATTTGATGCAAAACATCACTCTAAAATTTTTAGTTTATTTAGAAAGATGAAATAGATAAACAACAGGACGCAGAAGCCGGGTATGGAAGTGAATCACTAACCGGCACCATTTTTTTTCTATGCCAGTTAGAGAGTGACTTCAGCTTAGGTATTAGGAGAAGAGAGTGCATATAAAGAGCTGTGGATGTTAAGGAAGCGACTGATATATGTAAGGGTCGAGTCATGTGGTGTTAATTTTTTTTTGTTAACGTCTCTCGTAGCAAACATTTATGTTTCACAAGTCTCAAGTCAGACAACATGGAGTACAGTAATCACCTTTGGGTGGGAGCACCCAGATATCAGCTAGAAGCTTGTGATGCGGTTCTAAGACGTGGTATACGAGCTTTTAATGTTTGTAAGCTTGCATACGATTTTGACGAGCTTTGTGGCGGAATGATTAGCAATGGCTACTTTAACGCCAAGGGTCGCATGGACATCCCTGTTTGTATTGATCAGTTTTTTAAAAGTAATATAGGCCACGTAACGCAGCTGAGGAAGCGTTCACTTCACAGATAACCGCAGCCAAATAACGATTAACTTGAGTGTTATTGTATTCCTGCGAGAGAGTGGGGTTAACAGTAAGCTTCTAAGGAGTTGCTGTATTACCAGTAGGTGTGGCAAGAAATTCATCGTAATCTTCGCCATATCCTAATCTTAGGTTTTGAACCCTGCAAATCCTAATTAGTTAGAAAACGGTCGAACGCTAGGAAGCAGAAGATTAAAATTTCGCCAAGTTTATATGAAACTAACTTGGAGCGACCCAGAGGGAAAACAAGACGTTAGGTTATGTCACACGGCGACGTGCCCACTGGACCCCTGAAACTCGTACCCTGTGCCCACTTGACCCCTGTAATATTTTTGTTTCCTACTCGTCCCCTCCCGCAGAGTACAATAAATATGAAAATGCGCCAAGTTCAACCGCATAAGAAAGTATTTAAAAAAAATGAGCAAATTTAACTATTTTAAAGTATTTAAATCAACTTAATACAGTGTTCGTCTTCTTAGCATTATCCTGTTTCCTAAACCATTAGGATTGGCGTGGTCTGCTACCTAAACCTCAGGGTTTGGCGAAGATACTGACTTTTAAATGGAGCAAGTGCGATTGGGTCTCTACAGCCCAAAGGGAAAAACTAGAACTTTCTTCGTCACAAATCTTTCCAAATATAATTTTTAAGACACGCGGGTTTCCTCACGATGTTTCACCGCCGAGTCAGTGATAACTACAAATATGGGGACTAGTTGTGGCGAATAATTGGTTCTTTATCCACTGTAATATCACTGCTATAATAATACAAATATACAATACAATTTCACAGACAGATTTAACCAAGTTACTATTTTTTATACAACAGCTAGCTACCCACTTCGGCTTCGCACGGGTGATCTGATCGCTACCAAACTTCACAGGATCACCCGCTGGATTAATCCAAAGATTTACTGAAAATTTCATCAAAATCTGCCCAGCCGTTTCCGAGTCCATAGAGGACACACAAACAAACATTCATTTTTAGATATATAGATGGTGAAGGGGTTATCACAGCTTATGAATCAACTTAATACAGTCAATTGCACATAAAAAATGTTTAAAAAAATTCAATTAATGTAAAATAAATGTAAAAAAAATGTATTTTTACAGAAACTTTACAATTTCACAGATGTAGTATATTCACATTTACAAAATGGCGTCACTCTTTACGCAACGAAACAGCATTCTTTATTAGTTGGGCGGTAACACTCTTGAATGTGCACCCTAAGACCCTTTTATCTTAAGGCATAAATAATTTTAAAGGGAAAATTAGACAAATGAAACATTACTGGAGTAGAGGACGTAGGAAGAAGAATAAATTAGAAAAGTTGAGCGCAGACGCGTAAACATCAAAAAGTCGAAAGTCGCGCGAACAAATTACAGGGTTACTTTGGGAAGGGGGAACAAAAAGTTATTATTGCAAATCATGAGATATGTTTGCCCAGATCGGTCTTCTTGGCTGTTTGGATTATTTCGACCTTTCGTAGAAGCTTTTTGAAACGCAAGTAAAGCCATTTTTCCTTCTCAAAGAAATTTCGTGTTTATACAACGTGTAAAGCATGCAACCTGATGAAAAGCAGTTACCGTAGCTTATGAACGCTTGCAACATATCAAGTATCACTCGAGCGAAGCCACCTCTGCTGCTAACACAGTAACTCATTAGGAGCTGATAATCTTTCTCACTCGCAGGAGCACAACAACCACCCAGGGAGTTGGATTTCACTGCAGTTTTTCTGTGAGGTGGAGGTACTTTACCAAACGGGTTACTTTGATGCGCCCCACCTCTCTTAAGACAGCCAGATCAAGATACATAGACATGTTCATGCATACAAATGTTTATCCTGTGCGGGAATCTAGCCCATGAACATTGGTGTCAATGTCGCGTTATTAACCGAGATGCCACCGGGCTCATCAGGGTCTGCCTCCACAAGGCATAATTATATTAAATAAGCTTACTGTCACTAAGTACCTCTACCATAGAGCTTAGTTACATAACAACCTTCTTTTAAGCTCTCAAATTAGTGTCTTGTAACCACTGAGGCTAAGACCATAATCAAATTGGTCGTGTTCTATCAGAAGGTGATGTCAGGAGCCCTGGAAACTGGCGAGCGTGCATGAGAAGAGCAATGAATGTTAAAGAAGCGAGTGAGTTATGTATAGATCTAGTCACCTGACGCTCGGTTCCCTCTGCCTGCCCCGCAAGGGATTTGACGTGAAGTTATAGATAGATAGAACTAACAACTCCCTAGAGGGTAGTTGTGTTTCTGCGTGTGAATGAGGTCACCAATAAGCTCCTATAGAGTAGGTATGTTAACAGTAGAGGTAACATCGCGCGGTAACATGTTACTGATGCGCGAGTAAGTGAGCCTAATGGATAAGCTATAGATAAGCTAACCGGTCCCTGATTCGAATTCTGAGGGGGACATGTACTAACTATGGCTATGTGCTAAATTCGGGTTGTCGGATTTATGTACATATTTGTACAAATACGCACATCCAAGAAATAACTATTCACAAGAAGTGCGACCCAACCATAGAAAGGTTTGACTTTCCTTCTGGGTTGTGGAGGTCTGATAGCAGTTACTCCATGTGAAGGTTCGTCAAATCCTTAGACTAAGGTAGCGGTTTTTTCAAGGAGGTGGTCATCATTATTCCACTGTCGAGAATATTTCCTCACGTACTAAAAAGTTCGGCAACTCCTATCTCTGTTGTACTATTAAAAAGTGGAACGCCTTGCCGGTACATGTGTTTTCTCTTTCCTTCAATATGGGATCCTTCAAGCGAAGCGTGAAGAAGCACCTTGTGGGCCAGCATGCCAGCATCGACTGACAGGACACTGTAGACTTTTTGTCAGTTGCCGTTGCGATTTGGGTTTCTCTTTTCGCTTCCCAGTAGGCGTAGCGGAGCCACTATGCTGAGCTGAAATAAATATATACATATGTTTCAATTTGACGTTTTAAGAAATATATATTTATTTACATCAAATCTAAATAAATATGAAAACATCGCATAATACAAGGGAAATAACAACAAATATAAAGGAAAACTCATATTGTAACTAAGAAAAACTTTAAAGAAATTGTATTTCCGTTATATTATTAATTTTAACATACATTTATACATACATATCACTACGTCTGCCTCCCATTGGGCTACGAAGAGACGATGGAACGCCAGGAGCACCGATCCAAACATACTCCTCTCGCTTCTTCCACACTTAACAATCTCTTCATTTATTCTCTTCGGTTTTGGGCGCTTTTGATTTAGCCCTTTTTCAACACATTACAAATAATTTTTATTCATTATGTTTTCAAATAAATTTCAGAAATAGTGCATACCGAACAAAAAGCAAAGCAAATTATGAAAAATATAAGTAATAATATAGTAAGAAATGTATATATATCGTAACGTTGTCAGAGTTGGATCGAGAGTTCTATAACACGGTTCTATAACAAACTTCCCAGCAATATAAGAGAATTGTCAATAAACAAATTTAAAACTACTATTAAAGCCAAATTGTGTAGCAGGGCGTATTATAAAGTATCTGACTATATTAATGATAAAAATGCCTGGGATTGAGTCGATCCAATTATAATGTAATTAATAAATTATGTAAATTTGTTTGGATACCAAAAGAGGGATGCCTGAGTTTTTCGGCAGTATTTTTATCAGTGCTCACCTAGTCATGAACTGCACGGTAGGGAAAAAAATTGTGACGATTCCAAACAAATGTAGTCATTTTTACGGAATAAAAAGATTTTGACTTTGACTTTGACTTAGAGTTAGAGAGACACTGCGTCACTTTAGCGGAGCGTCACATCATTGGTAGTGGGGCGGCCATGTTGGTTTGTCACTTTTGAACGAGCAGTTCGTCCATGCACCACGTGCGTGACGAATCGCTTGCGATATACAATATACGATCACATTTAATCGATGTTAAAGTTGCTATCGAACTCTGTGAAGATCTATATAATCAATTAGTGCCTTTTTTTGTGATTAAATTTAACTAAAGAAGATTCTGTTATATTTTGTTATGGGCCTATCGCCTTCAAAAAAGCTTCCTCGCCCGCAAACCCACGTCGCCACCATGGACAACTGCGATGAAGCACCCTTGCAGTCTCGTTCATATAAAACAACAATATATAATATATCAAATAACAGAGAGCAACAAGGAAAACAAATAAAAAGGTATATTGGAAATATATACACGCTGGAACCATATTGATCTTTCGAGAACTTTCAAGTTGCGGAATGAACGCCAGCTGAGGTTTTTCCAAGAAAAGCATGTGGTCCTTCAAGAATAGCGTGAAGACGTTTTTAAGTCGGCAACGCATGAGTGACACCCCTCATGTTGCAAATGTCCTGAGGCTACGGTGGCTGTTTACCATCAAGCAGGTTTTTTTATACAACATCGGAAGGCATACGGCCCACCTGATGTAAACCAGTTACCGTTAGCCTATGAACGCCTGCAATATATTAAGTATCGATGCCTCCTCTGCTACTAACACAGCAACTCCATAGGAGCTTACTGATGACCTCACTCACACGCATTGTTATTTGACTGCAGTTTTTCTGTGAGGTGGAGGCACTTACACAAATGCTTTGATGCACCCTACCTCTCTTAAAGACATCCAGATGAAGACAGACAGACATTTCACGGACGCAGATATTTGGGAATCGAAGCCACGTGCATTCGTGTCAAAGTCGCGTCATTCACGGCTGCGCCACCCAGCTCGTCTAGGCTTATTTGTCACTATACATAAGAAAAATATTGCTACCTTCAAATAAAGTTGACTTACTCTCTAAGGTTGATACCGAGCCACTTACGCCCCAAAACCTAAACACGAGTCAAGCTACTACCCTCGTAATAATTTTTCATCACATATACCTTTAATAAGACCCTCGGAACAGCCGTTAAAGGGAACATTATGGGTTACTAAGTTCGTGTTTATTGAGCCCTCGTTAATTTCTCTTATGTTGTGCTAAACGAGATTCGGTTTAGTTTTTTGTTGTAATTTATATCGTTATATTAGCCAGAACGCAATAAGTTTTAGTTGTTAAGATTGGAATTAGTGATATAATTGGAGTTAGAGTAGCTATTTTAGCAAGAAAAGTGTTTACTATCCACTTTGTGTCAACGAGCGCTGCGCAAAATTTATTGGTTAATAGATTCAGGCGTTATTTTGCGAAAGTCAAATTTACATGCAATTTGATGTAACCTGCTTTGTGTGCTTCAGCCGCGAATTAGTTCATGCGGCCTAGCGGTGCCGGCACCCACCCACTACCGTTAGTGGATGCAACATGCCAACGCTGCCATGGCTGCTCCGGTAGTCTCTGCCTCGGGTGGCAGCGACGGTGGTGATGCGGTTTCTGTTCCAGATGGCGGACGACCGCAGCAGCCGAGACAGAGACTAAAGTTTAACAGCAACAATTGTGTACGATTTGATGTAATAAATATACTTAGTCAGGCCATAAATACTGTTACAATTAAAAATAAACAAAATATTACATTTGAATTTGGAATCTGTCATTTTTAGGGTTCCGTACCCAAAGGGTAAAACGGAACCCTATTACTGAGGCTCCGCTGTCCGTCCGTCCGTCCGTCCGTCCGTCTATCACCAGGCTGTATCTCTTGAACCGTGATAGTTAGACAGTTGAAATTTTCACAGATGATGTATTTCTGTTGCCGCTATAACAACAAATACTAAAAAATAGAATAAAATAAATATTTAAGGGGGCTCCCATACAACAAACGTGATTATTTTGCTGTTTTTATAGATAATGGTACGGAACCCTTCGTGCGCGAGTCCGACTCGCACTTGGCCGATTTTTATATGATTCTTCATTGAGTTTTCTCATTTTAGCGCCAATACATTATACAATATTTTGCGATATTAAACTGGAGTGGGGTGATAAAGAGAACCGAATCGCTGTGATTGCATTACACAAAGTAGGTATGGAGCCAAATGCAATTTTTAAAACTCTCCATACTCTTGTTATTAGTAAAATGTTTGTGTACTGGGCTATTAATAGGTACAATGAGACCTCCTCTGTTTGTGACAGAAAAAGATCTGTAAGGGAAAGAATTCGAAGAAATCCTGTCCGAAAGCAAAAGAATTATCTCGGGAGATGAAGATAGCACCTAAAACCATGTCGCATATTTTAACCCTTCGAAGCCCGGGTGGTCGTATACGACCGCGAAATGTATGGGAAAACGTATATAACGAGTTCTGACTGCTCAAAAGATGACTTAGGACTTGCAGCCTATAAGAGAGAGAGAGAGGTCATTTCTTAACTGATAATTTAAAAAAGAATAGGGTGGTAAAATCGAAACAACTACTGAAGCGGTACGCAAAGGGAGGTTATAGAAAAATTTTGTTCACGGATGAGAAAATTTTTACAATTGAGCAACAAACAAAATGCCCGTATTTATGCTCAAATCTCTAAGAAACCTTCTTAATTAGTCGACAGACTACAACGTGGGCACTATCCGACTTCAGTGATGGTTTGGTGGGGTATTAGCTATGAAGGAGTGATTGAGACATACTTTTGTGAAAAAGGTATCAAAACACCGGCACATCTGTATTATGATACCATTCTTGAGAAGGTAATGAAGCCCCTTAACAACACCATGTTCAATAACCAAGAATGGTCCTTCCAACAAGACTTGGCGCCGTGTCATAAAGCTCGGTCTACGCAGTCTTGGTTGGAAACGAACGTTTCGGACTTCATCAGATCTAAAGACTGGCCGTCGTCTAGTCCCGATCTTAATCCGCTGGTTTATGATTTATGGTCAGTTGTAGAGAGTACGGTTTGCTCTAAACGCCATGATAATTTGGATCCCTAAAACAATCCGTACAATTGGCAGTGAAGAATTTTCCCATGGAAAGAGTGCGATATTGAGTATTAATAACTGGCCTCGACGTTTAAAGGACTGTATGGCAGCCAATGGAGACCACTTCGAATAAGCTTTTATATATTTTTTTTTATTGTTTTATATTTATGTATTAAACTAACACACTGTAAAAGTAATAAATTTTATTTGCAAGGGAATTTTTTTTTCTTTGTTTCAGTATTTATAATAATAATAAATAAATAAATATTGCCGGACAAATTACACAGCGCCACCTAGCCCCAAAGTAAGCGAAGCTTGTGTTATAGGTACTAGACAACTGATAAACATACGTAAATACATTTTTTTTTTTGGAAATACATAGTATTATACATAGAAAATATCCAGACCAATAAAAACAGACATGTTGTTTTTATGGTAAGACTAGGTATATAACTTTTTTTTATCGTCTGGAATCATACACGAATGCAGCCCACCTGATGCAAAGCGGTTACCGTAGCCTATAAACGCTTGCAATACATGAAGTATCACTCGTGCGATGCCACTTCTGCTGCTAACACAGCAGCTCTATAAGAGATTACTGGTCACCTCACTCACACAGAGGAACACAATAATCCTCTAGGGAGTTGTCATTTGGCTGCGATTTTCTGTGAGATGGAGGTACTTCCCCAGACGGGCTGCTTTGATGCGCCCTACCTCTCTTACGTAAAATTAATTAATAATCTCTAAATATTAATACTTAACTCGTTTACTTGTAACGATTTTATTCATTGACTGGAAGAGTTCCTTTACAGAGACAAGACCGCCTTTGCACCACACTATCATGTATTTGCATAAACATAAATATATTTTTGGGGTAAAAACATTAAACGTAAGAAAGGAAAACATAGACAGAGAAAGAAAAATCTGAACTCTATTCTATAAAAGATTGAAGCAAATTTTACATGCAAGCTCCTAAAAGTGACAACGCGCGAAAGATAGTTCATAATGCAATCAGTAGAGCTCAAACAATATTGTATGCATTTATACACACCGTTAGTTCATGTCAACCCACCCACTACAAGTAAGCAGAAAAGGCGACTATGATACATTTAATGCATTCTCAACAATTCGTCATAGTCATAATTAATATGCGATAAAACTTTTATAATTCCGTGGAACATATACGGGCCTATGTAGGTTGTTTACCTTTTTAGAAAACAATACGGATTGTCGAATAGTCGAATCCCATTAATCTGAGTCACACTTTCCATACTAAATTATTTCAAATAAATTTATGGAATAAATTTAGTTTTAGTACTTGCTGTGGTTCCGTCCAATATTTTTGGTTTTTGAACGTTTTGTACTTTCAAATCAATTCACTATTTTAATCCAGTTTTAAATTTAAGAAACCAGAACCAATGTATTGATGTAGGGGCAGTTGATGATGAAGTGTTGGAGCAAGTGAATAAAACTGTATTTTGGATGCGCTTTCATCAGGGATGGAGGATACACTGCTGATGTGGAAAGACGAGTGTGTGCTGGGATTAGTGTAAATTGAGCGTCGAGAAAACTTCTTTGTAGTAAAAACTTGAGCCAGAATGCACAGGCCGCTTTACAAAACGCAGTGCTGGTACCAACGTGAGAAGCGAGTGATGGCTATGGAAGAGATGAGAGAGAGAGAGATGAGATATGAGAGATATAAGATATAAGCTATGAGAGAGCATGAAACTAGAATAAACATGTTCGAAACGCGAGCGTTGCCCAAAACTTGTGGCGTAACGCTTGTTACTGCGTTCGCCATGATGATGTGAGAAACATAGTTGGACTAAAAGAGAGTGCCGGTGTTAAAATAAGAAGATACATGCTCTATTGGTTCGGACATGTAGAGAGAAAACAGGAAGAAAGAATCACAAAACAGGTACACAATGCAAAAGTAGAGGAGCCGAGGAAGGCCAAGACTTACCTACAATGATCAAATTGATCGTGTTTTAACAGAAGGTGATATCAGGAGTTTTAGAAACCGACGAGCATGCATAAGAAGAAGAGCAAAGAGTGCTAATGAAGGGAGTAAAGTGTGTGAAGACCGAGTCATGTGGCGCTCGATTGTTTCTACCTACCTCTATTTAAATTTAAGAATGATATTAAGCCTAGCCTAAACGGATTTAAAAATATCAGCGCTGTTGTAGAACATCACAATGTTTACATATAAACTAAAAAAATAATAAAAAAGTGTGGCATCGTCACTCCAAACAGCTATAGTAGCTAAAAAGTATAAGATTTTTGCAATACAAATGCAGCACAAAATGAACAGCATAGCCATCTGCACGCAACCCTATCTGGTAAGGGTAAATCAAACACAAAATCAAACCAAGGTAATTGCTATGGATAGACAGTATACATGCTATACAATCTTCATACGTAGACTGAACAATATGAAGTACATTGAATTCGGAAATATACCTCAAATGTCATTCCTGATAATCCAGTGACATGATTTGTCAAGAACCTACGAAATAACAGAAATTCTTCTGATCCATACCCAGATGCTATAGGTAATATAAGTATTAGACATATAAGTAATCATTATTATTATTATACTATGAGTATCGGTAGATCAAGAGTCAATATATATATACGTGACAATGCAAGAATCGCAGCTAGAAAAGTGCTAACTGTATACTGAATAATTAAGAATACCTATTTTGCTGCGATAAAGGTATATGCGATAAAGGACGTATGGTAAATGCCATTATTGTTTGTTAAGTAGGTTGTCATGTCAATAATTTAAAACTCAGAAAGATGTTAATATAAATACGTACATATTACCATCTTTATGAGGCCGGCAGTAGTTCGCATGAACTAATGGGGGAGCGGAAGCACACAAAGTAGTTTAGATCAAATTGCCTGTAAATACATATTTATGATATATAGTCGACCACTCTACTCATAATGTTTCCTTAAATCTCATATATATTTATATATATATATACGGACATAGTGCACTACACGTACTTTCTCATTAGAGAATTGTATTAACGGTAATCTTAAGTACTTTCCATCAGGTGGGTCGTATGCTTGTATGCCTCCTGACGTTATGTAAAAAAATCCTACAGTAGACATGTACTTATTTAAACAAAGTAATTGCTATAATCTACCGTACTCTACATAGCGTTTTTATATTTGTAAATATGTACAAAAATTGCTAGTTTAAAATAATAAAAAATGAAATGCAGTTAGTAGCATTCGAACTGAGGACCTATGGGACCATCCATACGGGGGGACCAAATATATAAAAGTCTTAATGATGAGTAGCTGATATTAATGCTTAACGCAATGCACAATTTTTTATCGCATGAATCATCGTAAAGTCGCATTTTTCAGGAAATACACACGTATAGATCAACATATAATCTTATCTTATCTAAATATAAATTTTGGTCCCAGTTGTTAAAGCCATTTTTGATATACATGAAATATATATACAAGAATTGCTCGGTAAAAACATATAAGATTTTGCATTGCGCTACCTACTTTGTATATTCTGAGACTGCATCGCGATAAAATGGTTCAACGCTCGTGTCCTCGTTCGCGATAAATCCGTTATACCATTGCTTTCTTTGTTCATCTCGATTGTATTATAATAATCGTTACCAAATGATGTACTTGTTTCTTTTGCACGGAACCCAAACGCGGTGTAAAAAAAAACAATGACCCCTATTATGGCCGAATTAAGCATTTTGGTGTTCATAAACTATTCAATAATTCAAATTTGGTAATGTCAAGTTACGCAAGATAGCCGGCGCCACAAGTAGCCGACGACATTGCTAACTTACAAACATTATATTAACGTGGACATGTCCTCGTGTATACATACAGTTTATTTTTGTTTGTACGTCGGACGTTATAGTAGTCACTTGGTTTAAGCTTGCTCGTGAGCATTTGCAACCCAAGCACGTATCCACCTTTGCCCTTCCACTGCATGGGCATCCATTTCGCGGAACCTTACGGGAGATGCTGTTTGGGTAATCTTCTGATAAAGTAAAGTGAAGATTATTTGACTATTTTATTTTAAGCAACCACATTAAAAGTAACCCAATGGAGTTATATTTAGTAACAAAATAAAATAGTAATTGTAAATAGCCTTAGCGCTTTAATAGATAGGAAGGCTTTTTTTATACCACTAAGGTGGCAAACAAACGTACGGCCTGCCCGATGGTAAGCAGTTAACTTAGCCTATGTACATTTGCAACATCAGCGATATCACTCTTGCATTGCTGACCTTGTAAGAACCTCTTCACGCCTTTCTTGAAGACCCACCTGCTGTAGTCCCTTGGGAAAACTTCTGGAACTTTCTTTCTCTGAAACCGCACAATACGCGACCACTGCGGTTCCAACATATGACCTCCCAGCTATCGGCGAGCTACGCGATTGTAAAAAAAAGCTGCCGGCATAATGTCGAACAACTCCATAGAACACAACCCATTATACAATCGGTATAATACGCAAAGTTAGACAAAATCTTTTCTCAAACTGAAGGGCTCAATACCGTGTGTGAGTTCAGGATCATCGATAATCCTTACAGCTCGTCTCTACACCGAATCACAAGGTTCAAGCTGGTATTCAGGTTCTCCCGCCCAACGGTGGCTACGGTACTCCATATGCGGCCTAACTTAGGACTTCACACATAACATAAGTCTTTGCCACGAGCTGAAGTACTGTTTGTCCCCGTTGAGCACACCAAGTTTCTTTGACGCTAGCTTAACCTTATGTTCTAGGTAACTTAGGCACTGAATATCGCTGAAGATCTCGACACCGAGAATCCCAATACTCTTGGCAATGATGAGTGGCGTGTTCTGGAATTGGGGGACCACAGCAAACTCAGTGTTCTTATCGGTGAAAGCGCAGACTTGTGTCTTGGTAGGGTTGAATTGAACCAAGTTCAATCGGCTCCAGTCAGACACTTTACTCAAAGTAAATTCTACTTCACACAAGTCTAACGCGTTTTTCCTCCACAAGTGAACGAAGGATACTAGCATGGCCTGTACAGTAAAAGCCCCCGGCGCTGTCATCCGCATAATAATGAATGCTATCGATTGATAACATGTCATTGATGTGCAGCAGAAACAGATCAAGTCGTGATCCTCTAGGTATGCCAGTCGTGTATAAATACACGTACAATACAATACTCGTACATTACTTTGGAGTGGGGAGGTTATGGCAATAGGTCTGTAATTTGATGTATCTGATCTGACGCTCTTTTTGTGCACAGGGTGCACATTGGCGGTCTTCCACGAAGACGGGTCTTGCCCAGTAGAGTACGAAAGCCCAAAAAGGCGCGTCAGCACAGAACATAACTCAGGAGCACACAGCTTTAGCACCACTGCCGGTATGCCATCTGGCCCACATGAGTTATGAATGTCGAGGGAGAGCAACGCCCGTTGGACATCTCGCTGGTTTATTAAGATTTCTGGCATTGAGCTACTGCACCTCGGCATGGAAAGTGGCACAGCTCCCCCGTCATTTAATGTCGTGTTAGAGGCAAAGAGATTACCCAGTAAATTGGTTTTCTCTTTAGCACTATAGACTATACTGCCATCCGGTTTTTGCAACGGTGCATGGACATCTTACAAAAGTTTCCCTCGGCAGTTTTAGCGAGCGACCAGAGAACACGGTTTGCAAGCCGCTCGCCAACTCTACCGATGAGGCTGGAATAATTATGTAATATCTATATTTTCTAACTCACTTACTTCCTCAAATTTTAAAGCTCCTCGGTTCCTTAGGCTGTTGATACTACCTTCTGATAAAAGACGACTACAGTAGTAATGACAGATGAGTCTTCGCCTTTTTTGTCTCCTACATCTTTCTAGTTTCGCATTGTGTACATATCTCTTTCGTCACTATTTCCTCTTGCATTCTTTCTACATAATGGAGCATGTCTATACTTGTATTGCCACCGACAGTCAATTCCAGACAAAATTTCTGTTTACGAGATCATCATTGCAAACGCTTATCGTTGCTATTTCACGTCATTATTATTATATGAATTCATATCATTGTGGTATCTTTGTGCGTTGTATGCAAAAATAAGATATTTAGATAGGTATTTAATCACCATAAGTTGCCATAAATACCGTCTTCTTCAAGTCAAACCAAACATGCCCAAACTATGAACTTATTGGATTTAC
Organism: Pyralis farinalis; assembly: GCA_947507595.1. Lineage (NCBI taxonomy): Eukaryota > Metazoa > Arthropoda > Insecta > Lepidoptera > Pyralidae > Pyralis > Pyralis farinalis. The sequence goes on from OX382260.1 coordinate 8,369,840, forward strand.
GACCTGCACCTGCAGCAGTCGTAGTAAGCAAAAGCAGCTGATGCTCAGTTTAATTGTGCCACATTATTACTGTATTGTCATGAGACACACTCTAGATGTCAAGTATAATAACGATATAATTATTAAACTTAGTACTTAGTACACATAGGTCTAACTATAAAAACACATTAAATGTTAGGTTGAATTTAGCTTAAGTTACTTTACAAGTACAGTTCATCATTTTTAAATATATTTATATCTGAAATATACAGTAGCTAAACATATTTCGCATATTAATATATTTAAACAGCCATGAATTGTGCGTTCAGCATTTTTTTCCTTAAACCATCCTACATTCCGTTATTTCATATTAAATGTTGAATACCTACCCTTTATTTTTTAGGAACACGTGTAAGTTTTTTTGGTACGAGCTGGCACCTATAAAAATGTATATGTAAAAGTTGAGTTGACATTGGAGAATTAGCTTAGAATAACAGTAATGAATATGTTGTTTGTCGCCTCATCCATATTACGCTAGCAGACGTGTAAACACGAAGCAGAAAGCCTTGCGAGATTTGCGTAGGAGTCGAGATTTGGGTCGTCAGTTAATAGTGTTAATGCATACGTTTATGTAATGCTATCTTCTACGGAGCAAAAATCATCTTCTATAAACAATGAACAATCGTGACCTGAATTTGTACAGTTAAGTTATAATAGAGAGATATAAACAGCATATTAACAAGCGCGATAGGTATTTTTATTCAATAAGGAATTAGACGCGTATGTTTTTTTTCGTGTAAAAAAAAAACAGTGGGAACCTTCCACATAGGTTTTATGTAGTTACGCTGTCATTGAAGCTAGGTTAAATTTATTTAATTCGGTTTCTTTGGTTATTTAAACTTTGAAATTCTTTTTAGCGTAAAGCGTAAGGCTTGTAGACCGTATTCGCAATGATGATATTAGAAACAGAGTTGGTCTGAAAGAGAGCGAGACATGCTCCGTTGGTTCGGACATGTAGAAAGAATGCAGAATGAAAGAATGACGAAGCAGATATACAATGCAAAAATGGAAGGATGTAGAAGCCGAGGAAGGCCAAGACTTACCTACCATGACCAAATTGGTCGTGTTCTATCAGAAGGTGACGTCAGGAGCCCTAGAAACCAGCGAGCGTGCATAAGAAGAGGAATAAATGTTAAAGAAGCGAGTGAGATATGTAAGGAGTTATACGTGTCCTCACCGGAATTTAAATCGGGAACCAGTCGATTAAAGGGGTGTTCTTTATCCACTGGGCTACCACTACTCATCAATTCAATCTTTGCAAATAATTTTATTGACAGCGTTGTTTTAGTGTATTATAGATGATGAATACATCTTTAAGAAATTGAATTTTATGTATGTATGTATAGATCTTGATAAGACTTAATTGAAACTCTATAATTATATGACATTAATACTGACTTTTATGTTAGGCTACTTATTTCGTGACTTTGAAAATTTTCGCAACTATATTTCGAAACTACAACAGCCACATTAGCTCATTTTTATTCAACTTAATGCGAATCCACCTTAAAACTTAAGATTTTACTGCCAAATTTACTTAGAAATGGATGCGGCGCTATAATTTTTTTCCGAAGTTATTGTACTGCTTATTTTTTTTATATCACTAAAGTGGCATATAAACGTACGGTCTGTCTGATGGTAAACAGTCACCGTAGTTTACGGACATGACATTCATGCGTTGCTGACCTTCTTAAGAATTCCACGTTGTAGTCTCTTGTGAAAACCTCGCCTGTTCATTCCACGGTAACTTGTGAGTTCTCGAGAGAATACTTCTCTGGATCCGCACAGTACGCGACCATTGTGGTTCCAGTGTGTGAGGATAAACTCGGTCCCGGTGGTTACATGACACATGACTGTAGCCAGCGTAGTAGGAATTCAAATCTTATTGTATATACAGTATTATTATGCATAAGAACGGATTAAAGATTTAAGTGTCAGGCTAGATTTGGTCATGACTGTACAATACAACTCTAGAATACAATAAATTACTGTATATTATTGTATTGTAGAGTAAATGTATACAAATTTCATAGCGAAAAATAGCTTAGTAAAGAAAACAAGCGACCGCTTGACAGCGACTATAGAAGTTTATAAACGCTTGCAATATAAAAAGAATTGCTTGCGTGATGCTGTCTTAGCTACAGAGGTTAGGATAAGGCTTTAAGATAGGTTGAGCATCAAAGCAGCCCGTCTGGGGAAGTACCTCCTCCTCACAGAAAACGCTAGAGGGTTGTTGTGTTCCTGTATGTGAGTGAGGCCACCAGTAAGCTCCAGGAGTTGCTGTGTCAGCAGCAGAGGTGGCGCGAGTGATAATTAATGTATTAAAAGCGTTCATAAGCTACGGTAACCACTTCACATCAGGTAGGCCGTATGCTTGTATGCCTTCCGAAGTTGTATATAAAAATAGATAGGGCGCATGTGAGCGGTCCGACTGGTAAAGTACCTTCGCTTTACGAATACCTACTATAGTCGAGTATTCCCTGAAGAGTTGTTGTTTCTGCGGGTACAAGTGACTTCATGAAATCCGGCAAGTGCGAGTCGGACTCGCGCACGAAGGGTTCTGTACCATTATCTATAAAAACGGCAAAAAAATCACGTTTGTTGTATGGGAGCCCCCCTTAAATATTTGTTTTATTTTAATTTAATTATTTATTCTTAAAGTGAATATATAAATAAATATTCTGTGAATACTTCAAGGATCTATATGTTGCCGTTATCAATATCGAGCAAAAAAATCACGTCTGTTGTATGGGAGCCCCCATAATTATTTATTTTATTCTATTTTTTAGTATTTGTTGTAGCGGCATCAGAAACACATCATCTGTGAAAATTTCAACTGTCTAACTATCACGGCTCATGAGATACAGCCTGGTGACAGACGGACGGACAGCGGAGTCTCAGTAATAGGGTCCGTTTTACCCCTTGGGTACGGAACCCTAAAAATGTTGTTTATAGGTATATATAGTAAGAAAATATTCTTAGTGTTATCCCGTTTCCTAATCATTGGGATTGGTTGAAACCACTACTGAATAATAAAGAACGAAGATACTGATTTTGTAATGGAGCATCCATACATCCATCCAGCCATCAGACCTCCAAAACCCACAGGGAAAATCAGACCTTTCTTACGTTAGGTCTTGTTGAAATCTTTTTCTTTCTTATGCCTTGCAGACTTCCTCACGATGTTTTCCTTCACCGCCGATAGTAGTCAGTTGGAGCAAGGTCTGGCGAGTACAGAGGATACCGTATGGTTTCTATCTGTAGCTCCTGTAGAGTTACAACGATCGATGCACGAGTCGGGGCTATTTACTGCCAGTTTCGCCATCATTGTTGGAAGTTCGGCACAGTAAACATCTCCTGTTATTGCTTGACTAAATCTGAGAATCTTGATAGTGAAGAACGCCATGAAGAGACCACCAAATAGTTACCATTACCTTTTTATTCGTATGGTTTGGTTTAGGGCACTGTTCCGGTGTTTGAATCACCCATTGCATTTTCCGCTTACGGTTATCGTAAACAATCCACTTTTCGTCACATGACACAATTCGATCCAATATTCCTTCATTTCTGTACCGATTCAACAAGGCAACACAGGTTTTATCACGCGTTTCTTTCTGGAGATCAGTCATGAGGCACCCATTTTTCATATTTTTTTTTTCTTGCTGATTGTACACAAATTAGTCAATATTGTAGGTAAGGTTAAACCATGCCGCTAATTCTTGGGTAGTTTGACTCGGATTGGTTTTGTCCATCTCCTTCAATTCAGCGTTGTTTACCTGTGTGGTCTTCCACGAAAGCGTTTAAACCAAAACTACACGGTGCGTTCATTAGCGGTCTCCTCTCCAAACGCAGCATTGATATTGCGAGCCGTTTCTGCCGCGTTAGTTCCGCGTCGGAACTCCTATTCAAAAATACTCAGATTTTCGAAGTATGTATTCATCTTTCCCGTCCACGCCAAAAAAAAATTTCGAAAATCAAATGTCAGTTTTTAAAAGACAAACCTCATAGTTATCATCTGAAAAAAGTTTCACTCGAAAATTTCACGCCATGAAGGTTTAATGTCAATTCAAAGTATATATTACTATAAAACGGCAATTCCATACTTTAACCCCTATTAATATATGTACTTGAAACCGAAAAAGATGAATTTAGTGGTACATACCCACGCCAGATTTCGAACCATTAGATAATAGGCCAGTTCTTTATTCACTGAGTTATCACTGCTCAGAAACAAATAACAATATGATTATATAAAAAAATGTTAGATGTGTCTAAGTATAATCAGCGAGTGTGCGTGAAAAGCCATGAGCCATGAGTGTTAAAGAAGCGAGTGATGTGGGTAAGGACCGATTCATTGAGCACTTGACTCTCTCTGCCAACACCTTAGGGGACTTAGTGAGAATATAATGAAGAATAAGAAAGACGTATCTAATAAAATTAACATCAGAAGCCGAAAGACAGAAAAATATTTTTTTAAGAATGCTACCTACTTACACCACAGAAGTCAAAGCTTTTATAAATATTACATTTACGTTTGAAGACACTAGAAATAAGGTTTGTGTAGGCGTTTAAATCAGCCAGCAGAAGATTTTTTTGTTATAAGAATCGAAAACAGTGGTATATAGAATTAAACATAATTAAAATGTAACGGAAAGATAATAAAGACTGATATCAAATGAGGTAACTAAGAAATTGACATGTTTTGTCGTACCTCTTTGATCGTAAAATGTTAATACGATGCAGGTATACCATAGTAGAGATATATATGCAGTAGGATAACTTCAAAGAAACGTTGGATCACCGCAGTCAGGTAGTGGAAGTGGATAAAAATGATTATATAATTATTCTTGAACAATCGTATTGAAAATCACTAGGCTATCACGAACAGTACCCAGTGCCCGTTGTACACAGCACAGTAGCCCAGTGGATAAAAAACCGGCCTATTATCGGTCGGTGTGGACATTACCACTAAATTTGTGTTTTTGGATTTATATACATATTATACATCACTTGCTCGAAGTTGAAATTATATGTCCAAGAAATTAGATTTCAAAATACCTGTAACCTAACTTAAGAGAGGTCAGGTTTTTCCTCTTGGTTGTGGAGGTCTGATGTCAGTCGCTCCATGTCAGTTCTTCGCCAAATCCTTAGACTTAGGTAGCAAAACTTGCCAATCCTAATGGATTAGGAAACAAGGTAACGGAAAGAAAAGGAAGAATGGTATTGAAAATTATTGTGAAGGCGGAATTATCTGAAATCACGTTACGATAATAGCCTTTGACGTTACTGATAGTAACAGATTCAATTACGTCAAATAGAATGATAAAAAAACTCAGATGAATAACAGTTAGGACTGAGTGAATAACAACAGAACGACGTTTAATCTTGTTTTAACTTATTAAGTATAGATACAAATGAAGAGATTTAAAATTTAATTGTCACTTGTAGTCAGTCACCAGTGGATCCTTTACGAAAACGAGCTCGGTGGCGCAGTGGTGAAACGCGCTGTTACGCTACTTTGACACCAACGCTCGTGGGTTCGATTCCCACACAGTACAAACATTTGTGTGCATGAACATGTCTGTTTGTATTGGTCTGGGTATTTTCTATGTATAATAAGTATGTATTTACAAAAAAAAAATGTATTTACGTATGTTTATCAGTTGTCTAGCACCCATAACACAAGCTTCGCTTACTTTGGGGCTAGGTGGCGCTGTGTAATTTGTCCGAGAATATTTATTATTATTATTAAATTGAAAACGTCCGTGGCACCAGTTAGATACAGGGAAGGCAAACTATAAACTATGTTTAAAAGCAAATTGAGTCCAAAGTAGCTGATGATGAGTGAATGGTAGTCCTGTATGTGGCACCTTTCATTACAAGTTAGGTACTTGACATCGCAGTTACTGCATAAGCGGAAGTATGCGGCGAATTACAAATGATTAATTAATGAGACAACCGCCACTTTTCGACTGCCCTGGTATTATTTTGTTTTTTTTTTTTCAACATAGGAACAGCTTAGTAGCTTACTTGTGACCTCGCTTACACGCAGAAATATAACACCTCTCCAGAGTTGTTACTTTTCTGCGGTTTTCTGTAAGGTAGAGGTACTACGGACGGGCTGTTTTGATACGCCGTGCCTCACTTATAACCCATGCCCCATTTATGATGGCGAATAAACTACAGGGATTACAGAACTCTCCGTTATCATACCCATAGATCTGCTCCAAATTATTATTTTTTAGTTTACTCAATAAATTTTCACGCATAAGACTGCGAAAAATGAATTTTAAGAGTTATTCATGACCGTCCTCAGGATTCCTATAGGAGAAACATAATTGAACTTTTATTACAGTAGCAAAAGTGCATGGACGCAATTTGGGCAATACTTCAGTTAGTTACATACATATAGCTTATCAGTAAAATATTGTTTTATTTTTTTTATACAAAACGTCAATTTAATAGGTAAGTACTTAGGTACTAAAAGTAAATGATCACACTTAGATTAGCCTAAACATAAATCATTTTTCTTATCTTTATACAAGATTTGTAAAACAGGTAATTATTAAATTCAATTACTTACAAACCTACAGTCCACCTGATGTAAAGCGATAACCGTAGCCTATTAATGCTTGCAATACATTAAGTATCAGTCGCGTGATGCTACCCATGCACCTAACACAGGTAAGCAAGTAGATTATAAAAAGTAGCAGTGTGCATCATATCCAATTTTTTCTATCTTCAGAACACAACCCGTTATACAATCGGTAGAACATACACAAAACAGTCAAAATCTCTCCTTAAACTTAAGGGTTCAATATCGTGTGTAAGCTTAGGATCGTCTATAATTCTCACAGCTCGTCTCTGAACGGAGTCACACAGTCCAAGCTGGTATCCAGGTGCTCCATCCCAAAGGTGACTGCAGTACTCCATGTGCGATCTGACTGCGGCAGTGTCCAGAGATAACTGTAAATACATTCGTACTCTACCTAAAATGCCTTTGAAATGAGATTTGGATAACAGACATTCAAAGAAACATTATAAAGAATGGTTCAAATTCAAGTAGTCCAAGGAAGAGAGATTTTTAAGAAAGGTTGGGTACGCATCAAAGCAGCCCGTCTAGTGAAGTACCTCGACCTCACAGAAAACCACAGCCTAATAACAACTCCGTAGAGGGTTGTTGTGTTCCTGCGTGTGAGTGAGGTCACCAGTAAGCTCCTATGGAGTAGCTGTGTTGGCAGCAGAGGTAGCATCCCACTTCGCAGTGTTCATAGGCTACAGTAACTGATTTACACCAGTTGGGCCGTATGCTTGTATGTCTCCCGACATTGTATAAAAAATATTTGATGAGTATAAGTCCAATGGGAATTGGCCGATGGCTTGTATTCTTTCCACTTAATTCATCCAGCAGATAAATAGTAAATTACTTGTGTCAAATGGACCCAAGTAATCTTACGAGTGTGCGTACGGAACCCGAAAAAGATGTTTAATTGCAAGACACTGTAAAGAAAACTAACTAGCCTTTTGCTAAAAAGTCACCGTAAGTTGGCAAAGTAACATCAATTACTCGGCTGTAGGTATAGGTATTTTATCATTTATCCTGTGGAGCTGAACAAACTTGGACGGAGTTACGTTATCGATTCTAGTCACAGCCAATGCTCCGAGGAAAGAATGGAGTCGTAATGTACTGGATAAGCCTTCAAATTTATTTGTCTATCTATCTACCTCCAGGGAGTTGTTATTTGCCTGCGGTTTTCTGATAGATGGAGTCACTTCCCCAAACGGGCGACTTCATACCGTCTACCTCTCTCTACCCAGTTGAAAATAAACGGACATGTTCATGCACACAAATGTTCGTCTGTGCGGGAATCGAACTCATGAGCGTCGGTGTTAAAATTGCGTTACTGACCACTACGCTACAAAGCTCATCAATAATTCCTCTGATGGGCCTTTTAAATTCATTTTCGATTAAGAACAGGACCACTTACTCGGCGGTGATGGAAACCATCGTGAGGAAACGCGTACGTCCTGGAAATTATATTTAAAAAGACTTGTGACCTAGAACATAGATCTAACATCAAGCGATCCATGTAAAAATCAGTTTCATCCTCGAATGCTTAGGCTTAGGTAACGGTTCCTGACAATTCTATGGATTAGAAAATGGAATATCGCAAAGAAGAAGAAACATCTGCAGATGTATACACGCTTATAATCTCTTGCTTAGTAGACATGAAAATCGTGCCTACTAAGCACGAGATTTGGCATGACGTTATAGATGGATAGTTAAAGTAATGAAAAACGTATGTAATTTAATTTTGAAGTAAGCAAAACAAACACCTAAAACTCCATGCAGATTTGTCAAGTTCTTACAAATGTCGTCGGTCAAGGAGCTCTTGATAAATCACTGTATTTGCAGTGTAGGTAGTAGTGAGCTACTAATATACTATAAACATTGTTTATAATCTACAGTAATCGCTTCTCATGCGGAACCTATTCTTGTTTAACTCAACGTTGTAAATAAAAAAAATAATTTCCATGGTTTATTGCAATTTTAATTACAATTTGTTTTAAATTACAGAACGAACTTTTGACGAGCTCGGTGGCTCATTCGTGAATGACGCGACTTTGACACCAACGCTCGTGGGTTCGATTCCCACACAAGGCAAACATTCGTGTATATGAACATGTCTGTTTGTCTTGGTCTGGATGTTTTAAGAGAGGTAGGGCGCATCAAATCAGCCCGTCTGGGGAAGTACCTCCACCTCACAGAAAACCGCAGCCAAATAACAACTCCCTAGAGGGTTGTTATTTGGCTGCGTGTGAGTGAGGTCACCAGTAAGCTCCCAAGGAGTTGCTGTGTAAGCAGCAGAGGAGGCATCGCGCGAGTGATACTTAATATATCGCAAGCGTTAATAGGCTACGGTACCCGCTTTATATCAGCTGGGCCGTATGCATGTATGCCTCCCGACGTAGTATAAAAAAAACGAAACATTCTTGGCGAGACTCACCCTTGACCAGTTTACTTAGTGATATCCCTACAGGAATAAGCACCAGGTTTGAAAGTTAGACGCATGCCACAAATTATATTGAATTGGTACGGTACAGAGCACATGTGTAAGATTTGAACTAATTTATTACTTAGTTATAGAATCCCTTCTAATGTAATAATCACGGAATGAACCCGACACCCCATGGCCATAATAGAATAATGAAGAGCCGGGTCAACTAGTGCACTTAGGCCTCTTTTGACACAATAGCTGACATTTGCGTTTTATTAGAATGGATAGTCACTTTTTGGAATTGGGAATAATGAGGGTAAATAAGGGATATAGATATAGCACATCAAATATGACCAGTCGTTATAAAAGACGAGCCACAACTGATTTGAATGTAAGTTTACGAAGAAAAGGAAAGATATATTTAAAAAAAACTGTATCATCGAACAAAATAAATTAAGTACATTATAGGAAAAAGAAGAAAAAGTTACATATAAAGAACATTAGTGGCATTAATAAACTAACCAATATACTATAATAGAATAGAATACACTTTATTGCACAAAAATAAATACATTTAAGTAACATGTTATTGCAAGAGTAAAATTTATGACTATACCTATTTCTACACATAGATATATATACAAACACTTAACACACTATACAAAGCAAAAAAAAATATTTAAAATCAGTGTAATGAGCAGAAAAATAACAAGGACACTAACAGACAACAATGTACGCACGTATAGCAATGCAAATACACACCTGTACATATATATACATATATTACTATAGTTAGATAGACAGATAGTGAGATTTTACAAGGTTTTGGAAGGACATTAAAGATTGTGTAAATCGAATAGAAAGTTGTAAAACATTACATAGTTACACAGCCCACATCGAGAACGATTTAGAGTAATACTGCGAAGAATGAAATGGCGTTTTCAGACGAAAGGAAAGAGTACTGCATGTACTACGATCGCAACGATCCCGTACCTCACTGGGATAGATGAAATGTTCTTTAAAGTAAATGGCAGAAGTAGGCATGAAGATAATAGAATAAAGAACAGAGAATACGTGCCAGTTACGACGTAATTTAATAGGGAGCTACTTGAGCTGAGAGCAAAATTCGGAAACATGATCATATTTGCGAAACCCAAATATAAATCGTATACAAAGATTTTGAAGACGCTCAAGTTTGTTTAATTGGTCTTCAGTGAGGTTAAGGTAGTCGGCATAGTCAAGAATGGGAAGGAGCAAAGACTGTACGAGTGAAATTTTGGTGCCAATAGGGATAAAGGTACGCAAACGACGAAGGGAGCCAGTTGCAGTAAACAACTTCTTTCTAACGTTGGCTATCTGCACTGATCAAAAAAAGGTTCTGTCAAATTAATGCCAAGATTCTCCACACTCCCACTATAATGGACCTGAATATTAAATATTATTGGAGTAAGAGTCTCCCAATCATATTAGAGATAAAGCGCGGACTGCCTATAATAATGGCTTGTTTTTTTTGTAGGATTGACTACAAGGCCGTTTGATACTCCATTCAGACATGGAATTAGGAAGAACTATTAAAATTATGTCAACAATAAATTTATCAATCTTATTACGTCTTACAAATTTCGCTTGTAATATTGCAGCTGTATGCATTTGAGTGAGTACGACGATTTCCAACGTTTATTTGAAGTTATCCTACTATATCGCTATCGTTCTACAAGTTTGTATATTCTAATAAGTTTAAGAATGCCCTTGCCCGTAATTTAAGTGTGTCACTGGTCAATGACAGGGTACCCTGGGTGGGTTTGAGTTTTTAGTCACATTTGCCTAAAAGCATCCGATCTAAATATAAAATGAAGGGAGGTAGCTAGCCCATAACTTGAATATACTATATTGTCTGCTATCCTATAAACACTTGCAATACATTAAGTATCGCTAGCGCGAAGCTACCTCTGCTGCGAACACAGCAACTCCTTAGGAGCTTACTGGTGACCTCACTCACGCCCGGAAACACAATCCTTTAGGAAGTTGTCATTTGGCTACAGTTCTATGACGTGAAGATACCTCCCCAGACGGGTTACTTTTATGCGCCTTACATTTCTTTAATATGTAATTTACACGATATCTTTCTATCTACCTTCAAATGAAGTCCGTTGGAGGGTACGCGAGAGATTCGAGCGCCACATGAATGGAGCCTTACACGCCTCACTCGCTTCATTATCGCCAGTTTCTAAAGCTCCACCTTCCGATAATACAGGACCAATTTGTTCGTAATTTCGCGTTATAAATCTGTTTCGTTATTATTTCCTCTTGCTTTGCTTTTACATAATTCTAACTATATCTAGTTATGGTGTTCAGTAGTTATGGTGAATAAAACACAAACATTTGTTTATATAAAAGACAAACAAGCATACGGACTGCCTAACGATAAGCAGTTACCAGCGCCTATATATATTCTAGGGTGACACTTATGCGTTACAAATAGTCATACATACATGATCCTGATAACGTTAGATGCCTTTCAAAGTCAAAGTCAAAGTCAAAATCTTTTTATTCCGTAAAAATGGCTACATTTGTTTGGAATCGTCACAATTTTTTTCCCTACCGTGCAGTTCATGACTAGGTGAGCACTGATAAAAATACTGCCAAAAAACTCAGGCATCCCTCTTTTGGTATCCAAACAAATTTACATAATTTATTAATTACATTACAATTGGATCGACTCAATCCCAGGCATTTTTATCATTAATATAGTCAGATACTTTATAATATGCCCTGCTACACAATTTGGCTTTAATAGTAGTTTTAAATTTGTTTATTGACAATTCTCTTATATTGCTGGGAAGTTTGTTATAGAACCGTATACATTGCCCCATAAAAGAATTACTTATTTTGTGGAGACAGCTTGCATGTAACACAAGATTATGCTTATATCTAGTATTTATATTATGAGTATCACTCTTTTTACAAAATGAGTCTATGTTTTTATGGATATACAAAAGATTTTCATATATATATTGCGATGCGACTGTTAAAATATTTATTTCTTTGAATTTTTCTTTAAGGCTCTCCCGGGGACCAAGTTTGTAGATAGCTCTTATGGCTCTCTTTTGCAATAAAAAGATGGTGTTAATGTCCGCGGAGTTACCCCAAAGAAGAATTCCATATGACATAATACTATGAAAGTAGCTGAAATAAACTATTCTAGCCGTATCAACATCAGTGAGCCGTCTAATAGTTTTCACTGCATAGGCTGCAGAACTTAGTTTTCCTGATAATTTTTCAATTTGTGGGCCCCATTGTAGTTTGGAGTCAATTGTTATACCCAAGAACACAGTTGTCTCCACAGGGGCTAAATTAGTTCCATTAACATTGACATTGGTAGTCACCTGTCTTACATTAGGTGTTGAGAACTTAATTACTTTTGTCTTTTTATCATTTAAAAGCAGATTATTAACATTAAACCAATGCATAACTTTAGAGAGAGCATCGTTAACTTCGTCATAATTATCTAACTGTCTATTAATTTTGAATGTTAAAGAGGTATCATCCGCAAACAATACAATCTCATGTTTATCCTTTACATAATAAGGTAAGTCATTTATATATACTAAAAATAAGAATGGACCTAGAATTAACCCCTGTGGGACTCCCATAACTACAGGGGACCCCGAAGATCTTTTACCATTAACATCGACCTTCTGTATCCTATTGCCCAGATAAGAAGACAGAAGTTCGAGAGCCTTGTTCCTGATACCGTAGTGGTGTAATTTTCTGACAAGAGTGTCATGGTGCACGCAGTCAAACGCTTTAGACAGATCACAGAAAATTCCCAAGGCATCTTGCGAACCTTTCCATGCCGCGAATATACTTTTAAGCAAATGAATCCCTGCGTCTATAGTTGAACAACCTCTCGTAAATTTAAGGCCGTAGTGTAAAAATATTCTCTAGTTAAAAACCTAATATCACCCTTCCAGTATTTCTATAGGCCATGCAACACCCCCAAACCGCCGAACCCCCAACTTTTCCCGTGAACTCCAATTAATTATATCGAATAATGACTTGGTTCACTCTCGATACGACTCGCCTACGTGATTCAGCGGTCAATGGTTCATTTTCTTTTCACTTCTCATGTTCTTTGTATAGGGGGAATTACCTACTATATTTTCATAATTGAATGTCAAAGAGGAGAGGTTGTTCCTTTTACTACGCTAAAACATCAAAAATGCTCTTTGTAAAAAGGCTTATTACAGAATTGATGAATATGTAACTAAAGAAGTCTAGAAATAATTCAGACCAAGCCAACTTTTCTTAATTGATTGTTAAGAAGCCTATACTGGCAAGTTTCTTTCGGAAATGGTCATTTCCGAAATGCGAGCAGAATAAAAAAGGAAAATAAGAACGTAAGAGAATTGACTAATGTATAATAATGTAAGATGTGTTTAAGTGCCCGCGAGGGCGCAATGGTAAATAGATCATTTACATCCTTTTTCTTTTATTATCTTTATCTTTTTTCACTCAAATAAACATACGTACTTAACCGAGAAGACAAAATAGTAAAGTTCTCTTTATTGTAGTGTACAAAGTAAACCAGTTGAGAATGTGCGAGCTTGTATTGCCAGAGGAACACCTGGCTCGTCAATTATATAACAATTCAATTTTTTTTTTTAATTTGTCGGCCATTTTGACCATGTTCCTTAAGAGATAGGAACGGTGTTCCTGAACCTATTCTACTTTTTTATGCTGAATCCGAAATAGAAGTCAAAATTCGAATATTCGAAAAAAAAACGCACACACAGCGAAACATATAGATTTCATATAGGAATGGTGTTCCTGAAAAGCGCTATTTATGTCATTTTTAATATCGTTGGGTAGCATACAAACATACGGCTCACGTAAATTACCATAGCCTATGAGCGCTTGCAACACTAGAAGCATCGCTGAAGAACACAAGGTTCGAACAGTGCATGTTGCCACTGATGACATATGGAAGTGAGACGTGGTCGTATGGGGAAGCTCAAGGTCAATCAGCTGTGCTCGGGGTTTCTCTACAAGATAAAAACAGAAATGAGGATTGGAGCAGTAGAATTAAGGTAACCGACATAATCCAAAGGATAAGCAAGCTTAAACGGCAGTACAACTGCTGGGGAAGAATGGTTTTCGAGTGGCGTCCGCGTACTGGTACACGCAGTGTGGAATGACGCCCCACTAGATGGAGCGACGACCCCAAGAGTCGATGGATGCAGATGGCACAGGATCTAGTCGATGGCTCAAGAAAAGAGCCTATATTCAAAAGTGGACGAATACAGTTGGAAATGATGATGGTGATGAGTATTTAATTTTTACAGGCAATTTGATCTAAACTACTTTGTGTGCTTCCGCTCCCGATTAGTTCGTGCGAACTACTGCCGGCCGGCACCCACCCACTACCGTTAGTAGATGCATGCCGCTGCCATGGCTGCTCCGGTCGTCTCTGCGAGTGTTCGCCATCTAAAATGTGAACCGCATGTACCCGCCACCGTTGTTGCGCTGGCTGCTCCGGTCGTCTTCACGACACGTGTTTCGCCTCTCCACGAGGCATCCTCAGGGGCTTAGATGTTAGTCGTTACAATAACATGCTATGAGTCTGTTTTATTTAACTTAATTTTTGACGAGGTCGGTGGCGCAGTCGTTAGCAACGCTACTTTGTATGTGGATGATTATGACTGTTACACTCTCTGCCCACCCAGCAAGGGATTTCGCGTGAAGTTATAGTTAGATAGAATAATGTCTGCTTCTGGTCTGGGTGTTTTAAGAGAGGTAGGGCGTATCAAAATCACGTCACATAAAACCACAGTTAAATAGCAAATGCTCGGAGGTGGTACTTAATGTATTCCAAGTGTTCATAGGCTAGGTTTATATCAGGTGGGCCATATGCTTCTACTCAATGTTGTATGAAAAAAGGAATAAGGACTTCTTATACAAGAATAAATAAGTAAAGTCAGGGTGACAGTTCAATGAGTAGTTCCACTTACTTATTACATTGGTGTAGATTGCAGCCCGGTGGTGGAGTGGTTAGTAATGGCACTTAAACATCAAGGCTTGTGGGTTCGATTGCTACATAAGGTAAAAAATGACGGAGTCGGTTACACCACAATATGTCACGATTATAGTGGAATTTTATTTCTCACCATTACATGACAGCACGAAGCTCATCTTTATCTACGAAATGTATTATTTACCCGAAGAATTTTCACTTCACTATTATTAGCATTAAAAGCCGAAATTAAATTTCTGATCCACCAACACATATAGATCCCCGATAATAGAATCACCCGATAAAGTAACCTTCCGTGCGCGTTTACCCTAAAATAACATTTCCCATCATTTCCTTATAACAACACCAGTGCAATACAAAATTTTTCTACCGAAAGTGTTCCATTCCATTTTTAATTTAACTTTCTTCTACCGGGAATTGGAAGGTACGAAACTGAATGCAAGATTAGATTCCTTGTTTTCTGATCCGATGTTATTAATATTTTCCATTGAATTTATTTGAATACAATTGGGTTTTGATTCGGAAATCGTTTTTGTGGTAAATAAAATGTTTTGTGTAATTTTGTAATACGGTGTGCGTATAAATAATGAGAAATACACGGGATTTAGTCTTGAATTGAAACGATTTCTGTGAACGCAACACAAAGAATTTTCAGTTAAATGGTAGTACTTGATTAAGGTAGAAATTTGGAATCACAAAAAGAGCAAGAGACCAAATGAAAAGCAATGTTTCGATTAATAAACTCATTTCGCCGCCCGCCGCAAGCGTAATGTGTGGGATAGATCAAGTTTTGTAACATGTTTAATAAATCTATGTCTATCTCCTGTATGTTATATAAAATACAGGAGATGATCTCTACTCTTATCTGTTCGAACCTCTTGTGCTTGTAATAGCCAGAACAGTCTTTCTGTGCTATATTCATATTCATAGCAGACATTATTAACTATGTGTAGTATGAAATGCATGATATAAATATTTTGTGTACATTGCCTTGTATAACATTTTTATATTTTGTCACGTGGCAAACCAGCATACGCCTGACTAATGCGGTCACGTCCACCAACTCCGTTGCCGACAATCTTCTTCTCCATCGTTATCATGTTTCCTAATCTGTGAGGTAAGGATTTGACGAATATACTGAACATTTTCACTTGAACCCGGTTTGGTCACACAATTTCTTAGACGTGGCGTTTGAACGTGCATTGGATTTCCTCAATATGTTTTTCTTCACCTCTGAGCAAGAGATGCTTACAAACAAGCGCATGATTTATGTCCATGTTTGTAAGTAGGTATCTCTTGCCAAAACCGTGAATTTAGTGGTATACGCCCTCACAAGGATTCGAACATAACGCAAATAATATTTTTATGAAATACAAAAAAAATTAAAGAAATGTATATGTATGTATATCTTTTTTTTATACAACGTCGGAAGGTACATACACACATACGGCCCACCTAATGCAAAGCGGTTACCGTAGCCTACGAACACTTGTAATACATTAAGTATCACTCGAGTAACTCCTTAGGAGCTGACTGGTGACCTCACTCACACGCAGGAACACAACAACCCTCTAGGGAGTTGTTATTTTGCTGCAGTTTTCTGTGAGGTAGAGGTACTTCCCCAGACGGGCTGCTTTGATGCGGCCTAGCAATCTTACATTCCATGTGCCTATACGACACTCAGTTCTCCTCGTCTTGCCGGATTGAGCGTTGGATGGTGGGTGGCGGTCCCCACCGCCACATGCGATTAATCTCGCACCGATGAGGGCAGATCGGCCCGCGTCACCCTAATCCACGCACCTGTGCAGATTCTGTCCAGAATTGTAGTTAAAGTGGCATGGTCGAGGCGGCGTGAACGCTTCTGGTACCGACCCCTTGGTAAGGAAATATACGACGTTTTAGGAGAAAACTAAATTTTATCAACTAAAACGAGTGAAGTATGCAAGGACTGCGTCTTATGGCGCTCAGTTCTCTCTACCTACCCCGCAAGGGACTTGGCGTGAAGATATACATACATACATTATCAACTAAAACTGCAACTGAAAAAAGTAAAACTAGTGACATCGCGAATGCAAATAATTGAATTTAATAGTAGTTTAGTATTATGTGTACTTTGTTTAGTAGAAATCGTAATTGTAATTGTGTTGAGTTTTGATTTATTAAACTCATTTTCTATTTCAATATTTTACTAATATTTGGAACAAGTAGTATGTAATTTATTTTAAAAATGATTGCATGTGTAAACTACGGGTAAAATATGGGTGGCTTCTTAATAGAAATACTTTTTGATTATATTTTTCCTGTCTACCTATAAATAGATGATTAGATTTTATAGAATTCGCAATGATGATGTTAGAAACAGAGTTGGTCTGAAAGAGAGCGTTGGTGTTAAAATAAGAAGAGGCATGCTCCGATGGTTCGGACATGTAGAAAGAATGCAAGATGAAAGAATGACGAAGCAGATATACAATGCAAAAGTGGAAGGATGTAGGAGCCGGGGAAGGCCAAGACTTACCTACCATGACCAAATTGGTCGTGTTCTGTCAGAAGGTGATGTCAGGAGCCCTAGAAACCGGCGAGCGTGCATGAGAAGAGCAATGAATGTTAAAGAAGCGAGTGAGATATGTAAGGATCGAGTCACGTGGCGCTCGGTTCTCTCTGCCTTCCCCGCAAGGGATTTGGCGTGAAGTTATAGATAGAGGTTTTATAGATGTGCTTATTAATCAATGCCTTAGTGCATACCTACCTATATTGACAAGTTTCTTTCGGCATTTCTTCTTCGCCAATGGTCATTTACGAAATGTTAGTAGATAAAAAAAGGGTAAAAGTAAAATAAGAGAATTTAATAAGTGTTCGATCCTTGTAAAGTATTGGTGGGTAATTACACATTTTTGCGCCACCAATTCTTGGATGTCTACCGTCGTTTTCGGGACGATGGTCCACGTCCGCGCATTCGCTTGGTGAACGCCCGAAAGGACACCCGTGTGTCAAGCGCGAACCGTGCCTATACGTCATCAGGAGTACGTTGCTCCTAGAAGACCTTCATCCGCTGTACCTCTACGGCGCCTACAAGATTTGCAACCATCAGCTCGGAAGGATTGGAGCCCATAGTTGTCCTCGTCCGTGGCGAAGGTGACTCACAGGTTGGTGGTGTTCAATTTCCTAACGATCTTTACAGGGGTTGCATCAAACTACCGAAATCACATCATTTTTATTAAGTATACAGTCCACTAACATTCAAAGAACCAGACAACTCAACCTTTAATGTGCGACGTTCGTACAGTTTTTTCTGGTACTTCGAGCCCAGATCCATTACAAATACACATTCAATTAGCTAACTATATTTCGTAAATATATTTCACTAAGTGTTACATTAAATTAATTATATCTACTTAATCTAAAACTCGTAATTGAAAATCATGCCACCTAAGAAAGATCAAGCTTCATTATCACAAGGTGACCCTCCTCAGGATTATTACGTCATAATTTCTCGAAAAGAGAGATATTTTGAACGAATGCAACAATTGTTCGAATTATCTAAGTCAATTAAAAAAGATGACATTGCTTCAAAAGAATTATTTCTATTACCTACGTGCTAGCGAGTTAGATGATTTAAGAAAGTCTTTCGAAGAGTGCATTTTTAAAATTTACGAATATGAAATAGTTTTAAACACAGATACTTCACTGCAAAATCAAGCATTAAAAAGCTTTGATGATTTATATTTTCCAACAAAATTAATTGCAACAAAACTTCAACCCTCTGCTGGAAGCGTTAAGGTCGAAAACAGTTCCACTGAGTCTAGGCCTAGATTGCCTAAGTTAGAACTTTTTTGTTTTGACGGTGAATTAGAAAATTTTAATACATTTTTTGAGACCTTTTGTTCATTGGTACATAATCAACCGCATATTCCAAAAATCGATAAATTTCACTATTTATTATCTTGCACAAAAGGTTCGGCATTAAATATTGTTAAAAGCGTGCCAATATCCGCTTGCAATTACGATTTAGTATGGAAGAGTTTGCTTGACAGGTACCAAGATAATAGGTTACTTGTCGGTAGGTACTTGGACAAAATGTTAAATTTTTCACCGCTCACGAAAGAATCTTCCGCTCATCTGAACTTGTTCTTAGAAACATTTGAGCATTCATATAAGGCTATTCAAGCACTCGATGTGAAGGATTTAAGCAGTATCGTTTTGTGTCATATAGCGCTAAGGGCAATCGATCCTAACACGCGTAAATATTTTGAACAAAATTCTGATCAAAATTCAATTCCCACGTTTAACGAATTATTGTCATTTATTCATAACCAAATAAAAGTTCTTAACCACTCAAACATATCTTCACTCTTGACAAGTAATACCAACATAAATCAAAAACAACATAAACAAGGTTTAAAATCGGATAAACTACAATATAAGCAACAATACTCTCATAATTCTCTAACAAATTCTAATTCCTCTAAGTTATCATGTGTGCATTGTGGTGACAATCATATGATTTACCGTTGCGTTCATTTTCGTAAAATGACCGGTGCGCAGCGAATTAGCCGTGCTAATTATTTAAAGTTGTGTCACAATTGTTTAAAGCAGAACCATGAAACTAAAGACTGCAAAAGCGAGTTTAGATGTGTTGTTTGTAAAAAAATGCATAACTCTTTGTTACACGTCGAGTCACATGCAAGAATTGAACCTGTTACACAGGCAGTTGCGTCCGGCACGCCACTAAACCGTAGCGGCGATAACAGCGAGGCACACTCAACCACTACCTGCCATGCGTCCTCTATGCATAGCTATAGCTCGGTGCTGTTGGGTACTGCGGTGGTTCTCGTCCCGGACCGGTTTGACTGTTATCAGCCGTGTCGCGTACTTATTGATTCCGGAGCGCAATCTAATTTTATTTCTTTATCTTGCGTACAACGTTTAGGCCTACCTCAACGTAAATGTTCTTATAATATATTCGGACTCGCCGGTGAAAATGTAAAGAATCATGGCATGACGTCGTGCGTTATTAAATCGCGAAAAAATAATCAATTACAATTTAACATTGACGCCGTGATTTTACCTAAAATAACTTCCGACTTACCTAATGTCGAAGTCCCTCAACATATAGTACAGGAGTTTAGTAGTTTATTTTTAGCTGATCCAAACTTTCATAAAACATATTCAATTGACATAATTTTATCTGGAGACATTTTCCCTCACATTTATGATGGGAAAAGGTTCATTGTTAATTTTGATACGCCTGTTGCGTTAAGCAGTGTATTCGGATACGTAATCACTGGTAAGTTGACTTTGCCGTCAGCGAGTGACGACCGTGACGTCACCGTTGTTGCGTCAACAACTTCTTTAGTGTCGTACACTATTGAAGAAAATCACCTCAATGACACTCTCAAACGTTTTTGGGAGGTGGAATCTGAGCCGTGCTCGATTACCCTAAGTCCGTCAGAGGAAATAGCTGAAAAAACATATGCGGAAAAACATTATCGTGATGAAACTGGTAGATACGTTTCGCCGATACTTTTAAAACCTGATCATCAAGATTTAGGTAATTCATACGATTTAGCTTATAAACGGCTTACACAAATTGAGCGCCGCCTTGCAAAATCGCCTGACCTTCGTAAGGCCTATAGCGATTTCATGGCTGAATATGAGAATTTGGATCACATGGAAATTTATAAGGGTACTGAACCTTCAAAGTATATTATTCCACATCAATTTGTCTTGCGCCCAAGCAGCGCGAGCACACCGCTTAGAGTGGTGTTCGACGGCTCAGCTCCCACAGATAATAGGGTGTCTCTGAATGACCTACTTTTTACAGGACAAAAATTGCATTCCGATATAGTAAAAATAATTACGAACTTCAGATTATATGATTATTGCTTTACAGCTGATATATCAAAAATGTTTCGTGCGGTTCTTATACATCCCTCCGATCGTAAGTACCAGCACATACTTTGGCGTGACGACCCATCAAAACCTGTTCTTATTTATGAACTCAAAACGGTTACATACGGGCTCCGTAGTGCCCCCTTTATCGCGGTGCGCACACTTCACCAGCTCGCTCGGGACAATCCGGACTGTCGCGCATCCGAAGTCATATTAGAAGGTTTTTTTGTAGACGATTTGCTGTGGTCTTGCCAAACGATATCGGAAGCTTGCACATTGCAAGATGAATTAATGTCTTTATTGAAAAGCGGTGGGTTTGAGCTGAAAAAATGGACAAGTAATTGTCCAGATCTTCTTTCTAGGATGCAAGAAGATCAAGTTTCTAAAATTGATTTTAATGGCGATACATCATCGTCGTGCTTAAAAGTTTTAGGTTTAGCATGGTTACCCTCGTGCGATTGTTTTTCCTTCAACTACAACTTTAGCGATCCGATGTCTACAAAACGCTCAGTCTTGAAATTACTAGCGAGTATTTATGACCCCGTGGGTTTCATTGCTCCGTGTACATTTGTTGCTAAATGCATAATGCAAGACTTGTGTAAGTTAGGCTTAGGATGGGACGATAAATTACCAATAGCGTTGCAAAACAAATGGAGTAAATTTATTGACGAGTTACCACATCTAGCCGACTTACGTATTGAACGACATCTATTGCTACCTAACTTTGAGAAGGCGCAGCTAGTAGGCTTTTGCGATGCGTCTTCCCGCGGATACGCTGCCTGTGTTTTTGTACGTAGCGTAGACAAAAAGGCAAATGTCAAAGTCAGATTAATTTGTAGCAAATCAAAAATTGCTAGTCTTCACCCTGTTCTGTCGATACCGAGACTTGAACTCATGTCGGCCGTACTACTTTCAAAATTAATAAAATTTATTAAACAAAACTGTCGATTAAATTTTGACGGGCTTTATGCGTTAACGGATTCGAGCGTAGTGATGTCCTGGCTTCATACGCCTCCGTATAAGCTAAAAACGTTTGTGTCCGGACGTGTAGGTCAAATAATAGACGTTATCTCACCCAATCGCTGGCGACACATTAACAGCGAGAATAACGCTGCAGACATTTGCTCGCGAGGTTGCTTGCCTCAGCAATTTTTTAATTATTCTACTGAATGGATTAGTGGTCCTCAGTGGTTGTACACTGATCCACAAAATTGGCCTACAAATACATTTTATAACAAAGATGACACGGAAATTCCTGAGTTAAAATCAAATGTTGATACCTTTTCTTTTATTTCAAACGAAACAATAACTTTTAACAAATTTTCCTCCTTTAATAAATTACAACGGGTAATGGCATGGTGTCATCGTTTCGTTAACAATTTAAAACAACAAAAATCGAATCGCACTTTCAGCTCTTTGACTACCAATGAGCTAAAACAAAGTCATGATTCTATCATTCGTGTATTACACTCAAATCATTTTAGTTCAGAAATTGAATCATTGAATAAAAAAGGCTACGCAGCCTCTCTGCGCAAGCTGTCACCCTTCATTGACACCCATGGGTCTCTCAGGGTGGGGGGTAGAATTATGCTAGCCGACCTTACTTATAACATGAAGCATCCTGTTTTGCTTCCAAAAAAATGTCACACAACTAAGCTTTTAATAAAATATTATCATGAAAAATATTTGCATGTTGGCCCTCGTACCTTACATGGAATATTATGCAAAAAATATTGGATTATAAATGCTCGTAGCTTTATTCGATCTGTATTATCAAAGTGTATTTCCTGTTTTAAATGTAGACCCACTACCATACAACCAATTATGGGCACGTTGCCCGCTAGCAGATTATTGCCCGATAAGGTTTTCAACCACGTTGGTTGTGATTTAGGAGGACCCTTCTTTGTAAAAGAGAGTATGCGTCGCAATGCAAAAGTATATAAATCATATCTTTGCTTGTTCGTTTGCTTTTCTACGAAAGCAGTACATTTAGAGGTTCTCACTGATCTTTCTTGTGAATGTTTTTTGGCCGCTTTTGATCGATTTGTTTCCCGCCGCGGTCTATGTAGTTGTTTATACTCAGATTGTGGAACCAATTTTATAGCTGCTGCTAAGCATCTTAAAGAAGTAAATCGTTTCTTTTCTCAAAAGGAGCATCAAGATAAAGTTTTAGACGGTCTGACGTCTAGATCTGTTGAATGGCGAAATAATCCGCCTAATGCAGCCTCAATGGGAGGTCTTTGGGAGGCTGGCATAAAAACAGCAAAATATCATTTGATCCGTGCAGTAGGAGATCGTTCTCTCACTTTTGAAGAGCTCTCCACAATATTCTGCAAAATTGAGGCAATAATGAACTCACGCCCTCTGTGTTCTATGTCAAATAATCCTACTGAGTTCGACATTTTGACAGCAGGTCATTTTCTGATTGGTCAAGATTTACTTGCTGTCCCGGAATACGAATACGGGGATGTATCTATGAACCGATTGTCCCGCTGGCAATCAGTCCAGAAGGTATCTCAAACTTTTTGGAAACGGTGGTCTGATGACTACCTGCACACACTTCAGCAGAGGGAGAAGTGGTTTTCATCACCGCCGAATCTCAAGGTTGGCGATCTGGTGCTGCTTAAATCTAATCTAACTCGACCCTTACAGTGGCCGCGAGGCAGGATTGAGGATATTCATCCCGGCCCAGACCAAGTAGTTCGCGTTGTGACCGTAAGAACGGAAAATGGTCTTTTCAAAAGACCAGTTAATAAAATTTGCCCATTGCCTTTTACCAATTAATTTAAGTAACACTTATCGTAAACTTAGTTAATTTAGAGAGATACTTAATCCCTAGTTATTTACACACTATTTATAATAATCATTATATTTTTATTTTAAGTATAATCACATACACTTAAACTTCATACCTGCACACATTATTTAGGAAATCATCACAATGATTTCGGTGGGGGGTATGTTCGATCCTTGTAAAGTATTGGTGGGTAATTACACATTTTTGCGCCACCAATTCTTGGATGTCTACCGTCGTTTTCGGGACGATGGTCCACGTCCGCGCATTCGCTTGGTGAACGCCCGAAAGGACACCCGTGTGTCAAGCGCGAACCGTGCCTATACGTCATCAGGAGTACGTTGCTCCTAGAAGACCTTCATCCGCTGTACCTCTACGGCGCCTACAAGATTTGCAACCATCAGCTCGGAAGGATTGGAGCCCATAGTTGTCCTCGTCCGTGGCGAAGGTGACTCACAGGTTGGTGGTGTTCAATTTCCTAACGATCTTTACAGGGGTTGCATCAAACTACCGAAATCACATCATTTTTATTAAGTATACAGTCCACTAACATTCAAAGAACCAGACAACTCAACCTTTAATGTGCGACGTTCGTACAATAAGATTATATTTCAAAAAATGTAAGACGTGTCTAAGTGCCCTCGAGGGCCCAATGGCAAATAAAGATTTTTTATCATTTTATCTTTTATCATATTTTTTACACAGAAGTATACACCTTATATGACTTGTGCATATAATGTTACTTCTATGTTTCGTTTTATATACGATAACAAAATTAACTCTTTAAAGTTTGCACGTGGAATATACAAGATTATTGTCCAGTACACATTGAGAGAAACATACAAATTCCCTAAGTAAATATGTCACGATAGGTCAATAACCATGACGTGGCTGGCACCTAGCTGCCCTTAGACGTTGAGATTGTCTTTTCGGGCAACAGTTGCTTACAAAAGTTTGTAGTTTTTCGTAATGTAATCAACATGTATTACATTAGACCTGTAAAGGTAGTTCAGTTATATATATTTTTTTCCCAATGTGTACTTTTAAATATATCATAGATATTTTCGAAATAATTATTACGCATAAGTAACTTCTAAAAGTCCTAAGATAATGTTATATTTTCCCCAATCGACAGATCGTTGTCAATCCCATCCCACTGTTATGTTTTCCCCAGTCTCTCGATTGGGGAAACATAATAATAGGATGGGACTGTTTTATTTTGATTCTACGCGTCACGGTACATGTTTGTTTGTCTTCCGACATTACGTAAAAAAATATATTAGCAGGACTACTGAGCCAGATAAAGTCCAACAAACAACGATTATGAATTGTTACATTAGATTATCATCACAAAATTAACATAACATTACTCCTCTTAACATTATAAATAGAATCAAACCTACGCACCGTTGGTAAACCATTAAGGCAATAACTCAAATGGGTGCAGCAAATGCCAGGTACATTTATTGTGGGAATGTGGAACTTCCATTGTGCTTGGCATAGTATCGGTTTATCGTGTGACAAGTAGAGGTACATATATATACAGAGTATTTGATTCATGGATACCAATCTCGCAGGATGTAGCTCAGGCAATAAAACTGAACAACTTTTCCAAAGAAACTTGGATCGAGATTGTAGGTGCATGTTCAGTATTGTTCAGGGTATTTGGTTCATGTATACAAATATAGCAGCGGAAAGCTTGAGCAGTAAAAAAACTAAACTTTTCAAAAGAATATAGAGTCGAAAGATTATAAAAAAAATTAACTTCAATTTAATATTTTTTGCCTATCAGTTTGTACAGGGGGTCTTTTTACAGTATGTTTTAATATCACGAACCAAAGACTGTGCACCTTTTTATTTTCGAGTCATTAAAGATCATGAATTTTAAGGTACCTAACTGACCCGGCAAACGTTCTCCCATATAAATTATTTCTTATTTTTTTTATGAAATATACTTTACGACCTATACTATACTATACCTACTAAATGTATATAAAAAAATCATAAAAATCGGTGGAGCCGTTTCGGAGTAAGGCGACCACAAACGCCGTGACACGAGATTTTTATATAGAAGATATTTAGAAGCAAAAATATAGTGAAAAAAATGTATGTGCAGTTCACACGCGATAGAAGTAAAACTTTAAAAAATGTGGACTTCATGACCACGACAATATTCTGCATGCGTTTTCGGCATACTTGAAAAATGTTTTTATGGAAATAATTAAATATTTATGTAAACAATACACATGTACACCACGGTTGTTGTGATGCTTTATCCCAAGCTTTGTAACACGCAAGCGCTCACACACACGTAACAATGCTCGCAATAATGCCTTCTGTCTCATTCTCTCGCATGTTAAGTCTTATAGATACTTCTAGCTCATTCTCTCGCACTAAAATCCTATAGATGTACGTAGTTGTTGTAAGGGGTTATCCATTACAAGCTATATAAAAATACCAGTTCTTAAAATAAAAATCTTCTAATCTACATAATTAGTATGCGATCGTAAACAAATCTGAACTCATTCAAGTTTAGTCTTGAAACGTTGCAGCTAACGCCATCTAGTCGGTGTAATGCACACCTTGCATTGTAAGTCGGTGCTATATACCGCAAGGTGTCGCTTTTTGGCAATTAAAGTTCATCAAATTACCTAAAAAATTAATAATTCTATTACTAAGACATCTGTCGGATTTAACATCTCGCTTTTTCGTTTCATCGAGTTTCAAACGGGGGTTCATGTGCCAGAAGCGTGATTGTTCGCGACCCCTGTCAATCAATGAGATTGCAATTCTTGACCAAGAGCGCACCGATGTGCGGACTAGGATGTCCCCCGAAGGCGACGCGTACCGATCCGCCATCATCGATGCTAATGTGCAATCTGCATGCGGGCGGTGGGGGCCGCCAGGCACCACACAGCGCCAATTCCGGCGGATTGCTGCATAGACACGTGAAATATGAGAGGTAATTGATGATAGATAAACGAACTGATGAACGTAATGAATGAGAGACGTTTAGATGCTTTGTGTGTGACAGAGACTAAGCGCAAGGGGAGCAACACCGATGATCTGCTTGGTGGAATGATGGCCCTATGGTCTGGGGGAGATCAGGATGATCATACCAGTGCTGTAGGTGTCGTATTCTCCTCTCCCTTAACCTCCGGTGTAAGAGATTACTATCTCTTAAAGTGCATTTTACTTTAGGTAAAAACTCATAAGAACAATCAGAAATTAATTCTGTTCTTACACCCTTATGAGATGGATAGATAGATCTCTCCTTGTCAAACATTGCTTTTAGTTAATATGAAGCAATAAGTGGAGGCAGGAAGAAAAGATCAAAGAAAATAAAATCACCATACAAAATAAACATAAGTTAGTTATGTATCAGTAGAAATAAGGTCGTATTTACATTATGTAAATACTATGTGTTTGTTACACATTACGTAAATACGACGTGCCTATACCTTCACTAAAATAAATAATGATAGATAAATAAACAGTCGCTCAAGTCTATTGTTATTGTAGGTATTTACATGTTTTTCTTTTCTTTTCTCTGTTACTTAAATGTTAAAGGAACTTCGTTAATATTAGGTTACATCTTCATGCCAAGTCGTGGGTGGGGTTTTCAAAATTCCTTTGTGGTGAGTGTCCTGTCTCATCATCTGCCGACCTTCGTGAAGGAGGAATTTTGGCCGGAGTTCCGAGAACGGTTATCTAATGTCATGCGATACATGTCCTCGATTCTACGTGGAATTAATATAAGTTAAGACTTTGACACCGACGCTCGTGGGTTCGATTCCCACACAAGACAAACATTGTGTGTATGAACATATCCGTTTGTCTTGGTCTGGATGTTTTAAGAGAGGTAGGTGTCTGGAGAAGTACCTCCACCTCACAGAAAACCGCAGCCAAATAACAACTCCCTAGAGGGTTGGTGTGTTCCTGCGTGTGAGTGAGATAACTAGTAAGCTCCTAAGGGGTTGCTGTGTTAGCAGCAGAGGAGGCATCGCGCGAGTGTTACTTAATGTAGTACAAGTGTTGATAGGCTACAGAGTTGTACTTGTACTTTACATCAGGTGTACCGTATGCTTGTATGCCTTCCGACGTTGTATAAAAAAAAGTTTTAATTATTTTACCATATCACATATGTATTATATCAAGGTTATAAAAGCTGTTGTCTGAAATAAAATATTTGAAAAAAAAAATAACTAAATACCCACATTGAGTCATTGGTTATTCTCTAAAATCGTAAGAAGAAAAAAAAATAGTCTTGTGATTTAATAGGAAAAAAAAGTACTTTGTAAGTTGTTACTAGATTTTCAATGTTTTCTCAATCTTTATTTGACAACGTTGAGAGATATACAGAGCATACGGTCAAGCTGATGTAAAGTTACCATAGCATATGAACGCTGGCAATACGGGAAGTACCACTCACGTGTCACCCAACCTCCTGCTAACACATAGGTACATAACGATCCAGGGAGGAAGAGGGAAGGGTAAAAAAAACTTGATCAGTCGAGAAGCTTGCATACAAACAAAAAATTAAACAATTTTTCTCCAAAAACATGTTTTTAATCTACCTAGCTTGTGGCTCGAACTATCTATAACTTCACGTCAAATCCCTTGCGGGGTAGGCAGGAACCGAACGCTACGTGACTCGATCCTTACATATCTCACTCGCTTCTTTAACATTCATTGCTCTTCTCATGCACGCTCGCCGGTTTCTAGGGATATAGTGGCTCGAACGACGACTTTGATTGAACCAAAACCATTTTCAAAAACTACAATGTAATAAATACTTCATAAATAAATAATATCTGACAAATTGCTCAGCGCAATCTGGGCTGAAACTAAGCAAAACTTGTGCTATGGGTAGTAGAGAACTTATAAAGGTACGTAACTGTTTTATGTTTCGTAACTACATAGAAAATATACAGACCAAGGCAGAGCAAATATACACCTTAATGGACGTAAATATTTACCTTGTGTAGATATCGAACCCACGGCTATTAATTAGTGGTAAAGTAGTTATCGCTATCAATTCCATCACCGCTGCACCGGGTCAGTCAAAAAATACAGGAGATGGTCTCTTCCTTTGTCTGTTCGTGTCTCTTGTGCTTGTTGTATATTTTTTGATTGCCAGAACAGAATCTTCCTATGTTATATTCATATTCATAGCAGACCTTATCATATATGTCGACTGTGAAATGTATGATGCCACGCGGAATGTAACAAAAAAGTTATAGTTCAGTTATAGTTTTATTTATTTGATTTGATTATAAGTACCTAAATAAGCAGAGTAAAATAGCGAACTGCAAAATAATAATATATATGTATTATGTACTTCGTGCGCGCGGAATAGTTATTTTTTTATTATTTATTTATATTAACAAAAATAAATAAATCTTCTAAAATAAAAGTAGCCTAAGTTACTCGTTATTACATCAGCTATCTGTCAGTGAAAGTCCCGTCAAAATCGGTCCAGCCGTTTCAGAGATTACCTGGAACAAACAGACAGACAGACAAAAATTGTAAAAAAATATTTTGGTATATGTACCGTGTATACGTCCATATGCAATTAATAAAAAGCGGTTATTTCAATATAACAAACAGATACTCCAATTTTATTTATCTGTATAGATAACATTTTTATATTTAGTCAGGTGACAAACCAGTATACGGCCTGACTAATATGAAGAGGTTACAAATATGATCACTTTCAAATATAAGAACCAACTCCGTTGCTGATGATCTTCTTCTTCCCTGTATTATTACATTTTTTAATCCATTATAATATGGCGGGGTAAGGGAATTAAGCCTAAAGATTTAGTGAAGATACTGATTTTTACATATAGCTCCACAAACCCCAAAAACCCAGAAGAATAACCAGAGCTTTCTAAGGCTAGGTGACATGTCTTTCGAAACAATTTCTGTTACGTGCGTGTTTCCGCTCGATGGGGTCGTTGCGCGTGCGCGTTAAGCATCTATCGACCACAGCCGGGAGTTGTCGATAGATGACAGTCGTTAAGAAGGGTCATATACTCGTAGCTAAGTGGCGCCCTCATTTTGTTTTTATTAATAATACTGAATTTAAGACCAATTCCAAAAAAATGCTCAATACAGGTACTGTAGAACTATGTTTATGTTTTTTTGTGGTGGTGTTCCACAAGAGAGTGGGAACACCAGTAGAGAGGAGATGGCATCGCGCGACTTATGCTACTTAATGCATTACAAGCGTTCATAGGCTATAGTAACCGCTTTACATTAGGCGAGCCTTATGTTTGTATGTCTTGACATGTTTTATGTAAAAAAATGACGTAACACTGTAAAAATAGGAGTGAGCAAGTAAGTGTATGTCACTGAACTCCAATTAAATAGCTGGACCGATTGTGATGTAATGTGTTGTGTGTGTTTAAGTGGATCCCTGAATAGATTAGATTTACAATTGAACACGGTAGGTGATGCTGCATTTAGTCTATATGAATTTCTTTTAAATTTTCGGGAAGGATGTCTGTCTGGTCTGCTGGTCTTGAATATAATTATCATATTTTTTCGGTATCCAAACAAGTAATATTTTGAATACCAATCTTAACTCATCCCACTGCAGCGATACCCAGCTGAAGGGGTCTAGAGCATCCTCTATCGTAATGTGCAATTGCGGATTGGCGAAGGCCAATGTTTTCAAGCCGCCCGAAGACGTAGCTTAACGACTGTCATCTATCGACAACAGACGGGACCGATAGTTTAACGTGCCCTCCGATCACGAAGAATCGAAATGCATAAACCCATCCATAGACAGGCTACGGTCGCTTAACCAACGTGTTCGATTCAAATCAAATCATATATTTGCAGGCAAACACGATAGTATACATTACATGTACAGATCTTATATAACACTAGCTGTGCCCGCGACTTCGTGCGCGTGGAATATTATTTATATATCTTAATAAAAATAAATAAAATTTCTAAAATGAAAGTAGCCTAAGTTACTCCTTATTACATCAGCTATCTGCCAGTGAAAGTCCCGTCAAAATCGGTCCAGCTGTTTCAGAGATTAGCCGGAACAAAAAGACAGACGGACAGACAGTACCGTGTATACATCCATACGCATTTAGTAAAAAGCGGTTATTTTAATATTACAAACAGACACTCCAATTTTATTTATCTGTATAGATTGATCGAGCATGTTGCGCCAACAATTGGCATGCACAAAATAAATAAAAATGTATTAGTTAAAATTAGTAAAAAACAATAATGTAAAAATGTCATTGAGTCGATTGTAATAAAATAACTTAGTCTAAATTGTAACATTATCAAGTAAACTACTATAAATTGGGTGGATATCTTTAAAATTTAATTTTTGCGAATTCATTTAATGTCATAAATGCTTTTTCCACTAAGTAGCTTATGCCTTCTGGAAGGTATTCATGGGTAGATCCTTCAAATGCTGCGGTACCATGTTAAATAATTTGATAGGCATATTGTAACTATTTCTTGCAAAACACGTGGTCTTATGATAGGGTCCAACTAAACGATTACGGTATCTGGTATTAAATGTCAAAATTTTATTATTTTTTGTGTATAGTGATTAAAATGACACGCGTCATCAATTCATTAAATGAAATCTTGAATCCCAGCAAGGAGTTACATAAACAGTCTTCAGCGTAAACATCTTTCCTGTAGTCGACAAAGTTATAGATTCCCAATGGTTCCTTGATGGTTCAGGAACTTTGTGGTCTCGGTAGTACTCACTAACTCTCTTTGAAGAAACTACGAGTACATGTACAAAAAGGCACAGTAGCGTCTCCATAGGAACCACTAAGGGTACTAATGAGAACAATGAAGGCCGTGTGCTTCTAAACTTGACGTATTGTAGGAAAGGTCTTTTGTACTTTATTTAAAAAGCTATGTTAAAAACGCTGACCTAAAAAGCTCCCATAAATGTAACAAGATTACTGTATTCAACGTAGTGCAAGTCACTACAATACAATAACAACAATCAACGGCAGCCGCCATCTGGGTTTATTCTTTAACGATCTTTTGATTCGACCCTATTTATAAATTAAAATTTGAACTGCTTTTTTAAGTAGAAATAAAGCCTCTTTAGTAAAAAAGTAAATTTTAATATTTCGTAATGCTAATATTACTTAGAGTTTAAACGCCTCAATCGATGTCCCACCTATGTATAATTTAATCTCTCGTTTGGGTTCATATAAAACGTCAAAAATGTAAATGTGCATATTATATACAAACGCTATTTATCTTTTTTACTATCTAATTTATGTTTTCATTAGACCATCACGTACATAAAAATCTATGGGCAAATTGTTCTACGCTGCCTACTTTGCACGGTTTGTCCACTAGTTGCTTCATGTACACACGCACCGGCTGGTATCACTCGTAGAAGTAGATGTATGCGACTACCACCGCTGTTTTGATTTAATCATCTCTGCCTTAGTTGGGTATTTGGAACTTAGGCCTGAAGACTAGCAGAAGATACGTGTAACCGCAATCGCGTTTCTGGTCTTCAGTGCACGCGACCATCTGGAAGAGAAGATGCTTCCTAGTACTACTGCGCTAGTCTCTACTAAATTGCATAGTATCTTGATACGTTATAGACTTATGATCTTAGATAGGTAGAAAAATTGGGGGTCACATCGATTAACATTTTTTTTAAGTGGGTAGGCGTGGAATACCAAAAGTAGCTCTTGCGTAAATTTGTTAATTAAAATACTTTATTTACAATTATATAGTGCATGAAATATTCATGATAAAAAGTTTAGTTACCTGCTAGTAGTTACATATTATCCTCTTTAAATTCAACTATAACTTTTCACTATATACTACTATAGAGGCAAATTTGTCCGCGTGGCAGTCCATTAGCGTGTTGATGGAGCACTTCACCGATAAGATGACAGACTTTCAAAATGAGCTACACTAGGCCAGCATGTCAACTTCTTTACCAATTTCAGGTCCTTCAAGTCTTTTGTCCACGTTAAAAATTTATAGCTACACGTGGATTATTAGCTCAACAGCAAGATGTCCCTGAGATGCGCACAGGACGCAAGATCCTGTTGATGCATGGTGTTCCAGAAGAGAAGCAACATGACAATGCCGTTGTAGTAGTCAAGGAGGTAACGGAGAAATTAAAAATCATAATTTTACTGCAGGTGACATTAAATAGTGCCGCCGAATGGGACGCTCTTCTGATAAGCCGAGACCAATCCTGGTCAAGCTCTGAGATGCTAGTGTGAGACAGAAACTTTGGTTATTGAAAACATCTCTAAAAGGTAGTGGCATTGCTCTGTCTGAGTTTTTGACAACCAAGACATGATGCTTTTTTGGCGTATCGTCGGCATATTGGGGTTTCTTAGTCTTGGACGGCAGATAGCTGCGTTATTGTTGCCGGCTTCCGATGGGACAATGTATCGCATCTACACCTTATTTGATGCAGACCATCTAATAGAATTGTCATCGATTGCAGAGGCGGCAGCGGTGTCGCCGCCTAACAGGCAGCCTGACTGTGGAGCTGTGGGCCGGATAGCAGCGGCTAAGGCCAAGCGACTCATTAAAAAGTAAGTAAGTTGGTAAATGTTTTGTTCCTTATATTCAGTAAGACACCTAGAGCATGGTTTTCACTATTTTTATAATACGTAGTATGTTACCACTACTATTCATAATATTGGCAATGTCGGTATTTAAAGTTTTACTTTTAATATTCTCAATTTTAAGTCAGTATCTACTGTATTTTTTTCACCCAATGTATTTTATTTGTAACCAAATTTAATATCATATCGTAA
Source organism: Pyralis farinalis (assembly GCA_947507595.1). NCBI lineage: Eukaryota > Metazoa > Arthropoda > Insecta > Lepidoptera > Pyralidae > Pyralis > Pyralis farinalis. The sequence goes on from OX382260.1 coordinate 8,403,392, forward strand.
TCATGTAACCTATGTCTTATTTTATATATGTTCTTTCTTTTTAGTCGTGACAATCAGGCCTCGCATATTATAAAAATTGATGTCTTATTTATACTTCCCGAAGCTTCGCGCGGAAGTAGAAATAAGATATTATGTCTGTTTTAGTGCTAGTAATGTAAATATACAGAGTTCCTCTGTATATTTACATTCGGAGTATACTACGAGTAGTATACTCCGAACGTAGTCTTAAATTATGTTTGTTAATTACTTCTTTAATTATTATTTTTTTGTTTTTATTGTTTCTAGTAGTTATAGTAGGTTTACTGCTGACGGGTAGCTTGCAGTATCAAGTTTATTTTATTAACATTATTACTATTTGTTTCACTATTTTTATCACTCAATATTTTGCGAAGGTATGCAGAATGTGTCTGACGTGGACGAAAGTTTTTGCTCAATTGGTTCCACCACTTCTAGCGAAAGTTTTCATAGTCTGCTTACTCCATTGAACGAAGAGTTAGAAAACATATTTAGTGACGCACCTAAAAACTTCAATGCAGTGCATATTAATGCTCAAAGCATCGCAGCGCATTTTCAAGACTTGCCAAGCCGTCCGTCTGTGGAATGATTTACCTCTTACAATCAGACAGTCTCAAACACTGACAAAATAGCTACTTACCTTTCAATCTTCTTAACTTACATATGCTTCAATCCTGTTCAGTCTTTCTTTTGGTGTCGGACATAATTCCATACTTTATTCTTCATATCTTGCATCTATATCTATATATATATAAATAAAATTGAAGTGTCTGTCTGTGATTTCAAAATAAAGCTTTTATCTTAAGCTCATATTATTATTTTCACGTTACCAAAGCCTAAATATGCATTTTTAACTTTTTTGTCTGTCTGTCTGTCTGTTTGTTTGTCCGGGCTAATCTTCGAAATGGCTGAACCGATTTTAACGGGACTTTCACTGGTAGGTAGAGGACTGTTTATAGCAGAATATAGGGTACTTTTTATCCCGTAAATATTTAGGGTTCCTGCGTAAAAATTGAAAAACTGTTAAAATTAGGGGGAAATATCTTCCCCTTGGGGGCAATTTCATTTTTATTATTTTCATAGAATACATATTGTTTGTAATATAAAATAACTACGCATTTTTTATGTAATATAAATAAAATACATATACGTTGCCTCCTGTAAAGGTCAATAGATGGCGCTGTACGAAAATTGAATCGCTCTATGGTTGCATCTACGACCCTGAACTTTGTTTATTTTTTTAAACAGAAACAATTTCATGTCTACAGAGAAATAAAGGCTACTAAAAGCCCAAATCTCAAGCGTGCGAAGCCGCGGGCTTCTGCTAGTTATTAATATAACTTGTGTAATTGTAGATTTTTTTTGCTTTATTCCTAGATTTTTTGCGTCACCTACCTTTATTTATGTCAATTCTCCTTTAACTTAAGATTGCCTATGAGAAACTTTTTAAGTAAGTATATTTTATTGGTGCAATAAAGAGTTCTGTATTGTATTGATGGTGAATTGGTGGCGATGATAGAATTGGTACTACTTGGCATGAACTAACTATTGCCGGCGTATCAAGCTTTCGAAAAACTTACTCAAACCTACTAATTAGTTACAAATCTGTTTAAATTCCCACTCTAAGTAGGTCTACATCTAGCAGCGGGACAGAAAAAGACAGATAATAATAATAATAAGTACAGCGATTGATTTCCAGTTACATTCCTTGATTCCTTTTATTACGGAGATCTTGCGGGCCAGCATGCCTGCATCAACTGACAGGTCACTGTAGTATTTTGTCTGTTGCCGCTGCGATTTGGGCTCTTTTTGCTTACCATCAGGCGATGCGGAGCCACTACGCTAAGCTAATGTAAAAAAAAGTTAAACACGATTTTTTAGGCACAAGCAGACATAGTAGTAGTTTCTATTTATAAAAGAAACTAGGTGATACCCAACGCAATGCTGCAATGTTTTTAATATATACATTTTAAACACTTTTTGTTGTTGTTGCTGAGTTGCTGTATTAGCAGCAGAGATATCATCGTGTGACTGCGACTTAGTGTATTGCAAGCGTTCAAAAGCTACAGTTACCACTTTACAACAGGCGGACCGTATCCTTGTATGCCTCCCGATAGCATAAAAATATCTTAGGGCATACCTATTGATTTCCGAGTGGGTGCACTAAACAGCCTCAAGTGGAACGCCTTGTAGTAACGAATGTTATACATAGAACAAAGCAAGGTCAGTTAGTAGTGCATCGGCGAGGTATTCGGCACGTTACATTGTTCAATGTGTACAGAGGAGACTGGATGTGTGAAAATATTATTGAATGCAGAGGAGGCAGTTTGCTTTCAATACAAACGGAGTTATCTTTGTAATATAATTGTTCTGTACATGTTATGTCATTGTCCTCCTAAACTGCTCAGCCAATTTTGCTAAATGATTTGTGTGTTAAATTTTTTATTAATACATTAGTTTAGTCTTAAATATGGCAATGAAAAAAAACGAGATTTAGTATGCATGCATACCCCACATTTAAAAGCCAACTATTGGCTCATCCTATCCAAAGTATAGGAATCTTATCACAAACACACAACCACAGATCAGGCACGAACATCCTTATTGCCCCGGAGTTCAAAACAAAAGATATTTATTTCTCAACTTATAACTAGCAGTACAGTTCAGTGCGTGGTATACCGCTGCTATAGGACATTTTGGCGAAAGAGCGGCAGGGCGTAGCTTGACTGGGGAAATATCTTCACATCACAGGAGGGTTGTTGTGTTCCTGCCAGTGAGCTAGATTAGGATTGACTATGTTAGCAGTGGAGGTGGCAATGCGCGTGCCATACTTCTTGTATTGCAAGGCTACCTTCCTTTCATAGGCTACGATAAACACTTTACATCAGGGGCATTTTGTTTTATTCTACAACATCAGAAACCATACGAGAATACGGCCTACCTGTTGTTAAGTGGATACCATAGCCTATCAATGCTTGCAATATATGAGGTATCGCTCGTGCGGCGGCATTTCTGCTCCTAACTTCTATTATATGCTAATGCTAATAATTAGCATCATGTAATAAGACAACTGCAAATATTTGATTGAATGGTAGTATACAAAAAGATAAATGACTGGCTCAGGTACACACTTGTAATCTTACGGTACGATTACGTAAGAAGTCACGAGATTATATCGAATACCAAGGTGGATGGTGGATAGGTGGATAGTCCTGAGTACTATCAGTAGCATGCTATTATCGAATGAAAAAACCGGGAGCGACTGTGTAGTGGACACGGCCTTTTGACGTGAATACACCTTCGTAACGGAGGTTAGTAACGTAGGAATCTCCGCTCTGCATATAAAAATAAATTACATAGACGAGGAACAAACAATCTATAATAAAAATCTATAATAAATTGCCAGAAGAATTAAAAGACTACATTTTCCAAACACAAAGATAGAGAAAGGTTATGTAAAAAAAACTTTCGCAGTATCCAAGAATGTTTACATTATAAGTAAAAATGTAAGAATTTTAGCGATATTGTAAAATGAGTACACCCCTGTAGGCCGATTCTACTAAAAAAACGACTTGTACGAGTATGACAAGCGTAAACGTGCAGCTGTAGGATTTTATTAGAATTGGCCTACTGCAAAGGTAAAAATAAGTGATAACTATTGTAATTAACTATACGATCTGTTTTTTTGTTACCTTGTTTCCATACACAATAAAGAACTTACTAGTTCAACTAAAAGGAAATTATACGATGCAGAGAAATAGCAGGCAGCGGTTTCCTCCCGCCACGCACGACGTGTCATAGTCCGCACTCAACGAAACAAATTCTTTGATTCGGTAACTATCAATTGACGTAATTCAATTTTGGCATATAAATGATAGATATGTAGCTACAATATGAAAATGTATCCGGCAATTTCATTATCACCAGTGCTCTGAATTGCTTCTCACTGTGGAAGTAAATTTAAACATATTATTACAATAGCTGCATTGGTATTTATCAAATTACCACATCTATCAATTCGTACATCGCTGCCTAAAACTTGTAAAAAGCTTGCTGTTTCGCTCTGTTTCCTCACGTGGGAGTAACTAAAAGTGTGCAAGTAAAAACAACAATAAACTGCACGGTACAGTTAGAGTCGCGTGCGTTCAACACATTAATACCAGACACTGTAATTATTAAGGTCGAATGTCTTGCTGTTGGCCAATTTTACAATGATTTAGGGCGGTATTGCGGGGTTGCGAGAGATTCGGGTTACTAAACTTGGTTAGACATATAAAAAAAAATGTTTTTAGATATTATAAAATACTCGTAATACTGAAGTGCTTGGTGGTGAAGTGGTTGGATGCCAGTGTAACAGATGATCATGGGTTCGATTCCCACACGAGACAAACATTTGTGTGCCTGTGTTTCTTAGTCTGGGTGTTTTAAAGAAAGGTACAGTGCATTAACGCAGCTCGACTGGTGAAATACTTCCAGCTTACAGAAAACCGCAGCCAGATTAACGTTTCTCTATAGCGTTGTTGTGTTACTGCAAGTGAGTGAGGTCACCAGTAAGCTGTTAAGGAGTAGCTGTGTTAGCAGCAGAAGTGGCGACATCGTAGCGATACTCTTAGTGTCACGTGCTTCTACAGATTGTGACGCTGATGTGTGTGATAATATCACAAGTCCGACAGAGATGCTCTCACTTCACGCCAAATCCCTTACGGGATAGGCAGAGAGAACCGAGCGCTACGTGACTCGGTCCTTACATACCTCACTCACTTCTTTAACATTCATTGCTCTATCCATGCACTCTCGCTGGTTTCTATGGCTCCTGATATCCACATACACTGACCTAGAACATGACCAATTTGATCATGGAACATCACTATTATTCATTAAAGTTATCTTCAATGGCGGCACGAATCCAAAATTATCAGACACTACAGCGGCTGCCAGTGCATGATATCGTGTTACTATGTGTTGACGTCAAATAGTTATGTGGTCATCCAACACCATGACATATCAGCCTACCCTTATCCACGTATCCTACCATACCGGCAAAGCGTTAAAAAAAGCTACGTTGTTCATTCTCCGGTTTTGTTGTTCTTGCTTTTATTTTATTAACTACAAAAACTTTACCCACCTGTTTAACCTCATAGGGTTTATGTGAAGATGAGAAGTTAACTAACACAACTTCAATAAAAAGACAAAAGCCTCAGACAAGCCAAATACGCATTTGTAGCTTGTAGCAAGAAAAATAAATTTGATGGAAGTTCAGTTCTGTCCAATCGTTCACTGTTAGATATTCCTTAGCCTGCTTGCAATTCATCCAATGACTATTGAGTTTAAGTAACTTGTAAGCTCTAATGTCTTGTCTATATAGAATAAATATGTAAATAGATTAATATAAAAATTGACCAGCGAGCGACGTTCTGAGCGACAACCCAGTGGATAAAAAACCGACCTTAACCACTAAATTTGTATTTTCATATTAACATACATATTTGTACATTGAATTAAATAATTTTTAACGGAAGTATCACGTGTTTTATTTATTTTGTTGAACCTGACGTTTCGAATGCTTTGCAGCGTCCGTTGTCGCAGGAAGACTAAGGTGACATTTATCTTACATTGGTACATCTACCGACATGGATGGATTAATTATATATATTCCGACTCACCCAAAAATCGCCCACGGTGTCCGAACGTTTTTGAGTAGATATCTGGGTTTGTGACTTGGTTATTTTTAGAACTGGATCCCAAGCAGGTGGTACTTGCCAACCATCTTCTCTATTGAAATTGCGGCGTTTTCTTATTTCAATTGTAGCGATTCTCCTTGGCGAGGATTTGTGGTTTATCGATCCGCATGTAATAGTTTGGCTGGTCTAGTGTATATTCACATACTGCAGAGTTTTTATCGTGCCTATTCTTCATGTAAGCAATATGTTATTTCACTTGAGTACCTATGCTTCTCTTTGTTTGCACTATGTATGATAAACCACATTCGCAGTCTAATTTGTATACTTCTGCATCTTGTAAGGGGATATTACACTTGATAGGTCTTAGAAATTGACCGATCTTCTTATGAGGCTTGAAATATGTTTCAATTGAAGCTCGCCGTAAGATGTTGCCAATTTTGTCTGTGACTGCCTTTAAACCTAAGACCTAATACAATACTATACATATTTGTAATTAAATAGTCAATAGATTCAGGCGTTATTTTGCGAAAGTCAAATTTACATGCAATTTGATCTAACCTGCTTTGTGTGCTTCCGCCACCAATTAGTTCATACGACTTAGCGCTGGCCGGCACCCACCCACTACCGTTAGTAAATGCAACATGCCGACGCTGTCATAGCTGCTCCGGTAGTTTCTGCCTCGGCCGCTGTTGTCGTCAATAAGATTAGTTAGAAATTCTAACGAGTAACGTCTACAGCGCCTGATGATGCCTCGTGGAGAGGCGAAACACGTGTCGCAGCGACGACGAGGCCAGTCGTGGCAGCGACGGTCATGCGGTTTCTGTTCCGAATGGCGGACGACCTCACTCACATACAGGAACACAACAACCCTCTAGGGAGTTGTTATTTCGCTGCGGTTTTCTCTGAGGTGGAGGCTTCCCCAGACGGGCTACTTTGATGCGCCCTACCTCTCTTAAAACATCCAGACCAAGACAAACAGATATGTCCATGCACACAAATGTTTGCCTTGTGTGCGAATCGAATCCGCTCGTTGATGTCAAAGTCGCATCATTCACGACTTAGCCACCTAGTTCGTCAAAAGTCGAAGTTTCTAGAGGATCGGCAACTCAGGAGTGGTGTTGCAAATGTCCGTAGGCTACGGTGACTGTTTACCATCAGGCTAGACGTACGCCTGTTTGACACTAGTTGTATAAAATGTATATATTTGCACTCGCGGGGCTGTGATGCGATTTTTATCTAGATATTGTCAAACGCTCGATTAACTCCGTCTAGACTAGGCGGATATACGGCGCCGATTTGATTCATGTTATCACTTAATAACATTGTATAGTTGTTGATTTTCTCGTGTGAAATTAATAATTCCCATTAATAACTAGATTCTGGCCGAAGCTTCGCCCTCATGAAGGATCCCGTTATTGCGGAAGCTTATATATTCATATCAGGGTTTTTCATTACACTACGAAGGGTTTTTTACGAAAATTTGTTACGATCTGTTCAGTTTCAGCTTAGAAGAGATAAGATAGAATTTTGACGAGCTCGGTGGGTCAGTAGTGAATGACGCGAATTTGACACCAACACTCGTGGGTTCGATTCCCACATAAGGCAAACATTTGTGTGCATGAACATGTCTGTTTGTCTTGGTCTGCATGTTTTAAGAGAGGTAGGGTGCATCAAAGCAGCCCGTCTGGGGTAGTACCTCCACCTCACAGAAAACCGCAGCAAAAACACAACTCTCTAAAGGGTTGTTGTGTTTCTGCGTGTGAGTGACGTCGCCAGTAAGCTCCCAAGGAGTTGCTGTGTAAGCAGCAGAGGAGGCATCGCGCGAGTGATACTTAATATATCGCTAGCGATAATAGGCTACGGTACCCGCTTTACATCAGGTGGGCCGTATGCTTGTATGCCTCCCGACGTAGTATTAATAAAAAAAAAACGAAAAAAAGGTTCACTCACTTGGGAACAAAGCTCTCGTCATAATAAGTAACCTATGTAAATCGACATCACGTATGAAGATAGCCATGTCCACCTGATATAAAATGGTTACTGTAGCCTATGAACGCTTGCATGTTGCCACCTCTGCTGCTAATACAGTTACCCTTGGGAGCTTACTAGTTACCTTCCTTCACGCAGGAAAACAACCCTCCAATGAGCTGTTGTTTTCTGTGAGTTAGTGGTACTTCCCCAGACGGGCTGCTTTAATGTGCCCTATTACACTCAATATTACTCAGAGCACAGTACAGGCTATGGTAATCGCTTTACATAAGGTGGGCTATATGTATGCCTCCCGAAATTGTTACAAAATGCCCCGCTACTGCTCCATGCTTCATTGACCTCACTGGCTGTACAAAACCAGCTCCAGAAGATGCTCAAGGCTCTTAGTAGAAGCTTTTTATGCCGTAGGCTACTCTTTGTTCTTGATTAATAGATTCAGGCGTTATTTTGGACATATATGCTATAAATTCACACCAAAAAATAGGTAACGTGAACCTAGCGCCAAATGACTCGATCCTTACACACCTCACTCGCTTCTTTAACGTTCATACCTCTGCCCATGCACGCTCGCCGGTTTCTAAGGCTCCTGACATCACCTTCTGATAAAACGCGATAAATTTGGTTATGGTCGGCAAGTCTTGGATTTCCTTAGCTCCTGCTTCCTTTTAATTTTGCGTTGCATATTTGCTTCGTGTTTCTTTCTTCCTAAATTCTTTTTACATGTCCGAATCAACGGAGTATACCTCTCCATATTTACATGCAATTTGATCTAATCTGCTTTGTATGCTTTCGTCACCGATAAGTTCATGACAACTAGCGCCGGCCGGCATCTGGCAACACCCACATCAACAAGTCGCACTTGCAGCATGTTATTCTAACAACTAACATCTACAGGGCCTAAGGATGCCTTGTGGAGAGGCGAAACATGTGTCGCATTGATAATTAGTACAGTCATGGCAGCAACGGTGGCGTGTCAGAATGGCAGGGACCATCGCAGCAGTCATGATGGATCTACTAACGGTACTAGGTGAGTGTCGATCGGCGCTAGTTCACATGAACTAATTAGTGGCGGAAGCACACAAACCAGGTTAGATCAAATTGTATGAATTCTTTGTTCTACATTTTCTTTTTTTCTCTGTTTATGCAAGTTTTTATAGAGACTAAAGATTTAGAACTTGCCAGTGTTATTGAATTTCTTGATATTACAGTTAACTCTAAATTGCAATGGAGCCCACACATAACATGGCCGCTCTCTGTTACATATGAAGTTAGGGGAATTAGACATATTGACGGACGTGGCAACTGGGCGCTTGTCAATTTTGGCTATTCCCTCTCCATTATGTTATGTAATATACTGTTCTGGGAATAGACATTGAATCACTTTTTATATCACAAAAAAGAGACATCCGCTATTTTTAAACAATTGCTCCAGGATATTATTCGGTTACTTTTTCTCAGTATTCTAAGGGAGATGGGTGCATTAATTAACGGCCTCAGAATGATGTTGGGGCAGCAACTGTATTTTATAAACAATAGCGTGGAATAGCTTACTTTGTACCACTGTGTCCGTCGATACATTAGTAACAATAAATCGTAACAAGAAATTAAAAACTTTAAATCGTCGTTTCGTAGATATTATAAATTAAAATAAAATAAAAATTTATTTCGTCCAAGTTAGATCATACAATATGTTAGTTAGAGATAGTGAAACACCTTTTATTATCTTATCGTTAGTATAGTTAATTATAATCTCATTGATTGAATTAGTGAGTACAACCACCTCACAGAAACTAGTAAGCTCCTAAAGAGTTGCTGTGCTAGCAGCAGATGTGGCATCGTGGGAATGGCACTTAATGTATTGTAGGCGTTCGTAGGCTACGGTAACCGCTTTAAATGGGTACTACCAAACTTCACAGGATCGTCCGCCGTCCTTAATTTTATTAATAATAATAATTCTCTCTGCCTACCCCGCAAGGGACCTGGCATGAAGATATACATACAATAATAAATATTTATTATCAAAATCGGTTCAGCTGTTTTCTAGTTCATACAGAACATACATTCACTTTTATATATAAGAAGAATAACGAAAATTTCAAAGAACGGCTGCTATACACTCTGTGTCACAAAAGCTCTATCACGTCAAAAAAGCAATAAGTGCTTTAGCAAGACTTACACTTGCCCAGATTTTTAGTAACAATTGTGCATAATTTCCCTTAGAATGTAATATGGACGGGTCGGGTCGCCGCTCAATCATAAAACATTGCTATAAAAAACCAAATTACTCGGTCAAGCCTTACATCTCGACGGAAGCCTTAAACTCTTGCTTGAGGCAGGCACGTGTTGCGTATTTGTTTCTTTTTGTGCCACGCGTAACTCAATTTTCTGTAAAACGAACCGCTGCAAGGCATAGTCTAGGAGATAGCATCCTGATAAAGTGTTCATCTCATATTTGAGAATATTAGGTTTAACACTATGAAAGGTTACTAAATAAAAATGTATGTGTGCAGTTCGCACGTGATAGAAGTGAAACCTTAAAAAACGTGAACTTAATAATCTCGACCATATTCTGCATTCGTTTTCGGCATACTTATAAATGTTTTTATTAAAATATCTATCTATAACTTCACGCCAAATCCCTTGCGGGGTAGGCAGAGAGTACCGAGCGCCACGTGGCTCGATCCTTACATATCTCACTCGCTTCTTTAACATTCATTGCTCTTCTCATGCACGCTCGCCAGTTTCTAGGGCTCCTGACATCACCTTCTGATAGAACACGACCAATTTGGTCATGGTAGGTAAGTCTTGGCCTTCCCCGGCTCCTACATCCTTCCACTTTTGCATTGTATATCTGCTTCGTCATTCTTTCATCTTGCATTCTTTCTACATGTCCGAACCAACGGAGCATGCCTCTTCTTATTTTAACATCGACGCTCTCTTTCAGACCAACTCAGTTTCTAACATCATCATTGCGAATACGTTCTACAAGCCTTACGCCACAAATTTTGCGCAGCGCTCGCATTTCGACCGCGTTTATTCTACTTTCATGCTCTTTCTGCTATACCCAGCTCTCGCTTCCATAAGTTAACGTTGGGACAAACACTGCATTGTGTACAGCGAGTTGTGCCTTCTGGCTCAGGTTTTTAATGCCAAGAAGTTTTTCCAATGCTCCATTCACACTATTCCCAGCACTCACTCGTCGTTCCACATCTGCGGTGTACCTTCCATCCCTGCTGAAAGCGTATTCAAGATATAATGAAATATTTATGTACCTAAAAAATACAGCACGGTTATTATGACGCCTTATCCTAAGCTTTGTAATACGCAGGCGCGCACAGGCACTAACACGCCATACCGACCGATGTATAAGTAACAGGATAGATTGGGACAGATAAATAATTTGTACTCGGGCGGGCTTTACGGACTCGCGAGGTGCTCCCGGATACAGAAGGATGTCCAGGCGAAGATGTACACCGTGTTTCTCCCACTAGATCTAAAATTAGTTTTTTGTCCTAAATTAGAATACGGTTCTACAGGATTTAATATTCATCATCATCATGATCTTGGCACGTATTCATCCACGGCTGAGCAAAGGCTTCCCGTCTAATGCCATTTGTCTCGTTCCTGTACTACCTGCATCCATCGACTCTCTTCAAACCTCTTGAGATCGTCGCTCCATCTATTAAGGGGAGTACTATCATTACACTGGGTGTACTAGTTCGGAGACAAGGATATTAAATCCTTCAAACATCAAATTAAAAAAAAAAATATTACGACGGCGAAAAATAGCTTAAGGACTGAAGAGTCTGGAGTTACTACATAATAAAATTGTTTGTGTCAATCGATTTTGATTTGATTAGTTACTTACTTTGGGATGCCAGAAGCGTGTTCGTTCGCGACTCCTGCCAATCAATCAGATTACATTTCTGGACCAAAAGCGCACCGATTTGCGTGTTAGGGTGTCCTCCGGAGGCGACGCGCATGCGGTGATGGGGGCCGCCACCCACCACGTAGCGCCAGTTCCGGCGGGTCGAGAAAAGCCGAGTGCTGCATAGATACGTGAAATGTGAACGGTGGATTGAATGATAAGATGAACGAGCTGATGAATGTAATTAATGAGAGACGTTTAGATGCTTTGTGTGTGACAGAGACTAACTGCAAGGGGAGCAACACCGATGATCTGCTTGGTGGAATGATGGGCCTATGGTCTGGGGGAGATCAGGACGATCATGCCAGTGCCGGTATAGGTATCGTATTCTCCTCTCTCTTAACCTCTGGTGTAAGAGATTACTATTGTATATGATTACTATGGTAGGGCCTAGACTTCTTGGGGTCATATAAAACTGGGCATCACGTGAGTATTTCTGGTTGCAGCATACGCTCTCGTAAGTTCAGCAAGTGCTCAAGAAGTTTTGGGAGTCAGTGAGGTATTTAGCTGAAGGGAATGAAAGAGTGATTATGTGTAGAGATTTGAATGGATACGTGGAGATGAAATGCGCGAAAAAGTGTGATTGATTTGATTTTAATAGATAGACGTCTTCCAAATACTGTAATGGATTCTAGAGCGTTTAGAGGTTCCTGTCAGTTTCAAGAGTGGAACTTCTAAAGGCTATTGTACCACACAACTACCAGGTGGTAAGCCAGTTTGTGCGACTTTTCAAGAAGTGGAGGCAATAGCGTATGCCTTTTGAAAATCATGAAAGGATAAATTGCAAGATGAAAGTGTAAGGAGAATGTATGTACATCTATCAAGCGAAAGACTTGCGGATGCAAGCCTTTCCCATTCCGATGTGTATGAAAAAAATGAAAGTAAAAAAGGAATGTAGGATAAACGCGGTTGACGTTGCGCCAAATTTGTTGCGTAACGCATGTAGACCTTAGTCGCAATGATGATGTTAGCAACAGAGTTGGTATGAAATAGATATACCTCTCCGTAATTCGAAAAGCACGTTAAGCCGTCGATCTCGGCTGTTGTCGATAGATACCAATTGTTAAGTCTTCGGGTGGCTTGTAAGTACTTGTCTCCAATCCGCAATTGAGCAGCATGGTGGAGCTCTAAACCTCTGTAAATCCACGAAAAATCTTGTTTCTACCATGCAATAGAATTTTTAAAAAAGAACTCAAGTAGGTACTTTATCGTACAGACCAAAGAAGCCAAACGAAGTTTTTCTATATTTATAAAAATAATTTACTGGTCTGTAAACACCGCTATCCAGCAAAGCTGTAAAATCGTGAGTAACTACCATAAAGTTTAACTAGTCTAAAACTAAAACTCTGAAGTTAGAACTCTGGCTATTTGTCGGTTTACTAACACAAGTGACTGCTATTCACACCATACTGTTTTCAGGAACACCGTTCCTATATGAAATCTATATGTTATCTGTGTGTGCGGTTTTTCGAATATTCGAATTTTGCCTTCAGATTCGGATTCAGCATAAAAAAGAAGAATAGAAATGTTCAGGACCACCGTTCCTATCAAAATGGCCGACAAATTAAAAAAAAATTGAATTGTTGTGTGTAATTGACGAGCCAGGTGTTCCTCTGGCAATGCAAGCTTGTGCATTCTCAACTGGTTATAACGCATCAGCTTATTAACGGATTGGGCACCGGTTTGAATCACGACGCGAGAGGGTACCACTAAATTCGGGTTTTTATTGTAAATAGGATTTCTGTGTATATTTGTGACTATTTGGATCTATCATGACCAAATTGATCGTGTTTTATCAGAAGGTGATGTGAAAGTGAAGAAGCGAGTGAAGTGAGTATGGGCCGTGTCTTATGGCGTTCGGTTCTCTCTGCTTATCTCGCAAGGGACCTGCCGTGATGATGTACATACATACATATATTTGTAACTAGCTACAGTCCGCTACTTCGACGGCACTTTTACCGGTGCTCCACAGGAGCCGTTTTCTCTTACTTTCTTTTTTCCTCAGGTTCTAAGGATTGTAGCGTGATGACAAATAGCCCATAACCTTCATCGTGCATTAGGTAATGATATTCAAAAATGATGTTTCAAATCCACCTGGTAGTTCCAGAGATAAGCGGGTTCAACAAACAAAAAAACTTTTCCGCTTTATATCTGACGAGCTCGCTGGCTCAATCGTGAATGACCCGACTTTGACACCAACGCTCGTGAGTTCGATTCCCACACAAGGCAAACATTAGTGTGCATGAACATGTCTGTTTGTCTTGGTCTGGATATTTTAAGAGAGGTAAGGCGCATCAAAGCAGCCCATCTGGGGAAGTACTTACAATTCACAGAAAACCGCAGCCAAATAGCATCTCCCTAGAGGGTTGTTGTGTTCCTGCGTGTGAGTGACGTCACCAGTAAGCTCCCAAGGAGTTGCTGTATAAAGCAGCAAAGGAGGCATTGCGCGAGTGATACTTGATATATCTCAAGCGTTACTAGGCTACCGTACCCGCTTTACATTAGGTGGGCCGTATACTTGTATGTTTCCCGACGTAGTATAAATATATATATTAGTATAGATTATCATTTCTACGCTCGAAAACATGAGGTGAGAAAACCCGCACGTACAAGAAATTATATTTCGAAAGACATGCCATCTAATTTAAGAAGGGTTTGGTTTTCTCTCTGAAATGCAGAGGTCTGATACAGTCGCTCCATATAAAAGCAGTGTCTTGGTGAAATGCTTCATCTTCAGTAGATCACGCCAGTCCTAAGAGTGACTGTTTAGTTTTTGTTTTAGTTTAACAGAGATGCGTTGTCAAACATTTGTCGGGGCCAAATATATGAAAACACACGATCTAACCTGCTTTGTGTACTTCCGTCACGACACGAGCACCGGCCGGCACCCACCCACTGCCGTTAGTAGATCCAACATGTCATCGCTGCCATGGCTGCTCCAGTAGTCTCTGTCTCGCCTACTGCGGTCGTCCTCGCTATTGCCCGTCATCTGGAACAGAAACCGAACCGTGGAAAGACGAAACATGTGTCGCAGCGAGGACCAGGGCAGTCATGGCAGCAACAGTGGCGGGTGCATGCGTTTTCTGTTTCAGGTCACGGACAATCGTAAGGACTACCGCAGCAACCAAAGCACTAACGGCAGTGGGCGGGTGCCGGCCGGCGCTCGTGTCGTGACGGAAGTACACAAAGCACGTTAGATCGAATTGCACGTGAATTTAACTTTTGCAAAATAACACCTGAATCTATTAACCAAGAAATTAATATCTTACGCATCGGTGTGAGGGCAGGCCACAATTTGAAACTGACAAAACTTTAACGTTAAAGCGCAAAGACTATATTTACTGTGGCTAATAGAGATATAGTTTGTTAATTATAAATAGGTAGCGAGAATACAAAATAGATGATTATTATTAGAGTTATTCTGGGTAACAGAAATTATTTTGGTGAAGCTTCGTGCCATACCGATAGCATGAAAATAGTATAAATGCAGATCAGATACGAGCGTTCTGCAAAAATTTGTGGCGTAAATCTTACTGACCGTGTTGGCAATGATGATGTAAGAAAGAGAGTTGGTCTGAATGGGGGTGATGGGGTTATAGGAAAAGAGAAGCTCCGTTAGTTCGATTATATACCTAGTCTTTCCATAAATACTTAAACAAAGAAAAAAAAAATTCTATTGCAAATAACATTTATTACTTTTACAGTGTGTTAGTTTAATACATAAATATAAAACAATTTAAAATATAAAAAGCTTATTCGAAGTGGTCTCCATTGGCTGCCATAGTAGTCCTTTAAACGTTGAGGCCAGCTATCAATAGAAGCACGCACTCTTTCCATGGGGAAATTCTTCACTGCCAATCGTACGGTTTGTTTTAGGGACTCCAAATTGTCATGGCGTTTAGAGCAAGCCGTACTCTCTAAAACTGACCATAAATCGGATCCAGCGGATTAAGATCGGGACTAAACGATGGCCAGTCTTCAGAGTCGGAAGGAGTCAAAGTCAAATGTTTATTCGCGTAATTAAGTGTACAGAATGAACTTAGATTTAATAATCCTGACAAAGGTGACTTAGTCACCTTTGTCAGGTATTGCTAAGATTTAAGGCTCTACTACCTCCTTACACAATAGTATATTCGTACGTCGAGCATTTCGTCATGTATATATAACAGAATAATTTAATTTTTTATTTTTATTAATCCTTCGCTGTATGTCGTCATTTGCTTTATAAATTAATTCTCATTTTTCTTTATGTAAATTGCATTGAATTTAAATATAATAATTATTTTAATATTATAATTGAATTTAAAATTAACTAATAAATTTTATAAAAATTTAATCTATTAGTGTATTTTTTAATTTATCCTATATTTGTCAAAGTTTGTTTGTGTTGCCTATGATTTTTCGATATATAATTATTTCGTTTCCAGATATTCATTTACGGAATAAAAACATTTCTGGATTAGATAGTCTTTGAGTCTTTTATCAAACTGTATGTATTTAGTCTCTTCTTTTATGTCTTAAGGTAATTTATTAAATAATTTTACAGCCATATAATATGAACTACAGTTTTGCATTTTAATACGAGATGGTGGCAGGTTTAACTTATTTTTGTTACGTGTATTTATCTTATGCATTTCGTGTTGTTTTTTGAATAGGTTTGGGTTTTTATGTACAAAGGAACATATGTCGTGTATGTATATAGATGGTAATGTCAGCAGCTTTAACTTAACAAAGTAAGGTTTGCAGCTTTGCGTATTGTCTATTTGAGCTAATATTCTGACGCACTTTTTTTGAAGGACCATTCTTAGTTATTCAACATAGTGTTGTTAAGGGGCTTCACTACCTTCTCAAGGATGGTATCTTGATACACTTGTGCCGATGTTTTCATACCTTTTTCACAAAAGTATGGCTCAGTCACTCCTTCATAGCTAATACCCCACTAAACCATCACTGAAGTCGGATAGTGCCCACGTTGCACTCTGTCGACTAATTGGGAAGCTTTCTTAAAGCTTTGAGCATAAATACGGTCATTTTGTTTGTTAAAATGTTGCTCAATTGTAAAAAGTTTCTATCTATCTATAACTTCACGCCAAATCCCTTACGGGGTAGGCAGAGAGAACCGAGCGCCACGCGACTCGATCCTTACATACCTCACTCGCTTCTTTCACATTCATTGCTCTTTTCATGCACGCTCGCCGGTTTCTAGGGCTCCTGACATCACCTTCTGATAGAACACGATCAATCTGATCATGATAGGTAAGTCTTGGCCTTCCTCGGCTCCTACATCCTTCCACTTTTGCATTGTATATCTGCTTCGTCATTCTTTCATCCTGCATTCTTTCTACATGTCCGAACCAACGGAGCATGCCTCTTCTTATTTTAACACCGACGCTCTCTTTCAGACCAACTCTGCTTCTAACCTCATCATTGCGGATACGGTCTGCAAGCGTTACACCACAGATTTTGCGCAACGCTCGCATTTCAACCGCGTTTATCCTACTTTCATGCTCTCTCTGCCATACCCAGCTCTCGCTTCCATAAGTAAGCGTTGGGACCAGCACTGCATTGTGTATAGCCAGCTGCGCCTTCTGGCTCAGGTTTTTACTGCCAAGAAGTTTTCCCAACGCTCCATTCACACTATTCCCAGCACTCACTCGCCTTTCCACATCTGCGGTGTACCTTCCATCCCTGCTGAAAGCGCATCCAAGATATACAAACTCATTCACTTGTTCCAACACTTCATCATCTACCGTAATTCTTACATTGGTTCTGGTTTCTTCTCTTTCAAATACCATAATCTTTGTTTTCTTCGCATTCAATAGTAAGCCTTCCTTCATACATTCGTCTTTCATCATTGTGACTAGTGTTTGCAGCTCAGATGGTGTTTCTGCTAACAGGACAGCATCATCTGCATACAGCAGACAGTTCACCACTAGGTCACCCATGCGTAATCCTACATTCGTCGATCTTATTCTCTGTAGACAACTATCGAGATACAGAATAAACAGCCTAGCAGACAACATGCAACCCTGTTTGACACCAATTTTGACATCAAACCAGGGTGACATGTTGCCATCTATTCGCACACATGCTGAGCAATCCTTGTAGGTGGACTGCACAGCACGCAGCAGTGAGCCGTCAATCCCATATCTCGGCAATATGCACCACAGTTCCTTTCGCACAACCCTATCAAATGCCTTCTCAAGATCCACAAAACCGCAGAAAACCTTCTGGTCTGTGGCCAGATGCTTCTCTACGATATTGCGGAGCGAGAAAACTTGATCCGTACATCCCCTTCCATTTCGGAATCCTCCCTGTGCCTCCCACAGCATTTCGTCAGATTTCACCCTCATTCTCCTTTCAATTATCTTTCCATATACTTTTGCTGCTAAGCTGATCAAACTGATGGCCCTATAGTTGGCGCAGTCCATGCGTGATCCCTTGCCTTTATACAAGGGTACGATGACTGCGCGTCCCCAGTCCATTGGGACCCTTCCAGTTCTCCAGCAAAGGTTGCATAAGTACCAGAAGGCGTCCCGGACGTAAGTGCCACCTAGTTTGATCATCTCAGCTGTAATCATATCAATTCCCGCAGACTTTCCATTTTTCAAACTTCGTATCGACCATTCTATCTCATCCATAGTTATACCTTCATCGGACGCCGTCAACGCGGAGTGAGCATCAGACTCACTCTCATTGTCAGCGTCCGAGGCATATTCGTACATTTCTTCAAAATATTCACTCCACCGTTCTAACACTTCCTGAGTGTTTGCAAGAATGATACCAGCTTTAGACTTAATCTTGTTCATACTGGATGCCGACGAACCACCCCGAGACTTCTTTACCTCTCTCCAAAAGAGTTTGGTATTTGCCTCGAAGTTTCTCGTCAGCCTCTCTTCCTCATTCATAATTTGTCTTTCACGCTTCTCTTTCACTAAAGCCTTGGTTTCATTCTTGCATTGACGGTACCTTTCTTTCTTCTTCTCTCTCATACTTTCATTTAAGGGCAAAGATGATACATAATCCAGCCACGCTTTCCTCTTTCTTGCTACGGAGGATTCAACCTCCGCATCCCACCAGGCATCCCCTTTCAATGTTTTATGCCTCTTTGCGCATCCACATGCTTCTTTTGCACTATCCACCATACTTTCTTTCAGAACTTTCCAGCAATCATCCACATCTGTGCCGGAAAGACTTGCATTTCGATTCGATTTTACCACCCTATTGTTTTTAAATTATCAGTTGAGAAATGACCAGTATAGGCTGCAAGTCCTAAGTCATCTTTTAAAATACGCGACATGGTTCTAGGTGCTATCTTCATCTCTCGAGATAAATTCTTTCCCTTACTGCTTTGACCACCTTTTTCGTACGAACACTACGTGGACGGCCAGATCTTTTTCTGTGACGAACAGAGGAGGTCTCATTGTACCTATTAATAGCCCGGTACACAAACATTTTACTAATACCAAGCGTATGGAGAGTTTTAAAAATTGCATTTGGCTCCATACCTACTTTGTGTAATGCAATCACAGCGATTTGGTTCTCTTTATCACCCCACTCCATTTTAATATCGCAAAATATTGTAGAATGTATTGGCGCCAAAATGAGAAAACTCAATGAACAATCATATAAAAATGACAGATTCCAAATTCTAATTCAAAAATATTTTGTTAATTGTAACAGTATTTATGGCCAGACTAAGTAGTTATCATACATGACGAAATATTGACTAGACAGGTTTACAAGGATATATGTCTTATATCGGGAGTCCCAAAACTGGCTTGCATGAGAAGAGCTATAAATGTTAAAGAAGCGAGCGAGGCGTGTAAGGACCGAGTCATGTGGCAGTCGGTTCCCTCTACCAACCCCGCAAAGTATTTGTCGCGAAGTTATAGATAGGTTTGCAATGCGAAATGCGTGCGTGCGTATACCCAGACTCAGTTAACGAATGATAAAGGCTTTTGTACATAATTTGAACAGATTTTGGAAATAGTTAAACTAAATTTAAAAAAAACTGCTTTATTACACGTGCTGGCTAAACTTAACGACATTAAAACAATGAACCATACAAATGTGCATGTTGAAAAGACCCACAGAATAAAATGAAGTAGTATGTATGTCTATCTCTGAAGGCTTCTAATCACCACAATAGAAACGCACCACCACATAACCCTTACTCATCCCACTGCAGGGATACGGGTCTCTCTTCAACCGAAGGGGTTTAGAGCATACTCCACCACGCTGCTCAAAATGGGGATTGGCGGAGGCCAGTGTTTTCAAGCCGCCCGAGCGCCACTGACTTAACGACTGTCATCTATCGACAACAGCCGGGATCAACGGCTTAACGTGGCCTCCGAACTCGAAATAGTTAAACCCATCCATAGTTAGGCTGCGGTCGATGTTGCTCAACCTGCGAGTTTGGTTAGAATGACACACGCAACGTCGCCATCGAGCTCTCGAATAGAAACGTACGCGTTTCAGAAATTACAAATCAAAGACGTGTTGTCTTATCTCGGAAATATCTGGTTTTCCCTGTGGGTAGTGGACGTCCAAATCCTTAGGCTTAGTTAGCGGATCTCACCAGTGCTAATGGATTATGAAATGGGATAACACTAGGAAAAAAAAGAAAGTAAAAAAATTTACAAAAATATTCTATATGTCGTGACAAAATAGAATCGTGCGACTTCTTATGGCGGAAATGAGTCGACAGCCAGATATATCGATAACATCTGCTCATGTCATCGATATTTCAATCACTGTCCTTAACAATTTGATCACAGAATAAAGTATATCTATATCTTCACTCCTTCCCTTGCGGGGCAGGCAGGGAGAACCTAGAACTCGCTTTAATGTTCATAACTTTTTTCATACATAGTTGCTAGGTTTCCTGACACCACCTTCTGATAACCTGTCACCAATTTAGCAATGATAAGTGTGTCTTTGTCTTATTCGGCTTCAATACACTTCTACTTTGGCGTTGTATATCTGTTTCATCACAATTTATGATTAATATAATAATAATATTTATTAATTTATTATTGAGAGTAGGACGCATCAAAGCAGCCCTTCTGGTGAAGTACCTCCATCTCACAGAAAACCGCAACCAAATATCAGCTCCCTAGAGCTTGTTGTATTCTTGCGTGTGAGTGAGGTCACCAGTAAGCTCCTATGGAGTACAGGTGGCATCGCGCTAATGATATTAATGTATTGCAAACGTTAATAGGCTACAAAAACCGCTTCACATCAGGTGGGTCGTATGCTTGTATACCTCCTGACGTTGTATAAAAAAAATGTCTGAACCAACGGAGAATTGCGGTGAATCTTAACACCGACGCACTCTTCTAAACCAATTCTCAATCTTTCATCTTCAAGAATTACTTCTAAGTTTTGCGCAGTGCTCGCATTTCTACGTCATTTATTCTGCTTTAATGTTCTCTTTGTCAAATCCAGCTGTCGCTTCCATACATTAGCATTAGAATCAGTACCGCGTTGAGTACCTTTCGGCTCAGGTTGTTGCTACCAAGAGGTATTCAGAACGCTCCATTCATTCCCTTTCTTGCCCTCGCTTACCTCTTCATAGAAGTATTTGCTATAAATTTAAAGTACATATATCACTATAAATATTTGAACAAGTTTTATAATATGTAAGTGGAGGTATTCCCCTCCACCTCACAGTAACAACTCCCTGGGTGATCGTTATGTTTCTGCGAGAGCATGAGGTTTCCAGTAAGCTCCCATAAAATGTTGCTGTACCAGCAACAGACATCGCGAGAGCTGTACTTGAAGCCCTGCAAGCATTCATAGGCTACGGCAACGACTTCAAAGCAATTGGATGTTGAATAAATAAAAAAATCCGTAATATCGTCACGATATCGCATGCGTTCTCATCTATAATCAATCAATTATTAATTACCATACTTATAATCACCATAATAGAAATGCACCATCACTTCAACCACATCAACCCTTACTAATCCCACTGCAGGGATACGGGTCTCCCTTCAACTGAATGGGTTTAGAGCATAGTCCACCACGCTGTCAAAATGCGGATTGGAGGAGGCCAGCGTTTTCAAGCCGCCCGAGGGCCACTAACTTAGCTTAACGACTGCCCTCCGAACTCGAAATAGATAAACCCATCCATAGACAGGCGACTTTCGACATTGCTTAACCTGCGAGTTTGGTTATAATGTCTCGCGCAACGACGCCATCGAGCTCACGAATAGAAACGTACGCGTTCCAGAAATTAAAAATCAAAGACGTGTTACCTAATCTTTCTTATAGATTAAGCTCCTATAAAAAGTTGCTGTGCCAGCAGCAGACATCGCACGAGCTGTGCACGAGCTGTGATAAAGCCCTGTAAGCATTGATAGGCTACGGTAACGACTTCAAATCAATTGGATGTTGTATAAATAAAAATAATCCGTAATATCGTCACGATATCGCATGTGTTCTCATCTATAACCAATCAATTATTAATTACCATACACTTAATGAACGGATTCAATATTTTATTTTATCTTTTAATTACCATAATCCCCGGTATACTACGACTATACCCCGCAAGCTAAGATATGCGTCTAGGTCTCAAGAATAGTCTTATGGGAAAATCGTCGACTTAGTTCAGATAAATTAATTCTGTGAAGTGGAATCTGTACAAGTGCAAGAAATAACATTAACGAGAATTAATTCTGCGATAAATATACATTTTTTATTGAACAAGATTAGATTTAAATTATTAGAATAAATCAAACATGGCATTTTATTATACTTTTTGTTGTTCTTAGCGTTAATCCGTTTCCTAATCCATTAGGATTGATTTGTTCCGCTACCTAAGCCTAGGGATTTGGTGAAGGTACTGATTTTTATATGGAGCGACTGCCGTCCGAATCCACAACCCAGAGAGAAAAGCAGACCTATCTGAGGTAAAGTCACACGTCTTTCGAAATATAATTTCTGGGACGTGCAGATTTCCTCACGATGTTTTCCTTCACCGCCGAGCTAGTGGTAATTACAAATATGTACATAAATCTGAAAACACGAATTTAGTGGTCGTACATTTCGCGTCGCGAGAATTTTGTTTAAATAAACAAGAATAAAATAGTTAATAAAAAAATACTTTCGCAAATAATTGTCGTAAAAAAGTTAATTTTTTTTTGTGATGTAACTGCAAATTTACGGTTTTCGGAATTTTTCTTTTACTAATTGTGCTACATGACATTGCATATTACCAAATTTGATAATTCTAGGTCAAAGCTCGACTCGCAAGGGAATCAAAACCTATAGGGTACTTCCCACCCTATAGGTTTTGATTCCCTTGCGAGTGTCAAAATATGCGCATAAACAAGGCATAAACAGCCGTATATATTGATTGCGTTGACTTAGAAGTTAGATTTTTTTCACTGCTCGATGGGACTGCAGACCTGAGTATGTGATATTAATTTCAGCTAGATAGCTCCACCCAACCCAGAGAAAAAGGATCTTGACAGACAGACAGACAAGTTCCGTTTGTACGTATTTCATAAAACAAATTTACAAAGAGAAATCGCGACAAGCTTGTATACCTATTATATAAATTGTAAATTAAGTTTTTACTATATGATTCTCAATCTATGTATATATCTATAACTTCACGTCAAATCCCTTGGCGGGTAGGCAGAGAGAATCGAGCGTCACATGACTTGTAAGAATCGATCCTTACGAACCTCACTCGCTTTTTTAACATTCATTGCTCGTCTTATGACATCATCTTTCGACAAAACACGATCAATTATATGATACTCATAACTAGTTATTGAAACTTTTTGACCGCTTTTTAGACGACGTTGAGAGACATACAAGTAAACAGCTTACCTGATGTAGTGGTTCCCATAACAATATGAACACATGCAATACAGAAACTATCGCTCACGCGTTGCCACCTGTTACTGTTACTACAACTCCTCAGCGGTTTAATGGTAATCACACAAACAGGAACACAATAAGTTTTAGGACGAAGCACTTGTGCGGATAAACAAAACGTATCAATGAAGAATTACAAATGTAACAAAAGATAAGGGCGAGCAAAGTTCAGACCAAGTTCAGTAGGCCAATTCTTCTAAAATCCTGCAGCTGCACGTTTACGCTTATGATTCGAGTCGTGCAGGATTAGTGCAGTGCCCGTGTATTCTATTAAAATTTCCTGCACTGCAACAGCACTACAACTGTGCGTATCCTGCAAATGAACTACTTAATACCTGTCGTGTTACCATATTGCAATCTAATAAATTGGATTTTTACTTAATATTGACTCCTGTAGTTTCAAGCCCCATTACCCTTGATTGCCGGCGTCGAAGTATTTCTAAATGAAAATAAGCTTTACTTAATCATATATTGTTATGGTATTAGGTAAAAGAAAAGGGAGTACTAAAAAGAGTTACAAATTTATTTAGGGCTATTATTTACAGTACATTATATATAAAAAAAGTGAAAACTAAAAGTTCGGCTAATGAAGGTCTTTAAGAACTCGCGATTTTAAAATGTCTAACCCAAAGATCACTGTATGTATCACCGGTAAATGCAATAAGTGGCCGCCGACTATAGTGGGCCGACGACTGAAGACTGGTACGTCAACGTACCAGCCAGCACGCAGATCCTGATGTAGAAGTTGGACGAATCGGTGGGGACCGCCTTGCGGTCCAACACCGCAGCGGTATCAGTTGCCAGCCGCCGTAGTCCACAGCAGGGGCTGGAGGTATTTAAATATATTTGGTTAAATACAGGTTAAATAAGGATCGGAAAAGAGAGAAATATGCCGATGGTTCACCGCGTAGCCAACACAGCAGGGGCTGGTGGTCTCAGACGCGGTTCACAGTATATCTTCTGATCGAATCTTCCTCCAGTCTGCCTTGTTTTCTGTTTGATTTTGATCGTCTAAAATGTATAATTTTAAATATTTGAATTTACAGATATATTAATTTTGACAATTGACCTATCATAGAGTTAACAGAGACAATCTAAGAAAAGATTCCATATTACGTATTATTCAGAAAAGGTTAAATATTACATATTATTCCCCCCACAAGAAAAAAATTTGACAAAAATTTTGAAAGGTTTTTAAAAGTAATTACCATTCCTATCATAGGCATTCATGCTTCTCTATCATACTTCTCGCATACAAAAGTAGGGGTAGGGTATAAATTAATTAATTAATTAGGGTATAAATATTACATATTATTCCCCCCACAAAAAAAAAATTGACAAAAATTTTGAAAGGTTTTTAAAAAGTAATTACCATTCCTATCATAAGCATTCATGCTTCTCTATCATACTCCAATATCTCTAGTCCAATGGTAATACTAGTAATATGACAGTTAGGCTTATTTTTTGTATCTGGAGTTGTCAATCCGCTCCATTGTAATACGAGTATGACAGATAGGCTTATTTTTTTTTACATATACAGCCTGCCTGATATAAAGTGAACGTGATAGCATAGCAGCGTCTGATCTGCCTGATGGTAGGCACTTAGATTGACAATTAGAAACACTAGGGGTGTCTTTCATGCATTGTCGACCAATGAACACAACAATCAAAAAGTATTCATATGTATATATATACATATATTCTTATGCATTTTGTAAGGTGGAGAGTATTTCCACTTACACCTACTTCCCTAATCAAATCACTTACAAAATATCGATTAGTATTGCTTTAGCAGACATCTAACAATGATAAGATGCACCGCTCTCATCTAAAATTGACTGCGACTCAAGATTATCGCGACCGCAAAAAATAAATAATTATGCATATATTTTAATATGACATATTATTATTGTAATCGCAATAGTTAGAAATAGAGTGTCGGTGTTAAAACAAGAAGAGGCATGCTCCATTGGTTTGGACATGTGTAAAGAATGCAGGAAGAGAGAATTACGAAACAGATATACAATGCAAAAGTGAAAGGATGTAGGAGCCGAGGAAGTCCAAGACTTACCTACCATGAACAAATTGAACGTGTTCTATCAGGGGCCTTAGAAACCGGCAAGCGTGCATGAGAAGAGCAATGAATGTTAAAGAAGCGAGTGAGTTTTGTAAGGATTGAGTGATGTGGCGCTCGGTTCTCTCTGCCTACCCCGCAAGGGATTTGGCGTGAAGTTCTAGATATAAAATATCGCTGAGTATTCCTTTACCAGACTCCTTTGTTTGAGAGCTAAAGTTGAGAGATAAGATGCACCGCTTGTATCTGAAATTGGCTGCGACTCAACATGATCCCGACCGCAAAAAAATATACATATATTTTAGTATGAAATATTATTATTACAAGGTACAGTCAGATAGATAAGCCGGAGCCGTCCTTTCAACAGATTCCGCTACCGGTGGGCGGTATTTATTCACATCAATCTATTGGCGGTATAAAGCTTGGGGCACATTCACTCATCATAGTAGAGCTATATAATGTGATACTCAGCGTTACGCCTAGCATCGGTATCCCAGGTGTCGACGTATCCAGCGATGTGTAGTTTCGCGGTCATCTGAAGAGCAATGCTAAGTTGGCGTCCAAGAAATCTGGTGTGGTCAATAGAGCTAAACAATACTTTACACCTCAACATCGCCTTCAACTTTATAAGGCCCAGGTTCGACCTCACATGGAATACTGTTCACATCTTTGGGCCAGTGCGCCACAATATTTGCTTACTCTATTTGATAGCCTACAACGTAGAGCAGTGCAAATCGTCAGCGTCCCAGTGATCTCCGCTCGACTAGACTCGCTTTGTACACGAAAAGACGTTGCTTCTCTTTGTGTACTGTACAAATTGTATCATGGAGAGGAGCTGTTCAATTTAATACCAGCCGCTGAGTTCCACTATCGTACCACTCTCCATAAACTTAAATTTCAACCTCACCATCTTGATGAGAGGCTCCACTACAGTACGCTTTTTGAGGCATTTTCTACCACGTACAGTGAAATTATGGAATAAATTACGCTTAGCGGTGTTCCCGAACAAATACGAAATGGGCGCTTTCAAGAAAACAGGCTCTTTTCTTGAAAGCGCCCACATGTGGTGACCACTTACCATCAGGTGACCCACATTCACGTTTTCCCCCCTCTAATCTATACAGATAAATAAAATTGGAGTGTGTGTTTGTAATATCAAAATAACCGCTTTTTACTAAATGCATATGGATGTATACACGGTATATATACCAAAATGAATATTTTTACATTTTTTGTCTGTCTGTTTGTTCCGGCTAATCTCTGAAATGGCTAGACCGATTTTGACGGGACTTTCACTGGCAGATAACTGATGTAATTAGGAGTAACTTAGGCTACTTTTATTTTAGAAATTGTATTTATTTTTATAAATATAAATAAATAATATTCCACGCGGACGAAGTCGCGGGCACAGTTAGTATATAATAAAAAAATATATACAACTAGATAAACATTTTACAGTAGGACGAAGTCCTTCGTGTGTAAATCCGACTCGTACTTAATATTAGAGACCATACATCATTTTTGATCTTAAAATCTCAAAAAAATCTTACAGTGTATTAACAACCTTACGCAAACAAGACTACATATCAATAAAGCGACACAGATTCCACCTCGATTATGTCGATATTCTTATATCGATAAATTTGATGCATCGTTACTAATGTGAAAATCGTGAGGCATCGATTATATCTTTGTATGTTTTTTATTGGTACTCACGTAAGTGGTAAATTGGTCGTGAAGATGTTTTACCGATAGTACTGCGTTGAAAACGACCGTTTCATCGAAGGTTATCATTATCACGTATCTATCAGAAAATTTTATCTTTACTTCCACTACTAACAAACAGTGACAAGGAACTTTGTTGTTTTACGATTTGTAATAAAAACTTTTAAATAAAAATGGCTCGATGGCGTCGTAGCGCGTGTCATTCTAACCGAACACGCAGGTTAAGCAACGTTGACTGCAGCCTGTCTATGGATGGGTTTATCTACCTCGAGTCTCCGTTCTTCGTGCTTCGGCGGGCACGTTAAGCCGTCGGTCCCGGCAGTTGTCAACAGTCGTTAAGCTAAGTCAGTGGCCCTCGGGCGGCTTGAAAACACTTGCCTCCGCCAATCCGTATTTGAGCAGCGTGGCGGAGTATCCTCTAAACCGCTTCGGTTGAAGGGAGACCCGTATCTCTGCAGTATGGTGAGTAAGGGTTGATATGGTGGTATGGTGAATAAAAATGTAAAATTTCGTGGAATTCATATCAATACTGTCATAAGTACCTTATCAACCGAGCTTCACTGGACGTTTTTTAGACTTTCTTTGCGTACATTGACGTTTTTGTATAGAGCACTGATAGCTCGATGGGTAGAGAACCGATCTATAATTGACTGGTCCCGGTTCCAATTCTGGCGTTTACCACTGAAGTTCTTGTTTCGGGTTTATATACATATTTGTAATTATTACTTATTCAGTCTAGCTCGGCTGTGTAGGAAAACATCTTGAGGAAACCCGCACGCCCAAGAAATTATATTTTGAAAGACGTGTATGATAGTAAGGTATGGTTTTCCCCTGGGTTTTGGAGGTCTGACGGCAGTCGCTCCATGCAAAAATGATATGTGACAAATCCTTTGGCTTAGGTAGCGGACCCCGCCAATCCTGATAGATTAGAAAATGCGATAATGTTAAGAAGAAAAAGATTTACGTTTTTTTAAAGACAGCTATGTAGACAAACTTAAAAAGCTAAATTATATCTAATTGCAAAATTTGATCTCTGTGCTCTTAAAACTACTTAGACCAAGAGAAACAGATATGATCGTATACAAAAATTTTTGCCTTTTATAGGAATCGAACCCATGGACCTTGGTGTTCAACTAGCCATTGTTAAGTCTGCCACCTACAGTCCGTAGTAATATATTACAGTATACCACCGAGCTTGTGGTTTTACACCCAGGACTGCGATTAATTTATTTCATTGTCATTTTAGCGTCTACTGCACAGCGCTGTACTACCGCTACTCCTAACTGTTACTATTTACTGTCATTTTAATGCCTGCCGCTACGCAGAATTGAATTAAAATACAACTAGCTTGCAATTAGCTGATAATAGCTGTCAAAGTTCATTGTTATTTTGGCGCCTGCCGCTATACAACACTATAGTACAACTACTTCTAGCTGTCACTGTTCATTGTCATATTGACACCTACTGCTATACAACAGTACTATGATTAATTAATTTCATTGACACTTAAACGTTTGGTGCTACATAGGACTGTAGTACCGCTACTCCGAGCTGTGATTATTTATCATCATGTTGGCACCTGCCGCTACACAGCGTTGAAAAACTACTAATTCTAGATGAGTATGTAATTGTACGATACCATCAACACATTTGTACCGCTTAAAAACCACTCCCCGTACAACACTAAATACGTTTACCCAAAATGGTATACCGGGGAAATTATTCATAACCTAAAATGTAAATACTTCCATTTAAAGAAGTATAAAGCAGACGGCAAAGAATTCAATAAAAGAAGAGCACGCAACATGTGGACTCTTATATGTGTGATAATGTCGAAGTCTCAGGTCAGGAAGCTGCTGACGCCTTTGCACAGTGTTTTGCATCAGTTTCCGAGGATCGGGTACCAAGTCTAGACACTGAAGATGCCGCGAGTTCTGCCTACTCCCATGTGGATATGGCAACCGTTTCTGTCAGAGCAGTTGACATGGCCGATCTGAGGGCGGCTGTGAAGGGTTTGAAGTCGCGATCTACGGTTGGACCTGATGGCATCCCGGCATTTCTGGTGAAAGATTGTTTGTTAGTCCTTGCTACCCCATTTCAAACCTTATGCTCTTTCGCGAACGCATACACAAAATGTACCTATGTCATGAATATTTTTTTTTATACAACGTCGGGAGGCATATAAGCATACGGCACACCTGATGTAAAGCGGTTACCGTAGCCTATGAACGCTTGTAATCCATATCGTTCGCGCGATGCCACCTAGCTGCTGTTAATACATCAACTCCTTAGTTAGATGCTTACTGGTGACCTCAATCACATGCTGGAACACAACAACCTTCCAGAGAGTTATTATTTGGCTGCGATTTTCTGTGAAGTGGAGATACTTTCCCCTGTTGCTTTGATGCGCCCTACCTCCCCTAAAACACCCAGACCAAGACAAACAGACATGTTACTGCACACAAATGTTTGTCCTGTGCGGGAATCGAACCCACGAGCGTTGGTGACAAAGTGGCGTAACATCGCGTTTCACCACTGCGCGACCGAGCTAGTCAAAAATACAAATTTGTAACAAATAAAAATATGTAGAAGTTCTTGCCCTTTAAAGTGACATCTGTCAATTACTATAAACTTAACGTGTTTAGCGTAACGTATATATATATATATATATATATATATATATATATATATATATATATACAACCTCAGGAAATATACAATCATTCGGCCTACCTAATGTGAAATGTTTACCTCGCTCATGAACGCGGAGTTGGTATTTGGCTGCGCTTTCCTGTGAGGTGATTCAGTATAGAAACATCCAAACCAATACAGGCAGATATATCCACACACACAAATGTTTGTGGGTTGGATGTATGAATCCGATATCCAGTGATATTGAATTCATACATCCAACCAAACAGATTGGTGTTGAAGCAGCCATTGTTTATCGAATTTATATAGGACTTCCCAATTCTAGGGGCCTTTGCCATAAAAGAAATTTAGAAAATCGACTCATATAACAGCTATGAATTTTAAACAAGCGAATGAGGTGGGTTGTTATGTACGAGTATCGCCAAGTTATGTGTCGATAAGATAAGATAAACAATGTTTATTTTCCAATGCGTCCTAACGGACACATAGACACGTCTAAATTTTTTTTTTATTAAACCTGTTGTATCTTATTCAATTATATTATGTTACTATTTTTATTTTTAACCTGCTAGCATTTCGGAAATGACCATTGGCGAAGAAGAAATGCCGAAAGAAACTTGCCAATATAGATCTCTTTTAAAATTTACAATTAGATATTACAATAAATTTACATCACCATATCGGTGCAATAATTATATCAAATAGCCGCTTCTTTAACATTCATTGCGCTTTTCACGCACGCTCGCCGGTTTTAAAGGCTCGTGATATCACCTTCTGATAAAACACGGTCAAATTGATTATAATAGATAAGTATTCGCTTTCCTCGACTCCTACATCCTTATACTTTCGCGTTGTATATCTGTTTCGTAATTCTTTCATGCTTATTTCAACTAAAATCAATTTTACTTAACAGTTTACATTAGACTGTTTATGGAGCTAGTAACTCTTACTCGCATTTCGTCACCAATCTAACATAAACTAAACAATCGAAACTTACTAACGATCAACCATTTCAGAAGTGTCTATTGTGCGCTATCAGTTATCGACTTCATACACGAAACTCGTGTAATAATCCTCGAAACTCTAACCGTATATCCCATATTCCCATGCAACCACAAATGAGGCCCTTAGGTAAAAAAAATATAATTTGTCAAACTAGTCGGACAACTTGTCTTGCTACCCGATCGTAGACTCAATGAAGTAAGAACCAAATATGATGCGGCATGTAATAAAAAACTTCACATGTAAAATAACTAAATTCTTTGAAACTATTTTTTTACATATCCTATTAGTATAAATGACCATTCTAGTTATCTATTCTATTGTAAGGCAGAAGAGTTTGTTTATTTGTTTGAACGTGCTATTCTCTGGAACTTCCTGTCGGATTTGAAAAATATTTTTGCATTTGATAGCCTATTTTTTATTGCGACATGGTATGTGACAGCCAGGGCCTACTTGGTGGGCCGCAGGACACTGGTGTCCAAGAATACGAAATCCCATGCACTCAACTCAGTAGGGCGAGATTTATCGTTGCTCGCTGTGTAACCGTTACCTGTATGTATGTATGCTGTCATTTTAAATGTGAAAGTGAGGAATAGTGATTGATTAAAACACTGACAGAAGACCGTGTACTTAATAGATGCAGGCGTAATTTTGCTAAATTTACAGGCAATTTGATCTAAACCAATTTGTGTGTTTCCGCTACCGATTAGTTCATGCGACCTAATGCTAGCCGGCAGCCACCCACTGATATTAGTAGATGCATGCTGTCTCTGCCATAGTTGCTCCGGTTGTTTTATCCCCGGCTGCTATAGTCATCTCCGCGAATGTCCACCATCTGAAACATGGACCACATGCACCCTCCACCGTTACTACACTGACTGTTCCAATCGTCTCTGCGATACGTGTTTCGTCGCTGTCGAGGCATCCTCAGGTACTGTAGATGTTAGTGTTAGATTAACATGCTACGAATCGCCGGAATCGACGGAAGGCGCGGCAATAGAAGCGGTGCCATACATCTACTAACATGGGTGGGTGCTGGCTCGCACTAGTTCGTATAAACTAATCGCGTAAGCACTCAGAATAGTTTAGATCAGACAGAGTGAAGCCGTATCCATGTTTCTATGCTCCATGTTGCGATGGTATCAATGGACATACTCCGTTAACGCGTATTAGCCTGTTGATCGATCTAGTGCGGCGCCCGCAACCGGTAACCGTACATCAATACACGTACCTATGTTAAGGGGAGGCCCTAATGTAATGATCGGGTAATTGGTACACTCGGCATGCAATTACGAAATTAATTTCAACCCAAGGGTCAAATAGAGAAACGAATCGTTACATTCATTTTCTTTACTTCTATATCTACCTATCCATAACTTCACGCCAAGTCCCTTGCTGGGAGGCAGAGAGAACCGAGCACCGCATGACCATTATATACCTCCGCTTGCTTCTTTAACATTCATAGTTTTTTTTGCACGCTTGTCGGTTCGGCGCCTAAGGTTCCCGGCACCACCTTCTGATAACACCGGTTTATTTGGTCATGGTAAGTTTCTTTTATACTACGTCGAGTGACATACAAGCATACATAAGCTAAATTTGTGTTTTAGGATTTATGTAAGTATATATATATATATATAAGTATCCTATGTTACTTCTGATACCTCCAAGAATATGTGTACAAAGTTTCATGATGATCGGTTCAATAGTTTTCTCGTGAAAGCGTAACAAACAAACGGACATTCACATCCTACTAATATTATAAATGCGAAAGTTTGTATGTATGGATGTTTTTTTCTCTTTTACGCTTAAACGGCTGAACGGATTTGAATGAAATTTGGCACGTAGATAGATTATGATCTGGATTAACACATAGGCTACGTTATTTGACTCTACGCGGGCGGAGCCGCGGGCAGGAGCTAGTTTATAATATTAGTAGGATTTGTTATTGTCATATTGATAACTCGTTGGGAAATCCGAACGTCCAAAAAAATATATTTCGAACACCATCTGACGTAACTTAAGAAAGATCTGATTTTTCTATCTAGGTTCTGGAGGTCTTCTATGTCAAAATCAGTAATCAGTAATCGCCAAATCATCAGGCTTAGATAGTGGACACCCACAGGCTTGGATTCCCACATAGACAAATATTTGTGTGCATAAACACGTCTGTTTGTCTTGGTCTGGGTGTTTTTAAGAGAGTCAGGGTGCATCAAAGTAGCTTTATTTTAGTGAAGTACCTCCACCCTACAGAAAACCCCAGCCAAATAACAACTCCCTGGAGAGTTGTTGTGTTCTTGCGAGTGAGTGAGGTTATCACTAAGCTCCTAAGAAGTAGCTGTGTTAGCAGCAGAGGCGGAATCGCTCGCGATACTTAATGTATAGCAAGTATTAATTGGCTACGGTAACCGCTTTACATCACTTGGGCTTGTATGACTCTCGACATGTGTAAAAAATCGGCCAAGTGCGAGTCGAACTCGCGCACGAAGGGTTCCGTACCACTATCTATAAAAACAGCATAAAAATCACGTTTGTTGTATGGGAGCCCCCTTAAATATTTATTTTATTCTATTTTTTAGTATTTGTTGTTATAGCGGCAACAGAAATACATTATCTGTGAAAATTTCGTCTAACTATCACGGTTCAAGAGATACAGCCTGGTGACAGACGGACGGACGGACGGACGGACGGACAGCGGAGCCTCAGTAATAAGGTTCCGTATTACCCTTTGGGTACGGAACCCTAAAAAGGCGACATTGGCTTTAACACGAGAGCTTGCAGACTAATTAAACTGCATACAAAACATGCCTTCCCCTTAACAGATAATTTAGGAAAATGGTCACTTAATCCGTTCAAGAAAGCATAAAGAAGAGACAGGCGGTAGATCGGAATCGTGATAATTTACTAAACATGCTAGCTAATGCCGTTCAAAAACAAATCAAATAGGTATCTGTTTCACGTTAGTGCCATACTTATTATATATATATATTTAAATAAGTTTTTGTTTTGTTATATTAGTTCTGCATAGTGGCTCTTCTTTGCCTGAAGAAAAAACGCAACTGCAACTGACTAAATACTACATCGTATCCTGTCAGTTGACGCTGCCATGCCGACCCGCAAGATGCTTCTTCGCGCTTTTTTACAAGCAGTTACCGTAGCCTATTAACGCGTGTTATATATAGACTATCACTCGCGCGATGCCTCCTCTGCTGCTTACACAGCAACTCCTTTACTGGTGACCTCACTCACACACAGGAACACAACAACCCTCCAGGGAGTTGTTATTTGGCTGCGGTTTTCTGTGAGGTGGAGGTACTTCCCCAGACGGGCTGCTTTAATGCGCCCTACCTCTCTTAAAACATCCAGACCAAGACAAACAGACATGTTCATGCACACAAATGTTTGTCCTGTGTGGGAATCGAACTCACGAGTGCTGGTGTCAAAGTCGCGTCTTTCACAACTGAGCCACCGAGCTCATTCCCACTAAGTTACCAATTGTAGTTACAATTATCGGTTTACAGCACTTAATATAATAATAATAATGTTAAAAAAAGAGTGTTGGTGTTAATATATATATAGAATTACAAGGACAGAAAAATCTTGGAATGAACTAGTTGAAAACATGAATAAATAAAAAAAAAAGAAACACAGTTGCTGATGGTATTAATAACAGTAGGTAAAGCGGAGATATTTTTAACATTTTTTTTTTAACTAAATGTATTTGGAACTAAATTCAGAACTACGTTAATAAAACAAAATGTGCATTATTTAAATGCGTCGAGCTTTTCCTGAGATCAAAAATACACACAAAATAAAAACCTCATTGTAAAGTCGGTTATAAACTAATTTTCGCACTTTTTCTATTTTTAGGCGGTTGTAATAATAAGACCCTGAACTCGAAATGTAAATATAAAGGAAAATACAAAGGAAAATTCTATGTCAAAGGAATACACAAATTAATTCATATTGAACGTACGTTACTAAAACAACCGGAGTAAATAACAAAAACGTACTACAAAGATAGAGTGAATTTTATGTTAACGATATGAATTTGTAATACACCCACTTTATTTATATGAAATTTTAATATTTAACTTCTAGGAATATGATCCATCGACTTTTCCGATGAAATTCAGATGAATATATTTATATACATACCAGGCCACTCAGTATTGCGAAAAAAAGTTTTTATGTATGATAGACTAGCCAGTTATAATCCATTTTAAAAATGTGATTATTTACGAGTATAAGTAAAAATAGGTGCGTTCCAATTTCAAAATTTCCCTCCACATTTTTTGCGAACTAATTAAAATTTTCCGTGTCTCATTGAAAAATGGATCTGCGCCGGGAACATTTTCGCGATATGATTTTTAGGGTTCCGTACCCAAAGGGTAAATCGGAACCCTATTACTGAGGCTCCGCTGTCCGTCCGTCCGGCCGTCCGTCCATCCGTCTGTCACCAGGCTGTATCTCATGAACCGTGATAGTTAGACAGTTGAAATTTTCACAGATGATGTATTTCTATTGCCGCTATAACAACAAATACTAATTTACAATATCAAGAGTCAAACCGGACGAATCGTACGATAGTTTTCTAATAGCATTCATGAATGAAGGCTCTCCAAGGTAACTGTGTATCATTAGTATAATGTATCGTTAATATAATTCTTCTCACGGAAACAGCGCTACCTCCATGGGACGGAAGCAAAGTAGTCGCGCATACCCTCCCAATCTGCTAACGAGTAGTGCCAGACGCGACGCCTAACCTCTGTGGGTTGTGGTGGAATCGCGCTTTGTACTGTGCTGGATACTACGCAGTGGTCAGATGTGTCCAGGAATGCCCCGAACTCAACCCGGTAGCCAGCAGGGTGGATGGTCAGCAGTAGGTCTAGCATAAAGGGCTCTTGACTAGCAACATCTGGTATTCTGGTGGGTTGGTGTACCAGTTGCGTCTGGCTGTGCGAAAGAGCGAACGCGTGGGTGGTCCTTCCTACATGGTTCGTTGTGGAGGATCCCAACCAGGAGTCGTGGTGAGAGTTAAAGTCTCCCAAACATACCATCTCTGCAGTAGGGTACCGCTCCTGCGCTTCATCTGCCGCCCGACTCATGTACTCAAAGAGTCGAGTTTTCTCCGTGTCCCTAGTATGGGGTCGGTATAGGTACATGTAAATATGGCTCTGAAGGCCCAGGTTTACATGCACCCAGAGGACAGGAAAAGAGGAATCCTCTAGGCAGCGCTGACAGCGACAACATACATCCGAGTGGACAAACAAACAGACCCGGCTTTCGCGAGGAAATTCTCCTCAAGCACATAACCGGGATACTGGAGGTAGGACGTGTCCGCTGACCGCTGAATCTGTCTCTCCGTCATGGCGGGCCGTGCCGTCTCAAGGTGTTGGTGGACGACATTAAGGTTAGAGTGGAGTCCGCGGATGTTAGCGGACGTCACATTCCTTGCGGAGAGGCAGAGAGAACCGAGCGCCACATGACTCGATACTTACAAACCTCCCTCGCTTCTTTAACATTCATGGCTCTTCTCATGCACGCTCGCCGGTTTCTAAAGCTCCTGACATCACCTTCTGATAAAACACGATCAATTTCGTCATGGTAGGTTAGTCTTGCCCTTCCTCGGGTTCTACATCCTTCTACTTTCTAGTTGTACATCCGTTTCGTAATTCTTTCATTCTGCATTCTTTCTACATATCCGAATCACCTGAGCGTGCCTCTTCTTATTTAAACACCGACACTCTTTTTAGTGTTCCGTACCCAAAGGGTAAAACGGAACCCTATTACTGAGGCTCCGCTGTCCGTCCGTCCGTCCGTCTGTCACCAGGCTGTATCTCTTGAACCGTGATAGTTAGACAGTTGAAATTTTCACAGATGATGTATTTCTGCTGCTGCTATAACAACGAATACTAAAAAATAGAATAAATTAAATATTTAAGGGGGCTCCCATACAACAAACGTGATTTTTTTGCTCGTTTTTGCTCGATGTTGATAACGGCACCAGGCACTTGATATATTCACAAAGTATTTAGGTATATATTCACTTTAAAAATAAATAATTAAATTAAAATAAAACAAATATTTAAGGGGGGCTCCCATACAACAAACGTCATTTTTTTGCCGTTTTTATAGATAATGGTACGGAACCCTTCGTGCGCGAGTCCGACTCGCAATTAGCCGATTTTTATTATTAAGTGCTATAAACTGATAATTGTATCTACAGTTGGTAACTTAGTGGGAATTAGTTTAAAACAAAATGAACTCTTCAGCTTTCAATACACTATTTATTTATTTAAAACTTTATTGATCACTTCACATTTTAATACAATAGGCGGACTTAATGCTAGTTGCATTCTCTGCCGGTCGACCTTTGGGAGTGCAGAGAATCACGATTGCGGCTATACATTAAATACATCCATACTTACAATATATATATAAAAATAATGGTCGTCAGGTGGCTCGTTGTTCATGGCGAATAAAGCGAAATACCAGCGTAGTTAATCTTCTCAATATTTAATTAGTCAATTACAATAATAATCGTAACAAAAGTTATACTCAGATCGCAGATTACAACGGATTCAAAATGCGGTGGACGCGACACGTGCGATTGGCTCCATTGCTCGATTCGTAATCCCGCTTCCAATGACGGTATCACATCTTGACGTTTTTGACAACTGACAACAATCGACATTTCGAGCAAACCATAACAAACACAACCGGTGTTGCGAATTCAACGATGTCGATTCCACCCAAGCGCCGACTTGACATTTTGATCCGTTATTATTAAAACTAGCATCACGGGAATTGATTTCTTCCGGGCTTCTCAATATGGTGTTGCTACCTACGTATCAGACATACATAACTGTTACAACTTAAATTGAGATCAATTTTATTGGATTATGGAGATAACTCTTTACACTTTTTTACGCAACGTCGGAAGGCAGTCAAGCATACGGTCCACCTGATGTAAAGTGATGAGCCTACAAACGATGGTAATACATTAAGCATAACTCGCGCGATGCCACTTTTGCTGCTAACACAGCAACTCCTTCCTTCCTCAGCTTACTGGTCACCTCACTCACACGCAGGAACACAACAACACTCCTCTCCACTTATTTGGCCGCGGGTCTGTGAGGTGGAGAAACTTACCCCGACGGGCAGCTTTAATGCGCCCTACCTAACTTATTTCTATCTTCACGGTGAATTCCATGCTGGGTAGGCAGACAGAACCAAGCACCACGTGATTCGGTCCTTGCATACCTCAATGGCTTTATACACAGGCATGTGTCATTAATGCCATGTTTGCGTATTATATTGTTGCTGCACTCCGCGACATCGTACGCTTGTATCTCAAGGCAACCGATTTTCTGTCTCTCTTTCTTATTCCTCGGCTTCTAAGACTCGTACCGTAATGTTGCCTTCCTAAACCTTCCTCAAAAATTGGTCTATCAAATGCAAAAAGAATTTTTCAAATCCGACTAGCACTTCCAGAGATTAGTGCGTACAAACAAACAAACTCATCTGTTTTATATATTAGTGTGGATATACTCGGTACTGTAACCAGTGCAGTCGCTATTGTAGGTTCACTATTATGACACATGACGAGCTCGGTGGCTCAGTCGTGAATGACGCGACTTTTACACCAACGCTCGTGGGTTCGATTCCCATACAAGGCAAACATTTGTGTGCATGAACATGTCTGTTTGTCTTGGTCTGGGTGTTCTAAGTATGGTAGGGCGCATCAAAGCAGCCCGTCTGGGGAAGTACCTGCACCGCACAGAAAACGCAGCCAAATAACAACTACCAATAGGGTTTTTGTGTTCCTGTGTGTGAGTGAGGTCACCAGTAAGCTCCCAAGGAGTTGCTGTGTAATCAGCAGCGGAGGCATCGCGCATATGATACTTAATATATCGCAAGCATTAATAGGCTCCGGTACCCACTTTACATCAGGTGGGCCGCCTGAGTGTATTTTGTCATGTGTGAGAATATGTTACTTTGACCCCAACGCTCGCAGGTTCGATACCCACACAGAACAAACATTTGTGTAAATGAATATGTCTGTTTGTCTTGGTCTGGGTATTATCTATGTATAATAAGTATGTATATACAAAAATATATATTTACGTATGTTTATCAGTTGTCTATATAACACATGCTTCGCTTACTTTGGGGCTAGATAATTTACGCGCTGTATAATTTGTCCAACAAAATTTATTTATTTATACATATTTTGATTTTCATACTGCTACGATTTTATATGTTTAGACGAAGCAAAAACTTGCGAAAGACTGCTATTAAGCGATATTTGCCATTTCCCTGGAAGGTAAATGTGAGGGAGTCAGGTCAACAGGAAGCCGACGGAGATTTATTGTGTTACCTTGAGTAGAGGATATCGCGTGAACGTTCCAGTGTTGTATAGACTATTACAGTAACCGCTACTCATCAGGAGGTCTTATGCTAGTTTCGAACTTAGCTTCAAACTTGACCTTTGACGAAACCGTGGCAGGGTGGTTAGCACCTACATTAACAGCGAGGCTCCCTATCTGGGTTTGATTCCCATAAAGGACAAACATCTGTGTGCATAAACATATCTGTTTGTCTTGAGCTCAGTGTTTTTAAGAGAGGTAGGACGTCTCAAAGCAGCTGGTTTGAGGAACTCCACAATACGGAATACCACAGCCAAATAAGAACTCTAGGTTTTGTAGTGTTTCTGCAAATGAGGGATGCTACCAGTAAAATAAGAAACATGCCTAAGGAGTGGGTATATCTACTCGCGAGTGATACTTCATGTATTGCAAACATTCATTGGTGACGATGACCATTTTACATCTTGTAGGTCGTATGCTTGCTTGTCTCCAGACGTTGCAAAAAAAGGAGTCAACTGACGAGCTCGGTGCCTCAGTCGTGAATGATACGACTTTGACACCAACGCTCGTGGGTTCGATTCCCACACAAGGCAAATATTTGTGTGCATGAACATGTCTGTTTGTCTTAGTCTGGATGTTTTAAGAGAGGTAAGTGCATCAAAGCAGCCCGTCTGAGGAAGTACCTCCACCGCACGGAAAACCGCAGCCAAATCACAACTCCCTAGAGGGTTGTTGTGTTCCTACGTATGAGTGAGGTCACCAGTAAGTTCCTAAGGAGTTGCTGTGTAAGCAGCAGAGGAGGCATCGCGCTAGTGATACTTAAAATATCGCAAGCGTTAATAGGCTACGGTACCCGCTTTTTATCAGGTGGGCCGTATGCTTGCATACCTCCTGACGTGGTATAAAAAAAAATGACCATGACCAAATTGGTCGTGTTTTATCAAAAGGTGATGTCAGGAGCCTTAGAAACCGGCAAGCGTGCATGAAAAGAGCTATTAAAGTGAAAGAAGCGAGTGAAGTGTGCAAAGACCGCGTCTTATGGCGCTCGGTTCTCTCTGCCTACCCCGCAAGGAACCTGGCGTGAAGATATACATACATATATCTTCACACCTTGTTTACGGATACAAACAAATAAAACACCCGACTTCTCATGAAGGCACCCATCACTCATAAAAACGTAATATTTAAACATTTAAATATCTCAGCGTTTCGAGCCTACTGACAAATATAATATAATAATAATAATAATAAATTTATTTATTTCATCCACAATTTACATAACAAACACATGTAAATTGAAGAATATTTTAACCAATAAGCCGATAAGTGCCACAAAGTTGATCCGAGAACTAGCAAAGGCTCCGCCGTCCACTAGGATCCACGGTCTAGATCCACATGTGGATCATTGGATACTTTTGTCTCCTCTCCAATCCACTATTGAGGGGATTCAATAATAATATTAATTTTATATGCCACTTCGATCCACAAATGAGGGGGATCCAAAAATATTAATATTCTTCTATCCCCCCGCCAAAACCTTGACATTGCATATCGTCAAATTACAAAATTAAAAAGTAAACAGGCTTTCGTGTCCAAATTTTATTTATCTTCACTAGCAGACCCAAAAAAAGAATACAAATAAATCGTGAATATTTTGTGTCTCGAGAGCCACAATTAAAACACAGTTTCTGAGATGTGCCCCGGGCGCTGTAATTAATTATTCTAACATTCTGAATTGTTATATTTGCTGTCAGTCCATCCGTATTCCGATTTCACAATAATTACCATAAATATAGAGCTGCCTTACAAAAGATATCACCGGACGAAATAATTGTTTATTTGAGGCTATATTTTTGAATAAAACAATTGCAGTATACGTCAATAGGAGGAACTGTTGAGGATTTAAAGTATCGATTATTATATCTGTACATATTTGATGGTATATATAGTTAGTAGATTCAGGCATATTTTTACTACTAAATTCGTCTTTTCGGACTTATGTACATATTTATCACTTGCTCGGCTGTGAAAGAAGACATCGTGAGAAAACCCACACGTCCTCGCGTATGTTTCGCAAGACATATGACCTAACCAATGATAGATCTGGTTTTCCCTTTGGGTTGTAGAGATCTGGCGGCAGTCGGTCCATGCAAAAATCAGTATCATCGCCAAATTCTCAGGCTTAGGTAACACTTCGCCTACCCTAATGGGTTAGGAAACGGGATTACGCGAAGAAGAAGCAGAAGTTTTGGGTGTAATTTTGCGAAAATCAAATTTGATTTAATTTATAGGGAATATACTCAAAACTACTTTATGTGCTTCCGCTACGCCGACTCTCACCCTTCCACTACAATTAGTAGATGTGTGCCGTCGCTGCAATGGCTACTCCGGCCGTCTCTGCCTCAGCTGCTGTGTTTGTATCTGCGAATGTCCGTTATCTGGAATATGAACCGCATGCACCCGCCACCGTTTCTTCTCTGGCTGCTCCGGTTGCTTCTGCGACAAGTATTTCGCCTCTCCACGCAGCATCCTTAGGCACTGTAGATATTAGTCGTTAGAATAACATGCTACGAATGACAGCGTCTGAGGATGCCTCATGGAAAAGCGAAACACGTATCGCAGAGACGACCGGAGCAGCCATGGCAACGACGGCATGTATCGGCAGTCGGCCGACGCTATTTTGCATGAACTAATCAGTAGGCACACAAAGTATTTTAGATCAAATTACCTGATAGTATATAGTTAGGTTATCTGCTGTGTGTCGCTTGTAGATCAAGTTTGCAATGAAGATATAAGAGATTTTGTTTAAAAAAGGGTTACGGCGTTTACATAATAAGAGGCATAGTCTGTTAATTTATGTGGAATGTGGAAAGAATGCAAGAAGAAAGAATGGCGGGACATGAGCCGGCCAATTTGGACCTGTGATATCAGGAGCCCTAGAAACTGGGAGGTGTGCAAGAAAAGAGCCATGAATTTCAATCAAAGACGAGCTCGGTAGCGGAGAGGTTATCAATGCTACTTTGACACCATGGCTCGTGGATGCATGAATACGTCTGTGTGTCTTGATCTGGATGTTTAACCCTTCGAAACCCGGGTGGTCGTATACGACCGCGAAATGTATGGGAAAATGTATATAACGGGTTCTGACTGCAGTGGTAGGGCACATCAAAGCAAACCTCCATCTCTAAAAGGCAGTACCTACACCTTAAAAAATCGTAGTCAAATAACAAAACAACAGTGTGTTGTTGTGTTCCCGTGAATTACTGTGGTTAGTAGTAAGCTCCTAAGGAGTTGCTGTGATCGCCCGTGGCTGGACTGACTCGGTATGGGAGAGGCAAGTTTAGAACAGTTAAAATAATTTCACTGGCGATCAAAATTGGGCACAATCGAAAGATGATGAATGAATAACTGAATTACGGAATCAAAGGGAATATGATGTATGAATTTGTTTTGGTAGACAATAATATTGTAATATTAAGAGCCTTGCCCATGGAAGGGGTGCAAGAATTAAAAAAAAATCGGTCAAGAGCGAGTCGAACTCGCGCACGAAGGGTTCCGTACCATTATCTATAAAAACGGCAAAAAAATCACGTTTGTTGTATGGGATTTTTAAATATTTAATAAAATATTTGTTTTATTTTAATTTAATTAATTATTCTTAAAGTGTATATTTAATTATATATTCTGTGAATATTTCAAGCGTCTACCTGTTGCCGTTATCAATATCGAGCAAAAATGAGCAAAAAAATCACGTTTGTTGTATGGGAGCCCCCTTAAATATTTCTTTATTCTATTTTTTAGTATTTGTTGTTATAGCGGCAACAGAAATACATCACCTGTGAAAATTTCAACTATCTAACAATCACGGTTCATGAGATACAGCCTGGTGACAGACGGACGGACGGACGGACGGACAGCGGAGCCTCAGTAATAGGGTTTCGTTTTACCCTTTGGGTACGGAACCCTAAAAAGGGAGTTGCTGTGTTAGCAGCAAAGGTATCTTCGTATCTCCGCGCTTCGCAAACTTTATTTCCTGTGTTACAAGCATTCATAAAAACGGTAATCACTTTAATTCAGAAAGGCCGTATACCCCCCGACCTTGTATAAAAAACCCCTACTAAAAACAGTACTAAAAATGGAACCTACAGTCCTTCTAGCTTCCTTATAAGACAGTATACCCGGCTAGTATACCGAGCTATATATATTTTAAATGAAACTGTCTTCTTTGATTTTTTATATACGTTGTCTAGATGCAAACCACAATTGCAAATAAAAATCAAACACCCACTTGAAATAAAGTATTTATCATAGCACAGTACCACATTAAAAATACTCCATGTACTCGTATATAGCAAGGAGTTTCGAATGCTTTGCAGCGTCCGTGGTCGCAGTAAGACTCTGGTTCAACAAAATAAATAAAACACGCGATACTTCCGTTAAAAACATGTTTAATTCAATGTATAACAATCGCGAAAACCTAAGACAATACTTTAACAAGGAGTATTGCTCGCGTCTCCAACGCGGTGCTAATACAGGAGCTACTTAGCTTGTAGGTAACCTGTTTCACTCGCAGGAATACCATAATTTTTCAGGGAGTTGCTATTTAGCTGCAGAATGGTGCGAGGTGGAACTTTTTTTTATACTACGTCGGGAGGCATCAAGCATATGGCCCACCTGATGTAAAGCGGGTACCGTAGCCTATTAACGCTTGCGATATATTAAGTATCATTCGCGCGATGCCTCCCCTGCTGCTTACACAGCAACTCCTTGGGAGCTTACTGGTGACCTCGCTCACACGCAGGAA
Organism: Pyralis farinalis; assembly: GCA_947507595.1. NCBI lineage: Eukaryota > Metazoa > Arthropoda > Insecta > Lepidoptera > Pyralidae > Pyralis > Pyralis farinalis. The sequence goes on from OX382260.1 coordinate 8,447,529, forward strand.
CACAACAACCCTCTAGGAAGTTGTTATTTGGCTGCGGTTTTCTGTGAGGTGGAGGTACTTCCCCAGACTGGCTGCTTTGATGCGCCCTACATCTCTTAAAACATCCTGACCAAGACAAACAGACATGTTCATACACACAAATGTTTGTCTTGTGTGGGAATCGAACTGACCAGCATTGGTGTTAAAGTCGCGTCACCACGACTGAGCCACGGAGCTCGTTATTCTACTAACTTCTAGTAACATCTACCACAGATAGGTCACGCTGGGCCTTACCTCACTTTAAAACCAAAGCAATTCCACAGTTGTAAATTTGAAAAACTTTCCCTATGAATTAATAAACCATGTTAAACATTCCTTAAGGTTTTTTGATATGTGCATATAATTTGACCCCTATTTTTAAACCTTTCTATTTATATGCAAAGAGGTTTTCAAATTCGCGTTTTCGGTAAGGTAACGTAATTACAAAGAAATTGTCAGATAATTGTCGTGATCGATATGAAATCAACCTAATGACATACGCCTTCTTAGAATTCCGTCTTTTGTCATCTGATATTGGACCTTGACCTAATCCTCTTTATTGTTACCAAGGTAGCGAGTTGGTAGCGAGATTATTTCATAAGTAGTTTTGTCGTGCAAGAAATTGGGGCTGCTGCCAAGGTTGAAGACATTAAAGCTTGGACTACATTGAGAGATTTTTAATATAATTTTTTGTAATAATTTAAATTTACATTTTAGAGCCTACTTCTTCTTCCTAACGCTATCCCGTTTACTAATCTATTAGGATTGGCGGCGTCTGCTACCTAAGCCTAAAGATTTTGTGAAGATCCAGATCTTGACATAGAGCGACTGCCATTGGACCTCCACAAACCAGAAGAAAAATCAGATCTTTCTTTGTTACACGTCTATTGAAACATAATTTCTTAAACGTGTGGGTTTTCTCACGATCTATTCCTTCACAACCAAGCAAGTAATAACTAGAAATAAGTACGTAAACCCGGAAAAAATAATTTAATGGCATCTACGGAAATAGGCTGGTTCTTTGGTCACTGACGTATTACTGCTCTATGTTTATAGTGTCTTATCTAAAATGAAAAACTAGTGAAAAGGTAGTCTGATTCAATTACTTGGGGCATCTATCATATATAATCTTCCTCTTCATTTCTTAACTACACATGAAACTTCAGTATGTACATCAATTTATTGTGATAGGAATTGACGTCATCGGTAATGAGTTGCTGTGTTAGCGGGTAGAGGTAACATCGCATGAGTGATGCAAGCGTTCATAGGGTTCATAATGTGTAAAGTTAAAGATATATTAATAATTTCTAGACATCTTTGTTACAGTTGACGAGCTCGGTGGCACAGTGGTGGAACGCGCTGTTACGCTACTTTGATACCAACGCTCGTGGATTTGATTCCCACACAGTGCAAACATTTGTGTGCATGAACATGTCTGTTTGTCTTGGTCTGGGTATTTTCTATGTATAGTAAGTACGTATTTACAAAAAAACATGTATTTACGTATGTTTGTCAGTTGTCTAGTACCCATAACACAAGCTTCGCTTACTTTAGGGCTAGATGGCGCTGTGTAATTTGTCCGACATTATTTATTATTATTAAAGTTAACAATTATGTAATAAGTCTTATTAAAAGCGAACCTTTGATGTTCCTTTTGAACATATTGCCAGGAAAGGACAAAACCGTATACAATCTACAACAAAAGATCTACAGGTTTTAGCAAGCTGATGTAACGGCTTGCGCAATCTATTCCTGTTTCTAAGATTTTTACAGAATTTTGAAAACGCCTCCATGTTTTTACGAGCATACATCATGTTTTCATAAATACACTGAACACTAATCGTGAGGATATTTATTTCTTTTGTCAGTATTCCGAGTGATTCTCAGAATCCCATATTATAAATAGTATTGATGGCTCTCTTTTCTTTGATCTTATTGTGCCTCCTACGTTACATCTTATTATCATTCTAGCGTGTTGTATACTGAGACATTTCATCTTATATTTCTGTCAACATTGTTAGTTTAGAAGTCGTATGGATTTTTCTTTTTTCTTGCAAAGTCATACCTCAAGATACATTTATAATATATTGTGTTTTCCTCCGACTATAACAACAGAGGATTCTTAATTCGAATCTAAGGCCTAGCGCCGATTATATCTCTCTTGAATTTGGGGATGTTATGACTTTGTGGGGTTAATTCTCATGCCTATTAAATAGATAAATGTTTTTAGACCAATTATATTAATTACGTTATTATAGGTAATATGAGGGCGGTATATATAAAGGGAGGGTATATATAAAGCGCTCTTTTATTTTTATTAACGCTAAATTTAAGACCAATTCCAAAAAAACGCTCAATACTTGCACTGAAGAAACATACTCGTATTTAAGTTTCTTTGAGTCATATTCCGTATTCTTGATTATTGTTGTACGTGGCCACAATAAGCATGACTAAAATTTTGGTTACTTGTACATAGATAATAAATATCTCGGTTTCAAAAAAACATAAATATGGTTTTTCAGTGCCAGTATTTAACGTGGTTTTTGGAATTGGTCCTAATTTCAGCGTTGTTAACAAAAACAAAATAAGGGCATCACTTAGCTTTAAACACCCTCTTAAGATGTTATTATTGTGAAAGTCAGTTTCATATGCATACTAGCGTCGGCCGGCACTGACGACTTATAAACTTAGATATATATGTATATCACGTGTGGGATCCAAGATGGGACCCTTGATGTCAAAGTGGTCATTGCTAACTACTCAACAACCGGGGACGGGGTAGTCGTTAAAGCTTTCGTAATCATCTTTTGCGACATAACTGAAGTCATTTTGATTTGAACCAAGCGCCACGTAACTCGATCCTTACATACCTTACTCGCTTTTTTAACATTCATTGTTCTTCTCATGCACGCTCGTCGGTTTCTAGGGCTTCTGACATTGCCTTCTGATAGACATCCTTCCACTTTATATATCTGTTTCGTTATTCTTTCATACTCCATTCTTTCTACATGTCCGAACCAACGAAGCATGCCTCTTCCTATTTTAACACATGCACATACAGTCAATGTAGCGGTAATTATATGTAGCTGATCTCGACAGGCAAACACGCAATATAATAAATCTAAGGTGGCAATTATAATAAAGCTCCTGAAATGAGAAGTTAAAAACATAAGCTATGAAATCCTGATTTAAAATTTATCAGTCGTTCATATAGACAATAATCGAGATGCAGTATATAAGTGTATAAAATATGGCAAATAAATTAAATATTTGTCATTCTTTTTTTATACAACGTCGGGGGTCATACAAGCATACGGCTCGCCTGATGTATAGCGGTTACCGTAGCCTATGAACGCTTGTAATACATTAAGTATCACTCGCGCAATGCCTCCTCTGCTGCTAACATAGCAACTCCTTAGGAGTTTTAATGATAACCTCATTCACCGCAGAAAGACAACAACTCTCTAGCGAGTTGTTCTTTGGCTGCGTTTTTCTGTGAGGTGGAGGGACTTCCCCAGACGGGCCGCTTTGATGCACCATACCTCTCTTAAAATATCCATACCAAGACAAACATATTTGTCTTGTGTAGGAATCAAACCCACCAGCGTTGGTGTCGCGCCATTCACGACTGCACCACCGAGCTCGTCAAAATTTCATTCATATTCAGTCACAATTCGTGAGTAATAAATCTTGCAACCATCCAGTGGCTATGGTAACTGTTGTTCTTTCGTAGTATAAAAACAAACTAGTTTCTTGAAATTATTCTTCAGTAACTTCACAAGCGTGAGAATATTATATCCATAATCATCCATATTTACTTCCCTGTCTCTATTTAAAAAGCTAAATTGATGCTTAGATTACCCAATTCCTCTACGAAACATGATCAAAAAACCGCTAAGTATTCTATAACGAGCCCATACTGCACATAGGAATTAAGCGGTGATGAATGCAGTTCACACACGGTCGGCCGTTGTTTCAAATTAATGGTGAGGGCATATTCATCAGAAACAAGCGGACCTTATTCTTCTTAGTTAATAGATTCAGGCATTGTTTTGCGAAAGTCAAATTTACATTTGATCTAACCTGCTTTGTGTGCTTTCACCACCAATTGCATTTTTCTTCTTAGCTTTATCAGCTTTCCCAATTCATTAGGATTGGCTGGGTCCGCTACCTGAAACTTAAGGATTTGACAAATATACTGATTTTCACATGGAATGGCTGCCGTCAGACCTCCGCAACCGTGGCGGAAAATCAGTTCATTCTTTAGCTAAGGTCCCACGAAATATTATTTCTTGGACGCGCGGGCTTACTTACGATGTTTTTTCTTCACCGCCGAGCAAGTGATAATTACAAATCCCATCCCATCCCAATAGTATTATAAATGTGAATGTCTGTTTGTTTGTTACGCTTTCACGCGAAAACTACTAAACCGATCATCATGAAACTTTGAACACATATTCTTGGAGGTATCAGAAGTAACATAGGATACTTTTTATTAAAAAAAATGCGAGCGAAGCCGCGGGTAAAAGCTAGTATGTACATGAATCCGACAACACAAATTTAGTAGTACATGCTAGGATTCGAACCGTGGAAATGTTGGTCATTCTTTATCAACTAGGCTATCACTGCTCTTCTTCGTTGTTTCAAATTAAAGGTGAAAATATTCATCAATAACAAGCAAATATAACTCTGATTTATTGTTAGACCTGGCTATACTCTGCTCGATTCAACGGTCTTTACATCGAGAGGTAAGAGAAAGTGACTTTGAAATTTCGATTACCCTCCAGGCAAAGGAAATATAGAAATAACCTAAAAACGCTTTCGCTTTATCACTATGTCTAAACTGAAATCGCTCTGACGACTAACAATGTATTAAACTCGCTAATGCATACCATTTAAGTGAAGATACGGTTCCTTAATTAAGTTTAGGAGTGAACGCATTTTGATTTGTTAGCGCATAATGTCGGCCTCAATTTCTCACGGGCGTGAAATGATTTACTTGCAACATAAATTGATGTTCAATTATAATGAATAGTATTATTAAGGACACTCCAGGACTCCAGACTGAGGAAGTACTTCCTCCTCATAGGAGACCGCAGCCGAATTACCACATGGAGAGTTCTAGTGTTCCTGCAAGTAAGTGGGGTTAGCAGTAAGCTCCTAAAGAGTTGCTATGTTAGTGTTCTGGTAACTAATTTATATCAGATGAGTCGTATGCTTCAATACCTCCCAATCTATAAAAATGAATGTTTGTCTGTGTCCTCTATGGACTCAAAAACGGCTGGGCAGATTTTGGTGAAATTTTCAGTGAACCCTCAGGTTAGCCAAGCAGGTGATTCTGTGAAGTTTGGTAACGATTGGATCAACCGTGCAAAGCTGGGTCGAGTACCTAGTGTTGTATATAAGAAAAAGGACTCGAAGAAGTTGGCCAGGCCGTTCGTCACCGACTTGTCTTCGTCGGTCGGAGTGAAAACACAAGTCGGTCTGTAGGATTCTCATTTCTGGCTTGCATTCATCGGCTGTCTAGATCGTTAGAGCTATATGCTAGAGATGGAAGTGTTAAAGGACATAATGCCGCGAGCAACTTCGGAGAAAGCACAGCACACCACTCCCAATCGTGTTGGCTTTGTCCAGTGAACCATTCGCCCGTCGGAAGCAGCGATCGGATGTAACAATTGTGACAGGAACCCGTCCCTCTTCTGTATACCTATAATCCCTATATGTCTTTTATCAGTTGCCAATTAATTTGCGATACATTTGCATTAGTCCCAATACCTGCCGAGACCTCCTGTGGGTTCGATCCCCACAAAGGACAAACATTTGTGTTCATAAACATGTCGGTTTTTATTGGTCGTGTCTGCGACATCTTAGGGGATTAGGTTCCCAACCCTGAGGATACTCTACAGCAGAACATACGTAGCTACCCTAACGTATGTTGCGGAATTTGGTGCCATCGAGTGTGTACGTATGGTTGGCGCAGTGTCGTACTAAGAATCCAGAGACAGGCACTAATTCTACTGACCAAGGCATATAGATCCACCAGCACGGCCGTCCTACCAGTACTGGCAGGAGTCCTCCCAGTAGACCTGGAGATCACTTAGCACTTGGAAGGGGCGTGTAGAACTGTGATTGATCTGGAGTTGAGCAGGCGAAATTGCAAAATTTGGAAGGCAACATTGAGCGAATGGCAACTTCGCTGGTAAGCGGAGTCCAAGGTCAAGGAATTCTATCTATTTTTCCCTGACGTAGCAGTGAGACTCAGGTCACACTGTGTCGAACCGGATCATCCCATGTCGCAGCTCCTTGGGGGCCATAGATGTTTTAAGAAGCCATTGAGCGATATGAAATGTTACAAGAGCAGCATGTGTACGTGTGGCGAGAGTGAGGAGGACAGAAATCGTTTGTGGTTCTGTCTTAAGTATGCGGATCTACATGAGAGAATGATGGACGGTATTCAGCGCAGCGAAGAAGAAACGGGGCCGGTGTACCTTGCCAATCTAATGTCATCGACGGGGAACTTTGCTACCTTCCGCGGATTCGCCCACGCACGGAATGCCCGAAGCAATGCGGAAGAAGCAGCGCAAAGAGCTCAAGAGTGAGAGTGGGAACAGCGCCACGAGTTAGAACAATTATAGAGAACCCACGAGCGCCTTTGGACGGCAGCGCAGGCGTCTTTGTGTTCGTTGCCGTGCCAGAAGGGGGAGAATGGCTGTAGAAAGACATCAGGCGGCTTGTATGCCCCCCTAGGTAGTATAAAAAAAATATAAAAATAAAACAAAACATTGACCAGTTAGTAAAAAAATTGGTTCTTTCTCCACTGCAGTGCTGAACGCCATACGAATCATCATCATATCATCTGAATGACGTCCACTGCTGAACATAGGCCTTCCCCTTAGACTTCCACAACAATCGGTCTTGTGCTGCTTGCATCCAATGGCTCTTACAAAAAAGTATATATTCTCTCCTGAGACATCGATATACTTATAAGATAGAATGCTAACATAAACACTCACTCACGTACAAAACATACAATTACATTAACTATAAACTAAGGTCTATTGTATGTACACTCTACACCAATAGACTATCGCTGCTCACAATTTTTTTGATCACATTAAAAACTTAACTTTTTTTTTATACATAACAAATAAATTTGCAATTTACACTAAATTGTAAATTTATTTCTCGTTGATTTAATATAAACTTGAGTTAGTCTTATTATTTATATTGCCTAATCCTGCGAGAGAGTTTCATGGAATTTTAACAAAGTTTGAAATCACTAGATTATAATTAAGAAATCCTTACAGAAATTTAGTCGTGTTTGAACGTGATAAAGTGAAAACGAGCTGCGACAAAATTTGCTTGAAAATAAAATCAACTTGTGGTTTAAAACACGTAACTATTTTATTAAGAAACGGGGGCACGAAATGGATACTTCGAATGGGTTAACGGCCTGGTGCCTGACATATGACCTTTATTAATTTAAAGTACTCGATTCGATTACTTCACACCACGGATATTGTGACACAAATATAGTTACTTTATTTATAAGTTAGCCCAGTTAATTGGTGATTCATATCAGGATTTTGCAGGAAAAATTTACAGTAGGAAAGTAGATCGTCTGTTTGTTTTGGTCTGGGTGTTTTTAAGAGAGGTAGGGTGCATCAAAGCAGCCTGTCTGATGATCTACCTCCTCAGAGAAAAACGCACTTCCTTGAAGGTTGTTGTATTCCTGCGTGTGTGTGAGCATACCGTTGGTGTGTTAGCAACAGAGGTGGTATCGCGCGAGTGATGCTTAATGTATTACAAGTGTTCATAGGCTACGGTAACCGCTTCACACCAAGTGGCCCGTATTAATATTGCATGCCTTCCGACGTTGTAAAAAAAAGGGATTAAATGTTGATCCGCGATGTAGCCTATACTCTTCGAAATTTTATCAAGCTCATAGATAGCATAATCGTAGATCATACTATATAGGCAGGCTATTCTTTTTCTTGTAAGGAATATTCTAATTTTCCATACTGCCAGGTGTCACCTTTTGATCATTTCTTCCATACATATGTCGAAGATTTCGTTCACACAACACGTTGTTGTGTTCCTGACAATACTATTTTGGCTGCGGTTTTCTGTGAGGCGGAGGCACTTCCCCAGATATGCTAAGCTGGATGATGCGCTCTACCTCTCTTGATTTTAATGAGCACATGTATCAATGTTCTAAATAGAGTATTTGTTTGTAATATATGTGTAATGTATTTTATAAAATACATACAATAAAATAATAATAAGTACTAGGTACTGAAACTTCGGAGAAAGCACAGCACACCTCTCGACACCCCTGCTGCGCTTATTCTACTTTCATTCTCTCTCTGCCATACACAGCATATCTGTTTTGTTCTTAACTAAGTCATCCATTCGCAATCCCCTATTCATAGATCTTATTTTTTGCGGACTACTTTCCAGATACAGGATGAATAGCCGAGCCGACAGCACGCAGTTCTGTCTTACACTAATATTCATGCCGCATATATACTGTACATTTCTCATAAGTTGGACAGTTGACAGCATGGAGCAGGTCACCGTCAACCATCATCGTCAAAATTGTTTCCAAATCTTTAAAATTTTAATATGCATAGTACATTTTACTATATTAAATTCATTCCTATATGTATCATAGAACATAGTTTTGAAAGTTGTGACACGAGAATGTCTTGTAGTAGCCTCATACAATCTTATAATATCCAAATGAGCAATTCATGTATACATATAAGTATATTTTGTGTATACCGGAAACACCTTTAACGTTTTGGATCAAATTTTGTATTTAGATAAAAATTCAATATAAAACTAGAACTCTAACTAAGCCAACACTGCCCAATAAAAAGTATAAATAAGATTTGAACGTAGATACATTTTTATAATTTAAATGAAAATAATATCCGATAACTCGTATGCTTCGTTTTGAACATGATATCATTGATATGATAGGCATAGAAATTATGATATACCTGCCACGGCCGACACGTAATAGCTACCAGTGATATTCACGTTCTTTTTAATTTCGTCACGGCTGTGTCTCCAAGCAGATGAAAAAGAAAAAAGTTTGTAATAAAACGTAGCTTATTTGTTTGTGGGTTTCGTGTAATTTGAAATATGGAAATTATGAGCAAACATTATTCATCTATGTTTTTGTTTCACAAATATGTCATAGACATAAGAATTGTAAGACAGCATATAATAATAATTGCTTTACTGTCGCCATGCTGAAAATATTTATGTACAATAATACCTGTTGATAGTACCTTCTTCTTCTTCTTGGTTAGGATTAGCGTGGTCCGATACCTAAGCTTATGGATTTGGCGAAGATACTGATTTTTACGAGAAGCGAATTGGGCACCAGTTTGGCACTAGGATATCTATCACTACTCAGGCTACTACTACGAGTACTATATCTACTCTGAGTGTTATAAGTGTGTTATAATTTGATGGTGATTTAAATACACAATAACAATATATATGATAATTATATAACAACATTGTAAATGAGAAGAATATCGGTACCAAAAAGATAGACCAAGGCTAAATTCGTATATCAATTTTTTGCCATGGGTAAATATTTCGTTAGTTTAATTCTCTTGTGCAAATAAAATATTTCAACGAAACAAAAAGTTCTTTAACGCTAAATTTACTAAATAAATAAATGTAGGCAATGGTATTCAGTACCTACTAATATTATTCAAGAAAACAAAACATTTTCTTTGTATCACGAAAGAAAAAATGGTGCAAAGTCAACATGAGTGTCTCACAAGGTAGTGCATTATCACCTGTTTTATTTTCTGTTTTCATTAATGGCATAACCTCATATCTATCCGCCTCTATTCACTTATACGCTGATGATGTCCAAATCTATACAGCTGGCTCTCTTCAAGACTTATCAAATGCTGCAGACGCTATTGATTTCAGATCTTAGCGCCATTGCAAAATGTGCAAAGAAATTCGGCCTAAAAATTGTATGTATCGTAAAAGGCAGTCCTCGCTTCATTTCCAGGCTCCAATCAGGAAGTTACCCTAATATTGTTTACAACGGCATACTAATTCCTTATTCTTCTAGTGTGAAAAATCTTAGAATTGTTGTTATAGAACAGACACTATCTTGGGGACCCCAAATAAATGTCATAAGCCGCAAATTATTCACTCTCTGAAACGGCTTCAAAATTTTCTTCCAACGGACCCCTAAGCGTTGCTGGCTCAGTCTCTTCTCCTCCCTCTCTTTGATTATGCCGATGTAGCCTTTCTGGATCCCTCAGACTTGCTGGACAAATTGAACAGGCTTTAAAATCAATATATCCGATTTGTATTTGGTCTTCGGAATTATGACCATATTTCTCAAAAAAAAAAAAACTTGACTATATGGCAACGGCGTAAAATCCACAGTCTAATCTTTCTCTATAATGTTCTTTTTAACCCTTTTTTCCAACGTATCTTCGGGAGAGATAATGGACGAGCGTCTACTGTATAGCTAAGACTCCATCTTGAAGGTCCCTGCCTCCCCAACACTTTCGGCAATTCTTATACGGTACGAGCTGCATGTCTTTAGAACGCACATCCGCTCGATATCAGGGGGTCTACTCTCTTTCGCCAAAACGAAATTTCGCAAACGAACGAAAATTAAACGAAGTTTCGTTTGCAACTCTACTCTATTTCATTTTCGTTTACACACACGAAGTTCGGATCTATAGACAATTTTCGTGAACGAATGATATAGATAGGTCTTTTTTCGTGTCCCCTGCCGTTCATTCTTTACTTAAAATTTGTTAAAATATTTCGCATTATTTTAAAATTTTACATGTTACATGCAGTTTATTAATTATTTTTTATAGTATTGCCGTAGATACTTTAATTAAACATTACATATATGTATAAATTCTATTTTTGACGTATTTTACCAGAGGTTCTATAAAACACCTATTGTTATCCGACTAATTGAAGAAGTACTTTTTCATGTACTGGGTCGGATTATAATTCAAGACAACCTAAAATCTCCGTATATTTACTTGCGGAATTGACAGCTAAAGTTTTTGTTTGCATTCTTTGAATAGTTTGAATTTCTTTGATTAGTTTAAACACATATGTTTTTCAAGTGTTGTGTTATCAAGTGTTTTTTTTATTGCATACGACATAAAGATTCCATAAGAAAGTTTCGAGTCGTAGTCTCCATTCTGGGTCTCCACAAGTTGCTTGTTTTCGATTCAAAAACTTTGTAAGTATAATTGTGCATTGTATTCATGTTTTTATTAAACACAAGCCTTATTTAAGTACTAAAAACTCTAATTTTTTATCACTTACTTATATTTTCTGCTTCTTTTCAGTTTAAAATGGCTCCACATACGGGTTCAGCAACTTCAGACCAAATTAATACACTCCTCGATTTCTTGGATGGTCATAGAGACTTAGCTCGCGGGAGATTGAGGAGTCGAAGGGAAAGTCCAAGCTAAGAGGCTGTGGGAAGAAATATGCAACACACTCAATTCTATGGGTGGTTGCACTAAGAATGTTCAGCAGTGGCAAAAAGTAAGTTTTACCTTTTTAGTACCTTCACTTTACAGAATACTGCTGCCATGTATTTATTGTATGGTCCAAAACTCAGAGAATATGTACATAATAGCAAGGTTGACAATCACAAGCAATGCTTTTTGTATTACAAGCATCTACACTTATGGTATTTAATTAGATCTGGCGGGCCATGTGCATGTTTGCCATCCGAGGTAGTGTAAAAAATAGATATTTAAGAACAATTCAGAATTTTAATATTAATCAGACTAATAGGTAAAAAATCTGCTTTATTTTCAGAGTCTTGAACCACTCCCATCGACTAGCCCATCTCTTTTGGATGATCCGACCTCCGAGCCAACAAATTTTCCACAGCCTAATAGAATGGACTTTCTCGACCGAGTTGTGGAGTTTGCTGAACCCAGCCAAGAGGGCAGTCAGCCCATACAGCTCTCTGAATCTGCGAGTCAACCGATGTTACAAGAACCCTCAAATTCTAGACGTTGTAAGTGTTAATTACTGTTTTAACTAACTAACATTGTTGTATTATTTGTTAGTAGCTTAATTTGGCAGTGTAATTAGATAAAAATAATATACCTACTTGGTTTGAAAAATGTTTAGTAAATTTAGATGGAAAATAAAACTATTTAGATCTGTGCTTGCCAAAGTGCTCTCTATGGACCCCATGGGGTACCCCATTGTAACAAGTAAGGGTCCATCAGATACATTCATTTTTTAGTTAGGCAGGGGATTTAAGAGAGCAGAAAATATGTATGGAAACCTCTGATTCAGAGCAATTTATTGAACCCATAAGTGTCTTAGGCATTTATTGTCAGTGTATTTAAATTGGAATGTTCTTTTACAGCCTCACAAGCTACACGTCGTAGGAATCAATCTGCTGCTGGCTCTGTCAGAAGCCAGATTGTTTCAACTTGAAGAGGAGCACTTAGAAAGAGAGGCAACGAGGAACATTGAACTCGCAGGCATCAGGGCTGCCCTGCAGGAGCTGTGTGGGCTTATTAGAGAATATTTAAATAGATAAATTGATATGTTTGTGTATTAGTTAGTAAGTTAAATAAAATTTTATATATATACATGTAGGTATTAAAACAAAAATCAATTAATCTTATTGAATTTTATTTCACATATTTATTACACCCTATTAGTATCTAAAATTTGAACTAGCCTAGCTCTTGCTCTTCGGCCTGCCTGTAAGGCTTGAGAGGCCGACGTGGCAGAGACACAGGCAGGATCCTGAACCTGCCTGTTTCTCTCATCCTCGAGTTGCTCTTCTGTCAACTCGGGAACATCAATACCAGCAGCCCTTATACATAAATTATGTAGAACACAGCAGGCTATAATAATTTTACCCGCTGTTTCAGAGCAGTAGTGAAGTTCCCGAGCTGCCAAAAGACATCTCCAGCGACCTTTCAATATACCAAATGTGCGTTCTATAGTGGAACGTGCACGTTTTTGGAGAGAATTGTATCTTCCTTCAGGGGAGTCCTCAGCAGCATTATCTATAGGGGTCATCATATGCTCCCGTAGAGCATAACCTGAATCACCTAAAAATTAAAAACATTAATGTGAATTTCATTACTTATTTCAAATTTTTTTTCAAGCTTGCTCATATTATTATACTACAACAAAATCAGTAATTTAAACATACCCAACAGACATACTGTTTCATTACTGAGTCCCTCCATATGACTTCTGATATCACATTCTCTCCAAATAAATGCATCATGTGTCGCTCCACCATATAAAGCATCCACATTGGTAATATAGCAGTCGCTGTCACAAATCTGAAAATAATGCAATTCAATGTGTCATAGGTACACAAAAAGCAATTAAGTCAATCATACAACACTACATGCTGCAAGAAATGTTCGTTATAATACAACTTGAGTGTTAATAGAATGAAAATTCTTTCTATTAAAATACTGTTCCTCGTGCTGCGAAGGTCTAACAATTGCAATATGAGTGCAATCAATGCATCCTATATCACCAGGAAGCCCATATTTCTCATAAAATCTGCAACAATAATAATACTCACTTAGGACATGTATCTACATTAATTGGATTAAATACATAATATAACTTAGCCTAATATTATACTCACCGCCTCTTAATAACGTTCCTTTCATTTCTATTTTGTGGGAATTTTATGTATTTCCTTATTATATGCGGTGCATTGAGTGCACTTGTGACCTCCCGCAGACAACGAGAAACAGTCTGTTGAGCCATGGGCTCATCCATATTTTGCCCCACAGACCCTTGGTATCTACCTCGGGCATAAAAGTTTAAGGCTGTGAGGATCTGAAAAACATGAAGGAATGAGCATAATGAAATGTAAATTACATATTAAAAAGTAAGATATTTATTAAAAAAAAGTGCTCCGTACCTTAATCCTCGGCTCGATTCCATGACGTCTTGTCTTAGGAGGTAGCAAGGGCACTATTTCCTGACACAACTCCTCAAATAATTCCCGGCTCAGTCTGTAATTTCCTACAAATTCTAAGTCGGGAATTTCACTGATATTAAGTATGTTGCGCAGGCGGCGCCGGTTCCTTCTACGCTCCAAACGTTCTTCACGCATTGCAGCCTCGATTAAAATAATCCTTCCAGTCATTTTGTTAGTATTTTTCTAATATTCACCACTTCCGAAAAACAAAAGGTAACACTTTTGGTTTCGTCGTTTTGAGGTTAAAATTCCGAACAATTATCTGTCAAACTCGAATTTTCGTTTCGAACTTTCGTGAATTAGAGTAGGTTTAGAAGATTTAGCTGTCAAATAATTTTCGTTCGAACGAAACTTCGGAACGAAATAGAACCGTAGTAGGAAATTCACGAAATTTCGTACGAAATTTCGTTTTTCGTTGAATAAGAGTAGGCCCCCAGAGCTTTGCCGACCATAAGATCTTTGAAAAAGTATCTTAAAAACTTTTTTAGTACTTCTGCGAAACATTGAGCTTTCATTATGTATTACTTTTGTGCTGTTATATTAATAAATAAATAAGCATTTATTTGTATCTTACAATTATTTATTAATGTTTATACATATATCTGTATCCCTGTGTTTGTACGTATTTGAGTGTGTAATATATGAACTTCCTTTCTTCATTTTCTTCAAATATGTTAGTTTTAATATAGTTGATATCTTGACTTTATACACTTTTTTATCTACCACCGCCATACATTATTCCACTCAGGAACTCAAAGGCAATGGTTGGCTGGAAGAGATTCCTCGAAGGAATAAGCCCACCATTGCAAATCTAATTCTTGTATTTTACGAATACTTCGTAATATGCGACTATTTTTCACGAAATCATAACTCAAATTTAATAATGTATTCACAGTTGACAGTGAATATAAATGTAACAGAATAGTGACAGTGAGATATTACGAAGTATAATTATGGTTCTCTTTATGCAATGTCGGGTGGCATACGAGCATACGGCCCACCAGATGTAAAGTGATTACCGTAGTCGATGAACGCTTGTAACACGTTTAGTATCACTCGCGCGATGCCACTTCTGCTGTAAACACATCAACTCTTTAAAGAGTTACTGGTAATCTCTCTTATGTTTTACGCAGGAACCCTAAATATTTACGGGATAAAAAGTAGCCTTTATTCTGCTCTGAACAGACCTCTACCTACCAGTGAAAGTCCCGTCAAAATCGATTCAGCCATTTCGAAGATTAGCCCGGACAAACAAACAGACAGACGGACAGACAGACAGACAAAAAAGTTAAAAATGCGTATTTAGGCTTTGGTAACGTGAAAATAACAATATGAGCTTAAGATAAAGGCTTTACTTTGAAATCACAGACAGACACTTCAATTTTATTTATATGTATAGATTGGAGAAACCGCCTCAAACATTTTATAAACATTTCCATGGTGCTAAAGGGTCTCTTGGAAATTCTCGGGAGGATTTTGGTGAGCTCGGTGCCGCAGCTGTTAATAACGCGACTTTGACACTAACGCTCATCTACGCCCGTCTTTGGAAGTACCTCACAGAAAACCACAGCTCACTAACAAATCCCTGGATGGTTGTTGTGTTTCCGCGAGTGAGTAACGTTTCTTAGCTCATGTAACGAGTTGCTGTGTCAGGAGTAGGTATCGCGCAATAAGTATTGAATGTACTGCAAGTACTCATAGGCTACGGTAACCACTGCATCAGACCGTATGCTTGAAAGTCACTCCACATGGCGCATTAGTGAAACGCACTGTTACCCAACGCTCGTGGGCTCGATTCCCATACAAGACACATATTTGTATGCATGAGCATGTCTGTTTGTCTTAGTCTGCGTGTTTTTCAGAGAGGTAGGGTGCATCAAAGCAACTCGTCTGGGGAAGTACCTCCACCTCACAAAAAACCGCAGCTAAATAACAACTATCTGAAGGGTTCTTGCGTTCCTGCCTGTTAGTGAGGTCACCAGTAAGCTCCTATGGAGTTACTGGGTTAGCAGCAGAGGCCTCACGCTAGTGATACTTAATGTATTACAGGTAATCGCTTTAGATTACGTAGGCCATATGCTTGCATGCCTCCCGACGTTGTATATAGAAAAAAGCCGACACGGAATCAATTTAGCTCTCAAAAGCGAATTTTATCCAATTTTCTTAAACTGATTTTAATGTGTCATAATAATAATTAAAAATATATTTTTCAGTTATATGCATGTTCATTACGTGTACCATTTACATATATTTGTAAACGTGTAACTTTATATTATTCTTTACATGAAGTTTGTAAGAAAGTTCTGCAGTTTGTACTATACCAATTGTTTTACTTTAACGGATCCGTCTTTACTACCAAGTACACAGATTACATAGGGGTCAGATTATAGTTTATCTGAAAATTTAAACAATTTCGCGTTATTAGACCCTGACAATTAGACCCTGAACTTCCTGATATTAGATAAAGCGACGACCTCAAAAGATTTGTAGAGGGATCTAGATGGCTCAGGATTGCTACCGAGATCCACCAGGCAAGTGACCATCTAACGCTGACGCAGTGGACGAATACAGTACAGAATTACTGAAATGATGATGATGGTGACAAAAACATGATATGTATTAAAATAATAGCAGATTTATACCATTAGCGGTTTTACAAAAACTACCCCGATAAACAAAAGCCGAACAATATGTATCCTAAAAAACGTCAATTCATATTTATGTTACTCACTACCCTAGAAGACGAAAAAAAATATGGCACAGAATAAGAAAATACATTGTTATTCAAGTGAAATTCACACGTGGGCCAAGACCCTCCCCTAAGGCACTTGCTTTATACATAGCGGGTTTTTTGTTGAGACTCTAAAATTTACCGTTAAAAAGATGCATGAATGCTCGCAATACATGGGATAACGCTCGTGAATTGCCACTCCTACAGCTAAGTAACTCCTGGAAACCTCACTCAAGCCTAGGAATGCAACAATCCTCAGGGGGTTGTTATTTGCAGTTTTTTGTATCGTTGAAATACGTTCCCAGACGGGCTGCTTTGGTAAGATATAGAAGTAAGATTATAGAAGTTTTTCGTCATAATTAAATTATGTAATTTTATATATACTTTGATAGAAAACTGTATCAACCGAATACGCTATTGTTTTCAGCAAAAAATAATGAACTAGAATATAAATAATTATTAGATAATGAGAAGAATATTTGAACATTACGCAATTGCAATTTTTTTTTTGTTTTGGCTTCAAAATATATTTTCCTGATTCATTTGTTAGCAACAAAAATGTCCCCATTCCTTCCCACTCACAGTCTTCAGGGTGCTTCCCTCAGTATGTGAGATAGCCTGAATATGCTAGGTAGGAGCCTCATCTCAACAGTTTCAAGAAAACTCGGAGTCCTGAACAGAGTGCGCCTGTTCTTCACGCTTAACGAGCTTTGTCTGCTCTATAAGACCCAAGTTCGGGCCTGCGTGGAGTTTTACTAGCATCTCAGGGACGACTCCGCACAGTATCTTCTCGAGGCTCTCGATAGGTTGCAGCGACGGGCTATCCGCATAATCGACGACGAAAAGGTCACCAAAACCTAGAACTCTTCAACTACGTAGGGACATAGGCTCTCTGAGCGTATTTTACCGCCTTTACCATGGCAAGTGCTCTGAAGAACAGTTTTCCCTTATCCCACCCTCTCTCTTCCATCATAGAACCACACGTGCAGGTTTGCGATGACATTGTTCTACTGTTGAGAACATTTCTTTGTATACCAAAAAATTTGGCAACTCCTATCTTTGTCGTACTATTAAAAAGTGGAACGCCTTACCTGCACATATGTTCTCTTTTTCCTACAATATGGGATCCTTCAAACGAAGCGTGAAGAAACATCTTGCGGTTCACCATGTCAGCGTCAATTGACAGGACACTGTGTAGTCTTTTGTCAGCTGCAGTTGCGATTTAGGCTCATCTTTCGCTTACCATCAAAGAGGAGCCACTATGCTGAACTTATATATATATATTAATTGGTAGCGGTGTTTTCGAATAAAAACTTGCTCAAGTATTGGCGACTAAATATCTCGGCAATTCGAGACTATTGACCAATGAGAGAATATTTTAATCAATAAGCTGATTAGTGCCGCGATGTTGATCCGCGAACTAGCCAATAAGAGCTACGCGTTCCGCTATACCCTCCAACCCGTGCGGTGAATTGAGTTACTATATAGTAGCTGTCTCATCGGCTTTCCATGAGTTATTTCCTTCATAGTCTCAAATATGGTTATCAAAATAAAAATTCCATTTCAAAATATAATATTTCTCTTACTAAATATTACCGGCTCCGCTTGTCGCGCTCGACAAGACCTCATCCCGGCGCGCTGAGCACGTGATTCGTATACTAAATAATAATTATTTACCCCTCTGAGGTTACCTTTATAAGGCCGAAATAGGACGTGTATGTACTAGGAATGTTTTAGCTAAAAACTTCAAAAGGATTTTTAATAGCAATTTGCTCTGTAAACGAGATACATTGTGCTTAATAACTTAATTTCGTCGAAAAGGTCTCTGAATTTTCATATGTTTAGCTATTAGCTCACACACTCTACGAACAAACAAATGCACGAAGAGTTAAAATAAATCCCTTAACTTTTCAAATGGTCTTTTCAAATTTAGAGCCTTCTTGTGATTCCTGAAACTTATTTTATCTTACTCCAAACCCATATTTGTCCATAATGTGCATAAAAATATTTGTTAAAAGGTCTTAATAATTTATTAGTAGAGATTATGAATACATAACTGATAGAGATACCTGGGATTTATTCAGAATGAACAGCATCCTGACATGTACCACTGTATTTGCTCGATGGTGATGAAATACATCGCTGGGAAATCAGCACGTTCCAAAAATTATATTTCGAAAGACTTCTATCCTAACCTAAGAAAGGTCTTTCTCTCTCTCAGACTTGTCGATGTTTGACGGCAGTTCGTGGCATAATCAGTATCTACGCCAAGTCCTTATGCTTAGGTAGTGGACCCCGCCAATCCTGACGATTCAGAAAATGGGATAACGCTGAGATGAACTACATACATAATAGTATTGTCTTAGGCTTTCGCGATTGTTACACATTGAATTAAACAATTTTTAATGGAAGTATTGCGTGTTTTATTTATTTTGTTGAACCTGACGTTTCGAACGCTTTGGAGCGTCCGTGGTCGCAGGAAGATTAAGGTGGTATTTGTCTTACATTAGTTATTCAATTATTACATCCACCGCATGGATGGATTAATTATATGTCCCGATTCAAATAAAAATCGCTCACAGTGTCCGAACGTGTGTTAGTATATCTCTGGGTTTGTGACTTGATTATTTTTAGAACTGGATCCCAAGCAGGTGGTACTTGCCAACCATCTTCTCTATCGAAATTTCAATACCACAAATATCACCTTAGTCTTCCTGCGACCACGGACGCTGCAAAACGTTCGAAACGTCAGGTTCAACAAAATAAATAAAACACGCGATACTTCCGATAAAAATTGATTATTTCAATACATATATAATAAATGATATCTGACGCATAAAAAATTGCGGCGCTTTCTCCGCACCGCGCGCGTGCGTCACGTTCCTCACTCGACGTTGCGAATTCTTAAATTCTTTAGCTATCAAGTGGTGTAATTAAATTTTGAATGTAAACGTTAGATATGTAGCTACAACGTCAAACTCTATCGAGGATACCTCGATTTCCTTATGATTAATTTTCTGAATTGCTTCCCACTATGGAAGTAAATTTAAAAACGTATCCACGTCAAAAGTCACGAGTTCATGAGCTTATATAAGCATCCCTAATCGCTTAATTTATTATACTGGTAGATGGCATTAAAATCCGTCGATAAAAGTGCTTTTTCAAGTTTAACTAAGAACAGTAACAGTTTCGGTGATAAAAATATCTTGAAAATAATTTTACGTAATGATTGCACATTGGACACATAGATATATTATCATCATTTTAACTCGTATTTGTCCCCTGCTGGACACAGGCCTTCCCACTAGAGAGTCACTCGCCTCGATCCTGATCCACTTTCATCCATCAACTCCCTATAAACTTCTTGAGGTCGTCGCTTCATCTAATAGGGTCGTCCTGCACTGCGTGTGCCAGTACGGAGACGCCATTCTTTTTCCCAAGCAGTCGGTTCTACGAGTTATGTGTTCTGCTCAGTGCCATTTCAGCTTGGCTATCCTACTGGCTATGTCAGCTACTTTAGTTCTACTGCGGCTATGCTCATTTCTGATTCCGTCAGGCAGCAAAACTCCGCGGATAGCCCTTTCTATAGCACGCTGAGCGGTCTTCTATTTCTCCACACGGCCTGCAGTGAAGGGTTATGTCTAAATAGATATATAGCCTAAGAAATGATTGATTGATGAGAAAGAAGTAATTGTTCTAGATTCTGTTGCTAGATTTCGCCATTTTTTTGTTATTATCAAAATGTGATCTCAGGAGCCGTAGGAACCTCCGAGTGTACATGAAAAGAGCTATGACTGTTAAAGTACGAGCGAGATATATAAGGACTGAGTCGTATGGTGCTCAGGTCTCTTTGTCAACCCTGCGAGGGACATGGTGTGAAGATATTGTGGTAGTATTTTTTTATATAATGTCGGTGTACATTCGCGTGTTACATTTCCTACTGCTAACACAGCAACTCCTTAGGAGCTTGCGGGTGGGTATATTCATTCACTTACCTGCGTAAACAACAACCCTCTACAGAGTTGTTATTTGACTGTGTTTTTTTTTAAGATGGATGTACTACATAGTGAGCTTTGACGCGCCCTACCCAGTCCAAAACAAACAGGCATGTTCATGCCCACAAATGTTTATCTTCTTAGCATATCCCGTTTCCTAACCCACAGAATTGGCGAAGTCCGCTACCTAAGCCTAAAAAATTCTGCCTAAACCTAAGAATTTCGCGAAGGTACTGATTTTAACATGGAGTGACTGTTGTCTGATCTCCAACTACCAAAGGGAAAATCAGACCTTTTCTAGGGAAAAGTTAGGTAAGGCCACGCGTTTTTAACAACAAAATTTCAGACACGTGCAGGTTTTCTCAAGATGTTTTCCTTCATCGTCGAGCAAGTTATAATTCCAAATATGTGCATTAATCCGAAAATACAAATTTAGTAGTTCAGGCCCAAACGGGATTCGCGCCCTAGCTTGGTTAAAAAGCTGATGTTTTAGCCACTAGACTATAACTGCTCTGCACTAGACATATCTATAGTATTTATCATTTATGGTGTCAAAGCTATAGGTAACAATCCGACGAATCTCGTCAAAAATTCAAATATGCTTCGTTTTTGTATCCCAATACAAAATAATCCCAAGTCACAAAAATTCATCTTCCTTCCCTCAAGCAATCTCAACCTGTTCAAAAAATAAGTCTTCCCTTCTAGTTAATTTAAACAAAACCCACCCTCCATTTTTTGGGTAAAAATTGAAAGTTATGAGCCCATGTGACAATCTGAGTTAGGAAATTATTATTTATGTGTAATTTTCTTTTATGCGTCCTGAACATTGCTTACCGACGCACGCTTATATCCCATAGGGATGGATAAAGGTTATATATCCTTTTCACATTTGCTTTCCACAGCTAAATAACAACTCCCTTTTGGATTCTTTTATTTTTGCGAGTGTGAGGTTATCTGTAAACCTCTGAGAAGTTGTTGCAGCAGCAGTATGTATGTATGTATATCTTCACGCCAGGTCCCTTGTGGGGTAGGCACAGAAAAACGAGCGCCATAAGTCGCGGTCCTTACACACTTCACTCGCTTCTTTCATATTCATAGCTCTTTTCATGCACGCTCGCCGGTTCCTAAGGCTTCTGACATCACCTTCAGCGGCAGTGGTGAACGATATTCCTTTTATTACAAGCAGTTAATTTGTACTGTAATCGCTTCACAGCGGGGTGTATGCTTGTTTGTTATCCGGCTTAACAATGCAAGTTAGATTTGATGAGTAATTACAATTTACTAAACTAGACTTAACGCACGAATGACATCCCTGGTGTTGCGAGTGTCCATTAATTGCTGCCATCAGGCAGGCAGTATGCTTGTTTGCCACCATACTGGTATACTACTGACTAACATACTGTACGATACCCTAAATTGGTTAAATCGAATATATGTGTTTTTAAGAGAGGTAGGGCACATCAAAGCAGCCCGTCTGGGGAAGTACCTCCACCTCACAGAAAACCGCAGCCAAAATGAAAACTCCCTAGAGGGTTGTTATGTTCCTGCGTGTGAGTGAGGTCACCAGTAAGCTCCAAAGGAGTTGCTGTGTAACCAGCAGAGGAGGCATCGCGCGATTGATACTTAATATACTACAAGCGTTAATAGGCTACGGTAACTGCTTCACATCAGGTGGACCGTATGCTTGCATGCCTTCCGACGTTGCATAAAAAAATCTACCATATAAACATGCTTCATCACAAGAACTATTGGCAAGTTTCTTTCGGATTTTGTTCTTCGCCAGTAATAATTTTGATTTTAGTGCCTATGAGTTATATATATATATATATATATATAGGTATATCATATACGAGTATGAGAAACAAATAATTGTTTTTTTTTTTATGAGAGTTGTATCGAAGTATCTCCTAAGCCACTATGACTTACGGAGAGTATAAATATTTTTAACTGTACTTAGAGAATAATGGAAACGAAAGCTGGCTTGGTAGAGAGAGCATGAAAGTACGATCAACGCGGTGGAAATGCAAGCGTTGCGCAAAATTTATGGTATACGTGTCGCTTGTAGACGATGTAAGAAACTGAGTTGATTTGGGAAACAATAATTATTGTATTTTCAGCAGCTTAAAGATAAAGATAAATATTCTTCATTTACCATTTACATTTTGACAAGCTCGGTGGCTCAGTCGTGAATGACGCGACTTTGACACCAACGCTCGTGGGTTCGATTCTCACAAGGCAAACATTTGTGTGCATGAACATGTCTGTTTATCTTTGTCTGGATGTTTTAAGTAGGGCGGGCGCGGGTAGGGCGCATCAAAGCAGCATGTCTGGGGAAGTACCTTCACCTTATAGAATACCGCAGCCAAATAACAACTCCCTGGAGGGTTTTTATTTATTTATTACACCAGTTTACATAAACATTTTATAAAAACAATATTAATGCATTTTATAAACCACTGAGGTTTGATGCAAATGCAATGATATCACTACATCAAGACACAGTCATGTAATAATTACCTACAATGTAAAATATGAATAGTATAGAATAGTGCGTACTTAACTACAACAATGAGATTCATCGGTGACCGGGCAAGTACGTTCGAAGACATATATTAGGATATAAGTGAGTAGCATAAATAATACATACACATACAATAAGCAACTAAGTATACGGTAAATATAAATTATAATTTGTATGTATGTATATCTTCACGCCAGGTCCCTTGCGGGGTAGGCAGAGAGAACCGAGCACCATAAGACGCGGTCCTTACACACTTCACTCGCTTCTTTCACATTCATAGCTCTTTTCATGCATGCTCGCCGGTTCCTAAGGCTCCTGACATCACCTTCTGATAAAACACGATCAATTTGGTCATGGTAGGTTAGTCTTGGTCTTCCTCGGCTCCTATATCCTTTCACTTTCGCATTGTATATCTGTTTCGTCATTCTTTCATCTTGCATTCTTTATAAATACAATTATAATTTAATTAAGATTTATTTTATTGCAGGTAATAACAAATAATCATATAGTATAATTAGTTTGTTTTCAAGTTCTTAAGTGAAATTAAATTGTTTTGACTACTTAAATTGTGTAAAAAAGTACTTTTTTAATTTATATTTTATATTATTCCTAACAAGATTTTTATTTAAATCAGGTGACAGTTAATTAAGCGCGGTACAATGTAATTTTGTGTTCCTGCGTGTGAGTGAGGTCACCAGTAAGCTCCCAAGGAATTGGTGTGTAAGCAGCTGAGGCATCGCGCGAGTGATCCTTAATATATCGCAAGCGTTAATAGGCTACGGTTCCCGCTTTACATCAGGTGGGCCGTATGCTTGTATGTCTCCCAACGTAGTATAAAATAACACATGTTTAAAATAACCACATCTTATTGTACTGCAACTGCAACTTTGTGGATTGTATCTTCTCACAGACTCCAACCGTTTAGCGGCTTTTGATTCGATTAAGATCTGGACTGTGCTTCAGTCTCTCTGGCGATGCCACATTGATCATAGACGTATTGAAGTATTGAGGTTTATACATGAAAATGCTGCTATATCGATTCATCTACACGGCTAAATTGTGAAACCTACCCATTTATAGAAAGTCTTAAGATAGGGGAAATTATTTTTCCGAAACTTCACTCGTGCGTTGCGTATGTATTTCAAGCTATGGGGACTGCAAAGGATACATTATCAACATCAACGAAGAGTATATCACTCACTATGTCGATGATATAGTGATCATGGCGGAATTGCTAGAAGATCTGGGTATAATGTTCGGAGACTTAAACAGAGCATCCCAACAAGATGAACGTGGACAAAGCGAAATTATATTTGTATATAGGAGAAGGTATGACCCCGAATCAACATTTTCACTTTTTTATTTCGGATTTTTTTCAGTTCTTGCGTAAAACTTAAAAACTAAAACCTCAAACCAGGTTGAACCCCGGGCAGCTATTTCTTTCAAAAATATTTGACGTAAATAAATAAAAAAATACACTTTAAATTTAATCAACTAAATAGATTGCAGTCTAAAACAAAATCAATCTCATGACCTTCGCTGGAAGTTTAAAGTTATAATTATTAAATTAAAATAAATCTAGTAGCGGTAGTAAGTAGAGGCCTCGCATAGGCGTAAACCCGGCCTCGGAGACCTTTCATTTGGTGCCGCCGCGCTTATTTTAATTTTTTACTGATACCTAACCCCGTGGTAACTGATAGTTATGACCACGGTAGTATGGAATGAGCTTCTTTAATAAGTAATTTATTACTAATCGTTTACATATTTATTTGCAAGTACAACAAAGTTTTAAGTTAAAAAATGCAAATTAAATTATGGCATTATATTCTGCCTACATATAGGTTTGAATTGAACATTAAAATGAAAACAAACAGAAAATACATCCCTCGTTCCCTTGTTAGAGAAAGACGCTTTAAAGTTGTGTCTGGAATTGAGGGTACTTTGACTAAAGTATCTGACTAGAGGCAGTTGAATTTGGTCCAGTTGAATCCTATATAATCACAAATTTGCGTTTTCACCGCTAAAGAAACCACATTTGCTACGGTTTCCCAATTTCAGAATATGCCACATACCATTACCAAGTGCATCGGGATTCTTATTAACGAGATCTCCAACAGTGCTCAGTACTGAAGTTATCTGGAGTCCATCCAAGAAACTTGGTGTGCTCAACAGAGCCAAACAGTGCTTCATCCTGGGGCAAAGAAAGAAGAAGATTTAGATAAATCTCAAGTCAGATCGCGCATGGTGTACTATAATCAGGTCAGGGGCATCCGGACACCAACTAGGACCTTGTAATTCGATGCGAAGACGAGCTGTGAACGTCATTGATAATCCTAAACTCTCACAATTCCGTGTGAAGCCTTTGAGTTTACGAAAGATTTTACCTTAGTTTGCATGTTCTATCGATTGTGGAATGGAATGTCTTCCGAAGAGTTGTCTCATTTTACAATCGTACTGCTCGCTGATGGTTGGAAGTTCAATCTTATAGACGTGTGGTTCCGGAGAAGTTTTCTACTAAGAACTATGAAGTTGTGGATTGAGGTCTCGGCCGAGATTGTCACAGAGAACAAAATATGTAATTCTTTAATTATGTAAAAGACACTGTTGAATCTATCTAATTGGTGAAAACGTTTTTATCTAGATTGAATGATAGGAAAGGAAAGAGAATACACTTTTATCTCTAAGTAACAAATTCCCATAATTTTGTGGGCTGTCTGTTGTCCCTAGCAACACACATGGGTAGTCAACTTTCAATTCACGAATAAATTTCCATTTGTATGGCATCATTTTTGAAGCCTCTACGTGGATCATAGTGAAAGACTCCGCTAACTCTAATGGGTTAGGAAACGGGATAACGGTAAGAAAACAATCAAAAAGCCATATTGAGAAACATATGCCAATCTCGCAAGTCATACTACTTGCGACATTGGCATATGTTATTTCCAGAGGTTTATTTCATATTTCGTATATTCACATTTAGTTTTTATTTTATTGTAAATTGCCAATTTCAGATACTTTCAGTGTAGCTACTATTAGCTTTTATTATTATTTGCATGTAAGTAAGAATAGTATTAAACTCGGTTCCAGAGTATTCTGTTTTAAAATTCCATCTCCATATTATCCTCGCTTGTCTACAACGGAAGCCTGCACAGAATTCGATGTCCGTACCCGACAATCAACGAGAAACGCCTCATGTATCTATATAAAACGAATATAGTCGGATATAGTTTAGATAGTAAAAAATGTTTTGTTTTAAACAAAATACTCGAATAGTTGATGTGATTTTTTTTTCATATAGGTATGCGAAGCGTGCAGAAAGAAAGTATTTTTTATTATTCCTATAAGCTTAATTTTTAACGTAAAATTTATTTTTAGGGTTACGTACCTAAAAAGGAGAAACGAAACCCATATAGGATCACTTTGTTGTCCGTCTGCCTGTCTGTCTGTCAAGACCCTTTTTCTCATTCATTCGCAAGGGAATCAAAACCTATACAGTACTTCCCGTTGACTTAGAATCATAAATTTTGATACAAAGCAATATCATGTAGCACAAGTAAAGAAAAAAATCCGAAAACTGTAAATTTGTTGCTTCACAAAAAAGAAATTGCAAAAATAATTTACGAAAATATTTTTTACGGAACCCTCGGTGCGGTTTATTTACTATTGTCTTTATTAAATTGGATGACTATCCTTTTATTTCTTCCTCATCTCATTATTTCTCTGCCAAGAGCCAAAACCTACCGAGTAACTGTCGGATGTTTTCATGATAATCTATTATCATACAAGTCGGGAGACAAACTAGACTTACTATAGCTTATAGACGCGTGAAACTAATTCATCAACTTGTACTCTGTAACGCGAAAGAACTTCCTAAGTATTTGCTCTCTCATCTATTTATCCAGCTGTCATTAAAGACACGATAGCAACCAAAATTCAAAATGGCGTCTACCAGATATTTTTTTATACAACCTCTAGAGGCTTACCTGACGTAAACCTAAGCCTATTAATTGCTTGATGATGTATCAAGTATTACTCATGCGAAGGCTCCTCTGTTGCCAATGCATCAGCTCCTTAGAAGCTTACTGGTGACCTCACTCTTTCGCAAGAACACAACAAGAGTTGTTTTGCCTACAATGTTCTGGGAGGATGATACTGACCTAGTCGGACTACTTTAATGCGCCCTACCTCTCTTTTATAAATACCCCGAAAGACAAACATGCATGTTTATACCCACAAATATTTGACCTGTGTGGGAATCGTACCCACGAGCGTTGATGTCAAAATAGCGTCACTAATCACTGCGCCACCACGAGCTCGTCATTATGATACGTAACTATGATAAATGCGGTGTCGTTAAAAATGTCTTTAAATAATAAATAAATAAATATTGTCGGACAAATTACACAGCGCCACCTAGCCCCAAAGTAAGCGAAGCTTGTGTTATGGGTACTAGACAACTGATAAACATACGTAAATACATTTTTTTTTTTTTGTAAATACATACTTATTATACATAGAAAATACCCAGACCAAGACAAACAGACATGTTCATGCACACAAATGTTTATACTGTGTGGGAATCGAACCCACGAGCGTTGGTGTCAAAGTAGCGTAACAACGCGTTTCACCACTGCGCCACCGAGCTCGTCATAAAGTTAAAAAAGTCATATTTGGGTCTCGCAAACCATTTTTTTCCTTTTAATGACAATTTGTAACACCAACTAATATAGCAACACTAGCATGTAGCATTAATAGGGTACTTGAAGTCATTTTAATGGCAACACCGGAATACGGATCAAATGGGGAGAAGGATAACCAATTTTAGACCATTGCGGTACAAAAAACGGACAGAGACATTCGAGTGATTCCAGTACCCATCCATCAAGACTTATCCAGTTTTTAAAAGTATGTTGAATGTTTGGTGTAATAGGGTATGTCGAATAATATCGCATTATAAATTGCCGCCTATCTTTTATTTCGATCCCGCAATTTACAATATAGTATCTACTTATTCTATTGTTGTAATCGAGCAAATTTTGTATGTAAACAAACAATAAATAAATAGTTAATAGATTCAGGCGTTATTTTGCGAATGTCAAATTTACATGCAATTTGATCTAACCTGCCTTGTGTGCTTCCGCCACCAATTAGTTCATGTGGCCTAGCGCCGGCCGGCACCCACCCACTACTGTTAGTAAGTGCAACATGCCGACGCTGTCATGGCTGCTCCGGTAGTCTCTGCCTCGGCTGCTGCCGTCATCCGCCATCTGGAACAGAATCCGTATGCCCCCACCACCACCGTCGCTGACACGACTGGCCTGGTCGTCGCTGCGACACTTGTTTCGCCTCTCCACGAGGCATCATCAGGCGTTGTAGACGTCAATCGTAAGAATAACGTGCTACAGGGCTGTCTTTATACTAAAAAAGGTCTAAGGTCTGAAGAAAAAAGTGTAGGGCATAACGACTCCCAATTTAGTTAAGCTGACTGTGTCTCTATAAATAATAAAATAAAATAAAAAATGCACGTAGTTCAGGCATAAAAGCCTATATTGTAACACTAATCCAATTACATGAATGTACAAATAAATGAAATTAAATAAAAATATTACCACTTAATTCAATCTCTCCAGCGGCATTGTGGGACATGGGCTTTCACACCAAAACAGATTTCCTACATTACACTGTGAAAGACAGTACATGTTGGACTGCCCCTAGACAGTCCAATCTACGAGCTATCATTAATAGGACAGCGGTGGAGCTGGCTCGAACTATGCACTCCAGGGAGGCTCCTCTTTAGCGCATACATGCATGAAAACAATACATGTTCGCCGCAGCAAACGAACTCAATTCGTTACAGAAACGAGACAAATCTAATACCAAATGGAGATTGTAGTAATGAAGCATTCTAATTTTGACTTTCGAGAAGAATGATTTTGGGACGTCTGAGTAGTAACCTACACGCAAAGCTCACGATTCACGTTACAATAATATTGAATTTATTGAGAATCATTACCAAATATCGAAAAGACATCAAAATAGTTACAACAATGAAAGATGAATGAATAAAGGCTTACAATTGAATGCGAAGAAAACCAAGATAATGGTATTTGAAAGAGAGACAACCAGAACGAACACTAGGATTACGGTTGATGATGTAGTGTTGGAGGAAGTGAATGAGATTGTATATATTGGAAGTGCTTTTAGCAGCAATGGAAGGTACACCGCTGATGTGGAAAGACGAGTGAATAAAGGGAATAGGGTGAATGGAGCGTTGGGTAAACTTCTAGGCAGCCGTAATCTAAGACAGAAGACACAGCTCGCTGTACACAACGCGGTGCTAATCCCAACGCTAACTTATGCAAGTGAGAGCGTTCGTAATGAAGACATGAGAGAAAGAATTGGTCTGAAAGAGAGCGTCAGTGTTAAGATAAGAAAGGGCACGCTCCATTGGTTCGGACATGTAGAAAGAATGCGGGATGAAAGAATGACGAAACAGATATACAATGCAAAAGTGGTTGTAGGAGCCGAGGTAGATCGTGACTAACATACCATGATCAAATTGATCGTGTTTTATCAGAAGGTGATGTCAGGAGCCCCAGGAATCGGCGAGCGTGCATGAAAAGAGCTATGAATGTCACAGAAGCGAGTGAAGTATGTAAGGACCGCGTCTTATGGCGCTCGGTTCTATCTGCCTACCCCACAAGGGACTTGGCGTGAAGATATACATACATACATACTCCCTTGAGAGTTCTCGAGTTCCTGCGAGTGAGTGAGGTCACCAGTAAGCTCCTTATGAGTTCCTGGGTCAGCAGCAGGGGAAGCACGACGCGCGACTGATACTGTATTGCAGGCCTTCATAGGCTACGTTAACCGATTTATATCAGGTGGGCCGTACGCTTGTATGCTCCCAATATTATATGTATGTATATCTTCACGCCAGATCCGTTGGAAGATAGACGAGAACTGTGCGCTATAGGACGCGGTCCTTACGCACCTTGCTCGCTTTTTTAACATTTATATATATTTTAGCTCTTTTCATGCACGCTTGCCGGATCCTGGGGCTCCTGGCATCAACTTCTGATAAAACACGCACAATTTGGTCATGGTAGGAGAGTCTTACGTTGTATAAAACGTTAAATATAAAACAAAGCGGTTTGACTTTGACTATAAAGCTTTTTTTTTATACAACGTCGGGAGGCATACAAGCATACGGTCCACCTGATGTAAAGCAGTTACCGTAGCCTATTAACGCTTGTAACATATATCACTCGCGCGATGCCTCCTCTGCTGCTTACACAGCAACTCCTTAGGAGCTTACTGGTGACCTCACTCACTCGCAGGAACACAACAAAGGTACTTACACCTGAATTTATTATTTGGATCCAGTCTTCTGTTAAGTGGAAATGCGTTCCTAGTAGATTGTTTCAACACAGGGTGTACTGAAACAGTCTTCTGGGGAAAACAATCCTCCATAAAACGCTTTATTTTTTTAGCTTGTTTGCCACCATGCTATAAATAATATGGCCAGGAAGGTAAACTGTATACAACTTTAATTGTACAAAACAAATAAATCTCGCCAAGTGTCAGTCGGAGAACCACACGGTGGATTCCGTACTACCGTGTAAAAAAAAACGTCAAAAAGAGCATCTTTCCTGTATGGAATCTCACTTTTTTTTTTATACAACGTCGGAAAGCATTCTAGCATACGGCCCACCTGATGTGAAGTGATTAGGTACGGTAGCCTATGTACGCGTACATTAAATATCACACGCGCGATGCCACCTCAGCTGCTAACACAGCAAATCCTTAGGAGCTTACTGGTGACCTGACTCACACACTAGAACACAACAACGCTCTAGGGAGTTGTTATTTTGGCTACGGTTTTTCTGTGAGATGGAGGTACTTCCCCAGACTGGGTGCTTTGATGCACCCTACCTCTTTTAAAAACATTCAGACCACGACAAACATACATGTTCATGCACATAAATGTTTGTCCTGTCTGGGAATCTAACACTCGAGTTTTGATCTCAAAGTAGCAATATAAGTAGTATATCTAATTGTCCTAAACACTATGTAAAAAAATCAGGTGTCTATCTCACATTTTAGCCTGACAGATAGAAAGCGGAGTCTTTAGTAACAGGCCGCCGTTGGTACCCTTGGACATGGACATTTAAAAGAGAATCAATATCAACGCCTTTTCCGACATAATCCCCGCCACATATGGCGCTTGTCACCATGACACCTTGATTAACACGTCATTAATACGATCGCTCTCATTCATTATTCAGCTCCGATCTCATTACCGTTAAGCTGCCAGGATTAAGGACAGTTATGAATACAAATCAGGATTTTATATTATTAGGTACAATATATTAAAACAGTAAGTTACTTTAGTATGCTCTTGATTGCTCTTGAGATCTCACGGTATATGTATATTTTGGGTCAATATTTTGTAATGAGATAACGAGGCACGTGGTCGAAGGGCGTTTTTTTTCTATACGACATCGGAAGGCATGCAAGCATACGGCCCACTGTAAAGGCGATGCCACGTGACCTCACGATGAACATGTTGTAAAAGAAGATTGCTTGGAACTCAACCCGTTGTACAATCGGTAGAACATATAAAAAAGGCAAAGTCTGTCCTTAAACATAAGGGCTGATACCGATCATCAACAATTCTTGCAGCCCGTCTAAGAATAGGCTCACAAGGTTCTAGCTAGTATTCAGGTGCTCATGCCAAAAAGCGACTACAATGTTCAATGTGTGGTCTGACTTGATTTTTATAACATAAATAAGTAGTTGCCCCGTCCTGAAGTACTGCTTCTAGAGTACGCCATGTTTCTTGGACGCCAGCTTGACCAGATCTTCATTCTGAGCAGCTACTGTCTGCCATGGCTTTCATGCACCTCTCAATAATTGTACAAACGTGAAGCAGTCCGCACTTCGACAGAAACTCTGTTGTCAGAGCCGATCAAATACCTTCATCATATCTAGGCTCACGTCACCATGACTCACAATCACTACTCTACACACTACACCACATACACACACTAGAAGATTACTAGTCGAATGACTGAGCCGAAAGCCGTATTGATGTTCGCTGATCAAGTATTGATCTTTCAGATGTGCTAAAGTGTGTGGGTTTATCACATGCTCCATCATTTTGGAGAGATGGCAGGTTATCGTAATAGGTCTATAGTCCGATAGATCTTGTCTCTCTTTATTTTCGAAAACCGATG
Source organism: Pyralis farinalis (assembly GCA_947507595.1). Lineage (NCBI taxonomy): Eukaryota > Metazoa > Arthropoda > Insecta > Lepidoptera > Pyralidae > Pyralis > Pyralis farinalis. The sequence goes on from OX382260.1 coordinate 8,480,044, forward strand.
AAGGACTTCCATAACGGCTGGACATGATCATTGAATTACAAGTACAGAACACAAAAACAATACAACTGTAGACTAGGTCAGACAGCATACCGGCAGGGTATGCTCTCTGACCTAGTCAACTTAGGAATGTTGAGCGAGAGCAATGCTCGTTTGACATCTCGCTAGGTTTTTAGGTCGCTCGCTCGCTAGGTTAACATTGAGTTACCGCACCACAGAATCGTAGGTGGTACAGCTACTCCCGTTATTCAAATTCGAGTTAGAAGCAAGAAATAAATCTGCTTTCTCTTTAGCAGTACAGGCCGCACTATCATCCGGTTGACAGAATTTATCAGCAGATTTAATCAGCAGCTTAAGCAAGCGACCAGACAGCATAACTTCCAGAGGAAAGTTTCACAGGACATTAGATAATTCTACCAACGAAATAAAATTTTGATCTAGCATTACGGGATCTCGAAGCGGTATTTAGTTTAATCAGAGACATTAGAAATGGCAAATTGTAGTTCATTGAGCAGTATAATATTTTTATTTATTGGCTATATGTTTTCTGAATAAATGAATAAAATATTATTAAATAGTGTATCAACGCGCGCCGTGGTACAACCTTGTAAGCAGCCTGCTTGAGAATATTGGCTTCTCTACAAGGCCGATTAAACTGCTGTGGCTTTTAAGTTCTCGAAGCAGACACTAGGTGAGGAATATAAACATTTCATACCTTCCAATATCATCCTACTGCGGTACCACAGAAGTTAATGTACTGTAATTTAAGGTTGACCTCCGCGGGTATGATACGTAGAATTCACGCAATCCATCTCAGTTTCCTGACTTATGCCTAGACACTCGACGCCATTTAGCAGGCTGAAGTAGGTGATATCTGGTACAGTACCTATATGCTAGTATAAAAATGTTAGTTACTTTTATTAAAATTAGATACTGAATTATAACTATATATTATTTAGAATAAAGGTTTTGGTCACGCTCTGATTATTATCTGTCACATCAAATGTATGTAACATTTATGACATACAAAATATGTCTGAAAGTACATTAGGAATATTAAAAATTAATTATTTTGTTTGGTGTAAAAACAAATAGGTATCTACGTAAATTCCCGGTTTGTAGAGAGAACTCGTGAACTACTCTTGAAACCAAAGTATTCGGTGGCAGGAGTTCTTCCGCAAGCCCTGGACTGTACTCATACTGGGCATACGGACGGGGCGCATAGGGCCGCTGCCGATAGTAAGTTGAGCAGTGGCAAGCTCGCTATAATAAAGGTTAAAAAAGGGTCTCTCGCCATAAAAAGAGATACCAAACATAATCGTAAGGCGTGACGTCTTGAAACCACCCAGCCGAATTCAATTGACTACTTTGAGAATATCCTTCCTTTTAAATTAAAACGCGTAACTATTTCATTATTACATAGCGACAACAAACGTTGGAAATATATATATGGATACGTATATTACTTTTATAGGTATAATTTGGCCATATATAGTAATTGCCCAGTGGAGAACCGACCTATTTATCCTACGGTTCCTGGTACGAATCGTGGTGTGTACATGAGTACCACAAAATTTGTGTACTGATTTGTACATAGTTATCACTTGCTCGGCGGTGAAGGAAAACATCATGAGGGCACTCGCATGTACAATAAATTATATTTCGAAAGGCGTGTTACCTAATCTAAGAAAGGTTAGGTTTTCTCTGTGTTTGTGGAGATCTGAAAGCAGTCGTTCCATAGTCAATGTCAAACAATTTGACGAAGTTACTGATTATTACATATAAAAGTCAGTACTTTCGCTAAATCGTTAGGCATAGGTAGCGAACGCCACCAATCATAGTGGATTAGTAAACGGGATAACGCTAAGAAGAATATTTTAACTAGTGGTCATCTAGCGGTCGACATTCACAGCGACTCATCAAATTTTTTTGGTTAGGTCGCACATCTTTTAAAATATAACTTCTTGGACGTACGGGTTACCTCACGATGTTTTCCTACATCGCCGAACAAGTAATAATTACAAATACGAATACGAATACAAATACGAATTTAGCTTAATATAGCTGCCGAGGGGAATTTCTGTGAACCGTCCATGCTACAATTACAAAAACCAGATGACAGTTTGGCTCATAGCGCCAAGGAGAAAGTCGATTTACTCGGTAATTTCTTTGCGTTTAACTGGAATATGAATGACGAAGGAGCTGTGCCACCTACCCTCCCGTGATACGGTTGCTCAATGCTGGAAATCTCCATTATCCAGCGAGATATCCGACGGGCATTACTCTTTCGATATTCATAAATCGAGTGGGCCAGATGGTATACCGGCAGTGGTGCTGAAGCTGTGTGCTTCTGAGTTATGTTCTGTACTAACGCGCCTTTTCGTGCTTTCCTCTCCACTAGGCAAGTTCCGACTTTATGGAAGACCGCCAATGAGTACCCGGTGCCCAAAACGGGCGACAGATCTGACCCATCGAATTACAGGCCTATCGCCATAACCTCCCTTCTCCCCAAGGTGATGGAGCGTGTGATAAACACACGACTCCTGGCATACCTAGGAGATTACCACTGGATCAGCGATCGTCGAATACGATTTCCGCCACGGTCGCTCGACTGGTGATCTTCTAGAGTATCTTACATACCGATAGGCTTTGGCGATAGAACGTGAAGATGAGGCATTGGTTGTCAACCTAGATATGGTGAAGGCATTCGATCGGGTCTACCATCGTACGGACTACCCAAGGGTTTGTCCAAATAGATCGCCAACTTTTTATCCAACAGATGCACAAAAGCCGTGGTGGGGATGGTGGATGCTCCGATAGGATATCAATGCTGGCATCGCTCAGGGTTCTGGTCTGTCTCCGACGTTGTTTCTGCTGCATATCAATGGTTTGTTGTCAATTGATTGCACACATTATTATTTATTAAATTATGCGGACGACAGCATCAGGGACATATAAAGGAACGAGGAATATTTGCACGGCCTGTATAATAATACAGACAAATATCCCTCGTTCCTTTGTAGAGGAACGATGCGATAAACTTGTGTCTGAAATGGATGGTACTTTGGCAAAAGTATCTGACTGCGGGCAGCTTAACTTGGTCGAATTCAACCCCAAGAAGACACAAGTTTGCGCTCTCAATCTCCTCTCCAAAAACTCCATTTATTGTGGTTCCTAAACTCCAGAACATACCTCTTACCATGACCAAAATATTAGGATCCTTGGCATCGGGATCTCCAGTGAAGTGCAATATCGAAGTCACCTGGAGAAGAAGCTGGCATTCAAAAAACTTGGTGTCCTCAATAGAGTAAATCAGTACTTCAGCGTAGGGCAAATACTTATGTGGGTAAGTCTCAAATCAAACGACACTCGGAGTACTGCAGTCATCTTTGGACGAGTGCATCATGATACCAGCTTGGACCATGTGATTCAATTCAGAGACTAGTTGTGAGAATTGTCGACTATCCTAAGCTTACACACGGTATTGTACCCTTAAGTTTAAGGAGCGATTTGTGTATTCTACTGATTGTACAACGGATTGTGTTCTGTAGAATTCTTCGATATGATGCCGACAGCAACTTTTTATAACCGCACCGCTCGCCGACTACGTGGAGTTTGCGCTCACGCGCAGGAACCGCTATGGTCGCGTACTGTGCGGTTCTGGAGAAGTTTTCTTCCGAGAACTCATAAGTGACACTCCTTGTGTTGCAAATGTCCATAGGCTACGGTGACTGTTTATCATCAAGCAGGCAGTGTGCTTGAGTGCCACCTTAGTGGTATAAAAAAAATTGTGCCACATGACTACATTTTTTTTAAATTTTCTATGAAAACTAGCAATCACTTAGTGGCACATTTGCCATTAGCACGAATCGTGGGTCCAGGACACGTAAGCAACTTTTTCGATAAATTCACCTTTTCTATCGATTATACTGCGATTATTTTAAGCTCCTGCAGTAGCCAGTAGGCGATTTACAATGAAGCATTCCATGCCCTCCATCATAACCCCAGGCACTGCGGTTGCACACAAATTAATGTCTCGTGATTTGACCCAACGCTGCTTCCACAGGTCCGATGCGTAGAATTCACGCTATCCATCACAGTCTGCTGACTTATAGTGCCACACGTGACGCAATCCATCAGGGCTGGGTCACGTCTAGCGCAGGATACCGAAATTTTTTGAAAACATTATAGAGAGGTAGGGCGCATCAAAGTAGCCCACCTGGGGAAATACCTCCACCTCACAGAATACCGCAGCCAAATAACAACTCCTTAGAGGATTGTTGTGTTCCTGCGTGTGAGTGAGGTCACCAGTAAGCTCCTAAGGAGTTGCTGTGTAAGCAACAGAGGAGGCATCGCGCGAGTGATGCTTAATATATCGCAACTGTTAATAGGCTACGGTACCCGCATTGCATCAGGTGGGCCGTATGCTTGTATGTCTCCAGACGTAGTATAAAAAAAAAGAAATCTTAACAGCTGTAGTACAGGTGGTGCTGGGTTTGGGTGGTATTGAATATGGGTGCCTAAACAAAAATCCCAAATATTTAAATGATATTGTCATGGTAAGTATATGCATGTTGCCGTATTATTGCAATATGTTCAGAAATCACATCAAAAATACTCACAATACAGATATTCATCAATTAGTACCCAAACATACTAATAATTGACGAATATCTGACTGACAGAGATATCTGCAATTAATTCAGCACATGTGTTAATGTATCTCTAATTATACCTGTTGAGGATAGCTTTAAAATATAACCTTTTTATACTTTTGTAAACTCTGTTTTTACACTCTGGTATTATCATTCTTTCTCTTGTTTTCTGTCATATTTCTGGTTTCATCGTGCGTCTTTGGTAAGCATTATTTTATTGTAACTCCTATATCCTAAATAAATCGAAAATACTCTGATATCTGGTCTTTTACCTATTTATTAAATACAGTCCACCCTTTCTTTAAAACCCATTCTATACAATGCCATTTAACATCATTATACACTGACAAAAAATTATTGTAATAGAGATTGACGATTAGAAAATAAAATACGTACATTAGCAAGTTTATTTTAGCATTTCTTAATTAAAAGTGTGAAGGAGTAAAACTATGTAAAATGAGTAAGATACAAGAAAATTTGATTTAGAAACGTAAGTAATTGAATAAGTCTACGTGAGCAAGTGATGATACAAATACGTACCTACATAAAGTAGAAATGACGAATTTAGTGGTAGATACTCACGCCAGAACTCGAACCAGGTTTATGCACTGAGCTATCACTAATTATAGGTATCATAAAAAAAACGCCATGAACAGGCAAGTTCAGTTAGACAATTGCTTAACCTTGAGAATTAAACTTACTCAGCGCCTTATTAAAATCTCATAAGATGTTTTTTGTGCTGGCAACTTGTAACAGTCCTCTTTTTGCTGGAAGGCTAATAAAATAGCTTCACCAGTGTTTTAGAAGTTGATTTCAAGTCTATGCAAACTTTATGAAATTCCAATTAAAGTTTTCTTTGAAGAATTTCAAATTTCAAGTCTCATCAAAGGTTTGAGATTAACCAAGCGAAGAAATAATATTTGTATAAGCCAGTAATTAGAAAATCTTTCTTCATAATCGAGGCAGCAATTGTTGGTTTTAGGGTTGTTTACGTCAAACTGCAAACGGGAGCACTTACAGAATGACTTCGTTATGCATGTGATCATCCATATGTCAAGAAATTATAAATCGTCCCAACGCTATTTACAAAGTCTCCAAGCACGAAAATAAAAAAAAAATATTTTTGTTATGTTTGTCTATTTTTCAAGAAAACACATATTAAAATCTACAGAATATAAGAATTAAATAAAACATCGGTTAAAATAAGAAGAGGTATGCTCCGTTGGTTTGGACGTATAGAAAGAATGCAGGAAGAAAGAATTACGAAACAGACATATAACGCGAAATTAGAAAGATGTAGTAGTCGATACCAAGACTAAATTGTTACAACAAAAAACTGTTTCATATTCTATCCAGTAAATACCAAAAAATGTTCAAAAATAAAAAGATTAACACCACCAAAACTGTATACATTACCTAAAATACATAAAAACAGCATTCCTTTACTACCCATAGTTAGCCAGATTGACACACCAACCTACAAACTGGCTCGACATGTATCAAAGTTATTGTCACAACTTTGTGGACATACAAGTGCATATGTTAAGGATTCCTATCATTTCATTAGCCAAATAAAAGACCTAAAATTGACTAGTGATGAAACTATGGTCAGTTTTGATATACAGTCACTATTCACCTGCCTACCTGTACAAGACTGCATAGAAATTGTGAAAAGGAAGCTTCGTGAAAATGACATGCCTGAGGAATATGGAGAACTTCTAGAACTTTGCTTAACATCTGGCTATTTTCTTTGGAATGACGAATATTACACCCAAATCGATTGCGTAGCTATGGCCTCTCTCTTTTCTCCTGTTGCTGAAGAAATTCTCCTGTCGCTGACATTTTCATGGAAGACCTTGAGGAAAGAGTGCTGTCGATGGCACCGGCTGTGCCGAAGATGTACAAACGGTACGTAGATGATACTTTTGTTGTCATACCCAAAGATAAAGTGTCTATATTCCTACACCACCTTAATTCCATCAACAACAATATCAAATTCACCATGGAATTAGAGGCAAATAATTCACTAGCATTCCTTGATATATTAATTACCAGGAAACTTGACAACTCACTTACTCACACAGTGTATGGGAAACCCACCCATACAGACAAATATCTCAATGGTAACTCACACCATCATCCATGTCAGTTAGCTATTGTAGGCAAATCTTTGTTTTGAGAGAGCACACAACATCTGCGACGCTGAGAATCTAGAGGCGGAACTCCAACATGTCAAACAAGTACAGCGGAGCAATAGTCACAAACTCCCTCGCATGCGTCACAGAAGCCGCCCGAAGCCACATACAGTTGAACGTCAACCTGCCATCTTACCATACTTAAAGGGAGTTGTAGAAATTAAATTATACTCTTTAATAGTTTTGACAACGTTTAATCGGTTTTAATGCCGGATAGAGAAGAAAACATAGAATACAAAATGGAACCATAGACATTCTGTGCAGAAATCATACATAGACAATAATTTATGGTTACTATTTCAACAGGAGTCATAGACAAAATTGGCAACATCTTACGGCGAGCTTCAATTAAAACTTATTTCAAGCCCCATAAGAAGATCTATCAATTTCTAAGACCTATCAAGTCTAATATCCCCTTACAAGATGCAGGAGTATATAAATTAGACTGCGAATGTGGTTTATCATACATAGGGCAAACAAAGAGAAGCGTAGGTACTCGTGTGAAAGAACACATTGCTGACATGAAGAATAGGCGCGATAAAAACTCTGCAGTATGTGATCATACACTGGACCACCCAAACCATTACATCCGGTTCGATAAACCACAAATCCTCGCCAAGGAAAATCGCTACATGCCGAGAATGTTGCGCGAGGCTATTGAAATAAGAAAACACCCCAATTTCAATAGAGAAGTTTGTTGGCAAGTACCACCTGCTTGGGATCCAATCCTAAAAATAATCAAGTCCCAAACCCAAAGGTCTAAAAAATGTACGGACACTGTGAGCGATTTTTGTGTGAATCGGAACATATATAATTAATCCATCCATGTCGGTAGATGTAATAATTGAATAACTAATGTAAGACAAATAGTATCTTAGTCTTCCTGCGACCATGGACGCTGCAAAGCGTTCGAAACGTCAGGTTCAACAAAATAAATAAAACACGCGATACTTCCGTTAAAAATTGTTTAATTCAAGATTAACACCACAAAAAGTTTTAAGTTTAATGATTGGGCAGCCATAGGTATATTTAGAAACAAAATGTTTGAATGATATGGAGATAAACCTTATAGAATTGACTCAGGATTTATTAAATATGTTAAAAGTTATAATAAAATATTTAAAAAGGTTTGCAAAATCTGTGTACATTAAAACAAAATTAAGCACTGACAAATAAAATAAAGGCAGTATGGGATATTGTTATAAAAGAAACAGGTAAAGAAAAACCTCAGGATAATGAGGTTCTAGTTTTCTAGAACCTCATTATCCTGAGGTTTTTCTTTATTTATTTTGTAATTAAAGTTTTGTATTATTTAATTTGTAATTATTTCGCTAGTCTTTTTAGACTAGCGAAATAATTACAAATTTTTAAACAATTAAATATTAAAACTCAGAACATTATGCGCTTGGATTGCTGCTTTTCTCCAGAGACGCAGCATATGAGTCCTTTGAGACGGCCAGTCATCGCAGTTTCTGCGTGTGAACTCGGGAGTTCCGCAGGGGTCTGTCATGTCGTGCCCTGTTGCCAACAGATCCGGGGCACCACACCAACGCGGCCGATGGCATTTCGCGGGGTCGTTTAGTGGGTATACCGTCGGACAGCCGACGGGGAGTCCCACACTACCACCGGAGGCCACCCAGGCACCGGTGGTGTGCGTAACGCGTTTTGCCCCGCGTCACAAAAAAAAAAAAGGGGTTTGTCATGTCGCCCTGTTTTGCTGCATATCAATGATATGTTATCACTTGGTAACATACATTGCTATGCAGATGACAGTACAGTTCATGCGGGATATGTTGGACGACCTGCGGCAACCAGGCCGAAGTAGAGGATCAAAGACGTGCACTTGTCGTTGAGCTCGACCAGGTGATGGATCGCGATTCTCGATGGGGCTCCAACAACTTGGTTGAGTTCAACGCCAATAAAACCCAGGCGTGTGCAATTAGTGCCAGGATCTCTCCGTTCCATCCTCTTCCCTCTCTTCAGAGCACCCCTTTTCAGATACAAGATAGCCTTACCATCCTCAGCATCAACATCACAGGTGACCTTAACCCCAAAGATTATATAGAGAACGTTATTTCGTTGCCTCTAAAAAACTCGGAATCCTGAACAGGGTGAGACGGTTCTTCACGCCTGAGCAGAGCTGCCTTCTATAAAAAGCGCAAGTTCGCCCATGCGTTAAGTACTGATCTTATCTCTGGGACGAGTCTGTCAAATATCTACTTGACACTCTCGATACAATGCAGCGCCGCGCTATACGCATCATAGATAGCGCTGAGCTTTTTGACCTCGTCCCTCCTTCTTTCCTACTCCGGAATACTCGCGTTGGACTGAGATCTCATCCACATAGAGTCGGGTTGCTTACCTACCGTACTAAGAAGTTCGACGACTCATTCCTTTGACGGACTATCAAAATGTGGAATTCTTTTCCGGCGCATGTGTTCCCCACTTCCTATAATCCCGGGTCGTTTAGACGAGGTGTGAAGAGGCACCTTAGCGGGCCGTCAAGGGTGGGGGGGGGACAGCTAGCACAGCACTAATTACTGTGATGGTTGTTCTCACATCTGGTTCTCATTGACGCTTTCCATCAGGCGCGATGCGGACATTTTGACAGGCCACATTAAAAAAATAAAAAAGCTAGCCCGTATACTTGTATGCTTGACGACGTTATATTACGTAATAAATATAAGTAGTAAATATTATATAAGTAGCAAATATTCATTGTACAATCGGTAAAACACACAATGGGAGGCAAAAGTAGACAATTGACAATGTAGCATTCTATGCCACCCAATATCGCCGTAGCCACTGCGGTGGCACGGGATTCGATATCCTATGATCTGAAACACAAGGAACTTGGGTCCGGATGAGACAGTGGTCCGGATGAGACAGTCGTCCGACGAGCCAAGCGGCGCATCTACTGTGATGTTATAATCATCCGGAAGAGTAGTCAGCAGAAGATCCAGTAGAGGGCTTGCATGTTTTTCCATATCTGGTATTCTCGTGGGAGAATAAAACAGCTGAGAGAAACTATAGGTCAGAGCAAATTCATGAGCAGATTTCCCCACGTAGTCAGTGCAACGAGAGCCAAGACACTCGGCATGATGTGCATTAAAATTTCCGAAAATCACTAATTCCGCTGAGTGATACTGTTCTGCAACTCTGTCAATCGTCATTTTCAGATGGTCGAATAAAAGAGTTGTCCCTGTGTCACCGCTATATGACCTGTAAAGGCACGCGTAGATCCGGGTGTGGTCGCCATGATCCACGCATACTCATAAAACCGATAGGTCTCGGTCTTCAAGACTGTGTAGTCGACGACAACAAATATCCTCCCGAACGAACATACATACCCCGGCACGACGCACAAATAAGTGCTCTAGTTTGTATACGGGGCAATAAGTAAAATGTGTTGACCGGTGAGGATATTTGTGTCTCCGTGGCGAAAATAATGGTCGTATATAGCGCAGCTATAAAATATATGAAAGGACAAACATGAAACTTCCAGTCCCCGCCCCTCTAGTTCCAGTTCCAGTTTTCGGCAGATCTGGTCCTTCCTTCTCAGGTGATCCTTCGTTAGCCGCTAGCAAGGTGGTATCAATTAGGCACGGAACACTAAAACGTATATATGTAACATTTGAGTAGAGTAGAATGGTGCAGGTTGTAACTAGTTAACGGTTAAATGGTACACATAATCAGCAGCAAAATTTATTATTATCAATTCATTGTATTAACATCAATATAATTGGATCAATTTAATTGAAGTTAACTCACACACTGTGGCCGAAATAACGTGGAATTTGTAATTGAACGGATATTAATTATTGTGAACAGCATACAATGCGGTGTGATAATTAACGGTATATAAATGATATTATTCAATAGAAAATTATAACATTGCGGCAAACTGAGGTTCTCGTAGATTCTTTTGTAAAACCTGATGTAAATCCCTTCAGTTGAAAGACCCGTATTCCTGAGTGGGATAATGTTGAAGATTTGGAGTGGACATGGATATATACATCGTATGGGTGTATACAAGACGGCACGGCATTGCCCGCATGTTACCATCATTGTCTACAGAGATAAGACCCCCAATTCGGCTTTCATACATTTCCCGATACACAGTTTTTTAGTTTTTTTTAAATTACGTTTCCTATATTAAAAATAAAAGTTACTTATTTATACAACGGTCCGAAATAAATTACTAAGAGAATAAAAAAATATTGTATTGCCAAATTGAAACTACAGCTTTCAGTACTATAAATATAGCGGTCAAGTGCGAGTCGGACTCACTAAGGGTTCCTTACTTTTTCTCAAAAACTCTTTTTGCCAGTTATTTTGGCAAAAAAAAAATATGTTTTTTTTTGTGATGTGACTACAAATTTACGTACATTGCTTCATAGCAAATTTTACGATTCTAGGTCAACGGGAAGTGGGGTACTTCCCGTTGAGCTTACCGTTGATAGGTTTTGATTCCCTTGTGAGTTTCAAAATATGCGCATAACATCAAAAGATTTTTCACTGCTCGAAGGGATTGCAGACCTGAGTATTTGATATTAATTTCAGCTTGATACCTCCACCCGTCCCTGAGAAAAAGAGTCTTGCAGACGGACAACAAAGTGATCCTATAAGGGTTCCGTTTTTCCTTTTCTACGATATTGGGGTCATAATTTCTACGGTTGGTTTTTAGGGTTAGTTACGGAACCCTAAAAACCAACCGTAGAAATTATGACCCCAATAACGTAAATATGCCATGGAGTTAAAAAAATATATATTTGCCGCGCGCATAAGTCCTATTTCTCTTCATCAAACTACTAAGTAGAAAGATTATTTAATTTTTAAATAATACTTGCGCAGTGGGACATGATGATATTCAAACACTTGTGCCGAAAAACTGTTCTCGTCAGATTACTCCGGTACTAAATCACGTAAGTTAGTAAGATTAATTATGTTATTTATAGGAAGTCACTTTTCAATAAAATTGAATCAAATTATAATAGCGTCATTACACAAAAGGATGACACACATTAGATCAATCTTGATAATATTTGGTTTAATCGCTGACGATCAACATGGCTTTCAAAAAACAAATCAATAGTAAGTACTGCATTTAAACTGTTTAGAACATAACAGAAAGTTTACATGATAGAAACAACGATCAGAATCTTTTTCGACATGACAAAAGCTTTGTATTTTGTATTTCATAAGACACTGATTAAGAAATGTGAACTATATGACTGCCACATACATATATTTGTTAAAAAAAACACATCATTTAAAAGAATACACTCATATTAATATTAATATACTTAACTGGAGATACCCAGATAAAATTGTTTTATCGCGTAATAGCACAGTCTATGTATAGTCGAAGTTGTTTTCCAGTGAACGTAAAATATAACGAGCTTCCCAAAAGTAGAAAGTGTTAAGAGGTTCTATCATTTAAACAAAATATTTTCAAATGGCTTGTTCATAAATTCTTTCAATCTATTCAATCAAGGGATACCATCAATATAAGTTCTAAGTGAAATTTAAATGAATGTTATAAGATCCTAATTCTCTATTATTGACATTAATTTTATTACCGTTGTTGTGAAGTTCCATTATGAAATTTGAATTATTAGTAAGATATGAATATTTTAAATTGTATACCCATTTAATGAGACAGTGTATATTGCACGTCAGTTTCTGGTAAAGTGTGCATTGGACCAAATAGATTTCAAATAACTGCTTTGTGTTCCACATTTCATGCAAATAAAATTAATTTATTCAACTTTTTTTTTATACCACGACATGCAACAAACAAGCATACAGTCCGCCTGATGTAAAGCGGTTACCGTAGCCTATGAACGCCAGAAACAAAAAGAATGTCGATAGCGCGTTGCCACCTGCGCTGTCAACACAGCAATTCCTCATCTTCTGGTGAGCTCGCTCACTCAGCATAACAACCCTCCAATGAGTTGTTATTTGACTGCCGTCTTCAGTGAGGTGGAGGTACTTCCCCAGTCGGCTTAATATCGTTCCTTACCTCTCTTTCGTCAGAGCCTCGTCTGTTGGTAAGCAGGGTGCACCACGTGCAGTTGAGGTTGGCTTTGGCTCTAAAGGTGACATTGAGCCACTTACACTTGCTCCTTCTTCAACAACTTCTTAAGATCTTAATGGTAACCTGACTCATTCCCAGAAACACAATAACCCTCGCGGTAGTTATTATTGGCTGTGGTTTTCTGTGAGGTGAAGTCTACTTCCCTAGTCGGTACTTTAATGATTTCAATAGATATGGATAATAAAAAATCGGCCAAGTGCGAGTGGGACTCGCGCACGAAGGGTTCCGTACCATTATCTATAAAAAAATACAAAAAAATCACGTTTGTTGTATGGGAGCCCCCTTAAATAATTATTTTATTATATTTTTTAGTATTTGTTGTTATAGCGGCAATAGAAATACATCATCTGTGAAAATTTCAACTGTCTAACTATCACAGTTCATGAGATACAGCCTGGTGACAGACGGACGGACGGACGGACGGACGGATGGACGGACGGACGGACGGACGGACGGACAGCGGAGCCTCAGTAATAGGGTTCCGTTTTACCCTTTGGGTACGGAACCCTAAAAACGAGTATGGAGACTATTTCAGAAGTGATTCTTCTCATCGCCTTTAGCAGCAAAGATACAAAAAATATAAAATTCTTTCACTTCGTAGCTTTTATATTTTTGGGACTTGCATGTTTGTAAAAAACATACAATCCTTTTTCCATTACATGAAGGAGGAAGGAAAAATAATAGCAGAAATCCATACAAAATATGTATACTTAAACAAGATTTATTATTATACGAATATTATGCTTTTAGAAGAAGAAGATATTAAGATATTCTTATTAAATAAGAAGAGGCATGATCCGTTGCTTCGTACATGTAGAAAGAATGCAGGAGGAAAGAATGACGAAACAAACATACAATGCAAAAGTGGAAGGATGTAGGAGCCGAGGAAGGGCAATACTTACCTACCATGACCAAATTGGTCGTGTTCTATCAGAAGGTGATGTCAGGAGCCCTAGAAACCGGCGAGCGTGCATGAGAAGTGCAATGAATGTTAAAGAAGCGAGTGAGATATGTAAGGGTCGAGTCACGTGGCGCTCGGGTCTCTCTGTCTACCCGACAAGGGATTTGGCATGAAGTTATATTATTATTATTTTATTTTTATGCTATTAGATTATTTAATAAATTACCAAAGGCGAAATTTTCAAACCTGGCCTTAATAAGAGTGCATGAGTGATTTATTAAATGGTATATAGTTACCGATAGTATCTTTTGTTTTGTACCAGTTTGCGTCTTACAAATTTAACCTTACCGTTACACGTACAACTATATAATCAACTTGATACTTTTCCGCACAGTCATAAGATACATTTTTATTGTGAACACATGTTTTTGAACTGTATTAATATTGATGTGTGTCATATTGTTTTCAAGAGCAGTTATCAAAAGATTTTTCTACCGCTATGGCCCCATTAATGATTAGATTGATGATATAAAGTATTGATTGTGTTTGTTGCTTTGAATTTTTTCATTAGACCGTGATATTGTGAGTTAAGTGATTTTTTTTAATGATTTCTTTGGAGTTATTGTTTTGGTGATATATTTTATAGATCGCTACGTTTTTGATTTTACGATGATTAATTATAAAATCTTAATAAGTTTGATTCATCTTAATGGTTTTTGTATCATATGTCTATTGTAATATATAAGAAAATCCCTTGCGGGGCAGGCAGAGAGAACCGAGTGCTACGTGAATCGATCCTTACATATCTCACTCGCTTCTTTAACATTAATTGCTCTTCTCATGCACACTCGCCGGTTTCTAGGGCTCCTGACATCACCTTCTGATAAACACGACCAATTTGGTCAGTGTAGGTAAGTCTTGGCCTTCCCCGGCTCCTACATCCTTCCACTTTTGCATTGTATATCTGCTTAGTCATTCTTTCATCTTGCATTCTTTCTACATGCCCGAACCAACGGAGCATGCCTCTTCTTATTTAATAAGAATATCTTAATATCTTCTTCTTCTAATAGCATAATATTCATATAATAATAAATCTTGTTTAGGTAAATCAAATCAAGCATACGGCCTGCCTGATGTTAAACAGTCACCGTAGCCTATGGACATTTGCAACACCAGAGGCGTCACTCATGCGTTGCCGACCCTCTTAAAACCTCTTCACGCATTTCTTGAAGAAATCCATGCTGTAGTCCCTTGGAAAAACCTCGGCTGGGAGCTCATCCCACAGCTTGAGTGTTCTCGGAAGAAAACTTCTCTGGAACCGCACCGTACGCGACCATTGCGAGTCAAGCGTGTGAGGGTGAACTCCCCGCCGTCGGCGAGCGGTGCGGTTATAAAAAGTAGCTGTCGGCATCATTTCGAACAACTCTTCAGAGCACAACCCGTTGTACAATCGGTAGAACACACAAAGGTACGCAAAGTCACTCCTGAAACTTAAGGGTTCAATACCGTGTGTCTTGATCCTATGCTATCTGCTTCTATTGACTCTCTACAAACTTCTTGAGGTCATCGCTCAATCTAGTAGGGTGTCGTCCCACACTGCGCGTACGGGGACGCCATTCGAGAACCTTTCTACCCCGGCGGTTGTCTGTTCTACGAACTGTGTGGCCGGCCCACTGCCAGTTCAGCTCGCTTATCCTGTGCGCTATGTCGGTTACCTTAGTTTTACTGCGAATATCATCTTTTCTGATTCTATCATGCAGAGAAACCCCGAGCATAAGCGTTTCTATAGCACGCTGAGTGACCTTGAGCTTCCCCATACGGCCCGCAGTGAAGGGCCACGACTCAGTTCCGTATGTCATCACTGGAAACACACACTGTTCGAAGACCTTGCTCTTCAGTCGTTGATGTATTTTGAACGGGAAGATATGTCGCCTGCAAACATTAAGTCTCTATTACTCGCACGATGCCACCTCTATTGCTAACACAGCAACTGCTAGGGCGCTTACTCACTCACTCACTAGGTTACCTCACTCACTCGCAGAAACACAACAACACGCCAGGGAGTTTTTATTGGCTGTGATTTTCTTTGAGTTAGATGTACTTCCCCAGACTACTACTACTTGCTTTGCTACGTCCGACCTCTAATAAAACCCCCATTCTAAGACGAATAGACATGTTCGTTCATGCACACAAATATTTGTTTTATGTGGCAATCGAACCCACGAGCGTTGCTGTGAAAGTAGCGTTATTAACCACTGCGCCACCGAGCTCGTCAAAGTTTTATTTTATACATCTAGATTGGCGAACAAGCGTGCGGCTCACGTTAGATGGTAAGCGGTCATCGCAGCCTATTGACGCTCGAAAAACCACGGGGATGTTACTCGCAATCTTGTGAAGACTGTTCCGTCACATTACCCAGTAATTTGTCTGCCATATATCACCATTCAAACCGGACCACAGCTATATAAATATAGCTGCGTGGCGGTAGAAATATGCGAGACAGAAGTACCCACGCAGACGACTTCTGTACAAACTCTCCCTCTGGTAAAAGATGAACCTTCTGGTAAGTGTTAATTGATTAAAAATCTTTATAGTCTTACTTTAAACCATTCAAAGTGAGCCAGACGAAACTAATTTCTAACACGCTTTAATTAGCTCCGTCTGACGTAGGTAAAAAACTTAACTATTGAAATTTAACTAATTCTAGCGATTTAACCTATTTGCAAATTTGCCAGTTTGCGTAATTCATGCTGACGAAATACAATGATATTGTACCATTAATCTGGTTTGATCACGCTTTGACGAGCTCGGTGGCTCAGTCGTGAAAGACGCGACTTTGACACCAACGCTTGTGGGTTCGATTCCCACACAAGATAAACATTTGTGTGCATAAACATGTCTGTTTGTCTTGGTCGGGTTGTTTTAAGAGAGGTAAGGCGCATCAAAGCAGCCCGTCTGGGGAAGTACTTCCACCTCACAGAAAACAGCAGCCAAATAACAACTCCCTAGAGGATTGTTGTGTTTCTGTGTGTGAGTGAGATCACCAGTAAGCTCCTAAGGAGTTGCTGTGTAAGCAGCAGAAGAGGTATCGCGCGAGTGATACGCAATAGGTATATTACACGCGTTAATAGGCTACTGTAACTGCTTTACATCAGGTGGACCGTATGTTGCATGACTCCCGACGTTGTAGGATTGTCTTAGGTTTTCGCGATTGTTACACATTGAATTAAACAACTTTTAACGGAAGTATCGCGTGATTTATTTATTTTGTTGAACCTGACGTTTCGAACGCTTTGCAGCATCCGTGGTCGCAGGAAGACTAAGGTGACATTTGTCTCACATTGGTTATTCAATTATTACATCTACCGACATGGATGGATTAATTATATACGTTCCGATTCACACTAAAATTGCTCACGGTGTCCGAACGTTTTTGAATAGTTCTCTGGGTTTGTGACTTGATTATTTTTAGAACTGGATCCCAAGCAGGTGGTACTTGCCAACCATCTTCTCTATTGAAATTGGGGTGTTTTTGATGAACTACTCAAAAACATCCCGACTTTGTATAAAAAAAAAATGAAGAAGCCATCCTGTGTGATTATTTATAAACAACGGTGAGTACGGTAGCGCAGTGGTTACTAATGCTGATTTAACAACATAGCCCCTCGGTTCGATTTCCACACAAAATGTCTATTTGTCTTGATTGCGGTGTTTTTGAGACGTAGGGCACATCAAAGCAGCTCGTCTGGGAAAGTAGCTACTTCCGTTTCACAGAAAACTGCAGCCAAATAAGAAATGCTTGAATGATTGTTATGTTCTGTTTGTGAAGGCACCAGTTAGCTTCTAAGGAGTAGCTGTGTTAGCAGCTGCGGTGGTATGATACTTAACGTATTGCTGCTCATAGCCTACGGTAAAGGCTTTACATCAGGTGGATCGTATGTTTGTATGTCTTCGGGCGTTGTATAAAAAAACTTATTGTATCTTACTCATTCCTCATTGTTTTTATTTTTTATGTTTTAAACTACTTTTTAATTTAATTAATTAAAACAATAACGACTGAGACTACCCTGAAGATGTAAGTGTTCGTAAGCTTACTGCTAAGCTGCTGTAACTGCTTAAAATCCGGGTCGTTAGCTTGTATGTCGCTGTATTGGTATAAAAAAAAGTATCCGTTAGGCCGCAATGCCTCCTGAGGATGTGTTATGTTGTGTGTTAGCAGCGGATACGCACAATACTCCATGTACTGCAAGTCTTCTTAAGCAACGTCAATCACTCCATGATCCACTAAATAAATAAACAGTCAATCTCAAATTTTAGCTACAATAAGACCATTTCGAGTGTAAAACGGGCGAAATCTTTCGCCGCAAAATAAATTAAAACAAAGAATGTGGTAAAAACAATCACTATATAAACATACGAATTAACCTACAAGATTGTAAACGGACATAATTACATGCTATTCGGGTTGATGTTGGCAGCACTTTCACTGAGTGTCATTATGATATCAAGATGTCGTGTATCTGATGACCTAAATAACTTAATCTCCAGCAGTCGCTGATGATCATGGAATGGGAAAGATCAAAATCATTCTGCGAGGTACGAAACAGATTGACGTGACTTTGTGTGCATTGAGTTCAACTGGTTTGTTTTTGATGAGCTCGGTAACGCAGTGGTTAAAGCAGCTTTGATACCAGAGTTCGTGGGTTCGACGCTTTCATAGAACAATTGTGTGTATATCTGTGAGAGGTAGGGCGCATCAAAGCAGTCTGGGGAAGTACCTATACTTCACAACACACACAAACCGCATACAAATAAGAACTCATTGGAGGCTGGTTGTGTGAGTGAGGTCGCCAGTAAGCTCCTAAAGAGTTGTTGTGTTAACGCAGAGCAGGCATCGCGCGAGTGATACTTAATGTATTACAATCGTTCATAGACTTTACATCAGGTGGGCCGTATGCTTGTATGTCCGTTGTTGTAAGTATAAAAAGAAACGGGTTGCACTCCGGGATTGCCGGCAGAAGTGAAAACTTGAATATTAACGTTGTGCATTTTTGAATATTTTGGAATGGTTAGGGAATAATTTCGTAAATAAAGTGACAAATAAATACTTATTATAATAATAAGTATTTTACAACTTATATAATTTTTAAATTATTGTACAACCCGTTGTACAATCGGTAGAACACACAAAGGTACACAAAGTCACTCCTGAAACTTAAGGGTTCAATACCGTGTGTCTTGATCCTATGCTATCTGCTTCTATTGACTCTCTACAAACTTCTTGAGGTCATCGCTCAATCTAGTAGGGTGTCGTCCCACACTGCGCGTACGGGGACGCCATTCGAGAACCTTTCTACCCCGGCGGTTGTCTGTTCTACGAACTGTGTGGCCGGCCCACTGCCAGTTCAGCTCGCTTATCCTGTGCGCTATGTCGGTTACCTTAGTTTTACTGCGAATATCATCTTTTCTGATTCTATCATGCAGAGAAACCCCGAGCATAAGCGTTTCTATAGCACGCTGAGTGACCTTGAGCTTCCCCATACGGCCCGCAGTGAAGGGCCACGACTCAGTTCCGTATGTCATCACTGGAAACACACACTGTTCGAAGACCTTGCTCTTCAGTCGTTGATGTATTTTGAACGGGAAGATATGTCGCCTGCAAACATTAAGTCTCTATTACTCGCACGATGCCACCTCTATTGCTAACACAGCAACTGCTAGGGCGCTTACTCACTCACTCACTAGGTTACCTCACTCACTCGCAGAAACACAACAACACGCCAGGGAGTTTTTATTGGCTGTGATTTTCTTTGAGTTAGATGTACTTCCCCAGACTACTACTACTTGCTTTGCTACGTCCGACCTCTAATAAAACCCCCATTCTAAGACGAATAGACATGTTCGTTCATGCACACAAATATTTGTTTTATGTGGCAATCGAACCCACGAGCGTTGCTGTGAAAGTAGCGTTATTAACCACTGCGCCACCGAGCTCGTCAAAGTTTTATTTTATACATCTAGATTGGCGAACAAGCGTGCGGCTCACGTTAGATGGTAAGCGGTCATCGCAGCCTATTGACGCTCGAAAAACCACGGGGATGTTACTCGCAATCTTGTGAAGACTGTTCCGTCACATTACCCAGTAATTTGTCTGCCATATATCACCATTCAAACCGGACCACAGCTATATAAATATAGCTGCGTGGCGGTAGAAATATGCGAGACAGAAGTACCCACGCAGACGACTTCTGTACAAACTCTCCCTCTGGTAAAAGATGAACCTTCTGGTAAGTGTTAATTGATTAAAAATCTTTATAGTCTTACTTTAAACCATTCAAAGTGAGCCAGACGAAACTAATTTCTAACACGCTTTAATTAGCTCCGTCTGACGTAGGTAAAAAACTTAACTATTGAAATTTAACTAATTCTAGCGATTTAACCTATTTGCAAATTTGCCAGTTTGCGTAATTCATGCTGACGAAATACAATGATATTGTACCATTAATCTGGTTTGATCACGCTTTGACGAGCTCGGTGGCTCAGTCGTGAAAGACGCGACTTTGACACCAACGCTTGTGGGTTCGATTCCCACACAAGATAAACATTTGTGTGCATAAACATGTCTGTTTGTCTTGGTCGGGTTGTTTTAAGAGAGGTAAGGCGCATCAAAGCAGCCCGTCTGGGGAAGTACTTCCACCTCACAGAAAACAGCAGCCAAATAACAACTCCCTAGAGGATTGTTGTGTTTCTGTGTGTGAGTGAGATCACCAGTAAGCTCCTAAGGAGTTGCTGTGTAAGCAGCAGAAGAGGTATCGCGCGAGTGATACGCAATAGGTATATTACACGCGTTAATAGGCTACTGTAACTGCTTTACATCAGGTGGACCGTATGTTGCATGACTCCCGACGTTGTAGGATTGTCTTAGGTTTTCGCGATTGTTACACATTGAATTAAACAACTTTTAACGGAAGTATCGCGTGATTTATTTATTTTGTTGAACCTGACGTTTCGAACGCTTTGCAGCATCCGTGGTCGCAGGAAGACTAAGGTGACATTTGTCTCACATTGGTTATTCAATTATTACATCTACCGACATGGATGGATTAATTATATACGTTCCGATTCACACTAAAATTGCTCACGGTGTCCGAACGTTTTTGAATAGTTCTCTGGGTTTGTGACTTGATTATTTTTAGAACTGGATCCCAAGCAGGTGGTACTTGCCAACCATCTTCTCTATTGAAATTGGGGTGTTTTTGATGAACTACTCAAAAACATCCCGACTTTGTATAAAAAAAAAATGAAGAAGCCATCCTGTGTGATTATTTATAAACAACGGTGAGTACGGTAGCGCAGTGGTTACTAATGCTGATTTAACAACATAGCCCCTCGGTTCGATTTCCACACAAAATGTCTATTTGTCTTGATTGCGGTGTTTTTGAGACGTAGGGCACATCAAAGCAGCTCGTCTGGGAAAGTAGCTACTTCCGTTTCACAGAAAACTGCAGCCAAATAAGAAATGCTTGAATGATTGTTATGTTCTGTTTGTGAAGGCACCAGTTAGCTTCTAAGGAGTAGCTGTGTTAGCAGCTGCGGTGGTATGATACTTAACGTATTGCTGCTCATAGCCTACGGTAAAGGCTTTACATCAGGTGGATCGTATGTTTGTATGTCTTCGGGCGTTGTATAAAAAAACTTATTGTATCTTACTCATTCCTCATTGTTTTTATTTTTTATGTTTTAAACTACTTTTTAATTTAATTAATTAAAACAATAACGACTGAGACTACCCTGAAGATGTAAGTGTTCGTAAGCTTACTGCTAAGCTGCTGTAACTGCTTAAAATCCGGGTCGTTAGCTTGTATGTCGCTGTATTGGTATAAAAAAAAGTATCCGTTAGGCCGCAATGCCTCCTGAGGATGTGTTATGTTGTGTGTTAGCAGCGGATACGCACAATACTCCATGTACTGCAAGTCTTCTTAAGCAACGTCAATCACTCCATGATCCACTAAATAAATAAACAGTCAATCTCAAATTTTAGCTACAATAAGACCATTTCGAGTGTAAAACGGGCGAAATCTTTCGCCGCAAAATAAATTAAAACAAAGAATGTGGTAAAAACAATCACTATATAAACATACGAATTAACCTACAAGATTGTAAACGGACATAATTACATGCTATTCGGGTTGATGTTGGCAGCACTTTCACTGAGTGTCATTATGATATCAAGATGTCGTGTATCTGATGACCTAAATAACTTAATCTCCAGCAGTCGCTGATGATCATGGAATGGGAAAGATCAAAATCATTCTGCGAGGTACGAAACAGATTGACGTGACTTTGTGTGCATTGAGTTCAACTGGTTTGTTTTTGATGAGCTCGGTAACGCAGTGGTTAAAGCAGCTTTGATACCAGAGTTCGTGGGTTCGACGCTTTCATAGAACAATTGTGTGTATATCTGTGAGAGGTAGGGCGCATCAAAGCAGTCTGGGGAAGTACCTATACTTCACAACACACACAAACCGCATACAAATAAGAACTCATTGGAGGCTGGTTGTGTGAGTGAGGTCGCCAGTAAGCTCCTAAAGAGTTGTTGTGTTAACGCAGAGCAGGCATCGCGCGAGTGATACTTAATGTATTACAATCGTTCATAGACTTTACATCAGGTGGGCCGTATGCTTGTATGTCCGTTGTTGTAAGTATAAAAAGAAACGGGTTGCACTCCGGGATTGCCGGCAGAAGTGAAAACTTGAATATTAACGTTGTGCATTTTTGAATATTTTGGAATGGTTAGGGAATAATTTCGTAAATAAAGTGACAAATAAATACTTATTATTATTATTTATTTTTATTCCCGGGTATTATCCCGGTCATTTGATAGGCGTGCGCGGGGATATGGTACCAACGCGTAGAGGCCCTTTTAAGAAGATTCATGTTATGCTGTATACTCACCGAGACCCGCTCCTAAAAATATCGATAGAACCATATATCTATGAGCAGGTCACGACAGGTATTGGGACTATTGCGAATGTATAGGAAATTATTAGTCTATTGTAATGAGGTCTGCAGGGATTATTGGTACTGGGTTATTGCAGAAGAGGGACGGACACCTGCCATAACTATCATATCTGATGTTACTTCGGCAGGCGGTGGCTCGCCACTCACTAGATGGACCCCCGAAATGCCAGAGAAAGTCGGCCGGGGGCAACACCGGTGTGAGTGACTCAGGGGTGTCGAGAGGTATGCTGCGCTTTCTCCGAAGTTACTCGCGGCGTTATGCCTTTTCACACTTCCACCCCTGGAGCATATCACCTGTCAAAGTCAAAGTCAAAATCTTTTTATTCCGTAAAAATGGCTACATTTGTTTGGAATCGTCACAATTTTTTTCCCTACCGTGCAGTTTATGACTAGGTGAGCACTGATAAAAATACTGCCAAAAAACTCAGGCATCCCTCTTTTGGTGTCCAAACAAATTTACATATTTTATTAATTACATTATAATTGGATCGACTCACTCCCAGGCATTTTTATCATTAATATAGTCAGATACTTTATAATATGCCCTGCTACACAATTTGGCTTTAATAGTAGTTTTAAATTTGTTTATTGACAATTCTCTTATATTGCTGGGAAGTTTGTTATAGAACCGTATACATTGCCCCATAAAAGAATTACTTATTTTGTGGAGACGGCTTGCATGTAACACAAGATTATGCTTATATCTAGTATTTATGCTATGAGTATCACTCTTTTTACAAAATGAGTCTATGTTTTTATGGACATACAAAAGATTTTCATAGATATATTGCGATGCGACTGTTAGAATATTTATTTCTTTGAATTTTTCTCTAAGGCTCTCCCGGGGACCAAGTTTGTAGATAGCTCTTATGGCTCTCTTTTGCAATAAAAAGATGGTGTTAATGTCCGCGGAGTTACCCCAAAGAAGAATTCCATATGACATAATACTATGAAAGTAGCTGAAATAAACTATTCTAGCCGTATCAATATCAGTGAGCCGTCTAATAGTTTTCACTGCATAGGCTGCAGAACTTAGTTTTCCTGATAATTTTTCAATTTGTGGGCCCCATTGTAGTCTGGAGTCAATTGTTATACCCAAGAACACAGTTGTCTCCACAGGGGCTAAATTAGTTCCATTAACATGTACATTGGTAGCCACCTGTCTTACATTAGGTGTTGAGAACTTAATTACTTTAGTCTTTTTATCGTTTAAAAGCAGATTATTAACACTAAACCAATGAATAACTTTAGAGAGAGCATCGTTAACTTCGTCATAATTACCTAACTGTCTATTAATTTTGAATGTCAAAGAGGTATCATCCGCAAACAATACAATCTCATGTTTATCCCTTACATAATAAGGTAAGTCATTTATATAAACTAAAAATAAGAATGGACCTAGAATTGACCCCTGTGGGACTCCCATAACTACAGGGGACCCCGAAGATCTTTTACCATTAACATCGACCTTCTGTATCCTATTGCCCAGATAAGAAGACAGAAGTTCGAGAGCCTTGTTCCTGATACCGTAGTGGTGTAATTTTCTGACAAGAGTGTCATGGTGCACGCAGTCAAACGCTTTAGACAAGACCTGATAAAGCAATATGCTCTATCGACTCCTCTCTGGACGGCCAATGAAGGCAAGCCAGAGCTGAGAGTCCTGCGGGCCTTCTTGACTTTCCACTCCGACCGACGAAGACACGCCGGAGGTAAAGGCCCTGATCGACTCTCTGGAGCACTCGGGTACCCGTGGTGTCGTTACGCACCAACAGCTCGCCGCAAGCTGCCCTGCGGGGTAATTATTATTATTATTATTTATCTTTCTACTCACGGGTATTAATCCCGGTGATTTGATAGGCTTGCGCGGGGATAAAGATCCAACGCGTAGAGGCCCCTTAGAAAAAATTGTATGTAATGTTGTACACCTGCCGTGATCCGCTCCAGGGGATATCAATGGGGCAATATACCAATGAACAGGCCACGGCAGGTATTGGCACTATTGGAAATATGTCGGGAAAAGTGGGTTATTAAAGTGAGATTTGGAGGTATTATTAGAACCGGGCTATTGCAGAAGAGGGACGGACACCTGCCATAACTATCATATCTGACTATCGCTTTTGGCATTACTTTTTATTATTATTTATCTTTCTAGTCACGGGTATTAATCCCGGTCATTTGATAGGCTTGCGCGGAGATAAAGATCCAACGCGTAGAGGCCCCTTAGAAAAAAATGTATGTAATGTTGTACACCTGCCGTGATCCGCTCCAGGGGATATCAATGGGGCAATATACCAATGAACAGGCCACGGCAGGTATTGGGACTATTGGAAATATGTCGGGAAAAAGTGGGCTATTAAAGTGAGATTTGGAGGTATTATTAGAACCGGGCTATTGCAGAAGAGGGACGGACACCTGCCATAACTATCATATCTGACTGTTACTTTCGGCAGGCGGTGGCTCGCCACTCACTAGATGGACCCCCGAAATGCCAGAGAAAGGCGGCCGGGGGCAACACCGATGTGAGTGACTCAGGGGTGTCGAGAGGTGTGCTGCGCGTTCTCCGAAGTTACTCGCGGCGTTATGCCCTTTAACACTTCCACCCCTGGAGCATATCACCTGCTAGAGCAATATACTCTATCGACTCCTCTCTGGACGGCCAATGAAGGCAAGCCATAGCTGAGAGTCCTGCGGGCCTTCTTTGATTTCCACTCCGACCGACGAAGACACACCGGAGACGAAGGCCCTGATCAACTCTCTGGAGCACTCGGGTACCTGTGCTGTCGTTACGCACCAACAGCTCGCCACAAGCTGCCCTGCGGGCTTATTATTATTATTAATTTCGCACGAATTGTTTTATTTATCAGTATAAAAGTACTATCATGTATGTGGTAAAATACAATATTCATTAAAAATTTAACACTTCAGAACAATTACAATTATTTTACATTAAAAAGTTTATCTCTCAGAAAAATCAACATTCATCTATAATTTGAACGACTCTTTCACCATCATCATTACCAGCATCATCATCGCCAATCTCTTAAACTCAAACACACACGCACACTCGCGCTAGCACCCTGCGCCGCTTAAACCAAACAGCGATGTTGATAAACTACGTTGAACGAAACGCGTAAGCGCCAAGAATTTCATGGCGCTTACAACGTTTTGGTCGCGAGAAAATAATACCCTATGAACGATCTAGCGCTTCATGTTTTAATTGTTTAATTAGAGGTAACTAATATTTTAGCGCTGCAGCGAACTTAAGTTCTAATTCTCACCAAAATCTTACGGTCAGGGTCCCGTGTCGCGAGTTTAGCATTGTGCACAACGCCGATAAAGAAGATTTCACTTCAAAAAATCCTCTTTTCCTCAACGTTATTCCATTTACTGATTCTTTGGGATTGGTAGAATCTGGTACATGAACCTTAATGGTTTGGCTATGATTCTGATATTGGCTTAGATCGACTTCCGTGTGACGTCCACGACACAGAGGGAAAACCAGACCTTTATTGTGCTAGATGACACGTATTTCGAAATATAATTTCTTGGGTGTGCGAAAGCCACAAAGCCTCAATTTGTTTTCCTTTACCGCCGAGCAAGTCATTATCACGGATATGTAGATAAGATGTATAATAATAATAAATAAAATAAATATTAAATATTGTCGGACAAATTACACAGCGCCATCTAGCGAAGCTTGTGTTATGGGTACTAGACAACTGATAAACATACGTAAATACATTTTTTTTTGTAAATACATACTTATTTAGAAAATACCCAGACCAAGACAAACAGACATGTTCATGCACACAAATGTTTGTACTGTGTGGGAATCAAACCCACGAGCGTTGGTGTCAAAGTAGCGTAACAGCGCGTCCCACCACTGCGCCACCGAGCTCGTCAAAATTGTAAATGTATAACCGTTTACTAACCTAAGGAAGCTCTGGTTTTATCTCTGGAGGTCTGACGGCAGTCGCTCCATGTCAACATCAGTATCTTCGCCAAATCTTTAAGCTTAGGTAGCGGACCCCGCCAAATCGAATGGATTAGGAAACGGGATAACGCTAAGAAGATGTATAAACATTGACTGTAACAATATAAGGAATATATATGATTATTAACATGTCTACACCAGGATTCGAACCAACGGCCAGGCTATAGGCTGTTTTTTATCCGCTATTCTATCGGCTCTGTCGAGTTAATTTTGTTACTACTTTTTAACGTTTATTATTTCAAACTATATAGGTATACCAAAAAATCTATGCATTTGGTATATATATATTTCGAACGCTTCAGACAGTTTAGTTTTACAGCTACGAAAATCCTTTCTGAAATAGCCGAATTCGACCTATGAAACTCATATTCGTTATTCACGTAGTGAAACCTAGTGACTTTGCAAAAGCGGACATCGGAAATTGCATCGGCAGTATATACCCGTGGAATCCAAATGCGGATATTCTATTACCTGACCAATAGCTGGATATCTATTACTTTAACTCAAACGGATATAAAATTGATGAACTCGGCGAAAGTAAAAGGGATATTTATATATACAAATTAAATTTATACAAAAATATTACGATATTCATATAAAATACAGGGTGTTTATTTAAAAATATCTATTTTATTTCTTACCCCCATTTTATTTTTAATCAACTACGTGGAAATAAAGAAAGGGTAATGGATTTAACAGTCCATGTTTGGATAGAAACGCTCGATCTTATGCCTAGAACTGTTCTGAATATATATATATATATATCAATAGTTTTGATTTCTGTCTATACATCGTCTGAAGGCATACAGACATACAGTGGTTACCGTAGCAGTGAACGCTTGTAATACAGGATGTATCACTAGCACGTTGTCACCCTCACGAAGTTGCTTTGTAAGGAACATAGCAACTCCTTAGAAGATTATTGGTAACCTCACTCAGTTGCAGGAACACAACAATCTCCAAGGAGTTGTTGTTTGGATGCGGCCTTGTATGAGATGGATCGATTTCTATCTAGTTTATGGCAGGCTTGCGGAAAGTTCTAATCGATTTTGAGCCAGGCTTAAGTCTAATTTCGGTCAATTTTAGAGAGATGTTAAAAACAGTAGTATGTTTTTCATGAACGCAGATTTTTTTAACAAATCCACAAAGTTTTTCACTAACAACGAACTTGTTTATTTAAAGTAAGTCTAGCTCTTGTTTCACAACACTTGTTAAAACCCTTTTATATTTCTGGAATCATACATAAGTAGTCACAAACTAAGCAAAACTAGTAGAGTGTAGTGGAAAAAGATGATAAGTATATGTGCAAGCATGATAAAACAATAGCTCCATCACTTGCTCGGCGGTGATGGAAACGTCATGAGGAAACGCACACGTCCAAAAATTGTATTTAGAAAGCCGTGCGACCGAACCTAAGAAAACACAATGTAACAATGTGTTTCAAATATTGGCAACACGATTAGTACACTCACTAATCACACAAACCTTTACTCATCCCACTGCAGAGATACGGATCTCTCTTTAACCAAAACGGTTTAAAGCATACTGCGACGCGCTGCTCAACTGCAGATTGGCGTTGACTACCGTCATCTCTCGAGACTAACCAGGACCGATGGCTTAAAGTTTTCTCCGAATTAGCTCGAGGTACATAAACCAATCCATAGACAGGCTGCTGTCGATTATAGTGACAGAAGCAACGACGCCATCACGCTACTCAAACTACATTAAAAGATTTTGAATTAACCTTTGTCAGTGATATTTAAAGTGCAGTAAGTGCTACAAACTGCAGAAATAGAGTTTCAATAAAAATAGTTTTCCGATTCCACATTATTTCTATAGATAAAACTGAAATAATTTATGATAAAAAAACAATAAAAAACTGATACATCGCATATTCAAGCACCAGTTTTCATACACTAACAGAATTCCAATTGTCTCGCAGCACAACCAGAGAACAGTCTAACAGGAAATTGCGTTGTGGAATATCCGCATACGATTCTATTACAGAGGCCAATGGCTATTAACGGTTGATTGCAGCTATATTTTCCAATCTACTAGAGTTCTCGGAAATTTCAATGTAGGTATTCTATAATATTATCCATACTTTAGATGTATGTAGGTATGTATATCTTCACACCAAGGCCCTTTCGGGGTAGGCAGATAGAACCGAGCACCATAAGACGTGGTCCTTACATACTTCACTCGCTTCTGTGACATTCATGCTCTTTTCATGCACACTCGCCGGTTCCTGGGGCTCTCTGAATTTAGATATGAAAACTCTATCTATCTATAACTTCACGCAGAATCCCTTACGGGGTAGGCAGAGGGAACCGAGAAAAATATGAAAAATATTGTATAAATAGCAATTCTATGGTGGTTAATATTTAATTTGCTTAAATATTTTGGTAAAAGCGGCCGGTACCGTCACCCAAAATATCGCCATTTATAAACTACCAGGAAACGACATTGCAAATAATGACTACCGGAATAGGCAATCACAACGGCAGCCGGCGATTGATTGGAGGAGGCCAGAGGATTGTCACGGCAAATACCCTAGGCAGGTTCTCTCTAACTCATTCAAGGTCACGCGTTATATGCCTCCCCGCTAGCGTATCCCCAGGGATACAAGTTTCAATGACCACTGAGGGCTCCGAGCTCTCGCACAACGTGTATTCTGCTCAAATTTTAATTAAAAGTCTAAACCACGACATTATTATACATTGGACGAGTGTCAAAAACTGTGCTGATAATTAAAAAAAATGGGCTCTGTCTGCGGGTGGTCAGTTTTATTCTATGTATTGTTTATACAGCCCTACCGCGTTTGCTCGATGACTTAGCCATACGACAGTCCAGACAGCGCGGTGACCAAAGCGTCCATAAATCGGTACGCGTACAGAAGATATATTTGAGTTTGCAGAATTGCGTTTGGTATTAATAATAAGATTTTGTAGGCTATTATAGAATAAGTACTTTCACTAATGTATAGGAGTGATGTATCTGTTATTATCATCTAATCTGTGCCGTATGCTATGTTCAAAGTTAATGATGAGCAGATTATTATAAGAACAGATTAATGAATAATCGATTAGTGAATTAATAATAAGAATAAGGCAGATTGTAAATAAATAAGTCCTAATGAACGCCAGATTATGTATATTATTGTTAATGGTAAAGAAAATATTGAAAATAATAAAAACATGGTCAGTCAAATCGTGCTGGTTAATAATACAAAAATACTTTCAAAAATTTATACTACAAGTTATAGTCAAATATAGGTTTAAAGTGTAAGAAGTAAATAAAAAAAGAACGTATTATATATATTACATATATTTATTTTATTGACAAGAGCGTGGTTAAGTTACCATTTTTGTTAAATACCCTCAAATTGAATATTTGTATTGTATCCATGAAGTTTCTTTACGAACAACATAATGTGCATGTATATGTGTGTAGTTGTATGTCTGTAAATAAATATTAACTTTATTTTGATTTTACTTTTTATACCAAGTGAAATTATATAAACCTAAAATTTAATTTGATTAATTGTGTCTTTATTTAATTCTCAGTATTGCGCGTGATGTATTAAAATGTAATGGAATACTTGTATTCATAGAGCAAAGTAAAGTCTTCTTGTACAAAATTGCTGTGCTGTGTGACCTGGGTGTAAAAATAGGCCAACCCATCTCAACTCGTGGGTGCCGTACCTAAATGGCGACTAATGTATAGATCTAGGATATGCGCAGCAGCGTCCACTGCGTACATGAACAACTTACTGCAGTTGCCAAATGTCTTGCCTAGCACGGCAACTATGGCAAAACGATATCAAAAATATAAGTCAGCCTCGCTGATTCCGGCTCCAGTAACGAGGCCAGGATCAGCGAGGCAGAGTATCGGTGGGGCAGGGAGTACAAATAATCGCCGACTCCGATGCCGCGACTACCGCCACAACGGACTGGCCCTGGCAATATACAATACGCACACAATGAGAACCGACAAGAAGATCGTAGAGCTGGAAGAGAAGGCTAGCAAGTTACATTGGGATATAATAGAAATCCTTCCTCCGCGTTTAATAATCACGATTTGAATATCGACCTCTTCCACACTGCTTCAGTTATGACTAACACGGCAGAGAGTTTCTTCTCCTGTTAAAAGTTAACAATTTTTCCTGTTTCAAGTTGCCAAAAAGTAAAGTCGCTTTATTACATTTTTTTCTTTATTACTAGACTACACGTTAGTGGAGTTTTGTAATTAGCAATAAAGTTACACATTTTACAATACATATGCATATTAAGCTGTAAGACTCCCGAATAATAAATAAATAAATAAACAAAAGTGCATGAAAATAGTTAATTAATTTATAAATTTAAGGGGGATTCCTTCCTCCCCCAAAGTACTTGCCGTTAATAGATTGACAGAAAATCAACATTAAAATAGTTCCCATTACCCTTCATTTACAGAAAAGTAAAAATCTGTCTATCTATATCTTCACTCCAAGTCCCTTGCGGAGGCCGAGACAACTAAGCGCCACAGACTCGGTACTTACACCCCAATCGCTTCTCTAACATTCATAGCTATTCTCATGCACACTTGCCGATTTACAGTGTGACTAATAGTAAAGAAAAAAGTAAAATTGTCATTTTAATTTTAGGAACGCGCTTAAAACCGAATATAAACCGTAATATTTTAGAAAATCTATTGTAAATTCTAAAGTAAAATAAGGATGGCCAAGTGTGAGTCGAGCTCGCGCTGACGGTTCCGTGCATTTGTTAAACCGCATAAGTTTATTTCTGACTAAAGCATGCAAAATTTTCTAGATTTCACTATTGAAATTGTACGAATGATAAGAACTCACTATACGAATACTTCTTCTACTAAAATAAATATTAGTAAAGTTTCAATAAATAAAGCAAGACTTTTTAATGTTAACAATAATAGCAACAAAAATGATTATACTCGTATCTTCTGGCAAAACTTCTCTGAATAGGAAATTAGTATCTATTTAATTTATTTGAATAGGAACAATCGCATCTATTTAACTTAATCTCACATAATTCAACAAAGCAAAGAAACCAAGTGTTAATTACTCATAGTAGATAGATTGATTTTGTTATAGGTAAATATTCGAATAGTAAATACTAGTGAATATTCAAATTAACCGAAAATATTCAAGTATTGGATTTGCATGCCCCATTTGTGATTGACTCCTATGAACTGACATATACCAATAAAATATATGATGTAAATTGGATCAAAACTATGAATTTCACTTGATATTGGTGGAAACTCATGGCATAGCTTTTGCACAGTAAGTAATTCTTTGATATCTAAAACTCAGATAATAAAAAATCTGAGCATTTTTGCTAAATACATAAAAAACCAGTTGAGAATGCGCAAGCTTGCATTGCCAGAGGAACACCTGGGTCGTCAATTATATAACAATTCAAATATTATTTTTTGTTAATTTGTCGGCCTTTTGACCATGTTCCTTAAGAGATAGGAACGGTGTTCCTGAACATTCCTATTCTACTTTATTATGCTGAATCCATATCTGAAATCAAAATTCGAATATTCGAAAAAACGCACACACAGCCAAACGCACACACAGACAAACATATAGATTTCATATAGGAACGTTGTTCCTGAATATTCAAATATCATTGCTTAATATGAGAAACCGTTACGTAATGTTGATCTCAAACATTAACATTAGGTCAAACGCGAGTCGGTTTATAAATTAATTTGTAATTTATTTTTAATTCGTTTTGCATTTTTAATACGGAACCCTTAAAATAAGCGTGGAATTAAAGAGTTTAATTGGATATTTTATAAACTGTGTCACTGAGTGACCTTAATTTGCAAATTAGCATTTTTATTTTTTTTGTCCATTTACTTAACTACCTTGATGAAGTTGATTGAGTTTTATCAGAGAGAAGGGTGTTCGATTGATTAATGATGATAGGAGCTCTAACATCTGGTGAGTGTACACGAAAAGAGCCGGATCAAGTGGTACTCTGTTCTCTTGGCTACCTCGTAATGAACCTGTTGTGAAATATATGTTCAGGAACACCGTTCCTATATGAAATCTATATGTTGGTCTGTGCGTTTGTCTGAGTGTGCGTTTTTTTTTTCGAATATTCGAATTTTGGCTTCAGATTCGGATTCAGCATAAAAAAGTTAAGGAAATAAAGTAAAGGAATGTTAAGGAACACCGTTTCTATCTCTTAAGGGACATGGCCAAATGACAGACAAATAAAAAAAAAATTGAATTGAGATATAATTGACGAGCCAGGTGTTCCTCTGGCAATGCAAGCTTGTGCATTCTCAACTGGTTTTTATCTCAGTTATTCAATAGTCTTCCTATATATAGTTACACTTTTTTGACGAATCCGGTAGTGAAGTGGTTAGCAATACCCTTTTAACACCAATTCGATTCCCACACAGGACAAACATGTATGTGAATGAACATGTCTGTTTATTTTCTACATGTTTCAAGTGTGATAGGCCGCATCAAAGAGCCCGAGTGGGGAATTACCTACATCTCATAGAAAACTGCAAGCAACAAATAACTCCTTGCTGTTGTGTCCCTACGAGAAAGTTGTATTGCCAGTAAGCTCTTAAGGAATCGCTGTGTTAACAGCAGGGATGGTAATACATGAACGCAACTTCCTGCATAGCAAACGGTCATAGGCTACGGTAACCACTTTACTTCAGGTATGCCATATACTTGTATATCTAACGACGCTGTAAAAAATCTGTGACCAGTCAGAACCCGTTATATACGTTTTCCCATACATTTCGCGGTCATATATGACCACCCGGGTTTCGAAGGTTTAAATGACCGAATGTCTGAATGAATGAATGCAATATGACTGATAAGTTTTTAATTTTTTGACACCAAACAATATTAAACATAGTCCCCTTGTAAATTCGCAAATATCTAGGTATAGAATCCTAAAAATCATTAGCATAAAATAAGGTATACAGAAAGCGAACACCTTCGCCGTTTATCGCTCTATCTGCGCTGCGTATAAAAGTTGGGTAATTTTGTAAATTGCCGCTTTCCGCTGCTTGTCGCGTGCGAGCTTTTGTGTCGTTCTCACCTAATCCCACCTTCGACGAGACGCGACTTTTTATTAATTCATCGTGTACAGAGATTTTGAGGTGCAATTTGTTCTGTTATCACCCAGATGATAAACAAGCGCATGGTCGCCTGGAATGAAGCGTTATCTAGTTTTTTTTTTCATACTTCATCGTATCTATGGGATACAATATGCTTACAATACTACGACTGCTAATGCATTAATTTTTTCCACCTTCCTGTTGACTTATCACTGAAAGCTAGGAAGACGCTTAGCATCAGCGGTTGAAACAGACCACCGAAAATCCTTGTATTGCAATGCAACGCAATCCACGCTTAGCTTGTAGTAACTATTTCACATCAACAGGACTCATATCGGCAGGACGTAGGCTATATATATGCGAGTTTTTAAAATAATTGAACTGATTGCTCATGTAATCACAAAATTTACAGAGTTCGAATTCAATGCCTCTTTCACGCATTACTTATATTAGCAATTCCTGCCATGGTTTGCGAGTGATGTGCTAAAGAATATCGATAGAAATGAAATCGTCAATCGTTATTAGACAAAAGAATGCACACCCAATTGCAAATCAAACATTATCCCTTGGTCACTGATCTATAATTACTAGTCACGGCCACGCAAAATGTTGGTTTGGTCACCAATATAGATGTTCCTAACAATCAAATTTGTTATAATATATATATTCATATTAATGTGTGGAACTAGTATTCTTTTTTATTTCGCGTGATTAATCTAATTTACAGGCAATTAGATCTAAACTACTTCGTGTGCTTCCGATACCGATTCTTCATGCGAACCAGCTCCGGTCGACACCCACCCGCTACTATGCTGAAGATGCTGGCGATACTCTGAAATATGGTCAAACTTAAGGAGCCCGTAGACAAATCTGCCACATTGGTTCTGCAGACGTTCCATCTTATCGAGTAACTCCTCAGTGAGATCGAGGTATGCTAAATCTGCATAATCCAATAATGGGAGCAGCAAAGAGCGGGCCAGCATTATCTTAGTTGATAAAGGAAGGAAATATTGCAGACGCTTCAGAGAATGGCGTGAAGCGAAAATCTTTCGACTAACTGCATTAACTTGTGGAGCCCACGAAAGTGTCTGATCGATGATGATGCCCAAATCTTTAACAGTGGAAGAGAATGAATGATATTACCATCAAAAACGATATGGGTTTACACGTATCTCTGAAGTTTAGAAATAAAATGTGGGCTCTTAACAATAATAGATTGAGATTTAGCTGCATTAATTTTTAGCCCAAAATTATGCGACCATTTTGCAATAGCCGTAAGGTCTTTATTGATGACGACGTGAGAAATTCCGTAAAAAAAATGTGTCATGATTTATGACCATTGCGAACCATGTAAACGAAGGAATCCGCTAGTTTATTATGATTTACATTTCGATACATCCAATGAAAACATCGGTACGTCTTAAACTAACAACATCACTAGCAGACCGCAGGTGTGGCGCTCATTACGTTACTTGCGAGATCTCGAAATGCCTATACTCATTCCGATTCGATTGCTATCGACCAGTTGGACAACACTATCGGTTTACAGTGGTTGGATGAATACATTCAATGACGGAATTTTTGTGGTTTACAAAGAGTGATGATAAATAATTGTATATTAATAATTTCGTTTTTCGTTTGTCGATTCATAAATGAATGCTTCTTTTGTAACTTATACGTCAACCAATTTTAATTAATGCACCAACACTATCACCGATGTTCGTCTCAATTTTCAATTCCATCATCTACACCACGATGACCTAAACTCACTGCTAGGATACTCTTCAACCAAAGGACTTTAGGATCTTACGATGGAGATTGTTATTCAATCACAGATTGTCAATTTTATGATACAACCTGACGATAGCATATGTCCTCCGAATAAAGAAAACCGAAAAAATAAACTAATTCTAAGATAGGCATTATGGCATTGATTAAGCTGACATGCATGAGGACGCAATGGAGCTCCTTCATTTTCAGTACAAGCACAGTTTATTACATTACACCTTCCTTACCAATTGTAATCAAAGTATGTTACCCTCGTAACCATTCCAAAGGCAAGAAAATCAGGCGGCCTCGATTACCTTGATTAGTACAACCCTGTACCCCAAGAGCGATTGTCTTAAATTCCTACTAATGAAGCCATTTATTCGATATACGTAACGTATACGAGAGACTCTCGGTATTTGCGGACAGTCAACATGAGGTCAGATCCCCACTCAGGAATCAAACTCGACACATGTTTTAATATTGTAAAGGGGTGTACGTGGTTAATAACTTTTCTAAGCCAAGCTTACCTACAAGTGATGCACCCTGATAGTCAGTAAACAAAAAGGATGGTAAAGGTATATTTAATAAGAAGCAGCTCATGGTGATACATATTGAAGTTCACAGCAAAAAAAAAACAGTTCCTTGAAGATTTATTCTTCTTCTTCCTAGCGTCATCCCATTTCCTAATCTCTATTCTATTTCAATCCATTAGGATTGGCGGGATCCGCTACCTAAACCTAAAGATTCGACGAAGATACTGATTTTGACATTGAGCGACAGCCGTCCGACCTCCACAACTCAGAGGGAAAACCAGACCTTTGGTTAGGTCACACGTCTATCGTAATATAATTTCTTTGACGTGCGGGTTTCCTCACGATGGTTTTCATCACTGCCGAGTAAGTGATAATTACAATTAGTTAAATTTACAATTACACGTTTAGAATTTTTCATAAATATTCTATGTATGTATATCTTCACGCCAGATTCTTTGCGGCGTAGGCAGAGAGAACCGAGCGCCATAAGACGCGGTCCCTACACACTTCACTGGCTTGTCCAACATTCATAGATCATGCACGCTCGCCGGTTCCTGGGACTCCTGACATCACCTTCTGATAAAATACGATCAATTTGGTCATGGTAAGTTAGTCTTGGACTACCTTACTTCATAAATATTCTAACATGTTTTATGATAATGAAATTACGTAAATATTGTGTCTGCTTTCATGAAAAAGGATAATTTTTAGTATCGCAGGCATAATCTTCTATAGAGGAAAATTCTTAATACCTTATTCAATGTCAGTATACCGGAGTCTGCAATTTATTAGAAAATTTGTTGAAACAACGTTTGTTTTTCCAATAACTGGTAAATGAATATCTAAGAACTAAGGACACTGGGTATCAAAGATTAATTACCACTCCTCGAAATTTTTAAAAGGAATCGTTTTTACGTGCAATTCCAAAAAGATCTTTATATATATATAACTTCGCGTCAAACCCCTTGCAGGGTCGGCAGTGAGACTGAGGTGACGCGTTCCTTACATACCTAACTCGCTTCTTTAACACTCATAGTACTTTTCATGTACGCTTTTTTTCTAGGGATCTAGGGCTCATGATATAATAATAAAAATACTCATCTCTGAAAGTTGGAAAAGTTTGAATCTACTATAATCGGTCTATTAAAGACTAAATGTGTCTGATGCTTTATTTGGGTCGCGATACAAACAATTTTACACGCACAAAAAATATATGTATATGATCAAAGTCATAGAATAATTGTGTACAAGTTAACAGTGACAATCAGAATCCATTTTAACTTAAACGTAATAAAAATGGTGAGAGGCAGGTAAGACGAATAAAGTCTTAACTAGTGCTTATTCAATTCTGAAGTATCAATCATAATCGATTAAGCCATTTTGGAAAATGGTTTTAACATTTCTCCGTAGGAAAACGCTGAAACTATCATTTTAAAATCATTATATTTTTTGGATGTAAAAATCTTCTTTAGGTTGATCGATAGTTTTCAAATGATGAGTTCAAAGACAGTCAGACAATCGTGTTTTTAAAAAAATGTGGGATTAACCATTTGCTTTTATTAAGCTAGCATTTTTATCACACTACGCATTATCTTCACACTGATCTATCTACATATATATGTAGATAATATAGATAATTTAAATGAACGACGTAATTCAATAAAAAAAGTCAATTCGTGTGAATATCAGATAGACGCCCCGTAGGGCTATCAGTCTGTCAAACGTATCCGACATTTGATATACAGAGAGGAGTTGATAGAGTATATTCTCTAGAGGAAAACTGTTGTAGCTGTTGTAATAGTTAAAATAAGAGAATGTATACTCCGTTAGTTCGGACATGTAAAAAGAATGTAAGAAAAAAGAATTATGAAACAGATCGATGTAGGAGCTGTGGAAGGTCAATACAAGACATGGAAGGTACACCATGACCAAATTGATCGTGTTTTATCAGAAGGTGATATCAGCAGTCTTAGAAATAGGCTAGCGTGTATGAGAAGAACATTGAATCTTAAAGAAGCGAGTGATGTATGTAAGAATCGAGTCATGTGGTGCTCGGTTCTATCTACCTACCCCGTAAGATACTTGGTGTGAACTTATAGATAGAAAAACTGTTAAAGTTCATAAATCTGGGAGTGACTTCGGAGAAAACGCGGCATACTTCCCGATACCCCTGAGACATTTACACCGACGTTGCCATGTAACTTTTCTGGCATTTAGTGTTCTGTATAGCGATTCATGTATTTTTTTTATTTGATAAAAAAAATCTATAATTCAAAATTGTGTGAAAGGTCTACGTGCATCTCGACGACAAGCTTGAAGGCAATGTAGTTAAGTGACTGAATAAGTACTTTTATTTGCCTAAATCACTTTTACCAAATGAATATAAGTATCATCTGAAATAATTCTGCAAATAAGGTACTAGCATAATATGCTACTTTAGAATCATTCTATCGTTGTGTAAAAAAACATCTACATGCCTATAGGTATATTATTCCATGAAGCAGGTCCCGGATATATCATATCTACAATACGTAGATATTATTCCAGGGATCCATATCCCCTATCAAAATAAATCCTATCGCCTATCAAGCCTATGCGTGATTTAAGAAAAAATATAATAATGTGTCGCACAGCATTTTGTGTCATAATAATAATAATATTCTGTTGTGAGTAGTACTTAACACTACGAATACCAATTGGTCCGGACAGTTAACAAGGGCCTGCGTCTCGGATTTATCTTTCGACAGGTCGATTGAAGTGAAAACCCAAGAAGGCCTACAGAACTTTGAGCTATAGCTTGCCTTCATTAGCCGGTCAATTAGGAGCAATCCAATCTGTTCTACAGAAGTGGTTAAAGTGAATAACGTAACGAATAAGTTCTAAAAAAATGCATGTCACCTCTAGACGTCCCTCAATTACATAAATTTGCTTTCCCTCCCCCCCCAACTGTGATTACTGTAGCCTATGAACGCTTAGAGTCGTTATTTGGCTGCGGTTTTTTGTGAGGTAGAGGTACTTCTTCAGACTATGATGCACCCGATCTCTTTTAAAAAAATACCAACGCAGAGAAAGACAAACAGACATGACCATACAAGCCGTTTCTTTCATGAATATCTCGTTCTAGTGGGGTAGAACACATGTTAGTAATATTAGATTGGTTCTAAAGATTATATTAGGGGGATCTTACGTATCTAAAGTTTCATTTACTTTTAGGATTTTCAAAACAATTTGAATTAGTTAATTAATAAACGTTTTTGGCGACAAATGACAGTCGTTAAGTAAATAAGACAGGCCTTCGGACGGCTTGAAAAACACTGGGCTTCGCCAATCGGCATTTGAGCAACGTGGTGGAGTATGCTCTAAACCCCATCGGTTGAAGTGAGATCCGTATCCCTGCAGTTCGATGTGAATAAAAGTTTTATAAACGTTGTAAATGTGTGTATGTGTTTTATTAGGGCTCCTTTAAAAGGAAAAACGGAACCCTTATTGGATGTCTTTGTTGTCCGTCAAGACCCTTTTCTCAGGATGAGGTGGACCTATCAAGCTGAAATTAGTATCATATACTCAGGTCTGTAGTGCCTTCGAGAAGTGAGAAAATCAAACTTCCAAGTCTACGCAATCAAAAGATACGGGTGTTTATGCCTAGTTAATGCGCACTTTGACACTTGCATGGGAATTATAACCTATAGAGTACGTCCCGTTGACCTAGAATCATGAAATTCGGTAAGAAGTAATGTCATGTAGCACAAGTAAAGGAAAAAATCCGAAAACCGTAAATATATAGTTCCATCACAAAATAAAAATACTTTTTTTGCGACAATAATTTGTGAAAATATTTTTTACTGAAACCTTAGAGCGCGAGTGGGACTTGACGGTTTTCTTTATGTAGTTGAACAGAGTTTGTTTTAGCATCGTTGTTCTCAAAAGATTGAACGAGTTTATTTTTATATAAAACCAGTGTAACGAATTTCTGAATATGTATTATCAACACTTTTTATTGACATAAAGATATTGACTGCAACATGAAAAATTAGCGCTCCTTTACAACGTTGCTCAATTTAGGCACGAATTAATATCGAGTACTGCAAGTAAATTTTGAGTTGATGCTGCGTTAATGCTATTTGCAGTCAAACCTAGCCCCAAAACAATTAATATCTTCAATATTAATCAGAATTTTACATCTTTCTGTTTGCCATACTATCAAGCAGTATGTCACGCCCCTCATTGCTTTCAATTGCAATTAAAATAACTGTTTTGATTGGCGTAAAGTCGTATGTTTATTGCTATGCCAGCGATTGTCTGATTGCTTACTAGTATTTGTTGATTCCGTTCAGCTTGTGGGTACTAGGATAGTATAGTTACGAGTACGGTTGATCAATGAGACAACATTCTTTGTTGAATCGCTGTATTGAATACAGATGCGTTTATTTGCATAAACATTGTCTAGC
The DNA here is from genome assembly GCA_947507595.1 of Pyralis farinalis. Classification (NCBI taxonomy): domain Eukaryota; kingdom Metazoa; phylum Arthropoda; class Insecta; order Lepidoptera; family Pyralidae; genus Pyralis; species Pyralis farinalis. Next base: position 8,520,777 of record OX382260.1, read on the forward strand.
GGACGTGATTCCTTCACTTACTTCTGAGATTACAATGAGCTGTTGCATTATTTTACGTGCATAAAAGTCTTCGACCATTTCTTTTTCTTTTTATGCAACGTCAGGAGGTATAGCAAGCGGGTACTCTTACCTATGGACGCTTGTAATACATTATGTTTGTACTGTGTGGGAATCGAACCGAAAAGCGTTGGTATCAAAATAGCGTTACTAACCATTGCGCCACCGAGCTCGTCAGAAGTCGACTTGCTGTATTTAAAACCTGCAGTTTTGCATTAAGTTTTTCATTCATGTTTTTAAAATGTTCAAATATTTACTTCTGTGCAAGTATTTATGCTTGAAGCTTGTACATCCTAAACATGCAATCATTAAGTAGCCTTCATAATCGTAGCGCAACTTTCATAAGCTCCCATTTCCTCATATCAATTAAAGAAAACTTTACTTATGACGAACTTGGCTATCAACTACTTTATCCACTCACCTGTCCTGTATAAGACGTCAACAATCATTTCCACTGACATCATTTTCTAGATCTTAATATCACCGGTCAAGGCTTTTTGCCATTCACTTTACTAGTCAAACTGAACTTATTTAATAGTTTATACTATATAATAACATACATACTAAATCGATCTAACTAAGATCTTTTTATAGATACGTCATACACGCTCTAGAATGCCAATGCTTTACTACTTTGCTAAGGTAATTGCCCAACTCGTATTCAGTTAGGCGCGCTATCGCGTCGCGTCTATACGTACATCTCTTTCTAACGACAGGTATGCCCTATCATTCATCCTTTGTAGCTTTGTTAGAGCAAAGTGTCATAATAAATAACTGTACGTAGATATAGTACTACTTGCGCCATTTTAAAATACAATAATGTTGGTGTATAATGTGTCTATCTTTTGATACGTCTCTGATTAAACTATACAGGCTTCTTCTTAATGAACAACGTAAACATTTTTTTTTTCAAAATATTTAATTATTAGATCAAAGTATTAATTTGCGATAGTCAATTTTACAGGCAATTTGATCTAAATGACTTTGTTTTTGCTAGAGATTAGTTCATGTGAATTACCGCTGTCCAGCACCCACCCACTGCCATTAGCAGATGCCGTCGCAGCGGTGTCGTCGTCACGTGTTTGGCCTCTCCACGAGGCATCCTCAGGCGCTCTAGTTGTTAGTCGTTAGAATAACATGCTACAAGTTGTAACAGTCATGGCACCAACGGTGGCGGCGGTATGCGATTTCGGTTCCACATGGCGGCCAATGGCAATAGCCGACATAGAGACTACCGGAGCAGCCATGGCAGCGTCGGCATTTTGTATCTACCAACGGGTGGGCGCCGACCGGCGCTAGTTCGCGTAAACGAATTAGTGGCGAAAGCACGCGAAGCAGGTTAGATCAAAACGCATCCAAATTAGACTTTCGCAGAACAACGCCGGAATCTATTTACAATATAACAATGCCTACAGGGTGCTGATGTGATTGACTAAATACTGTAGTGATTCAGGACATTCCTCGCAGGACGCACATGCGGGAGTAAATTGGTTCTACGCGATCATGCGACTAAGAACGATATCGCTGATACGCCGATCCAGTTGTATTTCTAATGACATTCTGAGGATACGACAAAGTGGACCAGTGTGGACAGTTTGAATACATCAACATATCTACACGCACTTAAGGTCATCAGTATGTTAGAATTAATCCGGGTCGCGTTCGTAACTTTTGCTTCAGCGCCTAGCATCTGCTTCCTAAGCCTAAGGATTTTTCAAAGATATTTATTCAACGTTGGGAAGGAAGCAAGCATACGGCCAACTACGGCCAACCTGACGTATAACATTAAGTATCTTTCGCGCGATAACAATTCTGCTGCTAACACAGCAACTCCGTAGGAGCTTACTAGTCACCTCACTCACACGCAGGTAGACATCCATCTAGGTAGTTGTTATTTGGCTTTGGTTTTCTGTGAGGTGAAGGTACTTCCCCAGACGGGCTGCTCTGATGTGCCCTATCTATCTTTTTACATCTGTCGAAATATAATTTCTTGGACATTATGGTATTCTCACGATGTTTTCTTGTCTGTCAAGCAAGTGACAATTATAAATAAGCGCATAAATTCAAAACACAAATTTAGTGGTGTATGCCCGCGCCAGGAACCAGAAAGACCAGACGGTTACTAGATTGGTTCGTCAACCGCTACACCCACATACATATATACGTACATATCATCACGCCTGTCCCCCATTGGAATAGTAAGTTGTTCTACTTTCTTTCTTTTACCACGGCTTCTAAGGGTCGTATCGTGATGTTCAATAGCTTTTTTAAGAAGATGATGATGATGACCATTATTACTCAAATTATTTAAAATTCAAAGTAAAATTGAAGTAAACTTATTTAAAACACAATCCTTTTTAATTCTCTTCGCCATGGTAGACTGACAGAAGACGCAGTAAACACCGCCTTTATACCAACAAACTGTGGCCAATAAAAATTTGAATAAACAAATGTAAGCTTCGAACTATGTTCGATATACAGTTTGGTATCCAGCGCCGTTGATAAAATATTTAATAAAACGATTCCTCCGCGACCTGGTCTTTGTAGGAAATGTTTTTGAAAATGGCTGCCAGCAGGAATTTAACGTTTTGTAGTAACAGAGAAAACTGCAAGATAGCTAGAGCTGGGGAGACTTACGTATTTCTGTACAACGAAGTGAACTTATTATGCAGGATTTTGAAAAAAATACGCAGATATAGGAATTTTTTTAGATTAGATTAGATTAGATTACATATCTATGGTTTGGTAATTTTGCTTCAAGTTTTTTGAAGATGATGTTTGGGGTATACGTAACTGCCGATCATCTTCAGAGTCAAAGCTAATCTCACTTGCTCGCGGTGCTATCTGGTAAATAGCTGAGATAGAGCTCATAGAAGCAACAGCTCACACACGACGGTGGTTAAATAACAGCTCCTTGGAGAATCGGTGTATTCCTTCGGCTGAGTGAGGTGTCGCAGCGCGGTGTGGTGGTGGCCACACAGCTCCCCAGAGAGTCATAGGAGCTGTGTTGCCACCACCACTGTAACCACTGCCTTAGACTAAACTAGAGAGTTCTCCGAGAATTGTTTTGTTAACAGCAGCAGTAACAGACCGATAGTAACCCTTGAGTTGCAAGCGTTCATGGGCTACAAGCTACTTTATTTGAATTAGGCCGTATACTTATATGCTCCCGAAGTTACATCATAAAGGAATAATTAAACGATAATTTAATCTAAACTACTTTGTGTGCTTTCGATGGCGATTAGTTCAGGCGAACTAGCGCCGGGCTCACTGGCTGCTCCGGTAGTCTCTGTCTCAGCTGCTGCGATCGTCTCTGTGATTACCTGCCATTTGAAATATTCTTGAGTTTTCGTTCGTCGTTGAGAGCGATGGCATGTTGCGTAAGGTAGTAAGTAGTTAACGGTAGTGTCTGGGTGCCTCCCGGCGCTAGTCCGCACCAACTAATTGATGGTGGAAGCACATAAAGCAAGTTACATCAGTTTACATTGTTATATTAGACACACAAGGCACTGCAATGATATGCTAGCAAATATAAATACTAAGAAGGGTAAAGCGCATCAACCAGTAACATCAAAAGATAGGGAGCGAGAACGAGCTCGGTAGCGCAGTAGTTGGTATTGCTACTTTAACACCTACACGCGTGGGTTCGATTGCCATACAGGACAAAAACTTGTGTGTACTCTCTATATTTTCTCGCTAAGTATCTTTGAGCGAGAGTGCTGTGTACAAACTGATCGCCACATTTTATGTGGCGATCACTCTCGCTTCTTTAACATTAATTGCTCTTCTCATGCACGCTCGCCGTTTTCAAAGACTCCTGAAATTACCTTCTGATAGAACACGATCAATTCGATCATTGTAGGTACGTCTCGACCTTCCTCGACTCCTACATCCTTCCACTTTTGCGTTGTATATCTGACGAGCTCAGTGGCGCAGTGGTGAAACGCGTTGTTACACTACTTTGACACCAACGCTCGTGTTGTTTGTCTTGGTCGGGGTATTTTCTATGTATGATAAGTATGTATTTACAAAAAAAAATGTCTTTACGTATGTTTATCAGTTGTCTAGTACCCATAACACAAGCTTCGCTTACTTTGGGGCTAGATGGCGCTGTGTAATTTGTCCGACAGTATCTGTTTTGTAATTCTTTCTTGCTGCATTCTTTCCACATGTCCGAACAAACGAAGCATTCCTCTATAATGATTATGGTCGAAGATTGGAGCGAACCCTAGTATATATATAAATATGAGTGTATATGCGAACTGTATGTGTAAACGCACAGCGTTCTAGTATGATAACTACTCGTATCTACATAGGTTATGATTTCCGTTCCCAATACATGTTCACCGGATGAATCGAGTGCTGTATATTCCCCTCGTTTTTCATTTACTTTTTAGTACTTCTGTACGGGATAAATACTTAGATGTTATGTAAGTATATGAGAAATGGGGCTTCGCTCGGCATTATTATGTATTTTGTGTGTATGTATGTCTTCACGTCAAGAAAGAAATAGCAAAGCTACAAATTATTTGTAAAAGCCATTCCTCAAGTCTCATGGGGTGCTAATTGGTGTATCGGATTCCTTCATTCTCTTAAAATACGCATTAACAGAAAAATATCTACTGTATCTATATATCGCTCTTTGAAATTGAAGAATAACATAAGATATACTCATTTTGTCACTCACAACGGAAGTACGATGATTAAGAATATAGCACATTCGATTTACTTTGAGATCAGCTTTAATACATTTGACCATTGTAGTTTTGTTGTACAATTTCAACAAAAGTGCTATACTTTTGTTTTAAGCGCTTTACTTTTTATCCTATTTTTGGTTTCCAAAATTCAGATATAGAACCGGACACTGTACAAATTTGAAACATTTAAAAATAATTTAAAAGTTAGCCAATATTAAGGTTATAAATAATATTAACAATGCGAGCTGCTTTCCGCGATAACCCATGCGAGCATATTTCAATACTCACCATTAATAAATAACATATTATATTTGAAAAAAAATAATATTATAATATTTGAAAATTAATATTGACCAAATTGATCGTGTTTTATCAGAAGGTGATTCCGGGAGTCTTAGCAACCGGCGAGCGTGCATAAGAAGAGCAATGAATGTTAAAGTAGCGAGTAAGGTTTGTAAGGATCGAGTAAGGTGCTCGGTTCCCTCTGCCTACCCCGCAAGGTATTTGGCGTGAAGTTATAATAGTAGTAGTAGAAATATGTTAAATACAGCAAGTACGCGAGTATTCTAAATTTCACGTCGATATGTCTAGTAAACGTCGAGTTATTAACGGATGTTATAAACTGACTGAAAGACATGTTAGTAATCTTATAAGGGTTCCATTTCTTTCTTTTTGATACCAAACCCTAAAAATTACAACAAAAGTTGATTTCATAACAAAAAAGTCAGATGTACAATATGTTTACAATTATAGATGGATATATATCAAGCATGTTGCGTTAATCCATATAAAACACACCGGCGAAGGTGATCTGCGGATAGCCAAAGTTAAAGTTGGTATGCTTACCGACTTTAACTTTGGCCCAATAATATTTTCTAGTATTTTTTACGAAAAATACTGTAGGACCAAAAGCAAAAAAGGACACAACAAAATTCCTAATTACTACTTCCGAACACGTAGAAACAAAACGGTGACCATATTTTTCCAAATAACGATAGCAATTTGACATTTATTGTCGCATTAAGGCTATACTCGTATCACAAATACGGTGGCCATTTTGTGCACGAGGTGAATTCGAAAATGGCCGCCTACGGGACGCGATGACAACCGACATTTTTGCTTCATTTTAATTCGTGCCGTAACGAGTTTGGTGGAAATTATGATCTTATATACAAAAACAGAAGCAGGCTGTTGGGGAAGTTTGAAGGGGAGTGAATTATCGTGAGCTTGTTTGTTTGCTAACTATTAATTTTCTAGTACCTAATAGTAGTAGTAATTAGTGATGATACTTATTTTGGAATCTTATAATATATATATTATACATTTTACCAAAAAAAACAATAAATATTTATCAATCATTGGTCCCTCGCGGGCACTTAGACGAGTCTTACATTTTTGAAATATAATTTTATTGTGGCCTGTTTGTTTCTTACTAATTATTTTTTATTTTTAATCTATTAGCATTTAGAAAATTACCATTGACGACAATGTGAAAAGTAGTTTGGAAATAGGCAAATTGTCAATTTGATATTACTATCAATTTATATTAGTAATTAACTATAAAGTATATATTATTATATAAAGAGTCATAAATTATATACTTGATGAATAAAAGTTATGTTAAATCAGCCTAGCCGTTTGCCATACAGGCAAACACGCAACAATAAAAAAATGTTACAATTACTCAAGCTCATGATCCAAATCTGTGGAAGGACCTCCACTTGACATCACAGCCCAGCTAAATAACAACTTCTTGTGACCAGTAACATCATGAGGAGTTGCTGTGTTAGCGCTACATAGCCATTCTTCTGATAACATTAATATTCAGGAGTTTTTCAAACCGCCCGAGGGCCACCGACTTAGCTTAACGACTGTCATCTATCGACAAGCTTAACTAGCCGGGACCGACGGCTTAACGTGCCCTCCGAAGCACGGAGAAACTCGAGGTAGATAAACCCATCCCTAGACATGCTGCGATCGACGTTGCTCAACCTGTGTGTTTGGTTAGAATGACACGGGCAACGATGCCACCGAGCTCTCCCTTGGTTGTACATTCTCCTTTAATTACTCAGCAGCAGCATGTGGAGATGAGTTAAGGGAGTCAGTGATACTGTAAGGGTTATAAGTGATGTAGTCATCAAATATATTTACTACTTGTTTAGCAGCTGTTACAGCTTGATTATTATGTTTAATAGAATACTCATTCCTCACGACGTCAAGCCAGCACTTCTTGTTCTACCCCTTCTTCCGGAGCCCGGTGGAGATGGCATTGCTAAATATTTGCTCCCCACGTACCTTGTCAGTTTTCCTTAGATGTGGCCGTAACAGCGTAGACGACACTCTCGCAGTTTGTCTGCTATGTAGGTATACGAACACGAAGGCTACCGCTAATGAGGGAGTTCCTTACGCGACCCTTTCGCGTCAATCTGCACACCTATCGCAGAATATTCGTCTCCATGACACGCATCAGCATAATTAATATTGTTACATAAATAATTATCAATGCAGATGTGAGAAACTCTGGAAAACAGAGTAAAGAACATTTTAATAAGGTAGCAATCCCGAATTTAGGGAAGTTAAGGTAACTCGAATTAAGAGAGGTATGCAACGATGATTTCATTAAGGAGCGACGATTAACAAAACACGGAGTAATTTAGTAATGTATTCAATCGATCGACGTTCCTGTAGTAGACAATAATTTTGTTGTTTGTGAATGAATTTCTTTCTTTTCATAGACTATTTTATATGTAGTTTATTTATCTGTTAAAAAGTCATTCACAAGTAATAAGGATTAGGTATACGTAGGGTACAGGTTTATGAGAAATGGAAGGTAGCATTTACAAAAAAATACTAATGTAACTCCCCGCGCGTAAATTGATTATATTAAGACTATATTAATCAGAAATATTAATGGCAATGTAGACAAGCTAGTGGATAAAGAGCGGGCATATTAACCGCCAGTACCTCGTTCAAATCCTGACACAACTCCTCAAATAATTCCCGGCTCAGTCTATAATTTCCTACGAATTCTAAGTCGGGAATTTCACTGATATTAAGTATGTAGCGCAGGCGGCGCCAGTTCCTTCTACGCTCCAAACGTTCTTCACGCACAGCGGCTTCGATTAAAATTATCCTTCCAGCCATTCTAATATTCAACACATCCCAAAAACAAAAGGAACACTTTTGGTTTCATCGATTTGAGGTTAAAATTCCGAACATTCATGTCAAATTCGAATTTTCGTTCCGAACTTTCGTGAATTAGAGTAGGTTTAGAAGATTTAACTATCAAATATTTTTTTTCGAACGAAATTAGTATTAGGAAATTTTTCATTGAATCTTATTTCATCAGTAGGCCCCCTGGTATCGGAATGTACTACAAAATCCTCGTGTTTGGATTTATGTACACCTATAATTATCGCTTACTCAGCGGTGACGGAAAACATCGTGAGGAAACTCGCACGTCTAAGAAATTATGTTTCCAAAGATATGTGACCTAACCTGAGAAAGATCTGATTTTCCCTCTGGGTTGTGGAGATCTGACAGCAGTCGCTCCATGTTAAAATCAGTATCTTGGCAAAATCCTTAGGATGAGGTGACGAGACTCTGCCAATTCTAAGAAATAAGGAAACGGTATAACCCTAAAAAGAAGACAACATTAATATGAGTGAAAGAAGCAACAAATATTTGTCAAGACCATAGATAATGGTGAAAAATGACGTTGTACGTCCGTAATGAAGATGTAAGAAAGGGACTTGGTCTGCAAGAGAGAATCGGTGTTAAGATCGGACTGTGGAAGGCAAGAAGAAAGAATGACAAAACAGACACAACACGAAAGTGGGAGGATGTAGTAGCCGAGGAAGGCTCCTTGATTCAGAACCATATTTTTATAATCGCATCGTTCGCCGACGGCTGGGGTATTATTCTCATACTCTCTCATAGTCGAGAACTGTGTGATCCAAAAAAGTTTTCTGTTTTAGTTAGTAGTTGTGAGAGCAACGAGCTGCTGAAGTTTTCCCCATGCATTACACTATGAGGATCTTCAAAAAAAGGCGTGAAGAAATTTTTACCGGGTCGATACTGCGCGAGTGTAATCTCAATTATTGCAATTGTCCATAGGCTACGATAAGTTAACGCCAGGCAGTTGGTTTGCCTTTTTGTCATCTTAGTGGCATACAATTTGAGAGATCGACTGCGTCGTTACACGTTTCATTCTAACCGAATACGCAGGATGGACAACGTCGACCGCAGCCTGTCTATGGATGGGTTTATCTTTCTCGAGTTTCTCCGTTTCGGAGGACTCGTTAAGCCTGTTGTCGATAGATGATAGTTAAGCTAAGGCAGTAACCTTCGAGCGGCTTGAAAACACTAGCCTTCGCCAATCTGCATTTGAGAACCGCGGTGGAGTATGTACTGAACCCCTTCGGTGAAAGGGTGACCCATATCCCTGCAGTGGGATGAGTAAGAGCTAAAATGTGGTGGTGGCATAAAAACAGAAACTTGGTGAAGCCAGTCTATGAAATTGTAATTTATATTAATAGAACCGCTAAGATTTTTAATAACAATAGACTACAGATATATATTATTTGCAAACAAATGCAGTGGGTGCTAAAAATACCGTTAGATATTCGCGTCCTGTTAATAAAACGAAAACAAAAGGAGTGTGCGGTTAAGGTGGACTTCTGCAAGACGGGTACGACTGATGCGTGCGATCGAATGTATTATTACCTTTTACTGTCTTAGAGAACTATTATATTTAACTATTATACCGCTTGTTAATTTTCATGATTGAGAAAATTCCAGAAGAAGAAGCATTCTACATATTTACAAAACAAAGCTAAGTAACAAATCTCACGAAGATTCGTCACAATCAATCATCCCATCTCATCTGTATAAATAAATACGGTTGAAGTGTATGTTAGTAATATTAAAATAACGATATTTCCTAAACGTATATGAGTGTATACACGGTATAGGTACCAGTTTTTCTGTCTGTTTGCTGACTTGACTTGCTGAGGCTGAGGGTGAAGCGATCTTGACGGGACTTTCACTGACAGATAGCTGATGATATAAGCACTTACTACAAATTTTATTTAAAAATCCTTAAGGTTTTGCAGAAAAAAATAAAATCCATTGTGAACAAATCCCAATGCGACGCGGATGGAGTTCCGGGAGGGCGGTTAATCAGCTGCAATTGTTGTACACAGACTGTATTTTTTCACTATATTTACGCATACATACATATATCACGCCTGTCTCCCATTGGGGTTGGCGGAGACTATAGAACGCCAGGTGCACCGATCCAAACATACCGCTCTCGCTTCTTCTACACTCATCAACCTCTTCATGCATGCTCTTCTGTTTTGGGTACTTTTGATTTGGCCTTTTTTCAACACACCACCAATTTAATCTATCAGTGTGCGTCTATCTATATTTACGCTTCTGAAGAACTTTGCGTAAAACCTCGAAGTAAAAAAATTACGGTAACCCCTTCATCACAAACTTCGATCACTCCAAAGTAAAAACACTGAGAACACATTTAAAAAAATATATTATTAGTATATTTATATTACATTGGAATTTAATCACAGGTTACTGAACTTCAATTCACAGATGCGCTTTTGTATACTGTTGCCATTGTCACAATTCGGAATGCATCGTGTGCATATCTCGTTCATACATCAACGCATCGTCCGCGCCGCTCTCAATCCACAGAATTACACCTTTAATGATAAGTTTTATTTATATGGAGAATCGCCAAAACCGGCTTCGAAACAACTTACATATGGACATTGACTTCTTCGTTAATATAGACTACGATACGCAGTAGTATCAATATTGTACTTCAACAGTGTTCTATTTTGGATAAAAAATTAAAATAAAATTCTTGGATCTATATAAACATATTTTGTGTATCCTGGCAACGAATCGTATTGAATCAAATTTTGTATTTATGTAAGGCTTTGTTTATTAAGTTTATTTATAACTACATGTATCTTTCCAGAAAATAACGTGATTTTGCACAAATTAAAAATAAAAAACGTCGCTAGCTCATATAGTATTTTATTGATGAGAGTTTAAAATTAAAATATATACGCGTATATAAAAAAAATGATAATAAGAAAATATTGCCATTACATTAAAGACTATTAAGTCGTTGTCATAAAATAAGAGGGTTGTGTTCCCGACTTTTATTTCAACTTCAAATACATGTCGTCGTATAACATTTTATTTTACAAAATGGGATGTAAATGTATAACGATAAATATGTTACGTGTATAGGGAATTGTAATTATTTATTCATTCATTGTAGAAGAAGTTATTGTATTTGCCCCAATAGTATTAAGATATTTAATATATTCGTCCAATTTTACTCTTGACTAGTCTACTTTTGTAAGTTATCAATGGAAGTATCATGAATGGGGGAAAGGGACGCGCGGACGGTTATAAGCGTGCCGAGTAAGAAAGACAAAATGTAAAGAAAAGAGATGCATGCATAACGTCGCGTGGCTGTAAAAACAATGAACTTTTTAAGCGGCCCTTTGAAAGAGAAGCCGCTGTCTTTGCGAGATACTACTATTGGGAGATGTCAAGAGTGAAGCGACATATTTAGTTTAGTTAGTGGCTCCAGCTGAAAATACACTGCTTATCATTGCATATATAATATGTTTAATTGCAATAATTGAATACACATTTGGCTAATACTTGTTGTGTTTTACAAGCATACGCCCCACCTGATGTAAAGCGGTTACCGTAGCCTATGAACGCTTGTAATAAATTATGTATCACTCGCGCGATGCCTTCACTGCTGCTAACACAGCAACTGCTTAGGAGCTTACTGGTGAACTCACTCACACGCAGGAACACACAACATCCAGACCAAGACAAACAGACATGTTCATGCACACAAATGTTTGCCTTGTGTGGGAATCGAAATCACGAGCGTTGATGTCAATGTTGCGTCATTCACGACTGGCCCACCGAGCTCGTCAATCCTAGAAGGTACTTGTTACCTATCTATTTATTTCTATTTTCCTTTTAGTACATTATTTCATTATTATTATTAATAGATTTATATTTATTTTATTGTATATCAACAACAGATAAACAAGCGTACATTCTACTTAATACAAAATGGTTAATATAGACTATGAACCCTTGGAGTAGAAGAAGTACCTATCGCTCCAACCCTGTTGATAAGATAGCATCTGGATAGATAGTTTACTGGTAACTTCACTCACTCGCAGTACTGCAACAACTCTCCAGGTATTACAACCATTACAACAAGTTATTTGGCTGCGGTCTTTTGTGAAGTGGATGGGTTTACCTTAGCTTTGGTGGTAAGAGTAGTAACTATCTTACATTTAATATGGTCTTCATCTTTGCGTTATCCCGTTTCCTAATACGTTAGGATTGGCGGGGTCCGCTACATAAACCTAAAGACCTGGCGAAGACACTGATTTTTGCATGGAGCGACTGCCGTCACACCTCCATAATCCAGAGGGAAAACCAGATCTTTCTTAGGTGGTCGCACGTATTTCAAAATATTATTTCTTGGACGTGTGAAACCCACACGATGTTTTCCTTCACCACCGAGCAAGTGATAAATCCTACTAATATTATAAATGCGAAAGTTTGTATGTGATGGACTTCTTCCCGCGCTTTTGACGAGTGACATTGTTGTAATACTTGAATTTTTTACAATTCAGTATAAAATTAGTTTTGTGCGACAATTTCGATAGTATTTTGTAACATAAGTGCTAGTGAAATTATACAGTAATGAAAAAACTCAAATATAACACGTTTATGCACTTTTTGGAAGACGTGAATAAGTTCATCAAGAACACCTTGTAAAAATCACTATCGTTTTACGGGTGGTATTTAAACTGGGTTGATTGGGTCTAGGTACCCTTCCCAAGTATTTTTTCAGCACAGTTCCTGAAGCTGGAACATAGAATTAAGATTTTCAAATGGTTCTATACTGAAGATTTTGACACTGGCATAAAGTAGCAACACTATTGCCATATATTATAAAAAAATAAATAAAAAAAGTTTGTATGTATGGATAGATGTTTGTTGCTCTTTCACGCTAAAACGGCTGAACGGATTTCAATGAAATTGGGCACGTAGATAGATTATGATCTGGATTAACACATAGGCTACGTTAATTGACTCCACGCGGGCAGAGCCGCGGGCAGCAACTAGTATATACATAAATTCGAAAAGACGAATGTGTCAGTACATGTCCCCCGCCTGGATTTAAACCGTGGACAAGTTAGTCAATAAGCCACTTTATCCACTGGTCTTATTACATTTATTAGGGTATCACATGTTTATCAAACCAGATATATTTCGTGTATCTCGGAAACGGTTTTTTTTTGTTTTTATAAAAGGTTTTGATTTTTAAGTTTATCTGTGTAGGTGAAAAAATACAATGTACAATTTTACGCAAAAAAGCGAGCGAAGCTAAGTAATCCAGACGATTATGGTACTTAAAGTCGGTAACACATGAGTGACACCCTGGTGTTGCAAGTATCCATAGGCTACGGTGACTGTTTACCATTAGGCAGGCCGTATGCTTGTTTTCCGCCTTGATCTTATAAACTTTTATTAAAAAAAACTTTTCTCCCAATCAGAATCAGAATTATTTATTCACAAGATATGTGTACAATTAGATCTTTCATATTACGAGTATACTTAACAATGCGTCTTGCTATATCTTACCGACCGCTCGGCGTGTGAACATTATCAATTTACAGTTTGAATTTTTAGATCAATTTGTAAATAATAAATGACATTTTCATTAGACAGTTCAACAAAATAATTACGTCAAAGTTTATAACTACGAAGTAAACATTATTAATATTAAGTTAAAAGAATTAATGTCAATAAGAAATAATAATGTAATTTTCAATTTAATTTGCAAATAAATTAAAAAAAACCAATTGCTCGCACTTTAAACAAAATCACGCCAATCGGCTCTTTTCGGTACGCAATAAAAACTCGGCTATTTCTCGCGATCGAACATAACAATAATAAACGTTTGTTGGAAACTTTTTCTTCTGTTCTGTATAAAAAAAATGACTCTTATCATCTCTCTGTGTATCCGTCCGTCTGTCATAGATAACATTCTCCTCCCCCCTTTTTTGCCGAAGTTGATAAAGGTTCCTGTTACGGAAAAAATAGGTTTTGTAATTGGTACAATTTTTGGAAATATCAAAACCCCTTACCGTGTAATTTTGTAAAGGATTTGCATGTCGGCGATTAGTTCCTAATTCTGAATTTTCCACGTGTGAAATTTTGCAAATGATTATCGGGACGAAATCATGTTTATGAGAAGTCTTTTTATATATATGTCGCAGAGGTAGCAACACCATATTGAGAAGCCCGGAAGAAATCAATCCCCGTGTCGCTAGTTAATAATAACGGATCAAAATGTCAAGTCGGCTTGGGTGGAATCGACATCGTTGGGATGGCAACACCGGTTGTATTTGTTTTGGTTTGGTGAAGATGAGATACCGCCATTGGAAACGGCATTACGAATCGAGCAATGGAGCCAACCGCACGTGTCGCGTCCACCGCATTTTGAATCCGTTGTAATCTACGATCTAAGCATAAGTTTTCTTAAAATTATTTTAGTAATTGACTAATTAAATATTGAGAAGATTAACTACGGTGGTATTTCGCTTTATTCGCCATGAAGAACGAGCCACCTGACGACCATTACATCCACGTACCGACATATATATATATATATATATATATATATATATATATATATATATATATATATATATATATATATATATATATATATATATATACATATATATTGGCTCAGCATAATGACTCCGCTCCGCCTGTTGGTAAGCGAAAAGAGGAGCCCAAATTGCAGCGGCAACTGACAAAGGACTACAGTACCCTGTTAGTTGACGCTACCATGCTGGCCCACAAAGTGCTTCTTCACGCTTCGTTTGATGGATCCCATGTTGTAGGAAGGAGGAAACACATGTGCAGGCAAGGCGTTCCACTTTTTAATAGTTCGACAGAGATAGGAGTTGCCGAAGTTTTTAGTTCGAGAAAGAATTAATTAATTAAATATCTTAATTTGTAAAGGAGGTTCAAGGAATGCTTGAATCTAGTTTACTTGCACTTACCGAATATTTGTATTACAGTTTTAAATATATATTTTTTATACCATGTCGGGAGTCATACAAGCATACGGACCACCTAGTAAAAAACGGATAACATAACCTATAAACGCTTGCAATACATTAAGTATCACTCGCGCGATTCCACCTCTGTTGCTAACACAGGAACTCTAGGAGCTTACTGGTGATCTCACTCACATGCAGAAACACAACCCTCTAGGGAGTTTTTTGCAGTTTTCTGTGAGGTGGAGGTACTCCACCAGACGGGCTGCTTTGATGCGCCCTACCTCTCTTAAAACATCCAGACCAAGACAAACGGGTATATTCATTAACACCAATGTTTGACCTGTGTGGGAAACGAACCCACGAGCGTCGGTGTCAAAGTAACGTAACAGCACGTTTCACCACTGCGCCACTGAGCTCGTCAAAAACTGAACAAGGAATAGATTTTTATTAAATATTTATTAGGTTTGCCATTGTCTTACTGTAAAAACGAATATTGCGTAAGTTTTAATATGAATTATATTTTCAAACTTTCTCCTTTAACATGTTACAGTTATATAATATTATTATTAAACAAACTCTATCTTATATGTTGTTTCAAATAAAAGGTTGGTACTGTAATGTCTTGGCCAAATTAGCAAATATTTGTTTATCGTATCGTATTTTTAAATTCAATTCGAAAGTAGATAGATAGATAGATTCTTAGATAGAAAATATGTACACTGTTTATCATACATTTGCTACAGTAATGGAAAATCCCCATAGCTCAGCTACATACTTATTTTGTTCTGATTAATAAAACGCTGATTATTCTGTTACACCCAACTACTTCAGCTCTTCTGCTTAGAGTCATCCATCAATAGATTTATTTCACAGTCATGTACTATTGACAAACAAAAACCAACTGTATCATTGCAAGATACTGTTGCAAGAAGTTGCTGTCGCTTCAGTCATGAAGGCTTCACAGGCATTACTACACTTTGACGAGCTCGGTGGTGCAGAGGTTAGTATCGCTTCTTTGACACCAACGCTCGCAGGTTGCATTCCCACAAGGGACATACATTTGTGTATAAATACATGTCTTTTTGTCTTGACCGGGGTATTTTTAGAAGAAGAAAGCGGTAGATAGCGCACATGAAAGTTGGCCTCTGGAGAAGTACCTCCGCCTTACAGAAAACTGCAGCGAAATACCAACGGTTGGTGTATTCCTGCGTATGAATGAGGTCACCAGTAAACTCCTAAGGAGGTTGCATCGCTCGAGTGATACTTATTGTAAAGCAAGCGTCATTGGCTACGGTAACCGATTTACATCAGGTGGGCCGTATGCTTGTATACTTCCCGACGTTGTATAAAAAAATCTGCTAAATAAAAATGTTGTCGACAAATTGTTTTATATTTCCATTTATAAATAAGACACAAAAATGACATTATCAAAAATGACCAACTAAAGCAACTTATTCAGATTCAGATTTTTTATTTTGTCAAACATGTGTGATTACAATGGATGCTGGTATTACATAAATAAACTAGTTCTACATGTTTGGCCACTGAGGCATACAACAGTTGAGTAGATGCACATGCCGATAAAAATACAATTTAAGAAGAACATGCAAGTTAACATATATCACAAAATACTACCTTTTTTGTATGATTTTTTGGTACTTAATTTTGATATATTTCAAAATAATACAAATTCATATTAGGGGACCCAGTCAATATCTAATACTTTTTCTACCGAGTGTAGACCCATTCCCTAACCATTAGGATTGACGGGAAACGCTAATTTTCACATGGCGGAACTGCCATCAAACCTCCATAACTTAGAGAGAAAGACCTTTCTTAGGATAGGTTTCGCCGAAACGCACGCTTTTCGAAATATAATTTTCGGACGTGCGAGCTTTCTCACGATGTTTTCTTGTTTTTAGGGTTCCGTACCCAAAGGGTAAAACGGAACCCTATTACTGAGGCTCCGCTGTCCGTCCGTCCGTCCGTCCGTCCGTCTGTCACCAGGCTGTATCTCATGAACCGTGATAGTTAGACAGTTGAAATTTTCACAGATGATGTATTTCTGTTGCCGCTATAACAACAAATACTAAAAAATAGAATAAAATAAATATTAGAGGGGGCTCCCATACAACAAACGTGATTTTTTTGCTCATTTTTGCTCGATATTGATAACGGCAACAGGTAGACGCTTGAAATATTCACAGAATATTTAGTTGTATATTCACTTTAAGAATAAATAATTAAATTAAAATAAAACAAATATTTAAGGGGGGCTCCCATACAACAAACGTGTTTTTTTTTTGCCGTTTTTATAGATAATGGTACGGAACCCTTCGTGCGCGAGTCCGACTCGCACTTGGCCGATTTTTTAACTAATGAATTGAAGGCAATCAATGTAAAATTAATCATAAATATTCTCGAACTACTTTATATATAAAATTTGTAAATACCTATTTCTTCTACATCGTATTGCCATCCCCTTTCCTAATCCATTAGGATTAAGCCTAAGGATGTGGCGAAGATACAGATTTTTACATGCGAGCGACTGAGGTCAGACCTCCACAGCCCAGAGGGAAAATCATATATTTCTTAGTCACACGTCTTTCGAAATATAATTTCCAGGACGTGTGGATTTCCTCACAATGTTTTTCCTTCATCGCAAGCTAGTGATAAATATGTACATAAATCCGAATTTCAGTTGCCCGCACTAGAAAATAGTCTATGTCACTTTCGGACCCTCCTCGCACTATCTCCTTACAAAATGTCATACCATTCCTTTCCTCCGTATTGATAAAGATGGACAAACAAACACACTTTCACATTTATAATATTACTATGGAAGTATTGGTTAATTATTAGTAACGTTCTGCTATAAATTAGCTCTAAAATATTTGTATGTCATATTTTCCCCGGAGCATGTAAAATAAATTGTATTTAATACCTGTGTTAACACCATTAATAGAGGTAGGGCGCATAAAAGTAGCCCGTCTGGGGAAGTACCTCCACCTCAAAGAAAACCGTAGCCAAATAACAACTCCCTAGAGGGTTGTTGTGTGCCTGCGTGTGAGTGAGGTTACCAATAAGCTCCCAAGGAGTTGCTGTGTAAGCTGCAGAGGAGGCATCGCGCGAGTGATACTTAATATATCGCGTTAATAGGCTATGGTACCCGCTTTACATCAAGTGGGCCGTATGCTTGTATACCTCCTGACGTAGTATAAAAAAACATGTTCTAAGTAAATATAATATATTCGTATTCGATGATAATATAAGTTCATCATTTCATTGCAAATCACACTTTAAGTATCATTTACTATTTTAAAGTAGAATATCTTTCAGTATGGTTACAAATATAGGTTAGGTAGGTAGGTTAGGTTAGGTAAGTCCAACTTCGACCGAGAGGTCAACAGAAGGATCCAACTCGGCTGGGCAGAGTTTGCGAAACTTCGACACATATTGTCGTCCAAAATACCTCAACGCCTGAAGAGTAGGGTCTTCGAACAGTGTGTGTTGCCAGTGATGACATACGGAACTAAGACTTGGCCCTTCACTGCGGGCCGTATGGGAAAGCTCAAGGTCGTTCAGCATGCTATGGAAAGAGCTATGCTCGGAGTTTTCCTGCGCGATGAAATCAGAAACGATGATATGCGCAGTAGAACTAAGATAACCGACATAGCCCACATGATAAACAAGCTGAAGTGGGAGTGGGACTATAGAGGAGAGGGCTATGCTCAGCAGTGGACGAATACAGGCTGAGATGACGATGATGATGGTTACAAATGAAGTAATATGCAAATAGACCTTCCTTCATAAAACAAAAGTCATCTGTAACATGTCGAGATCTCCAGCGATGTTCATTACCGAAATCACTTGGAGGAGAAGGTCAAACTGGCATCCAAGAAACTTGGTATTCTCAACAGAGCAAATCAGTACTTCAGTGCGGAATAAAGACTTATATACTTGTCACAAATCAGACTGGACATGGAGTACTCTAGTCACCTTTGGTAGGGTGCAACTGGATACCAGCTAGGATCTTATGAATCGGTTCAGAGATGAGCTGTGAGAGTTGTCAACGATCCCAAGCTTACAGACGGTATTAAGCCCTTAAGTTTAATGCGAGATTTTGTCTCACTTTGTGTGTTATACCGATTGTAAAACGGGTTGTATTCTGAAGAATTGTTCGATATGATAAAGCAGAACGCGGAGCTCTTATTGGCTAATTCACGGACCAACATCGCGTCACTTATCGGCTTATGTACTTCTATTGGTCAGTATGCTCGTGTTTATTTGTATTTGAGAATATAGACGACCAGAGCAGTGTGGGCAGCAATGGTTACGGGTACATGCGTATGCATACCGCGGGAACAGCTTTTTCTTACTTTCTTTACTTTGTCGGCTTCTAAGAGTCGTATTGTGATGCTCAACGGCCTATACCTTCAGAATTGGGCTATTAAAGGCAAAAGATTTTTCAAATCTGACTGGTAATTTCACAGATTAGCGCTTTGATACAAACAAACAAACTACACTTTATATGTTAGTACCCGCTGTTCCCCGCGACTTCGTCCATCCGTATCCCGTACACATAGCCTATGACATTCAGGCGAAGAATACGAATCTAATGGCATCTCACTCTACAAAATCGGTCAAGCCGTGGCCACAATGGAACGGACATACTCGTACATTCCAATATACTTAATTAATGTGCGCGAAAGACATTACACTCCTTTTAGATCAGTTGAGTAAAAAGATTTCACACTTTCATCATTAAGCGTATCGTCAACGCGTTCTCGACAATCATCATTTTCCTACAGCAATTCTCGAATACCAACATCTCATAGCAACTTGACACAGTAACGCCCACACAAGTTACATTGTCATTATATGAAAGCAATTCCAATTTATTTTTGATGGGTGAAATATCTTAATGACTGTAATGTCATTATACTGCGGGAGAGAGATGGCTTTGCGGGAGAGAGATGGCTTCAATGCGCGTGTCATTGTAACCAAACACGCCGGTTAAGAAACGTTGACCACAGCCTGTATATGGATGGGTTTATTCGTCTCGAGCTTCAAAGCCGTCGGTTCCGGCTGTATTCTATAAATGACAGTCATTAAGCTAAGTCAGTGGCCATTACCTGTCATTGTCTCCGCCAAGTCACAGTTGAGCAGCGTGGTGGAGTATGCTCTAAACCCCTTCGGTTGAAGGGAGACGCGTATCCTTACAGTGAATGAGTTAGGGTTGATGTGGTAATAGTAGTTATGCTTGGGTCTGTTTTAGCCAACTTCTAAAAGGAGGTAATGAACTCGACAGGCTAGAGTAAAATTTACAATTTTGAGGAGATTGATAACTTCCATGCGCGTGTTATTCGAAAACGCAAGTTAAACAGCGTCTACAGCACCCTGTTTATCAATGGATTATAATACAACGTTCGGGAGGTATGCTAGCATATGGTCCGTCTGATATAAAGTTGTTACCGGAACGTTTGGATGTTTCAGTACCGGACGTATCACTCGCCAGTTACCACCCATGCTGCTAATATACAGGAGCTTACTAGTAATCTCACTTGCAGGAACACAATAATCCTCAAGTGAATTGTTATTTGACTGCTGTCTTTTTTACCAGCATAGAAACTTTAAAAAACTGCCACTGTTACATCGCCATTCTGTTACTTGATGTATCTTTTACGTTGACAAAGTAATCATCTCGATGTTTTTACACTTTTTGGTAATGTAGTGGTAATGTAGTAAAGGTTCCTTTACATTACCATAATCATTTTATTGCAACTTATGTTTATCGTGGCATAGTAAGTTAACATACATACATACATATCATCACGCCTATCTCCCATTGGGGTAGGCAGAGACTATAGAACGCCAGGTGCACCGATCCAAACATACCGCTCTCGCTTCTTCCACATTCATCAACCTCTTCTTGCACGCTCTTCGGTTTTGGGTACTTTTGATTTGGCTCTTTTTGAACACATCACTAATTTGATATATATGGGTGCGTCTAGGGCGGCCCCTCCCGACATCACCATTCACTCCTTGCTTGATACACTTCTTTCGTAACTCTTTTGTCATTCATTCTTTCTAAATGACCAAACCATCTCAGCATACCCTTTTAAATTTTTGTCACTACATCATATTTCATTCCACAAAGTTCTCGTGTCGTGCTATTTTTTATTCTATCAATCATTCTCACTCCACACATACTCCTCAGCAGTCTCATTTCTACGGCGTTCACCCTGCTTTCATGCTTCTTCAGCCATACGCATGTTTCACTACGGCCGTACATCAATGTTGGCGTTAACATAACGTAAGTTAACATATTATAATAATAAGTGAACATAGTATAAAAAAATGTAAGAAATGTATTGTATGTTTATAATTCTGCTCAAATATGGTGTACATGCAATTTGATCTAACCTGTTGGTGTGCTTCCGTCACTAATTAGTTCATGCTGCCTAGCGCCGGTTGACACCCACCCACTACCGTTAGTAGATGCAAGTGCCGGACGGCGCTAGGCCGCATGAACTAATTGGTGGCAGAAGCATGCAAAACAGGTTAGATCAAATTGCATGTAAACTTGACGTTCGCAAAATAACGCCTGAATCTATTAAATATAAATATGGTGTACGCACACGTGGTGAGTTTAGGACCTTCATATGTAGGTAGGTAACTTTGATCAGGTTCATGTAGAATTTGTAACTATTGCATTTATGACACCAGTATGCAGCCTTTAAGTGTCGCTGTAGCGACTTCTTCTTCTATTCTAAGCGGCATCCCGTTTCCCAATTCATTAGGATTGGCGAAGTCCACTATCTAAGCTTAAGGATTTTGCGAAGATACTGATTTTTACATGGAACGACTGCCATCAGACCCTTCACATGCCAGAAGGGAAACCAGACCTCCGTTATGTTAGATCACACATCTTCTATACATCTATACAGATAAATAAAGTTGGAGTGTCTGTTTGTAATATTAAAATAACCGCTTTTTACTAAATGCATATGGATGTATACACGGTACATATACCAAAATATGTTTTATTACAATTTTTGTCTGTCTGTCTGTCGGTTTGTCCGGCTACTCTCTGAAACGGAGGGACCGATTTTGACGGGACTTTCACTGGCAGATAGCTGATGTAATAAGGAGTAATTTAGGCTACTTTTAGTTTAGAATTTTTATTAATATATATAAATAAATAATAAAAAATAACTATTCCGCGCGGACGAAGTCGCGGGCACAGCTAGTTTTGAAATATAATTTCTTGGACGTTCGGTTTCCCTCAAGATGTTTACCTTAGTGATAATTACAAATGTTTACCGAAAAGACGAAATTAGTGTTACATACCAGGATTTGAACCATGGACGGTAGGTCAACAGACTGGTTCTATATACACTAAGCTATCACTGCTATAGGTCGCGGTTAATTCACTTATTACAAATAAGTGTTGCTGTAGCGACATTGGTGCTAAAAGTATGTTTTTTTTATACCACTAAGGTGGCAAACAAGCGTACGGCCTGCCTGATGGTAAGCTGTTTCCATACCTATGGGCATTTGCAACACCACTGGTGCCACTCTTGCGTTGCCGACCCTGTAAGAACCTCTTCACGCCTTTCTTGAAGAACGCCTTGGTTGATGGCGAAGGTTCTGCTATTGAAAAACAAAAGGTCTTTAAGTCTTATTGTGATAGACTCTGTCTAGTCTTCGTGGTTACAATGTTCTATACAACAATGGACGAGCTCGGTGACGCAGTATTTAATAATGCTTATTTGACACCAACGCTCGTGGGTTCGATTCCCACAGAGATTAAAGAATAGTATGCGTGGCCATGTCTCTTTTTCTTGGTCTGAGTGTCACTAATAGAGGTTGGGCGCATCAAAGCTGTTCACCTGGTGAAGTACCTCCACCTGCCACAATGCCCAGTCAAATAACAACTCCCTGGAGGGTTGTTGTGTTCCGTGCGAGTGTATGAGGTAACCAGTAAACTCTTAATGGTTAATTATTCTTTATTGCATATAATTTCACATACCATGGTTACATTAAAGGTGTACAAAGGTGAGCTATCTCAAAAAGAGATCTCTTTCAGCCAACCCCACAGGCGGTAAAAGAAATCATTGTTGGCCGGGTAACAATGTTTTGCTTTGTTAGCAGCGGGGGTAACATCGCGCGAACGATACTTTATGTGTTGAAAGCATTCATAGGCTACGGTAACCACTTAAGATCAAGTAGACGTACGCTTGTATATCTACCGAACGTTGTAATAAAAATATACCTATAATCGGTTCATAAAACAGATGGTCAAACAGCGCATTTTTTTATACCACTAAGATGGAAAACAATTACGACCTGCCAGTTGGTAAGCAATTACCATAGTTTACGGACACTTGCAACACCAGGGTTGTCACTTGTGCGTTGCCGACCCTATAAAAACTCTTGACACCTTTCTTGCAGAACCTCATACTGTAACGTACAGGGAACACCTCGGCAAGTAGTTCAAGCACACTGAATAATTATGATAACCACTAACTTTCTCGCTTCAATTTATTTCTCAAGAAACACATAACCGCTTTTCACACACGGCTAAAAACTATTCCAATTGAATCACTTATTGAAAATAAGATGATTGGACAGATGCAGGAGTCTTAGTAATAAAGTCACATTGGCATTCTTAACCTAGACCCTTCAGGTACCCTAAAAAGAAAAAAAAAGCACTTGGCATATCCACTCGCAGAATATAACACATCTATCTTCTTACTAACCAAAGGTATTTCCAAACAGGTCATCGGCCTTTGACATCCGCAACGCCTACATCACGTATCTATTTATTACTCTATAATAATATCATCATTAGGAATGAGATACACATGGTTTCTTAAACAAAAAACAAATTAACGACTTTGTTATTGCTACTTGAATTTTCGAGGTTGTCACGCGAGATTGCAGTCATTGGCAGGCAATTTTCTTTGGATACAAATATGTTATATATTGTATTTGTAGGGTTCGGTCATCGAGAAGAAATACAGAGATAGCCCAATGGATATAAAACTGGTCCTCGGTTCAACTCCTGGCATGTACCACTGTAAATTTATGTTTTCGGATTTTTGTACATATTTGTAATTATCACTTGTTCGTCGTTGAAGAATAAACATCGTGAGGAAACCCGCACGTCCAAGAAATTATACCAAACCTAAGAATAATCTGGTTTTCCCTCTGGGTTGCGGAGGTCTGACGGCAGTCGCTTCATGTAAAAAGCAGTATCTTCGCCAAATCCTTAGGTTTAGATAGAAAAGACCTCGCCAGTCCTAATTAATTGTGAAACAGGATGACGCTAAGAAGAAGAAGGTCCTCGAAAGGAAAAACGGGACCTTTGTAGGATCACTTCGTTAACCGTCTGTCGAGATCGTTTTTCAAGTCTTCAATCCGTTGGAACAGTAAAAGAACCATACTTAAGTCAACGAAACCAAAACTTGCGCCTGTTCATGCCACGTATTTTGACACTCGTAAGGAAATAAAAACCTCTACGGTACTTCTCGTTGACCTAGAATCGTGAAATTTGCCAAGAAGCAATGTCATGTAGTACAAGTAATGGAAAAAATCCGATAACCATAAATTTGTCGTTATATCATAATAGAAAAAAACGGCAAAATGTTCGAGACTCAATTCGAACTATTTACATACCTATAAATTTGTTCGGAACCCTCGGTCCGCGATTCCGACTTACACCTGGCCAGTTATTTCAACGAAAAACGTATTTTATTTCTGTACAATGAACAATGTTAAAACGAGATCGTTTATAACTTTGAAACTTTACTTTCTTACCTTTATTTAGTTTTTAACTGTACTAGACCACATTAACACATAATTTTAGTTAATAGATTCAGGCGTTATTTTGCGAAAATCAAATTTACATGCGATTTGAGCTAACCTGCTGCTCACCAATTAGCTCATGCGTACTAGCGCCGGCCGAGACCCACCGACTACCGTTAGTAGATGCAACATGCCGTCGCTGGCACGGCTGCTCCGGTAGTCTCCGCCTCGGCTGCTCGTTCACCATCTGGAACAGAAACCGCATGCAACCGCCGCCATCGCTGCCACGACTGTTCTGGTCGTCACTGCGAAACCTGTTTCGCCACTCCGAGCCATCATCAGACAATATGAATGTTAGTCGTTAGTATAATAAGCCAAATATTTTTACTCATTTCTCAACTATTTTTGCGACGTGTAAGAGTGCATTGTAATAGATTGATTGATAACTGATGTACACATACAAGTGAATTATTATGTGCTGCTTCAAATGTTCGGGGGTGGGCCTTGGTGATCTGTTCACAGGTGTGAACCTACTTCAGACTCCAGCTCTTCGTACATTATTGGACTGCAGGGGATGGGATCATGATAAATTAGTTTGTACATAATAATATAGACCATACACTTCATACGTCATTGTACAATGACAAAGTGTATGATCTATATATATTTTTGTGAGGAGAAATTAAGAACATTTTTTATTATTATATCTTTAGTTTTACACTTTTGTTACATTTTTAAATATAAAGATTTTATATATAATAAATACATTTAAAAATATAAAAAAGGGGGGCACCCGCCGGTAGCGAAGCGAAGACCCAAGCTACCGGTGGTTAGGGCTCCAGAGTGAGGAACCTTCTCACAATACGGGCCGTGTCCAGAAGAACCGCCTTCTGAATCTGGTTCTTGACCCAACTGCCAAGCGAGAGCCTCTCAAGATATCGATTACAATTATTATTATTATTTGGAGGAAAGAAGCCATTATTCGATAGTTTACATGCCGCTGTAATCACGCGCAGAACGACGCTTTTAGGAACTACGTTTGCTATCGCGCGTCGGCGTGATCGCGTATAACACGTAACGTGCAAAAATTTGATTATAACTAACAAAATTAAAACTACTTACTCGTTATTTTTTCACAAGATATCCTCTCCTAAAAACCGTCAAGTACGAGTCAGGCTCGCGCTCTGAGGGCTCCGTAAAAAAATATTTTTGAAAATTATTGTCGCAAAAAAAGTTTTTTTTTTTATAATGGAACTGATAATTTACGGTATTTGGATTTGTATTCTTTACTTACATTGCTTCTTATCAAATTTCATGATTCTAGGTCAACGGGAAGTATCCTGTAGGTTTTGATTCGCTTGCGAGTGACAAAATATACGCATAAACGAGGCATAAACAGCCGTATATTTTGATTGCGTTGACTTAGAAGTTTGATTTTTTCAGTGCTCGAAGGGATTATACACTTGAGTATTTGATATTAATTTCAGCTTGATAGCTCCACCCGTTCCTTAGAAAAAGGGTCTTGACAGACAGACATACCGACTGACGGACAACAAAGTGAAAAGGGTTCCGTTTTTCCTTTTAAAGTACGAAACCCTAAAAATAAAGGATCTGGGAACCAACGTGGCATCCGTTACATGGATCTTATTTTTCTTAAAGTGGGCATGCACAATTGCACATAGGTCACAGCAATAACTGGCAGCAGCGATGGCGGCATACACTTTCTATTGGATACAGGTGAGATGATCAACATAAGGCGTTTGCAGAAATATCTCGTACTGATGCAAAATTTCTTCCAGGCACTTCTCCTACCTCTACCCGTACCCTACTTCTCTGTCGCCAGAGCCTCATCTGTTGATAAGCAAGGTGCATCAGGGGGCTCTAAAGGTGGTATAGAGTCACTTACACCCCAAACTGCAACTGTAGCAGCGGGATCATTACCAAAGCGGTTACTGACATGCATGCCAAAGTGGCACTATTAATAGTGGATGGGTGAGAGAAGCACAATTGCATAAATAACTGCGGGTGGCAGAACTTATGTAGTAGCATAAATCAACTAGAAAATAGTAGGTACTTAACCTAACTAACAACATAGATTATAATTCCAACGTTTGGACGCTATGGCCAATATTCTCATGAAGTTATGGCACTGTACTGCTTTTCTTATGAGCCTTCAAGTCCGTACGGTTGAAATACCGTCTGGGGAAATACCTCCACCTCACAGAAAACCCCGCTCAAGTAACAACTCCCTAGAGGGTTGTTGTGTTCCTATGTGTGAGTGAAGTCACCAGTAGTTGCTGTGTTAGCAGAGGTGACACCCGTGTGATACTTAATATATTACCAGCGTTCATAAGCTAAGCTCCCGATGTTGTATAAGAAAAACCACTGAGAAATGTACACTTGAAACTTCCGTTTAAACAATCGAATATTAGACTATGTTTTCTACTTAACTCAATTTTAATTTGCTGTTTTAATCGACCATAATCAGCTCTGAACAGAGTTCTACATTAGGAACTGCCAAATTTTACAAGAGAGCTCGCTTGTTGAACGCTTGAACGTTGCGCGTGTCATTCTAACCGAACACGTAGGTTAAGCAACGTCGACCGCAACCTGTCTATGGATGGGTTTACCTATCGCGAGTTTCTCCGTGCTCGGAGTGCACGTTAAGCCGTCAGTGGCCCTCGGGTGGCTTGAAAACACTGGCCTCTGCCGATCCGCATTTGAGCAGCGTGGCGGAGTATGCTCTAAACCCCTTCGGTTGAAGGGCGACCCGTATCCCTGCAGTGAGATGATTAAGGGCTGATGTGGATGTGGTACAAAAGTTTGCTTATCTCTAGAAGAGATCTCTTCCAGCCAACCCCACAGGTGGTAAAAGAAATCGTCGTTGACCGCGTAACAAAAAGTAATAGGTACACAATACTCAGAATAAATAAAAAAACT
Source organism: Pyralis farinalis (assembly GCA_947507595.1). NCBI lineage: Eukaryota > Metazoa > Arthropoda > Insecta > Lepidoptera > Pyralidae > Pyralis > Pyralis farinalis. The sequence goes on from OX382260.1 coordinate 8,548,438, forward strand.
AAAGTATTCTTAGTATTTACAAAATTTGATTCAGAGCCTACTGATACAATAAATAGATACTCAAATACTCAAATATATGTATTTATATACCTCTTATGTACAAATATATAAATACATGCAATACGTGGATACATATTTAATTACAGTGTTTGAGAAAAGCGAGAGGGGTATGTTTGAATCGGTGCACCTGGTGTTCGATAGTCATTTTTTTTTTATACTACGGGAGGCATACAAGCATACGGCCCACCTCATGTAAAGCGGTTACCGTAGCTTATTAACGCTTGCGATATATTAAGTATCACTCGCGCGATGCCTCCTCTGCTGCTTACACAGCAATTCCTTAGGAGCTTACTGGTGACCTCACTCACACGCAGGAACACAACAACCCTCTAGGAAGTTGTTCTTTGGCTGCGGTTGTCCGTGAAGTGGAGGTACTTCTCCAGACGGGTTGCTTTGATGCGCCCTACCTCTCCTAAAACATCCAGACCAAGACAAACATACATGTTCATGCACACAAATATTTTGTGTTGTGTGTTGTTGCCACGAGCGTTGGTGTCAAAGTCACGACTGAGCCACCGAGCTCGTCAGTCTCTGCCTACCCCATTGGGAGACAGGTGTGATGATATGTATGTATGTATGTGACATAGAATAATTCAAGTAAGATAATTCAATTCATCATCATCTCCTTCAGTAGTTAATACAAAGAACATTCATCCTTAGATCAAATTGGTTGTATGTTATCAGAAAGTGCTTCCAGGAGTCCTACGAACTGGTGAACTTGTATGAAAAGAGCTATGAGTATTAAGGAAGCGAATGAGTCTAAGGACTGAGTTATGTAGCACTTGATACCCTGTGGAAGACTTACCATGAAGATAGATAGATCATCATTAGAACCATATTTAAACTCATGTACGGTCAAGACACCAGCCGTCCGGGGAATTACCTCCACCTCACAGAAAACTGCACCCAAATAACAACTCCCTGGAGACTAGTTGCATTCTCATAAAAACTCCTAAAGTGCATGTATTCTAGCAACAGGGGTGACAACGCTTTTCTGTATTCCAAGCATTTATAAGTGAAAAAATTATATCAAGTGGTTTTACATCAAGAGGTAGGGAGCATCAAAGCAGTCTGGGGAAGTACCTCCGCCTCACACGAAAACCGCAGCCAAATAACAAGTCTCTAGAGGGTTGTTGTGTTCCTGCGTGTGAGTGAGGTCTCTAGTAAGCTCCGAAGTAGTTGCTGTGTTAGCAGCAGAAGAGGTGGCATCGCGCGACTAATTTATTGCAAGCGTTTATAGGTTTAATTGTAACTGTTTTACATCAGGTGGGCCGTATGCTTGTATGCCTCCCGACGTAGTAGTAGACACTGCCTGTGCTTGGGATCCAGTTTTAAAAATAATTAAGTCACAAACCCAGAGATCTACTCAAAAACGTTCGGACACCGTGAGCGATTTTTGTGTAAATCGGAACGTATATAATTAATTCACCCTTGTCGCTAGATATAATAATTGAATAACCAATGTAAGACAAATGTCACCTTATTCTTCGTGCGATCACGGATGCTGCAAAGCATTCAAAACATCAGGTTCAACAAAGTAAATAAAACACGCGGTACTTCCGTTAAAAATTGTTTAATTCTAAAATGCAAAAGTGAGTGTTATGACTTATGCCTCAAAATATGACTTCATTGATGTGAGATTGTAATGAAAAATGAAATAAGAAGTAGATAAAGTTAAGAATTTCAGCAAAAACCTCTATAATTGAAAGGTCAGAAAGCATATCGCCGGTTTTATAGAGCATAACAACACGAGCTCCCCTATGTTATACCGACGCCATCTTGTCATTTTATTACCCATTTGCTGTATAAAGGTCCACGAGACGATTGCGTGTCTTTCTCAGTAAATAATAATTATACATGTATTTGTCCAATGACAGTCATCAGACAAGTGTACATGAACATATCTGTTTGATTTGGATCTGGATGTTTTAAGTGGGTGGTAATGGGGAAGTACCACCACCTCACAGAAAACCGCAGCAAAATGATAACTCCCTAGTGGGTTGTTGTGTTCTTGCGTGTGACTGATGCCACCAGTAAGCTCCTAAGGAGTTTCTGTATTAGCAGCAGAGGTGGCATCGGGCCAGCGATACTTAATATATTACAAGCGTTCATAGGCTACGGTAAACGCTTCACATCAGGTGTGCATATGCTTGTATGCCTACCGACGTTGTATAAAAAAAAATCTGTCTATATCTTTACGCTAAATCCCTTGCGGGGTAGGCAGAGAGAATCGAGCGCTACATGTCTCGATTCTTACACCTCACTCGCTTCTTTAATATTCATTGGTCTCCTGATGCACGCTCGCCTGTTTTTAGGGCTCTTGGTATCACGTTCTGATAAAAATATGACACAAGAAAGAGAGAATGCAAGAGGAAAGAATGAAGAAACGACGCAAAAGTGTGGAAAAATATAATAGCTGTGGAACACAAACACTCACTTGTCACATCCAGATTGGTCATGAATTATAAGAATTAATGAAGTCAATGCAACACATCATTGTTACGAGTATAACTTGTACTATCGATTACTTGGAACTTCATTCATTCATTCGTTCATTCATTCATGAATAAATAATCAAAACAGATTCATCTAAAAAATACGATTATGTAAAGATGATAATGAATAGCTTTTAATAACTTGAACTAATTTTCGAATCCTCACCTAACTTTGTAAGCATACAAGCCTACGGCCGACCTGATATGAAATGTCGCTTGCGATTTGCACCCCTGCTGTTGATACTAGGAAGAACACAACAACCCTCCAGGGAGTTGTTATTTGGCTACGGATTTCTGTAAGGTAGAGTATTTTCCCTGGCAGGCCACCTTGATGCATGCAATTTGATCTAACCCGCTTTGTGCTTCGCCGCACAAAGCTGGTTAGATCAAATTGCATGTAAATTTGACTTTCGCAAAATAACGCCTGAATCTATTAACCATCTTGATGCACTCAAAACAAACACAAATGTTCTTACTGACAAATTTTTGTGCGGTGTGGGAATCGTATCAATAAGCCTTGGTACCAAAATAGCATAACAGCTAAGCACTCCACCACCGAGTCAATCGTCACCTTGGTTCCTTTTACACGTTAACCAACTATTTGTCCTGTATTCATGCAAATAAACTTGATTGATTGATTGGTTACGTTAAGTATCAAAATCCTTCCGAGTATTCTATCTAAGAAATATAGAGGCCAATTTTTTGAAGTTGATTAAAAATAAACATGAACATTCCAGACACGCGCCAGTCGGAATGTTAAAACATTACTACCTAAGTGTAAAACACAAATAATTCACCAAAAAGAACCCTCTGTTAAACAAAAATAAACTTTATGGGAAGAAAGGAATGGCAGTTATAAGTGGAAATCTATTCAGTATCGAAAACAATTGTAAATCTACACAATAAGGCTGCCAAACAAGTTCTGTAGCTGTGAATAAAACCACAAAACAACGGACTATTCAATGTACAATCTGTGACCAATCTATACTCTATGTTTTATTCAGAAAATTCCAAACTCCTTACAAAACTAATGGGCAAAAAAATCTTCTACAAATAAGTCCGCTTTTCACGCTAAAGTTTAGATTTATAATAACACGATACATTCTAACAAAAGTCCACGTAACTGTAAAAAGAAACACACAGTCCGTTAAAACATTTGCAGCGATAATTTTTACTCTGTGGATAATGTAAAGGAAAAATTTCTTATGTCGAACGCACACGTTGATACTACAGTTCCACTACCTCGTTTTTGAGGCTCTGCAGTGGTGAGGAAATGAGATAGAACATATAAACTTTCTAATGAAAGAAAGAGCTAGAGATATTATTGCACCGGTAGCGAGGAGTGAAAGAGATCAATAATGAGAGGCACGAGGAGTTGAAAAGGGATTTCAGATTAAGGTCGTTGTCGGGGCAAAGATTAGTTTATCGTGGAAATTTCAGATGAGTTAATAGGCTCACATTACCTGATTAGCTTCAAACTTGCGACGTTAATGAATGAATTCTATTCTAGCACATCGGTATGGGAAGTTTTCTCTGCAGAGGGGTTTTGACAATCGTTAACAAACTTTTAAAACGTGGTATTATGTATACAAATTAATATGATTCTTGTAGTCATTTTTACAGTATGATTAATATATACACAAATACTTTAGCTCCACATGCCTACATATTTAAATAATAATAATAAATAAATAATAAAACATTGTCTTCGCAAAGCGTAATGTGACATTACAGTCATTCTTATTGCTTAAGATTACCCTAATTATTTATTGAATGTCACATATTTTTATGACTAAAAATAATCAGCGACGTTATTTATGCTGACAAGAAACTTATATTTATATATTCTATGAGATTTCATAAGTTCCAAAGCATACTATGAACAAATTCTACCTATGCTCATTTGTCTAGTCTACGCAATTATATAGTATTTGGCAGCCAGGCTGGCCGGGCAAGCCGAGCTTACTTCACCCTCAGTCTACAGCTACGAGGCTTGGAGCACGTACGTATTACGTGTCGCCATCGTATCGTGTTCGTATCGTTACGAGATACAAAATAAATCGACGGCATTCTGACGTTCTGTGTTTACAGTGCGCGATTCTGACTTGTGTTAATTGAGAAACTGAAGTGTTTTTGTTCGTTCTGAATTTTGTAACTTGGTGAATTGTGATTTTGGACGTTTATGTGATTGATTACTGACCTGAAAGGATTAAGTGGTTTCGTACGATCCCTTTCGTGACTTCGTCCAGGTTAGTTTTGTTTCTGTAAATTTTTCAACTGGTGTTTCGTGCGTGAAAATTATTAGTTAGCGTTAGTTTACAATATTTCGAATGGTAGATTCTATCTACATGAATAACTGATAGATAACAGTCGTTAATTTATTATTTAGTATGTTTGTAGAATTATTTCATTGCTCATTTTTTCATTTTTTAATGGAAAGACTTGGATAATAAATACTGTCGTAGGACAAAGCATTTCTTATTAAACCCAACGGTTTGTGGCTGGAATGTTTCTTTTTTCAAACATATAAATGGTTGACGCAAAGGTCTTGATGTAAAAGTAATTACCATCTTTCAAAGCCAAGCTTACATGATACAGCCTTCAGCTCAGCGGAATAGATTCTGGCAAAAATGGTGGACATAATCATAAACAGTCACTGATTACACCTATACACCTTGGCGAATAGCCAAATATCAATTCGCCAGAGGATTGTTTCATTCTTTAGTGACCAAGCTCTTAAAGAGAGACTATTAGTAGCGGTGATGGGAAGTTCCGCTGGCAGGTTCCTACCTACCAGGTAGGAACCTGAAAGTACTGACTTATATCAGGTGCCTCATACGTTTAGTTGCACTCAACGTTTTTTAGTAATGTATATAATTTGGAATAATAGGGTAGATAAAAAAGGATAAACTTATTTTTCTGAATAAGCACAGCCGTAGACAGTAAAATAGTCATCAATCTAAATTATAAACTGTAATTTTCTCAGAAATGCTTCACTTTTGCATAACACATCATGGGGTTCAATTGCTGCTGAATGGTTCTTGAATAAAGCCTTAGTAATAAATGTGTTAGGCAAATTTCCGCTAACCTTCCATCAATTTTAATATGTAAACTTTCTATTTATAACTGACTTCAAAAGTAGGAAGTACCATTATCGTCGCGTATGTTCCATTTTTATGTATGTTCACCGATATATCGGGAACAGCTCCACGGTTTTAAATGATTCAAACTGTTTTCTGATAGGACTATTGACTGTCTGTTATGAGTTAGGATTTATATAAATTTGATGAAAATTTAATGAATAGTTATGAAGTACTTGAAAATGCTTTCGAAAATCGACTTTCTTTATGTCTTTGTTTTAATTAAAATCTGAATTTCAATTTATCTTTCATGAATTTTGACGATTTGATAATAAACTGAAATTGTTACTAATAATATATTATATTGCAATAGACGTAAATCCCGAAGATATTGAATTCGCAGTATTAAGGATAAAGCAACGCTGTGAATAGGTGTCGGTAGCAATGAAGTAGATTTCGTGTTTCTGTGACTTCAACTCAAATTGCAATGTTTAATTAAAAATGTCCAAAAACAAGTATGATACGCATACTTGTTAATTAAAATTTGATTTTCTTAATTTACCACGATCGCATTACACGATATAATAAACAGTAAAACATACATGATATTTATATAATGTTATACCTCAGCACTACCATTTCATTCATAATGTACGCATGAATATGTCTTTGCGGGTGTTTGAGACTACCATATACGTGGAAAATTATACATAGGCTACTAATTATATACAGATCTAAGTGTGAGATATATTACGCTATTACAAGAAAATACGGATTCTGCCATATATATCACTTTAAATCACTAATATATATATTCAGAAATATATATATATATATATATATAGATGCAAAGGTTTGTATAAATTTCACTACATAACTGTGAATTAGAAATTGATAGCTCCATGCCGTTGCTATGCGTAGCGAACACACATGTTAGGCATCGTCGCCTATCTATAGATGGGTTAATTTATCACGAGTACAGGTACGAGTATTTTATTGGGATGCATTAAAAGTACCTGCCTATGTAGATAGTCACCTACCTGCGTAGTTCCAGGACAGAAACTAATAAACCATTTGACTGAGCATGAAGGCTCACAAAAATGTTGTGTTTTAGCGCGTAAATATCTCAGCAGTATATTTTCTCATTCGTAAGAAGGTCGGATACCATCTGAACAATGAGATTTTTTTTTAAACAATAAGCCGATAAGTGCCGCGACATTGATCCGCGAACTAGCCGATAAGAGCTGCGCGTTCCACTTTTCCCCGCGACCTGTATCGGTGAACTGAGTTAATACGTAATTTCAGTCTCATCGGCTCTCCATTGATTATTTCCTTCGTGTTCTAGGCCCACGAATCATTAATTTGTAGAATGGCCTCTCTTCGAATGGCTTCCCGAAAGACTCACTAAGACGTTGTATTCCTTTTTCCCTTCACAAGTTCGTTTCTTAATTAATTATGGTTAAAGAAGACAAAATATTCTCTCAAGAGTCATTATCGTCTAAAATAGAAGATTAGTAGTCAATTATTGAATAAAAATACTACTTCTAATCATAACTGTTTAGAAAGAATAATCATACACACATAATATAATGATTATTGAACTTGTATTGTTTTATTGTATTCTATTGTGTATCAGAATAACTTGGGAGCGATTAAAAAGCAAACCAACTATTAATAAATATTAAATGGCCTGTTCATAAAGAAAGAGCGAACGACTTGAATCTTAAGATTTTAGTAAAGTTTAACAATTTGGCATCTTTTTTAGATTATAGATGTTTTTTCCGGAGTAGTACGAGTACATTCAAAGGAAAACAATCGATTATTTGTTGCAACTTTTACTCAGCTATATTACAAATCTCTATCCAAATTTTATCATAATCATAAAGTATCTTCCAGTTTACGTCTGAGGCATTAACACTACATAATATGCGTCCATACTTTGGTATATTTTAAAAAAGAAATACAATTGTTCTATTATACAGATAAATAAACTTTCTAGCGATCATATACATACATTATTTATAAGTTATATAGCTAAAACTTCCCTATGTATTATGTATACAAAACCATTCAAATGAAGACATTCCGATAGAAAGGTAATTTAAATATTCATCACGGTATCTGGCGACAAGAATAATCTCACAGCAACCCCTTTTTGGGGGATTAAGGGATGCTGAATGATTTTATGACTGTTCCAAACGCTTAATTCAGTAAAATCCTATTCCATCGGAGTAATAATTCCATTGTTTGCAGACTATTATATAAAGTGTTAATGAAAGTCACAACGAAAGTATTTACTTTGTAAAATAACACAAAATTTATTATTTCGTGTTACTTTACATAATAATAATACTTTCGTTGTGACTTTAATTAACACTTTATGTAATTCAGAAGTGCAGAACTGCACTTTATATCATAATCTTAGAAATTAACAAAATAATATATTGTTATTCACGTAACTTAATCAATAAATTCTGATAATGTACTCTGATAATTACTTTAAGTCAACCATTAATCGTGTTAATTGACTAAATGTATTTAGCTTCTGTCTCTCATAAATTGATGCCTTACACTACAATTACGGAAACTACTTCCATAAAGTCATATATATTGGGAATGACAAAAACAGAAAGGCATGTTTTATTGGATCGTTTTGTATTAATTAACAACCGATTATTAAAAGAAATAAATTATTTAAAACAAATATTTCTACTATGGCAGGATGCATACAAGCATTCCACCTGGTTAGCGGTTAACGTTAGCCTACAAACGCTTGCAATATATTGAGTATCGTTTGCGCGATGCCACCTCTGGGTAACACAGCAACTCCTTAGGAACGGGATCCCTTCGTTTCGCATAAGGTTTTTTTTTCAAATATATTTTAGCATAAATGTTCTGGCATATTTTTTTGTATAATAATACTTAGGCATAATTGTACATAATTACCTTTTGGGCTAATTTGTTTTGGCATATAATTTTAATTCGTATAATGTTACTAGGCATAATGATTATTAGCCTAATATTATTTGTGTAATGTAGTGCATTAATAGGTTAAGGTGCGGCGGAGGTGGCCCATGGGCCACTTCTAAGTCGACACTATGTTTTAGATACGTATAACAAAACTTATCTTTTCTCTAAGTACTTTATCATAATGCGTATGCCCATAAAAATATGATTTAATGTCATTCTGAATAAGCTGTTATGCGTAAATATCATTAGAATAAACAAAATATGCCATGTTATAACATGTATTAAAATTTTATGCAAATGGATAGGTAACCCTTTGGAACTTACTGGTGAGCTCGATCACACGTTACACAGATACACAATCCAGGGAGTTGTTATTTAGCTGCAGTTTTCTGTGAGGTGGTGGTACTTCTCCAGACGCTGCTTTCTGTTGATCTTGGTTTGGGTGTTTTTGAGAAAAGTAAGGCACCTTTCTTAAAACCACCCAGCCCAAGATCACCACACATGCGCACAAATGTCCCGTGTGGGAGTCGAACTCACGAGTGTTGATGCCAATGTAGCTATACTTACCACTGCTCCACCGAGCTCCGAAAATTATGTGTGATATTATAAATTATTGGTAAGGAATAGGTATATATTACTCAGAACTTCTCAACGAGTACTGTATTTAACATGATACATATACATAATATGTAATGATTTAAAATATTGTTTCATTAAATTACATACTTTGGGAATACTAGGAGCATAAGTGTCAATACTCTTAGAAGAGCCTCCTCTCGACCTCGGTGTTCAAGTGGTAACCAATAGCTACTTGGACACCTAGGGTCTCGGATTCTATTCTAGTGTAAGATAGAGATTTGTCTGAATAAACATATATGATTATTTTGATTTTGATATTTTTCATGAATTATAAATATATTTTTTTTTTTTATTTTTTTTTTATTTATTTATTGTTAGGAAGACCAACAGCTACAGGTGACATAATAAGTAACAATATTAGTTGCTAATGGAGCCAATTACAGGTCCTCACAGATAGAACTTGAATGGTTATAAAGGAAACTTGAACACAAATAACACGCTATTACAATAAGATGTCGTGTCACAACATGGTCGATTTCATCTATATGAATATAAAACAGTATTTATATAAAACTAAATAATAATAATAAAAAATAAAAAAGGGAGACCTCATACAATTACATAATTAAAATTAAAAAGATATCGTTGTGATGTGGCTTTATGTTACTGGAGCAAATGATGATAAAGCAAGTGCTTCGCTCTGGTTATGCTTGTAGCGAATAAATCAATGTCAACAGTTTTAGATATTTTATTAAATTTTTTGCCTGCGCGCAAGTAACTATAGTAAGTATATACCTATAATATATTTTGATGGCTTGCGCAGTGATTAGTAACGCTATTTTGACACTAATGATCGTGGGGTCGATTCCCATAAAAACAAACATATAACAGTTTTACATCAGGTGACATGTATGCTTGTTGCCTCCCGAAGTTATATAAAGAAAATAAGTACGAAACAAAAGTATGTATATTAGTTATATAGTACAAATAGTACAAGCTATATTTAGTTTAAATTTGACTAGAATTTAAGACAAATAAATTCTACGTACCCTCTCATCCCCACAGCTAACTCGGGGGTTTTTATGAGTAGAAACCATTAATGGGCAAAAACATATTCAGAGAAACTTCGATATTGTAGGTATTATGATGATATACTTATACGTCTATTCTTATATTTATTATACATTTTAAGAGAGGTAGGGCGCATCTACTTTTTCGGCAGTTAAAAATGACTTTTGTTGGCCGTGTGTAAAGAAGCGTTGTCATGATGCAGGAGAACGCGGCTTTTTGTCGTCTTTCGCGAACTTTTTCTAACCCTCTGGGTAAACAAATGGTAGAATACCACTCGGCATTAACACTCTTTTGATCTTCAAGTAGAATTGTGCAGATGGGACCCGTAGCTGAGAAAAAAAACGCGATCATTTTTTTACCAATGTTTCTCGCCTGCCTCACTTTTGTTGGCCTGTTCTCATTTTCAAACACCCATTCACAAGATTGCTTTTTTTGTTTTTTCGGGTTCAAAACAATAAATCCACGTTTCGTCTCCTGTGACAATGTCATAAACAGCATTAGAATGTCCGTGGTCGTACTTCAGTAGCATCTGTGGGCACCATTCCACGCGAGCCCGCCTTCTGCTCCGCTGTCAGTTCATGAGGGATCCAACGACAACAAAGTTTCCGAACTTTCAATTCTTCGTGTAAAATTTTCTGAATTTGGCTCATACCAATCCCCAATAGTTCTCGAATTGTCTCATAGGTAATTCGCGGGTTTTCTTCAATTAACCGCTTAACAGTAGCCACATTATTTACGTTGACGGCAGTTGAAGGCCGAAAAAACAATTGACAAATGATATCCCGCCAATTGTTTTTTTTATTACTAGTAGTAGGTTGCAACGTTTCAAAAAATATAACATTCGAAATTCAAATAGTTCCGATTAGCTAGAAGTGCAAAACTTTTAGTGTGCCCCATGTATAATATCATATATGTTATCATAGATTCCTAATATTTCTCTTTATATGTTTAAATTATATTACGGCATGCTTATTTGCCTACGACGTAGGTATAAAACTAAAGCACTATTCTTTTTATTGGTAATTGAATTCAACAAACCACTATAATAAAACGTTTCGTTGGATTACTCAAACAACATAACTCTACTAACTAACACTACTAACACAACAATATACTATAAGTAACTTACATATTTTTTTGAATTGAGGAAGCAAGTAAGTTCTTGTAAATATTACCATATGCCGTAAGTTCCATCTGCCAACGCGTGAGTTATGTTTCACAAACCTATTTCCCTCTGTATCATAAAAATTCTATTCCATACCTTCAAACAAACACCGCCCTTTACAGGCTTTCCACGCGCTTCCCCATTCATTAACATAAGCTCAACAGTTCCCCCAAAATATTTCGCAAGTCATATTGGGAAATTATCTTACAGCGCTGTAATTTTGTTAATGTAACAAACATTGTCACAATGTTGTGTTTTTACTGTGTTGCATTCCGGTATTGCATAGATTCTGTTTTTACTTAGCTGGTGAGTTCGATTTCAATACAGAATAAACATTTGTGTGTATGTTAATGTTGTCTTAGTCTAAAAAAAAATATTTCCACACACTTTTGGCAAAGAGCACTTAGCTCGAGGCCCGTACGCACCTACTACCACAGTGGCACGAACCCCTGACTGACTGACTGGGTGTTTTGTGAGAAATATGTCGCATTAAAGCAAGTCTGGGGAAATACACACCATCTCACAAAAACATCAGACAAATAATTGCACGGAAGGCTGTTCCTGTGAGTGAGTGATGGAACCTGTAAACTCGTAAGGAGTTACAGAGTTGTATGTGAACAACAGAGATAGCATCACGAGTGATACTTAATGTATTATAACCGTTCGTAAGCAACGGTGATCACTTTACGTCAGAAAACCGTACTTTTTAGGGTTCCGTACCCAAAAGGTAAAACGGAACCCTATTACTGAGACTCCGCTGTCCGTCCGTCCGTCTGTCACCAGGCTGTATCTCATGAACCGTGATAGCTAGACAGTTGAAATTTTCACAGATGATGCAATGCTGTTGCCGCTATAACAACAAGTACTAAAAAATAGAATAAAATAAATATTTTTGGGGCTCCCATACAACAAACGTGATTTTTTGCTCGTTTTTGCTCGATATTGATAACGGCAACAGGTAGGCGCTTGAAATATTCACAGAATATTTAGTTGTATATTCAATTTAAAAATAAATAATTAAATTAAAATAAAACAAATATTTAAGGGGGGCTCCCATATAACAAACGTGATTTTTTTGCCGTTTTTATAGATAATGGTATGGAACCCTTCGTGCGCGAGTCCGACTCGCACTTGGCCGATTTGTTTTATGTAAAACTTAAATCATCTGTAAACCAGTTGAAGTATTAAGTATTATCACGCCAAAACCCTCGTGGGGTAGGCGAAGAAAATGAAGCCCCATATGATGGCTTCTGATAACACCTTCTGATGAAACAACTAATTTGTTTATGGTATGTGGGTCTTGGCCTTCCTTGGCTCCCACATCCTTCCACATAGTACAACTGTTTTATAATTACGTTCCTAAGGGAACTAACGGAGCGTACTGATTTACAACTTGATCAGTAATTGTCCAGTGGAAACGTTGTAAAGAACAGGGACTTATTATACAATGGACCCTAGTTCGAATGGAAGCATCTATCTATCTATAAACTCACGCCAAATCCGTTGCGGGGTAGGCAGAGAGTAATGTATGTGAGCATAATGTAAAAAAAAGAAATAAAGCAGAATGTAAGCATATACCACTAAATTCGTGTTTTCTTTATATTTATGTACACATTTGTAATTTTCACTACTCGGTGGTGAAGGAAAGCATCGTAAGGACTAACACGGCCAAGAAAATATATTTCGAAAGTCGTATCACCTAATCAAAGAAATTTCTTTCTAGGCTGTATGGGTCTGACGGCAGTTACTTTATGTAAAAATAAGTGCCGTCGCTAAATCCTTAGACATCAGACCCCGCCAATCCTAATGGATTAGGAAACGCTAGGAAGAACTCCCTTTCAAACCAGCTCTGATTTCCATCATCATTACTAACGCTGTTTAAAAACGTAAGGGAGCAACTTTTGCGCAATGCTCGCAATTCGCTCGCGTTTATCCTAATTTCAAGCTCTATGTGTCATCTATAAAATATTATACACGATTTATAAAAAAATTGTTAAATTGTGTACCTACTTATTCTAAAATATTTTATGCATTCACTATTTTTTTTCTACTAAGGTGACAATCAAGCGTACGGCCTGCTTGGTGGTAAGCAGTTACCGTAGCCTATGCAACACCAGAGGTGTCACTCATGCCGACCCTGAAAAAACCTCTTCAGATTTTTCTTGCAGAAAGAACCCCATGCAATAAATGAGGACATTGATTATATTCCAAGTCTTGAAAATACGCCCAAAAAATCTCTATCCTTTGAAAATTGGATCGGTTTTTAAGGAAACGTAAATATTGGTAAGCGAAAACGAATTCCATTGCGGCTTACGCATGTTGTGGAGCGTGTAAGGAATGTTGATCGCCATTTTAGCTTCGAGAATTTTCCTCGAGAAAAGACACGGGGTTTTCGATTTTGGGTGACCTCTTGATAAAGTAGGACAGTTTCCAGGCTTGTATTTGAATCAGATGGTCTTATATCATTCGTGGTGAAAAACCAATATCGCCAAAATCCACTTCAGCGCTCTCTTTCTTAACAATTTGTAACCAAATAAAATATTAATTGCACATTGACATGATATTAAATGTCTCACAGTGTTGCCGATAGATGGTGCTATATTTGAGGAGGTATAATGTTTATGCTTGACATTTGACTTGTCTGTAATTCATTCCATAAACATTGCTGCTCCTACTTGAACGAAAGTTTTAATTTTACTGCAGAACATCGTCAACCATCCGGTCTTCCGAGCATTTCTTGGAAAGGTAGGGCGCATCAAAGCAGCCCGTCTGGGGAAGTACCTCCAGATGACAGAAAAACCGCAGCCAACTAACAACTCCCTAGAGGGTTGTTGTGTTCCTGCGTGTGAGTGAGGTCACCAGTAAACTCGTAAGGAGTTGCTGTGTAAGCAGCAGAGGAGGCATCACGCGAGTCATACTTAATATATTAGAAGCGTTCATAGGCTTGGGTAACCGCATTACATCAGGTGGGGCGTATGCTTGTATGCCTCCCGCCGTTCTATCATCTATTTTTGAACTTTTTAAGTTCGCTGTTTTTAAACCTATTTCTCGCGTACGCATTTTCCTTCAACCGAGCAGCTAATAGTCGTGACAAATCAAATGACATTTCAGGATGCACTATAGAAGGCAATCATGATATGAAAAAGAGCGGTGTTCTGAAATAGAGTGTCGGTGTTAAGGTAAGAGAAGGCATTCTAAGTTGGTACATATATGTACTCGTAGAAATAATACAGGAGGAAATGACGAAACATATAAAATATGCCGGGCACAGTTTGGTCGAACAAGTACTTTTAACTCAATATAGTATTCAGCTAAATTGTGTACGCAGATATTAACGTACGAAATAGATTAAAACTCATACGAATACATTCTAAAATATTTATAGCGCGCTTTATGTATGACACCTTGTAACCATCATTAAGTTTTTTTTATGTTATGTTGAATTATCGCGGTCGAAATGCGAGCGCTACGCAAAATTTGTGGCGTAAGGCTTGTAGAAGATACTTATCAAGTATTACATTAAAGCCACGTGTCTGTATGCAACCAGTCGCACAAAAAAGCGATTGCACCGCGCCGGATCGCGCTTACTTTTCGGGCGACAGATTGCATACAAACACTATTACAAAAAATCCCATCACTGATCACTGCCGCTTTCCCGCTTTTTCCGGACGTAGGCTTTAAAAAAGGAAGGAGGACAACTGCTGAGCTATTTAAAAACTATATTGATGTCGACTGTACACTTAACTACAGATATCAGTGAGTGCAGTGAATAAATACATACGGTCATGAGACATCATTAATTTTGGGGGTGACAAAGTGCGAGCATGCATTGCGTATACGCTACGATAGCCATTTTTCAACAAATTCACAAAAAACTGTAAAGTATAGATCATTCGGGGAATAGTTTATGCCTTCAAGTGATAAATAAGTGAATGCACTGCCTACCATAAGGTAAAGAAGTAGTTACCGATGCCTTGCTCGCAATAGCATCGGTAACTGCTTCAGAGGCATCGTTTTTCTATGTATTTTCCCAAGATAATACACGCGACGAACATAGAACACATTTTTAAAGGTCGGGTAAAATATCTACATTACTCTGGAGTGTGAGTTTGTAAAGATTTATGTTACTATAAGCAACAGACGTTGTCTTGCTCGAAAAAAAAATATCCTAGATCCCGATTGCAATGTCATCTACCGCCTTCATTTGTGAATCTAATCCTGGGACTTACTCAACTAAAAACAAAAAATCTTCTAAATCACAAGCTTAATTGTTTGTTGCCACCAAACTTCACCATAGACACTTATTACATGGACTGCGCTAGCACCCCTCGTTCCGTTGTGGTGATGAAAGCCCCGTTATACTTGTGTCTGAAATAGAGCATACTTTGAGTGAAGTATCCGACTGGGGGCGGTTGAACTTGGTTCAATTCAACCCTACCATGACACAAGCCTGTGCGTTCACCGCTAAGAAAACCTTATGTGCTGTGGTCCCCCAATTCCAGAAAACGCCACTAATTATTACCAAGAGTATTGGGATTCTGAGTGTCGACATCTCCAGCGAAGTTCAGTACCGCAGTCACTTGGAAAAGAAGGTCAAGTTGACGTCAAAGAAACTGGTATGCTCAACAAAGCTTCGGCCCGGGGTAAAGACTTGTTTTATATAAATCCCAAGTCAGACGAGAGAGTAGTTACCTCTGGTTACCAGCTAGGACCTTGTGACTCGGTGCAAAGACGCGCTGTGATAATCGTCGATAATCCTAAACTCGCACACGGTATTTAGCCCTTGACTATAAGGAGAGATTTCTCCTTTACGTGTTCTACCGATTGTAAAATGCATTGCGTTCTGAGGAGTAGTTCGATATGATGTCAACACCTTCGTTTTACAACCGCACAGCTTGCCGATGGCGGGAAGTTCACCCTCACACGCTGGAACCGCAATGGTTCTGTGCGGTTCGAGAAAAGTTTTCTTTCAAGATCTCGCAAGTTGTAGAATGAACTCTATGAATGAATGAGTAGACAACGCGCGAGTGATACCTAATGTATTACAAGCGTTCATAGGCTACGGCAACCGCTTTGCACCAGGTGGCCGTATGCATATATATCTGCCAACGTTGTATTAAAAAAAAGGAGGTCTGGTTTTCCCTCTGGGTTATGGAGGTTTAATGGCAGTTGCTCTATGTAAAAATCAGTATCTTGGCCAAATCTTTAGGCTTAGTTAACGGACCCCGGCAATCCTAATGGATTAGGAAACGGGATAACTCTAAGAAGAAGAATATCTTTACTTATCTTTCATCATTTACGAATATATATATGTCGCAGAGGTAGCAACACCATATTGAGAAGCCCGGAAGAAATCAATCCCCGTGATGCTAGTTTCAATAATAACGGATCAAAATGTCAAGCCGGCGCTTGGGTGGAATCGATATCGTTGGATTGGCAACACCGGTTGTGTTTGTTATGGTTTGCTCGAAATGTCGATTGTTGTCAGTTGTCAAAAACGTCAAGATGAGATACCGTCATTGGAAGCGCATTACGAATCGAGCAATGGAGCCAATCGCACGTGTCGCGTCCACCGCATTTTGAATCCGTTGTAATCTACGATCTGAGCATAACTTTTGTTACGATTATTATTGTAATGGACTGATTAAATATTGAGAAGATTAACTACGCTGGTATTTCGCTTTATTCGCCATGAACAACGAGCCACCTGACGACCATTACATCCACGTTCCGTCATCAGATGTGGGATGTAACCCAACCGCCCCGATAAGGAAAAATGGAAATAGTGATGAAGAAAAATGGCGTCTTTTACTGGAGCAGCAAAACCAGAATCTTTTATCATTGGTTCAAGCGATAAAATGACCATCGACTAGCATTGACATTCAGCTGTCCAAATTCGATCTTGACAAAGGAAATGTGGACGCGCGTGCATGGATCAATACCACGGATATGTGTGTACCGGATCAGCAACTGAGTGGTGTTCCGCTGATGTTTGCTTTGAGCCGTGCGCTGAAGGGACAAGCTGCTACTTGGCTATCTCAAGTATCTTTCCATGGCATGTGTTGGAGTGACTTCGAGGACCTTTTCATATCAAGCAGTTATCTGCTTCCACTGCCGGGGAACAAGCCTCTATGCATCCAGCGGCCCCAATCGACATGACCAGGGTGGAGCCAGCGGTATCAACGGCACCCGAGCTACGGCGGAGAAATGAGTGGGTATGTGCAGCATCAGCGCCCCTGCTGGGATAATGCGACACTCTGGTGAGCAGTACCTATTCTATTATGATTCTGGAGCCGAATGCTCGCTTGTAAAGGAGATGTAATGACACTGTAACTTTGACTGTTATTGGACAGACGTCAGTTAATAGCACTATTCAAATTTTGACTACTGTTGAAATAGATGACGCTCAGTTAGAAATCCTCTTTCACGTACTGCCTGACTCTTACTTACGATATGACATTCTAGTAGGCCGCGAACTATTAAAACAAGGTCTAGCAGTTCATGTGACTCCTGATAAGTTACAGTTTACTATTGTTGTTTGCGCATGTGATGTTTCAAATGCTCGAATATTGACATAAATGCTGACTATGATAAAACACGTTTTGACAGACAAAAGCTAAATTTGTTAACTTTAAAGTTGGAGATTTTGTATTATTGAAAAATGAATAGCGAAACCAAACGAAACTCGGTTCTAAGTACAAAGGCCCCTATAGCGTCATTGAGGTGCTTGAAGGAGACCGTCACATTTAGAGGCTTTGAGTGGTGACCGTACCTACAAGTACGCTCATGATTGCTTGTGAAAAATGCCTAATGATTGCCCTCAATTAGATGAGGATGATAACAGATCGAAGACTATTGAGCAATAATGTTGTTTAGAATTTTAAGAGTTCTGGTTTCATGCAAATTGTGAAAGTATCCGCCGGATGGAGGCGATGGCTTTTTTGAGAGTATCCGCCGGATGGAGGCGATGGTTTTTTGAAAGTATCCGCCGGATGGAGGCGATGGCTTTTTTGAGAGTATACGCCGGATGGAGGCGGTGATTCTGAGAGTATTCGCCGGAGGGAGGCGATGATTTTGAGAGTATCCGCCGGATGGAGGCGATGATTTTGAGAGTATCCGCCGGATGGAGGCGATGATTTCATGATAGTAGAATCCAGTAAAAATGTTGAATTAACTTTAAACTAAATGTTGGCAGATAATTGCACAATGGTCTCGATTGTGAATTATAACTTAAAGCTAAGTGAAAATTTTACTGTTACTGGTTAATTGAAAAAAAAAAATGAATGTTGACTAAAGCCAGTCTTAGTCAGGGTTGGCCGAGCTGGAGTAAGATCTGTTTCTGCTTAGATTTTTGGTTACAGATTACGCACACGAGGACGTGTGATGCATCAGAATGGCCGTGTCGCAGAGGTAGCAACACCATATTGAGAAGCCCGGAAGAAATCAATCCCCGTGATGCTAGTTTCAATAATAACGGATCAAAATGTCAAGCCGGCGCTTGGGTGGAATCGATATCGTTGGATTGGCAACACCGGTTGTGTTTGTTATGGTTTGCTCGAAATGTCGATTGTTGTCAGTTGTCAAAAACGTCAAGATGAGATACCGTCATTGGAAGCGCATTACGAATCGAGCAATGGAGCCAATCGCACGTGTCGCGTCCACCGCATTTTGAATCCGTTGTAATCTACGATCTGAGCATAACTTTTGTTACGATTATTATTGTAATGGACTGATTAAATATTGAGAAGATTAACTACGCTGGTATTTCGCTTTATTCGCCATGAACAACGAGCCACCTGACGACCATTACATCCACGTTCCGTCATATATATATATATATATGTTTTAAGGCGAAACGCAATAATGATGAATCATGGCTTTCATATAAAGGCATTCTATGAAACAAAATGGTATTTTCGAAGAATCACCACTTTTGTTTCTGGGTATTTTTTATACTTTCATTGTTATCGCATTTGCATTGGAAAATGCTGTGTCATTATTTCAAGTAATCTAAAGAAGTGTCCAAGAATCCAGTCAAGTACAATTTAAACACGCGCAATGCGATTTTTTTATACAACATCGCGAGAATGTCATATATACCGCCCTACATTTATACTAGCCTATGTAGGTTGCACTTGCAAGAAACCTCTGCTGCCAATTCAGGAACTCCTTAAGAGCTTATTGGTAAACTCACTCACTTGCACGAACATTACAACTTTCTCATTAGTACAACTAATTTGGCTGTGGTTTTCTGCGAGCTAGGAGGTACTTACGCAGTAGGCTTACAGTGCTTTGATAAATCGTATATATATATTTTATTATACGACCAGCTCGTGGGTTCGATTCCCACACAAGTCAAACATTTGTGCGCATGAACATGTCTGTTTGTCTTGGTCTGGAAGTTTTAAGAGAGGTAGGACGCATCAAAGCAGCCCGCATGGGGAAGTACGTACACTTCACAGAAAACCGCAGTCAAATAACAACTCTCTAGAGGGTTGTTGTGTTCCTGCGTGTGAGTGAAGTCACCAGTAAGCTCCCAAGGAGTTGCTGTGTAAGCAGCAGAGGAGGCATCGCGCGAGTGATAATTAATATATCGCAAGCGTTAATAGGCTATGGTACCCACATCAGGTGGGCCGTATGGTTGCATGCCTCCCGACGTAGTATAAAAAAAAAGCAGCCCGTCTGAGGAAGTACCTCCAACTCACAGAAATATGCACCCAAATAATAAATTCCTGAGGGTTGTTGTGTTCCTGCGAGTGAGTGAAGTCACCAGTAAGCTTTTAAGGAGTCTATGACACAAAGGTTGCATCGCGCGTGTGATGCTTAATGTGTCGCAAGTGTTTATAGGCTACGGTAACTGCTTTACATCAGGTGGGCCGTATGCGCAAATTATTGAAAATAAAGTCTAAAAGTTGCTAGCCAGACTCTCGAATCTCGACCGGACCACCGAACTCATCAAGGCCGTTAAAGATAGAACTGTCGCTAAGTTATCCCACGATGTCTCCAAGTTACCAACTTAATACATATTTTATGAGCAAACAATCTCACTTTAAAATCGGAATAAATCGCTCCTAGAATTTTTAAACAGGTATTCGTTGCGGGAGGCTGAATGCATAAATATGCCGCTAGAGCGGCGCCACTGACGTGTTACTTGAATTCGTTTATTTTAGTTACTTTATTAACAATAAATAACTTAAAATACTAAATCTATATAAATAGAAATATGTACTATACAGTTAAAAAAACTTAGCACTACTTTCATCAACATAGGTTGTTATATCATTATTCTGGGAGATTACTACGCGAAACAAAACGCTATCGTCTCTCTAATTTGCTGTGCCCGATAAGGGTCTACAATGTGTAGTATGCCTTTATATTATTATATGTGTTTCCTTGCCTTTGTGGAATGCAAATAAAAATTTAAATTCAATTGTAAATGAGTGAATTGCGAAGCTAGATGAATTGGCAGTGGGCAGGACAC
Source organism: Pyralis farinalis (assembly GCA_947507595.1). Classification (NCBI taxonomy): domain Eukaryota; kingdom Metazoa; phylum Arthropoda; class Insecta; order Lepidoptera; family Pyralidae; genus Pyralis; species Pyralis farinalis. The sequence continues at coordinate 8,569,339 of OX382260.1, forward strand.
ATGGCTCGGAGAACCGATGGCCGTTGGGGAAGAAAGGTTATGAAGATCGCAGCGGCCGATGGATGCAAGCGGCATATGATCGATGTGGATGTCCTTCGGCAGAAATGATGATGGTGATGATGCGTGATATTGGCAAGGCCGCCCTAGATTGGCACTTATAGATTAAATAGATGTTGTACTGAAAAAGGGCCAAATCAAAAGCATCCAAAACCGAAGAGTATGCATGCATGAAGAGACTGATGAGTGTGGAAGAAGCGAGAGAGGTATATTTAGATCGGTGCACTTTTTATTAATGATTATGGTTGAATTTCTCTCAAGACATCTGGACAAACTCTATCCATGATAAATGAGCATCCGAGGAGAGAGAACTGGTGCGCTATGGCACGGCTTGTGTTCTACAGGCACCAGCCTTTTTCATGTTAATTTAGCTCTGATTGTTTAAGTTAATCTTTATTGCATATGAAAATAAAGGTGTGTTAATAGAGGTGGGGCACATCAAAGGAGCCAGACTGTTGAAATACTTCCAATTTGAAAAGTGGTTACGATTGACTATCAACGCTTGCAATGCAGGAATTGCAAACGTCCAAAAACTGTGATAACTTGGTAACATCTGGCAGGACGTATATTTACCACTTGTATGTATGTATATCATCACGCCAGGTCACATGCGGGGTAGGCAGAGAGGACCGAGAGCCATGAGACGCGATCCTTACACACCTCACTCACTTCTTTAACATTCATAGCTCTTATCATGCACTCTCGCTGGTTCCTAGGACTCCTTACATCACCTTCTGGATAAACACGACCAATTTCGCCCACATTCGCATTCTATAACTGTTCCGTCATTATTTCAAGGTAAATTCTTTCAATATATCCGAACTAATGAAGCATACCTTTTCTTATCTTAACAACGACACTCTCATACAGACGAACTATCTTTAGTTATGATATGACGATGACCGATACAAATTTTGCGCAACGCTCGCATCTCGACCGCGTTTATCCTACTTTCGCGTTCTCTCTGCCACGTTTACCACTTAAGGGGTAAAAAAAAAAGAAATTTTTAGTCGACTGTACATGCCCAATAGTTTAACTCTTAACTCCAAGAAAGTAATCGCCCCTTTTAACCCCTCTTCGCATTTTCAGGGGCTTATTAGCAAAGTCGTTAGTGTAATTGTTATGTTGTTTCATTATTCGGAAATGGGGCAATAAATAGTGGGTAGGATAAAAAAGTTTTATTGTAACTAAGTAAGAAAGTTGAAAGTGCAAAAATGATGAGGCATTAATTTTATTTCTTGTATACAACGTCGTAGGTATACAATTATACGACTCACCTGATGTAAAGCGATTACGCCTCATTCGCGCGATGCCACCTCTGCTGCTAACACAATTACTCTCTCGGAATCAAACCTCCATGGAGTTGTTATTTGACTGCGGTTTTCTTTGAAAGGAAAAAATCTAAAAAATCGGACCAAGAACCCAACTTAGGAAGAAGTACCCCTACCTCAGTGAAAACTAAAGGCATGTAACAAATTGTTGAAGGGTTGTTATGTTACTATGAGTGAGTGAAGTTCTCAGCTCCCAAGGAGTCGCTGTGCTAGCAGCAGTAATGCCCATGGATTTGGTTGGATTCTGTTCCTCAGACAAACCTGGTAGGGCTTGTTCTTTCCCTAGCGGTACGGCTTTAAACAGTGGACCAGGCCAATAGTTACAACCCATGGTTTTGCACCCTAGCAAAAAAAAACAGGAATAATTGCATTAGTCTTTACTGTTTCTTCTACCATTTGATAGGCACGCGCGCGAGGATATAGATCCAAAATCAAAAACCGCTCCAGGAGACATCAGTCTCAATGCCTACCGAGACCTGCTCATGGATATATTGTTCCATCTATGAACAGGTCGCGGCAGGCATTGAGACCATTGCGAATGTGTCGGAAATTAGGCTATTGCAATGATATCCGGCAGGAGTATTTACTAGACTAGAGGCAATTACCTCCACCTCATAGAACACCGTAGCTAAATAACAATTTCCTAGAAGATTTTTGTATTTCTGCGTGTGAATGAAGTCACCAGTAAGCTCACAAGGTGATATGTGTTAGCAGAATCGGTGGCATCGCGCGAGTGATACTTATTGTATTACAAGCAGTATGCTTATATGTCCCTAAAAAAAACGCTTCTACCTCTAAAAAAACATAATATCTTCCGAATTTTGACTACAGAATGAGGTTCTTCCAAAAGACGTATAGAGATTATTATAGGATCTAGGCTAGTGTTGCAAATTTCTACAGACTATGGTACATACTTACCATCAGGCAGGCTGTAAGCTAACATACAGGTATATAGTGGTATAAAATAAACAAAAAACAAAGCAACACTTTGGCCATGTCGGACTATTCGTGTTTACGTCAGACAAACAAAACTCTACAAACAATCTCTCCTACAGTCTAGTCAAAGCTTGTAAAAGCTTGTAATTATCTGTAATTATATACCTGATGTTTACTCATGGCTTTCACCATACACATGTAATTAGCCCGATTTTTTAACATAAATCTACACAACAACCTGTATTTTCGCCCGAAATCGATTCAACCTTAGTCTTTTTAAAACAAACCACGTCCTGACCCCCTTTTCATTATCAGGGCTTCACTCAAATACTTTTTACTCACTAATAACAGTTATCTGCTTTTACACACACATTATTACAACGAAGACTCAACTGGTTATAAAACCCTGCCACAGCAGTATACAAACAGTATTTCAACTATAGAGAGAGATAAACAGTATGTCAACTAAATTTGGTCTTATTTATGTTTCACCGAAATCTCAGGAAAGACTCGCCATATTAGGTATTTCTAATGATATCCGGTTAAAGTAGATCCGAATTTTGGTCTCTTACAAATTTGGTAACCTTAGGAACCGGCGAGCGTGCATGAAAAGAGCTATGAATGTGAAAGAAGCGAGTGAAGTGTGTAAGGACCGCGTCTTATGGCGCTCGGTTCTCTCTGCCTACCCCGCAAGGGACCTGGCGTGAAGATATACATACATACAAAATTGGTGAAGATTTGGTAAATATTCAAATAGATTAGAAAAGAAATATACATAACCGACTTTCTTTGTGTACGTTTTTGTTTCTTTCTTTTTTTCACTTTTTTTTTATACTACGTCGGGAGGCATATAAGCATACGGCCCACCTGATGTAAAGCGGGTACCGTAGCCTATTAACGCTTGCGATATATTAAGTGTCACTCGCGCGATGCCTCCTCTGCTGCTTACACACCAACTCCTTAGGAGCTTACTGGTGACCTCACTCACACGTAGGAACAAAACAATCCTCTAGGGAGCTCTTATTTGACTGCGGTTTTCTGTGAGGTGGAGGTACTTCCCCAGACGAGCTGCTTCGATGCGCTCTTAAAACATCCAGACCAAGACAAACAGACATGTTCATGCACACAAATGTTTGCCTTGTGTGGGAATCGAACCCACGAGCGTTGGTGTCAAAGTCGCGTCATTCACGACTGAGCCACCGAGCTCGTCACCTGTGTTCCGTGAAGCATTTCAAATAGTCGTATATATGACTAAGATAAAACAAATCTTTATTTGTGCACTTAGAGAACTTAAAGTCTTACATTAAAACATTCAGTCCCCTTTATTATTGTGTTTATTTTTTCATCTGCTAGTAAGTTTTGAAATTAGTACGAATTAAAAATATCCTGTGCCTAGCCATTAGGGATGGACGTGTTCTCTAAAGCACGGGAACGGTCGGGTCACTGAAACTCATTCAAAAATAGTCTGCGGTCGATATTACTAGACTGGTACGTTATTTAGTTTAAATGTACCGCGACGTCAAATAGTTACTCGTCTAATCATTCATTTAAAGTGATTGAATTTTAAAATTGTACTGCTCTACTAAATTACTATTACTGCAGTCATTTATTGTACTAATGGATTGTAGATTTTAAAATCGATTTATAAAAGACTAGCTGCTGCCCGCGGCTCCGCCCGCGTGGATTCACATAACGTAGCCTATGTGTAAATCCAGATCATAATCTATCTACGTGCCAAATTTCATTCGCATCCGTTCAGCCGTTTAAGCGTGAAAGAGCAACAAACATCCATCCATACATACAAACTTTCGCATATATAATACTAGCTGCTGCCCGCGGCTCCGCCCGCGTGTAGTCAAATAACGTAGCCTATGTGTTAATCCAGATCATAATCTATCTACGTGCCAAATTTCATTCGCATCCGTTCAGCCGTTTAAGCGTGAAAGAGCAACAAACATCCATCCATACATACAAACTTTCGCATTTATAATATTAGTAGGATATTCCATTAACCGACCTCTATACACATATTACTTGATAATGACAATCAGTTGTACAGTTTTTCTGTAGTTAGATAGCTCGATGGAATCGATAAGGGTCAATATAATAAGGAAAGTTAGGGTCGGCAACGCATGGGTGACACCCCTGGTGTTGCAAATGTCCATAGGCTACAGTGACTGTTTACCATCAGGCAGGCCGTATGCTTGATTGCCACCTTAATGGTATAAAAAATATAAGCGAAGTATATATATAGTATATCGAGCAAATTAAGCAACCTCAACTGCAGCTTGACTATAGGGTATAGCCGTCTCGAGTTCATCTGGGGTCGGAGCGCTCGTTAAGCCATCTATCCTGACATTATCAATAGACTAAGATTCAATTCAGCCCGTCTGGTGAAGTACCTCCACCTCAGAGAAAACCGCAGCCAAATAACAACTCCCTAGAGGGTTGTTGTGTTCCCGCGTGTGAGTGAGGTCACCAGTAAGCTCCCAAGGAGTTGCTGTGCTAGCAGCAGAGATGGCATCGTCTGACTGACACTTTTCATTGCAAACGTTCGTAAATTACTATGACAGCTTACCATCAAGTGTGCCGTATGCATTAATGCCTATTATATATAAAAAAAAAAAAAAACTAAATCACACGGCCTTCAAAACATGATTTCTTTGATCTGCGGGTTTGCTTACGATGTCTCCTTTAACCCCAAAAAAGGTGACAATCATAAATAAATTCTGACAATCATAAAAAAAATCTCTGCGACAAATATATAAATAAATTCGAAAACACGAATTTATATATACTCCAAGATTCGAACTAGTGATCAGTTGATTAACAGGCTGGTTCATTATCCACTAGGCTACCATTGCTTTCTTCTCACTAGCTATCACGACTAGACATATTAACAGAAACTACTTACCTAATTTAAATGGCCTCGTAAACGTGATATGCAATACATATAAGACTTGACTTTATTACTTGACGAGCTCGGTGGCGCAGTGGTGAAACGCGCTGTTACGCTACTTTGAAACCAACGATTCGATTCGCACACAGTACAAACATTTGTGTGCATGAACATGTCTGTTTGTCTTGGTTTGGGTATTTTCTATGTATAATAAGTGTGAAAAAAAAAAAAAAAAATGTATTTATGTATGTTTATCAGTTGTCTAGTACCGTAACACAAGCTTCGCTTACTTTTAGGTTAGATGGCGCTGTGTAATTTGTCCGACAATATTTATTATTATATTATTTTTATTCACGGGTATTATCCCGGTCATTTGATATTATTGTATGTATGTATGTATGTATATCTTCACGCCAAGTCCCTTGCGGGGTAGGCAGAGAGAATTTTTTTTTATTATTATTATATATTATTATTATATATTTTTTTTATTTTACGGTTATTTATATCCCGGTCATTTGATAGGCGTGCGCTGGGATATGAATCCAACGCGTAGAGGCCTTCGTAAAGAATGATGTAAAGTATTATACCCGCCGTGACCTGCTTCAGGGGATATTAATGGGATAATATTCCCATGTACAGGTCACGGAAGGTATTGGGACTATTGCGAATGTGTTGGAAATTATTGGGCTATTAAAATGAGATTTATAGGTATTATTAGAACCGGGCTATTGCAGAAGAGGGACGGACGCCTGCCATAACTATCATATCTGGCGTTACTTTCGGCAGGCTTTATTATTAATACGACTAAACTTATTTATTTATTTTTATTTACTTTATTATTATAAGACTAAAGTTAAATCTTCTGCGACTCACAAAAACTCTCGTTGTAAATATATAGCAACGATACTAAAATCAACCTGTATATTCTCGCGGACCCAAAATTACGTACAATACTTTTTGGTCCAAAAAACTTCCCTCGCCCGAACAAAAATAAACATCGGCAGTCCGCACCTGTTGGTCAATTATCTCGACTCCCAACTGGCATAAAACCAGTTCTCGATTTAAACTATGCCAGGTAGGGAGGGATAATCGATCCAATGTCGTTTGTAAGTGGATTTTAAAATATACAATCCAGTGGTAAGGGCTGAAAGTATCAATATGAATTTTTTAAAAGGAGAACGAGCCTTTTTTGCATGTCTGTCAAAAGGATCACGCTAGTCACGCGACGTCTTTGGACGAGTTTTATTTTCTGGTGAGAACGTTAAGACTGCATTAGTTGGTTTTATTTTCTACTAGCTTTTATCCGCGGTTTCGCTCGCATTGATAAAAAATAGTTTTTTTAAAATAAAAAGTGTCCTATGTTACTTCTGATACCTCCAAAAATATGTGTACAAAGTTTCATGATGATCGGTTGAGTAGTTTTCACGTGAAAGCGTAACAAACAAACGGACATTCACAATTATAATATTAGTAGGATACATGAAGAGGGATTACTTCGATATTTGATAGGACGTTATAGTTAAACAGTATCATTTTTGACGAGCTAGGCTAGGGTCAGTCGTGTGACGCGACTTTGACACCAACGCTCGGAGGTTCGATTCCCACACAAGGCAAGCATTTGTGTGCATGAACATGTCTGTTTGTCTTGGTCTGGGTGTTTTAAGAGAGCTAGGGCGCATCAAAACTGCTCGTCTGGGGACGTACCTCCACCTAACAGAAAACCGCAGCCAAATAACAACTCCGTAGAGGGTTGTTGTGTTCCTGCGTGTGAGTGAGGTCACCAGTAAGCTCCCAAGGAGTTGCTGTGTACTTAGCAGAGAAGGCATCACGCGAGTGATAATTAATATATCGCAAGCGTTAATAGGCTACGGCACCCGCTTTACACCAGGTGGGCCGTATGCTTACATGCCACCGGACGTAGTATAAAAAAAAATCATGACTTTGCATGGCTGCTCCGGTTATTCGGGTAAAGAAAGCAGGAAGAAGGAATTACGAATCAGATATACAACGCGAGTGTAGAAGGATCTAGGAGCCGAGCAAGGCCAAGACTTACCTACTATGACTAAATTGTTTGTTAAGGAAGCGATTGAGGTGTGTAAGGACCGAGTCATGTATAGATAGACTTTTAACTTATTATCAACTCCTTCAAATCAAACATTTGTGTGCATGAACATGTCTGTTTGTATTGGTCTGGGTATTTTCTATGTATAATAAGTATGTATTTACAAAAAAAAAATGTATTTACGTATGTTTATCAGTTCTCTAGTACCCATAACACAAGCTTCGCTTACTTTGGGGCTAGGTGGCGCTGTGTAATTTGTCCGACAATATTTATTTATTTATTTATAATAACCGATTGGTCCCTAGTTCGATTTATGATGTGGACATTTAGTATAAAAACCAGTTGAGAATGCGCAAGCTTGCATTGCCAGAGGAACACCTGGCTCGTCAATTATGTAACAATTCATATTTTTTGTGTTGGCCATTTTGACCATGTTCCTTAAGAGATAGGAACGGTGTTCCTGAACACATTCCCATTCTACTTTTTTATGCTCAATCCGAATCTGAAGCCAGAATTCGAATATTCGAAATAAAGCGACAGGCAAACACACAGACAAACATATAGATTTCATATAGGAACGGTGTTCCTGATAATGTTTTCGGCTTTACGTACATATTTGTAATTATTACTTATTTGGTGGCGAATCAAGAAATGATGCATGTGATCTAACTAAAGTATTGCTCGCATCTCTGGGACGGCTCCGCACAGTATCTTCTTGAGGCTCTCGATAGGTTGCAGCGACGAGCTATCCGCATAATTGACGACGAAGAGGTCACCTAAAACCTAGAACCTCTTCAACTCCGTAGGGACATAGGCTCTCTAAGCGTATTTTACCGCCTTTACCATGGCGAGTGCTCTGAAGAACTGTTTTCCCTTATCCCACCCTCACCCTTCCGTCATAGAACCACACATGCGGGCTTGCGATGTCATAGTTCCACGGTTGAGAATATCTCTTCGCGTATCAAAAAGTTCGGCAACTCCTATCTTTGTCGTACCATTAAAAAGTGGAACGCCTTGCCTGCACATGTGTTCCCTCCTTCCTACAATATGGGATCCGTTCAAACGAAGCGTGAAGAAGCATTTAGCGGGTCAGCATGGCAGCGTCATCTGACAGGATACGGGATGTAGTATGTTGTCAGTTGTAGTTGCGATTTGGGCTCCTCTTTCGCTTACCATCAGGCAAAGAGGGGCCACTATGCTGAACTAATATAAAAAAAAAAAAAAAGTTTGTATCGTCATTAATTCTTTAGGTTAATTAGGGAACCACACTAATCCTAATAGATTAGGAAACGGCATAATATTAGGAAGAAAAAGATATTTATGACATCGATTTGTCTTCCCATTATCTTTATACTGAAGAGACAATTTGGCAATAGTAACTCAACACACCAAACATGTCAGGAGATAAAGTAAAACGTGTAGCCCTGATTGACTAGTTCACTGTTCGACTTTTTTTTGTATACCACTAAGGGAATCAAGCATACGGCCTGCCTGATGGTAAACAGTCACCGTAGCCTATGGACATTTGCAACACCAGCGGTGTCACTCATGCGTTGCCGATCCTCTAAAAACCTCTTCACGTATTTCTTGAAGAACTCCATGCTGTAGTCCTTTGGAAAAACCTCGGCTGGGAGCTCATTCCACAGCTTGAGAGTTCTCGTAATAAAACTCCTCTAGAACCGCACAGTACGCGACCATTGCGGTTCCAGTGTGTGAGGGTGAACTCCCCGCCGTCGGCGAGCGGTGCGGTTATAAAAAGTAGCTGTCGGCATCATTTCGAACAACTCTTCAGAACACAGCCCGTTGTACAATCGGTAGAACACACAGAGGGAGGCAAAATCTCTCCTTAAACTTAAGGGTTCAATACCGTTTGTAAGCTTACTACTCGTAGCTTAGCTGACTTTGTGACACTTATCGTCTTGGTGCAAATATTCTCACATTGGTGTGGTGGCTCGAATCGCTGAGATGATTAGGCGCTAGAACACTACGTGTTTATGAGTCAGGGGTGCCTTTATGCGTCTTCATATGGTTTATTGGTTGACGCATACTACCTCTCTTGAAACCATTCAGATCAAGTCAGACATATTCATCAAAGCAGGCCACGACATTAACCCGTCTGGGGAAGTACCTCTACCTCACAGAAAACCGCAGCCAAATAACAACTCCCTAGAGGGTTGTTGTGTTCCTGTTTGTGAGTGAGGTCACCAGTAAGCTCCTAAGGAGTTGCTGTGTAAACAGCAAAGGAGGCATCGCGCGAGAGATACTTAATATTATTACAAGTGTTAATAGGCTACGGTAACTGCTTTTTATCAGGTGGGCCATATGCTTGAATGCCTCCCGATGTTGTATAAAAAAAAATCATGTACACAAATGTTTGTCATGTGTAGAAATCAAACCCACGATCGTTGCTGCTAGAGCATTATTGCTAAACTCTACCACGAAGACGTCAGTCTTGCGCCGACTCTTGTCTATGCAGATTATTACTGATATATACATTAATAATAATGCATTGCATTATTACCTGTAATATAACTATAATAAATAAATAAACAATTATTACTAGGGTAATTTAATTACCCAATATTATGTTACCGTGATTTTCCTTCCCGATCGGCTCCATCAAAGCCGCATACTAATTGAGCCAGTATGCAAATCGCCTATAAAAAAGATAAACTGTTTACTACCTAATTAACCTGAAAATCTTGCTTAAGTAATCCCGCACCTCTCCTAAAAGGAAATAAAAGATCTTTGCTCTACAAAAACCGCTGGAGTGTTTAGTACATCGTATAATTTCGCTTGATGAGATCTATCTATCTATCTATAACTTCACGCCAAATCCCTTGCGGGGTAGGCAGAGAGAACCGAGCGCCACGTGACTCGATCCTTGCATATCTCACTCGCTTCTTTAACATTCATTGCTCATCTCATGCACGCTCGCCGGTTTCTAGGTTGATGAGATGTTAGGAGTTTACTTTAGCATACAGACGGATGCAATATAGAGAGCACAGTAAAAAAAGATTTTTAACGAGCTCGGTGGCTCAGTCGTGAAAGACGCGACTTTGACACCGCTCGTTGGTTCAATTCCCACACAAAACAAACATTTGTGTACATGAACATGTCTGTTTGTCTTGATCTGGTTGTTTTAAGAGAGGTAGCGCGCATTAAAGCAAGTCTGGGGAAGTACCTCCATCTCACAGAAAACCGCAGCCAAATAACAACTCCCTAGAGGGTTGTTGTGTTCCGGTGTATGAGTGAGGTCACCAGTAAGCCCCTTAGGAGTTGCTGTGTATGCGGCAGAGGAGGCATCGCGCGAGAGATACTCAATATATTACACGCGCTAATAGGCTACGGTAACTGCTTTACATCAGTTGGACCGTATGCTTGAAACACTCCCGACGTTGTATAAAAAAAACCATTTGGCAGCGCATGGAATTGGAAGAATATTTTAACCAATAAGCCGATAAGTGCCGTGATATTGATCTATGAACTAGCCAATAAGAAATGCGCGTTCTACTATACTCCCCAACCCGTAGCGGTGAATTGAGTTACTACATAAAATCGCTCTCAGTGGTTCTTCTATCTATCTATAACTTCACGCCAAATCCCTTGCGGGGTAGGCAGAGAAAACCGTAGGCCAAGACTTACCTACCATGACCAAATTGGTCGTGTTCTATCAGACGGTGATGTCAGGAGCCCTAGAAACCGGCGAGCGTGCATGAGAAGAGCAATGAATGTTAAAGAAGGAAGTGTGATATGTAAGAATCGAGTCACGTGGCGCTCAGTGGTTCTTCAAAGCTAATTTCCTTTATACAGGTATTCCTTAACGAGCGGATTATTTTGAATTACCAAAAAACGATAATGAGATAACAATAATAAAATGCCGAGACTAACCTACCATGACCAAATTGGTCGTGTTTTATCAGAAGGTGATGTCAGAAGCTCCAGGAACCGGCGAGCGTGCATGAAAAGAGCTATGAATGTCACAGAAGCGAGTGAAGTATGCAAGGACCGCGTCTTATGACGCTCGATTCTCTCTGCCTACCCCGCAAGGGACTTGGCGTGAAGATATACATACATACATACAAAAAAGGGCTGTGCGTTCTACTTTACCACAACCCATAGCGGTGAGTTTTTTTTTTATATGTACTATGCCGGGAGTCAAACAAGCATACGGCCCACCTGATGTAAAGCTGGTACCGTAGCCTATTAATGCTTGCGATATATTAAGTATCACTCGCACGATGCTTCCTCTGCTGCTTACACAGCAACCCCGTGGGAGCTTGCTGGTGACCTCACTCACACGCAGGAACACATCAACCCTCTAGGAAGTTGTTATTTGGCTGCGTTTTCTGTGCGGTGGAGGTACTTCCCCAGACGGGCTGCTTTGATGCGCCCTACCATTCATAAAACATCCAGTTCAAGACAAACAGACATGTTCATGCACACAAATGTTTGCCTTGTGTGGGAATCGAACCCACGAGCGTTGGTGTCAAAGTGGCGTCATTCACGTCTGAGCCACTGAGCACGTCAAAACGTTTATTTGCTGCGCAAAATCCTGTGACCATGTCCATATTTCCTTCATTTCACTTCCCCAATCCAGCTGCATCTGTAGCCTACAAACGATGGTAGATAAATAAATAAAAGGTTGTAAAACTTTAATGGCATACTAAGAAAATGTGGAAACTAAACCCATGACCCGTTGCGAACGAGTTCGTTGAGACAATATAAATCAAATCAACACATATCTAAGGAAATACAAGGCCATTGTTTTCAGTCAATCTTGCAAGTTGAGTAGTTATAAAAGGTTATATTTCTTAGGTATGTTGATGCAATGTGATAAGAAAGGCTTATCGAACACGTTCATTTAAAATGATTATTAGCATTCGTTTGAAAGCTTGAATGGCAGCTAATGACGAGCTCGGTGGCTCAGTCGTGAATGACGCGACTTTGTCACCAACGCCCGTGGGTTCGATTCCCACACAAGGCAAACTTTTTTGTGCATGAACATGTCTGTTTGTCTTGGTCTGGATGTTTTAAGAGAGGTAGGGCGCAATAGGCCGGCCCGTCTGGGGAGGTACCTCAACCTCACAGAAAACCGTAGCCAAATAACAACTCCCTAGAGGGTTGTTGTGTTTCTGCGTGTGAGTGAGGTCACCAGTAAGCTCCCAAGGAGTTGCTGTGTAAGCAGCAGAGGAGGCATCGCGCGAGTGATACTTAATATATCGCAAGCGTTAATAGGCTACGATTCCCGCTTTACATCAGGTGGGCCGTATGCTTGTATGCCTCCCGACGTAGCATAAAAAAAAAGCTATGGAGCAGTAATCGCGTGGTGAATACAGAACCGACCTTGTGACCAACTGGTACCCAGTTCGAATTCTAGCATGTACCACTAAATTCGTGTTATCGAATTTATGTACATATTTGTAATTATCACTCGCTCGGCGGTGAAGGAAAACATCGGGACGAAACCCGCACGTTCATAAATTATTTTTCGATTGATGTGTGACTTTACCTAAGAATGATCTGATTTTCCCTCTGGGTTGCGAAGGTCAGATGGCAGTCGCTCCATACAAAAATCTTCTTTTTTGCCAAATCCTTAGGCTTAGATAGCGGACCCCGCCAATCCTAATGCATTAAGAAATCTGGACAACGCTAAGAAGAAGTGTTTGAAATCTTGAATGAGGTAATTATAATTTGAAATAATTTTTGAAGTTATACTTGTATATCTTCACGCCAAGTCCCTTGCGGGGTAGGCAGAGAGAACGGAGCGCCATAAGACGCAGTCCTTACGTACTTCACTCGCTTCTGTTATATAAGTTATACTTCGTGAAAAAAAAAATGATAATGAGTTTTATGTTGATACTGTTGATTGTAGGCACTTGGTGGAATTTTGAAGACATCGCGTTAATGTTAATACTTGCACTTGTACAGATTCCACTTCACAATTTTATTTAATAATTATTTTTACCGACCGGTTTCGCCTTTACGGCATTATCAAGGTATTTTATACCCATCAGGGTATAAAGATTCCACTTCACAATTTTATTTAATAATTATTTTTACCGACCGGTTTCGCCTTTACGGCATTATCAAGGTATTTTATACCCATCAGGGTGCAAGTACACCGATGCCTGAAATCGACACCACTAAGTTGATTGATAATCGTCTCTCAAGTTTTATAGGTGACTATATCAGGGTACTTATTGTGTAGATATAGAAGTATAACTTGTTAAGTGCGTACATAAGTACACACGTATATACTTTTTTTTTACATATCGTTGGGAGCCATACAACCAAACGGCCCACCTAATATAAAGCAGTTAGTACTAACACAGTGACTCCTTAGGTTTTACTATTTTTAGGGTCACCAGTAAGGTCCTAAGGAGTTGCTTCGTTAGCAGCAGAAGTGACATCGCGCGAATGATATTTAATATATTACAATCGTTAACAGGCCACGGTAACTGCGTTTCATCAGGTGGGCCGTATGCTTGTATCCCGACGTTGTATATAAAAAAAAGAAAAACATAAAGTGGGCCGTAAGCCTGTCTACCTTCAGACGTTGTATATAAAAAAAAGAAAAACATTAAGTGGGCCGTAAGCCTGTCTACCTTCAGACGTTGTATATAAAAAAAAGAAAAACATTAAGTGGGCCGTAAGCCTGTCTACCTTCAGACGTTGTATATAAAAAAAAGAAATACATAAAGTGGGCCGTTAGCCTGTCTACCTTCAGACGTTGTATATAAAAAAAAAGAAAAACATAAAGTGGGCCGTAAGCCTGTCTACCTTCAGACGTTGTATATAAAAAAAAAGAAAAACATAAAGTGGGCCGTAAGCCTGTCTACCTTCAGACGTTGTATGTAAAAAATCTTCAATGAAAAACACCGCTCCGAACTTTTGCGTTTCAAATTAATTTCACTTAAGTTTGTTCTATCAAACCGTTATTGGTCGTTTAATTTGCAATATTGCAAAAACCTAATAAAAGTGGTAGTAAAAGTTGCTGTTAAATTTTATTAGGCACCACCTACCCTGATCGACCTTCCCCGAGTTTGCTCGCATAAAATATTACTGAGATTGGTTCATTTTGAATTACTTTCTTAATGGTTTTCAAATTATTACTTCAAGAAGTCCTAAATTCTGCTGAAATACTATTTATGCGACTTTAAAATTCTATCTATCTGCTACTTCACGCCAAATCCCTTGCGGGGTAGGTAGAGAATCGAGCGCCACGTGGCTCGATCCATGCACACCTCACTTTCTTCTTTTACATTCATTGCTCTTCTCATGCACGCTCGCCGGTTTCTAAGGCTCCTGACATCACCTTCTGATAAAACACGACCAATTTGGTCATGGTACCAGAGGGAGAATTTGTACAAATGTCGCCTGCGTGGGTACCTCTGTCTCATCTATTTCTACCGCCAAGCAGCTATTTAATAAAGCTGTAATCTGGCTTGAAGTGTGATATATCGCAGAGAAACTACTGGGCACTGTAACGAAACATCCTTAGGTCACAAGATTGGCAGCGTGCGAATAATATCCCCGTGACGTTGCGAATGTCAGTAGACTGCGGTGACCGCTTACCATCCAATGCGGACCGCATGCTTGTTTACCAATCTAGTTTCATAAAAAAAAGGTAGGTAGTCTTGGTCTTTTTCGGCACCTACATCCTTCTTTTTCTACGTTTGCGTTGTGTATAAAAATGTTGTTGCTTTATAATTTGTAAACAAAATAAGTTATAGTTCTAAAATTTAGATATATTGTGTAAAATATTGACAATCAAACATTTACAGAAAAAAAAAACAATTTGTTTATTACTAGGGGTATCTCATATATAAAACGGAGCTGTCAGAGCTGTTTGAAGTGTCATTGTTTGGAGCTCAACGAGTAGAGTACAAATATACTCGTATTTTTCAATTATTTGCTGCTAAAAATAAACTACTACTAAAGCGCCATTCCTAACGGGTTGCGGATTGACGGAGGCCATTGTGTTTAAGCTGCCCGAAGGCCATTGACTTAGCTTAACGACTGTCATCTGTTGACAACAGCCTTGACAGACGGCTTAACGTGCCTCAAGCATGGAGTTAAAAAAATTACCATATTTACCATTCTTCTACAACAAATACTGAAAACAGTGACTCATAACGTACATTATTTTTTTGAACTATTTTAACAAATATTAATTCTTTAATATTTTACGGTGGGAGAGAACCCCCGCTCTACATGTTCAACACACACTTAGCCTGGTTTCGTTCTCTAGTAGTATCGTTTATTATGCATCATTAATTGTACAGAACGTGAATTAATTCTACAGTAGTGAAACAGTGACAACCCAGTATTGATCAACTGATATCCGATGAGAATCCTGACATATACCACTAAATTCAAATTTATATATATATATAATTATTACATGGTGGGCAATAATGGAAAACATCGTGAGGTGGGTTACCTTACTCTGATTCTCTCTATGGATGGTGGAGGAGTGACGGCAGTTGATACATATCAAATCAGAATCTTCCCCAAATCTTCTTAGGAAGCGGGCTCTACCTGTCCTAATCTATACATATAAATAAAATTGAAGTGTCTGTCTGTGATTTCAAAATAAAGCCTTTATCTTAAGCTCATATTATTATTTTCAGGTTACCAAAGCCTAAATACGCATTTTTAACTTTTTTATCTGTCTGTCTGTCTGTTTGTTTGTCCGGGCTAATTTTCGAAATGGCTGAACCGATTTTAAAATTGAATCGTTCTATGGTTGCATCTACGACCCTGATTTCATGTCTACAGAGAAATAAAGGCTACTAAAAGCCCAAATCTCATGCGTGCGAAGCCGCGGGCTTCTGCTAGTGGGTTATAAAAAATGAGATTATACTAAGAAGAAGAATGTAAATAAATTCTACATGAAGTAAAATAAATTTAGTAGGTACTTAAATGATATGATTATTTAAATATTTACTAAATTTATTTCCCAGCCTGTAGACCGACTCTACTAAAAAAACTGCAACTGCACTGCAGCGCGGCTTTTCAGACTTTCTCCATACAAACGTTTTTCATTATTGTGACCAGTGTTTGCAGTTCGGATGGTGTCTCTGCTCTGAACTTGAGATCCTAGGTAATAATGTATTTTTGACTAAATGCAGAATTACTTGAAAACATGTTATGATTATTTGGTAGCGGATAATACAAACAGTAGGCCGATTCTACTAAAAACTGCAACTGCACTGCAGCGCGGCGTGTGCCAAAATGAGTACATTTTGACGTTTTATTAAGCGAGCTGACAGCAACGACGTTTAACGTAACGTCAAAATGTACTCATTTTGGCACACGCCGCGCTGCAGTGCAGTTGCAGTTTTTAGTAGAATCGGCCTACTGTTTGTATTATCCGCTACCAAATAATCATAACATGTTTTCAAGTAATTCTGCATTTAGTCAAAAATACATTATTACCTAGGATCTCAAGTTCAGAGCAGAGACACCATCCGAACTGCAAACACTGGTCACAATAATGAAAAACGTTTGTATGGAGAAAGTCTTACTATTAAATGCGAAGAAGACAAAGTTATTGAAGTATTTGAAAGAGATAAAACCAGAACTAAGGATTACGGTTGATGATTAGTGTTGGAGAAAGTGGATGAGTTTGTATATCTTGGATGCGCTTTCAGCAGGGATCGAAGATACACCGCTGATATGGAGAGAGTGAATGCTGGGAAATAGTGTGAATGGTAGTGAATTAGGAAAACTTCTTGGTGTTAAAATAAGAAAAGGCGTGCTCCGTCAGCAATAAATGAGTTTAGTTTGAGTCAGTTCGGACATGTAGAAAGAATGCAGGAAGAAAGAATTACTAAACAGATATACAACGCGAAAGTAGAGGGATGTAGGAGCCGTGGAAAGCCAAGACGTATCTACCATGATCAAATTTATCGTGTTTTATTAGAAGGTGATGTCAGGAGCCTAACCGGAATTAATGTTAAAGAAGTGATTGAGATTTGTTTTTTTTTATACTGCGTCGGGAGGCATACAAGCATACGACCCACCTGATGTAAAGCGGGTACCGTAGCTTATCAACGCTTGTAATATATTAAGTATCACTCGCGCGATGCCTCTTCTGCTGCTTACACTTCTGGGAGCTTGCTGGTGACCTCACTCACAAGCAGGAACACAACAATTCTCTAGGGAGTTGTTATTTGGCTGCGGTTTTCTGTGAGGTGGAGGTACGGGATGCTTTAGTGCGCCCTACCTCTCTTAAATCATCCAAACCAAGAAAAACAGACATGTTCATTTACACAAATGTTTGCCTTGTGACGTTATCGAACCCACGAGCGTTGGTGTCAAAGTCGCGTCATTCACGACTGAGCCACCGCGCTCGTCCATTTTAGAGTTTACAAAAAAGGTACTGATGTACTTTTAACAGTTGTCTTGTTGTATTGGGGCTGATGGCTCCGTGTAGTTTGTCAGAAGAATATGTTATATATCTATAACTTCACGCCAAATCCCTTACGGTGTAGATAGAGACACATACTTGGTCCTTACAGACCTCATCCGCTTCTTTAACATCCATAACTCTTTAAATACTTAACTATAAAATGTATTTTGACGAGCTCGGTGGCGCAGTGGTGAAAAGCGCTGTAACGCTACTTGGATACCAACGCTCGTGGGTTCGATTCCCATACAGTACAAACATTTGTGTGCATGAACATGGCTGTTTGTCTTGGTCTGGGTATTTTCTATGTATATAATAAGTATGTATTTACAAAAGAAAAATGTATTTACGTATGTTTATCAGTTGTCTAGTACCCATAACACAAGCTTCGCTTACTTTGGGGCTAGATGGCACTGTGTAATTTGTCCGACAATATTATATATATATTTGCCATATATGTGCACATATGCTAACCTACATACCTGGAATATAACGTCTCACACATTCCAGGTATTGTAAACAATCCCACGTAAGCTGAAGATGTTTTCTCATGTTATACATTTCGCCATAAACGGTATTTAGACTCCGTTGCAAAATAAACATAACGCGACGTGGGAAGTGATGTTACAATTAAAATGCCTCAGCTATTGTTACCATAGTCGTGTACTGTTCTATGTAACCTTTATCGATTAACTTCTAGACAAAGTCTGCGAAACAATAAAGAACTGTGAATGACATAGAACGATTTATGTTCGAAATATAGTCATCTCTGGGCGGGGGCACCTGGTAACCAGCTAGGATCTTATGACTCGGTGCAAAGATGAGCTGTGAGAATCGTCGATGATCCTTAACTCACACGCGGTATTGAGCCCTTGAGTTTAAGAAGAGATTTCGCCTCCATTTGCTTGTTCTACCGATTGTACAATGGGTTGTGTTGTGAGCAGTTGTTCGATATCATGCCAACAGTCTCGTTTTACAATCGCACTGCTCGCCGTCGTTTGGGAGTTCACCCTCATACACTGGAACCGCAATGGTCGCGTACTGTGCGGTTCCTGAGAAGCTTTCTACCGAGAACTATTAAGTTGTGGAATGAGCTACCTGCCGAGGTTTTCCCAAGGGACTACATTATGGGGTTCTTCAAAAAGGCGTGAAGAGGTTCTTATAGTGTCGGCACCGCAAGAGTGACACCCCTGGTGTTGCAAATCTCCATAGGCTACGGTAACTGGTTACCATCAGGCAGGTCGTAAGCTTGTTTGTCACCTTAGCAATATAAAAAAACCCGAGAAAATTGAAATAAATTTCTGTCTGCCTAACCCTCAAGTGACTGGACGTAAAGATAAGATAATGGATTAGGAAACGGGGTAACGCTAGGAAGAAAACTCTAGGGAATTGTTATTTGACTGCGGTTTTCTGTGAGGTGGAAGTACTTCCCCAGACGGACTGCTTTGATGCGCCCTACCTCTCTTAAAAAATATATTTATTAAAACTATCTATCTATAACTTTCCCAAGTTAGGCAGAGAAAACCGAGCGCCACATGACTTACACACCTCACTCGCATCTTTACGTTCATGTCTCTTCTCATACACGCTCACCTGTTTCTAAGGCTCCTGATATGACATTAAAACTAAATTTACTTTAATTTATCCATCTATATGTTCAAACTAGCGCCCTTGCGGGGTAGATAGAGAGAACAAAGCGCTAATTCTCTCTCTCGTGAGATCGTGGTCCTACTCATGCCCACTAGTTGTGCCATCCATAACATTGGTTCCTTATGACACAACTCAGAAAAAATTGTTGCTTCTTTTATGATACTAGATTGGCAAATAAGCATGCGGCCCGCATTAGATGGTAAGCGGTCACCGCTGTGACCTAAGGATGTTTCATCACAGTACTCAGTAATTTCTCTGCCATATCTCACCCTTCAAACCGGTACACAGGTATATAAATATAGCTGCTTGGCGGTAGAAATAGGTGAGACAGAGGTACCCATGCAGACGACTTTTGTACAAAGTCTCCCTCTGTTGAATGTGTGTCCCTCTGGTGAGTGATCGTTCTTTTAGGAGTATTTTTTTTCAATATTCTTACTTTTAACACAACTCTGTAATAAAACTATCGTCTTATAGCTGTAACATTTTTAAAGTTATAAATGTAAATCATTTATCTATACAGATAAATAAATAAAAAAAAATTGGAGTGTCTGTTCGTAATATTAAAATAACCGCTTTTTACTGAATGCATATGGATGTATACACGGTACATATACCAGAATATTTTTTTTTACAATTTTTGTCTGTCTGTCTGTCTGTTTGTCCCGGCTAATCTCTGAAACGGCTGGACCGATTTTGACGGGACTTTCACTAGCAGATAGCTGATGTAATAAGGAGTAACTTAGGCTATTATACTTTTATTTTAGAAATTTTATTTATCTATATCTATCTATAACTTCACGCCAAATTCCTTGCGGAGTAGGCAGAGAGAACCGAGCGCCATGTGATTTTTATTTTAAATTTTATTTATTTTATTAATATAAATAAATAATAAAAAAATAACTATTCCGCGCGGACGAAGTCGCGGGCACAGCTAGTATATAGTAAAACTAAATCCTTTAAACAAAACAACACGCGAATTCAATAACCTTATTAGGCTAATATACGAGTTAATTTTTCAATTCTTTTATCGTTGCGAAACTTGACCAGTTCGAAGACCCGTCCGCCCACACTCGCCAGTTTCTATAGGGCCTGGCGCGCACTCTCCATTCCATGGAATGATCGAGACCTCGTTTTGTAGCTGTTACATTCGAATACAAAAGTGAAATCACTTCATTAAAGTTAACGTAATCTTTTAGATTTGACGAGCTCCGTGGCGCTGTGGTGAAACGCGCTGTGACGCTACTTTGACACCAACGCTCGTGGGTTCGATTCCCACACAGTACAAACATTTGTGTCCATGAACATGTCTGTTTGTCTTGGCCTGGGTATTTTCTATGTATACTAAGTATGTATATACAAAAAAAAAATGTATTTACGTATGTTTATCAGTTGTCTAGTACCCATCTAGCTTCGCTTACTTTGGGGCTAGGTGGCGCTGTGTAATTTGTCCGACAATATTTATTTTATTTATTTATATTTAAACGAGCCATTCTGGTACATATATAATATGAATATATTTCGTGGTATTTTGAAAACGGCTGTAACGATTTGTATCAAATTTAGTATTTAGATAAGGTTTTGCTATTTAAGTTTATCTATGAACTCGTACTTGGCGTGCTTTATCTGTGTGATAGAATCAGAAATGAGGATATTCGCAGTAGAACTAAGTACACTACGTAAACAACGTAGCCCACAGGATAAGCAAGCTGAAGTGGCAGTGAGCTGGCTATATAGTTCGTGGAACAGACAACCGCTGGGGAAGAAAGTTTCTTGAATGGCGTCCCCATACTGATAGTGTGGGACGATCCCCACTTGATAATAAATAAATAAATATTGTCAGACAAATTACACAGCGCCACCTAGCCCCAAAGTAAGCGAAGCTTGTGTTATGGCTACTAGACAACTGATAAACATACGTAAATACTTGTAAATACATTCTTATTATACATAGAAAATACCCAGACAAACAGACATGTTCATGCGCACAAATGTTTGTACTGTGTGGGAATCGAACCCATGAGCGTCGGTGTCAAAGTAGCGTAACAGCGCGTTTCACCACTGTGCCACCGAGCTCTTCAGATGATGGAGCGTTGACCTTTAGAGGTTTGTAGAGATTTGTTGAATGCAGGTGTCACAGGATTGAGACAAATGTCACTAGAAGCCCTTCTAGAGTGCCATACGTCCGCCCGGCCCGGTCTATGTTCAGCAGTGGACGATTACAGGCTAAGGTGATGATGATGATGAATATGTGATTTTGTACGAAAAATATAAAATAAAAACCGGCCAAGTGCAAGTTGGACTCGCGCCCGAAGCGTTCCGTACCATTATCTATAGAAACGGCAAAAAATCACGTTTGTTGTATGGGGGCCCCCTTAAATATTTATTTCACTATGTTTTTTAGTATTTGTTATTATAGCGACAACAGAAATACGTCATCTGTGAAAATTTCAACTGTCTAACTATCACGGTTTATGAGATACAGCCTGGTGACAGACGGACGGACAGCGCAGTCTCAGTAATAGGGTCCTTACCCTTTGGGTACGGAACACTAAAAACTGCGAATTGTGTTAAACATAATACCCCTTATTCGACATGAATAATTTGATACCGCCGCATGTACGGTCTATCTTATACGGTGATATAGGTCCCCGGTTCGTACCCCACTAACAGCTCTATTATTGCACGTTTTTGCAATAAAAGTACAATTATATGCAGATATAGCCCAGTGGATAAAGTACCAGCTTATTGACCAACTGATCACCGGTTCAAATCCTGGCGTCAATAAATTCGTGTTTTCGGATTTATGTTTATATTTATCGGCGGTGAAGAAAAACATCGTGAGAAAACCCACACGTCCAAGAAATTATATTTCTAAAGACTTTCTACGACCTAAAATCGAAATAAAGAATTTCTCAATGAACGTTCATAAATTAATCCTTTTTGAATAATTGGATTCGCTCAGTTTTCTTCTTCATAATCTCTAAGTAAATGATTCAACAAACAAGATACCAATCAATACGTCATTGAAGGCAGATTAACTTCTCGTCTATTCGTAAAATCGATTGAGAAATTACTCTCTCCTCGCAATCGACTTAATATCGAGACAGTAATTTGTTACATTTGTAATCGATATATATCGGGACTGCAAAGTATGTCTGCATAATGAATGACGAGTTATAACCACGCGATAAGTTAATCGAATGACGTTGAATCGATTATTCACTGTTACTTTCGTGATGGTCAAGTTAAAAATATTCATCGAATGATGATGATGATGGATTACTCAGATATCGATGATGCAAAGCGGTTACTGTAGTCTATGAACGCTTGTAATACTACCTCTGTTGTTAACACAGCAACTCCTAAGGAGCTTACTGGTGACCTCACTCACACGCAGGAACACAACAACTCTCCAGGGAGTTGTTATTTGGCTGCGGTTTTCTGTGTTGTGGAGGTGCTTCCCCAGACGGGCCGCTTTGATGCGCCCTACCTCTTTTAACACTTGCTGATAAACAAGACCAATGTCGTCGTGTTTTTTATATTGTGTCGAGAGGCACACAATTATACAACCCTCCTGATATAAAATGTTTAGTCTATGAACGCTTGCAGTACAGGAATATAGATAGTTCGTTGCCACCCCTGCTGCAAATATAGCACCTTAGAAGCTTACTTACCTGCGAGTGAGAGAGATGGTGGAGCCCTACATTTCGTGGTAGGTGAGTCTTGGCCTTCCTCCAGGCATTATTTTACAACTTAACAGTACGTAACGCTAACTTATGGAAGTGAGAGCTGGGTATGGCAGAGAGAGCATGAAAGTAGAATAAATGCGGTCGAGATGCGAGCACTGCGAAAAATTTGTGGCATAACGCTTGCTGACCGCGTTCGAAATGATGACGTACGAAAGAGAGTTGGACTGAAAGTGAGTGTCGGTGTTAAGATAAGAAAGGGCATGCTCCGTTGGTTCGGACATGTAGAAAGAATGCAAGATGAAAGAATGACGAAACAGATATACAATGCGAAAGTGGAAGGATGTAGGAGCCGAGGAAGACCAAGACTCACCTACCATGACCAAATAATATACATTTATGTTATAATGAATTACTACGTTAATATATATATTATCTGTCATCTAAATATATACTAAACATTATGAACCTAAAACTAAAAACCTTAAAAAATATAATATAATAACTAAAATATTTTATTAAAAAGGAGTCCCTTTAGGCAAGGTTCCGAAGATGCTGGCAGCGTTCCCCCTTTGAATAGCTAGACTAATTCTTTGTCCGAGGTAGCTGCCAGCTCTTCGGTCTCCTGTGATGTCGACTAACCTTTTTGCTATTTCCTTAAAAAGCCTAATAGCGCTAGGACCCCACGGACCAAGGGTCTCGACACCGAATGGGACAAAATCATATTCGGAGCCTAGATCTCTGTATTTGTATGCTTTAGCTTTTTCAGCCGCTTCACAAGCCGCACCAGCTCTGTTGTTGGTTCCATGTAGATGGGAAGGGGCCAGCGTGTCTGAACAGGTTGCATCCCATACCAGCACCCGGCCCATCTTCCATGGAATCAAACTCATACCGTCCGGTCTCTTGCCATCGTCTCTTGCAATACCAGTCGGCTCAAGTAGACTTGGCACGTTGACGGTGGCAAGGGACCGGCGTATGATATCGTTAATTGCGGCATGTCTCGAGAAGCGGCCTGCACTTTTTTGGCATGACAGTCCGTGATGTCCTAGCTTGTCGACATCACTGCCACAGGGACATTTATGAGGAACGCAGACCGGAACCCCAAGCCGTAGACAGGTTGCGATTCGGAGCGTGTCAAGCTCAAGAAATGTTCCTGTATTTGACGAAGGGTACGCGTGAAGCCAGTAGCCGGCCTCATGCGCACCCACGGCCAAAAGCCTAGCACGCGCCGAACCTGTACTACAGCTCAAAAGATTGTCAAAAGATAATTTGCAGTTTATGTCGTCCCAGCTCTTCTGTGAATTTGGAGAAACTGGAAAATTTTGACCTGGGCATGCAATTAAGAAAGTGTTTCTAGCTTCTTCCAAGCCAGCAATCTCAAAGTTTGAAGGGGATGATAAAACACGACCAAATTGGTCGTGTTTTATCAGAAGGTGATGTCAGGAGCCTTAGGAACCGGAGAGCGTGCATGAAAAGAGCTATGAATGTGAAAGAAGCGAGTGAAGTATGTAAGGACCGCGTCTTATGGCGCTCGGTTCTCTCTGCCTACCCCGCAAGGGACCTGACGTGAAGATATACATTAACAGTACTACGTAGAAAACATAGAGGTAATAGATTCAGGCATTATTTTACAACTTAACAGTACTACGTAGAAAACATAGAGGTAATAGATTCAGGCATTATTTTACAACTTAACAGTACTACGTAGAAAACATAGAGGTAATAGATTCAGGCGTTATTTTACAACTTAACAGTACTACGTAGAAAACATAGAGGTAATAGATTCAGGCATTATTTTACAACTTAACAGTACTACGTAGAAAACATAGAGGTAATAGATTCAGGCGTTATTTTACAACTTAACAGTACTACGTAGAAAACATAGAGGTAATAGATTCAGGCATTATTTTACAACTTAATAGTACTACGTAGAAAACATAGAGGTAATAGATTCAGGCATTATTTTACAACTTAACAGTACTACGTAGAAAACATAGAGGTAATAGATTCAGGCATTATTTTACAACTTAACAGTACTACGTAGAAAACATAGAGGTAATAGATTCAGGCATTATTTTACAACTTAACAGTACTACGTAGAAAACATAGAGGTAATAGATTCAGGCGTTATTTGGCGAAAGTCAAATTTACATGACATTTGATCTAACTTGCTTAGAAGTAGGTTAGATCAAATCGCATGAAATATAGAGTACTCGATAGAGAGGTAGGGCATATCAAAGCAGCCCTACTGGAGAAGTACCTCCACCTCACAAAAAATCGCAGCTAAGTAATAACTCCCTGAGAGCTGATCTGTACTTGCGATTGAGTAGAGTAAGCTCCTAAGGAGTCGTTATGTTAGACAACGCGGGAGCGATATTTCCTACATTTCAAGCGTTTATAGGCTGCATTAATCACTTTAAATCAGGTGGGTTGTATACTTGTGTAAAAAAACCGGCCAAGTGCGAGTCGGACTCGCGCGCTAAGGGTTCCGTATCATTATCTATAAAAACGGCAAAAAAAAATCACGTTTCTTGTATGGGAGCCCCCTTTAAATATTTGTTTTATTTTAATTTAATTATTTATTTTTAAAGGGAATATGTAACTAAATATTCTGTGAATATTCAAGCGTCTATCTGTTGCCGTTATCAATATCGAGCA
Organism: Pyralis farinalis; assembly: GCA_947507595.1. Classification (NCBI taxonomy): domain Eukaryota; kingdom Metazoa; phylum Arthropoda; class Insecta; order Lepidoptera; family Pyralidae; genus Pyralis; species Pyralis farinalis. The sequence goes on from OX382260.1 coordinate 8,595,035, forward strand.
AAAACAAGCAAAAAAATCGGCCAAGTGCGAGTCGGACTCGCGCACGAAGGGTTCCGTGAATATTTCAAGCGTCTACCTGTTGCCGTTATCAATATCGAGCAAAAACAAGCAAAAAAATCACGTTTGTTGTATGGGAGCCCCCTTAAATATTTATTTTATTCTGTTTTTTAGTATTTGTTGTTATAGCGGCAATAGATATACATCATCTGTTAAAATTTCAACTGTCTAACTATCACAGTTCATGAGATACAGACTGGTGACAGACGGACGGACGGACAGCGGAGTCTCAGTAATAAGGACCGTTTTACCCTTTGGGTACGGAACCTTAAAAATGAGAATGGGGCGAATCAGATGACCTTACCGTAATCATATCAGCAAATAGAATTATAATCAACAAAAGGTACGATAATATAATGTGAATACAACATAATATAAATTGGTATATGCAAGTAGGTAATGTGACCTACTACGATTCCAAATTATATAGATAATAAATATTAAATTTAAAGCCAAAACCCACAGGAGCGCGAAAAGCGGGAAAGCGGCAGCGATCCGAAAATCAATCGCACCGCAGCGGATCGCGTCCGCTTTTTATGGATTAGGTTGCACACAAACACTAATGATACAATAAATTCCGTCTCGAATCTCTGCCGCTATGTGTTTCGGATTTTAAATTAAATTATATAACATAATAGTGTTAAACACGTCACGATTAAACTGCTTACGTGCAGTTAAATCCCTTTACAATCGAATAATCTCAATGTCGAATTCAATTAGGCACCGAGGTGTGTTGTATAAGTAGATTTATCTCTTGAGTACGTCGATGGCATTATTGGATGGCGAGTGTTAGCATAATTGAACATGCAAGTTATGCACCATCACACCATGTCTATGTTAAGGGTACGTAAAGCAGTAGCTACTGGCCGTTTTCGATTGATGATGATCGGTAAGCAAACAGAAGTAATGCACAGCTCAACTTTTTTTTTATATTGGCTCAGCATAGTGGCTCCTCTTCGCCTGTTGGTAAGCGAAAAGATGAGCCCAAATTGCAGCGGCAACTGATAAAGGACTACAGTGTCCTGTCAGTTGACGCTACCATGCTGGTTGCAGGCCAGCATGGTGCTTCTTGACGCTTCGTTTGAAGGATCCCATGTTGTAGGAAGGAGGAAACATATGTGCAGGCAAGGCGTTCCACTTTTTAATAGTTCGACAGAGATAGGAGTTGCCGAACTTTTAGTACGAGAACTAATGTCCTCAACAGTGGAATGATGATATCGCAAGCCTGCACGTGTGGCTCTATGACAGAAGGGAGAGGGTGGGATAAGGGAAAATAGTTCTTCAGAGTTCTCACCATGGTACAGGCGGTAAAATGTGCTTAGGGATCCTATGTCCCTACGAAGTTGCAGAGGTTCTAGGTATTTTGTGACCTTCGTCGTCGATTATGCGGATAGCCCGTCGCTGCAACCTGTCGAGAGCCTCGAGAAGATACTGTGCGGAGCCGTCCCAGAGATGTGAGCAATACTCCACGCAGGCCCGAACTTGAGTCTTATAAAGAAGACAACGCTGGTCCGGCGCGAAGAACCGGCGCACCCTGTTCAGGATTTCGAGTTTCTTTGAAGCTGTTAAAATGAGGCTCTCGATGTAATTTCGTTGGTTTAGGTCGCAACGAATATCCATGCCTAGCATATTCAGGCTATCCCGCATATTGAGGGTAGCGCCCTGAAGACTGGGAGTGGGATGAAATGGGGACATTTTTATTGTGAACGCGCACACCTGAGTTTTCCTGGCATTAAATTCAACCAGGTTATCGGAACCCCATTTACTATTGAGGTCTAAAACCCGATTAAGCTCAATGACAAGACTCTGGGGAAGTAGACCTGACAGAGCAGCATACTTCCTAGAGGGTTATTGCATTCCTGCGAGGAAATGAGGTTTTACTGGAATTACTGGTAAGCTCCTTAGAGATTGTTGTGCTGGCAGCAGTATGGCAAGACGTAAGTGACACACCTGATGCGAAGCAGTTAGAGCAGTCTTTACGCAGCTAAGTATTGCATCTGGATTCCACATTGTATTAATTGTACTACTTTATGTATATAATTGAGATTGTTACCCACATTATAACAAAAAAAAATGTTTTAATGACATCGGGTAACGTTCATCTGTTACACTGACTATGTTTATAGCTATCCAACAGCGCCAAAAAATGTTTAAGGGGATTCATGCAAAGTGCAAAATTGTTTTAGAAGAGCTTTCTCCTGCGAACTCTCAGAGCACAGAAAATGAATCTGTCAGCTACTGCGCTCATAGTTACGAGTGACTTAAATATAGATTTTCATAAATGTTTTGTTTGGTCTAACTTTAGTAGTGCCTTTTCCGATTTGAGTCTAGGTAAACCTAAATTTATGTTTTATCTATATTTTCTTCTTAGCGTTACACCATTTCCTAATCCTTTAGTTTTTTTTTATACTACGTCGGGAGGTATACAATCATACAGCCCACCTGATGTAAAGCGAGTGCCATAGCCTATTAACGCTTGCGATATATGAAGTATTACTCGCGCGATGCCTCCTCTGCTGCTTACACAGCAACTCCTTGGAAAATTACTGGTGACCTCACACATACGCAGGAACACAACAACCCTCTAGGGAGTTGTTATTTGGCTGCGGTTTTATTTGAGGTGGAGGTACTTCCCCAGACGGGCTGCTAAGATGTGCCCTACCTCTCTTAAAACATCCAGACCAAGACAAACAGACATGTTCACGCGCACTAATGTTTGCCTTGTGTGGGAATCGAACCCTCGAGCGTTGGTGTCAAAGTAGCTTAACAGCGTGTTCCACCACTGCGCCACCGAGCTCGTCGTTTTAGATGACGTAGTATAAATGGCACACGCCGCATAGCCTAATATTCTGTTACATTCTCGCGAGACCTACGCTTCAAAGATAAATGGCATCTTTCTAGAAATTATACGCTACCTCACGTATTTGATATAAGATATGCTCCTTATTACACATATGTGTAAACATGCGGTTCTTCTTATGTCTGTATGTAGAGATTGGAGATTATTTAACCGACTGCTATGTATTAAGAGTAGTGTTAGTTAATGGTTTATTATACACAAATTCATATAAAGTAAAATAATCAACTATATCATCATAGTGTATACATATAGGTATATTTCTAAGACTTCTTAGAGTTCCGAAACAACCTTTATAGTTTTGTTATTGTAATGGCGACGAGAGTAAAGGTACTCAGCTATTAACGAACGAGCGATCAATAAAAAAAAATCGGCCAAGTGCGAGTTGGACTCGCGCACGAAGGGTTCCGTACCATTATCTATAAAAACTGCAAAAAAAAATCACGTTTGTTGTATGGGAGCCCCCTTAAATATTTATTTTATTCTATTTTTAGTATTTGTTGTTATAGCGGCAACAGAAATACATCCCTGTGAAAATTTCAACTGTCTAAATATCACGGTTCGTGAGATACAGCCTGGTGACAGACGGATGGACGGACGGACGGACGGACAGCGGAGCCTCAGTAATAGGGTTCCGTTTTACCCTTTGGGTACGGAACCCTAATGAAGTAGTAAAATTGAAGTTGGAAACTTGCAAATTCGTATATTTTCCCCTTTTCATTAATGATTGTGGTCGTATTTCGAACATTGGAGTGAGCACTATTTAATCGTTCAATAATTGAAGATGCTTACTTCAAATTCTACTGTACTAAATTAGCCAAACCGCAATATAAAATAATGATGTTTGTGGTTGAAAAACAATAAAGTCCGCGGTATAACTATCCATATTATTTAGAAAGTGGGTAAGTGGAAAAGAAAGTTCTCGATCACATTTTGTCCTTATATAGAGTGTTCTCTATACCGTTGACAGCATGTTGTAAATGATTGCGCTTGGACAAATTTTTTAACGATTATAAAAAAAACTGTTATCTATAGAGCCAAAGCCAGAACTGCTCACGAGGCACGCAGCCCATAAGTAAATGTTTTTATGGTAAAAAAACTGAGCAAATGGTGTACACAAGCATAAGGTTTATTTGATGTAGTTCTCATGTGAATAACAACAACTTTCCAGGGAGTTATTATATAGTTGTCATTTTCCGTGAGGTAGAGGTATTTCTCTTATATTACTCAAAACAAGAGGAATACGCTCGCAACACCACGGGGATGTTACTCGCGCGCTGCCAATCTTGTGACCTAAGGCTGTCTCGTCACATTACCCCAGTGAACGATTACCCAGTAATTTCTCTGCCATATCTCACCCTTCAAACCGGAACACAGCTATATAAATATAGCTGCTTGGCAGTAAAAATAGGTGAGACAGAGTAATCCTTGCAGACGACTTTTGTACAAAGTCTCCCTCTGGTAAATATGTCTGGTAAAATAATGGAAGTACCTCCATCTCAAAGAAAACCGCAGCAATAACAACTTGGAGACTTGTTGTATTCCAGCGTTTGAATGAGGTCACCAGTAAGTTCCTAAAGAGTCTCTATGTTAGCAGCAGAGGTGAATGATACTTAATGTATTGCAAGATTTCATAGGCTACAGTAATCGCCTTACAATGGGTGGATACTTACGTATGCTCGTATGCCTCCCGACCTTGTATAAAAAAAATAGCTGGACGGACTCTATAAATACACACGCGACTACTCTTGAAGAAATGCTGTATCAGCAGAGGAAGCAATTCCATCTGTAATGCAAGTCACAGACTATAGTAACCCCTTGACTACTGGACATATGATTGTTTTCCACCTGATACACTAAAAAGAACAGAAGACAAAGGGGATAACAATCTTTTAAATCAGGGTAGCATCTAGTTCACGATCCAACTGACATTTCAACAAGCCTCGAAGGCTTTTACGGCGACCGGAAATGTGGGTATAAGGTGGCTACCTGATTTATAAGGGGTTTGATCTTTTGTGTTGTTTTAGTGAGGGTTTTATTTGCATGGTTTAGGTAAAGGTTATTTGTAGGCTTAGACTTGACAAGAACCAGCCCCGGTATAATGTGACTTGGAAATAGGACAACGTTAGACCACAAAATGTCCAAACAATATTTTTATGTATTATTATATAATTTATATTTTTTTTTTTTTTTTTTTTTTTTTTTTTTATATGTATTATTATTAGGGGTTATTATATTGTTAATTGAGAGCTCAATGGCATCATTGTGCGTGTCATTCTAACCGAACATGCAGGTTAAGCAACGTCGACCGCAGCTTGTCTGTGGATGGGTATTCCTATTTCGAGTTTCTCCGTGCTTTGGAGGGTACGTTAAGCCGTCGGTCCCGGCTGTTGGCGATAGACGACAGTTGTTAAGCTAAGTCAGTGGCCGTCGGGCGGCTTGAAAACACTGGCCTCCGTCAATCCGTATTTGAGCAGCGTGGTGGAGTATGCTCTAAACCCCTACGGTTGAAGGGAGACCCATGTCCCTGCAGTGGGATGAGTAAGGGTTGATGTGGTGGTATTATTATTAGATTTATACAAATATGTATAAAAGATTAGATTGCGTCATTGCGCGTGTTAGTCTAATCGAACTTCAGAGATAGGTCGTATCAAAGTAGCTCGTCTAGGGAAGTACTTCCACCTCACAGAAGACCGCAGCCAAATAAGACTGACTGGAAGGTCGTTTTTCCTGAGATTGAGTTAGGTGAGCTACAAGGTCTTAAGGAGTTGCTGTGTTAGGAGCAGAAGTGGCACCGCGCGAGCCGTAACCGCTTTATATCAGGTGGACCGTATGCTTGTATACCTGCGACATTGTATAAAAAAAATGTCTCCTGGTAGGACCATTCCAAAACTTTGAAGAACTTTGAAGGTTCCACGCGGCGTTACCACCAATATGAGACATATCTTTGCTAAGAAAATTTCGTCTCCAAGAAACATCAGGAAGGTAAGACTAAACAGCGCAGTCAACTTCTGCGCTACAATGATACACTCAGCCTGAAAGCGTTATCAATCTACTGTATAGGCAATTGATCACCTGAAGTGGAAGTATAAAGTACGAAATGAAAATTCAACCACTAGAAGCTGTACATAACAATTATTATGACAGAGTAACTTAATCTGAAACTGATCATACTTTTACGGCAATCAGCTATGTAAGTCAGCTATTGTATAGAAGCAGGGCATATCAAAGCAGCACGTCTGGGGAAGAACCTCCACCTTACAGAAAACGCAGCTAAATAACAAACTCCGTTAAGGGTTGTTGTGTGCCTGCGTGTGAGTGAGGTCATCAAGTCAAGTATCAAGTCACCTAAGATCACACGATGATTATGCTCTTAGTAGTTACATCCCTAATTCACTGTGAGTGAAATTTCACCGAAAATGTCTTACAGAATGCTAAAAATGATGGTGATACTACTTCTCTTCTTTAACATTGGCGAAGTTAGCTATCGAAGCTTAAGGACTTGGTGAAAATACTGATTTTTCAAAGAGCGACTGACGCCAGACCTCCATAACTGAGAGGTTCAGATATTTCTTAGATAAGGTTACACGTCTATAGAAATATATTTACTTGAACTCGCGGATTTTCTCATGCTGTTTCCCTTCACATCCGAGAAAATAATAATTACGATAGTAGACCTCAGCGGCTGGTAATAAAACGAACAGCCCTTTCAAATGCTCCCCGTGATATTGATATAGCTTAGACAATGTCTATGTGTATATAGTAAGATCAAACCCATCACCATCCATTGCTTCACCGACCACGCGGTCATTTGAGTTGAATCGCAGAAGATGCACACGGCAAAAGCGTCTCTGAGCCTCTCTTCGTGCTTCGGTAGTTCCCTACAAATTACTCAATCTATTCCCTTGTGTCTTCCCATTCGAGGGCACTCAGTTTTTCAATTGAACATCATTGCATCACTGACAATTCGAACTGTTTGCCTTACATTGTCAAAGTTAGCAAATACTGGGACATGCTAGCCTAGATTACGTGTGTGTTCTCTTCCCTATTCAATCTGCTTCATTGTCTCCCCGTTCTAGGACAGTAAGTTTGTCAACTGAACATCGTTGGGTCGCTGACAAATTAGAACTGTTATCTTATATTATCAAATAGTATAATAGTAAAGCAAACACTGGAGCACGCTAGCCTTGTAGTGGGCTCTGCTTGGTGGTTCGGCAGATGGTATACCCACTGAGTTACGTACTGGTCATTGTTGGTGGAGACAATATAATTTCACTGATAGTCTTTATGTAAAAATGGTTTGATATTAAATTTACTAAATATAGAAGTCACTTATTACTAAACTGGTAAAATGGTTACACGATTAAATGGTAAATATTGGTAATTTGAATACGCGTTTGATTGGTGTGGTATGGTGTATGTTGGTTGGCGGTAATTCGCGTACTACTCAATCAATCAACGCGTATTCAATTTATACGAAATGCATATAATTAAAGTGCCGAGCTGTTTGGTGCATATTTAGTGCATAGCTCCAAACAAGCCTAGAGCATGTGGGTGCTTCCCTTCCCTATTCATTTTGCTCCATTATCTCCCCGTTCTGGGACATTGAATTTGTCAATTCGACATCATTAGGTCGCTGACAATTCGATCTGTTGTCTTATATTGTCAAATAGAGTAAGCAAACACTGGGACAAGCTAGGCTTAGAGAATGTTACTATGGGGCAAAGGGAATCGCATTTCGCCATCAATCGTACTGATCTTCTTGGAAGCCAATTAATATTTGCACTTCAAATGTTCGCAAAACTGAGCGTCACATGATTTATAAACATTCAGGATACCGATGGTTAGCGAAACGCCAAAGAGAGTGCCTTCTAATAAGGGAGCAACGACAAATGGGGGCGGTTTTGCGGTAAATGCACACACTTGGAGGGATTTAGTTGGGACAAATTCAATCTACCCCAATCTGAGATATGTCCAAGGGACGTCTCTATCTCGGACACAAGTTTTGTTCGGCGCTCATCGGTGCAATCCCCAGAGATATTTACTTGACCGGTATGTTGTATACCCAAAATACTTGTTGTCATCTGTGTATAGGTATTTGTTATTTCTAAACTCAGCCAGGTGGTAAACAATTTCTTCTGTTAATTGGTAACTTAAGATTTTAGACTCTTGTAACATAAAGAGTATCGTTCGTATAGCACCTTACCGGCTTCTTGAGGGCCTAAATCGCTCGAAGAAAGACAACAAACTTCCAGGGAATTGTTATTTGTCTATCATTCTCCGTTAGTTTGAAGTACTTCACCGATTAAATGCTACCTTCGTTTGCTAGAACATCCTTATCTCTAAACATGATAGTGAGCCATTTACTAAGTAGAACGTTATATTAAACTTTAAGCCTGCAACTTGAATCAAAATATTTCATTATTTTCAACAATATTTCTGCAAGCTGCTTATCAAGTTGACTTAATTCTGTACAACTGATATGTCGAGCTTTTTCTATAACAGATCAGGTGGCGGTTACGCTAGCCTTATTACGAGTAATTACTTTTTATAATTACTAATAATATACATAATTTATATTACGAGTATTATGACATCATAGTAAAGTACACTATAGCATAAAATGCTCTTTTAACAATATATATAAACATAGAGATATAACTATATATATATATATATATATATATAGAGAGAGCTCGATGGTCGTTGTGCGTCTCATTCTAACCGAACACGCAGGTTAAGCAAGGTCAACCCCAGCCTGTCGATGGATGGGTTTATCTATCTCGAGTTTCTCCGTGCTGGGAGGGCACATCAAGCCGTGGGTGCCGGCTGTCGTCGATAGATGACAGTTGTTAAACTACTAAGTCAGTGGCCCTCCGGCGGCTTGAAAACACTGGCCTCCGTCAATCCGCATTTGAGCAGCGTGGCGGAGTATGCTCTAAACCCCTTCGGTTGAAGGGAGACCCGTATTCCTGCAGTGGGATGAGTAAGGGTTGATGTGATGATGATGATATAACACCTAGGAGTTTTCATTTCGAATAAAATCTCATTTTTTTTTAGTAATTACTTAATAATGCTAGGTAATTATAATAAGCAAAACTTATCCTTCTATTAACACATATTCTTGATGCACGTTCCATATATTTTCCATTTCTTTTTTTTTATACAAAGTCGGGAGGCATGTAAGCATACGGTCTACCTGATGTAAAGCAGTTACCGTAGCCTGTTAACGCTTGTAACATATATCACTCGCACGATGCCTCCACTGCTGCTTACACAGTAACTCCTTAGGAGCTTACTGGTGACCTCACTCAGACGCAGGAACACAACAACCCTCTAGGGAGTTGTTATTTGGCTGCGGTTTTCTGTGAGGTGGAGGTATTTCCCCAGACGGGCTGCTTTGATGCGTCCTACCTCTCTTAAAATATCCAGACCAATAGAAACATACATGTTCATGCACACAAATGTTTGTCTTGTGAGGGAATCGAAGCCACGAGCGTTGGTGTCAAAATCGCGTCTTTCACGACTGAGCCACCGATTTCGTTTATTTATAACATTTTTATTTTTTATTTTTGATCCAACGAAATTTTCTTGTAGCGAAAAGAGAATACGTAGGTATAACCGCATACTAGCGTGACAGTGAACAACAATGATCGAGTTTTTTATCTTTTTATTCAAATTTAAGAAAAAAGTCTTGTTCATTATTATTCAGTATGTTACATTTTACGTAAAATGTAACAATATATTATGATACGGCTGAATTCTTTAGAGCTTACTGTCATGTAACAGGTCGTGTTTATTCAAGCTTGAATGGAATAGATTTGATTGTTATGGTTCTGAATAAAAAATGATGATTTTTGTTACAGGTATACAACGTTCTTCAGAAAATCAAAATATGTATTTAATTTTCCCGTTAAGTGAGTATAATTAGGGTTTTATATAAATCAAGAGCTTATGTATATTGAAAACCAAGATAATGGTATTTGAATGAGAGACAACCAGAATGAACACTAGGATTATGGTTGATGATGTAGTGTTGGAGCAAGTGAATGAGATTGTATATCTTGGAAGTGCTTTTAGCAGCAATGGAAGGTACACCGATGATGTGGAGAGACGAGTGAGTGCCGGGAATAGGGTGAATGGAGCGTTGGGTAAACTTCTAGGCAGCCGAAATCTAAGCCAGAAGGCACAGCTCGCTGTACACAACGCGGTGCTAATTCCAACGCTAACTTATGGAAGTGAGAGCTGGGTAAGGCAGAGAGAGCATGAAAGTAGAATAAATGCCGTCGAGATGCGAGCATTGCGCAAAATTTGTGGCATAACGCTTGCTGACCGCGTTCGTAATGAAGACGTGATAGAAAGAGTTGGTCTAAAAGAGAGTGTCGGTGTTAAGATAAGAAAGGGCATGCTCCGTTGGTTCGGACATGTAGAAAGAATGCGGGACGAAAGAATGACGAAACAGATATACAATGCAAAAGTGGAAGGATGTAGGAGCCGAGGAAGGCCGAGACTAACCTACCATGACCAAATTGGTCGTGTTTTATCAGAAGGTGATGTCAGAAGCCCCAGGAACCGGCGAGCGTGCATGAAAAGAGCTATGAATGTCACAGAAGCGAGTGAAGTATGCAAGGACCGCGTCTTATGACGCTCGGTTCTCTCTGCCTACCCCGCAAGGGACTTGGCGTGAAGATATACATACATACATGTATATTGATGAACCTGGTGGTTAACTGGCCACCGTTTACTTTAAAGTCCCGGGATCGATTTCCGCTCATGACAATCAGTTTTGCGCGTATAATATCAGCGTATTATATTCTGTGCGTCTTCCATATATTTATTGAAAATATATATATATATATATATATATATGAGGTACGAATTACTTGAACTAACAGACCGACGCGGGTCAAGTCAATTTTATTATTGTAAAAAGTATCCAGAGGTTTATATATGTAGATATAGAAGTTCATCAGTTGTCTTGTGTTCCTTATAAGCTTTGGAAAGATGGCGCGTAATTTGTTCTCAAAGATTTATTAAACGAAACAGATATACAACTCGAAAGTAGCAGTATGTAGGAGCCGAAGAAGATCAATACTTACCTGCCGTGAGTAAACTAATTGTGTTTTTAAGAAGGTAATGTCAGGAGACCTTGAAACCAGCGAGCTTGCGTTAGAAGAACTGTGAATGTTAAAGAAGTAAGCGAGGTGGGTAAGGACCGAGTCATGTGGTGCTCGGTTCGCTCTGCCTACAACCAAGGGACCTGGTATGAAGATATAGACAGAAAGATATTTATGACAAAGTCTAATTCCATTTAGCATTGGATTCGGATGGAGTAGTTCTATTATAGGAGTAGTAGGAGTAGTAGTTCTATAGTAGGAGTAGTAGTAAGGAGAGACTTTGCCTCCCTTTGTGTATTCTACCGATTGTGCAACGGGTTGTGTTCTGAAGAGTTGTTTGAAATGATGCCGACAGCTACTTTTTATAACCGCACCGCTCGCCGACGGCGGGGAGTTCACCCTCACATGCTTGAACTGCAATGGTCGCGTACGGTGCGGTTCCAGAGAAGTTTTCTTCCGAGAACACTCAAGCTGTGGAATGAGCTCCCAGCCGAGGTTTTTCCAAGGGACTACAGCATGGAGTTCTTCAAGAAATGCGTGAAGAGGTTCTTAGAGGGTCGTCAACGCATGAGTGACGCCTCTGGTGTTGCAAATGCCCATAGGCTACGGTGACTGTTTAACATCAGACAGGCCGTATGCTTGATTGCCACCTTAGTGGTATAAAAAAAAAATATGGAGCCAGATCGATAGAAGGCGTAGAATGTTAGAAGTTCGTAAATAATTTGTTTATCTATTTACTTTGTTTAATATTTCCGCCAACTTTTGTTCAATTTTCTCCATGTAAATTTCGACCCAGTTATGAGACACTTGGAAAATAAATTTTCAAACATAATTTCTACACCTCTACACACCCTTTCATATTCTGGGATCAGGGATTCAAACTGTGCATTGATCTGTTAGTTAAAGAGGACTTTGCTTTTTCATATATTGTTTTATAAAGAACGAAGTCATGACTGATGCTATGGTTACGGACAATTAAACATGTTAAAACAAACTACAAATGAATTGGCTTCTTTATCTTTGAAGTTGACAGAACCAAAACGACATTCTTGACAAGGAATCCCAAAATTTATTTAAAAATAATCCAACATTGCAATGCAAATTTTTGCATGAGTCATTCCCATTATTTCCAGTGAGTTTTATTCTTTAAAGTTGAAGCAGTAAAATCTAAAATTGATTGTTATTCGCATTCCCATTAAAATTGACTTCGCAAAAATTTCACGTGGGAGGAATATAGCAGGTTTAATAAATTAATGTCATCTTATTGGCATTTTTTGAAAGTAAATAATCGTGATTTTATTAAAGTCAATACATTTTAATGTTGTAAATCCTCTAATTGAATGATATATCCGGTGCAAAATTTATGGCTGTATTCCATTTAAATATTTTATTTGAAGAGAAAATAATGCTAAATCTGCCAAAAATTTATTCATTCTCGCGTCAGATAACATAGTTTTGTTCAAAGATATTAAAGTAACGTACGGTAGGTGTTCAATATAATTAGTTGATCAAAACAGACAGAAACAGATCCTAAATAACGACCCGATTTCATGATTTGGTACGGAGTCTCTAAGTTCGTCCCAGGATACTTGTTTATTCCCTGAAGAGCATAACTAGAAATGGGAATTTTATTATAGGAAATTGCACATTCGACTCTCGTATTGTGAATCCGTTGCCTCTTCTTATCTTATACCTGTCTTTCGGAACAACACTTTCTCACATCATTGCGAACATGAATTATATATATCCTCAATGTACTTGATCCACTACTTACAGCAATATTGACAGTTTGACACCTTAAGTTTAATGAGAGATTTTGCGCCTCTGTGTGTGTTCTTCCGATAAAAAATCCGATTATGCACTGGAACCGCAATGTTTGAGTACAATGCGATTCCAGAGAAGCTTTCTTCCGCAGAATTCTCAAGTTGTGGAATCAACTCCCAGCCGAGCTTTTCTCAAGGAATCCAGCATGACATTCATCAAGATCGCTTAAAGAGGATTTTACAGGGTTGGAAACGCATTATATATTTTTTATACCACTAAGGTGGCAATCAAGCATACTGCCTGCCTGATGTTAAACAGTCACCATAGCCTATGGACATTTGCAACACCAGGGGTGTCACTCATGCGTTGTCGACCCTCTAAAAACCTCTTCGGGTGAACTCCCGCCGTCGGCGAGCGGTGCGGTTATAAAAAGTAGCTGTCGGCATCATTTCGAACAACTCTTCAGAACACAACCCGTATGTATATATGACCTTAGTGACATAAAAACATAATTAGTGCCCTCATATTGTTTTTGTTATCTATTTTAAGTAACTCGAACTTGATGTATATCTGAATGATGATTTAGGTTTCAACGAAACATGCCTATAACTCAATCCATAGCTTAAGCTTTAGCACCTAAACAAAAGGTTTACGGGTATATATCCCCCGGGGGCGGACGCACTTTTAGTATTTTTATCACTAACTATACCCCTAAGCACACTATGCTACCCTATAATTAAATGAAACATTTCGATACTACCACCCTTGCGTGCAAACCATTTTAAAGTGTTTGCAGTGTACAACCTATCTACCTATAGTAAACACGCGTGTGTTAGTCTGCCAGTTAACTTCGCGACATTGTTAGAAAATCTAACAAGTTACTTTTGAACTATTTTTATAGTGATATGTATAGCTGCACGACAATCGTGGCAGAGAGAACTGAGCGCCATATCACTCGATCATCACTCGCTTCTGTAATATTTATAGATTTTCTCATGCACGCTCGATCATATTACTGAAATAATAAGTACTCTAATGTTAGCCAGGGATGTGAACAAATACGATGCAAATTTTTATCAGTATCCGTTTTGTAGTTTTTATGTATTGAGTACGCAACAGATGGAGAGAAGAAAATAAACTACCCGGCTATTGTATCAATAGATTTGAGCGAGTCCAGCTGTGTCAACCTGTAGCATAGTGTAGCATGTAGCTTAGTTGTTCATCTTAATCTAAACTTATAAAATCTTATGAAGGGATTAGCGGTACTGGCTAATCTCTTGCTCAGATTTTATAGTTTAGTTCAGAGTTTAGACTAAGCTCAACAAGGAAGCTACATGCGAGTAAGACTAGGAACAAGTTATAATAAAAATACAATTAGACCACAAAAGCATTTTCTAGATTAGTTTAACTTTAGTTTAAAATTCAATGCGCTGATACGAAGGAAACACGCTTTCAATGATAGCCCTCAAAATGTCATAACCGTAAAATCACGTTATGTACTACTGAAATCAAATTTGCCGTAATTTAAGAAAAGGGCAGCTTAGTCATTGTTATTAAAGTAAGTCTACTAAAGCACTTAGGCTTTTTATGACATAATTGCAAACGTTTATATGACAGTCCTATGTTGTCTCGTTTCTATACTGTGCGACAAGCCACATATTCAGTTATTCAATCGTTTAGAAATGCCATCATCGATTTATATGTATTTTAGACTATAAAATAAGTTTGTTGCATATTGTGATTTCTGTTTATATTTGAGTTATTGAGTATCTATAAATTTTTATACCACTATGAGTTCCACGCCTTTGTTATATATGCATTATTTAAGAGTCGGCCGGCATACACCCACGGTGCTAACGGACGTTATACCCACGCAGCTATATACAATCATGGCACGTGTCACTACATGACTCACATATATAGTATGTATGCATGTAGATTGAAATGTTTTAGCCAAATCAAAACTTGTGTTTTATTCGTTTTCTTCCAAAAAACAACATTTAACTAATGGGAATGTGGTGAGTTGAAATATTCCTGGGCGTGAGGATTACTAGCACAGTTGAGAGACATAACAGTAGATCAGTAACACTTACGCCTTTTCGTCTTAATTCCAGGGCTTGAGACAGACCGACATGGCCGTCCATTTTCAAGCTCGCAAACAGTAAGCGGTCTTCTATCTAGACGCGAACTGCCAGCAGCTACTTATTTAACTGCGTTTGAATAGTACAGCCGCGCGTTTATGAGTAATTGCGATGATTTCCCAAGTTTCATTGAAGTCATCCTACTGTAATATATAAATGTCCATTTAGTTACTGGGAAGCGTTTGATGTATCAATGGGTTGACAGTTATGGTTGTAAGCGTTTTAAACCAGGCGGGTCGTATGTACTCGTTTATATATGACATAGTACATAAAAAAATCACTTGTGATTGATTTTCTTTTAAATATATACCTAGCCAAAATGTACACGAAAGCAAGAGTCTCCATAGGGTTTATCTTGCACTCCTTTCCCCTGCCACTAAAACTAGAGCTGCTATGTTTGTTTATTATGTTCGACTTTGGCAGCAGTAATATATTTTATATATGTATGTTATATTGTTATATTATATATGAATATACACTATAAAGAAAGTAGAAGGATGTAGGAGCCAAAGAAGGCCAAAACTGACTTACCATGACCAAATTGATTGTGTTTTGTCAGAAGGTGATGTCTGGAGCCTTTGAAACCGAGCGTGCCTGAGAAGAGCAATGAATGTTACAGAAGCGAGTGAGGTATGTAAGTATCGAGTCATGTGGCGCTTGGTTCTCGCTGCCTTTGTTTTGTTTTTGGCATGAAGTTATAGATAGTTAGATTATATACATATAATATTTTATGTATATGTATTCAATATACTATACATTTTGTCTAGACGCCATTACACAGTGCTAGAGGCATATGTCTTACAGCTATTATAGAAACAGCAGCTGCGGTGTTGGAAATTATGACAAGAAGGCCAAATTAAGGTTTGACCCTAATAGTATATTTTTATCTAGACTTAAATTAACTATCACACGGTATTTAGAAGCTACATCGCTGACATAGCAATTGAATGATGAACTGAAGAAATGATGAAATTCTAAAAGACTGAATTCGGCTCTGGTTGCATTAACACATTTATATTTGTACTTCAAGTCACTATCATATTGTCGTTATAAGCTAGAGACATGTGACCAATATAATGTATGTACATTCTTATCAACATCCCTACCTGCATACGTGCACCGATATAAACATACCTCTTCATGCACGCTCATCGCTTCTGAATGCTCTTAATTAGGTCCCTTTTAATACAATATAATTCTAGCAAATTTCAATTCCGTTTGAAATATTCAGTTGTAGAACTTTCTATGCATACGTTTGAGTTATAATAAGTGAAACTTGTATTATATAGTTTGTATATTTGCATTATTGTGAACTAATAATAAATATACTTATTTTAAATAAGACAACAATAAAAATGAATGCACCAATAAAATGACACAGGATATCAATGACTGAAAATTATTTTACAACTATACCTATGATTAAATAAATAATAATGGATTTAATGATGAAACATGACGAATAAATGAAATGCTTACAAGATCGACGAAAGGACAACAGGAACGCAACGCAAGCCCACCACCACATATTGTGAGGAGGTTCCTCACTCTGGAGCCCTAACCACCGGCAGCTTCGGAGCCTTCGCTTCGCTTCCGGCGGGTGACCCATTTTTATATCAGGAACACCGTTCCTATATGAAATCTATATGTTTGTCTCTGCGTTTGTCTGTGAGTGCGTTTTTTTCGAATATTCGAATTTTGACTTCAGATTCGTATTCAGCATAAAAAAGTAGAATAGGAATGTTCAGGAACACCGTTCCTGTCTCTTAAGGAACATGGCAAATATAATTGACGAGCCAGGTGTTCCTCAGGCAATTCAAGCTTGCGCATTCTCAACTGGTTTTTAGGGTTCCGTACCCAAATGGTAAAACGGAACCCTATTACTGAGGCTCCGCTGTCCGTCCGTCCATCTGTCACCAGGCTGTATCTCTTGAACCGTGATAGTTAGACAGTTGAAATTTTCACAGATGATGTATTTCTGTTGCCGCTATAACAACAAATACTAAAAAATAGAATAAAATAAATATTTAAGGGGGCTCCCATACAACAAATGTGATTTTTTTGCTCATTTTTGCTTGATATTGATGCTTGAAATATTCACAGAATATTTAGTTATATATTCACTTTAAGAATAAATAATTAAATTAAAATAAATCAAACATTTAAGGGGGGTTCCCATACAACAAACGTGATTTTTTTGCTGTTTTTATAGATAATGGTACGGAACCATTCGTGCGCGAGTCCGACTCGCACTTGGCCGATTTTTATATGTATTTCTTTTATATTAAAATTTGTATATGTAAAAATATGAAAAGGACTATAAAAATAAATGAGTGAATAAACTTAATAAAACAGTACAAAGATTTCACACACATACTCCCAATACCTGCTGAGACCTGGTCTTGTGTATATGTTCCATTGATATCCCCCGGAGCGGGTCACGATGAGAGTCATACATGACGTCAATCTTATCGAAGGGGTCACATGTTAGCTCCGAGCATCCCCGCGCACGCTTATCAAATGATCGTAGTTAATACGTGTGACTTTAGAAATATATTGCAATAATCTATATTAATTTAATACCAACGCTAACTTATGAAAGTGAAACTTGGGTATGGCAGAGAGAGCATGAAAGTAGGATAAATACGGCCGAGATGCGAGCATTGCGCAAAATTTGTGGTATAAAGCTTGCTGAAAGCGTTCACAATGAAGTAAGGAGTTCGTCTTAAAAAGAGTTTCGTTGTCAGGACAAGAAAAGACATGCTCCGTAGGTTCGGACATGTCGAAAGAATACAGGATGAAAGTTTGATGAAATTGATATATAATACGAAAGTGGAAGGACGTACGAGCCGATGAAATCAGAAGGTGATGTCAGGAGCCACCGGCATGCATGCTATGCTATGAATGTTAAAGAAGCTAGTGAGATGAGTAAGGACCGCGTCTTATGGTACTACACTCTCTGCCTACCCCGCAAGGGACCTGGCAATTAGATCATACATGTATTAATAATAAATAAATAATAACGCTGACACAGTAACAAAACCGTAGCCAAATAACAACTCCCTAGTGGTTTGTTGTGTTCCTGCGCGTGAGTGAGGTCACCAGTAAGCTCTTATGGAGTTGTTGTGTTAGCAGCAGAGGTAACTTCGATACTTAATGTATTGCAAGCGTTCATAGGCTACGGTAACTACTTCAAATCAGGTGAGCGGTATGCTTGTATGCCTTCCGGCGTTATATAAAAAATAAAACATACTGAAAATTGTAAATCCTAAAAAGACTAATTTCAGTTGTATGTTGATTACACACGATTCACGAGTAAGTTGTAACCAATTCTCTTTTCCGGTTTACCAACAAGCCTACCAACAAACCGACTCTGAAAGGGGCAGATGTTAAATTTTTAATGCTATTTCAAAGTGAGGGGTGTGAATTTTTAAATACTTCAGAAAGGAGACGGTTTTTGCGTTAAGATCATGACGTTAATTTTTTATACCACTGCGGTTGACAAACAAGTATATGTTCCGCATGATGAGGAGTCCTCTGAAATCATATGATATAATAATCTATGGCAGTTTGTCAGTACTACGAGTACTTTAAAAGCGACAACTAATAAAGTTATTACTAATGTCACCAACATGCACACAACAAAATTCCAGGCATTTTTTTTATACAATGTTGGGAGGCATACAAGCATACGGTCCACCTGATGTAAAGTAGTTGCCGTAGCCTATTAACGCTTGTAACATATATCACTCGCGAGATGCCGCCTCTGCTGCTTACGCAGCAACTCCTTAGGAGCTTACTGGTGACCTCACTTACACGCGGCAACACAACAACCCTCTAGGGAGTTGTGATTTGTCTACGATTTTCTGTGAGGTGGAGGTACTTCCCCAGGCTGCTTTGATGCGCCCCTGCTCTTAAAACATCCAGAGCAAGACAAACAGACATGTTCATGCACGCTAATGTTTGTCATGTGTGGGAATCTATCCCACGAGCGTTGGTGGCAAAGTCGCGTCATTCACAACTGAGCCAACGAGCTCGTCAAAAATCACGGCACTTCGATTTATTGGCTAAAATATTCTTTCATTTAAGTTCATTTGTCAGCAGGCCCGAATCACTGATATATTTAGGCGCTGAAACGCAACGTTTTTGTGAGCTCGGAGTGCCTTCGTGCACAGTCAAGAGGTTTTTGTTTACTAATAGTACGTAGTAGTTTGAGTAATAATAAATTTGATTAAAAAAATCTACAAATACAGAGAGTATTTGTAAATTTTTTGTATTTTTTTTTTATATTAGTTCAGCATAGTGGCTCCTCTTTGCCTCATGGTAAGCGAAAGAGGAGCCCAAATCGCAACTGCAACTGACAAAATACTACACCGTATCCTGTCAGTTGACGTTGCCATGGTGACCCGCAAGATGCTTCTTCACACTTCGTTTGAAGGATCCCATATTGTAGGAAGGAGGGAACACATGTGCAGGCAAGGCGTTCCACTTTTTAATGGCACGACAAAGATAGAAGTTGCCGAACTTTTTGGTACGCGAAGAGATATTCTCTTCAGTGGAAAGTTGTATGTTAATTTCACTGTACAATAAAATTTGAAACTATCTATAAAATTTCAATTCAATGTGAATTTCACTGCTTGCTGTGCTTAGAACCACGTAGTGAAGCGCATCTGTGTGAGTGCTGAGATTTTGATCGTTTCTTTGAAGTTAGCCTACTGTTACTATAACTTCCTACAAACTACCACCACCAAGGATCACTAACGTAGAGTACCTACTATTAGGCAAAACATACTATTTGTACTGATTATCAAGTAACCTTTCTGATACAACAAGGACAACCTTTCAAAGTACCTATCAAAAGGTTTCAATTACGCTAAAACCTAATCGAAATCATCAAAAGAGTCGTTTATTTTGTGAATATGTCATTATCGGCCCAAAGGCTTTTAGAATAACGCGGGAAATTACTTGTTTGGCATTCGACTGAGTGGGTTTATGTTGGGATTTTCCCAATTCAAAAAGAGGGGTGTTATAAGCTTGTAGTCTTCCGGGAAAAGGACGCCATCTTGGTATGCTTTTGTGGAAACAAATTCAACTGAATATGCATAAAACTGTGAATGTAGCAATCAAGTATGTATGTATTGGTATAGGATTACAGAGCGTTACGTTTAAAGTTGCACTGTTAACCTCTTCACTACTTGACCTTTAGTTAAACAAATAAATATTGTCGAAAAAATTACACAGCGCCATTTTTTTTTTTGGGAAAAAAGGTGCTTATTTTGTAGGGAAGACTTAATACTCGTAGATAAACTTAAAAAAAAACTTTATCTAAATATCAACATTGGATCCAAATCGTAACAGACGCTTTCAACATACACGATATATATATATATATATATATATATATATATATATATATATATATATATATATATACGAGAATTGTTCATTTAAATTAATATATCTTTATGTTCAAGTATTCTAAGGTTGGTCAGTAGAGATCGTCATGGTAGAGACGTTTAAAATCTATATTACGTGTATTTTGTAAATTTTTCCGTGGAATTAAGTTTCACAATATAATTTAACTTTCACAGTTTTCGCAACGTTTCACTCCAATAATTTTGCTGAAATCTGAGAAGAAGAACAAATTGGTAATCAGTCAAATACTTAGAATCTTTGAAATTAAACAGTTCGTAAACTCTCAATACTTCGGGAGATTATAAAAAGTTTATGCCTAAAAAAGTTTGAGAAGCGCGGAATTAATTTACGAAAATAAGTTAGTAAGAGTATCTAAATACCAAAATTAATTTTCAATTAGATATCGACTCTTAAATGTAAAAACGGAAAACTTTTTTCTGTTTGACCTACCTTTCACACCATTTAAGTAGTTAAATAGCTAATAGATTCATGCGTTACTTTGCGAAAGTCAAATTTACAGGCGATTTGAACTAAACTAATTTGTGTGCTTCCGCTCCCGATTAGTTCATGCGAACTACTCCCGGCCGGCACCCACCCACTGCTAATAGTAGATGCATGCAGCAGCTGTCTCTGTTTCGGCTGCTGCGGTCGTCTGTGCAAGTGTTCACCATCTGAAATGTGAACTGCATGCACCCGCCACTGTTGCTGCCCTGGCTGCTCCGGTCGTCTCCGCGACACGTGTTTCACCTCTCCAAGAGGCATCCTCAGGCGCTGTAGATGTTAGCCGTTAGAATAACATGCTACGAATTTAAGTACTTACTGCGTAATGTGAAAAATATGACAATTATTCCTAAAATATTTTTACAATCTATGTCTTTACACCAGGCTCCTTGCACACTAGGCAGTGGGAGTTTAGCGTCATTCTCTTTTTGTGCACCCCGGTTCCTTATATCTTCTGCTAAAACACAAGTGATTTTGGTTATAGTTCTTTTTTTTATACAAAGTCGGGAGGCATACAAGTATACGGCCTGTCTGATGTCAAGCGGTTAACGTAGCCATAAACGCCTGTAGTACATTAAGGATCACTTACGCGATGCCATCTCTCCTAGTGACACAAGGAGTGGTGACATCACACACACGCAGGAATACAACAACACTAAGGAATTGCTATGTTACCATCAGGTGTGGTAAGCACGCCACTACTTCCTGTATTGCAAGCGATCTCATGCTACTGCGACCACTTTATATCAGGTGGGCCATATACTTGTATTACTCCCAACGTTGTATAAAACTTCTAGTAACCACGGTATGAAGATGAAGATCGGAGAAAAGGTTTCCTTAAGAGATATAAGGAAGTTCATCTAAAGGGTTCATATGCCTTGTTTTAATTTGCCCTTTGGATACATGTAGCTTTTCTTTTTGATGTTTTCTAGTATAATTACTTTGTTTAAACTTATTTCACTATTTATCCTCATCCTAATACAGGTACTCCGCCTCGCTACTCAACTGTGGATTGGCGGAGGCCAGTGTTTGCAAGCCTCGCGAAAGACTGACTTTGCTTAACGACCGTCTTCTATAGACAACAGCCGGAGTGACGGCTCAATGTGGCCTTCGAATAGAGAATCTCAATCTAGGCTGCGGCCGACGTCCCTTAACGTACGTGTTCGACACACACACAATGACGCCACCGAGCTCCTCATTACACTTATTACTTTATGTTTTAATGAAATTTAAAGCAAATAACAAAACTCGTACTGTTTACTTTTTTAAATTCTAATCCTACAGAAGAAATAGCGTGA
This sequence comes from Pyralis farinalis, assembly GCA_947507595.1. Classification (NCBI taxonomy): domain Eukaryota; kingdom Metazoa; phylum Arthropoda; class Insecta; order Lepidoptera; family Pyralidae; genus Pyralis; species Pyralis farinalis. The sequence goes on from OX382260.1 coordinate 8,617,185, forward strand.
CAAAGTTTGCAAGGCCAAACTAATTTGAAGCCAGAAGTACTGTTTCTTTTTAATTTTTGTTCAAAAGCTATGATTTATTTTGAAGGGGCTAGTTCCAGTGATCGATCACTTCAACTGATTATATCGCTGAATGAATCGAAACGCTACGCAAGCATTGCCCTATTATTTGACAGGTTCTTATATTCTTCTTCTTAGCGTCATCCCGTTTCCTAATCCATTAGGATTGGCGAGTTCTGCCTAAGCCTATGTGAACAACATCACGATCAATTAAACAAAATATTATTTATATTTTATCTAATTGATCGTGATGTTGTCGTGACATGATATTAAATGTCCATGAGGCAATTAATATTATGCCAATACGCTTATGGACCGTATTCACAATGATGAAGTTAGAAGCAGAGTTGGTATGAAAGAGAGCGTCGGTGTTAAAATAAGAGGAGGCATGCTCCGTTGGTTCGGACATGTAGAAATAATGCAGGATGAAAGAATGACTAAGCAGATATACAATGCAAAAGTGGAAGGATGTAGGAGCCGAGGAAGGCCAAGACTTACCTACCATATTCAAATTGGTCGTGTTCTATCAGAAGGTGATGTCAGGAGCCCTAGAAACCGGCGAGCGTGCATGAAAAGAGTAATGAATGTTAAAGAAGCGAGTGAGGTATGTAAGGATCGAGTCACGTGGCGCTCGGTTCTCTCTGCCTACCCCGCAAGGGATTTGGCGTGAAGTTATAGATAGATAGATAATATTAAATGTTTATAAGACAATTAGTAACATGCCAATTTTTTTTTACTACCTCGAGAGGCATACTAGCATACGGCCCACCTGATGTAAAGTGGCTACCGTAGCCTATTAACGCATAGTATTGTCAAACAAAAATGTATAATATTTATACTTGATGTTTGTCATGACATCTATAGTATTTGACATTTGTTTTACCTGTATTACATTCCATAAATCATAGCTGATTCGATGTGAACGACGTTTTAATTTTATTGGCAGAGCTGCGATAGCCAGCGGAGCCACATTACCCTCAAAATTGTCGTTTGGGGTAGACTGATGTCATCCAGCTAGCGTTTAGACGGTAATATTGAGAAACTCCAAAATCGACACACTAATAGCTAACATATTGTAGTTTTGTATCCTTTAATTTGAAATTTAAATGTTCGTTGGTGAGGAAGAACGGTCCAAAATCGTTCCAATTAGAAAAAAAAACATATGGGAAAACGTATGGCCGGCCACTCTGCAGTGCAGAGTCTGCACTGCACTCCCATCAACAGAAAAAGTAACAGCACTCGTCGCTAGATGTCGTACAGGGTTCCATATATTAAAAAAAAAATAATAAATATTTTTTAAATTTAAAAAATATCAGCTCTGCCTACACAGCTTGCTGTTATTTACTAGTTCTAAATAAACTTCACCATCCCTCTGAGCAAAAGAATCTTCACCCACTAAGGATTTGGCGAAGATACTGACTTTTACATGAAGAGACTACCTTCATACCTACACAACACAGAGGTAAACTAGTTCTTTCTTAGGTTAGGTCTCGTCTTTCGAAATATAATTTCTAAGACGTGTGGGTTTCCTCACAATGTTTTCCTTCACCGCCGAGTAAGTGATAAATATGTACATAAATCCGAAAAAAACTAATTTAGTAGTACACACACTTACCGAGATTCGAACCCGAGACCAGGTGATCAATAGCCCGGTTCTTTATAATGATATGTACTAGACTAAATAGGTAAAGAGATGAAAATTACTTAGTAAAAAAAATCTCTTACACAAGTCTCCATTTTGCATATAATGAAGGGCGGACCTGATATAAAATCTCCATATCCAATAGATAGTTTTAAGAAAAACTTTGACATTTATCGCTCTTATGAATAAGTACTATCCCATTTTGGTAAAATACGACGCAAAAAATATATAACATAATTTATGATATACGTCGGAATATCACTTTGAAACAAGAACGTCGGTTTTCGCCCGGTATACACTTTTATAGTGGTTATTAAAGTAATGCGTAGGTTTTGGACTAGTAAATCATCCGAACAGTTACACAGTGGAGATATAAGCAGTAGGATAACTTCAAAGAAACGTTCGATTTTGCGGCGATCCCACAGACCTCCAGTATTCGTCTCCTTCCTTGCATTATCCCGTTTCCTAATCTACAGAAAAAAAACCAGTTTATAATGCGCAAGCTTGCATTGCCAGAGGAATACCTGACTCGGCAATTATATAACAATTCAATTTTTTTTTTATTTGTCGGCCATTTTGACCATGTTCCTTAAGAGATAGGAACGGTGTTCCTGAACATTCCTATTCTACTTTTTTATGCTGAATCTGAATCTGAAGTCCAAATTCGAATATTCGAAAAAAAACGCACACACAGACAAACGCACAAACAAACATATAGATTTTATATAGGAACGGTGTTCCTGATTACGGGTCTCATTTAACAATCGTAAAGATTTTTAATTTTCTAATAATTGTATTTTTCCTAGCCTTATCCCGTGTCCTAATTCATTATAATTGACGGACACTTTTCTTAGTTAACTACAAATATGTATATAAATCTGAAAATCTGTGGGTACATGCGCACTCCAGGATTCGAATCAGAAGAAGTCGGATACATCGGTTTTTTATGCACTGAACTGTCACTGCTTTATTATTTCAGCGTTATATGTATATTTAGTAAATCAATCATATTTTTTATACAACGTCGAGAGGTATTTAAGCATACGGCCCACCTGATGTAAAGCAGTTACCGTAGCCTATTAACACTTGTAATATATAAAGTACCTATCACTCGCGCGATGCCTCCTCTGCTGCTTACACAGCAACTCCTTAGGAGCTTACTGGTGACCTCACTCACACGCAGGAACACAACAGTCCTGTAAGGAGTTGTTATTTGGCTGCGGTTTTCTGTGAGGTGGAGGGACTTCTCCAGACGGACTGCTTTGATGCGCCCTACCTCTATTTTAACCCATGTGACCCTTGTGTAGGAAACCCGCTAAAGTTATAAATAGCCGGTCGGTGGCACATCACTCGCTGGTCGCTATCTTCAAGAATAACGCGCGTACTGCCCGCACACAAGCATTGGTAATTATATAATAGTTAATCTACTGCTTGCTTTACACTGTGGCAGAAACATAATTCTGGAAATAAATCTTATCATTTTATATCTAATTCTTTATTTACGTTGTCTTTGTTGAGTGTAGAAATACTAGATCATAAATAAATGATTTATGAAAAATGCTGCTTTCCTGATAAAGAAATGTAATAAGATTTTAATGTCGCTATGAGACTTATATTCGAAGACATATACCTTCATTTTTGTGTAAATCATATCAGTATCTTCGCTAAATCCATAGCTTTAGGTAGAGGACCCCGCCAATCCTAATGGCCAATCCATTAGGATTGGCGGGGTCCTCTACATAAAGAAACGGCATAACACTAATAAGAAGAAGATTATTTCACTTTTTTTATATTCGCTAGCTATATATAAATGTGTGGAAATTAGATGTGCTCTTTTACTTGGATTACGTTAAGATTAACCAAATAAACATCAGGTTAAATCTAACAGGCAAAGAAAGACAGCCAAAATTAAATTATTTTCGAGCAAGCAAGCCAAGTGAACGCATGAAATAATTAGGACTATCACTTTACTTTACTGACACTTTAAGTTAAAAGATTATTTTACAGGGTTTTAGATAAGAATCCTAAAAATATCGAATATCGCATATTACAGCGACAGTAATGCGAAGGAGAGCCTCGTTCTACCATAAGTTCACCACCATAATCTCTGAATGCAGTTAGAATATGCTTAATGAACTATGTACAACAATAATCTAGATTTTAAAATAAATTTCGATATTCTTCGTGTTCAATTTCTTTATTTTTATTTTTTAACTTTGAACCAATATAATTGCGGCATTTAAGTTTAGCTGTCTTATCTTGATTTCATTTTCACACGTAATTTATACAGTACTTGAGCGACGTATTTTATGTGAAAAAGGTACTTTTTAAGGCAAGACACCAAAGCCAAACCTTCGGAGATACACGAAATATACTGGTGTACCATAAATGCTCAATTATAATATTAGAATATCGATATATCGTGATATTATAAATTTGTACTAGAGTTGAATTTGTACAATACACTTTTTAAATAGAGATGCAGCTGGATTTTAACATCGAGAAGGCAAAAATCATGACTAGTTTATTAATTGTAAACACATCAGACAAAATCTACTCTCTCTCTCTCCTTTGTATATGTAAGGACAGCCGATAAGACCGATATTATGTAGTAACTCCAGTCACCGTTGCGGGTCGGAGGTCTAAGTAGAATGCGCGCACTTGTTCCAGTTCGGGGATCAACATCGCGACACTTATCGGTTTATTGGTTAGAATATACCCCCGTTGCTCTCTAGTGGTTTCTCCAGGGACTTTAATATAGAGGTTCTTCAAAACGGTATACCTATTTTCATAGAGGCAGTAACGCACAACGCCCTTGGTATTATTGCAAGTAAGATCGGGCAGGTCCTGTGCTTGTTTCTCACTTTAGTAGTATGAAAAAGCCTTTTAAAATCTCAATTATCTTTAAATACTCAGAGTTTCTCAAAAACTAAACACAAATAAATATTACCTGCAATTCACAATACCAAAAAATCCCGTATTTAGCGTAACCAATATAATAGTATAATAAATACTTTTTATTTAAAGTTACATGGTTGTTATAGTTTTACACTGGATTGTCTTGTTTCGGTACTGGTGAACATAAAACTGTTTATTTATTTTATTCAGTCGTGAATGACGCGTCTTTGACACCAACGCCTGTGGGTTCGATTCCCACACAAGGCAAACATTTGTGTGTATGAACATGTCTGCCTTTGATCCATCTGGAGAAGTACCTCCACATCACAGACAATCGCAGCATAAATAACAACTCCCTAGAGGGTTGTTGTGTTCCTGCGTGTGAGGGAGGTCAGGAGGAGCCATCGCTACGGTACCCGCTTTACATCAGGTGGGCCATATGCTTGTATGCCTCCCGACGTAGTATAAAAAAAACTGTCTTAACAAAGTGCGTTTCATGCGTTTACTGGGCTTGCTTGCTCAAGAACATTAATTTTGGCTATTATTACACTACATTATTTTATACTATTGGATTTAACCTGATGTTTATTTGATTAATATTAACGTTAATAGGTTACGGTACCTGCTTTACATTAGGTGAACCGTATGCCTATTTACATGACAAGATACTGGTAGGTTACAAGTTCTATTTCTACATAGCAATATATTTATAAGAAAATAGTAATAATATTAAATATTAATATTGGAATAATAATAAGGATACTTAATATTATAAAAACAGGATCGCGATCTTGCGACACCACCCGTAAGTTAAAGAAATTATATTTTGAGATATATTGAGACATAACCTAAGAAAAATGTAGTTTTCCCTCTGAAAGTAGAAGTCTGATGGCAGTAGTCCCGTATAATAATCAGTATCTTTACTAAAACCTTAGGCTTAGATAGTCCGCCAATCCTAATGAATTAGGGACAGATAACGCTAAGAGGATAGAGTACAGCTTATAATTCTTCAAAAGGCGTGCAAAGGATTTTTTTGGGTCCGCGCGAGTGATGCCCATGCTGTTGTACGTGTTATATAGACTATGCTATCTTACTAAATAATGCCGACCTTACGCTTTCTTGCCACCTAAGTGGTACATTAATTATTTTGAATTCGGAACGCGTTTATTATGTTAAAAACTTCTTTCGATTTCCCGTCGTTCTAAAGCAGCCGCTCAAGTCGTCGGAAAGGTACAACATGATCATCATCATGCGTCTGGAATGGTTTGGTGGGAGGAGTCTTATCTGGGAGTCCCAAAGCTTCATTTTGTGAAAAACTAGCGAAGACTGTAATATGCAGGTGTTAATATCGAAGTAGATGTTCGGTCACCATTGTAACTAACTGAGCTTCGCATGGATAGCAGAGATCACATTTTCACACTGAACATCCCACCGCTTTATAATCACTCACTTGGTTTTAATATCGAAGTTCCTCACGGAGAAACTCACAAGAGTTTTTGTTTATGCCGTATAAATAACACTATTTTGTTTATGATAACAAAATATAAACTAAATAAATAAATAAATATTGTCGGACAAATTACACAGCGCCATCTAGCCCCAAAGTAAGCGAAGCTTGTGTTATGGGTACTAGACAACTAATAAACATACGTAAATACATTTTTTTTTTTGTATCATGTGTATCATCTTATCATACATAGAAAATACACAGACCAAGACAAACAGACATGTTCATGCACACAAATGTTTGTACTGTGTGGGAATCGAACCCACGAGCGTTGGTGTCAAAGTAGCGTAACAACGCGTTTCACCACTGCGCCACCGAGCTCGTCAAACTATACAGATAAATAAAATTGGAGTGTCTGTTTGTAATATTAAAATAACCGCTTTTTACTAAATGCATATGGATGTATACACAGTACATATACCATATACCAAAATGAATATTTTTACAATTATTGTCTGTCTGTCCGTCTGTCTGTTTGTTCCGGCTAATCTCTGAAACGGCTCGACCGATTTTGACGGGACTTTCACTGGCAGATAGCTGATGTAATAAGGAGTAACTTAGGCTGCTTTTATTTTAGAAATTTTACTTATTTTTATTAATATAAATCAATAATAAAAAGAAAACTATTCCGCGCGGACGAAGTCGCGGGCACAGCTAGTATATAATATAATAATGATCACTACATATTAGGAAACACAGTCCCATGCCGCACGTCTGCCTGTCTGTCAAAACTACTGAACGGATTTTCATGCAGTTTATACCAATAGACAGAGTGATTCTTGAGGAACGTTTAGGTGTATAATTTGTTATCGTTTTGCGTGAATCGGTTACGATAATTGTTGAAAATATCGGAAATTGCTCGTCTGAGAGCTTTTATTGGATATTGTACGGATATACAGTATTAATCCTTATCAACTTAAATACGTTAGTAGGCATAATATGCTGTACTACCCGTACAAAGCCCGGACAGGTTGCTAGTATATTATAAATTATACTTTCTGTTCACAATGCTGGAGAATGCTCAAACAAATGCGAAAAATATCCAATGCGACACATATAAAATTTCTTGTATTGATATCGCATCCCCATCCTGCATTGGGAATTCAAAATATAAATACAAAAGAAATAATATTTTATACTAGCTGTGCCCGCGACTTCGTCCACGTGGAATATTATTTATTTATATTAATAAAAATAATTACAATTTCTAAAATAAAAGTAGCCTAACTTACTCCTTATTACATCAGCTATGTGCCGGTGAAAGTCACGTCAAAATCAGTCCAGCCGTTTCAGAGATTAGCCGGAACAAACAGACAAGCAGACAAAAATTGTAAAAATATTCATTTTGGTATACCTGTGTACCGTGTACACATCCATACGCATTTAGTAAAAAGCGGTTATTTTAATATTACAAACAGACACTCCAATTTTATTTATTTGTATAGATAATATATGCTGTAAAATTAGGCTCTAGAGAATGGCTGCCATGACAGGTTTTAAAAAAGGTAGGGTGTATCAAAGCAGCCCAAAAGCGAAGACACCTCCACTCGCAGAAAACCGCAGTCAAATAACAACTCCGTGGAGGGTTGCTGTGTTCCTGCAGGCGCAGTAAGCAATACAGCAAGCTTATAAGGAGTTGCTATGTTAGCAACAGGGATACTAACTACTTTTCGTTAGGATCTTGTATCCATCCTGACGTCATATAAAAAAGCAATAAGCAATTAGCACTAGTTGTTTCTCGTAACTCACTCGCAGGTAACATCGAGACTTCTTTTATGCAATGTCGGTAGGCATTTATGTATACATGATGTTAAGTGGTTACCATAACCTATGAATGCTCCAATACAAAACTTATTGTTGTCTATTGTGCTGCTAACAGCAACTCCTCGGAAGCTTACTGGAACTTTGTGTTTGGGGTTTTCTGTAAACTGGAGACAAGTCCTCACGTCAAATTGCTTCCTGTTTAAAGAGCTCAGACAATAGCTCTAATATATCTCCTAATATACGGGACAGGCCCACCACTCATACCCACCACTGTGTCTCCTATGTAGCCAGAATTAACAGCGGCGACCACCAAACAGGCAATGAACAGTGAAGTTCATTGCTGTCCCGGGGGTTAAACTACAGCTGCCTTGGAACTCACAACGAATTTAATCACAAGAAATCTGTATAAGTAGGACGTTCTGGCATTGACTTCCCCTCTTGGCAAAGTGAGATACAGCAATATGACAAATAAGGCATTTAAAAACCTCAAAGAGATGGCTAGTCAAGTGAAGCTCAACTGCCGTGCACAAATCTCCTAATATAGTCTAATAGTTCTAATTTAAAACGGAAAGCGTACAAATACAAAGCCGACCTGATGTGAAGTAGTTAGCGTAGCCTATGAATACTTGCACACATTAAGTATCACTCGCGCGACACCACCTCTACTGCTAACACAACAACTCCTTAGGATCCAACTGGCGACCTCACTCACTCTGCAGGAACATAACCCTCCAGGAATTTGCGATTTGCTGCGATGTTGTGCGAGGTGGAGGTACTTCCCTAGACGGGCTGCCTTAATGCGCCCTACTTCTAATATCAGTACCTCCAATGTAATAAATGTAATTTTTGCTTTGTATTTTTCATGTCAGATTTTTCGTATCTGTTAAGTATTCTTCATTTTTAGGGTTCCGTACCCAAAGGGTAAAACGGAACCCTATTACTGAGGCTCCGCTGTCCGTCCGTCCGTCCGTCTGTCACCAGGCTGTATCTCTTGAACCGTAATAGTTAGATAGTTGAAATTTTCACAGATGATGTATTTCTGTTGCCGCTATAACAACAAATACTAAAAAATAGAATAAAATAAATATTTAAGGGGGCTCCCATACAACAAACGTGATTTTTTTTGCTGTTTTTATAGATAATGGTACGGAACCCTTAGTGCGCGAGTCCGACTCGCACTTGGCCGATTTTTTATTGTTTCCGCTTACCCCGCAATTGGTACGGAAAACTATAGAGATACGCCAGTTAGTGAGGTACTGAGGGCTGTTAAATTAAATATGTTCCTTAAAAATTCCATACATTTCATCATCAAAATATTGAAAATCATCAAACAATTTTCGCCTCAGACTATATAGTATGAGATTTTTCATTAAGAGCCTAAAGAGGTTTTTAGAAGGTCGGTAACGTACGAGAGATATACCTCTATATTGGAAGAACTCATAGGTAACGGTAACTGCTTATTATCAGGCAGCCCGTACGCTTTTTCGCCACGGGATATTAGAGAAATACAATTCAACGCAACAAATCAAAAGATATCATATCGATACACGCATCACAACATTCTGAATTAAGAATTCAAATTACAAACAAGAAAAAAAAATATTCTGACAAAAATATGCTTTGCGCAGAATATAAAATCAATTCCTGTCGCCTTATCAAAAGACTCCTTATTACTTTTCGCTGTGACTGTACTTTTTTTATCATTGAGATCGGTTACAACGGGTTTCGTTCAAGATAAACGTGTCGGACTCGCTTTCGACAAGCGAATCGTTTTAATTTTCCACTTTTGGCGCTGTTGTTATTAAGAAAAAGTAAAGCTGCCAAGTGAGAATCGAATTTGCATATTAGTATTCCATATTGAAACCGAAAAAACCAATTGCCGGGCCATAAAGGCACCCGTCACTCATCAAAATGTAATGTTTAAGATATCTGAGCGATTTGAGCCTACTGACCAATACTCCTACCATAGGTCAGTAAGCTCAAATATATTATAACCAATAAGACTATATTTGACGTGATGTTGATCCGTGAATTAGCCAATAAGAACTGCGCATTCTACTTTAACCCCCAACTCGACCGACCCGACCGGCGGGGAACTAAGTTAATTATTCCACATCAGGTAGGCTTTCTACACTGTATAAAAACAGCGTGTATGTTCGAAGTTTAAATAAATAATTTCATATACAAGGTCAAACAGTTCGCATGTCTGTTAGAGACCACGTTTTATATCCTTTTTACGATCCACGCACGTTTTCCAGAACATAAGGAAAAACATTAATCAACATTATATGATTTTTTTATACCACAAATTTGGAAAAAAGCATAGAACCTGCCTGTAAGTTATCATAGTCTAAGGTCCATCGCGATGCCATCGGTATCACAACTTTTAAATATTTTGTTTCTGTTTCAGGTACGGTCTAAACCGAGCAGAAAAGCTGACAAAATTTTCGAGTATGTACTAAAACGATCTTTCTTCTTCTTAGCGTCATCCCGTTCCCTTATTCATTAGGATTGCTGGAGTAAGCTACCTATGCCTAAGGATTTGGCTAAGATATTGATTTTTACATTGAGCAGCTTCCAGACCTGCACTACCTAACCAAATGGAAAATCAGGCCTTAGATCACATGTCTTTCAAAATATAATTTCTTGAATGTGCGAGCGAATTTTCTAACGATGTTTTCCTTTACCGCCGAGCAAGTGATAATTTCAAATATGTACATAAATCCGAAAATACGAATTAGAGCTACATGTCAGGATTCGAATCAAGGACCAGTTAGTCAATAGGCCGTTTCTTTATTCATTAGGCTATCACTGCTCTGTTATGCACTAAAAAGTTCTATTCGCCAATTTTTTTTTTTTGCTTTTGTAAGATAAAGGCAGAGAGAATTATTTTGATACTCCTTGAGATTTTCCTGCACAACCCTAATTTTATAACAAGGAATCTTGCGACATTTATCATTGATCAAAAATCGCGTCCCTTGTCCATTTTACATTTATTTTTACACATATCACGAATGACAAATTATCTTATTGCTGCATCTTCAGATAAAATCACTGACGGTATAAAACATGCGATACAGTGCGACGATGTCACATACCTTCGTACATCTTTCTCTTTTTTGTGGAGCGCAACTCTGGAACATTCATGACTTGGTGAACCCTATCATTGTAGGTATGCGAATTCTGTGACGTTCATCATGATTAGTTATAGGTTCTTAGGATATTAGGAATTAATAATAAAAGAGTTAGCAACGAAATATCATATCACTGCTTTATTATCTAAAACTTTGACGGAATTGACGGGAAACTGGGTATATTACCTACTTGTTGATGTACCTTCAGTTATAAAGGCTTTATGGCGGGTAACTTTGAAGTTATTTGCTGTAGAACTAAACATTGTATGCGCGTAATGAAGTTCTCGTTTAGTGATTTCAATTCGATAACACAAACTTGCGAACATTGTGTCACCGAGCTTCCTATACCGCGAATATATTGAGTGGGCTGTAATTTGGCAGTTAACTTTGAATTCATTCGCAATAAAACAGTGGAATCTTTTACATGTCGTATTCGTATAATTTTTCGGCCTATCCGATATTATGCGAGCATATGGTGTGCAGTTGTGCAATGAGAAATGTGCAATTCGTATCACACAATAATTTTAAATCAGTACTTGTAATCCATGTTTAGGAAAATACAAAACGAGAGGACAGTCCTAAGACATCGTCACGTGCCACCGTTTGCACTAACCCTCCATTTCTCTCAGTGTCGATCTCTTGATTCTGCCAAAGCGCGCCACTTGTCGCGCGCTTTCGTTTCGTTTTCAACATACGTACTCATGCCCAGATGCGACATATATATTAATGAAATTAAATTAAATCAATTAAAAACAGTCAAATCCTGATCGCACAAAAATGATGACAAGATCCACGATAATTATAATAAATAATGAATATATCCGTCAATTGGATTTTTTCCCTTTCAAAATATCCGGTATTTTCCCAAATGGGAAAACACCTGGGTTGTTTTCAACCGCCCATCTCTACTCGTCGTCCAGGAGGCCCTCCCAATAGCTTCTTAGACGGTGCGTTAGCACCCTGTCGCTGTCGTGTTATATATATTATCTCCGTTATTAATAGTGTCATACTTAAATCTGTCAAATTAGACCCAAACTTATCTGTCCTCAGACAGAAGTTTTCCACACCAGCTTTAGCGAGCGACTAGCAAACATAGCAAAGGGGGAAAGCTTGCAAATCGCTTACCAACTGTACCTACGGCGGCGTACGGCATCGTGGGTAAAATGGTGCCGTCGAGCATCACTACGCAGGTCCTCTCGGGGCATGGTGGGTTCTCCGCGTACTTGCACAGGTTCAAGTGCGCGGATGACCCATCGTGCTTTTGCGAGCCCGGCGTGGACCAGACAGTGCAGCACATATTGTTTCGGTGCCCCGCATTCTCCAAACAGAGGTACGATTTGGAGCAGGAGTTGGGAATGCGGGTCACCGAAGCAAAGGTCTCCGAAATAGTGATGGGGCAAAGTAGATCAAAATTTTTAAAATACTGCGTCGGTCTAGCCACGGCTGTCATAGATCGGAACAAGCAGAGCAGCTCCACCTAGGACTAATGTTGTATACTTCGGCTATATTCAGTATAGCCGATGGGATCGCGGTGGCTAGGTGGAGCTGTGAAGCTCGCTGTCGCCCGTGTCTGGACTGACGCAGTATGGGGAGGGAAGTCTGGCAACATATATAAGGATAGTTCACCGGCGTTCTAAAATGGGCGAAATAAAAACTATAGAACATATAATTGAAAGATGATGAATGAAAGAATGAAGTGCGGAATGGAAGAGAGTATGATGAATGAATGTGTTTATTTACAATAGAATATTTAAAAGTTAAGATTAAGAAATTAAAAGGTATATAAATAGCCTTGCCCACGGCAGGGGTGCACGATAAGAAAAAAAAAAAAAAAAAAAAAAAACTACCTACGAAATAGAATTTTACTTTAGCAATCTCTTTCTTATTGAACCTCGAGGCAGTATCCAATTTGGCTTTCTAATCCTAATTAATATTATAAACATGAAAGTTAGTATATTTCTTTGTTTGTTATTCCTTCACGCCTTGACTATGCAGCCGATCATTATGAAAATTTGTATACATATTGTCAGGGGTACAGAGAAGGTCATAGGTATATACATATATATTTCTATATTTATAAGCGATAGCTCTGTGGATAAAGAACCGGCCTCTTATCCAACTATCCCAAGTTTTAATCCTGGTGTGGGCATGTATCACTGAATTCATGTTTTCGGAGATATTCGAAGCGCTGAAGGAAAACATCGTGGGGTAAATATAAAGAAATTATATTACGAAATATTTGTTTCTGGGTTGTGGAGATCTAATGGCAGTTGCTGTATATAAAAATCGGCCAAGTGCGAGTCGGACTCGCGCACCAAGGGTTCCGTACAATTATCTATAAAAACAGTAAAAAAATCCCGTTTGTTGTATAGGAGCCCCCCTTAAATATTTGTTTTATTTTAATTTAATTATTTATTATTAAAGTGAATGTATAAGTAAATATTCTGTGAATATTTCAAGCGTCTACCTGTTGCTGTTATCAATATCAAGCAAAAATGAGCAAAAAAATCACGTTTGTTGTATGGGAGCCCCTTAAATATTTATTTTATTCTATTTTTTAGTATTTGTTATTATAGCGGCAACAGAAATACATCATGTGTGAAAATTTCAACTGTCTAACTATCACGGTTCAAGAGATACAGCCTGGTGACAGACGGACGGACGGACGGACGGACAGCGGAGCCTCAGTAATAGGGTTCCGTTTTACCTTTTGGGTACGGAACCCTAAAAAAATAGGCACTTAAAGCAACTGTGAAAACTGGGGAACGGGGTAACAGTCCATGTGTGTCTATTTTACCCTTAGGGTACGGAACCCTAAAAATCAGTATCTTTGCCAAATACTTAGCCTTAGATAGCGGACCCGCTAATCCCAATTAGTATATACGGCACAACGATATAAAGAAGAAGACTCTATATATACGTTTACTCTTCTATACAGATAAAGCACTAAGCTTAAATTTAATATATGAATTGCAAACAGGCTATGGAATAATAATGATTCCGGAACACTTTTATTTTGCAAAAGCATCTTAACCGATTACCCACAAAAGAAGAACCAACCCACTAAAAACGTGCATTAGTCATTCTTCTTAGTGGCGGCATTCTCCGGGACCCGATGGGAGAGAGGTGGTGAATCCTCATAAATACCCTTACGAACGACCGCACGGGTTATATCAGACTCTTAATGACTAAACACCATCTAGGGATTTATTGGTACAACAAGTTTCAAAGCTGATGTTGCCTGTACCAATTTTAACTCTGCGAAAAAACTTATAAAACAAACCAGCATAGACACCGTAAGGTTGTATTATATCTTCTCAATTATTACGCAATGCGCCTAAAGAAGTGTTCACTTCAAAAATGTAGTAGATATTATTCGCAAAGTATCTCTCCAGAAATTCATACCAGCTTTTAATGCCAACGTTTTCTCCCTAGAGCCATGTAAGGAAACATAGACTTTACCATAACTCAAGTTTAACGCACTTGCAAAACTGGTAGCTAAATGATGGGTTGGAAGTGGTTGGAACATCGCAAAACATTGTAGGCAATAAACTATGCAAAACTATTACAGATTGCTACGACCGTAGCACGTTAACATAAAGTACAAAGTTGAAAAGCGTTATAAGCGCACTTATCATCTTTTCAAATAGAACCCTAACTATAGCCACGCGAACGCGTAGGTTTACTAAACAATTTGTTTAAACTCTACATCAGAGGAATAGAGTTATTTTTTGACTGCGAAATCGATGGATGTTATGCCATTTTGCGAACAAAATGGCGCGCCACGCGTAATGTACTTGCTAGACTGCTAGCGACTGGTTTTGAAGTGGTTTTTTCTTTGTAAAAGATATTTCTACCTTTTATTTCGTGTCGATACGTATTTAAAATGAAGGTTTAAAGGTGTAGTACTGTACTGTCACTGTAGATATTGTGGAATTCAATGGATAAAAGATACAAGAAAACGATTTCGTACGTACTTACTACTGATTATTGAGAGGTGTCAAAATATGGAAGTATTTGAATTTATTCCGCCCATTTAGGGGTCCCTACCGAAAGGAGAAAAGCCGCGACAAATTTGAAAAAAGGTATGGCTGGGGCGATTGAACTTGGCTCGATTCATCCTCATCAAGAAGTCTGCACGTTCACCCCTAAGAAAACCCATTTGCTGTATTTTTTCTATTCCAAAATCGCACAGTTGTGTAAAAACTGAACTCTGACGGAGCATGATCATATATTTGTTCTACATTTTGATCGATGGAACATCTAGTTCCTGGAAAAGTAATTATGATAATGGGAGGGGCAATACGCGATCGGCACTATGATATTACTACAATCATACTACTTGGCAATTTAATTGACTCATTTGCTACCCAAGATGTTTATTAAGCTCTCTGCTTTCCTTTGATTATCTCCTAATGTTTCCGCCATTCAGTTATTTCATTTTTTGTGTTGCTTGGTACTTATTTATATTAGCTGAAATTGTTTCTCTTTGCAGTGTGGGTAGGATGCGTAATTACAATTACTAGTTGCTATTAACATTGGTATCGTTTTAAATATTTATTTACATTTTTCATACATTAACAACGTTTATTTATTGTACCAAAAGAAAAATATATTGAAAGCAATACGCAGCAAACACTAGCACAACTGCGGCCTTGTCGCGTTGCGATCTCAACCATACGACCGTGTTGGGGAAGAGAGGAAATGAAGAATAAATATAGGTAGCAGTGTAAAACTTAAAGAAAGGAAAATAATATGAATTAATATGAATATATACCTATATGTACATATGTCACATATAGTAAAATATTAAATAAATATACATAAAATGACACAGGCAATGAAATAGAGGAGGAAGAAAACAAATTGGTGGTAATGTAATTATTGCGTAACGTCACATTCTTTATGCCAACCTACAAGGGGCTTGGCGTGAAGATATACATACGTAGATTAAAAGAAAGATAGTGAACTTTGACAATAGTGAAAACATAAAAGTCATTTTGTCATTCCGAATATCAAATGATAAAGCATGTTATAAACACACTGTCTCGATCGAAAAGGAATTAACCCTTCGAAACCCGGGTGGTCGTATACGACCGCGAAATGTATGGGAAAACGTATATAACGGGTTCTGACTGCTCAATTTAGAATTCAGTGGAGTGGTATGAGTGTTTTGAAGTGTAGTAAACCTGTGTTACGTATAGCATGATGCAGTGATTTGTTGTCGAAACGTTGCTTTAAATAGGTTGGTGTGGTGGGGTCAAAGAGGATAGAGTAAAGAAGGGAATGATGTTGTAACGAAGCCTTAGAGGAATAAAAGTTTTGAAGGCGCTCAAGCCTATTTAATCGCTCTTCGGTCAAATCTATATAGCAGGAATCACCATAATACGAATATAGGATTGGAAGCAGCAACGATTATGATAGCACAATTTTAGTATCTAGTGGCAGAAACGGCAGGGCAGTCGCTTCAAACGATTTCCTACTATCTTCAGTTATCTGGGTTGGCCAAGGTAATTAGAGCAACATTGTACGTTACGCAAGGAAAAATATTTTAGTCAATTTCAGATACCTAACGGCTTGCACTTTGATTTAACAATGAAGCACTGAGACTTTCTAATTATAGGATATACGTGATAGGTCTTCTTTCAAAAAAGTTTCGATAAAATCATCTACGAGTATATTGGAAGACGTAAGAGTGCACATCAGTCTATTTTATTATCATATAGTAACTGTCTATTTATTGATCACATCAGTCAATTTCATTATCATGTAGTAATATCAACATCTGTTTCTTCAATATATGAACATGTCATAATATGGAAATTACGAGAATGAATACCTGTTGACTTCGCGACTGAAATGCTCTGGGGAAGAGAGCGTGAGCTAACTACAAAAACTCGACTGGTTGGGATTCGAGCGAAGCGGGAATCTACGGTTTTATATTAAGTCACTGTTTTAGTGACGAAAACCCTAAATATAGAAGCATGACAGATAAGTTGGTGCTTGTCCTTGTACCTTCTCCGTCCATCCGTATGTCTATTTATTGATCTCAGAGTATATATAAGCTAGAGTAAAATTGACAAATAAAACATTGGTTAGATCCAATACTATTGATTACATATTAAATATTAAATGCTGTCTATGTACAGTTTTTCCCACATATAACTTTGATATACAATTTAAAAGATGTAATGAATAAAAAATAACAATGTTGACTTAAGATATAAACTATCATTATGTGAAGTTTATCAAAATTTACTCACTAGTTTTTACAATAATGTAGTACAATAAACAGGCAGTGCGATTGAACGAATATACAAAATTTAAATCGAATAGTTTTAATTAAATGTAACTATTTTAAAATCGGTAATAAACAAATCCACGTATTTCACTATTTAAAAATAGCACCAATGTAGAAACTAGACCTTGACAGTCACATAAAATATTACCTTTACCCCTAAGTTAAGCTCCATCGCATATGCAGTTATATTCAGCATTATGCTGGGAAAGTAGCTGAAATAAAATTTGCGTGCAGTAGCCATGCTCGTCAATTATATAACTCATGTCATATGATTATGTGGGAAAAAGCGGCTGACATTGTAACAATTTTTATGTCACAGAAGAGAACAAATCGCTCTATTTATAACTTGGGCTCCAGGGAATTCCTCAAGAAACCTTAGAAGTAACAGTCGGAGTATCTTTATGAAAACATAATGTATCTTCCTAAAGATATAAATTCGGTTGAAAATCTTAGAAGCAAAAATAAGTTGGGTATATCCGTAAATCGCCTTGCTAGGATCGGGAGGTATTTTATTTTAAATTATATTTTATTTATTGCATGTTTGTATGCCATCTTCACGCCAGGTCCCTTGCGGTGTAGGTATTGCGGGGTATTTATTCAATGTTCTATTAAAAATCCCAACAATATCTTCAAAGGGCAGTTGAAAAATATCTTTAGTACAAAGACTTTTAGCAAAACAGACAAAGATTCCAGATATTTATGCAGCAAAGACAATCATATATATCTTCAACTTTACCACTTGATATAATTGTTAATGTACCGATATGCTGATAAAATTTATTGTAATATCTAATTGATGATTTAAAAAGACCTTTATTACTAAGGTTCTTTAGCATTTCCGTTTAGTTATTTCCGAAAAACGACCATTAGTTAACTCTATTGTTAATCTGCTAGAGAACAAAAAGTAGAAGATAAAAATGTATTACTTAAATTTTTAAGATTTGATTAATTTATTATTATATCATGTAGTAGTCACGGATAAGTTGGCTTTCTACTAGTAATATATATATATATATATATAAATTATTAGAACTGAATAATAACTTTCAGATATTACCACCTACATCCAAAGAAACAAATTAACTTTACGTCTTTTTCATAATATAAAAAGATTATCTACTGCCTACAGACTCTAAGATCTTCTCAGACATCCAACATAATTTAGGTGAAAATCATGACGTAAACTTGTGAAGTTAGTGGGCCAACATCATCTTTAGGGTCATAGATCTCACATACAGGTATTGACTAGCAAACGAAACTCTAGCAAAGGAAGACGAATAGTTTAGGCACAGAAATATTGTAATTGTTGATTAATAACAATTCCTTAAATTTTTGGTTGGTTGGTAAAGTCCTGAGGAATTGCTGCGTTACCATCTTATTTTTAATAATCGGCTTTTATTATGTCGGAAACTACAATAATGCAATAAATAAGGTGGGGGTGGCGTACACGCTTTATTGCTACCCGATGGTAGTAATAAATACATTATCCTCGGGTATTTTATTAGGGTTCCTCTGTAGAATACGAAAAACCGAACTCAACGAGGGTACAGGGAAGCAGCTAATGCATAAAGTCGTATAAGATAAACTAAACATACTTTTATGGGCTCCCGCGTAAAACTTGAATTCCATTTTTTATTTATCAAGAAATATTCAGTTCACAATCATCTTCTACTCTAAAAATCTACGTCTTATAAATCTAATGAGTTTTCCTACACATCGGTTTAGTATTACGAGGACAGTTAGAATGGGTAGAATCAATATGCAGATAATTTACAGATGTTAATTAAACTAGCTCCTAAGCAATTAAATCGAGCAGAATTATTATTTGTAATATTTTAGCTTACATGTTATGTTAAAACAGTACAAGAAACAATTTTGCCCGGTACCCAACTAAAACTACTCAGAGTTTTCCAATTCTTTTTGAATTTTATTTTAGACAATAAGTTTTCCAACATAAGTCGATACATAAATACTTTAACTAAATATATAGGATATTCTAAACTTTACTAAACTAACTAATTTCATATAGAAACGGTGACGAGTAGTACACGACGTTAGGGAACAGTTCTCGGAAGTTCAGAAATACGATTCCCTCCGGCCGGAGTTATTTTTTTACGAAGGTTGGAACCCTCACCACAAACGAACTAAAATTTAGATATTTCAATTACTTAACCCTCAAGACAAAGTTGATTTTAATATATTTTTTTATACAACGTCGAGATGCATAAAAGCATACGGCCTACCTGTAAAGCGGTTACCGTAGCCTATGAACACTAGTAATACATTAAGTATCACTCACGTGAAGCCGCCTCTGCTGCTAACACAGCAACTAACTCCTTAGCTTACTGGTGACCTCATTTACACGCAAGAACACAACAAGCCTTCAGAGAGTTGTTATTTAGCTGCGGTTTTCTATGAGGTGGAGGTACTTCCCCAGACGGGGTGCTTAGATCATACCTCTACTAAAAACAACCAGATCAGGACAAACAGACATGAAAATGAAATATTTGTCATATATGGGAATCTAACCCATGACCGTTGCTGTCAAAGTAATTCTCCAAAAAGATTTTCATGTACAATGTTGCCAAGACGAGACTATATGGCTCGCACTGTCTAAAAGTTAGCAGATCTCATAGTCATAGTATAGTCAAACTTCTAACTCTACCACAATACCACAAGCCCTAACTTCACAAACTTAACACCTTGGTCAAAATATGTGGCTTGGCCGTTTCGCTACCGTCACATGGGTGTAAGGTGAAAAATTTATTTAAAAGCTCCATATTTTTAATTTTTGTTGTTGTTTGTATACTAATACTAGGTTACATACCAAATTTCAACTTTCTGGGACTTCAGGAAGTACCCTAATAATTTTGATGATCATCAGGGAGTCAGTGACGAAATCGGGACTTTTAGATATCAATAAAATCTAAATTATACGAGATATGCATTTGAAACTACATATGTTTAATAAGTCCACTATGGACATCATATTCCGACAATTTTGTTTATCTGATATTATCCAAACCCAAAAATAAGAAGAGGCATGCTCTTGTTGGTTCGTTGGTTCGGACATGTAGAAAGAATGCAGGATGAAAGAATGACGAAGCAGATATACAATGCAAAAGTGGATGGATATAGGAGCCAAGGAAGGCCAAGACTTACCTACCATGAACAAATTGGTCGTGTTCTATCAGAGGGTGATGTCAGGAGCCCTAGAATCCGGTGAGAGTGCATGAGAAGAGAAATTAATGTTAAAGAAGCGAGTGAGATATGTAAGGATCGAGTCACGTGGCACTCGGTTCTCTCTGCCTACCCCGCAAGGGATTTGGCGTGAAATTATAGATAGATAGATCCAAACCCAAGTTATAAAGGTTCAAAAGAACGACGAAGCGCTTCGAGAAAAGGTAGGTAGTGCCCTTGCGCTTAGCTTGACTCGTCGTGGCGGGGACACTACTGTGCCCCCAGATGTAACAGCGCGTTACACCACTGCGCCACCGAGCTCCGATATTATACGTTTCTCACTAGAGAGGTACAAAATAAGAACAACTGCGTACAGACGCGCGACAGGTGCAACGGCGGAAGCTGAACCGGTCCAGACTGCATCGGCCAGTTTTTTATTATTTGATTTATATAAGTTTAGAAATATCTGAAGATTATTTTAGGCACCCATTTTAAATTGAATAGTTTGATTTAGGTGTTGTTCAGAGGAAGCACAATTTATTAGGGATTTAAGGTGTATCAATTTTTTTTTATACAACTTCGTGAGGATACAAGCATACGGCTTATCTTAGGTTACCATAGGCTAGAAACGTTTGCTATAATACAGAATCGCTTTGTAGGGAAGTCCGGGCATAGCGAATAGCCCAGGCAAAGCGAATACCTTTCATTATTTCAAAATGGTGCGTACGAGCATGCCTGTCGCATGCCCCGAGATCCGTCCCCCGCACCTCAGTCGTAAACAAAGAGAGTTAGCGCAAGGTGCCGCGTCGTTTGAGAAAAATAAAATAAAAATCAAAAAGTGATAGTTCGTTACGATATTTCAAGGTACGTATATTCATAATTACTCATGTATATGTTGTGTTATTATTTTGGCTTGATTGTATCCACAAACTGCATGCTTTCTTGTTGAAATACTGTAAGTTCTAGTGAGATATTGTTTTTGGATTTTTTTGTAGGTTAAGTTAGGTCCAACAAGTACCTATTGGGCAATGTGAACACGGACAAAGTGGATATGGTATTCACTTTGCCCAATAGTATTCGATTTACCCGGTAGACATTTTGATTAATGATTTTTGTTTATATTGTTATAGATGGTTTACAAATATAAAAGAAAAACAAATCAAGCCCAATGGAGTGAGGATGATATGATGCTTGCAATAGCAGACTGCAATGCTGGTATTTCTGTTAAAAAAAAAAACGGTAAGACAATATGGCTTACCTTACGCTACTTTGTATAGGCATTGGAAAAAAGGTAGTTCGACAGCTCAGCTTGGACGTTTTCGTAAAGTGTTCAATGACCCACAGGAGGGTGATCTTCAAACGTATTTGCACGAGATGGACAACATTTTTTATGGTTTAACCCGTGAAGATTTTAAAGCGTTGGTTTACGTTTACGCAAAAAAGAATAGTCTCACATATCCACACCAAGGATAGATTAGGATAAAAATGAAAAGGCTGGGGATAATTGGCTTGCAGGATTTACGAGTAGAAATCCGCAAATAACTCTAAGAGTGCCAGAAGCGACGTCTATTGCTAGACTTAAAGGGATCAACCGTTCACAAGTGGAGAGATTCTATGAGCTGTTGAAAAACCAAACGGAAAAACATTGTATTGATGGTACCAGGATCTACAACGTCGATGAAACTGGCATCCAAACATCAACAAAGAAACCACCCAAAGTCCTTTCCGTCAAGGGTAAGAAGCAAGTTGGTGTCATTTCCAGCACAGAACGTGGAAAACCACAACTTTGTTTGTTGCTGCAATGCTGCCGGGTCATTTTTACCACCTTTCATGATATTTGCGCGTAAGAGGATGCAAGATCGTCTGTTGGATGGTTCTCCTCCAGAAACTCGATCCTTCAGGATAGATAACTGGAGAAATATTCTTGGAGTGGTTGAGATTTTTTGGTCATGTTCGGCCGACTTCAGAACAAAAAGTTCTTTTGGTGTTAGACAAACATGAAAGCTACAAACATTATCCAGTTCTCGAGTATGCTCACCAAAATGTCATAATTTTGTCTTTGCCGCCTCATACCACGAACAAATTGCAACCACTGGATATTGCTGTGTATGGTGCACTAAAAATATACTTCTAACAAGAAATCAACCGATTTCAGAAGGCTCACCCTGGGAGGATAGTCAATCAGTACGATGTCGCAAGGTTATTTGCTCCCGCATATCTGAAATGAGCCGCTTCCAACAATGCCATCAAAGGGTTTGAGTCTACTGGGATCTGGTGTTCATCAGTAATTTCATTGTTTTGTATTTGATTTCGGTAATAGTTCTTTAATTATTCTTGTGTTCACTTTACCCTATGGTCTTATTCACTTTACCCGATGGGCTGGGTAAAGCGGATAGTAGTACCAATTTCAATATTATTAGTAATTTTAAGTAAAATGTTTATGTTACTTAACTTTTGTTGATTACATTAAAAACTTCAATAAATACTGCTTTGTATTAGCCATTATTTTGTTTCTGTGCCCATACATTTTCTTGCTATAGGTCATCAAAGCTTAAGGTGTCCGTTTTGCCCGGACTTCCCCTACTACTGCGGCTAATAAAACCGCAATTTGCTTATTACTGATAACCTGACTCACTCGCAGTAATACATTAGCCGTCTGGGGAGTACACTCAGTCTACAAACAGACATCTTCATGCACACTAATGCTTGCCTTGTGTGAGGATCGAACTCACGAACGTTGGTCGTAAAATAACTATTGTTAACTATCAATAGTTGAGCTTATCGGTTACATTTTGTACTAGCTGTGCCGTCGACTTCGCCCGCGCGGTATTTAACAAAAAAGCTATTGCTCAGTTATAATTATATTTATTAGATTTGATTATATACCTAAATAAGCAGAGTAAAATAGCGAACAGCAAAATAATAATAGATATGTACGAGTATTATGTACTTCGTCCGTGCGGGATAGTTGTTTATTATTTATTGATATTAATAAAAATAAATAAAATTTCTAAAATAAAAGTAGCCTAAGTTACTCCTTATTACATCAGCTATCTGCCAGTGAAAGTCTATTCAAAATCGGTCCAGCCGTTTCAGAGATTAGCCGGAACAAACAGACAGACAAAAATTGTAAAAATATTCATTTTTGTATATGTACTGTGTATGCATCCATATGCATTTAGTAAAAAGCGGTTATTTTAATATTACAAACAGACACTCCAATTATATTTATCTGTATAGATGTATAGATTTTTCGAATAAATATCTAGGGATAAGAGAGGGTTGTTGCATGTTATAAACATGAGTCCATCTAGCTTCACGTCAGGAAGGCAGAGAGTACCGAGTACTTTTTATACCACTAAGGTGGCAAACAAGTATACGGCCTGCTTGATGGTAAACAGTCAACGTAGCCTTCGGACATTTGTAACAGCAGGGGTGTCACTTATGAGTTGTCGACCCTCTAAAAACCTCTTCACTCCTTTCGTGAAGAACCCGCGTAGTCCCTTAGAAAAACCTCAGCTGGGAGTTCATTCCTCAGCTTGAGAGTTCTCGGAAGAAAACTTCTCTGGATCGCGTACTGTGCGTATGAGGGTGAAATCACCATCGAGAATATTTTTTCCCCAGCGGTTGTCGGTTCTAGGAACTATGAGGCCGACCCAATGCCACTCAGCTTACTTATCCTGTGTATGTATGTCAGTTACCTTAGTTCTACTGTGGATATCCTCATTTCTGATTCTATCACGCAGAGAAACCCCGAGCCTAGCTCTTTCCATAGCACGCTGAGCGACCTTGAGCTTCCCCATATGGCCCGCAATGAAGGACCACGTCTCAGTTCCGTATGCCATCACTGGCAACATACACTGTTCGACCTTGAAAGACCTGAAGACCTTGCTCTTCAGACGTTGAGATATTTTGGACGAGAAGATGTGTCCAAGTTTCCCGAACGCTCTGAACCAAATTCCATAGGAGCTTACTGATTCTCCTCTCAATACAACAACCTTCAAGGAAGTTGTTATTAGGCTACGGTTTTCTGTGATTTCTTCCCCGTATGGACTGCTTTGATGCGACTACTTCTCTTGAAAATACCTAGGACAAGAAAAACAGATATATTCATCCATACATGTTTGTCCTTTGTGGGAATCAAACTCATGAGCCTTACGTGAGGTGAGGTGTTAAAATAGCATTGCCAACGATTCTGCCGGGCTCGACAATTTATCTAAAATTTGGTTAATCTGAATTGTACAGTTGAATGACTAAACTGGTTTGACGCGCTCTCTTTTGTTTTAATTTCTGTGAAATTAAATGGATTCATATAATTAGATTTTATGCAAAAAATTGATTGTCCTAGTTATCACAATAGCTGTGGATCAGTTAAGTTTAAACATCTACATCATTAATAAATTACCTGTAGTTCACTGTATTCAATGTGTATTCTTCGCGATCTCTGTGATTCATTCAAATTTGTATAGCAATCTCATTAAAAAATACCGACGAGTGACAATATTCAACGTGTATTCTTCGCGACTGCTGTGGATCTTTTAAATTGATACACCTATCTTATTAATAAATTGCCTCTTGATTACTATATTTATAGTGTATTCTTTGCCGTGACAGTAAATTATTTAACGTTGATACATTCTTTATTCTTCACGTGTAATGTTGATACGTCTTTCGGAATATAATTTCTCGGAGATTCGGATTCTCTCATGAAGTTTTCATCCGCCGAGGAAGTGATAATTACAAATATGTAAATTAAGCCGAAAACACTAATTTGTTGGCACATGCCCATGTCAGGAATCGAAGTAGGGAGCAGTCGGTTTATAGCCTGGTTCTGTAACCTTTCTTTATAGTATCTAATAACTCGATCATCCGAGTAATAATTAATACTTATCGCTGTGTTCTTGTATAAGGTAGTACATATATCTTACAAGTAATTGCCTCCAGGTGACCGACTTATGAGAAGTTACAAAAGCAGATAAAATAAATGTTATAATTGAGGAAGAAAAAAATACGAAACGATATACAACTCGAAAGTAAAAGGATGAAGAAGCCGTGGAGGGCCAAGACTTAGGTACATACCATGACCAAATTGATCGTGTTTTACCAGGAGATGATGATAGGAGCTTTAGAAACCGGCGAGCGTGCGTA
The DNA here is from genome assembly GCA_947507595.1 of Pyralis farinalis. NCBI lineage: Eukaryota > Metazoa > Arthropoda > Insecta > Lepidoptera > Pyralidae > Pyralis > Pyralis farinalis. The sequence continues at coordinate 8,642,816 of OX382260.1, forward strand.
AAAAGAGCAATGCATATTAAAGAAGCGAGCGAGGTTTGTAAGGTTCGAGTCATGCAGCGTTCGATTCTCTCTGCCTATCACGCAAGGGCTTTGGTTGGAAGTTACAAATAAATATTAATTTCTGAACACACCCTATTATGAGCTGGGTGGCGCAGTGGTTAGTAACGCTACTTTGACGCCGACGCTCGTGAGTTCGATTTCCACAGATGACAAACATTTCTGTGCATGTCTGTTTGTCGGACCTGGGTATTTTCAGAGAGGTACCTGGGCGCATCAAAGCAGCCCATCTAGGGAAATGTCTCCACTTCACAGAAAACCGGAGCCAAGTAAAAACTCCCGGGAAGGTTGTTCTGTTCCTGTTAGTGAGTGAGGGAACCTCTCGGATGATTGTTAATGTTTAGCAAACGGTGATATGCTACGCTATAACAGGTGAGCCGTATGCTTGTATGTTATAAGTATGTATGTATGTATGTAAAAAGATACATCTAGACTCAGCGGATATGGTGTATTTTATTCCAGAACCTGATGGATATCTAGACAAATAGGATACATTGGGTACTGAAATGTTGAAAACCGTCAGTAATAAATTCTCAAGAGCTGATAGCGAGACTGATTTGTGATCTAAAATGATCCACTTCCTGGATATAATTGCTACTTTGCAAGAGGGTTTATATAACGGGTTAGTCTAGAAATAGATGATAAGCTCACCTACTGCGTATACATACTGAAATTGCCCGTAGAATAATTAAATAAATAAATATCAATATTGTCGGACAAATTACGCAACCCCAAAGTAGCCCTACAGTAAGCGAAGCTTATTTTATGGGTGACTGATGAACGTACGTAAGTACATTTTATTTGTATATGCATACTTATGATACATACATATCCATATCAAGACAAACAGAGACGTTCATAAACATAAATGTTTGTACTGTGCAGAAAACGAACTTATAAGCGTTGGTGGCAAAGTAGCGTCACTAACCACTACGCTACCGAGCTCGTCAATATTTTATGTAGGTTTTATTTTAATTACAATTTAGTTTAATGTATAATTATATATAATTTTTTTTATATATGTATACACTATACTGAAATTGCATAATACATATATAATATATATGGTATGGATATATATATATATATATATATATATATAGTCTGACTGACTCGAAAAGAGGTCGCGGTGATTACTTTAAAGGAATATAATCGAGCCCGGTGGCGGAGTAATTAATTATGTTATTTTAATACCAACGCTGTGGTTCTAATTCCCACACAGGAAATTTGTATGGATAAATATGTATGTTTGCCTTGTTCTGGGTATATTTAACAGCGCATCAAAATAACTGAGACAGTCACAGAAAATCGTAGTCAAATAACTAGTACCTGGAGGATTGTTGTGTTACTACTAAACTATACGTAAAACTAACATTATTAAGAATTATAAACCTAACAAAAGGTATGGGCGAACAAAGCCTAAATTATTAACAATTAAAAAAAACACTTACTTACCGAAGTTAGAATGCCTTGATCGGTTCTACCCTAGTTGCTGCAGTTGTCTGCATACTATGTAATATAGATCAAGTTACTTGTAAATTTGACTACCGTAAAATCACTCCTGGATTTGTTAACTCTACGGTTTTTAAGCTAAATTAATTATGCTGGCTTTAGTGTAACATTTTTTTCCATTTACGAAAAATATTAGAAGCTTTTACATACACTGTTAAGGAACATTACATATACAGGAAATTTCGAAAACTTTTGTTGAAAACTTCCGCATTTAAAAAAAAGTTTTTGAAATGAGATGAAATGAAATTGTTTATTTGCACATATACAGTCATTTTTCTTTTTAAATATAAGGCCAAGGATGAATATTGTTTGGCAATTGTATATTGCCTTAAAAATGTAGGCATTCAAAATATTTGGATACATTTAGTTACGAGATTTACAACATGTCAGTTAATACAGTTATTCATAAAAGTCAACATTAATTTAAATAAAAAAAAAAAATCAGTTTATTGCAATTACATATTTTTGATGCCAGGTTCTTTCTTCTCTTCTATCCAGATTCTTTTCTTTCAATTTAATCTCGCATCATATATCTATATAAATAAAAATGAATCGCTAAATGTGTTGCTAAGCGCAAAACTCGATAACGGTTGGACTGATTCGCCAATTTTTTTTAAATATTCGTTCAAGTCCTAAGAATGTTCTTATAAGGAAAAATTGGGAAAATTAAGAGCGTAAAAATCTATTTTCTACATGAGATTTTTTCGAAATACTCACAGAACTATGTTCGCGGCATTCACGCGGACAAAGTCGCGTGGGTCGGTTAGTTTCACATACGATTTGTATCGATATTTTAATTCTTCTTGCTATGGAATTATTTGTAGTGTCACCAAGCACAGCCGTAGCTCTAATAGCACATTTAAAAAAATGTAAGTAATACTGTGGATATCATTGAACCGGTACATCTGGATACTAGCTGGATACTAGCTGGAGCTGGATGCTAGGATATTATGATTTAGTTCAGAGACGAGCTATAATAGTTGTCAACGATTCTAAGCTTACACACGGCATTAATCCCTTCAGTTTAATTACACATTTTGCCTTTTGCGTGTACTACCTATTGTGCAATGTAAATGCAATAATCATACGAACTTTTGTACACTGTTGTTTTACACTATGTCGGGAGGCATACAAGAGTACGCACCACCTGATTTCAAGTTATTGCCATAATCTATGAGCTTGAAATACATTAAGTACCTCCACTGCTACTAGAACAGTAACTCCTTAGAAGCTTACTGGTAACTTCACTGTCAGGAACACAGCAACCCTCTAGGGAGTTGTTATTTGGCTGCTGTTTTTTTTGTAAGGTACTACCCCAAACGGGTTGCTTTGATACGCCCTACCTATCTTATAATCACCTAATACAAAACACGTCTATTTTGATGTGTTCATGCACACAAAATTTTTGGAAACATTAAAATTTACATTAAAATTAAAATCAAAGCACAAATAAATCTAGAGCGACGTGAAATTTTATTAAGCGACAAACTACTTCTAGTAATTTTCTTAAGACAACTGCGGCAAAAACATAACAGTGAATAATGTTTCAATAAACGACGCATACTATAGTCAAATCATTTAACAACTTTACTACTTTCAACTCCATAAATGTAAGAATATTACTAACTATAAGCCAATCACGGATAATCATCGCGACAGCATTTTTCTAAAACATGCTGACTCGCATGAATTGCAAAATATTGTAATGAACTTCGAAAATAAAAAAAAGTTGTGGATTTCACAACATACCGATAGAGGCTGTAAAGTTTTCTTTGGGTTACATAATAGCCTCTGGTTTATGTTATGAACCTGATGATAGAAACTGGTATCTTTCCTAGAAAACTTCAAAAAACTAAAATAAATCCATTGTTCAAAAAAGGATATAAAAGTAACATGAATGATTACAGACCTATAGCTCTGTTGTCTTCATATGCCAAAATTTTCGAGAAAGTGATACATGTTATTGTCGAAATTGTTTAAATCAAACAATTTACTCAGTAGAAATCAGTTTGGCTTCCAGGAGAATAAATCTACTACTTCAACAATATCTCAATTACTAAAACAAATCTGGGAAGCCATTAACTTAAGGACACCTTGTATTGGATTATTATTGGATATATATAAGTCTTTTGATTGTATAAATCGTAGTATACTGATGAAGCAACTAGACAATCTTAGTGTCCGCAGCATAGCGTTAGGATTATGTAAATCATACTCAATCACCCGGAACAGTATACAGTCATTAATAAATATAATAACAAAACTAAAACTGTGGCAGAGGTTCAATCTAAATTGAGAAAAGTAAAAATAGGCATTCCTTGGGGAAGCGTACTTGGCTCTCTTCTTTTATTTGATTTATGTAAATGTATGAATGATGAATTTAAAGATAAACTGTAACAAAAGTAAATATATTCAATTATGTAATTATAAAACTGACTCAAGTAAACTTAACGTTTTAATGTCAAGTTCGAAAATAGAAAATAGAATAGTAGTAGAAGAAACAAATTTTCTTGGGGTCCACATTGAATGCCATTTGCTCTCATAATAATAATTGAAAGTTTTTATGTAGAAATTGCACGTGCTGCATATTTAGGGAATGTATGCCCTTTACTAACATATGACATTATGTACTGGGGTAATTCTGTGAATGTTGAGTCAATATTTATGCTGGAGAAGAGATGTTTCCGTATAATATATAATATGAATTCATATTAATCCCTTGGAAATGTGATTATAGAAAAAGGATATCTCACTGTTACTAACATATACATACTAGAATTGTACATCTTTATTAAAAAATATTGAATCTTTTAATAAGAAAGTAGATTTTAGAAATAATTTGAGAGAAAAAGTTAAATATAATTTGTGTTTACCTGTTGTCTATAATTATATGTTGATAAAAGTGCATTTGTTACAAGTATGAAAGTATTTAACCATTTGATTTATAATATTCAAGAAATGCATGGTGATGGCTTCGTAATAACGTTTTTTATAGCCTTAAAGAATAATTCGATGCAAAAACTACATCAACTAATACACGAGTAGTAATATTAGCAAAGTAAGCACGTAAATGTATGCATTAATAATATCTTTGAACTGTCAATAACTATAAACGTACTGTATATCCGATAGGGTGAACTATTGTTACCTCTAAGACAATATATCCAGCTACTTATATAATTATACACAGTTTCAATAATAAATTTTATTCTATTATATACTTGCCCTGTGTGGGAATCGAACCAACAAGCTCTGTTGTCAAAGCAGCGTTACTAATCACTGCGACACCGAACTCGTAAAACTCTTCTGAAAAGAGTAAAGTGAGAATAGAAGAATTGGAAAAAGTACATTACTACTTTCCCAGTCCGCCTTTCTTATTATTATGTTATCCTCTCAAAAGAATAAAAGTAAATAGAAGAAGTGGGAAAAGTACCTAAACCTTACGGTTGAGTTACTTTGACCTTTCCTCATTATTACGTTATTACTTTTACTATTATTACTTTTAATATAAATATAACTTTTAATATAACTAATTTATATATAATATCTATGACATTTCTATTTTAGATTTACAAAAAATAAACGATTAAAAAAAACGTACACATCGTTTCCGTATTATCGTCGTATATCTTATTCTAAAGAGAGAAAGGAGATGACGGGGGAAGTATCTATACACTTCACAGAAAACGCTAATTTATAACTCCCTAGAGCACTGCTATATATCTGCGAGTGAGTAAAGTCAGCAGTAGTTGCTGTGTTAAGGATGCTGGATTGGACGAATAGAGGTGATCTATATTACTCCATCCAGTTTGAAAAATTTCCCTCTAAAAATTCATCTAAATTCTGAAAGAAAATTGCAAATCATCAGGATATTATATAATAAATTCTGAAGAGAATGGTGGTAGGTGACGTAAAGTTTCCACGAATAACTCCTGTACAATAGAGATTGTCCATTGTGTGTAAGTGAACGAGTGTTGTCGGAAAAATTAATGGGCTAAATTAACTTGTAAATCTTGGTTGTTTAGATACCATACACCTCTGCAGTAATTGCAGAGTCAAGTCTCAAAAACCGCTACGAAGAATGTCGGCATAGGGTCCACCATATGCTTAATAGCAGCTTGTTTTCACTCAGTTCTCTTTTGGGACATGGTTTAACTGTCGCTGCAGTGTAATGCAACGGAAGCTTTCGATTGTCATACGAAGTTATATTTTCATCATAAGCGACAATCTCTTTATTCGTGTGTCTATTTAACAAGTTAGATCAGGCCTCGATGCGATTTTGTTGTTATTGTTCAGCGAGTTCACTCTCACGCACATAATGTACCCCTATTTCAAACTTTTTCAGGAACACCGTTCCTATATGTTTGTCTGTGCGTTTGGTTGTGTGTTTGTCTGTCGCTTTTTTTCGAATATTCGAATTTTGACTTCAGATTCGTATTTGGCATAAAAAAGTAGAATAGGAATGTTCAGGAACACCGTTTCTATCTCTTAAGGAACATGGTCAAATTAAAAAAAAAATGAATTGTTATTTAATTGACGAGCCAGGTGTTCTTCTGGCAATGCAAGCTTGCGCATTCTCAACTGGTTATCTTTCTGATTTTACGTAAACGAATCAGAATCATTTTGTCAATTTTGTTGTTTTGAAAGGAGATTATAAGAGAGAGAGACGTAATTGAGACGTGGTTAAGGGTGAATTTGTTTCCTCTACAGCTTCATCGACTGTCGTATCCACTCGGCCAAAGGGCTTTTCATGAAGATCGACCGATTGCTAATCGCCGCGGTATACCACGTGCTCGTGAGGGTGATTTTAGGTCTTAAGGTAATCGCAAGCCACTGACACCATTTAAAAGTAACTTGTCGCTTCAATTCAAGTATGAATAATAATTTATCCGTTCTCTCTCACGCACAACATTAATTATAATCTGCCGTCTCTTTCTAAACTCCGTTTTAATAGATCCAGTTCATTCAATGCATCTTGATGGGAAATTAATGTCGATTCATTTTTTTTCTCATCTCTCGTGTATTATTAAGTCAAATATAGGTACAGATGGGAACCTGGAAGAATGTCGTATAATTAATCTCAGATATAGCACTAACGGTGTGTTAAAAAAACTCTGAATATATTTTAAGGAAAATTAATAAATATTTATAAAAGCACGGTTTTTAAGTTGTGTCTGCAAATAGTGTTAACACAGTACTTATAAGCCTAAGTTTTTCGTTCGACCGATATTCTGAGGTACTTGAATAATAAACGAAGCTTCGTCTCCAAGTAAATCGCCAATAAATGTACAACAACCAATTGATAAAGCAAAGCAGGCTTAAATTGAGCTAGTTCTTAAGCAGCTAAGTAATAGTCTGGTTTGTTTTGCCGATACTATTAATCATCAGTAGGACACTTTTAAACTTCAGAAGTTTCTAGATTGCTACACACAAAGTTTGTTAATAGACTCAAAGTTAAGGCGTACGTCTCCAAAAAAGCAGTCAAGTGCGAGCAGTTCCTCGATATATAAATAGTTAGTAACATAGAAAAACGTAAAAAGCAGAACCTTTATCTAAACCCAAAATTTGATCCAAATCATCATAACCGTTTCCGAGATACGTAAATTATATTTATTATTTGTTCAAGAATTGCTTATTTAATACTAATAATAATAATAATAATCATTTATTTCAGACAACAGGTTTTACAACACTGGTCCATAGATACATAGGTACCTTAAATTAAAATATATATGACAATATAAACTAATGACTAATCCCACGTAGAGTCGGAGACGTGTAGCGCGTGTCGTTAGGCAACCGTCCTCGGAACTTCCGAAACACAATTCCCTTCAGCCAGAATTCTTCATTCATGAAGGTCGGCAGATGATGGGTTGGAGGCCTCACCACAAAGGAACTAAAGTTGACCTTGTGGCGAGATTTCAGTCGCTCGACCCTCAAGGTGAAGTTGGTTTTCTTCTTCACATAGTCTACAACCTCCTCGACCTTTGTAGACCAGTGTAGTCTGGAAATGTACAACGGCGTTGCTGGTATTTCCACGCGCAGTTGTAACGATCCGGTCTGTGCGGTGCCGCAGTAGTTGCGGTTATTTAAACTAATAGGATTAACTTATGCATCCATGAAAAATAAAAGTTTAAAGAATTATTTACATTTTGTATTTGTCGTAAATACATACATACATATTATCACGCCTGTATCCCATTGGGGTAGACAGAGACTACGGAACGCCAGGTGCACCGATCCAAATATACCTCTCTAGCTCCTTCCACACTCATCAACCTCTTCTGGCATGCTCTTCGGTTTCGGGTGCTTTTGATTTGGGCCTTTTCAGACGTCAGCCATTTGATATAAATATGGGCCCCTGCCTATATCTTCACTCACTCTTGCTCGATATACCTCTGTCGTAAATACGTAACAGAAACAGATTTACATTGTGAGCTAGTGTGAAACATTTGGTGCGCGAAAATAAATTAACATTGTATAAAATTACAAAATACTAGGTGCGCAAATTAAATTCATATTCGGCTGGTTTTTATTTGTTGTAAATTAGAAATGGAAATAGAATTACGTTTTATTAAAGTATTAAACAGGTACGCGTATTCGACGAGCTCTTAACTGATTTTTATTTTTTGTAATTACATACAGAAATAGAATTACATTGTGTGCTAATATTCATACATTCATAAAAGTAATTACACTAGTTAAGCGATTTCGACGATAGGTATTATATATGTTCTTCATGAATTTAAGCACTGACTTTGCTGGCTCTTTACTACTGGCATTAATTACGAAGTAATATTGTTATGGAAGTGAACAAAGACTTACAGATTAATGTATGTCAACACATAAAATTTAAATTCAATGCAAATTCTCGAAATAAATTGAACAAATCCATAATGGTCTAATTTATTCATTATAAGGCGCCTATTCGAAAAGTTTTTGCATTAAAAAAACATTAGCGATGTTAAATAAATGACAGAATAAGGAAATTGACAAGTTTATAATGAATTTTTAAATGTTTCCATGTCATTTAATTTATAATTACTGCCGAACGGATCTCTACAATTTCTGGTTTGGATTTTATGGTATTTCCGTTTTGCAGTTATTATAAAAACTGTCGTATGTATGTCTGTAAGTCCACATGCGTAGAGATTGTATTTTTTAATTCTAAATAAATACTAGAAATAAATTAAAACATTTTTTTTTCTATAACGTCGGGAGGCATACAAGTAAATGGCCGACCTGATGTGAAGCGGCTACCGTAGCAAATATACGTTTGCATTTAGTATCACTCGCGTGGTGACACCTCTGCTGCTAACACAGCAACTCCTTATGAGCTTAATGGTGACATCATTCACACGCAGAAATACAACAAGCCTACAGGGAATATTTGACTGCGGTTTTCTGTGAGATAGTTTTGGTTTTCAGACGAGCTGCTTGCGCCCTGATTGACTGACGTGCACAACCTTTCTTCACACATTCGGACCAAGACAAACAGATATGTTTATGCACACAAATGTTTGTCATGTGTGGGAATCGAACCCACGAACGTTGGTGTCAAAGTCGCGTCATTCACGACTGCGCCACCGAGCTAGTCAACATGTTTGTCTAGCCCAGCCAAATAACAACTTCCTTGTTGATTGATGTGCTCCTGCGAGTGCTTGGGGTTACCAGTACGCTCTGGTGAAATAGCTGTGCTAGGAGTGGCAATGCGCGAGCAGTATTCCACATTTTGCAACCATTTATACACTTGAGAAATTCTTTTTGGTCAGTTAGGCCGCATGACACCAGCGGGAGACTTAGTACAAAAGTCACCTCCATGCATGTGACTTTTGTACTAAGTCTCTACCTCTACCTCTGTCTCACCTATTTCTGCCGCCAAGCAGCTATATTTATATAGCCGTGTTCCGGTTTGAAGGGTGAGATATGACAGAGAAATCACTGGGTACTGTGACGAAACATGTTTTGGTCACAAGATTGGCAGCACTTGAATAACATTTCCATGGTGTTGCGAGCATCAATAGGTTGCGGTGACCGCTTACCATCTGATGCGGGCATGCTTGTTTGCCAATCTAGTTGTATAAAAAAAGTACTCGATTACCTCCCGACGTTGTATAAAAAAATATTAAATGACATGTTTTTCCATTAATGTTATTTTCATATTTCGGTTCGAGTTTAATAAAAATATCGGAAGTTAAACCAGAACCTTGATATCTAACTTAATTGACAGTATTGACATATCCTCCGAAAATACAAGTTTAGTCTTACATTCAAACGTTTATAAGTCAGCCTCTATGTCGACGGTGGAAGAGCTAAAGTTACTTAGGTTTATGTGTTTCGATGTGTATGGGTTATTTTTGTTACCGTCAGTAATTGGAGGGGCTGTCAATGAAGTCTTGTGTCGTTATTGGCAACTTTATAAACGCTTGTCTGGTTTCTTCAATATTTGAGACGACATGCTATCGGAAAGTGTATGGAGTGATCGATAATTTATATAATGAATGTAGCAGGTTCAAGTTTGGATACGGAATTATTTATTATTAGAGATGAGCTCGGTGGTCGAGTAGTTAATAATTCTATTAGTTTCATGAGAATTTTTTAATACTAGTTTATATACGTTTCTTGAAGATTTAATTGAAGAACATCAATTACATAATGTTTAAAATATGCAAGTATGTTTTTTTTGAAGTGAAAACTTCTTTAGCGGCGTTGTGCTCTTTTTGGGATGAGTAAAAAATGCTAAACTCGCGTCAGGCCGTCAGGACACGTGACCCTGTCCGTAAGATTTTGGTGAGAATTAGAACTTAAGTTCGCTGCAGCACTAAAATTCCCTCTAATTAAACAATTAAAATATGAAGCGCTAGATCGTTCATAGGGCATTATTTTCTCGCGACCAAAACGTTGTAAGCGCCATAAAATTGTTGGCGTTTACACGTTTCGTTCAGCGTAGGTTATCAACATCGCTGTTGGGTTTAAGCGGCGCAGGGCACTTGCGTGAGTGTGTGTGGGTGTTTTAGAGATTTAGAGATTGGCAATAATGATGCTGGTAATGATGATCTATCCCTGTTTCAGTCTTGAAGATGTGCAGAAAACAAATCAGAAAATATTTGCGTCGACCAAAGAACCTCCTTCTTTACATATTGCCATAATTTGACATGAAATCTGCAAAAAATAATACACTATTAATGTTAACCCATTACATAGAGTGGTTCAAAATAGCCCTTTGAAGATACGACAGATAGATTAACACCAACTCAATATTGTACTTAATAATTTTTTGATTTACTGGTGGACTGTCATACAGAAAAATGGTTTCACATTTATGTACTTAAATGTGGGTACGAGGGGATACACATACTGTATAAATACTAAATAAAGTTACAGTTACATTGGCAAACTGTTGTATGATTAATATGACTGTGAAGCAGGGTAATCGAACTGTTAAGGTCGATTAGGATTGCAAAATTTAAATAGTCTACTGGCGGCAAATGTGTGATTCCGCCACTGCAACTAGTGATGTTTACTATAAGACGTAACGCAAGAAAATGCATTCCAATTTACGATTGAACGCAGTCTCTGGAAAACGTTCCAACACACAAATATGTAAAATATAGATATATTACGTCAGTTTTCCGCCAAGTGTGCGGCGCGGCGCACTAGGGCACTCTGGTTAATATGGCTGGTGAGCCGCATAAAATGGCCAGCCTTGTTAAAAACTTAAAACGATAATACTTATGCATAGGTGAAAATTATGTGAACTTATCAAGGATTGCTCCAAATTTTGATCGCTTGTACTCATTTAGTAGGGCACTAAGCCTGAGGTTGGCAATGATAATGGTTTTACATAGAGCTACTGCCGTCAGATCTCCACAACCCAGAGGGGAAACCAGACCATTCTTAGATTAGGTTAAGTTATATTTCTTTCGAAACAGAATTTCTTGTATATACGGGTTTTGTTACGATGTTCCGGATGTTTAGTAAGTGATAATTACAGATACATGTGTACATAAATTCGAAAAACGAATTTATTGGTACATGTCCATATCAGGATTCGATTATTGTCGGATAATTGACCGGTTCTTTATCCACTGTTCCATCACTACTCTGTTACATTGGTTTTAATAATAAATAAATATTAAATAAAAAATTTGATTGTCTTATGGCCTACTTGTAAAGTTTTCAGGAACACCGTTCCTATATGAAATCTGTATGTTTTCTGTGTGCGTTTGTCTGTGTGTGCGTTTGTCTGTGTGTGTGTCTGTGGTTTTTTTTTTATAATTATAAAATTAATATAATTTTTATAATTATAAACGAATATTCGAATTTTGACTTCAGATTCGGCTTCAGCATAAAAAAGTAGAATAGAAATGTTCAGGAACACCGTTCCTATCTCTTAATGAACATAGTCAAAAGTACCGACGAATTTAAAAAAAAAAAATTCTTATATAATTGACGAGCCAGGTGTTCCTCTGGCAATGCAAGCTTGCGCATTCTCAACTGGTTCCATTTGTATTTTGTACACAAAATATTTACGGAACACTGAATTACACAAATTCGAGCAGTTACTTTATTACTTTAATTGTTAAGTACCTGGGCAACATTCTTATGTTTTTTTTTGTAGGTATGTATATTTATATGTACACAAAATTAATCATATAAATATATTTTTGGTCATTAAAGTGTCCATCGAAATTTTGACAGCTTCTAAATTATGAATCCCGTGATCACTTTACTCGTATAATCGGAACTCTGATTATGAAATATATAACAACATTTCTTAAGAACTTAGTCCAATTACCAACGCTAAACATATAAATCAACTCCAAAAATTTCGAAGTTACTTAAGAAATTGACTCCATCAACTCCAAAGCTACTTATCAAGTCGGCTGTACAAGTTCTAAAGTCACTTGTATATCGAGTCTACAAATTATAACACTTAATATTATTTAATTTTTTTGTTACTTAATACAAATACAGCGCACCTACTTAAGTATCTCACTACATTAACTACGATGGAAAAAAAATATTAGTGAGCAGTTTCACTCGCCTGTTATGTTCCCGACGTAACCGGATATTACATTGCTATCTCATTACCTTGCTTGTTTATTGTAAGACATATTTCGCAAATCATAAGTAACCTGCCAAGTAACGAGTAATTTGTCGGAATCGCGTATGTTTTCTAATAAAGTGAACAAAAATGCACTTTTTTCCGTACTAATGAGAATATACAATACGACTGCACTTTGAAAAATAAAGTACCTAAATATTTTACTTTTTTAGAAACGCTTTTAATATCAATTGTTACGGTTAAGTACGAATGAATATCGGTGAAGGCTACAGTGCCTTCAGATCGTTTAAATTATATGAAATTTAAAGATACGGTAAGCGTGCACGTTCAACTATTCATCGTTCTTATTCTCTACATTACAAGAGTCATAATCTGATTTCCAGTATTAAACATAATCTGCTCTTAGCTGTACAACACGTAGCATTCCGTACGAAGTGATCACATACTAATTTCTATGAAAATATATGTTTAACTAAGTAACTTTAGAAACTAGAGTTAACGACTTGAATTTATCGAAAGATCATGAAACTATAGATCAATCAATCAATCAATGTTTTTTATTTGCGAACATGGGTAACAAATATGGATAAGGAAATGAATAAGTAGCTAAACCATATTCTTTTGGGATGCAAATTTTACAAATTTATCAATAGATATTTGATATAGCTTAGTAGTTAGGATAAACAAAGTAATACTATATATAATCAGTAATTCAAAATCTCTATACATTTGCATACAAATTCATATAACTCAAAAGTGTTTCAAATAAAAATAAATAAATAAATATTATTGGATTTTTATTGGACATATTACATAGCGCCAATTAGACCAAAGTACACACAGACAACTGATAAACATACGTAAATACATTTTTTGTAAATACATACCTATAATACATAGAAAACACCCAGACCAAGACAAATAGACATGTTCATGCACACAAATGTTTGCCCTGTGTGGGAATCGATCCCACGAGCGGTCGTATCAAAGTAGCATAACAGCGGGTTTCACCACTGCGCCACCGAGCTCGGAAAATTAATAACAAACATTAAGTAAAGGTTGAAATATAGCACCCGTGACTAAGTTGTCCGTATAGTAACCCGGTTGCAGCTCAATATTATGCAGGGTCCTTTACAATCAAAAGATTGATATGTTTTGATGCCTCACCTGCGGGAGACGCCATTTTAATTTTTAATCAATATGATAATGTATCGGTGATTATAATCAATCTACGGTTGATGTAAGACAACTTAGACTGGCATACCGAGTTACGGTGGTAATTAGATTGAAGTAGTTTATGTTTGATAAATTGATAGGTTACTCATATCAATCAACCGTAGAGATATCGGTAAAAGGATGACCACTTAAACACTAAATCACACATCACAGTAGCTTTTGACGCTGCCAACTAGTAACAATGAATATGTGCAAATTAGAAAGCAGAACAAATGCAAATTCACAACATAAAATTATAACCCATGGAGAACAAAGATGATACCTATATTGTTTAATAACTCAATTCAGTACTGAGGGTCGGGAGGTAATGCAAAACGTGCAGCTTCTGTTGTCTAGTTCACGAATTAATATCGCGATACTTATCGGCCAATTAGTTTAAGAGAGGTAGGGCGTTTGGGGAAGTACCTCCACCTCACAGAGAACCGCAGCCGAATAACAACACCCTAGAGGGGTTGTTGTGTTCTTGCATGTGAGTGAGGTCACCAGTAAGCTCCTAAGGTGTTGCTGTGCAAGCAGAGGTGGAATCTAATCTAAGACAAAATTTAAGTCAATTGAATAATTACGCGTTAGCAAACTATACAAACGTATATGGTAAACGAAAATGGGAGTACTTACTACCTGACATACTTAACAATCTACCTAGTAATCTATTGAAAAACATTAAATAAACCAACCAAAATCAAAATAATATTAAAAAAATACTTTATCAATGGAAATAACAATAATATGTAGTGTACAATTCTGTGTAAGATATATAAGAAATTGATAGGACAAAATTTAATTAAATAATATCTAAGTTAAAGTTGTATAATATCTATATACTTGGTAAATAAGCCACTGCGATGGCTTCAATTAATGGCTATGCATGTATGTCCAAGATTGTGTAATTATGTTTTGAATAAATAAAAATAAAAAAAATCGCGCGAGTGATACTTAATGTCTTGCGAGCGTACATTGGCTAGGGTAATCGCTTTCCATCAAGCGGGCCGTATGCTTGTATGACTGCCTGCCGTTCTACAAGAAAAACAAGACAAACTCTAATCTGCTACAAGTTTTAATTTATTGCTTCGTACAAAATCATTGCTCACTCAGTATGTAGGTTCATCATCTACGTATGCCGCCGGTACATCGGCTTACTAAGAACGGTAGATCTTTTAATCTAGTTTGTACTCGTTTATATCATAAAGTGACTGAAACAGTTCTGTCCTTTCTTGTATCTAAAATACTCTTTGTATGTGGGTTTATTATCTCACCAATAATGATGTCTGGAAATGATTCTTCATGTTGTATTGCACACTTACTTATTTTATAGAAAGTATATTTCCTCATTATACCATACAGCACATGTAAAATACTTTTTAGGATTTCGTACCCAAAGGGTAAAACGGAACTCTAATCCGTAAAACGTGATTTTTTTGCTCCATTTGCTTGATATTGCTAATGGCAGCAGGTAGACGCTTGAAATATTCACAGAATATTCAGTTATATATTCACTTTAAAAATAAATAATTAAATTAATATAAAACAAATATTTAAGGGGTCTCCCATACAACAAACGTGATTTTTTTGCCTTTTTTATAGATAATGGTACGGAACCCTTCGTGCGCGAGTCCGACTCGCACTTGGCCGGTTTTTATTATCATTTAATCACTCGACATCATCATTACAACTATATTGTTAGATTGATATAATTTTTTAAAATATTAATTGAAAAAGACTGGTAAGTTTGTTTCGACACTCCTTCTCCGTCAATCCTCCCTCTATGGAGTTGTTATTTGGCTGCGGTTGCCATGGAGGTGCTTCCTCAGACAAGGTGCTTTGACGCCGTACCTATCTCAAATATACCTAGACCGAGGCAAACAGACATGTTTATGCACACAAATGTCTGTCTCATGTTGGAACGGAACCTGTTGGTGTCAAAGTAGCGGTACTAACCACTTCGCCATCGCGCTCGTCAATTTTGGTATACAATATACAATCAAACGACGAATAGCTTACATTTCGTGAGTAGTAATGTTGCCGGTATGTCAAATCTCAACGGGTAAATAGTCAAACATGCTTAACCGGCAGTATCGGTTAATGAACGGTTCAAAATACTGGTTATTAAATCGGTACACAGTTCAACGGAAGTTAGTTAAGTGCGTAATACACAGTCTTGGACGTTAATTTGAGACTTAGTTACAATATTGTAAAGAAATTTTAATGGTGGTTTCAGAGAAACGCGTTGAGGAATTTGTATCATTTTCTATTTGTTTAAGAGATATAGCCATGGCTCAGCCCGACTAAGGAAATATATTCATCTCGCTGAAAAACGCTGCCAAATAACATCTCACTTTCGGGTGGCTGTGTTCCTGCGAGTGAGTGAGGTTACCAGTAAGCCTGTTTAAGAAGAATAGGGCGTATTATAACAGTTCGTCTGGGAAAGTACCGTCACCTCACAGAAAGCCAGCAGTCAAATAACAACTCTCTAGCTAGGGGGTTGTTGTATTCCTGCGTTTAATTAGATTAGATAGCAGCAGAGGTACTAGGTGAGGTAACAGCTTTACATTAGGTAGGCTGTATATTGCTATGCCTCAACTTGACAGTACATATATACATAGTATTTTTTAGGGTAAAAAGGTAGACGTTGTATAAAAAAAGCCCATATGGAGTTGCTGTGTATTTTTTAGGGTAAAAAGGTAGACGTTGTACAAAAAAAAAGCCCGTATGGAGTTGCTGTGTTAGCAGCAGGGCAACGCACCAACGATACGTCCTTTATCGCAAGTTTCATAGACTACTTTAACCATTTCACGCAATTTTAGAAATTCCAAATATAATAGTAGGTTTTTTCAATATATTAAACAATTAGTACTGTACTACCGAATGTAATACGTTTCGAAACATACATTACATCAATTCGAACGTTTCTTTGAAGTTGTCCTACTCTGACATAGGGTACTGATTATCAGGATAATGGAATCTGCACAAAGCGTAGCGGCGGGTAGAAGCTTGCGGCATATAATTTTCGCAAACGGCTCAACAAATTCAGTACAATGCACATACATCTTGTCAAAAAGCAATGCTTCTTTAAATCTCACTTGTTTATTTATTTTAAGGGCTAAACAACATAGAACCGTAATAAATTCGTTTCCCGACCCGCCTATCTGTCACTGGACTAACCTCCCAACCCTTGCAATTCCGCTTTTATTGAAATGAAATTTTGTGGGTAGGTTGGAAATAAAAATGTATCTAACATCCTTTTACTTCGCATAAAACTAAATATTTTTGGTGTACATCTTTATAGCTACAGCTAAAATTCCACGGGTACATGTTGTACCCTATTAACCATTAACTATATATCTATTTATCTACAACTTTACACCAAATCCCTTGTGGGGTGGGCAGAGAGAACCGAGCGCCACGTGACTCTATCCTTACATATCTCACTCGCTTCTTTAACATTAATTGGTCTTCTCATGCACGCTCGCCGGTTTCTAGGGCTCCTGACATCACGTTCTGATAAAATGCGACCAATTTGGTCATAGTAGGTAAGTCTTGGCCTTCCACGACTCCTATATCCTTCCAATTTTGCATTGTATATCTCCTTCGTTATTCTTTCATTCTGCATTCTTTCTACATGTCCGAACCAACGGAGCATGCCTCTTCTTATTTTAACACCGACGCTCTATTTCAGATCAACTCTGTTTCTAACATCATCATTGCGAATACAGTCTACAAGCTTTACGCCACAAATTTTGCGCAGCGCTCGCTTTTAGACCGCGTTTATCCTACTTTCATGCTGTCTCTGCTATACCCAGCTCTCGCTTCAATAAGTTAGCAATGGGGGATATATATATATATATATATATATATATATATATATATATATATATATATATATATATATATATATATATATATATATATATATATATATATATACAAGATAATGATCTGAAGTTTTAAACAGAATTTTAATAAATAAATTTAAATGTGAACTATCCATGTAATTTCTGTGAAGATTTGATAAAAATCTTGGTGAATTTCAATTTTTTTATTCATAACTTATTCGATTATTATTAAATTTTTGTCACATCAAACAACAAAATTAAATGGTATCATCGACAACTCTCGTGAAAGAAAAATAAATGTGACTTTATAAATAACACGAAGATAAGATAGTTGGTTATTGAAAGTTCATGTTATATATCTTTTTCACTTATAATCTAATCTTTCTCAAACTTATAAGGGAACAAATTCGGATATATCTTGCGAGGACCCATTTTTGGGTCGTCACTGCATTATTGCATGCATGCTTATTTTGCATTTACAGGAACGCACAAATGTGTCAGTAGTTATTAGTGAACAATATAAAAGGTATTTATATTAACATACAATTGAACAATTTTGTTATTCAATATTCTTTAATTGGATAGTAACATGTTGTCAATGACCATTTTAAAGTTTTTAAAATTTCCAGGGAAATGATTAAAAAAAAATTGTGCCATGCAATGCACATTCTGCAAATACAATTCAAGTCGCTGCTTAGGTGCAACCAATCTGTCTCTGTGTCTACTTCTGTTTGATATAATGTTCTCTTAATAATTATTCAACACTTATATACTAGATATTTTTAAAATAAACGAGTCTTATCTATGTTAAGTTATATCTATAAATGAAGCTTACCTACCTTACTTACCTACCCCGCAAGGGACCTGGCGTGAAGATATAAGCTTACCTAGTTAAGTTGGCGCGATACTCGTTTTCTTCATAATTACAATAGCAAATAAAAATATGTTAAGAGAGGTAGGGCACTTTAGCCTAACTAGGGAAGTACCTCCACCTCACAGAAAACCGTAACGAAATAACTACTTCCTGGAGGGTATTTGTATTCTAGCGAGTGAGCGACGTTACAGTAGAAGGGGAGGCAACGCACTAACGTAACTTCCTTTATTACATCGTTTCAAATTTAACTAGCCTCATAAATTATTTTTCTCGATAAATAGGTAGAATATCGTAAGAAACGTTCTATCGTCTATTATTTTAATGACTAGCTTGATGGGGCAGTGGTTAAGTAATGCTACCATGACACTAACGCCCGTGGGTTCCATTCTCATACAGGACAAACATTTCTAGGCATTAACATGTCTGTTTACATTGGTCTGGATTTTTTTAAGAGACGTAGGGCACATCAGGCCTGCCCCTCGGCAGAAGTATCTCTAGCTCTCAGAAAAATGCAGCCAAATAACAACTGTCTGAAGGGATTTTGTATTTGCGAGCGAGTAAGTTCACCAGTAAGCTCCTAAGGAGTTGCTGTGGTAGCAGCAAAGTTAGCATAGGCTATGGTAACAGTTTTACATCAAGTGGGTTGTGTGCTAGTATGCCTCCCGACGATGAATAAAACAACTATTAACACTAAGTTTATGACTTATATATTTACGTAGGTATTGACAGACAATTTCATAAAATAAAGTAGGTAAATAAATATTGCCAGAATCGAATCGAGTGGAACTAATCGAAGTGAGTCCGTTCTGTTCACTCCATTACACGTGGAAATATTACACTTTACAACATTTACAAATGATTAATATGAAAAAGGTATAAACACTTTTTACAGGTCACTTTTTTACATGCAATGTGAACGTGGAAGAATGTAGGAGCTGAAGAAAGTCAAGACAACGACCGAACTGGTCAAATTTTATCAGAAAGCATTGTCAGTGGTTCATAAAACCAGAATATGTGCACGATAAAAGGAATGAATGATAAAGAAGCGAGTGAGTTGTAAGGATCAGTTAATGTAACGCTGGATTCTCTCAACTGGGATAAATTGGGACTTGACAGTACATATATAGTATTTTTTAGGGTTAAAAGGAAAATTGAGGTAGGCGATTGTGATCTTCATATTATTATAATATTTTAACAGCCAATGCCTTGCATATAATGCATTGTGTATTACGGACAGTGAGGTCATTACAATTGAGTGGATATTTAAGAGCCCGTAGTCGAAGGCCCGTATGGTAAAAATTTTAGACAAAAATATTTTTCCATTTACCTCATTCAAATGATAACAAAATTAACTTAGATCTGTCATTAGATTTCACTGGTTGATTTTTTTGAGTTCCGTACGCATAGGGTAAAACGGACCCTATTACTGAGACTCCGGTGTCCGTACGTCCGTCTGTTACCAGGCTGTATCTCATGAACCATTATAGTTAGACAGTTTAAATTTTCACAGATGATGTATTTCTGTTGTTGCTATAAAAACAAATACTAAAAAATAGGAGAAAATAAATATTTAAGGAGGCTCCCATACAACAAAAGTGATTTTTCTTCTCGTTTTTGCTCGATATTGATAACGGCAACAGGTAGACGCTTGAAATATTCACAGAATGATTAGTTATATATTCACTTTAAAAAGTAATAATTAAATTAAAATAAAACAAATTTTTAAGGGGGCTCCCATACAACAAACCTGATTTTTTGCTGTTTTTGTAGATAATGGTACGGAACCCTTCGTGCGCGAGTCAGACTCGCACTTGGCCGGTTTTTCTGAAGTTGACTACGCATGAAGGCACGCCGCCCTCACAAAAATGTTGTGTTTCACCGTCGAAATATCTCAGAGATTGGAGCCAACTGACCAATGGGAGAATGTTTTAACCAAGAAGCTAATAAGTGCCGCGGTGCTGATCCGCGAACCAGCCAATAAAATGTGAATTAAGTTACTACGTAATATAGATCTCATCGGCTCTCCATAGGTTATTTACTTCATACCTGAGGATGACGACTCTGGTGGTCGAATAGTTAACTAAAATATATGTCGGACCTAAGCCTGAGCTGCTTTTAAACTGAACCTAAGCTAGACCTAAACAATAAGAGCCTAACTCGTACTTTTGTAATATGTACACAAAAGCGGCAACTTCATGTCAAGCTAGGTATGCTTGCTTGTTTGGCATAAGAGAGGTAGGGTGCATCAAAGCAGCCCGTCTGTGGCAAGTATACCTCAATCTCACAGAAAACCGCAGCCAAATTACAACTCTCTGGAGGGTTGTTGTATACCTGGGTGTTAATGAGGTCACCAGTAATCTCCTAAGGAGTGGCTGTGTTAGCAGCAGAGGTGGCACCGCACAAATTGGACTTAGCGTATTACAAGCGTTCATAGGCTATTTTATTTATTTTATTTTATTTTATTCGGAAAACAAACAGTTTTTATAAATCAAATTATTAATCTCTAACTAGATGGTAACAGCTTTACATCAGGTGAGTCGTACGCTCGTATGCCTCCCGACGGTGTATAAAAACACCATAGTATAACAAACACCAAAAAATCTACATAGTATTATCAAACGAGAGACTCTGTCTTTTGTCCTACCTAACGTTCCCCACAAAAGGGTCGCTCGACAAAATCACGTGTAAATAAAATGGGAACTCAATAAAAAATATGGCGCTCACTTACATCAGTCAATACACAAGACAGTGGATGTCAATTGACCCCATCTAATGAAATTTCACAACCCTTCCAGTGAGGTGAATCTATGAACTAAAAGTAAAGATATTGGATAATAAAAATGTATATATACATTTTATACTGCGTCAGCTGCCGTATAGACGTACGGTTCTGTTTAGATGGCAAACAAGCTTACGAATTATTTACAGACTAGCTGTGCCCGCGACTTCGTCCGCGTGGAATATTATTTATTTATTTTAATAAAAATAAATAAAATTTCTAAAATAAAAGTAGCCTAAGTTACTCCGTATTACATCAGCTATCTGCCAGTGAAAGTCCCGTCAAAATCGGTCCAGCCGTTTCAGAGATTAGCCGGAACAAACAGACAGACACACAAAAATTGTAAAAATATTCATTTTGGTATATGTATACGTGTATCCATATGCATTTAGTAAAAAGCGGTTATTTAAATATTACAAACAAACACTCCAATTATATTTATCTGTATGTGTTATCTGTATAGATGATAATCACTAATGATAGCCTTTTCACACTAATACATCGAAGCGCGTCGCTTAGCAGCGTTTATAGCCAACCAAAGTTAAAAACTTAAAATCTAAAACCTTGCTCAAAATCTTCAATTCAAATTTTAAACATAGCTCAAAAACTACCCAACATTATATTAACAAAATATTAAAGACTAGCAGGAGCCCGCGGCTTCGCACGCATGAGATTTGGCCTTTTAGTAGCCTTTATTTCTATTTCTGACGGACATGAAATTGTTTCTGTTTTAAAAAAAAAACAAAGTTCAGGGTCGTACATGCAACCATATAGCGATTCAATTTTCGTACAGCGTCATCTATTGACCTTTACAGGAGGCAACGTATATGTATTTTATTTATATTATTACATAAAAATGCCTAGTTATTTTATGTTACAAAAAATACGTATACTATGAAAATAATAAAAATAAAATTACAAATTCTCCCGAAGGGGAAGATATTTTCGACTAATTTTAAGTTTTTCATTTTTTACGCAGGAACCCTAAACATTTACGGGATAAAAAGTACCCTATATTCTGCTCTGAACAGTCCTCTACCTACCAGTGAAAGCCCCGTTAAAATCGGTTCAGCCATTTCCAAGATTAGCCCCGACACACAAACGACAGACAGACAGACAAAAAAGTTAAAAATGCGTATTTAGGCTTTGGTAACGTGAAAATAATAATATGAGCTTAAGATAAAGGCTTTATTTTGAAATCACAGACAGACACTTCAATTTTATTTATATGTATAGATATATTGCTCAGTGTGAAGTTGAATATAATAATGTGGTGGTGATGCGTTTGACACTTTTCTTGATGTTGGAAATTACAAGTTCGTTCATGTATTTTTTTAAGTAATTATAGTATGATTGTTTCCTTTTTTCATCGATTTACACTTCATTTTTTTTTACATCTGTCAACATAAAATATACGAGAATAAGAATAGTAACCATAAAGATTACATGCAATATTCGTGTGGTTTGCTTGTTAACTCTCCACAAAATGTAAGTATTGTCATAATAGTGTGACCTACATACTGTGTTGGGTTCACAATAACATTTTTCTTTTTGAAATTTTGTTATATTTAAGTTGATATTGTGTACCTGTTTGCAGTCCATGTTAATAAATTAAAAATTAAAAAATATTGATCTTTTCCATGGTACATTACATGACCTATTAAAAAATCCAACCGTATACATTCCGCCAAGTTTTTTTTTTAAAATGCATGCAGTGAATGCTTGTAATACAATCACTCGCGCGATACCTCCTCTGCTGCTAACTCAGCAACTCCTTAGGAGCTTATTGGTGACCTCACTCACACGCAGGAACATAACAACCCTCTAGGTAGTTGTTATTTGGCTGCGGTTTTCTGTGAATTGGAGGTAGTTCCCCAGACGGGTTGATTTGATGCGCCCTACCTCTCTTGAAAATACGATCTGGGTATTCTTAAAACATCCAGACCAAGATAAACAGACATGTCCATGCACACAAATGTCTGTCCTGTATGAGAATTGAACCCACGAGCGTTGATGTCAAATCCGCATCATTTATGAATGCGTCACGGAGCTCGTCAAATTCAGAGGGGACAAAAACGTTTATGTGAACTTTACTTTTTCAAATCCTTACACATTGTTTTGGTAAATTAATTTATATATATATATATATATGCAGATATCTATACATTAATATATATATATATAAATGTATAGATATCTGCATGATAACACACACACATACACACCCTCACAAAATTTTACATTTGAGGTTATATCTATCACTTCTTTCTTTAATCTATTTATATAAAATAAAATCGGGTTAGTTACACTATTTAAACCTCGATTTTTATGATCCATTATTTTGTTGGATTTGTCTCCGGCCCGAATAGCAGAATAACTGTTAAAACATTGAAAAAAATAACGAAAAAGAAAATTATGAAGAAAATTCATTTTCTCATACATTTTATATGAAACGCTTTTTTATGACATCTCAAGAACGAATTGACAAATTTCAATGAATATTTGTGTAATAATACAATGACCACTTTCTTTCCAATTTGCCAAGGTGATTCATTTAAGCAAACGTTATCTCTGATATGTCACGTTATTACACTTGGAACGCTCATTCCAGCAGATATGGTTTCTGATCATCCGGCTGTGCGCTCTGCTGATGTCGTCGTATTCGTCGTATTTACACAGTTTATTCAAAGAGTGGCGAATACTTCTACTTGCGATTGTTGCTGGCGAATGTTCGCCGGCCGACACCATTTAAAACACTTTAAACTGTCAATAGCGTAGTTGAATATTTCGTAGTTCATGTCAACAGCTTATTTTACTTGAAAAGGATACTCATCGGTCCGTGATAATCGCTGAAGCAGTTGTTATATTTCCAATTGCTTCCCGCGGATACTACATGAATTGTGGAACAAAAACGTTCAAGTATGTCAAATGACATTTTACATTGAATTCGTGTCAGTTCAGGGAATCCCGATCTCGAGGTGAACGAATAGATAAGTAACCAGGCTTTGCTTTTAATCGAAGACATGTGGTACTCATTATGTGCGGTAGTTTGTTAGTGATGGTAGGAATGCTTCTGCCAAATCGTGGGATGAACGTCGTTTTATGTCGAGAATTGGAATGTGAACGTGAATATGTTCGAAATGCATTGAACCAATCATTTGGACCACTGTTGAATCACCAACGCAAAGGAAGCATACGATACGTTAATGAAGGCAATTGATGATAGAAATGGCTTATTATTCCTCGATGCGCTCAATGGATCTGGGCAGACATTGCTCATATTAAATGTGCCCACTATTCGCAAGATTGCGATTCTAGCAAGTGATAATTACAAATATGACTATAAATCCGAAAACACGAATTTAGTGGTACTAATGCCATTTTTCAAACCTGTTTCTGAATAGGCACGTTCCTACCCTGGGCTATCACCGCTCTGTTTCTGTCCTTATCTATTTCTATGAAAATCAATTGCCAAAATACATACACGCTAATTTCTTTTTTAGCAGATTTATTTTTCGTTGTTTCTTAATCAATCAGGATAAGGACTATTAGAAAGAAAATATTGGTAAAATCCAGTGTAAAAATCTGAAATTTGGATGGAAATTATGTAAAAAAATCTCAATAACAGATGTACCTACTGATTGACAGTTCTGCAATTCATAGAGATTATACTCCTAAGATTGTTTTTCTGTTTAATATTGATCTTTGTAGTACATCAAATTTACCAATTTTATTAAAGGTGACACTACGGTACCACAGTCAGACACACACATATAGATAGAGAAGTGTGTGTCTGACTGTCTCTTAAACGCTCTTAAACGGGTGAATCGACTTGGATACGATTTTTTTATTTGAAAGAAGATTTTCTAGCGCTGGTTTAGACATATTTTATTAAAATCAGTTCAGCCGTTTTAAGGTCATCAGGTAGGGATTTTAACGCACAACGGATATTTACTTTACTATCAAACATAATTGTAACCTAAAATTTGAAACATGTATGCTAAATAACTATGCCAGATTATAGATTTCTTTTTTTACTTTTTTAAGGTTTTTCGTGTGGGTGGTGTTGCAATTTTTTAATTTATAAGTTTCATAGTATATTAATTTAATTTTTCTATCGGTTAAATTGATGAACAGTGGTAATCTAGTGGATAACGAACCAGACTATTAACCAACTAGTTCTGGTCAGCGACGTATCAAAAGGTAGACACGTTATTCACCAACATTATTGTATTTTAAAATGGCATAATTAGTACTACATCTACGTACAGTTATTTATTATGACACTTTGCTCTAACAAAGAGACCAAGTGATAGGGGCATACCTGTCGTTGGAAAGAGATGAATATATATCTTATGACAATTATGCTTTGTGGCGAAATACGTATAAACGCGACGCGAGAACGTGGCCAACTGAATGCGAGTTGGGCAATTACCTTACTTTCGTATTGCCACTCTAGCGCGTGTACGACCTATCTATAACAATAAAAACATGTTAGGTTCTGGTACCTGGTTTTATTCACGGAATCGTGAGGAAATCGGCGCGTCCAAGAAATTATTTTTCGAAATGCGTGTGACCTAACCAAATCAAGGTCTGGTTTTCCCTGCGTGTTATGGAGGTCGTGCAACTGTCGCTCCATATCAAAATCAGTATCTTCGTCAAATGCCTAGGCTTAATAAAGGAATCTGTTAATGCAAAGGATTAGGAAACAGGATAACTTTAGGAAAATGAAGAACAAGAAGCAAAAATCGAATTGATGTCATTTCGTGGTAATTTGGTTTGTTGCAAACATTTCTTTGATATCTCGTAGTTTATTTCTTTTGGGAAAGGACATTACGAAATCGTTGAAATATCGGAATTCAATTTCAAAAGAAAGTTTCTGTTGGAGAAATCCTCTCTCGATGAACTCACTGACAGAAAAGCAATGTAGAGCCTAAACCTTTAGAGATAGAGACATGTTATAAAGTAAATATCAAGTAATAAATAAAAAATAAATAATAAAATGTTTATTTGCAGTATCTGAAGTTTTATACATGTTGAAATGGCTGTTTGGAGTTTCCTTTTAGGCAAACAAATTGCCTGTATTAGGAATCTCTGCTCTTCGTTTACAAATATAATCTTCTTATGTACTAGACATTTGAAATCTTAGGTGCTATTTACAACATTTTTATAAAAAAGTCAAGCTCAAGTTTTATGAACTACTTACCATAAGAGCATGGAAAAGTGAAATAAACCAGAGCAACTGTGTTTTGCGTTTAAGTGCCTTTTTCCAGGTTGAGTAATGGGAATATAATATCCAAATTCCTTTTATTCCCATTATCCAAGTTACACCTATGTACTTACGGTATTTACAGTGTTACAGTACTCTTTTTAGGGTTCCGTACCTTAAAAGGAAAAAAAAATCGCCCAAGTGCGAGTCGGACTCGCGCACGAAGGGACGCGCACGCACCATTATCTATAAAAACGGCAAAAAAACACGTTTGTTGTATGGGAGCCCCCCTTAAATATTTGTTTTATTTTAATTTAATTATTTATTCTTAAAGTAAATATATAACTAAATATTCTGTGAATATTTCAAGCGTCTACCTGTTGCCGTTATCAATATCCAGCAAAAATGAGCAAAAATAAAAAATCGGCCAAGTGCGAGTCGGACTCGCGCACGAAGGGTTCCGTACCATTATCTATAAAACGGCAAAAAAAATCACGTTTGTTGTATGGGAGCCCACTTAAATATTTATTTTATTCTATTTTTTAGTATTTGTTGTTATAGCGGCAACAGAAATGCATCATCTGTGAAAATTTCAGCTGTCTAACTATCACGGTTCATGAGATACAGCCTGGTGACAGACGGACGGACGGACGGACGGACAGCGGAGCCTCAGTAATAGGGTTCCGTTTACGGAACCCTAAAAATCACGTTTTTTGTATGGGAGCCCCCTTAAATATTTATTTTATTCTATTTTTTAGTATTTGTTGTTATAGCGGCAACAGAAATACATCATCTGTGAAAATTTCAACTGTCTAACTATCACTCAGTCTATTATCAGTTTATGAGATACAGCTGGGTGACAGACGGACGGACGGACGGACGGACGGACAGCGGAGCCTCAGTAATAGGGTTCCGTTGTACCCTTTGGGTACGGAACCCTAAAAACGGAACTCATAGGATTACGTTGTTGTTGTCGGTCTGTCTGTCTGTCAAGACCCTTTTTCTCAGGAGTGGGTAGAGCTATCAAGCTGAAATTAATACAAAATTCTCTGTAATCTCTTCGAACAATGAAAAAAATCGAACTTCTAAGTCAACGCAATCAAAAGATACGGCTGTTTATGCCTAGTTTATGCGCATATTTTGACACTCGCAAGAGAATCAAAACCTATAGGGTACTTCCCGTTGACCTAGAATCATGAAATTTGGTATGAAGCAATATCATGTAACATAAGTAAGGGTAATAATCCGAAAACCGTAAATTTGTAGTTCCATCACAAAAAAAAAATACTTTTTTGCGACAATAATTTGCAAAAATATTTTTTTACGGTACTCCCAGAGCGCGAGTCGGACTCGCACTTGACGGCTTTTTTTTATATACTCATCAGTATGGCATCAGTATGGTAAGGCTTTTGCCCTACTTCTCTTGAACTGTATGAAGTAAACACCAACTCGAGCTTGCCAGCTTGTTTATAAGCCCTTCCATTATATCTTCTGTTTACAACACAATAACACAGGATACCAGGATTTCAACAACGCAAGGGATACGCGCTGCAAAAATGTTTACGATAAAGATATAAAATCGGGCGAGGTCGTAAAATCGAAATAAACACATCGGATTTCAAGTTTCGTCAGTTCACCGGGCTCGTCATTAACCAAACGGTAAACCCAATCTGTTTTGATACCATCTCGTAAACCTACACGTGACTTTCAACCTTAATACCTATGTGCAGAGTGCGGAATTGATGACGACATATTAGCAGGTAAAGTCGGTACTTTTTAGTATGTACGATTAAACGGATGCCTGTTACATCCGTTCCCAGAAGGATTGAGAGCAATAAAAAAAAAGTTTAAAAAAACGTTCGGACACACGGCTTGAAAGGGCGGACACCGGGGAGTTATTGGCTCGGCTCGATTGTTGAGTAAATAATGATTTACTACGCTTTAATTAGTTTTTGAAGTGAAACTTCTTTAGTTGTTAGAAAGGTAAAATAAGGATGGGCGTTACGATTTATCGTAACGGTTACGCTGGACAGTTACAATAATAATATTCCATTGCGCGAAGAATGTTAAGAGAGGTAGGGCGCATCTAAGCAGCCCGTCTGGGGAAGTATCTCCACCTCACAGAAGACCGCAGTCAAATAACAACTCCCTAGAGGGATGTTGTGTTTCTGCGTGTGAGTGAGGCGACCAGTAAGCTCCTAAGGAGTTGCTGTGTTAGTAGCAGAGGAGGCATCGCGCGAGTGATACGTAATGTGTTATAAGCGTTCATACGCTACGGTAACCGCTTTACATCAGGTGGGTCGTATGCTTGAATAAAAAGATTTATATATAGAGTATATATTTGTTTCATCAATACAGTTAAATTAATCAAAATATAGTTTAGAATGTAAATGGTATAGCATACACAGTCAAACATATACGTTGGTGTATTCTTTTTTTAGTGTCTCTCCTATCCTAAGTATTTAAAACATGCATTGAATTTCATGAAAAGTACCGTTAACTTTACCAGAGGGAGACTTTGTACAAAAGTCGTCTGCATGGGTACCTATGTCTCACCTACTTCTCCGCCAAGCAGCTATAATTATATAGCTGTGTTCCGGTTTAAAGGGCCAGATATGAAAGATAAATACTGGGTACTGTGACGAAACATCCTTAGGTCACAAGATTAGCAGCGCGCGAGTAACATCCCCGTGGTGTTGCGAGCATCAATAGGCTATGACCGCTTACCATCTGATGCGGGCCGCATGCTTGTTTACCAATCCATTTGTAGTTATAGTTACTAACAAAAAATATTATTAGAGTATTCAACAATGGTGTTTAGCATTCCGTATAGGTATAAGTTTCATACGAAAATTATACAAACGCCCTAACATTGTCACTGCGTTCATCCCCCCACCCTCCACCGGATGGGAGGGCCCCTTCCTCAAAGTAATTTTATACAATGTTAGGAGATGTACAAGTATACGTACGGCCCACCTGATGCGAAGTGAACACCATAAGACAGTTACTCCTTGGCAGGTTACTGGGAACCATCGACTTATATTACCTACGGTACTGGGAACCTTACTCGCAAGAACACATTAATCGTCCAGCAAGTTGTAGTCTGCCTGTAATTTTCTGTGAGGTGGGTGTACTTGTCCAGGCGGGATGCTTTTATGCCATAGCCGACCAACCTCCTTTATAAACGAACGGCATGTTCATGAACATAAATTCTGTATAGGAATCAAACCACAAGTCGTGGTGTTAAAATGGCTATTGCTATCATTCTACTACCGGACTCGTTAATTATACATAGATTGAAATATAAATGAATGGCGATTGTATAAAAAACACCAGAAAAAAAAAACGTTCCTTGTATGGCTACTAATTTTTATTTTCATTATTTGTTATTACGAGTATCAAGTATCCAAGTGGAGTTCAAAATATACTCAGAACTCAAAAGTTTGAGGGTCGGCAACGTATGAGTGACACTCCTGGTGTTACAAATGTCCATAGGCTACGGTGACTGTTCACCATCAGGTAGACCATAATACTCATTTGCCACCTTAGTGGTATAAAAAAAAACCTCATATATATAGCCTTGTGACAGAATAACAGACAGGCAGCTGAGTCTTCGTCATTGAGTTCGGTTGGCAATTATTATGGTATGGTCTTAAAAAGCCACCTTTGAAACAAAATCCCGGTTATTGTTATTTGCGATTTTCTCCAAGGAAGAGGTATTAAGGACGAGCTCGGTAGCGCAGTGGTGAAACGCGCTGTTACGCTACTTTGACACCAATGCTCGTGGATTCGATTCCCACACAGCACAAACATTTGTGTGCTATAACATGTCTGTTTGTCTTGGTCTGGGTAGTATAATAAGTACGTATTTACAAAAAAAAAATGTATTTACGTATGTTTTCTTCAATCCCGCTTCTCCTAGTTACCTCAAAGATCGATTTATATTTTATAGCGACGTACAGGGTCGTGAATTACGTCAAAACCTTCTTCTTCGACTTAAAACTCCATTTCACTCCTCTCAATTCTATTCCAAATCGTTTTCGGTTCAAGCAGTACGTCTCTGAAATGCTCTACCCATACCACTTTTAATTCGTTGTGTTCAAACACTTTCCTCTTTTAAATCTCTTGTCAAAGAAACCACTTAATATTCGTTGTGCTCAAACACTTTCCTCTTTTAAATCTCTTGTCAAAGAACACCCTTTCCTGTAACTCTATTTGATCGTTTTCTTTCTCTTTCTCGACCATCACTGAGTCTATGGCATTATTGTAACTACAATAACTTTTAATGCATATCATAATTTTGTTTTAATTCGTATGGTTTGCTCTGCACCACCTACCTGTATTATTACAAGATAATAGTTTTCTCTTATCTTAAGGTTGTCTGGAAGAGATTGCTTAGCGATAAGACCACCTATTGTACTATAGTTTCTAAGTATCTTTTGTTACAATTTTAATTTGGTGCAATAAAGAATATTTGTATTTGTATGTTTATCAGTTGTCTAGTACACATAACACAAGCCTCGCTTACTTTGGGGCTGGGTGACGCTGTGTAATATGTCAGGCAATATTATTATATTATTATTATATTTTCACATCGGACTTGTTATTGTTTGACACAAGCTGGGATTCAACCTGCCCTGGTTTGGTGAAGAGTTCTAGAGCTGAAACAAAAAATAGCCAAAATATTGTCCCAAGATAAGTTACGTCTGTGTAAAATTGATTAATTTAGTAGTGTTTTCGACTATCAATATGTCGATGAAATAAAAGAAAACTGATTTTAGTATCTAGTCACTCTCTACAGGGGAAATGGCAAGCGATATATTTTACATAGCATACATAACATTAAAACACTATGATAACCACTTCACATCAGATGAGTATATTTGGTTTATGTATACGATACTGTATAAAAATTGAATATGTATTCAAGGGGACAGTCCAAAGAAGAAACCTAAAATTCGTTATAACTACAGATATTAAAATTAGCATGTTGGTGATATCGTCAATCATCAGCATCTCAATGACCTGACCTAATAAGATATTCAATCTATTATTTCGAGCCAAATTCCTTATGGACACAAACCTATAAACCTCTCGAGTGCGCACGACGGCCCCCTCAGTCACCAAAGCATAGTGTTTTAGCACCTAAATATCGCAGCGATTGGAGCCTGCTGATTGTCTGTCTGCCTGCTGTGAGGATATTTTAACCAATAAGCCGATAAGTGATGCGATGTTTACCCGTCATCGTAATCCTAGCCAATAAGATCAGCGTACTCTACTTTACCCCTTGACCCGTAGCGGTGATTTTATTTACTACACAAAATCTCATCATTGAGTCTCTATAGATTATTTCCTTAATGTTTATGGGGTAGGCAGATAAAACACTATATGGCTACATGACTCGTTTCTTACACGCCTCACTAGCTTCTCATGCTCGCCGGTTTCAAATGCTGCAGATACCATCCAAATATAACCTTCTGATAATACACAACCTACTTGGTCGTGGTAGGTCGTGGTTCTACTTTCGCGTATCCACCTACTATAGTATATATATAAGATGTACCCCTACCAAAGAAAGAGAAAGAATGTTATTGATAAGCAGTGCGAATCTGAATAAGAGGGATATATGCCAAATTCAATGTCTATTAGCGAAGCCACGTTTAGATATAGCTATTAAAATAGCGGCTGCACAACAATGACTTTCTTTTTATTTTGTACATAATTAAAATTAGTTTATGATAAGGCAGCCATGCTTATAAAAAACCTAAGATTAAAAAAATAAAGAGTTAAAAAGAACCGTACCAAAAACCGCTCAACGCGCAAAACAAGCTTTCGCTTCAAAAAAGCTTCGATTTCTAACCTGTTTGCTTTGGCTTTGTCTCTATAATTACAATGTACCACTTTCGTCCTTGCATAACATCAACCTAATCGATACTTCTATAATTAATATCGTATTTGTCGAACTTTCCAACCATATATCACAAACAATCACCAAAATCATGTTTGCGTTTCCATAATAAGAAGATTGTTATATGAACGAGGTTAAGTTTAATTGGGTTTACCATGCCACCATACTGTTCCACTTAATTCATAACTGTTTCGACGGAAATGCTTTGTTCACTCCAACCCTGTGATTACTTGTTTCAAGTAAATGTGCATGAGGTAGGTATAATAACTTTAATTGGATGTACAAGTAGACAGTCTTTGACAACTCCGTGCTTTTGCGGTTCCTCAAAGCGTGGTAAGAAGCGGTAAAGCGCGAGTTGGAATTATTTTTTTAATATTTTTATGTATTTATTTACTATATTATTGACGAGCTGGGTGGCGCAGTAGCGAAACGCGCTGTTACGTTACTGTGACACCAACGCTAGTGTGTTCGAATACCACGCAGGGCAAACATTTGTGTGCATGAATATGTCTGATTGTCTTGGTCTGGATGTTTTTAAGAGAGGCAGAGCACATCAAAGCAGCATGTTTGGGGAAGTACCTCACAGAAAACCGGAGCCAAATAACAACTCCCTTGGGGGTTGTTGTGTTCCTGCGTTTGAGTGAGATCACCAGTAAGCTCCTAAGGAGCTGCTGTGCTAGCAGCAGAGGTGGCATCGCGCGAGTAATACTTAATGTATTGCGAGCGTTTATAGGCTACGGTAACCGGTTACATCAGGTGGGGCGTATGCGTGTATGCTTCCCGACGTTGTATAATGGCATAGGCTACGGTGACTGTTTACCATCAGGCGGGCCGTATGCTTGATACGAACTAACGCTGTCCAATATGCACACAAAATAGTTTAGATCATATTTGCCAATAAATTGGACTTACGCAACTTAACAGCTGAGTCTCATTTTCTTAGCATGATGTCTGTTTCCTAATCCATTCGGATTGGCTGGGTTCTACCCATAGACTGTTATCTATGGTTCTACCTAAGTCTAAGAATTTGGCGAAGATACTTATTTTTACATGGAGCGACTACCGTCCGACCTACACGTCCTTCTAAATATAATTTATTGGACGTACGGGTTTCTTCACCACCAAGCAAAAGATAATTACAAATATGTACATAAATCCGAAAATTCTGTGGCACGTGCCAGGATTTGAATCGGCGACCTGTTGGTCACTAGGCCCGTTCTTTATCCACTAGGCTATCACTACTAACTAAAAGCTATTAACTAATAAAAATATATCAAATCCACTTGCATCTCATCAAATTTCACTAATTAGATTAAAACGATATAGTAGGCGCCAGATCATTTTTATTACTACTACAGATTATGACACTTTCTAAATAGCCGATTTAATACTAGTTCCACGAACTAGTAACCGGATACTGATAGACTTAATAGAATTCGTTCATTTCCTGGCGCCAAATAAATATAGAACCAATCTCGGCGTACAGCGGTTGTTAAAGTTTTCGAAGCTCTGAATTGTGTATGACGTCAACAGAATAAAGATTGTTCATTCGTCAACCTTAGTAACATTTTTTCCTCCGTATCAAAATTTTGAAAAATAACATTCGATATGATACAAAACGGTTTCCCTTGAATTTAAAAGTCAGTCAGTAACGCATGTTCTTTCGTTATTACATATTTTCATTGCTGTACGTAACCTGTTTCTTTTTTTAATTTTTCATTGATTTTGTATGGTAAAAAAAAGCAAACAATCAGTAGGGAATCGGTAAACCCTCATTTCCTTCCACTTGAAGTATTTGAGTTAAAATAAGTACGTTATTTTTATATGCGTTCGTATATTTATTTTCTTTAAAATTTAAATAAATGATACTAGATTTTTAAAATATTGGTATTATTTTTTCTGAGAACGTCATATTATATAAATACGTGAAATACTATTTAACATTAATTTATTGTTTAAATTTTAATTTATTACTGAAATTACATTACCGCACAACAACACATGTGACCTTTTTCTGGCTCGGTTAATGAATTACATAGTCCAGTTTAACAGTCACTGGCTCAGACATAGATAGTGAGACTTTGAATCCTGGTAATTAATAAGGTCTACATTCGGATGACATCTATTTCAGGAGTGATCTTGCGTGAAGCGACTGGGTTGTATTTTTAGTCAGGGAATTTTAAGCTTAAGAAAACAATGACTTGATTGTCTCGTCGGGAAGATTACCCTTAATGTCGATAGTACAGTCAGATGAAAAGTAATTTCATCGCAACTAATGTTTACGTGTAAAATGAAAAACTAAAGTGCGAATTGGGTATTATGCAAAGAGCATTAATTGCCACATAAACAAAAAAAAACAAAACAGTTTAATTTTTTCATAAGTTTTCATATATAACTGAAGTTTCCACTTAATTAAAGTTGTATGTTAATATAGGTTGGTAATAAAATTCATTCAAGCTATATTTTTATTTAATACGTCTCACTTGCCCATAACAAGCACGCATAGCGCGCCGTATCACAATATATATGTATGAATGTATGTATATTTTGACGAGCTCGGTGGCTCAGTCGTGAATGACGCGACTTTGACACCAACGCTCGTGGGTTCGATTCCTACACAAGGCAAACATTTGTGTGCATGAATATGTCTGTTTGTCTTTGTCTGGATGTTTTAAGAGAGGTAGGGCGCATCAAAGCAGCCCGTCTGGGGAAGTACGGCTGTTGTGTTAGCTCCCCCCATTAATTTCTCTTACTGCCATATCTCACCCTTCAAACCGGAACATAGCTATAATATATGGAACATACTATACTTTCGCATTAATGACGTTATGGATAATGTAATTATTGCCGACAGTACGTCGGTGAGTCAACATGCAGACAGCTTACGAGGGGGTAGTTTAAAAATAACCACAATGCCTAATATCCAACTGTGCAGTCAGTAACGTTTCAGCCCGTCTGGGTCATTCACGTCATAGTGCAGTTTTAGTGCCGCTGGACATTTCTTAGTATCTTTATTTGAATATTGGTAAGTTTTGTACTGCCCTTTCATACAACGTTAGAATCCGCTGCTAATGGAACAGCTCTGACTGAATGGATCATAAACCACTGGAAAAGGACATGTGATACAAAATAGTGTAAAGTTTTTAAGATGCTGCGGTTTATAGATAAATATTAAATGTTTAAGATAAAAAATCTTTATTTGTTATTGGAACTTCGCTGCTGTCTGACGTGTCTTAATTTTTTACATACCTAAGTATATTCATATTCTATCTTATTCATAGTCAATTTGTTCGTCTGGAGAAGCACCTCCACCTCACAGAAAACAGCAGCCATAAAACACCTCCCTAGAGAGTCGTTGTGTTCCTGTGTATGAGGTCTCCAGTAAGCTTCTAAAGAGATGCGGTGTTAGTAGCGGAGGTGGTGTCGCGCGAGTAATACTTAATGTATTGTAAGCGCATATAGGCTACGGTTACCGTTTTACGTCAGATGCGCCGTATGCATGTATGTCTCCCACATTGTATAAACAAAATATTTATTATAGCTTATGATTTTTTTTTTATCTACCAGATTTTCAGAAATATTTATTGGGGGAAGAGGAAACGTTAAAAAATGTTTACTATTATTAGAATAAATATCAACTGGTAATAATATAGTAATATAGTTGCCTGTGTGCGAGAGCCCGATGGCGTCGTTGCACGTGTCGTTGTAACCGGATACGCAGGTTAAGCAACGTCGACCGCAGCCTGTCTGTGGATGGCTTTATCTATCTCAAGTGTCTCCATGTCTCAAATAAAGCGCAAATTAAGACGTATCCGCATTTGAGCAGTGTGGTGAAGCATGCCCTAAACCCTTTCGGTTGAAGGGAGACCCGTATCGCTGCAGTGTGATGAGAGAAGGGTTGATGTGGTTGTCGCCTGTGCTGAAACATTTCCAGCCATCTTTCTCAGTCATATAGCAAGGTAATAAACTTCAGTACAATAAGTATTTTTCAAGTAATACCTTTGGAAAAGATTTTGCAGTTCAGTCCCAGTGATATGCATAAGGAAAATTTATTACGAAATTCAATACATTTAACAGTAATAAACGACTACAATAAATTTGCATTTTACGGGCATTTTATTTTCATAAATGCACTGAGAGGTAATAGTTTACTTTCTTGAAAGTTACTGAGCTATTCACTCGAGTCAATGTTATTTAATTTTTTACGTCGGAAGGCATACAAGCATACCCACCGGATGTAAAGCGGTTATCGTAGCCTGTTAACGCTTGTAATACATTAAGTATCTGGTGACCTCACTCACACGCAGGAACACTACAACCCTCTAAGGAGTTGTAATTTGGCTGCGGTTCTCTGTGAGGTTGAGGTACTTCCCCAGATGGTTGGTTTTACAAAACAAAAACATATAAAAGCCCACTGTGAAGCTTGCAGCTGCGAAGTTTTGGTTAACCAATATTATTTGAAAAATCTGCAACACTCTTTCTTCCAAAGTCGGTTCAGAATCACTCATTCACCGCAGTAAGACCGCCTAATCCCCGGATTTTAAACCGCTACTAGAGAGCAGGCGGCGAAAACGGGCTCTTCGAAGAGCGGCGTAAATGTAGAACTGAAAATACACTGGTTCGTTTTACGGCGTGGAGTGCTTAATAATGCCTAAATTTATTAAAAATTACTCACGAAACTACCGCATAAGGAAGTACCTTGTACGTGGAGAGTCAAGGTTCATCTTTAGAGCCGAAGCTGAACACGTGCATTTTTTTTTTATATTACGTCGGGAGGCATACAAGCATACGGCCCACCTGATGTAAAGCGGGTACCGTAGCCTATTAACGCTTGCGATATATTAAGTATCACTCGCGCGATGCCTCCTGTGCTGCATACAAAGCAACTCCTTGGGAGCTTACTGGTGAAGTCACTCACACGCAGGAACACAACAACCCTCTAAGGAGTTGTTATTTGGCTGTGGTTTTCTATGAGGTGGAGGTACTTCCACAAACGGGCTGCTTTGATGCGCCCTACCTCTCTTAAAAAATGTGGTACACACTACCTACTATTAAAATTTATATGCAAGTCCCTTGTTGTTTTGATATTGATAAATCCTATATAAGCAGCCCGTCTATGGAAATGCCTCCAACTCACAGAACCGCAGCCAAATTGCAACTCGTTGGAGAGTTGTAGTGTTCCTGCGAGTGAGCGTGGTCACCAGTAAGCTCCTAAAGTATTGCCGTGTCAGCAGCAGAGATGGCATAGCGTGAGTGATACTTAATGTGTTGCAAGCGTTCTCGAGCTACAGTAACCGCTTTACATCAGGTAGGCCGTACGGTTACATGCCTCCCGGCGTTGTATAAACAATACTAGAAAGAACTAATGAGGAATGGGTTACTTATGATGAATATTAATCTGACCCCAATTTCATTATGGTATCAAAAATCTCGTATTCAGATATCTTTCAATTGATGTATTACCTACATGGCAGTGTTTGCTTGTATGTATGTATATCATTACGCCAGCTCAGCTAGGTTCCCTGCGGTGTAGGCAGACAGAACCGAGCGCCATAAGATGCTTATTCACCTCACATGCTTTTTAGAATTTACATCTTCATGCACGCACGTTGGTTTCTAGGGCTCTAGACATCAATTTGGAAAAAAAAGCGACCAAAATGTCACCTCGGAAGTCAGTTGAAGGACGTAAGAGGCATCCTTCCACTTTCACATTGCATATCTTGCGTCATTATTTCATTCCTATATAACCGCAATGGTCGCGTACTGTGTGTGTACGGTTCCAGAGAAGTTTTCTTCCGAGAACTCAAACAAGCTGTGGAGTGAGCTACCTGCCGAGGCTTTTCCAAGGGACTACAGCATGGAATTCGTCAAGAAATGCATGAAGAGGTTTTTAGAGGGTCGGCAACGCATGAGTGACACCCCTGGTGTTACAAATGTCCATAGGTTACGGTGACTGTTTACCATTAGGCAGGCCGTATGCTTGATTGCCACCTTAGTGGTATAAAAAAATCCGCATTCCTTCTACATGCTACATGGCTTATTTTATCTTAACACCGACATTTCAGACGAACTCTCTGTCTTACATGTTCGTGAACGTGGTCAGCAAGCGTTACGTCAAATTTTGAGCAATGCTCACATCTCGACTGCAATTATTCTAATTTATTAACCAGCTTTCATTTCCATAAGTTGATTAACACTGCGCTGTGTACAGCGGGCTGCGCATTCTGGCTCACATTTCGGTTGTCTAGAAGTTTACCCAATGCTATGTTTACATTATTCTCTGCACTTACTCGTCTCTTCACATCAGCGGAATACCTTCCATCCTTATTAAAAGCGCTTCCAAGATATACTGTGAAAGCGTATCAAAATAAATAAAACCTGATATTATGGTATTCTGTATAGTTTACAAAATTATCGACAGATGGCCGTGACATCGAGTTACATCGCGCTATGGTTTGGTTTTTACTAGTTAGTATTATAAAATAAATTCTAGTCCGGTGACGTAGTGACAGCCCAACCGGGGCTAACTACATAGTCAGGTCAAAAGAAACCTAGTACGGTCTCTCCGACAGGCCCTTCAGGCACGAACCCGCGTGTTCGATTCGTTTCTCCAGCGACGTCCTGAGCCGAGGTCCGACCCCTCTCGGGGGCCCTTAGGCTGTCGCTTAACTTTGTTTTTCTAGGCTGTGGCGCCTCACGCCCGCCTCTCTAGTCCGGTGACGTAGTGACAGCCCACTCGGGGCTAACTACATAGTCAGATCAAAAAAAAAAAAAAAAAACAATAAAGTTGCCTAGTCCGGTGACGTAGTAACAGCCCACTCGGGGCTAACTACATAATCAGGTCAAAAAAAAAAAAAAAAACAATGAAGTTGTCTCAGTCTTCAATGGTGATTTCATTCATATACAATCTTGTCCACTTGTTCCAAAAATACATCATAAACTGTAATTTTGGTTTTGACTTTTTTATCTTGGTTTTTTTTCTCTTTTCTTTTATTTCTTAATTTGCCTCTAAAAGAGACCCTCAAATTCAAAATACATTAATTTTCAATACAAATTCATATTAGAGTATTATATGGGTTTAGTTTAGTGTTGTAGTTAGTTAAGAGAGGTAGGGTGAATAAAATCACCTTGGTTGTTGTTGCGAGGTTCCCAGTAAGCTCCTATGGAGTTGCTATATTAGCAGCAGAGGTGCCATATTAGGTGTGCCGTATGATTATATGCCTCAAGACCCCCTCCCAAGATAGAAATAGAAACATAACTCTCTTTTTAGCTAAGTTAGTTCAGTTTCAAGTTTAGCTAAGTTAGCTCGCCGACGCCGAAGAGTTCACCCTCACACGCTGGAACCGCAATGGTCTCGTACTGTGCGGTTCCAGAAAAGTTTTCTTCTGAGAACTATCAAGCTGTGGAATGAGCTCCCACCCGAGGCTTTTCCAAGGGACTACAGCATGGAATTCTTCAAGAAATGCATGAAGAGGTTTTTAGAGAGTCGGCAATGCATGAGTGACACCCCCGGTGTTGCAAATGTCCATAGGCTTAGGTGACTGTTTACCATCAGGCAGGCCGCATGCTTGATTGCCACCATAGTCGTATAAAACACTAAAAGTTACAATTTATTATTAGCTCATACAAATTTATTGAAATTTAACATAGAGATAGGCCTCAAATTATTATCTACGAAATGAAACACATTAAAATCTAGTTTAAGTAAGATAATCCCTGACCATTTGTAACATAATAGCCCTGTCATTTATCTAATATTGGGGATTAATAAAATCCCGTTATAAATTAGTTTCATTATGAAACAAAAACATGCCTTAGACAGATTACATTAAGGTTCAAATTTCAATAGTAAATATTCTCTGACATAAATGTATATGCAATGTGAAATAGTTCTTATTGTTGTATAAATTAGGTCCATTATTGTACGCGATATAACGTGGAATAATTTAAATCTTTCGTCCAGGGTTGTCCTTAGATAATTAAGAACTAAAATAAAGTTATACAACTAGGGCACGAGGGTGACACTGACCTCTACATCAACCTTAAGTTGTAGGGAATAAGGGTTAAAACCAGATAGCAAAGTGTAAAGCGTGATATGCACTTACCATGAATATATAAAGCGTCCATAACACTGAGCTATATTATTTATCTATTTTCACGCCTAATCCCTTATAGTGTAAGCAGATTCACCTGTAGCAAAGTTATACAAGCTCGGCGGCGCAGTGGCGAAACGCGCTGTTACGTTACTTTCACACCAACGCTCGTGGGTTTGATGCCCATACAGGACAAACATTTGTGTGAATGAACATATCTGTTTGTATTGGTCTGGTTATTTTTTAGAACGCATCAAAGCAGACCATCTGGAGATCTCTATCTCACAGAAAACCGCAGTCAAATATCAACTCACTAGAAGGTTGATGTGTTCCTGCGAGTGAGGTTACCAGTAAGCCCCTATAGAGTTGCTGTGTTAGCAGCAGAGGTGGCATCGCGCGAGTGATACTTACCGCTTTATATCAGGTGGGTCGTATGTTTGTGTGCCTCCCGAACATAACCTTCCAGAGAGTTTTCATTGGGCTACGGTTTTCTGTGACGCGGAGGTTGTTATTTGATACTTTAGTTCTGCTGCAGATTTCCTCACTTCTGATTCCTTCATAGAAACTCTGAGCTCTTTACCGTACTGTAACTTATGAATACTTGCAATACAGGAAATATCTCTCGCGCTTTACACCCCTTGCTAACGCAGAAACTCCTCAGGAGCTTTTACTATTTCTTGATCTTGTGGTGTACACTTAATGTTTAAAATAAATTTGTATATTTATAATGAGTAAAGTTTAAAGCGAAAATAAAGATATATTTCCTTCGGATACAAAGTATTGCGGAGTTATAAAGCAAAAAAAATGTATTATAACTTTAAGTACGAGCATTGCAACGCCTAGAAAAGGCGCAGTTTAAGCAACTTTATATTTCATTAACCTGAAACTCATAGGAATGTAATCCAGTGTAAGGATATAGCTAAGCTTTTTTCTAACCAATATGATTTATATTTTTGTACAACTTACGTATCGCCTTATTAGAACCGTAACTCAGCATATTTAATAAAAAAATATCACGTGTTAAGCAACTTTATATAACGACTAGATGTACCCCACAACTTGGTTCTCGCGTATCTCGGTATACCGTGGGTACGAGTTTTTCTTACCTTTTTTTCTTTTTCTCGGCTTCTAAGGATTGTATCGTAATATTGAATAAACTTCCTCATAGGTCAATAAAATGTAAAAAGATAAAAAAAAATGGTAGCAAGATCCAGAGATTAGCTCTTTCAAACAAACAAACCCGTTTGATATATATTAGGATAGCTAAGGAGTCCTAAAATCACGTGTTTTATAAATTACTAGCTACTCGACCCAGCTTCGCACGGGTGATCCAATCGTTACCAAACTTCACAGGATCACCTGCTGGGCTAACCTGAAGATTCACTGAAAATTTCATCAAAATCTGCCCAGCCGTTTTTGAGTCCATAGAGGACATACAGACAAACATTCATTTTTATATATATAGATGACATTTAATTTTTCTGCGTCATTTCTATAATCGTGCTTCTGTCTGTTAATTAGTTTCTGGTAACCAATTAAAAAAAAGCCTTGTAAAAGTAATAAATTAGAAAAGTATAGCTGTCCTTCCCTTTATCTTCGAACTCACCACTTGTACACCACTTCTGTGAAGCAAAATTCTTCACATGACAAAGTTTAACCGCACCTAACTTAGCCGCATAAGTGAGTTTTTTCGTAAACGAGTTTCTTTCACTAACGAACTTACTTATATCGTTGACTCAAACGTGGCCCTGAGCTTCGGGTCAGGTGTAAACTAGGTGTGTGTATACGATCAAGTTAAGGTCAGCTTTGGTCCTGTATATGAAATAACAGAATGACAAATATTTATAACAAGCACTTTATTTTTTATACAATGTCGGAAGGCACACAAGCATATGGCCCACCTGATGTAAAGCACTTACCGTAGACTATTAACGCTTGTAATACATTAAGTATCTCTCGCGCGATGCCTCCTCTTCTGCTTACACAGTAACTCCTTAGGAGCTTACTGGTGACCTCACTTACATGCAAGAACACAACAACCCTCTAGGGAATTATTATTTGGCTTCTTCTGTGAGGTGGAGATACTTCGCCAGATGGACTGCTCTGATGCACCCTACCTCTCTTAAAATATCCAGACCAAGACGAACAGACATGTTCATGTACAGAAATGTTTATCTTATTTGGGAATCGAAACCACGAGCTATTGTGGCAAAGTCGCGTCGTTCACGACTGAGCCACCGAGCTCGTCAAACTTTTATACAGACCTTCAAAATTTTAACATAAACTTAACTAGAGGATTTAAGACACGTGTGGACTGCGAGATCGTTTTGACCTTGTTTTTATAGCTTTTGATATTTTCTCACTCGCTCAGTCTACTGGTAAACATGCATGCGTGGTGCAATTCATTTTAAAGGTTGTACATATTTTCCAGCGAGCTTAGTTTCAAACTATACAACTTTTAGCTTTAAGATAGTTTGCAAATGAATTAAAGTCTACTTCGTATG
Source organism: Pyralis farinalis (assembly GCA_947507595.1). NCBI lineage: Eukaryota > Metazoa > Arthropoda > Insecta > Lepidoptera > Pyralidae > Pyralis > Pyralis farinalis. The sequence continues at coordinate 8,685,886 of OX382260.1, forward strand.
AAAGTTTCTCGCATTTTTCTTTATTTATGGAAGAATTATGAAGTTTCTACTTCACGGAAAAAACTTGGCTCTTGCAAAATGTAGTAGATAACAATTTGGTTAGCGTACCTGAAAATTACTCGCCTAAGTACAATTTACACAATGTTTATGTTACTTTAGCAATGCAGCCATGTTAATACTATATACTAGGTTTAAACTGCAGCTTCGCCTGTGTTTGAATAATATTAAATTTGACAATGAGGGAATGAGTGACACTACTCATATTTGTCTTGGTTATAGGTGACTGCTTCAGATTAGGTGGCTGAATGTTGGATTGCTACCGGACGTATCGTTTAAAAAAAACATAAATAACCCTTAACTTAAAATATCTATTACCTACTTATAACTAATACATTTTTTTTTGTTCCAGGTTGAGCTATCAGCACGTGGCCTTTAAAGCGAAAAATAAATCAGACAACACCCCTATTAATCACACGTTAAAAAGGCTCCAAAAATAGCCATGACGCGTAGTAACAGCGGAACTACGGAAATAGAATGTTTGGACAGGGGAAGTTAAACTTCCTTCTAAATGGTTTTAAATATACCGGATGTTGTAGGGCTTATGGACGAAGACATAGTGTAGTGTTATAGTGACTTTGGTGTAGTGATGGCGAATATTATGTACAGACTTAAAGTTACTAGTAGAGGTGTTAAGCCATTGTTTTTGTTGTTGCGGACTCCGGAGTGTTTATTTAGTTTTGTTATAGTGTTATTTCAAGTTATTGGTACGTGTGGGGGTTATCATGAACAGAAGTTTGCAATGGAACCACAAGATCAGGTATGTAGCATTTGTTGTCTTATTTTTAGGAGTTTAGCGTGTATTTCACTATTGCCTTTAGAGTCACGTTACTTACACATGCTGCCTTGCTAATTCATTAGCGAGGGTTTAGCGGAAGGAACATCAAGCCAGACCGACTGGGAAAGTATTTCCACCTCACAAAACGTAGCAGCCAAATATCAACTCTTAACAACTTATTGTGAGGTTATTAACAAGTTCCTGGAGTATTGCTGTGCTGACAACGTGGGTGGCAATCCGCGAGCGATACTTCTTGTGATTTAAGCTTCTGTAGTACTACGAGTACGTAGATACTACGGTAATCACTTTAAATTAGGTGGGCTGTATGTTTATTTGGATTTCGACATTATATAAAATAGGGTCCCATAACTCAAAGGGCAAATACAAAACGCTTATAAGATCACTCAATCTGTTTGTCAGTCTATCAGTCTTTCGCAGTAAATACACATATAAACGTGAAAATTGAAATAGTTGCATAACATGCAGTCCAGCAGTGTTACTTTCTCAACATTAATGTGCAACAAGGCAAACATTTGTGTGCATGAACATGTCTGTTTGTCTTGGTCTGAATGTTTTAAGAGAGGTAGGGCGCATCAAAGCAGCCCGTCTGGGAAAGTACCTCCACCTCACAGAAAACCGCAGCCATATAACAACTCCCTAGAGGGTTGTTGTGTTCCTGCGTATGAGTGAGGTCACCAGTAAGCGCCCAAGGAGTTGTGTAAGCAGCTGAGGAGGCATCGCGCGAGTGATACTTAATATATCGCAAGCGTTAGCGAGTGAGACATGTAAGGATCGAGTCACGTGGCGCTCGGTTCTCTCTGCCTACCCCACAAGGGATTAGCCGTGAAGTTATAGATAGATAGATAGAGGGCCGTATGCTTGTATGCCTCCCGACGTAGTATAAAAAAAATATAATAATAAAATATATATAAAGCCTACTTATACAGCCTGTATGCTAGTTGGGATGTACGTCAGTACTCGCAAATATTACCAGTTAGTTATTAAGTTGAAAATAAATTCAAAAACTTGCACCTTGAAATGTACTATCACATAATAGTTAGTTTGGCAAACTAGTTTTCACCACAGTTTAGTTGAAAGAAGTAGTTACTGGTGCAACTTTATAACTCCTCCTTCGACTTTATGACTCATCTTTCAATTTGGTAACTAATTTCAGATAACATCAGTTTATCTAAGTTTTCGAAGTGTTCATCACGTACCGTTTTCAGAAACAACCGACACTTACTGTTAAACTTATTTGTTTAGGTTAAAACGACGGAAACTTATTTTTTTTTGGCCTCTCGTAGAAAGATATTTTCAGAATAATAAATTCCATAGATAATTAGTTTAGCTTATTTCATACCACTAAAGTGGGTCAAATAAGAGTACGGCCTGCTTGATGGTAATAAGTTATCGTAACCTATGAACATTGGAAAAAGGAGGTGTGGCCACCAGTGGCGTCACTCTTGTGCTACCGATCCTGTAAAAACCATGTTGTAGTCCTTTGGCAAAATCTCGACTAGAAGCCCATTTCACAACTTAAGAGGTCTCAGTACAAAACTTCTCTGGAACCGGACAGTACGCGACCATTGCTTACCCGAGCTTAAATGCCTATTTTCACACGCTTTCATTTAGAGAACCACTAATAAACGATATTTTATTTACTTGTACACAAAAAGTTTTAATTTCTTATATTTTTATACAATTTATATGCATGAGTGTGTGTGATGCAGCAATGCAAAAAGGACTCAGCATATTTTTGCAAAAGAACTTGCAAAAATAGTGATTTTCAATCATGACCTGAAAATGGGAGTGCAACAGGCATAATCCGATTTATTTATGAACCTCTGCCTCATCTATTTCTACCGCCAAGCAGATATATTTATATAGTTATGTTCCGGTTTGAAGAAGGAAGGGTGAGATATGGGAGAGAAATTACTGGGTACTGTAACGAAACAGCCTTAGGTCACAAGATTGGCACGTGAGGAACATCCCCGTGGTGTTGCGAGCGTCTATAGGCTACGGTGACCGCTTACCGTCTAATGCGGACCGCACGCTTGTATGCCAATCTAGTTGTATATATGTTAACTTTTTTAATAAATATTGTCGGACAAATTACACAGCGCCATCTAGCCCCAAAGTAAGCGAAGCTTGTGTTATGGGTACTAGACAACTGATAAACATACGTAAATACATTTTTTTTTGTAAATACATACTTATTATACATAGAAAATACCCAGACCAATACAAACAGACATGTTCATGCACACAAATGTTTGTACTGTGTGGGAATCGAACCCACGAGCGTTGGTGTCAAAGTAGCGTAACAGCACGTTTCACCACTGCGCCACCGAGCTCGTCCATAATATATAAAAAAAACACTCGCGTATGACTATACTCATGAACATATTTATTACAATAATGGATTTGAGATCTACTTTGACTCAAAATACGGTAGAGATGATAGAAATACTCGTATGTACCATAAAAGTACTTAATCATATACGCCTATGCAAACAAACATATTTCAATATTGCAGGTGAAATTGACCTATATTGTAAAGATGATGGTGTACCACTGACGTTCTCTAAATGTACATACTTTTCATTCATACATGATTACACAGACATGTCGCGCTCGACGAGCTCAGTGGCTCGGTCGTGAATGACGGCACTTTGATACCGACGCTCGTGGGTTCGATTCCCACACAAAACAAACATTTGTGTGCGTGAACATGTATGTTTGTCTTGGTTTGGATGTTTTAAGAGAAGTAGGGCGCATCAAAGCAGCCCGTCTGGGGAAGTACCCCCACCTCACAGAAAACCTAAGGAAGTAAGCTCCTAAGGAATTGCTGTGTAAGCAGTAGGAGGAGGCATAATATACGAGTATTACAAGCGTTAATAGGCACGGTAGCCACTTTCCAACAGGTGGGCCGTATGCTTGTATGCCTCCCGACGTAGTATAATAATAAAAAAAAAACGGGTTGCACTCCGGGAGTGCCAGCAGAAGTGAAAACATTAACGTTGTGCATTTTTGAATATTTTGGAAAGAAAAGCGCCAAGAATTTCATGGCGCTTGCGATGTTTTGGTCGCAAGAAAATAATGTCCTATGAACGATCTAGCGCTTCATGTTTTAATTGTTTAATTAGAGGTAACTAATGTTTTAGCGCTGGAGCGAACTTAAGTTCTAATTATCACCAAAATCTTACGGTCAGGGTCACGTGTCCTGACGCGAGTTTAGCATTTTTTACTCATCCCAAAAAGTGCACAACGCCGCTAAAGAAGTTTTTACTTCAAAAACATATTACAACATTCCATGTGAGTTCTACTTTGACTCTAAAGATGAGACAGAAGCACTTACATGTTTCACATACTAACATATGCTCACATAAATATATTACAATATTGCATGTAAGATCTATTTTGACTCTAAAGCTGACAGTGTACCTCTGACATCTCATAAACGAACACACTCACAACTGCCTATATACAGAAATACATTGCAATATTGCATATGAGATCGATTTTAACACTAAAGATAGAGAACCACTGACATTCCATAATTATACACTCACATATACCTATATGCACACTCATGTTACGATGTTACTCTTGCTAAAAATGTATCGTCCCCTTTTTATCGACTCACTAGATACTACATACAAGGATTTGTCTGACCGTGTCTCTAATGATGCAATGGGCTTATACGTTGCAACAGACTCGAAGTCAATTTACAAACTTAAATAAAACTAGTCTAATATAAGTCATATCTCGCTGCCAGTTCCATACAAGTAGTTGCAGTACGTGACACAGTTCTAACGTTGAAACAATTCGTCAAAGAAATAAAGTGCTCATTTGTTTTGATCACAGCTTATAAACTATATTCCATTCCAATTACAAAGTTTGATAATGACTCGCGATCCTTTATGATCATATGTAGATTACTGTAGTGCATGGCGCTTACGCAATTCGTTCAACGTAGTACAGCAATAAATAAATAAATGAATAAATATTGCCGGACAAATTACATAGCGCCAATTAGCCCCTAAGTAAGCGAAGCTTGTGTTATGGGTACTAGACAACTGATAAACATACGTAAATACATTTTTTTTTTGTAAATACATACTTATTATAAATAAAAAATACCCAGACCAATACAAACAGACATGTTCATGCACACAAATGTTTGTACTGTGTGGGAATCGAACCCACGAGCGTTGGTGTCAAAGTAGCGTAACAGCGCGTTTCACCGCTGCGCCACCGAGCCCGTCAATGCAATGAGCTGTTGCCAATCGGCAACAAAGCATGGCGCAAATATTTGGTTCGCGGTGTCGGTTCTAGTACACCAGTACATAATAATTTAATGATTGGAACCATATGTGTGCATCTAGGGCGGCCCCTGTCGCTACTCACTCCCTGCTTGATATACTTTTTAGGGTTCCGTACCCAAAGGGTAAAACGGAACCCTATTACTGAGGCTCCGCTGTCCGTCCGTCCGTCTGTCCGTCTGTCACCAGGCTGTATCTCATGAACCGTGATAGTTAGACAGTTGAAAGTTTCACAGATGATGTATTTCTATTGCCGCTATAACAACAAATACTAAAAAACATAATAAAATAAATATTTAAGGGGGCTTCCATACAACAAACGTGATTTTTTTGCATTTTTTATAGATAATAATACGGAACCCTTCGTGCGCGAGTCCCACTCGCACTTGGCAGATTTTTTCGTAACTCTTCTGTAATTTATTATTTCCATAACACACAGTCTGATGTAAAGTAGTTACCTTAGCCTACGAACGCTGGTACTACATTAATCGAAGTATCACTCGTGCGATGCCACCGCCGCTGCTAATACAGCAACTCCTTAGGAGCTTACTGGTGACCCCACTCACTCGCAGGTACACAACAAACCTCTAAGGAGTTGTTATTTGGCTGCGTTTTTTTCTGTGAAGTGGAGGTACTTCCCTAGATGGGCTTCGTTGCACACTCCGTTTCTAACCTTTAAAACACCTACACTAAGACAAACAGACATGTACCTGAACACAAACGTTTGTCTTGTGTGGGAATCGAAACCATGAACGTCGGGGTCAAAGACGCGTTATTAACCGCGGCTTTAATGGGACAGAGGCGTGATGACATGTATGTATCAATAATTTTTAGGGTTCCGTACCCAAAGGGTAAAACGGAACCCTATTACTGAGGCTTCGCTGTCCGTCCGTCCGTCCGTCTCTCACCAGGCTGTATCTCATGAACCGTGATAGTTAGACAGTTGAAATTTTCACAGGTGATGTATTTCTGTTGCCGCTATAACAACAAATACTAAAAAAAAGAATAAAATAAGTATTTAAGGGGGCTCCCGTACAACAAACATGATTTTTTTGCTCATTTTTGCTCGATATTGATAACGGCAACAGGTAGACGCTTGAAATATTCACAAAATATTTAGTTATATATTCACTTTAAGAATAAATAATTAAATTAAAATAAAATAAATATTTAGGGGGGGCTCCCATACAACAAACGTGATTTTTTTTGTCGTTTTTATAGATAATGGTACGGAACCCTTCGTGTGCGAGTCCGACTCGCACTTGGCCGATTTTTTGTCTTTCATTGCACATCGTTCTCGCATCGTGCAAGTAGTGAACATTTTTTTCTATGTCTTCAAGTTAAATGGCTGAAGAGAATCCTCCATTTTGCTCGAGACTCGATTCCAGAGTAACGTCGGTTACAAGTCCATTAACAGAGGGATTAGTTACCCAGTTAATGCAAGTCTTTCTACAAGATATATTTCTATTTGGGTTAACGAGTTCAAGGGTTGGGGTGGAAATTTTAAGAGTAAATTATGTAAGTGCGAGAATTTATCTGTTTATAACCGACGAGTGTGGCTTTCAGTTTTAAGAACGATCCTTGAATATTGTGATAGCCCATAAATAATAAACCTGTCTATTGACCAACGGGTTCCCGGGTCGAGTCCTCGTGTGTATCATTAAATTCGTTTTTTTAGGATTATGTAGACGTTAATCAAATCGTATCTTTACCTGGAATTTAAATGGAAATAAGGAGCTTTACAACAAAAGCTTTCAACTGACGTATGTGAAGTCAAAATAAGAAGAGGCATGCTCCGTTAGTTGGGGCATGTAGAAAGAATGCAGGATGAAAGAATGACGAAGCAGATATACAATGCAAAAGTGGAAGGATGTAGGAGCTGAGGAAGGCCAAGACTTACCTACCATGACCAAATTGGTCGTGTTCTATCAGAAGGTGATATCAGGAGCCCTAGAAACCGGCGAGCGTGCATGAGAAGAGCAATGAATGTGAAAGTAGCGAGTGAGATAAGTAAGGATCGAGTCATGTGGCTCGGTTCTCTCTGCCTACCCCGCAAGGGATTTGGCGTGAAGTTATAGATGCACAAGGTTAAGGTGAAGGATGAAGGGAAGCACTGCGAGAAAGATGTGGTTTTCCCTCTGGGCTGTGGAAATCTGACGGCAGTCACTCCGTTTCAAGAACAGTTTTCCGATGTTTACCGAATCCGAAGGATTAGGTAGTAGACCTCACCAATCGTAATAGATTAGGAAAAGGGATGACGCTAAGAAAAAGATAATTCTTTTATACAACTTCAGGAGTTATATAGGTGGTTACAGCTTACTTGTTTGCTTATGAATGCTTATAGCTAACACAGCACGGGGAGGAGCTCAATGACATCTATGTGCCTGTTAGTCTAATAGAAAACTCAAACTAAGTTACGTCTATTAGGCATCTCGAGTTCTTCGTACTCGGAGGATACGTTAAGCCGTTTGTCTTAGTCGTTTTAGATAGATAACAGTCGTGAAACAAAGTAAGGTAGGCCTCTGTATATTTGAAGAAATTATCTCCGCCTTGCAGAAAACCGCAGCCAAATAACAACTCCTTGGAGAGTAGGCTTCTAAGGAGTTAAATAGTTATTAAATTTATGAGTTATTTTTATTAATTGAAATTTACATGCAATTTAAACCAGTTGAGAATGCGCAAGCTTGCATTGCCAGAGGAACACCTGGCTCGTCAATTATATAACAATTCAATTTTTTTTTTATTTGTCGGTTATTTTGACCATGCTCCTTAAGAGATAGGAACTGTGTTCCTGAACATTCCTATTCTACTTTTTTATGCTGAATCCGAATCTGAAATCAATATATGATTTTTTTTTAAAAAGCGACAGACATACACACCGACAAACATATAGGAACGGTGTTCCTGAAAAGAACACAAAGCGGATTAGATTAAATTGCATCCTTAGGAGTTGCTACGTTAACAGTAGAGGTGGTAACGCGCAAGTGATACTTAATGAATTGCAAGCGTACGGCAATCACTTTACATCAGGTGGGCCGTATGCTTGTATGGCTCCCGACGTTGTATATTAAAATACAAACTAAATAAACAGATACGAACATGCAGGTCAGAAATACGTTCTTGGAATAAAGTACTTTTAAATGTGCCATGAAATAATTTGAAGTCACATTTACAAAGAGCATCGCCTGCCTGCCTGTCGTCTTTCGAATATCAAAATGATAAAATAGTTCTATGAAATTTCCTTTGACGCAAAATCTGAGGCAGTGAAATTCTGAATATATTCCGTATTAAGTTTTGAAATTATGTGGTGATATTCGGTGAAATTTTGAATATATGCATAAATTTACAGCCCCTTTGACAGTTGACGTTGTGTAACTACCTAACTAATACAACGTCTTATATTCCTAGATGGTATTGCTGGACTTTTATAGTTTTTGGTGCAATAGATAGTGGATTATACTTTTACTTTAGTGCAGCGATAGTCTAGTGGATAAGCAACCGGCCTATTGAGCAAATGATCTGCGGTTCGAATTCAGGCGGGGTCTACCTCACCCTTAGTTATCCCACTGAAGGGATACGGGCATAGATAACAGAAACAATGGGAGATGTGACATACCACGCGAGTTTACACCGGGACGGTTGTCGCCGAGTTTCACCCCACCATAAAACACTCACACACTTAAATAAATAAAAAATATCATTCTACGCACACAAGTACAACGAAACACATTTGTTAAGACGCTGTCATTGGATGTTTATTTAAACAACATCCAAGTAAGCACGCACTACTACATTTATAAAGCGGCAGAAACAAGCGGCCGTATCTCGAAACTGTACACACAGTGAACGAATAATATTACTCGCTTTACATTGCGTGTTGGTAAACGAGCGGTGGAGACTGCGTAATGGTAGAAAAGCAATGTATGATTAAGAATGAGAAATTTGATATTTATAATTTGTATCGTGGTAAGGCCCTGGTAGAAATGGCGTCAGAGAATTTTTGAAATTAATTTTGTATATATGCTTATAAAACGTAATATTATTTGTACTTATAGGTGATAAGTGATTCCATTTGATTTAAAGTTAACCACTGCACTTCTATTTTTGCAAAAAGGCAACAGCACAACTTGGCATTTTGCTAAAACACGGAGCAACGTATCTCAATCGAACTTGATTGCAACTAACTAACTGTTCTTGGCAATGTTCTCGTTTTGAGCATATTGCGGCGACACCAACCACGCCCCCTCGTCACATCTCCCGTTGTTTCTGTTATCTATGGATACGGGCCTCCCTTCAACCAAAGGGGTTTTAGAGCATACTCCACCACGCTGCTCAAATGCGGATTGGCGGAGGCCAGAGCTTCAAACCGCCCGAGGGCCACTGACTTAGTTTAACGACTGTCATCTATGGATAACATCCGGGACCGACGGCTTAACGTGCCCTCCGAGCACGGAGAAACTCGAGATAGATAAGCCCATCCATAGACAGGCTGTCGTCGATGTTGCTTGATTGTGTGTTTGGTTAAAATGACAAGCGAAACGACGCCATCGAGCTCTCCCAGGTGGGGTCATGTACCACAAAATTTTCGGATTTATGTATATTATATTATATTTATCACTTGCTTGGTGGTGAAGGAAACATGATGAGGAAACAGTCACGTCTAAAAAAATATATATAAGAAGACGTGTGATCTAACCTAAGAAAGATCTGGTTGAGGTCTGACGGCAGTCGCTCCATGTCAAAAGCATTGTCCAAATTATTAGGCTTAGGTAGCGGATTCTGCCAAACCTAATGGATTAGGAAACGGGATAAAGGGAAGAAGATCGTGGATTTACTCCATATTTTTTGGCGCATAAGAATATACAAACAAGCATACAAATTACCTGATTGCAAGCTGGATTTGGACACCTTTTAGGAGGGCGGCATACAAAAATACAGCCCTGCTAATTAAAAGTAATTACCGTAGCCTGTGAATGCTAAAATACATTGAGTATCGGTTTCGGTACCCCGCCTATGCGCAGCAACTCCTTAGAAGTAGCCTTCAGTAGAAGTTAGCCAAATCAGTAGAAGGTTATTCCTGTTCCAAGCTGAATAAGCGTAGAAGAAGGTATTACGCCGACAGCCAGAATCTGTTATCTATGCCGACAGCAGAGTTAGCAACGATTCTCCTTGTGTTACATCTATAGGTTACAATATCGTGTCACGTAAAGGTATGTAGGTATGTGTAAATACTATTAGTATTTACAATTTTGAACCATTATGCATTTATGCATTAGATTCGTAGACACTGAAGACTAAAATAAACAATCACAGACTGCTCTTCACTATAATTTTAATATAATTTATTGACACTTCACTGTCACTAAAGCTATCGTTTTATTCGTGCAGTGCAATAATATTGTATTTAAAGATGACGTATATTTATACTGCGCGTCGTTTTGTTATTGTTCCACTACGACATTATAGTATTTACTTACTTAAGAAGGGGATAGATAATACGGAACGCATGATATAGAGAGAGATAGCTATCTGTCAATAGTTGCGCTTGAAATACGTCAGCGCATCATAGAATAGCGCATATTAGACCAATTGGGTTAATTTCATTGCCTCAGTTTTTGCGCGCTAGTACGACATCTACCTCTTTTTAATACAATATCATTGGTGCAGTGGCGGTATATTTATTTCTTTTTCTGTCACAAATCGGGCAAAGATTCAACACATTCCCGCCGAAAGCTCATATTTGCTACGGAAGATTCAATCTTTGCGTTCCAATAGGCTTCACTGTTAATGTAGTTTCTTTTAAAGCTTTAAAGCAACCATCCACGTCTAAGTCGGAAACAGATATATCACTGAATAGACGTAGACGTATATATACCGCAGCAGAAATAATAGCAGAATTGTCATCCGGACCTGAAAGAAGAAAACCACGTAATGGTACGAGTATGTTAAAGAGAGGAAACAATAAAGAACACGAGGCTTATGGTGCTGATGTAACGTTAGAACAAGTAGATGAGATTGTATATTTTGCAAGCACTTTTAATAGGGAAGGAAGGTACACCGCTTATGTGGAGAGACAAGTAACTTTTAGGCAGCCGAAATCTAAGCTAGAAGACACAGCACGCTGTACCCAATGCGGTGATAATTCTAAACTTATTGAAGTGAAACCTGGATATGACAGAGACAGCATGAAAGAAGAGTAAATCTATCTATCTATAACTGCACGCCAAATCCCTTGCGGGGTAGGCAGAGAGAACCGAGCGCCACGTGACTCGATCCTTACATAACTCACTCGCTTCTTTAACATTCATTGGTCTTCTCATGCACGCTCGCCGGTTTCTAGCGCTCCTGACATCACCTTCTAATAGAACACGACCAATTTGGTCATGAAGTCTTGGCCTTCTTCGGCTCCTACATCCTTCCACTTTTGCATTGTATATATGCTTCGTCATTCTTTCATCCTGGATTCTTTCTACATGTCCGAACCAACGGAGCATGCCTTTCCTTATTTTAACACCGACGCTCTCTTTCAGACCAACTCTGTTTCTTACATCATCATCATCATCTTCATTGCGAATACAGTCTATAAGCCTTACGCCACAAATTTTGCGCAGAGCTCGCATTTCGACCGGGTTTATTCTACTTAGATTAGTAGAATAAATGCTTCTTCAAAGTCTGTTGTCTTTTCTTCGATTGTTATCATTTTAATTAGTCAGTTTCTTTGATATTTCACATAACTTTAATCACAAATAACAAGGACAGCGAGTTAAAACAAATCCGATAGACCGAAAGCGCAACGTAATTAACCCAAAAACTTAGTAGGTACATTGTATATTGCATAACTTTGTTGCGAACAATTATACAATACATGCCACATCAAGTTGGACGGATAGACAGATTTCGCATTAATATCGTTGTTAATATTAATTATGTTGGTTTTCTTGAAATACCCAAAAAAGGGATCCTAATGGTGCGACTCGGTCCGCCTGTCTTTCTGTTTGTCAGTCATATCTGAGATATTTCAGCAAGAGCTAATGCTATCGATTGGGAATTAGCAATAGTTTTAAATTCTGTTTATCTAAGTAAAGTATCGCAATTATATTTTTTTTGCAAAAGGCGATGAAAGGGTATGCCATAAAAGTGCAGTTACTAGTTCAAATCGGGTATATGTCCACTTTACACATTTCAGAACATATTTTTGTGCATATGTGATATATTCCACTGATATAAAAAAAGAAATTAATAAAAGCCGAGATTTTTCCAAGGGCAACATGGAGTTCTTCAAGAAATGCGTGAAGAGGTTTTTAGAGCGGCAACGCATGAGTGACACACCTTGTGTTGCAGTGACTATAGTGACTGTTTACCATCAGGCAGGTCGTAAGCTTGATAGCCACCTTAGTGGTATAAAAAAATTGCATGTGAAGCGAAAAAACCAAAATGATTACAGGTGTTTTTAAACCTATATATATATATTACAGGAATAAATACAATATCCCTAACTAGTACAGATTTTTAATCATCAATAATTATTTAGAATCGAACAAAGTAACGCCGTCGGCTTTTTTTGCTTTTAGAATTAGACAGTCATATGTAAGATAAAGGATTTCGACTGTATCCTTTATGCGATGATCTGGTAGGCACTGAGGTACAAAACGATGCTTGAAGCCTATATTGATATTTTCCAAGATATGAATCTCAATTCCGATTCCATAGTTACGACAAAATTTTATTATTATATTACATTATATTATTATATTATATTACACACAAATTTTATTATTTCTACACTTCTTGAAACATTTATTTTAAAAGTAATAATAACTATATGCAATTTGATCCAACCTGCTTTGCGTGCTTCCGCCACCAAGTTTTGGTGGCGGAAGCACGCAAAGCAGGTTGGATCAAATTGCATGTAGATTTGACTTTCGCAAAATAACGCCTGAATCTATTAACAATAATAACTATGTACATGTATGTACAAGAACCGTACGGAACCCTCGATACGCGAGTCCAACCTGCACTGGACCGGTTTTATTTATATACAGGAGACAAACAGTAATACAGCCTACTGGATGTAAGGAGGCTATGATACAAGGAGTGGCCACCATGTACACCTCAACTTCTCAGAGTCTAATTGGTAACCTAACTCAGTTTCAGGGATACAACAAACCTTCAAGAACTAATTTATCATTGGTCTTTTATGAGGCGGAAGTACTTCCTCAATAGGGCTGCTTTTATATGCTCTACCTCTTATACACCACAACCTCGCTTGTTATTGGACGAGCTCGGTGGTGCAGTGGTGAAGCGCGCTGTTACGCTACTTTGGCACCAACGCTCGTGGGTTCGATTCCCACACAGTACAAACATTTGTGTGCATGAACATGTCTGTTTGTATTGGTCTGGGTATTTTCTATGTATAATAAGTATGTATTTACAAAAAAAATGTATTTACGTATGTTTATCAGTTGTCTAGCACCCATAACACAAGCTTCGCTTACTTTGGGACTAGGTAGCGCTGTGTAATTTGTCCGACAATATTTATATTTATTATTTATTTGAGATTAGTTTTGACGCCAAATATGTAAGCTACTTACACCCAATGAAGTATTATTAGCCAAGTGGATAATGAATTAGCCTATTAATCTACTAGACCCTGGCTTGAATCCAGGTATTAAATTAGTGTTCTTGGATTTAGGTGCATATTTCTAATTGTAACTTGTTTCGCGGTGAAAAAAATATATTTCATAAGACCTGTAACTTTAGAAAGGTCTGGTTTTCATTCTAGGGTGTGAGGGTCTAACGACAGTTACTTCACATCAAAAATAGTATCCTTGCCAAATCCTTAAGAAGCCGACTTCGTCTATCTTAATGGATTAAGAAATGGGATAAGGCGAATACAAAGAATAAATCTTCCATCCAACAACATAATTACCCTACAAAATGAAATAAATATCATTATTAACACCTAAGATGTTTTTATAGTTATTGATACATCGTACACGCTCTACAATGGCAATACGAAACTAAGGTAATTGCCCAACTCGCATTCAGTTGGCCACGCTCTCGCGTCGCATCTATACGTACTTCGCAACAAAGCATAAATGTCTTAAGATATATATTCATCTCTTTCTAACGACAAGTACAAGTACACAACACAACAAGTAGACAAGTTTGTCTCTTTGTTAGAGCAAAGAGTCATAATAAATAACTGTACGTAGATATAGTACTATTTGCACCATTTTACAATAATGTTGGTGTATAACGTGTCTACCTACTGATACGTCGCTGATTAACACATATATCTTTCGCTTTCTTTCCAGACGGCTGTAGTAGGATCCAGGGTGACATTACCATGTCGTGTGGAAAAGAAGGCTGGACAACTGCAGTGGACGAAAGATGACTTTGGATTGGGGCTACATCGAGACTTGAGCGGATATGACCGGTACAAGATGATCGGAAGTGACGAAGAAGGTATGACAACCTTTTTGTTACATGATTTGTACTAGTTCCGAGCTCGGTGGCGCAGTGGTTAGTAACGCGCCTGTGACACCAACGCTTGTGAGTTGGATTCCCACACTGGACAAACATTTGTGTGTAGCATATCTGTCTGTTTTGGTCTGAATGCTTTTAGGACAGGTAGGGCGCATCAAAGCAGCCCATCTGGGGAATTACCTCCACCTCACAGTAGTAACTACTCTTTGCAGAGTTGTTGTGTCCCTGCAAGTGAGTGAGAACACTACTAAGCTCCTAAGGAGCTGCTGTGACAGCAGCAGAAGTGGCATCGCACGGATGATAATTAATGCATCGAAAGCGTTTGTAGGCTATGGTAACCTCTTTACATCAACTGACATTCGATAGGCATTATCAATATTTAAATTAGAAATTACAAAGACGAAATACCTGAGGAGCTAGATGCTGTGATTGCGCGTACCACTTTTTGGTTAAGCAATGATCGCCGATCCCAACCTGTCTACGGATGGGTTTTATATCTCGAGCTTCTCCGTACTCGGAGGGCATGACAAGTCATCGGTCCCACAATATACGGGATATTGTCGATAGATGACAGTCGTTAAGATTAATCAGTGGCTTTCAGACGCTTGAAAACACTGGCGTTCGCCAACACGCAACTGAGGTGCTTGGCGGAGTACGTAATGATCTTCTTCAGTTGGGGGGAAACCGGTATCTCTTTAGTGGGATTGCCGTCGAAAGCCAAAAACTTAGGGGATTTGGCGTGAAGTTATAGATAGATATGTGAAGTCGTGACTTCATCAAACTTCATCGATCATTCTAATCAATTTATACGAGAAATCTTCGACTTCGAAATCTGGACAGGGGTAATCGAACACCACAAGACGCAATTCTTATACACCTCACTCCCTTCTTTAACATTCATAGCACTTCTCGTGCACACTCGCCGGTTTCTAGGGCTTCTTGCATCATCTGCTGATAAAACACGACCGATTTGGTCATGGTAGGTAGCTTTTGATCTTCCTCGGCTCCTACATTCTTCCACTTTCGCATTGTATATCTATTTAGTCATTCTTTAATCCTGTATTCCTTCTACGTTCGAGCCAATGAAGCATACGTTTTCTTATAACACAATAATTTTCATGCATTGTCAAGAACATTATTATTGGAAAAGCTGATGACCTACTTAAAACATAAGTAATTTTAACCCTTTACTTCGAAAAACGGCCAATTAGGTTAATCGTACTTAAAATAGGATAATTGGAGTTTCCAGTACAATTCTTGTTTGCGGTGAATTTTAAGGCAGCTTACCCTCTATCTACTTTAGTCGAGTACTGTTTCAGTAATGTAGGTTTCAATTATTATAAATTCTTGCAACTACGTTCTATATTATTACTGACAACAAAAACGGATTATGTTTAACTAGCTGCGCCCCACTACTTGAATTGACACGTATGATAACCTCATTCACTCGCAGGAATGCTATAAATTTCTAGGGATTTGTTATTTAGCCATGGTCTTTTGTTGACACACAGTCAAGTTGCTTCGATGCGCCCTACTTCATGCAATTCAAGACTGGTTTCATATGTGTATGCAGTAAAAGCTTGCTTTCCTCGGCAGTTAGCATCTTTTTGCTTCTCGTGTTTATCAGCATTTTGCTTGAGACTCTTCAATCAATACTTTATTGCTCTTACATTCACCATGAGTCAGCGTTTTTTATGCTTCCTACCGTTGTCACTTTTCCTACCCGATTAGGGTTGACTGAGTCCAGTAAGCATCGCGTTAATGTTAATACTTGCACTTGTACAGATTCCACTTCACAATTCTATTTAATAATTATTTTTACCGACCGGTTTCGCCTTTACGGCATTATCAAGGTATTTTATACAACATATCTATGTTGTATAAAATACCTTGATAATGCCGTCTTCAAAATTCCACCAAGTGCCTACAATCAACAGTATCAACATGAGTCCAGTAAGCCTAAAGTTTTACCAAAGATACGGACTTTAACATGGTGCGATTGTCATCAGGCCTACATAAACCAGATGGCAAACCAGACTGCTTTTTAGCTATATTATACACGTCTTTCGAAATATATATTTTTGTATGTGCAGGTTTCCTCACGATGTTTTCCTTCACCACCGGGCAAGTGATAAATCCGATGATGCGAATGTACCACATGCACATATCAGGATTCGTTGCCGCTGATTATTTTCCACTAGGCTATCACTTCCCTGCTACCATGTATCAATGAGTACCGACTTTAAAAATATACTTCTGACCTATTAAGGTTGTTGGAAATAAAACTGATTAACAGTCCACTTCATGGCTGAGTCAACGCGGAACGAAAAAAGACGGGTCTGTAGATAATGGTGGCATTAATTAGATTAGCCAGGGTCCTCAAAGAGTCTCTTCGGTTAATGTAATTAACTCCCATGAATATGGACTTTATTAAAATATACCGACGATTTCATTTCGTTTAATGGTTCGTACCTTTTTGGTGATTCGGAATCTTTGAACAGTACAGACTAGCTGTCTTGGCTGCTTCCTTATCAGTCCCATCACTTTACATTATTAGCCCTTGAGAATGTTTCTCTACGAACTTAATCTTATACCAAATTTACCAAAATCCATCTAGGAATTTGATCTTGAATACGCAATATGATTACGATATTTTATAAGTAAAAATGAAAGAAGATGGAAGAGATAGACATAAGCTCACCTTTGTACACTAGTCTGTATATTAATGTGCAATAAAAAATAAAGATGTTTTGCCCTGCAGGAAATATAACTTCTATACTCATTCTTGTTCATGACAGCAGCTTTTTTCGGCAATTGACCAACAATAATCTACATATATTACGCAGCCATTGACCTTATCTTGTATTGAAATATTAGGTGGACGTCTTAAGTGTTAATCTAGTACATACCCGCGTTACGGGGGTGCGTAATGTTTCATGTCTTCCACAACTATTTGCTCTGTTGTGGAAGTCAATAACGCTACTTTTACTGTTAAAGTATCCATTACAAGTCACTCGACGACTAAGGTTATCAAATTCGTCCATCAGTATGGCGACTTGTAAATCAATAGACATTAAGGCTTAAATATCGTCCAAATATTTATATGTCCCGTTTATGTGACAAACCTTGAACTTCTCAAAAATCATATAACTGTGTGTTTATTGAAGGTAGATTTTAGTACTATAAAGACGACTTATTACGCGTAACAAAACATAAGTAACTCAATAACATCCCACAACAAAACGATAGTAATAATAAATTTGAAGTAACATTTACCATCGTATATAATTTGAAGAGACACACACATATATCTATAATATCAATAGTCATTAAGGCTTAAATATCTATATTTTGTCTGTACTGATATGAAATACGTGTTGTAGATACATAAATAAGTATTTAACTACCCTGAAGGTAGTGAATAAAACTTTAGAGACATTTATCAACTAACTTTGTGATATCCATTTTGGAATAGCATCTATCTAGCATCATTTTTCCATATAGACAGTCTTCACTTATCACAGGATGTCTATTTATCTATCTCATCATACAAGTTCTACCTCGGATCTTAGCTCAACATGCCCAGCACAGGCTTTCCTAAGTCAGCGTTGGGTTCAGTATCGTGTTGTGTATAGCCAGTTAAGCCTTCTAACTCAAACATTAACTACCTAGAAGACACAGCAACTTATACCTCCCTTAGCTTAACGACTATCTATCGTACACAGCCTAGCTCCTCTAAATAATTTTAATAAAATATTCAGGCTCTAGAGAAGATTATTTACTTTTTAAAATTCTTTTGTTGCAGGTGATTACTCTTTGGACATCAGGGACGTGACTTTAGACGATGACGCCAAGTACCAGTGCCAAGTCAGCTCTGGTTCTAAAGGTAAGTGAACCACAATATCCGTTATACACTTTATCACATTGTTGTTCATCATATTGCCATGAGCGGAATACAAATTTCCAACTAGTAAATAGTCTGTAGGTATCAGATTGAAGTTATTCTGAATTCCAATCGAGGCTATTTCCTTGAGATGGCAATGAACTTCACTGTTAATTGTCAATTTAGTATCAATCTCTTCTATTTCTGGAGACATTAGAATAACGAGCTCGGTGGCGCAGTGGTTAGCAACGATGCTTTGACACCAATGCTCGTGGCTTCGATTTCCACACAGGACATATATTTATGTGCACTAACATGTCTATTTGTCTTGGTCTACATGTTATCTATATATCATAAGTATATATTTTCAAATAAAAATGTATTTACGTATGATTATCACTTTTCTTGTAGCCATAGGTAACACAAGCTTCAGGCCAAGTGGCGCTGTGTACTTTGTGCGAAAAAAAATTGGTGTAGTTTGGTAATGCATCCCTAAATGATTCACAATTCAAAGTGAAAAGCTTTCACTGTAGATTTACGAACAAGGAAAAATGTCCTGGGACTACCAACCTGAAAACGATTCACATCGGATTTTTCAATTTATGTTTGTCGTAATCTTCTTCAGCTTAGTCGGACACTGAAGTTCTACCGTCTGAGATGAAAACAATTACCGGTAATCTAAATTAAAGTTCGATTTTTAGAAATCAATGTTACTAACTGAATCAACTTTACTATAGGTAGAAGGGCTTCTGATGTTCGTAGTTGTAAGATATATATATATAATGTATAATAGCTATTTCCATTTGTAATATTATATTCCTACAACTTAATATTTATGACTATGCATTTACCATTTATTTTTTATGCATTTTGTAGATCAAGGTAGGTATCTTACTAAGAAACCAGAAAAATGTAGTAAAACATGCCTTTTAGTAATGAGTAATATAAAAGTATGTCTAACGCTCAGAATTGAGATACAAGAACTCAGACACAACTTACTTGCTTATGGCAGATTACTGACATTGAAAGTTAAGAATAAAGAGCTATCATCTCTTCTCTACCCATTTATCTCTGTTCTCAATTTAACTTTTTTGATCTAGTTGTTCTATGCCGTATACATTATTTCTCTTTCTCTATCTCATTATAGGTTTTTAGGTGCTCGTGAGTCATAAACTTCTGGGATGCAGTTGATTACTTTCGTCGCTGATAATCAGTTAATAGATTTTTACCCTCTGAAAATTATTTATGAAAAATGAGAAACAAAAGGGACAGTGACAAATTTATATTTTTTGTAGTACAGACAGTATTATTAATAATACCAAAATATAAAAAATTAAAATGGTAAATAATTATTTATTGAAATACAAATATTTTGGCAATATTTTAGTTCATTTAGAAGAATCTGTTTAGTAATTGTTATTTTAATTCATTTAATAGAATTGGTTTAATAATTGATATTTTAGTTCATTTAGAAGAATCTGTTTAATAATTGATAACCGATCAAATTTACTTAAATTAATTGGATTTTTTATTCAATAATATCATTAAAAGTAATGTATATCTTTTTTGGTTTCAATTAATATAAATAACGGGAAAAGTCCCTATCTTTTAAGTCGAAATTAAATACAAATATCAATCAACGTATACTAATAAACTCGTTAGTTCATCTTATAACTACCCATCTTCTAAATAAGTCTTTAAAGTAAAATTACAGCTATTTAATCATATTTACTTTTAACAATGATGAACATCCGAGTTTCAAAATTGGGCTGTGAAAAAGTATGGTAATTTTACTTTTTGTACGGCTGATTGGAGATTCAGTTATCGAAGATCCCACGATATTTCACTGTGTAATTTAAAATAATAAATCTTGATGCATGCACGAAATTACTTCACAGTAGCTGTAAAGGTAGGCGGTTTTTAACTCTGAATACAGTTGAATAATTCAATTTTAAATGAATACTTAAAAGAAAACTTGATCCATGGTATTTTGTTATTTATCAAAAATTATCAAGAAATAATAAAGTAATGTTGAACGGCTGTTCAAGTATATAAATATTTTGGCCTAATACACAGACATTTAAGAAATATTTCCTTGTTTAATGTTTGTATAAACCATTATATCTAACTGATTTCTTTGCACGCATTGGTGTCAAATAAATATAGATACCACTTAAGTGGAAAACAAGAATACTGCCAGCCAGGTAAGCTTTAATCGATCGTTGCAGTCTAAAAAATTCTCCACGGTCTGTGTAAATAAAGACATGTTGTAGTCTGTAAGAAAAACCTCAGCAGGAAGTTAGGATAGTTCCTACTCCGATATTTTCAATCGGTTTATGATGATATATATTTTTGACAATAGTTGATGCTCGCTTTTATTAAAAGTAACATTTTCTGCAACCACAAAATAAAATATACATGTCTTCGACATACATAATCCATAATATTTGCTGAAATCTACTATGTTTACGCTTCAAAATATTCCATCCTAAACAAAACACAAGGCGTCAACATGAGCAACTATTGTTTTCTTTGCCAAACCCTCTCCTCAAAATTGTTTGCTTTTAATAAATTGGAAATCTCGTTGCGCGTTCTTACCGCCTTTTCTTGTGCTATTTCCCCTTTTAGAATACATTTTTATTCTCCTATTACTCAATGGAAATTTCGTTTGTTCGGCATCTTAATTTGTTTTTAATTTCCCTTTCACCCCTTTCTATTCGTTTTTTGTATTTTGTAATTTTTCACAACACTTAATTTACATTTTGTACGAAGAACCTTTTTAATTTGTTTATCAATGTTGAAGCCTCTTTGCTCTGTTTTAGTGCTGTTCTTTTATTCGTCATGAACGAGATAGGTCGCTCAATTGGTGAAATTAGAAAACAATTTCTTATAGCGTCTAGACTATAGCGTTATTTCCGTTACAGTAATTCTGTTCGAAAGATGTGAGAACAATTTTAGTGGCTAAGTGAATCATTTCTGAATTACTTAAGAACGGATAATTTTGTTTTTAATCAACAATAAATATCTTTTGACATCTATTTGCAATATTTACTAGATAAGACCATGAATTTTTCCTTAAAAATCTAGGATTTTTTTAATAGTTGCACTTTACAAGAACTGTCTAATATTAACAAAGGATTAACATGATTCACATCGTATCTGAATTATTGTTGCTAATTTTCATTACCAACAATATCATTGGCATTTAGAATCAAAGATATTTATGCAAATTTGTATTAAGCTGTGTTAAGGAAATTGGAAGTCTTTCGATCGTTTTAGCTTTGAGTAGAATATCTTGTATTCAAATGCAAACGAAAAGGCCCATGAAATTAATTTACATAGTCCTTTGTGAGCCTGTAACTGTCTATGTAACCTTTGATAAATCAGTTTCTCTTTGAACTGTCGTTTGTGGAATATTCTTATCTTTACTTAGCTGAGCTCTTATGGGCCATTCAGTCTTTGTTTCCAGATTTACGTTCAACTTCGTATTTCTTAAGTAATCGACGTTACCCTCTTTGATCGTTATACTTAAGCCATTAAGCAAATTTGATCCCGTTCCAAGATCAAATTTACTTAACAACTGAATAACTGTTAGAGTTTTACTTTTCGGTGATGACTAAAGATTTAAATTTCTCGCTAATTTAAACTTTAAGGTGTAATTATTTAAGTGCTACCCAACCTGTTACGGGATTATTGGAGGTCTTTAATGATACGCTCGGATTAGTTCTCAAACAAACGCGAAGATAATTGTTTCTATTTGTTTTCTTAGTAAAACGCTTTGTTTACTTTACCGTTCTTAGCTGGAATCCGAATGGTAATTACTTCTCCATATACATTTCCACCAATTTACCTACGTCGTTTCGAATACCTACTCGTAGAAATACTCACTGTTAGTTCCAGTGCTAATTGTAATCGTATCCAATTAATCTCTTGCTATTCCGTGATTGTAATACATTGTAATCTTAAACTTTTACGTATCTTAAAAATATATATAATATTAAAAAAAAAAACTGCAGATAATACTATGGTATTATATTCGTCTTTACATAAACTAATGTATGTAACATTAGTTTGCAATTAAGTTTAAAACTGCACATACCTACAAAAGAAATTGAGAGGTCTGTTTTTTTATTCTGTTAACACTAGTAGTGTTCATAACGACTATGCATTCTTTTAGGTATGTTCATTCAATAAAATGTGGGAACAAATTATAGATGACATTTGTACAATATCTAGTCAGCTTAGTAAAAATAAAATATCTTTTGAACTCGTTCTTTCAAGTGAGTGATGTTAACAGTAAGGTCCTGAGGAGTTTCAGTGTTAGCTTCGAAATCTCTATATTATAAGCACTGATAGGCTACGCTAAGCATCGTAATAGGTTGGAATCGTATTTTCAAGTATTTCTTTATTTATATTCATATATATCTCAAGAACTAGTATTAAAAAACTCAACCAACTTAACTTGAACCACTAGTGGAAGAATTTCTATTTAGTTGTATAATATTCACAATCAACCTGGTTAGTTAGGCTTAAGCTTTTATAATTCTCAATCGAGAAGCATATAAGCATAAATCCTACCATGTAAAAGGTTAGTTAGTAGCTTGTGAACGCTTGTGTTCAAGGAAGTAGTATTCGTCTGATGCCACCCCTGATGCTAATATAACAACTCCTTAGGAGCTTACTCGTAAATTCACCTGGCTACGATTTTCTGTGAAGAGCAGGCACTTCCCCAGTCTGCTGAATTGATGCGCCGTACCTCTCTTAAAACAAAAATACTTAATGTACCAATTGCAAGAATTCATAGGCTACGGTAACCACTCTACATCTTGTGTTCGTATGCTTGTATGACATTCCAACGGAGTGTACAAAAATTAAAGCACCCTGGAGAAGTAACTCCACCTAAACTAAAATCGCTGCCAGATAACAAGTGCGTGGTGATTTCTGGCATTGTTGCGAGTGAGAAATCGCTACTTTAGCAGGTGGTGGGTACCGAGCCAGTGACAAACCTTGTATTGCTAGCGTCCATTACAGCATATTTGTTTACCTCTCTACATCGAAAGTAAATACTGAACCATTTTTTTAAAACACGCTGCAACATGCAAAAGAAGTTTATTTGCAAGAGCAAAGCCAGAGCGAAAATTCAAATAGAAAAGCAAAGCATTAAATTAGCTTCGCTAAAAAAGCTGTACCGAGAGAATTTGAAATAACATTTTTATATCTGAATTCTATGCAAGTTGAGAAAAAACTAACAATTGACACGAAGCTAACGGATGAATTTTTACTCCGACCACAATGTAAAGCTACAGGCGATTTTAGGGATCGACAGTGAAATATGTTAGTTTACAATGATAATAATGATCAATACCTTTTAAAATATAAAACGCTTACTGTGGGAGCTATGAAAGTGTAACGTATATGAGAGAATTTGATATAGCATTTTTGTATCTGAATTCTATGTTAGTTGAGCAATAAACCAATAATTGACTTGAAGCTAACAGATGTTTTTTTTACTCCGACCGCAATGAAAAGCTGGAGGCGGTTTTAGGGATCGGCAATGAAATATGTTAGTTTATCGTGATCAATAACTTTCGGTATATTATTATTATTTATTAATTTACCATAAACATAACAGTGTTATTTATATTGTTTAAACATATACTTACTTACGAAGATTTTCCGCATGCTGCGGTAGTTCACAATAAACAATATTAAAATCAAGTAAGATAATTATGAAAAAAGCCATCAAGCGCGATTCTGACTCGCGAACCGAGGGTTCCGTAAAAAATATTTCGCAATCTACTTTCGTAAAAAAATTATAACTACAAATTTACGATTTTCAGATTTTTTCCTTTATTTGTGCTACATGACATTGCTTCTTACCAAATTTCATGATTCTAGGTCAAAGGAAAGTACCCTATAGGTTCCCGTGCGAGTGTCAAAATATGCGTATAAACGAAGCATAAACAGCGGTATCTTTTGATTGCGTTGAGTTAGAAGTTTGATTTTTTCACTGCTCGAAGGGATTGCAGACCTGAGTATATAATATTAATTTCAGCTTGATAGCTCCACCAGTCCCTGAGAAAAAGGGTCTTAACAGACGTAGTGACAGACAGACGGACAACAAATATAAGGGTTATGTTTATCCTTGTGTGGTATGGAACCCTAAAAAGGTGAGATATTCAGTATTAGTGTGTGAGTGTCTATGCT
Organism: Pyralis farinalis; assembly: GCA_947507595.1. NCBI lineage: Eukaryota > Metazoa > Arthropoda > Insecta > Lepidoptera > Pyralidae > Pyralis > Pyralis farinalis. Next base: position 8,710,625 of record OX382260.1, read on the forward strand.
ATGAACGTGAAACCCAGTTGTTGAAATTGGAGACTAAATCGAAGAGATTTACGATAAACATAGCAGTGTTATTTACATTGCATAAACACATACTTAGGTTAAGTTTTTTCGCATATTGCAGTACGCAGCAGAACATAAATATGGTTCTTCAGTGCCCTATAGAGCGTTTTTTTTGGAATTGGTCTTAAATACTGCGTTATTAATAAAAAGAAAATGAGGGCGCCACTTAGCTTTGTGCACCCTTTTAAGCGATCTGACAGGAGCGCCGTTGCAGCAACGCAACAGTAAATGACTCGAACTCGCTATTCTGTTAAAAAAACCTTGACTGCACGTTTCCATATAATTTCATTTCCATAAATTTCATATAATCGTTTTCTGATCATTTGTTAAGACATTTAGGTATGCAGTGGTGATAGATGTTTATTTGCAGTTTTGCATACATTAGTCACACACGTAGAAATTGATATTTTGAAGTGATTATTTACATGAATATTTCTTTGGTATTGGGAGATGTTTGTGGAAATATATTATTAAGGAGCTTTCTGTTTTAATTTGAAATACCTCCAGCAACTCTCTCTCTCTAACTCTCCAGCAGCTCGGTGGCTCAGTGGTGAATGACGCGACGTTGACACCAACGCTCGTGGGTTCGATTCCCACACAAGGCAAACATTTGTGTGCGTGAACATGTCTGTTTGTCTTGGTTTGGATGTTTTAAGAGAGGTAGGGTGCATCAAAGCAGCCCGACTGGGGAAGTACTCCTCTTCACAGAAAACCGCAGTCAAATGACAACTTCCTAGAGGGTTGTTGTGTTCCTACGTGTGAGTGAGGTCACCAGTAAGTTGCTCTATAAGCAGCAAAGGAGGCATCGCGCTAGTGATACTTAATATATCGCAAGCGTTAATAGGCTACGGTATGCACTTTACATCAGGCGGGCCGTATGCTTGTATGCCTCCCGATGTAGTATAAAAAAAACCACTGGCATGTGTGCATGAAAATGTCTGTTTACCATGATATGGGGTTTTTTTAAGAGATTTAGGCTGCGTCAATGCAGTGCGTCTGATGAAAATCTCACGAAAACCGCAGTTAAATAACATCTCCATTGATGTTTGTTGTGTTCCTAGGTACATGTGAGCTAGGTCACCAGTAAGTTCCTGAATTAGCAGCAGAGGTAACATCACGCGAGTGATACTTGATTTATTGCAAACATTCATAGGCTGAGATAACCATACATAAAACAGTGGGTCTTATAAAGAAGAAAACACTTATGATACATAGAAAATAGCCAAACCAGCAGCCGTCCAGAGCCAGAGAAAGTAGAAGTTTTTATGCATAAAGATGTTTGTTTTGGCCGGTAACTAGTAGCTAGAGCCTTGACATTAGAATATTTTTATTAAACATGAATAAACAGCGCAATGAAACGGAAATACGCTTGACGTTTACATGTCTGAAGGACAAAACGGCAACCCTAATAATGACACTTTGATGTCAGTCCGCCCTATGCTCACGAACGCAATAAGTTACATATCTGAAATTGGGGTATTAGGTATGTGAGTCTTCTCCATATCCTACTAATATTATAAATGCGAAAGTTTGTATGTATGGATGGATGTTTGTTGCTCTTTCATGCTTAAACGGCTGAACGGATTTGAATGAAATTTGGCACGTAGATAGATTATGATCTGGATGAACACATAGGCTACATTATTTGAATCCACGCGGGCGGAGCCGCGGGCAGCAGCTAGTTCGTTTATAAAAAATACATGTGTCTTTATAATGTTGTGTATTATATTTAATCAAATGTATGAAAAAATAGACATGACGTTACACTTACTCGTACTTGTATACTTTATTATTATAGTTACTTATCTTTCCAATCGCGGATATTAATCCCGGTCATTTGATAGGCGTGTGCGGGGATAAGGATCCAACGCGTAGATGCCCCTTCGAAAAGATTGTATGTAATGCTGTACACCTGCCGTGACCCGCTCCAGGGGATATCAATGGGACAATATACCAATGAACAGGTCACGGCAGGTATTGGGACTATTGGAAATACGTCGGAAAAAAGTGGGCTATTAAAATGAGATTTGGAGGTATTATTAGAGCCGGGCAATTGCAGAAGAAGGACAGACACCTACCATAACTATCATATCTGATGTTACTTAAGGCAGGAGGTGGCTCGCCACTCACTAGATGGACCCTCGAAATGCCAGAGAAAGTAGGCCGGGGGCAACACCGATGTGAGTGACTCAGGGGTGTCGAGAGGTGTGCTGCACTTTCTCCGAAGTTTATAGTTACTTATTATTACTTATATTAGTATACTTTATCTTGTGTAGTAGACCTATGTATTATACAATCAACTAGCTGCACTACGCGACTTCGATCGCGCGTATCCTTTCTTTTTTCTCAGCTTCTAAAGAACACATCGTGATGTTGAATAGTCTGTTAAATTCCCCAAGAATTGGGCTATCAAATGCAAAAATAATTTTTCAAATCCGACTTGTGGTTGCAGAGATTAGCTCGTTCAAACAAACTGTTCAGCATATTATGTACAGATATAAAAAAATATGACTGAAATTATTACATTTTTGAAATTTTGTATTATAATTTTACCTGAACTTAGCTGTTCATATTGTACTTAGCAAATTTTAAAGTAAATAAAAAAAGGTAAATAATGTTTCTCATAAACTGATCAGGCTATTATAAAAGCACGTATTTTCTGAAATCAGTTTAATTGCGTAACGCACCGAAGTACACATCTGTGTCGTGAAATACTCTGGCGACGAAGAGAACTGAAATGGATGAGATGAATGAGAGGCAAATGACGATAACATATGGAGAATTCAGAAATAAAAGAGGATGTATTTTTTTTTTTATATAATATCCGAAGGCATTCAAGCATACGGTCCACCTGATATAAAGCTGTTCCCATAGCCTCTTAACACTTGTAATATATATTAAGGATCACTCGCGCGATGCCTCCGCTGCTGTACACAGCAACTCCTTAGGAGCTTACTAGTGACCTCACTCACACACAGGAACACAACAACCCTGTAGGGTGTTGTTATTTGGCTGCGGTTTTCTGTGAGGTGGAGGTACTTCCCCGGACGGGTTGCTTTGATGCACCCTACCTCTCTTTAAACATCCAGACCAAGATAAACAGACATGTCCATGCACACAAATGTTTGTCTTGTGTGGGAATCGAACCCACGAGCGTTGGTGTCAAAGTCGCGTCATTCACGACTGAGCCACCGAGCTCGTCAATGTCCCGTACATCAAGTTATCTCATGCAATAACGAAGCGAGACATCTGGCCCTAGGCGAAAAGCTTTTCCGCAGTTTTGCAGATTGTTGTTCTGCTTTCACATCAAAAGTGGTATCAAGCAGGGTTGCATGCTGTCGGCTCTATTGTTCATTATGTATCTCCATAGACTAATGACTTATACGTACTTATTCTTTTGAGCATTATCCCGTTTCCTAATCCATTAGGATTCGCGTCCTCTACCTTTGGAATGGTCAAGACTTGTGTTCAAAAAGTAAAGAGTAACCGAACATCGATATATAAACATACAATGTAATATGAATAGAAATATCTTTACTGCGACAAACGCTACTGCGAGAAAAAATCTTAGTAAAAAAAGTTTATTACACTAGCGTAAAATTATGTCTTCGATCCTTATACAGCCTATTTCGGTAGTGGTGGACTATCATACATCCTCGCTTCGCTCGTTCGTGTAGATCACACCGCCCGGCTTCGCACAGATGAAATTAACCACGAAATTAAATCAATTTAATATTTACATTACTCTCAGAATAAGTATTTTACAGGATATATATATATAAGCTGAGATAAACGCGTGCCTCGTAATTTGGTCCTTATACAGTTCACTTTCTGATTCCTAGGCCTGCTTGAGAAACTTTAGAATCTTAAATGCATGAAACATATATAAAAAACAAAATTATGTGGCGAAGTTCATAATACATCAGCACTACATAGAAATATCGCTACAAATTTAACTCCTTTCCTGAAAATATCAGTATTGAATCATTTCCCTGATGTTAAAAGTGCTCACAGGCTCTTATAATACTAATATAGGTAGCTACTTACAATCATGCAGTCTCGTTTACCACCTATGGGGTACAAAAATGTCTAATGAAAAAATGTTTTATGCTCGTATGTTTTCTTTGTATTTTTATCGAGGTCTCGGAGATTGCTCCAATCGGTTTAACTTGGATTATCCTAAAGATATCCTTTTAAATTTGGCAATGATTTGGTAATTGGTTAAGAACTTATTTTAAATACGAGTAGAATGGCAATGAACTTCCATTACAATATACATGGTAAGATAAGAGCTACGAATGTTAAAGAAGTGAGTTAGAGTGAACCGCGTTTTGTGGTGTTCGGTTCTCTCTGGCCCACAAGGAATCTGACGTGAAACCTACGTAACGTATGAAAAATAGTAGACTTTATTTACGATTTTGTGATAATCCCTTATATAACTATATATACGGTGAATAGTTATGGTAAATCCAAAAGTTGTGTAATTAGAATTATTCACTAAGATAGCCAAATTAAACCGTACTTTGTACTATATTATCTATGTACTGTTATTACACTATGGCAAAGATGTTTCGCTAATTAAATATCTTAAAACTTATGTTTCCAAGTTGAAGAATATTTGATTAGCGTCACCGCTAAAATTCCACTCATAGTATACTAAATTCACTGCCAACTCAGTCGACTAAATTCATAGCCAACTTAGCATTAATTTACGTATTCTGTGTAGGTACTATTATTTACACAGCCGCAAAGGTACACCGCTATTAAATATTCTTCAACTCGTGAACCCCCACCGTTAAACTTCCTCTCGTTCTTGACTGATTTTATTGTAAACTTAGCACTATTTAACTTTGCAACTTTATACAAAGTTTTGTATAGGAAACTATCTGCGGGAACTCCTTGTCTTTATTCTCCTTTTAGTATTAAATTCTGATTCAATATTGCGGGTTAGCTTTGGCTTTTCGAAACTGAATCCTGTTCAATTTTGTTAAGGTGTATAATCAAAGAGATTGCAAATTGTCATATTTTGACATCTACTTGTTAATGGTTACTTGAGATTAACGAAGTTAGAAACTTTCTTTAGTGTTATTAATGGTGCTTGATCCCAACTTAAGAGTATTATATACCTGTTTATGTTAAGAACATAAAATCCTTTTTTTTAATTTTTACTTCATGTTTATTGTTAAGTTTATTAATAATGAAGTAAGATCAGTACAACTCAAACTTACATAAGCTTTTTCGTATACTGGACATTCATTGTCGCATATTTTTTTATGGTGGCTAAGTATCACTATCAACACTGGCACGTATTGACAGTTCGGCAATTATTTAATTTTATACTGCACAGTGTTGAGACAGCATTCTATGACAGAATATAAAGATCGAGAGAATTCTCAATCTAGGCGAATTCATAAAATATGTGTCGTACTTAATACTAATAAACCATACACACGAAAATATTTTTGTTATCTGGGTGGTTACTTGTATAACAAACAAAATAACGTTTTAAACATATATTCTAACACCAAATTTAAATACAGGCAAAAAGTTAAAACGTGGTTATGCTCATTAAAATACAAACAAACAGAATTGCTTCTAAATTCATAAATTGTGCGCCTGTCATTATATAATAGTCTACACTTTCAAGTGAACTTACATACGTAAAACGGACCCCTATACATACGCTTACAAATACTCACCACACAAATACAAACTACACAAATACACACTACACAACACACTGAATACTAGTATGGAGTATTTAATTAAGTCTTCAGTTTTATTTTCCTTTTTACAAAATTGTTTTTAGTACAGTTAAATACATTTGGCTTTATCGCATCTCCGTGGGGTGGGAACCTGACGACCCGTACTACAGGCTCCTTGTGAAGCCTATCTCAGGCACCAGCTTCTCACACATGTTTGTGTAACCCAAATATTTATATTATTACTGTTATTACTTGTATATTATGTGTGGGAGGAAATAAAAATTATTATTATTTATTATTATTATTCCATTTCTTTATTTATATTAAAAGTTATTATTATTATTTATCTTTCTACTCACGGGTATTAATCCCGGTCATTTGATAGGCTTGCGCAGGGATAAAGATCCAACGCGTAGAGGCCCCTTAGAAAAGATTGTATGTAATGTTGTACACCTGCCGTGATCCGCTCCAGGGGATATAAATGGGGCAATATACTAATGAATAGGCCACGGCAGGTATTGAGACTATTGGAAATATGTCGGGAAAAAGTGGGCTATTAAAGTGAGATTTGGAGGTATTATTAGAACCGGGCTATTGCAGAAGAGGGACGGACACCTGCCATAACTATCATATCTGACTGTTATGTGTAATGTTGATTAGACTATACCCTTCCTTGAGAAAAGGCTATACAATCCAAATAGACTTTTATCGAATTCGACTAGTACTTCCCGAGTTTAGCGCCTTCAAACCATTTCATATATTAGTATAAATAAGCACGGGCCTCTGGCCTCGAGATTATATATTCGTTATACCTAGAACGCGAGGTATTTTAACTCATTCGCTTCTTTAACATACATTACCTCTTTTCAAGTACTCTCGTCAATAAGATCGCATTCTGATAAAACACGAAAAATATGGTTGTGATAGGCGAGTACTGGTCTTCTTCGACTCTTACCGTATTACTATTCAATGTACTACATGTATATTACACATATTCAACTTCTATAAAAGATCTTATTCAGATCAATATAAAAATCAAAGTCTTATATCCAAAACTATATACGAGTCGTACTCAAATCAAAGTAAGTGACATCTCATCCTTTCATTCTAATAAAATAAAAAGACTTCCTTATTTTAAACTGATAGTTTTCTAAAATAACACCATAACCAGCAGTCAATACCACCACCACCATCAAATAGCAACTCAAACTTCTCATATATTGGACCTCTGTCTACCTTTTGGAATTACGAGACACTTTGGGAATAGAATGTATTACGGGACAAAGAAAACAATTGTATTAAAAGCACCTAAATGCAGTTATGTAACTTCAAATAATGACAGTAGACAGAAGATAATAGTTTTATTGTTCCCGAAACCCTTAGGAACTCATGACAAATAAACTCGTTCATAAATATACTACGGTTTACGTTGCTTGACTTATAAAATTGCGAACAACTACTAGGAACAACAACGCTGCAGATCTCTTTAATGTTCTTTACAGCAAATAGTATTTAAAGTTTGGCATGTCAGGAAAACATTTACTATACACATATTACTATAAAACGGCAATTTCATACTCTATCTCCTATTATTAATGTCTATGCGGTTTACAGTAGACATATTGCCAATTCTGCTTCTGTATGACAGATATAAATGTCTATCTTCGTTTTAGCGCCGTATGCATATTAAAGGGAACCACAATTTCATCTAAACACAAAACGGCGTCCATATTAAATGTTTGTTGCTCAAAATTGCGCCTCAAAATGTAATAAGGGTGCTTTAGTACTGAACATCGCGCTGTATTTTACAGTATAAGTAAGTTGCAGTAAAGATAATTTCATTTAACTTTATATTAACCTCATATTATTAAAATGTAATGAGATTAGGAAAGAGTAACCCATTAATAAGTTTACTATCATGACCACAAGTAAGTTTAAGATATTTTGCGGAATTACTGCCATTAAAGAAGCGAGTGACGTGTGTAAGGACCGCGTCTTATGGCGCTCGGTTCCCTCTGCCTACTCCGCAAGGGACCTGGCGGCGTGAAGATATACATACATACAGTCATTAAGTAGAAGCTTCTTCAAAGTTTATCAGTTTATTAAGTGTTACCGGTGTCACACTTACATCAACACTAATATTATAAAAGAGAAAGTAACTTATCACGGTCGAAAACCAGAAAAAGAGCCGTAATTAAATTAAGTTCATATGTGGTTTTAGAACTGTGTAAAATATAGGCTATTTACTATAACGATAACGTTAAAAGCCGCGTCTTTGTAATCGTTAGTAATAAACACCGTGAATATGTTACGAGAATTAGATAATATTTTTTTGTAAATCCATGACTTTTATGCCATGACTTTTAGTGACTTTTAGTGAATAGAATATGAATATGAATATGCCATGACTTTTAGTGAATAGGGAATTTTTTGTGTATTATTTTTTATGCATCTTCCTGGATATTGTATTCCTGCCAACGAGTAACTCCTATACAGTTGTCGTTTTAACAGAGGGGGTTGTAACAGCCAAGCGATTCTGTTAATATTGTACTTATAGTGCAGTATATATAGTTTATCTTTTTGTGATCAATGAAATTTTTTGTGTATTAATTTTTATACCAAGCCAGATGATAAACAATAGTGCAGCCTACCTGATATGGAGCGATTACTGCACTACAAGTACTTGTAATACTAACAGAATCTCTTGGTTGTTACAACGGAGTTACTCACTGTCAGGAATACAACGACCCTCCAGAGAGTTGTTTTTTTGTGATCTTATATAACCTGAACATCCTTCTCCAGTCATGCTACAACTGTTCCTACGTCCATTTTAACAAAGGTTACTTCGCTAATAGACACCATGCAGATGAGGTAGGTGATGACGAACCAATTTCACCTCTCATTTCAGCTCTCTGAAACTTTGAATTTGAGATAGTTGAACGTGTGCTCCAATTTGAATCAAAGCAATTACATGAACTGTTCCTACTGTTAATCTCTTCATTGTGCCGTAGTTCAATTGAGGAAATCTAGAACAAAGGGTTGCGCATAATGAACGACGTGTATTCAAATTAATATCCCTCTCCCTGTTCAATTATCAAAACCAACGTTTATACGTTTAGATACATTGTGGTACGGTAATGGATGCTGGCACAAATAATTATGCTTTGTTTCATTCATGAATACACTGAATGCGGATGTAAATAGATACGTAATCTAAATAAGCCACTTGATCCCATAAGATAAGATAGAATTATGAAAGGCGGCTATATCCAATGAAATATGAATGCATTATTCTGATGTTAATATAACTTCGAAAAACTACACCGAAACAAAAGATATACGCATCAGATTTGACAAAATTAGGATCATGTTAGCATATCCGGCTTCGGTAACTTTCATATTAAAACGGAATAAACCTCTACGAAAATGTTATTTAGTTACGCTCACCAAAAAGTAGGGATAATTCCCCGGCGTGGCTGCCCCTAATTAAATACCTATGGTCATATATTTATCAATGTTAAAATATTTATCTTTGCATGATCTCTATGTATGTCAATTCCCCAAGGAGAAACGAACAGAATGGATGTCTAATTGTCGAGCACCGGGCAATCGGAAACGTATCTATTATTCAGTCCCCTGAATGTATGTCCATCCCATGTGGTCAAAGAAGGTCGTATATTGAAGACATTAATATTTGAGAGATTGTAAGTTTTCATACAGAATTCTTTTAGTTCTAATCGACTCAGGGAGTGTTAATCTATTTTGTTTTGACTAAAGCCCGACACCCATCAACGGGCCGGCACTGCAAAGGGTTTTCTGTAAGCTAAATGGTTTTCAATATTATTTTAGTAAGTGCTCAGATTTTGTTGATAAAGTTACGACTATGAGAGATTTACTGGGGTCTAACGCAGGCGGCTTTGGTATGAATGAAACGTGAAGATTATTAAATTAACATTTAATATCATTTCAGCTTTTCAAAATGCTTTGACATGTCGAACTCCTGTTCTATAAGGGCGATATTCGTCATGACGTATGCTATCTTTGGGAGTAAGGAACATCCTTATCAATTTCAATGACTTCCAATACTTGACATGCTATTGATTGACGCCGGCTTTAAACCAAACACACGAGAATCTACACTAAAGTGTCTCTTCCTACTAACTTAGCCGTTCCATCTAATTTCAGGCTTGAAACTATTCTAAGCGAAGTACTTAACTAAAGTACCTACAACTAATAGTTGATCCCGTTTGATACTGAAAGTGCGATTGTAACTCTTATTGCGTACAGAATAAGGAATCTGGAAAGGCCAACGTGTTAAGCTTGCACTTAGATATGCAATACTTGTAATAGTTTCAACATACTACGTTCATATATACGGTTTGATTTGCTACTTATAAATAAATAGTGACTGAAGTGAAAACTTATTAAGGGCGTTGAATGATTTATGCTATGCGAAAAATCTATGTTTTCTTTTTTTTTATACAACGTACGAGCATACGGTCCACCTAATGTAAAGCGGATATCATTAGAACATACTCCACTATGCTATTGCGGATTGGCGGAGGACAGTATTATCAAGCCGCCCGAAGGCTACCGAACTAGCTTAATGACTGTCATTTTTCGACAACAACCAGTGCCGATGGCTTAACGTGTCCTCCAACACGGAGAAACTTTAGATAGGTAAACCCATTCATAGAAGGTCTGCTGTTGACATTGCTTAACCTGCGTGTTCGATAAGAATAATACTCGCAACAACGCCATCGTACTCTCAAAGATCTAGTAACTACTGCAAATAACTTCTATTTACATATTTGTTCTCGGTGCTTTGACTGCTTAATTCATTAAAGCTTAACTTTGTATTATGTAATTAAAATTGCATCATGGAATAGGTGTGGCCTATTTAGTTATACCGTTGCATGCTTTACTAACTGTGAACGTTAAACTAAAATAAAATCGTGTCACGTCGCCTTGTTAGAAGTTCGTTTATTAGTTAAAACGGGACGCAAAGCCGTTCCATGATAAACACCACTAAAAGTTGTATGGTTAGTAAAACAAATATTATACTCATAAATGAAATGAGTTTAGATATCAAAACTTTGGGTGTTTTTACGACGCATGTCTTCGTATATGAAACATTTATATTCGTAATGTTCCATAACGTGATAATATATTTCACGCAAATACAGTATAGTTTTGGGAAAGGTGCATCAAAGTAGCCCTACTGGTCGAATACCTCCACCTTACGGAAGACTGCAATTATCCTAATGTGTTTTCTATACTATGTTATTCCACTTCCAAAAAAATCTATTCCTTACTCATTATCGTACGTTATTCATTCTTCCTATGCACTCCAAGATCCTTGAAAACAATATCGATCATCGAATTACATGCCTTCTCTACAAACTTCATATTTTTAGTCAGCAACAGTCTTGTTTTCATAGTGGTTCACTGAACGACATCGGCCGTTGTCAAAATTATTGACGATATCAGGCTCAACATTGACAATAAAAAATAAAATCTTGTAGGTTACATATAGTTTTCACCAGAGGTTTCGATACCTTTGATTTCGACATTTTATTAGCAGTGTTACACTCTCTTAATGTGCTAGCTACGTCATCTACATGTTTCATTCCAACTTTGTCAGTTGCTAGCAGCTAGTAATAATAGGAGACTTCCGATCTAACCGGTGCTATCTGAATGCTGGCATCCCACAAGGTGGTGTATTGTCATCCATTTTCTTTTTGCTGTACATTAATAGCATTGCTTCTCCTTTCTATTTATGCTATCATCTATATGATTATTACTTGTAAATATATACAGCTGCCACATTTTATGATTTTTCTTCAGTAACAAGATCGTCATTGGTAGCTATTAAAGATGAACTCAGTGTCATTACTTTTTGGTCCCATAACGTTGAGCTTAAAATTAATGCAGCTAACGCACAAGTAATTATTAACATTCCACACTTCATTTCTAACCTCCAGTGAACGGTTCTTCCTAATATTTTGTTCGATGGTGATAAAACTCTTTTTATTCAACCATTTCTAATTTGGGAGTTATTTTTAACGTCGAAAGGTATACGAGCATACGGTCCACCTGATGTAAAGTGATTACTGTAGCCTATGAACGCTGGTAATACATTAAATATCAATTGCATGATGCCACCTCCGCTGCTAGCACAGCAATTTCTTGAGTGCTTACTGGTGACCTCACTCACACGTAGAAACACAACAATCCTCCATGGAGTTTGTTATTTGGCTGCGGCTTTCTGTTAGGTGGAGGTAATTCCCTAGTCGAGCTGTTTTGATGCGCTCTACCTCTCATATTATTGACTACGCACTTTCATGGGCTCCGCATATGCATGCAGTAAGCCGTAGCATTCCCGCCTCTCATCACACACTCCAACGGCTGCAATATTTTCTGCCGTGTAAACCAATGTGTTCCTGACTCATTTTATTTTTTCCTGTACTAAATTACAATTATAGCTTATATCTTAGTAATCTATAGTAATTATGACTCCTTTGCGAAAAAACCAAAGATGATTTTGTCTTGCCTCCTATACATGTAATAACGAAATACACCATTGTATTGAATTGATGAAATATTTAGAGCATGAGTAGTATGTAGTAGGCAACTTGAATTAAATTAGATTGATTATAAATATTTAGAAATTATTAATATCAATTATAATTATTGAATTAGTTTTTGTATTGAAATTAAACTATTTTTAACGGAAGTATCGCGTGTTTTATTTATTTTGTTGAAACCTGACGTTATTAAAATAAGAAAACACCCCAATTTCAATAGAGAAGATGGTTGGCAAGTACCACCTGCTTGGGATCCAGTCCTAAAAATAATCAAGTCACAAATCCAAAGATCTACTAAAAAATGTTCGGACACTGGAAGCGATTTTTGTGTGAATCGGAACATATATAATTAATCCATCCATGTTGGTAGATGTAATAATTGAATAACTAATGTAAGACAAATACCACCTTAGTCTTCCCTGCGACCACGGACGCTGCAAAGCGATCGAAACGTCAGGTTTCAACAAAATAAATAAAACACGCGATACTTCCGTTAAAAATAGTTTAATTTCAATGTGTAACAATCGCGAAAACCTAAGACAATACTATTAGTTTTTGTAGTTAAAAACCTTTGGCACAATATGACGAGTAATTCAGATGTTTTTTCGGACGAAAATAACGTTTTCAAACTGAAATGACGTTCAATAAAAAATATATATAGTTCCTTTACAGTACTAATTACATATTTAGCATTCAAATTCAACATTTATTTAGCGTTTGAATTCAAGTAAATACATTGAAATACGTATTTATTTGATTAATACTTGCCTATACAAATGCAGCAAAGTATTCGTTTCTTACCATTGATACTAGTATGTTGTCTATGGCATAGTCTGTTTTGTTTTGAGTGATTCAATAATCACTTCTTTGGTATTTTAATAAGTCAATTTTGACATTATTTGTCAATCAACCAGTCTTATTGTAAAGTCAATTATGATAATAATTGAATTGACTTTGTAATAGTTATGTAATGTAAAGTGGCGTTTTGTTACTCATACTGTAAATTATATATTATCAACAGTACCAACTCTACCACCGCACGCGTTCAAATAGCGAGCGCTTCCCCGGCTTACTGTTACAAACTTCCATTCCTTTTCAGAAAAGCGAGAGAACAGATGTAGCACTAATTAATTTTGTTGGACAATCCAATACTTTAAGAAGTGTAAAAGTATAAAATTGAGGATAAACATTCGCTTATTTTTTTTTTATAATATAATATATTTATTTTCTCTCCAAGGTTACAATTTTAAATGTGGGTTACATAGCTTGTTTTGCTTAAACTAAAATCAAATTTATCGAAATCATTAGAAGACAAAAATTGACTGTCGTACAATAAAACTGATAAAACACCACGTACTTGAACCTTTACGGAAGTTAAGGCACTAAATGCTACGTCCACAAACAATAACTCTGGCCAAACCTTTTTTATCTTGTATGAAGTTTGTCGTAAGATAGCGCCGTCTAATGTAACTTTTACGGTCCAATTCTCTTAGTAGCAATAATATGCTTGCGAAAAATGTTTTTTTGGTGACTTAAACAATGATATTCCATTAAAGAAATAAAAATATAAGAATATTTTGATTTCTTATAGTTCTAAAAACAGATTTCGTTAGACAATATTCTTTTTATACAACGTCGGAAGGCACGCAATACACACTGTATGTATAGCTGCAAGAGGGACACCCCTGGTGTTGCAAATGCCCATAGGCTACGGTAACTGCTTACCATCAGGCAGGCCGTACGCTTGTTTGCCACCTTAGTGGTATAAAAAAAAAACAGACTGAAATATGAAATGATTTACAAATCTTCATTTATTATACCTAAATTAAGAATCTCTAAGTAAGATATGGTGACTAGTTAAGGTACATTGCAGACTTACATAAAGTCAATTTACCTGAAACAACACTTGATAAAAGAAAAATGAAGACCGTGAGAAATGAATAAATTACACCAAAAATTCAAAGAAATCTAGGACATGTATAAGTAGGTACTTATACATGTCTTCCATTTCTTTTTATCCAATGGCAAATAAAGATCTTAAAAAATCTACAATAAAATACATATAATTTTGAAATACCATCTCGTCGTTTCGATTACATTTGAAGAAACCTCGGAGTGTAGTTCTGAAGTAACATAGCTAATCCACTGTGAGCATAGAGGGATGACAGAAACATAATGTTATTTTTGTACATATTATTTATTTGAGACCTTAATCATATGTCGAATTGCCAATTTATCTTTTCTATATTTAAGATATTGCTAATTTTACTGTATTAGATTTCGAAATTCAAATGGGCACCCAATAAATGATTATATTTTCAATTTTCTCAGTGCCATCTGTTGTATATTTGATCTCCGACGTAAAACAATCTGAAATGATTAAAAATCTTAAATACATTTTTAATCTTTGTTGATTTTGATATTGTATATATTGAACCATTTAACTTAAATTATTAGGTATTATTTTCTCCATAGCTGTTCATACAACTAGAGCTACACTTGCTTCACCTCTAGTCATCCAAGTGACAACCATAATTTTTAACACAGATATTTATTTGTATCTTTTACAAACTAAAAATTACCTAAGACAGTGGATTCACATATTTACGTATGTTTATTTAGGAACATAAGACAACATTTAGCTTACTTTCTACTATATAATACTAACGAGCTCGGTGGCGCAGTGGTGTAACGCGCTGTTACGCTACTTTGACACCAACGCTCGTGGGTTCGATTCCCACACAGTACAAACATTTGTGTACATGAACATGTCTGTTTGTCTTGGTCTGGGTATCTTCTATGTATAATAAGTAAGTATTTACAAAAAAAAATGTATTTACGTATGTTTATCAGTTGTCTAGTACCCATAACACAAGCTTCGCTTACTTTGGGGCTAGATGGCCCTGTGTAATTTATCCGACAATATTTATTTATTTATACTTCGTGTAAGTATACATAATAATAAGTAAGTATACAAAGACGCACTTTCAAATAATTCATATTGGTTGGTTCGAACATGTCGAAAGAATACAGGATGAAAGACTGACGAAACAGATATACAATGTAAAAGTGGAAGGATGTAGGAGCAGAGGAAGACCAAGACTAACTTACCATGATCAAAGTGGTCGTGTTTTATCAGAAGGTGACGTCATATGTCCCAGTAGCCGGCGAGCGTGCATGAACAGAGTTAGGAATGTGTAAGGACCGTGTCTTATCTGACCTCTGCCTACGCCGCAAGGGATTTGGTATATACCTATACCTAAATAATTCATAATAACAATTTATTCCGAATAGTAAATAAATAAGACTAAATATAAAAAATACCTACACTATATTACCTACATTATATATATACATATTTATTTATATACAATATCGAGAAGCGTATAAGCATATAACTCACCTGATGTAAAGCGGTTACCGTAACCTATGAACGCTTGCAGTACATTAAGTATCACACGCGCGATGCCACATCTGCTGCTAATACAGTAACTCCTTAGGAACTTAATGGTGACCTCACTCACACGCGGAAACACAACAACCCTCTATGGAGTTATTATGTAGCTGCGGTTTATTGTGAGGTGGAGGTACTTCTCCAGACGGGTTGCTTTGATACGACCTACCTCTCTTAAAAACACCCAACCAAGACTAACATACATGTTAATGAACACAAATGTTGATCCTGTGTGGGAATCGAACCTACCAGCATCGGTGTCAAAGTCACGTAATGGCGCGTTTCGTCACTGCGCTACCGAGCTCATCAAAATAATGTAAAGTCAACGTAATAACTATGTTGTCAAAAGAAATTGAGTGATTATCAAACTGTCAAATGTAATTAAGTTGATACGTGACAGAGTACTACTACGTCTGAGTAGTACAAATCAGCAATAGTACCTACGATTCAAGAGCTAGAAGCCCTCTTCCCTTAATAAACTGTGAATAGTCGGACAACAATAGTTCTCGAATTGAAACAGACGAAAAGGCAACAAATAATTTAATCAAAATTTTCAATCCTACCATTACTAACGCTACCCTACTGATAAATTAAACCTTTTGTACAGGTGAACCTGCAATTAGGTCACGATACGCCCGACTCACCGTGCTTGTGCCCCCTGAACCACCCAGGATCGTTCAAGGGGATTACTTCTCTACCACCCACGACAAAGCGATCAAATTGGAATGCGTCTCCGTTGGTGGGAAGCCCCCAGCTGAGGTAAGTTTCTTACAAGCTATAGATTTAGTAATTGAGAAAGCCTTTTGGTTCTTTGATTGTTTTGTCTAACCTAATTCCAGATTTGGCTTTTATTTGTTTTTCATTGTTGTTACAAGAAATTAGTTCCATTACTTCACCGTCGTATATATTAATATCCGTCTAATTTAAATTACCTAAAGATTTTAAATAATACGTACGTTAAAATTTCAACTTCCTAGGAATCATTCAAATCGGCGCTGTAGGTCCATTGATAAAGCTTCGAATTGCTAACTCAATAAATTAATAATTAGTTTTGAGTCTAAAAACGAATTAATAATGAGTTAGCAAATTCGAAACAATAAATTAGCAACTTTTATGCATTATGTTATAACTAAATTTGACTTGGTCTTTTGGCTGTAATCATTATATTGCCTCGCGTATGTATAATACCCTCGAATGTTCTAGATATATATCATTTAGAGGGATTCTGGTGAAGTGCAATTTGGACTCGAGCCCGAACAATTATGTACCAACCAGTCTGTTTTCGAGAAAACGCCGAAAAATTACGTTTCTCGTATGGAGAACCACATTAATTTTAAACTTTTTTATTTTTATTTTCTGCTATAATAGCAGTAATAGTAATATACTTTCAATTTCAAATCTTTGCCTGTTACGGTTTAAATGATACAACCGGAGATTATACATACGAATTCAAATGACAGACGAATAGACAACAGCAACAGACAGACCACTTCAGAGTGGTAATAGGAAGGGCATTGGGTACATTACCCTAAAAGTCATGAAGTAGATGGTACTGTTAGACGGGGTCCCTTTGAAACGTTTTTAAAAAAGAGAAACTAAAAAAGGATATGGATTTAATATATTTAAAGTTTAGGGACCCGTTGGCAACCTTTTCGGTTCGTATCTCGGCGCAGACTGACTAACTAGACCATGATCAACGCCATGTCTCCGATCGGCTGCTGACTAAGCATCTCTTAGCGTAAGGGCTTCTACATGCAGTCCTAAGTTATAACACCTCCCCCCAAAGAAAAACTTCGGAAGAGGTTACAAGCCGAAGTTGTAAAATGTCTAACTGTGTTACAATTCTATTGGCATTAAACTATTGCCCTGATTGCTGGAGGTGGTATTTGCTCGATAACATCGGAGTCAGGGTCGTTGTTAGTGATATTTTCAGTTTTTAGAGGTTTCGCTAAATTGAGGGTTAGGTTGCGGCTAGGTCGAAATTTCTTATATAACTTAAAGCAAAGACCTAAAACTAACACAATAATAATGAGATATAACAAAGCGGTATAGTGTGTCTCATACCTTACTATATGCGGGGTTTCTATGATTCTGTCAGCATCGGAAAATAGCTTGTTTAATATTTGACTGTCAAGTTTTAATTGTTCCAAATCTATGTTTTGCAGTTGGATAGGAGACATACTATTTCTTACCACGGTAGAGTTTACAATATTACAACAGTTATAATTAATTAGGTCAAAGTTGGGTATCTTTATAGGCGATGTAATATTGAGTACATGGTTATTACGCGGTGTCAATATAGTGCTTTTACAATAGCCGGTACATTGTTCCGGGAGCGTAAGTATACCGACACCCAATATACTAGTTTCATACAGGTTAGAGTTTATACAGTCTATTGATATCTTACTAGATTCCGATATAACAAATATCCATCTATTATTAGCTAATGGCTTCCAAATATCCAGTTTACCGAATATAGCTTTAGTTACGCACTGGGTTGGTATTTTCGTTATGACTTTTGATATCAGTTCGCTTTCGCAACTTGGTTTAGCATCCGAAACGAACACTTCACTAACACTGCACATATACGTTACAGAGCTTATCTTTACACACTCCTCGAGGCTGTTCATATAACAATAATTCACCTTGTCCTTGGTCATTGCTATGTAGCTACTTCTGGGGAGTATTATACTAAAAGTATCTAACTTATTTATATTATGGGGCATTGGCAATGCTAAGCTATGAAAAAGAACATAATCCTTGCTATTTACTAATGGTATTTGCAATACAAATACGAGTTTATTTTTTACATAATAGCAAATAACATTTGATAATTGCAATATAGTATGTATAGCGCTTAAATCTAATTCAACAGGTAATTCTAAATGGCTAGGTAAGTGTCTATAGCTATCGGAGAGTTCTCGGTACAGCTGTAGCGGTGTTATCACAGCCGGGTGCATGATGTTTTGACTACAAGTTAATACGGCGCTTATTACATCCTCCAACTGAAATGAAAGCGCGAGCACGGATGTTTCGATGCTATTTATAACATAATTCATGTTAGTTTCAAGCTCTAATTTATTAGATATTACAGTTAAGTTTTGTATACTAACCGAGAGTTCATCGACAGCTTGGTTGAGGAAAGCCTCATTTCGCCTTATTTTGTTAACAGATTCATTATACGATGATATAACAGAGTTCGTAACTAAAATATTATTTTTCATCAGTGCCGATAATTTAATTTCATTGTTTCGCATAGCATCTATAGCGTCATTGTATTTTAAACCATCGTTTTCGTCGAGGGTACCGAAGATATGTTTCATAACAGTCCCTATTCCTCCGATCCATGCGCGTTTTGGTCTACTGTCCAATAGATGAGATATCGAATTCAATTGATTTACCATATCAGTGTATCGCACTGTGAGGGGTTCTAACAAGTTATGGCATTTAAGGTTCTCTAGAACACCCGCTTGTTTACATAAGAATCTAGCAGTACCTAATGCAGTGTTGATGTTATCTATGTGAGGCTTAAAATATGATATGTCTAATGGTATGAGGACGCTTAGGCGACCACTCCGTATTTTCAATTTTCCTAAATAGTCGAAATAGATGCCAGAACCGTGTATGATGGGGTGTGTGTAACCTTGATGCGCTTGAGATTCGGCAGAGACACTGTAAATACATACATACACATATTACTTTATATTTAACGGATAAAACTATTATTCTAACCTACGTAATTTCGTATTTAATACGCGTGGCATACGCGTATATATATTTGTCTATTCATGTATATAGTAAACTTAAACAACTACTGAATTCCTAATACTAAAAAGAATGCCCCTTCGAATAGGTAACCTGTACTATTTATAATGTTGTATACTTTTAATAGTTATTACCTTAATTCATAGATACTAGTTATGTACATATTTGATTTACGGGTATTTCTGCGAGTTTCACCTCATCGTAGTGATGTCGCACAAGCCGCCTGTTTATCATCACGGACAAGGTATTGTTCCCATGAATCTTTACGACCTTGTAGGGACCCTTCCAAATTGGTGATAGAGCCTTGCGTAATCGCAGGTGATTTTTGATATAAACATAATCACCAGTTTTGTATTGTACAGGTCGTGTTCGAGCATCATAATAATTCTTAGACGCTATCTTAGATTGATGGATATGCACAAGAGCCTTATCTCGGGAATATTTTAGTCGGCTTTGTAGCATTTTCACATATTCGGGATATGTGGTGCTGGTGTTTTCATCAAAGATGGAGTTTGGAATGAATGGTTTATTGCCGAACATTAACTCATATGGAGTATAGTGAGTAGTAGAGTGTATGGCTGTATTATAGGCTAACATGGCAGTATATACGTATCTAGGCCAGTTGTCCTGGTTTTCGTTGATATAAGATTTTAAGTATTCCTTCAGTGTAGAGTGACTCCTCTCAAGGGCACCTTGCGTTTGTGGATGATATGGTGATGACCATAACTGCTTAATTTTGAGAAACTCACAAGTTCGTTTGAAAAGATCAGCTGTAAAGTTAGTACCTTGGTCGGTAAGGATAATTTTGGGAATACCGAATATAGAAATGTAATGTATCAGACATTCACTGGTCTCCTCAGCTGTAGTACTACGAATGGGATATGCAGAAGAGAATTTGGTTAGGTCATCTTGGATAGTTAGTATGTACTTTAATTTTGCAGGGCCAGCTTCAGGAAGTGGCCCGACTACGTCTAACGCGACCCGTTGACAGGGCGCGGTGGACATACTCGTAATTTGCATAGGTGCGCGATTTACCATTCTGAGCGCCTTATTTTCTTGACAGGCTTTACATTGCTTTACATAAGATTCAATGTCGGATCGCATTCCTTTCCAATAATAGATTTCTTTAATCCTGCTGTACATGCGGGATATGCCCAAGTGACCGGCAATAGGAATATCATGATTGTCGTACAAAATCTTTTTGATTTCAGTGGGAGTTGGATAAATAATATTGTTATGATATATGTTCACCTTGACGCGAGTATTATGGAACAGGTAGGTCAACATGTTGTAGATTTTAGCGAAGGAATGTCTTTGAAATGGATCGCGGAAATCTGAAATACCTATTTCGGTAATTCCTTCAAGACTCACTAATTCATCACGAGCCAGTTTTAACGTCTTAAATATTTCGGGATATGATGCTTCGTCGAAATGATATACCTTGGTAAAAAGGAAAATATATGTTTTACTAGGTGTATCAACTTTAAGGAAAGAGTGCAACTGTCTTTCTTTATCGAGGAATTCTTCGCGGTTTGCTACATTACCCAGAATTTCTTCTACGTAAGGGGTTGACTCGTCGAGGTCGATTGAAGTAGGTACAAGGATATGTTTTGAAGTGCACTTTAAGAGGCTTCCATTGTGTTCTTCAATGGTCGTGTTGAAGGATATATCTTCGTGCGGAATAGACTTTAGGAATGTGGGGTAGTCCCCTGAGTTCAACTCTAACGTTGAATGGAGTTGTTGAGGTAAACGCGTCTCCTTAGCATTGGAATTCAATTCTGCTACTGCAGTTGGATCCTCGGTTAGGTTTTCTAAAGGATCATGAGGGCTCCACGGGAGGTCAGCTAGATCATTGCCTTCAAAGAGCCCTATTGAGGGTGAATCATTACTTAGATCCAGCGGTATGGGGAGTATATCGAGATCTTCTAATGTTAACGGACTAAAATCACTGGATTGTATAGAATCCTCGTTAAGAATGTTTCGACCTTGAATACTCGATGGATCTTCCTGAATTACAGGGTTACTCGGACCAGATATCGCGTCTGTAGGTTGAACAGGGTTGACGGGAAATCGTGATAAGGCATCAGCATTTGCGTTGATTTTACCCTTTTTGTACTGGATGTTATAGTTGTACTCTTCAAGTTTCAGACGCCATCTAATGAGCATGGATCCTGGATCCTTGCAATTGAAGAGCCACTGAAGTGGCTTATGGTCAGTGACTATAGTGAATTGTTGACCGTATAAGTAGGGTCGGAAGGTTTTGGTTCCAAATATGATCGCTAAACATTCTTTCTCGGTTACACTGTAATTACATTCAGCCTTATTGAGCGTCCGAGAAGCGTATGCGATGGGTCGGTCTTGACCGATAGGCCCTTGCGATAGAATAGCGGATATGGCGTAGCTTGAGGCATCGCAGGTTAGGACAAAAGGTAGACTAAAGTCAGGGTATGCAAGGATTGGTGCATTAACTAGCTTATTCTTCAAGTACTCAAAAGCTAATTGCTGCTCATTTTTCCAGATGAATGTAGCGTCCTTTTTTAGTAACGCAGTCAATGGCTTTGAAATTTTAGAGAAATCAGGGATAAACCGTCTATAGTAAGAGATAAGGCCCAAGAAGGACTTAATGTCCTTGGCGGACTTCGGGATGGGGTATTTAGTAACTGCTTCTACCTTTTCAGGATTAGGCTTCACACCATCCTCACCTATTATATGTCCTAAATATGCTACCTCCTTCCGGAGGAATTCGCATTTATCCGGCTGGAGTTTCAGGTTAAACTGGCGAAGTCTTTCAAAGACTGCTCGAAGATTTTCCAAGTGGGATATTAGGTCATATGAATATAGGACAATGTCGTCCAGGTAAACGAAACATCGTGAACCTTGTAAGCCGGATAGGCAGTTATTCATAAGCCTTTGGAACGTAGCTGGGCCATTCTTTAGCCCGAAAGCCATTCTATTAAATTGGAAATGACCCTGAGGTATAGAGAAGGCGGTTTTGGGAGCATCTTCCTTAGAGATTAATATCTGATGGAACCCAGAAGATAAATCGAGAGTGGAGAAATATTTACTATGTCCCAGTTGGTCTAGGATTTCCGAAATTTGAGGGATAGGATAAGTTTCTCCAATTGTAATGTCATTCAGCTTCCTGTAGTCAATAACGACTCTCCACTGAGGGCGACCTTCTGAATCTGGTTTTTTAGGAACCACCCAAATAGGCGAGCTCCAAGGAGATGTAGAGTGTGTAATGATGTCCTGATCCAACATCTTACCGATCTGTTTTTCGACTTCTCTTTTATGACATTCGGGGAATCGATAAGACTTTGTATGTATGGGAATGTCAGTATTGGTTTTAATCTCGTGTTCCAATGCCGTTGTATGAGTAAGATTCTCATCAGGTAAATGAAATACATCAGAGTATTGGCTACAAAGTGCCAGAAGGCCTTGAGATTCCTCCTCATTAAGGTGTGAAAGGCGAAGGGATTTGATCACCTGATCAGTACGACTGGATACGTTTCGCGTGCTGCTCATGGCTCGTAGAGAATGCACTGGCAAGGTTTCTAATTTGAGATTTAAGTTAGCTTTAATATTGGCGGGACTATCAGAAGTGTTAGCTACTGTGATATTAATTCTTCTATTCTGTTTTACTCTTACTATGCAGTTTGACACCAACAAGGTTTCAGAGATGTGCTGGTCGTTAATTATACCTTCCTTCAATTCTGGATTTCGAACTGTACATTCGATGACGGTCTCTGTTCGGGGAGGTATTATGTAGAAGGGTTCATAAAAATGAAGATTGACCGTATGCTTGCCCATTTTAAGGATATCATGGGTGTAGTCTATACTACACCCGAAAGATGTAAAGAAGTCGGATCCGATAATACCATCATATGGTAGATTAATTTCTTGAATAAGGTGGAATTTGTGCGAAACGTGTTTTTGCTCAGATATCTGTAATTTGAGCTGAAAGTGTCCCAATGTTCGGGTGGTTTCTTCTCCTGGGTCAATGCCTTTCAGGTTGATAGGCTCTTTCTTAAGAGTCGGACATTTTTGGATACAAGATTGTTTTAGCAGACATATTGCGGACCCAGAGTCAATTAGTAAGGCTAAAGGGATATCGGACACCTGCGTGTATATAAGGACATGAGGTAATAGCCTATTAGTAGTATCAATATTTACCTCATATATCTCTGACGTGGAGCTTCCGTTTTGGGACTGGTTACCCTGTTGTGTAGCTCCACTTACGTCAGGCTGATAGGAACTGTGACTTTCTTTTTGGGGCTGGATACCCTGTCGCGTAGTCACGTTTAGAGAATTGGAAATACGGCTTCCTTTTTGGGGCTGGCTACCCTGTCGTGTAGTCGTATTTGATTTGGTATATTGTGGGGTGTCGGCTTCTAATAGACGCCTCGTGCGACACCTAAGCGAGACACCTACATGTTTAAATGCGTTGGACAATCGATTTCATCCCGACCCTCAGGCAGTTCTTCACTTTGGGATGTTTGCTCTGCATAATTTACACGCCAACTATTTGGATTTGAACTTGAAGGACCAGCGCGGTTCTGGTCGCGGTACCGATTGTTATAAAACTCTCTTTTCTTACAGTCCTTTATATCGTGACCAGCAGTCTTACAATACCTGCAGAACAGGCCGGGAGACGGATTCTGAGGTTTCGGGAGAGGTTTAGATGGCTCATAGTTTTGACCTTGGGAAGGCCGGTTTCTCCCAATATTGTTTTGTTTGTTGTCAGGCCGCTGATTACGTCTGTAAAGGCTTTCTTGAATCTTTTCCTCGGCAATGGCAAGATTAATAGCTTCGTTAAGGGTCTTAGGGCCCCTACACCTCACGATATTTGAAATGTGTGGTCTAAGGCCCATTAGGAAATGATGGAGAGCAAGGTCCTCCATAGCTGCTGTTCGCCCTGGCAATTCTTTGGATTTAGTCGTTGTTAAGGATACTTCTGTGAGAAGTTGAGACAGATAGGTCTCGATTCTAAGCGAGTAAGTATGTACATTTTCGGTCGGTGCTTGCCTACTCTCCTGGATTTCCGTCAATAGGTATGTGAGATGTTTACGCTCACTGAATTGGGTCCTCAGGAATTCTTTGAGTTGTTCCCAAGAGGTAAAGTCTTTAATAGAACAGGCAACTGCCGCCTTTTCTTGCAGTTGACATAATATATATTTAAAAAGTACAGGTTTTTGTGTCTCTGTGGCCTCCTCATAAGCATTACTACAATTTGTTAAAAATGCGTTTAAAGTGTCGCGGCTACCATCGTATGGTTTAATGAATTTAAATAAAGTATTCAAATCCATTTTGGATGATGAAGAAGACCGTGCCCTGGTTATTCTAGGCGTAGGGCTGACAGGGGATTTATTTTCGTCCTGAATCAGCTGTGGATCCGATATATCTAACTTTAATTTGGGCTCCTCGACCTTTAGACTTTTCGACATTACTATGCTAGAGTTTTGTTACACGTGTTCACCCTATAGACACTATGCGAACATATAAATTATACAAAAAAAAATTAATGTTTAATTAATTCTTCAAACAACCATAAGCAATGACCAAGACTCACGCCAATAGTGCGTAGGCGGCGATAACGGCGACCACCAACTGCATCGATGCGGACTGCATTCCGGCGCGCCGGCGCCGACTCGTACAGATAAGGTTCAGCCTTGTAAAAATGGATTGACCTCGGTTGATTGGCGGCTGGGTGCCACCGGTGTAGGGCTCACAACCACCTGCAGTTTACCACCTCCTGCAACTGCACCCGATGGGTAGCGACCGCCACTTGGAATTCACCACAGGAAACACTGGGATTGTAATATTTTCAAAGAGTACACTGAGTGTACAGTTAGCTTACAACACTTCGTATTTATTCATCACAAAGGACACTTGGATGAGGTTGCACGTATTTAGTTTTAACCGAATTGAGTCTGCTGTTATATCCGGTTAGTGGATAACTATTGATATTACTTGATAATGCGAATAAAACACTGGGGATTTTCGTATCCCACCGCTGCCACCAAATGTTAGACGGGGTCCCTTTGAAACGTTTTTAAAAAAGAGAAACTAAAAAAGGATATGGATTTAATATATTTAAAGTTTAGGGACCCGTTGGCAACCTTTTCGGTTCGTATCTCGGCGCAGACTGACTAACTAGACCATGATCAACGCCATGTCTCCGATCGGCTGCTGACTAAGCATCTCTTAGCGTAAGGGCTTCTACATGCAGTCCTAAGTTATAACAGTACCCACGCTTGTTTTTCACTTTGTGGTATCACAATAATAACTTGAACCGCAGCTTCATGCCGTTCAACTAAATTTGATTTAATCAAAAATTAGATTATTGTTCCTATTTGAATTAATGCACGAATTAACATATCATGCATACGTAACACTCAATGTGGCCCTACTCCTAAGTAACCTTTTTTAAAGGTTTTGTTACCTCATATTAATTGAAATTGTATTTGAAATTTCTATCTCAATACTCACAAAAACAAATTCGCTGAAAACGTTACCTCAGTACGCAATATCACTTCAAAAAATATTTGTCACAATCGTTACCACATTTCTTAGCAATGAACAAAATGGCTTCCATTGAATTAAAGACCTTCAACGTTTGTGATATCCTCTGCCATTCCGATAGTACTTTAGATAGTATCTGTCTTCGAATCACATTTTTGTAATTGAACTTCTGGAAACAGTTAATAGGTGATTGTGATCTTAATGATTTTGTTTTATCACCATTTCCAAATGGTGGGAAGGGATTTTATCTTGTCTATTTGTGGTTTAATGATTTTCATCTCTGGAATCTATACTATAACGTATAGGTTATTTTTGTAGACAAAGACAAATGTGGCATATTACTCATCTATGTGTATAAAAGTATGTAATTAGTTAAGTAATTCGTCATCTTAGATGTTCAGTTGCTATTGTTCTTCCTAGTTAGATATAACAAGAAGAATATCTCAGAATCTATGGCCATTTTACTCACTCGCAGCAATAAAAAAAATTGAGTACATTAATTGGTTACAGTCTTTTATAAGTCGGAGATATGTTCTACCGAGATACTCTGGACTAAGGATTGAATTTCATTTTGAACAACATACGTTTCACCAGAACATAGTTGACAGAGTGCACCACTTGTAGAGCCTTTGGTTTTACATGTGGTATATGTTAACTGCAAGTCTGCAACCCTCATAGTGTGTCCGGCAGATTACCTTATGGCATCGCACTCTAGATAAAGTCACATAGCGAGTGAAGAATAGATGTATGTACGGGGTTTCTCCGATGCGTAGAAGCTGAAACGATGGATGCAGAAAAAAATAACGGAGAGTTAAAATAGTCGCAGTCAGTAAACAGAGACGTCTCCCATCAATCGTTTCAGATTCTAACCCTCGGAGAAACCGCGATCATATATGTTACCTAGAATGAACCCATTTATTGATGGAATAGTTTTCAAAAATCAGCGAATCTAGATGCGGAAAGATGCCAAAATTATGCATATATCGAATTCTACAACTTTCAACGGAAATTTTCTGTTATTACAATGTTCCGGAAAGTTCCGAAATTATAATTTCCTCTCTGCGTCTTCTCTGAGACATAACAAATTAATCTGCTTTTGGCCACATTTGCAATTTAATCTTATCCCGTTCAAAATTTCTTTTGCGAAATTGCTAACAATATCTCAAGGCTGAAGTAAAAATATTAACATTTATTATTTTCTAATTGTCACCTCCCCTCCGAGTCATGATTATATTAATTAATCAAAGTCCTCATTTAAATGGATGATTTATGCAGAAAAGCACAATTTTATTTTTCTTTCAAGTCCTTGGGTTTATTTTTTCTCATTGCTTTAAAAAAATATACTGTGCCATTCTGATGGAAAAAACTTGTTGCTTGCCTGCGGATGCTTGCAACACAAGAAGTATATGTTGCTCGAGCGTTTGCGAAAACTTAACTTAGTTACGTTTAGCAAGGCACTAATAATGAGTTGCTACGCCCAAGTTGATAGTGTTGAACTAGCAGAAACACAACAACCTGCTAGCAAATCATTATTTCACTGCGGTCTTCTGGTATAAGTTTACTTTCTGGTGCTTCTTATTTAGTACAGTGGTACATAATGAGAAGCAGCAATAGCTATCTCTCTTATGATAGAACTTTGTTACTACGAGTAGACATACACCACATGAAGTTGAGTTTAACTTTGACTCTGAAGATGATGGTTAGCCAAAGTGTAAGCGGCTGTTATGTTTACAGAGTTTCAAATGGACGTTGATGAAGAAACTATTGTTTTAGCTTGTGGTGTTGATAATACGTTATTGCCGCTCATTTTATCAAAATGTGTTCGATGTGAACAACTAGAAGCATTTGTGCCATAAGTTAGAAGCGACAATAACAAGTCCCAAAATCATAATTGTATTGGACCCGTAGCAATAGGAAGTAACTAAACCTAATCTGTGTCTACATCTGTACAGGTAGCGATTGGTTCGGTATTGTGGAATGGAAATAAAATATTGGAATCTTGTAACTAATAGATACAATACACAAAAGTGTCTAAGTTAGCACTGCGCCTAATGCTTGCCTGTCCTTGAATAAACAAATTTCTATTTAGTTAATAGAATCAGGTGTTATTTTGCGAAAGTCAAATTTACATGCAATTTGATCTAACCTGCTCTGTCTGCTTCCGCCACCAATTAGTTCATGCGGTCTAGCGCCGGCCGGCAACCACCCACTACCGTTAGTAGATGCGACATGCCGACGCTGCCATGGCTGCTCCGGTAGTCTCTGCCTCGGTTACTGCGGTCGTCCGTCATCTGGAACAGAAACCGCATGCCCCCACCACTGTCGCTGCCACGACTGGCCTGGTTTCTGCTCTCCATGGGGCATCATCAGGCGCTGTTGACGTTAATAATAAGATTAACATCTACGAAATACATTCCAAAATATTAACGTTGTTAATGAGAATAATCATCATCACATCAACCCTTACTCATCTCACTGCAGGAATACGGGTCTCCCTTCAACCGAAGGGGTTTAGAGCATACTTCACCACGCTGCTCAAATGCGGATTGGCGGAGGCCAGTGTTTTCAAGCCGCCCGAGGACTACTGACTTAGCTTAATGACTGTCAGCTATCGACAACAGCCAGGACCGGCTTAACATGCCCTCCAAAGCACGGAGATAATGAGAATAATGACTTTAAAATAACATATAAAATATATAAGTACATAACATACACAAGTATTGAGATTCTCGGTGTCGAGATATGGTAACTGCTTACCATCGGTCAGACCGTACGCTTGATTGCCAGCTTAGTGGTATAAAAAAAGTATATCACTTAACGTGTAATTAGGTTATTATATTCTGTTGATTGATAAAGAGTGTTAGTGATATAATGCTAACTATAGAATTGAATACCTACGTGGTGGATCCTTTGGCTTTTCAAATAAATTTCCAGCTCACTGAGCAGTGATTGTGCAGTGGAAAATAATCAGCTTTTTAACCTAAGGTCCCTGATCCAAATCTTGCCAAGTACTACTAGACTTCTCTTTTCAGATTTATATTCTTATTTCTAATTATCACTTACTCTTCGGTGAAGGAATGAATGAATGAATGAAAGTAAAAACATCGTGAGGAAATCCGCACGCCCAAAAAAATATTTTTCGAGAAACGTGTGACCTTACATAAAAGAGGTTTAGTTTTTCCTGTTGACTGTAGAGGTTTGACGACATTCACTCCATGTAAAATAAGTATTTTCGCCAAATACTCAGGCAGCAGATTCCGCCAATACTAATGGATTGGGATACGAGATAACGCTAGGAAGTGAAATGAGGTAGGGCATAACTAACCTAAAAGACGAAAGTACCTTCAATTTAGACGGCCTTGGCTAAACAAGCTTGGCTAAACAACACAAGCTCTACGGCGCAGCAGTTAATAACGCGACTTAATAACCGATGGTGGTGGGTTTGATTCCCACTCATAACAATATTTGCGTGCATGAATATTCATATTCATATTCATTTATTCACTGTAATTTGCAACAATAGGTACAGTACTAATTGTGTGTATAGGTGTTATATTATTTGTTACAAATTGACCTTTTCAAGGCATTGTGAAGATTTATTATAAAAAAAATAAAATTTAAGTTCAAAACATACATTAAAATTATTAATTAATTAAAACTAATCTTATACTATTATATTAAATTATATTATATCCACTTATACTACATTAAATTATTTTTTTTCTCTCAAAATATTCTTTTACATTATAAAACGAATTCTTAATTAGAATATTTTTTAATTTATTTTCAAATTCTCCACCTTGGAGGGCCTTTACGGCAAATGATTATATGCTTTAATCGCCATGTAGTACGAACCATTTTTATATATGTCAAGATGGGCTGGGGGTGCAACTATATTGTTTTCCCGACGCGAGGCGTATCGGCTTGGCTTATCTGCGAACTTTTGAAAATAGTAAGCGTGCTTTCTTATAAATCTACATAACTCGAATATATATACTCCAGTCACTGTGAGAACGTTGTACTTGGAAAATAACAGTCTGCATGAATCTCGTCGTCCAGATAAAGCTATAATTCGCATGCAACGCTTTTGCAAAATAGATACTGCTCCCGTATCCGTAGAATTGCCCCAGAGCACAATCCCGTAGCGTATCCAGGCCGCGGCATGTCCGTGGTACGCCGCTAGCGCACACTCCTCGTTTGTACATTTTCGGAGTTCTCGCAGTGCAAATGAAAATCGACTCAGCTTACTTACAACCGAGTCAACGTGGAACTTCCATGACAGATGAGAGTCCATAGTGATTCCCAGCAAGGTAAACATGCTGACCTCCTCGATGTTGTGTCCGTCGTGGCTTAGGTTAAGGCACAGTCCCACTCTTTGATACGGTCGAAATTGCATGATCTTAGTTTTTTCGTAATTTAGTACAAGGTTTATGTCTTCCAAGTCTTTTACAATTTTAGTTAATGATTCCTTTACCAAGTGGTGCACTTCACTCACGTCATTGTTGTCGCAAGAGATCACGAGGGTTGCGTCATCGGCAAACATAACAACCTTATGTGGAACGACAGAAGGAAGCTCGTCTATGTACGACAGGAACAGCAAACATCCCAACACACTGCCTTGCGGAATGGACCCGTGTACAAACTCGCTAGATGATTCGCATTTCGGTAGCTCGCCAGTTTTTTCATCGAGATGCGTAATTTGTATATATGAAATTAATGAATATGTATATTAATACAAATAACAAATTTTTTTTTTGCTTGTCTGGGTCGGAGTGTTTTTAAGAAAAGTACGGCGCATCAAAGCAGTCCGTCTGAGGAAATACCCTCCACCTTACAAAAAGGGACCTGGAAGGTTGTTGTGTTCCTGCTTGTGAGAGAGGTTATCAGTAAGCTTGTAAAGAGATGCTGTGTTGGCAGCAGTGGTGAGAGAAGCATTAATAAGCTAAAGTAACCGCTTTACATCACGTGGGGCATATGCTTGTATGCTTCCCGACTTTGTATAAAAAAAGAACAGGTGACACAATCTTCATCATCATCATCAAAAATCTATAGTACAGAGTACCTATATACTTGTCGTTTCCTTGTTAGTCACTATTAATATAAAATAAACCAGTTGAGAATGCGCAAGCTTGCATTGCCACACAATGCCACACATCTGGCTCGTCAATTATATAACATTTTTTTTAAAAACTTTGTCCGCCATTTTGACCGGGTTCCTTATGAAATATGATATTGGTTTTTTTAAGACATTCCTATTCTACTTTTTAATTTTCTTTTCGAATCTGAAATAAAAATTCAAAATTTTATTTTTTATTTTTTGGCCCATTATGACCATGTTCCAGAGATGAGGTTGGTTTTTCAGACATTTCTATTCTACTTTTTCATGCTGAATCCGAATCTGAGGTCAAAATTCGAATATTTGAAAAAAGCGACAGACACACACAGACAAATAGATTTCGTATAGGAACGGTGTTCCTGAAAAAATACCCTTGAAACACTTAACACTAAGATGTTCTGAGAATAAAAGGCCAAAAATACTTCAGACATGCTTAATTGTTCACTTGAAAAATTAAAACAGCGTTTTTCTTCACTTTTTCTTTAGTTATTTATTCTAATTGTCTGTTTCTGGCTTTATCCCAATAAAATGCTCTTATCTCAAATTATATCGCGTCTGTTGAAGATTTCCATCGGAGAAAAAAATCCCCCTATACCCAGTAGGTATAATTACTTCTTACCCCGAGTTAGTGCTGTTCGATCGACTATGTTCAGGTCCAGAGTTTAGTCATTAATAAAAACTTTTTATCAAAATGTTGTCAACTGAGATATAACTTTGCCCACTGAGGGCTCCGTAGCTAAATAAGAATTATAATAATAAATATTTTCAGACAAATTACACAGCGCCATCTAGCGCCAAAGTAAGCGAAGTTTGTGTTATGGGTACCAGACAACTGATAAACATATGTAAATATAAGTTTTTTTTTATAAATACATACTTATTATATATAGAAAATACCCAGACCAAGACAACCAGACATGTTCATGCACATAAATGTTTGTCCTGTGTGGGAATTGAACCCACGGGCGTTGATGTCAAAGTAGCGTAACAGCGCTTTTCACCACTGCGCTGCCGAGCTCGTCAAATGTATGTTTATTAAAATGTCTTAATTTGTACATTTCTATCGCTTTATAGAAAAATCGGCCAAGTGCAAGTCGGACGGAAGTCTATAGTTAGCATTATATCAAGTCGGACTCGCGCACGAAGGGTTCCGTACCACTATCTATAAAAACGGCAAAAAAATCACGTTTGTTGTATGGGAGCCCCCTTAAATATTTATTTTATTCTATTATTTAGTATTTGTTGTTATAGCGGCAACAGAAATACATCATGTGTGAAAATTTCAACTGTCTAACTATCACGGTTCAAGAGATACAGCCTGGTGACAGACGGACGGACGGACAGCGGAGCCTCAGTAATAGGGTTCCGTTTTACCCTTTGGGTACGGAACCCTAAAAAGGTCCCTGCTAAAACCGCTTTCATTATATATAGGTATAATTTTTATTTACCATAATCAAGGTTACAATAATAGGTACGTCTTTTAAAACTTTCTATATACCTATTTCACTACTGGAGGTTTACTGTAATGTCTGTCTAAGTCTGTAAGACATAGGTACTAAAATATATTTGAACATATTCCGCAATGAAATCTGCGGAGATGAGGGGTATTTAAAATTTTTGTAACACAAACTTTTTTTATATTAAACTTTTTCGATGTAATTTCAGGCAGAAAATTTAGTACAAGTAGTAGAACCTTATTACAAGCACGTAATGCTTAAAATCGTTAATTGTAAGGAGAATTAACGCCCTGAGGATTTCGTGCATTACTTGGACAAAATAACTTTTGTTTTACACACATAAGTGTTTATGTACGATAGATCCCTGATAATTTCTGTATATTTTCTGCTGGTTGGTAACGTCGTACTCTCCACCAAATAATAGACGTATCCGTAAATATAAGCTTATTATTAATAAATATTAACAAATGCTGTTAATTTAAAAAAATATAAATAATGTCAAGGGATTGACAGACGATGTCTCGCAATAAAACCCCTTCAATTCTTTTTTATGCGTTCTTCAACATAAAATTAATTAAATCATTCCATTAGAAAATACTAAAATATAATTTTAGTATTTTCTAAGCTAATCTAATCAAAGCAAAAGTCTGGGGAAGTACCTCCACGTCACAGAAAACTGCAGCCAAATAACATGTCCCTAGAGTTTTGATGTGTTCCTGCGTACGAGAGAGGTCACCAGTAAGCTCCCAAGGAGTTGCTGTGTAAGCAGCAGAGGACGCATCGCGCGAGTGATACTGAGTATATCGCAAGCATTAATAGGCTACGGTACCCGCTTTACATCAGGTGGGCCGTGCTTGTATACCTCCCAATGTAGTATAAAAGTCGGATTTAAAAAAATTGTTTTGCATTTGACAGAAAAAACGGTTTCCACGGAATACGCGCCATTGAAGACGCAGGGAGCAGCTAATTCTTAAGGCATTAAAAAAGTAAACTACCGCAATAATGTAGGCAAAGGTCCTAGTTACTTCTATCATTTGTAACTATATGATATATCATTAAACATTCCAACGTACACTCTAAGCCCCACAGTCGGTTCGTCGCACTAGGCACTTTCTGAAATTAATAGATTATCAAAGACAGGCTCGACGTTAATAAATTATGTTCCCTCACTTGGAATTAGGTTCAGTTGTTTGCTTAGGTGAACAATCGCTTCATTAGGTTACCTCAAGGTGTTGTAATACTGTAATGATCAATATTGCCTCTTCGTCACGGACGCATTAATGGCATCTCTTTCATGTATTGGTCTATTTATAATATAAATTACATATACACATATTTATATACAACAGACAATGTTTTACTAATTCATTTAATGTCATTGGAAGGTAGCCGCTACTTATAGCACAGGTTAATCCTAATTTAAGCACCGGCAGCAATATTGTATGTGTTTGCATGGCTAATGTTGCTTTAGCAATAACTCTGTGTACATTTTTGAATAAATATTATTATATACAATAAACATACACTCTTTATATGTAATTATCACTTGCTCGGCGGTGAAGAAAAACATCGTGAGGAAACTCGCACGTCTTAAGAACTCTTTGGAGCAAACAAAGAAAAGAGAAGAGGGATACCGCTAAAGACAAAGAAGAAGTAACATGCAATTTTCGAATTCTCTACCATAATTTAAAAAAAATATGTAAACACAAAAATCAAAAAAAGCCCGTGCTTCAGAGGCCACGTTAAGCCATCAATCACGGCTGTTGTCCATAGATGACAGTCATTAAGCTAAGTCAGTGGCGGCTTGAAAACACTGGCCTCCGCCAATCCGCATTTCAGTAGCTTGGTGGAGTATGCACTGAATTAACGCGACTAAGCCGATTACTTTAGTAGATATGGTCTAATCAACCATTTCTGTATGTCTCTTATATTTTCCTCAACCTGATGTATCCTTTGAGACACACCGCCCTTTACACACCACGTCCAATTTATTTCCTACGGTGTCATTACCCAATTTGTTTGTGCCGTGGATTTACTCCAAAATATTTCATTTACATCATTCAGCTGACTGAATAGGTGTGTTACCCATGGGGGCTTTATACAATTAGGAGTTAAATTGAAAGTGATGTTGTAACCAAATTGTTGCTCTGTGGAGACAAACGCTTCGAAAGGTATGCCGTTACTTTCAAAGTTACACCTTATGTATAATTATTATATTATTTCCGCATCAACCTTTATTTATCCCTCTGCAGGGATCAGGGTATCCTTCTATATTTACAGCATGTTCTTATTTTAGACGAATTAAAAAAAGTTTGTGTAGTGCAAGTACATACAGAGAAGAATATTTAAGAGACGTAGGGTCAAAGCAGCCCGTCTAGGGCCAACCGTCGCCGCCAAAAACGTCAAATAATAACTACCTTTTTTTTATACAACGTCGGGAGGCATTCAAGCATACGGCCCACCTGATGTAAAGCAGTTACCGTAGCCCAATAACACTTGAAAATAAGTATCACTCGCGCGATGCCTCCTCTGCTGCTTACACAGCAACTCCTTAGGAGCTTACTGGTGACCTCACTCACACACAGGAACACCCTCTAGGGAGTTGTTATTTGGCTGCGGTTTTCTGTGAGGTGGAGGTACTTCCCTGGACTGCTTTGATGCGCCCTACCTCTCCTGTCCTGTACAGAATTATAAGCTGTACGGGGTATAATCGCTATCATCTGTTATCTTAAATAACTTTCCAACTATTGGTTCTTTAAAATTATACAAAAATATATTTGAGACAATATGTTATGACAATGTCTTTGAGTACAAACCCAGAGATCTACTCAAAAACATTTGGACACTGTGAGCGATTTTTGTGTGTATTGGAATATATATATTTAATCCATCCATGTCGGTAGACGTAATAATTGAATAACCAATGTAAGATAAATGTCACCTTAGTCTTCCTGCGACCTCGGACGCTGCAAACCATTCAAAACGTCAGGTTAAGGCGACACCTCGATCGTGAAGCTTTAAAATGGCTCCGCCTAATCACCCCGCGCCCCTCAATTGACACTCGACGCTCGATTTGTAAAATTTGAAATTAGCGCCTAATAGGTAACCTGGGGTCAACGTATAGTCAATGCAAACGAACAGAAAAGCTACAGAGTCGCGTCACACTTAAATAAAATTTATAATTTCAATATTTAATAAAAAATATTGATTTAATTATTATTTAGCTTTATACATACTGAACCAAACATATTTATTTAAGCTAGACGGAAAACAATAGTAATAATAGTAATAAAAAACTACAGAAACGTATTCACTTTTAAAAGTTTATTGAAAGAGAAATCAATGACATCGTTTTATGTTTATACCTCTACAAGTTAACATGTCTTGGTATCTATGTTGTTCTTACTTAGGTCTCGTCCAGTGGCTATGTATATATATATATTTAACTATTACATTGAATAAAAAAACATATTATAGCATAGAAGATAAACATTATGAAATCTTATGTTGCATTTATTACGAAGATAGTAAAGTATTTTTACGTCATTAAACCAACACTCAAAATATTCCACTATCGTTGTTATAAGCAAAAGTGCTAAAAGAGGCCGTTTTTTGGCAATTATGCCTATAACAACGAAAGCAAAACATTTCAATTGTTAAGTTTAATGACGTAAAAGTACGTTATTGTATTTGTAACACACGCAACACATGACTTTATAATGTTTATCTTCCACGCTAAGATACGATATTTTATTCCTTGAGGCGCCACTGGACGGCATGTATCCCCCTTAAGAAGAATGAAACACCAGCTACATAATACAACATTGTTTATCGAGAGGCTAAAGCGGGCCATTTGTTGATTCGGACACATATGTTTAGTTAGCAGATACACCATCTAAACTGCAAACACTGGTCACAGCGATGAAAGACGACTGTATGGAGAAAGGCTTACTACTGAATGCGAAGAAAACAAAGATAATGGTATTTGAAAGAGAAGAATCCGGAACTAATGTAAGGATTACGATTGATGATGAAGTGTTGGAACAAGTGGATGAGTTTGTATATCTTGGATGCGCTTTCAGCAGGGATGGAAGGTACACCGCAGATGTGGAAAGACGAGTGAGTGCTGGGAATAGTGTGAATGGAGCGTTGGGAAAACTTCTTGGCAGTAAAATCCTGAGCCACAAGGCACAACTCGCTATACACAATGCAGTGTTGGTCCCAACGCTAACTTATGGAAGCGAGAGTTGGGTATGGCAGAAAGAGCATGAAAGTAGAATAAACGCGGTTGAAATGCGAGCGCTGCGCAAAATTTGTGGCGTAAGGCTTGTAGACCGTATTCGTAATGATGATGTTAGAAATAGAGTTGGTCTGAAAGAGAGCGTCGGTGTTAAAATAAGAAGAGGCATGCTCCGATGGTTCGGGCATGTAGAAAGAATGCAAGATGAAAGAATGACGAAGCAGATATACAATGCAAAAGTGGA
The DNA here is from genome assembly GCA_947507595.1 of Pyralis farinalis. Taxonomy (NCBI): domain Eukaryota; kingdom Metazoa; phylum Arthropoda; class Insecta; order Lepidoptera; family Pyralidae; genus Pyralis; species Pyralis farinalis. The sequence continues at coordinate 8,747,775 of OX382260.1, forward strand.
AGGATGTAGGAGCCGGGGAAGGCCAAGACTTACCTACCATGAACAAATTGGTCATGTTCTATCAGAAGGTGATGTCAGGAGCCCTAGAAACCGGCGTGCGTGCATGAGAAGAGCAATTAATGTTAAAGAAGCTTGTGAGATATGTAAGGATCGAGTCACGTGGCGCTCGGCTCTCTCTGCCTACCCCGCAAGGGATTTGGCTTGAAGTTATAGATGTTCGAGTGTCATAATGGCTGATAGCGCCGAGTAAACACGGGATTTTTTTATTTCGAATAAATAAGAGAAATAAAATTATCAGATTGAATTAGATTGAAATTGAAATAGAAAATTGGAATTTTTTTGCAACTCCCTCCTGGTGAAGATTCACAAGTTATTTTACACAGTTAGGTATAGCTCTGGTAGGGATCCTAGCTTTTTCCCTAAATATAATACACTCTCGAATGACTAGGTATGCGCTTTCACTAACAGTCAATTTAACTTCGCGAATTTTATAAAAAAGTACAGGAAGAACTTGACGGTTAGACGGTAATTTTGCGCCTATTATTTGATAATTTACGTCTCCAACTAAGAAAATACTTGATTTATTGCTTCTCAATTCCACTGCCATCTTATAAAAGTTAAAACATTACGTATTAATCACGAGAATAACTGACATTCAAAATTAATAGACGGTTAGGTAATTATGACGAAGTTAACGATGCTCTCTCTAAAGTTATTCATTGGTTTAGTGTTAATAATCTGCTTTTAAATGATAAAAAGACTAAAGTAATTAAGTTCTCAACACCTAATGTAAGGCAGGTGGCTACTAATGTACATGTTAATGGAACTAATTTAGCCTCTGTGGAGACAACTGTGTTCTTGGGTATAACAATTGACTCCAGACTACAAAGGGGCCCACAAATTGAAAAATTATCAGGAAAACTAAGTTCTGCAGCCTATGCAGTGAAAACTATTAGACGGCTCACTGATATTGATACGGCTAGAATAGTTTATTTCAGCTACTTTCATAGTATTATGTCATATGGAATTCTTCTTTGGGGTAACTCCGCGGATATTAACACCATCTTTTTATTGCAAAAGAGAGCCATAAGAGCTATCTACAAACTTGGTCCCCGGGAGAGCCTTAGAGAAAAATTCAAAGAAATAAATATTTTAACAGTCGCATCGCAATATATCTATGAAAATCTTTTGTATGTCCATAAAAACATAGACTCATTTTGTAAAAAGAGTGATACTCATAGCATAAATACTAGATATAAGCATAATCTTGTGTTATATGCAAGCCGTCTCCACAAAACAAGTAATTATTTTATGGGGCAATGTATACGGTTCTATAACAAACTTCCCAGCAATATAAGAGATTTGTCAATAAACAAATTTAAAACTACTATTAAAGCCAAATTGTGTAGCAGGGCATATTATAAAGTATCTGACTATATTAATGATAAAAATGCCTGGGAGTGAGTCGATCCAATTATAATGTAATTAACAAAATATGAAAATTTGTTTGGATACCAAAAGAGGGATGCCTGAGTTTTTTGGCAGTATTTTTATCAGTGCTCACCTAGTCATAAACTGCACGGTAGGGAAAAAAAAAATGTGACGATTCCAAACAAATGTAGCCATTTTTACGGAATAAAAAGGTTTTGACTTTGAATTTGAACAAATGAATACCGCGAGTACGTGCGGCACTGCCGCGCAACTTGTATGAACATGTTTCGATGTAATTCGGCACGGATTATCGTAATCCAAATATGTTAAAAATTAATTTCCGAGTGTTTTAAAAGCAAATGAACAAAACTAAGACATATGCGTTAGAAAATAAAAACTTTGAAAAATAAGGGACACCCTAATATACATATATACAAATAGATTTTATAATCTATTCATATTTAAAAAAAACATGTGACAAATGATTTTCTTGCTGTTTCATAACTTTAACTTCAGTATAATGACATTTATTGTATTTTACTTATGTATACTCTGTGTTTTGTATTGTTGTACGTTTCCTTGTTATTTATTAAACTCTCAAGAAGAAAGAACCAGGACCATCTCTGATGTTGCAAAATAAATCTAATCCGTACAATAGTTCAATACTAACCACAATGTATAGAATAGATGATTTTTTTGTGTTTTCAGTGTTGGTTCATAGTAAATATTATTTGTTTTCACGAGTACCATGGGTATAAGTATACTATCTATCTATATCTTCACGCTAAATCCCTCGTGAGCGCCACATGACTCGGTACTTACACACCTCGCTCGCTTCTTTAACATGAAACATAACGAGTTTTTTTAAAAACTATCAAAATATACTATTTTACTAGTAATTATTTTAATATAAAAAAAAAAAACCTCCACTGGTTTTCTATCTTCTGATTAGATAAATTTCCAACGTAAACTAACCTTCACCTACGTACAATGTCTAAGTCGGAGTTCGGTGAGCTTATAATGGTTACTATGAGTTTGTCGTCCCGTATGACACTTACGTTAAAGTAGCATATAAATCGAGTAGTGATTCTTCTAGTGGAATATGTTTATTTAGTAAGTTTCTCCTAAAAAACAAAACAGCAAAAATATTCTATTTTATAAGTTTTTATTTTAATACAAAGAAATAAAGAGTCTCCACTGGTTGCTATGTGCTGAGAGCGCGAACCTTATTGGTATAAATTTCCAACGTAACCTGACCTCCACCGACGTACAACTTCTAAGTCGGAGTTCGGTCAGATTATAATGGATATAATAGGAGTTTGACGTCCTATATAGGTACGCGGTCAGCCTGTGGATAATGTATACCAATTATCAAATGTTACTGTTTATTCCTGCAAAAAATAACTCTTATTTAATTAATGCAGTTTTATATAGAGTTATTAAGTAAGCAAAATTAAAAAAAAGTTTCAAGAGGAATTAAATAGCTTGGGCCAACCATACCTAGGAACTGTTCTAAAAACTAGAAATATGTCTACACAATGTTATTATAATATGTTTAATGAATATAATAATTTAAAAAAAAAAAATACCTTGTCTTGTTCGCCTCCGTCATTCTACGAACATTTTCTTTGTATTTTTATTCTATATATTTTCTTTTTAATGTTCCCCATTATTACAACAGTATAATAAATATATATAAACCTATAATATTATTTACTACTTATATCTAATAATAATACACTTACGCTAAATACTATAATATTGAATATTTACAACTATTAATTATAAAAACTTCGGTGTCGCGATGTAAATGGAGCGAGCTCGAGCAGACAGTCGACATAGGTCTCACCTCGAAGCGGGCTGCAGCCGGACTGGCTGGATGTAGTTAGTCAACGCGTTTATAATCCTCATTACCGCACAATAAGGTCGAAAACACGTAGCACCCAAGACGAATGTGATCGCTTAGAAATTGTCAGAAACTTAAAATATTTTTAAAAAATTTCATGTTTCACTTATCAAAATATGCAGCAACCATATTATAAACATAGATATTACTAATAGATTTAAGTAATTTTGAAGCGTATAAACAGAACAACTTCGTTGTAATTTCAAAAATAATGAATTTCAGGAGGTGTTTTCGAAAGTAATTATTATCGAATCAATTTTACATAATCGCGTATTTGAGCAAGCAAATTCAAGATAAAGAAATGAAGTTATTTATATTAAAATCTTAGATCCGTCAGTTTAGTCATTAGCCTATACTATTCGATGAAAGTTGGTCTAATTTTTCGATGTGTCGCCTTAAACAAAATAAATAAAATACGCGATACTTCCGTTAAAAATTGTTTAATTCAAGTGCTATAAAGCTAAATGGCCCCTCATTTTGTTTTTATTAACAATACTGAATTTAAGACCAATTCCAAAAAAAACGCTCAATTGTGACCCTGTAGAACCATATTTATGCTTTTTGAGACACATTCTGTATTTATTATTTACTAGCTGCTGCCCACGGATCCACCCACGTGGAGTCAAATAACGTAGCCTATGTGTTAATCCAGATCATAATCTATCTACGTCCCAAATTTCATTCAAATCCGTTCAGCCGTTTAAGCGTGAAAGAGCAACAAACATCCATCCATACATACAAACTTTCGCATTTATAATATTATAGTAGGATGTACATTAGTCATAATTTTGATTATTGCTTTAAGTGGCCACAATAAGCAATATTTGAAATTTTGGTTACTTGTACATAGTTAATAAATACAAGATATGTTGCAAAAAACACAAATAAGTGACAGTGTTGAGCACTTTTTTGGAAATGGTCTTAAAATTTAGAGTTGTTAATAAAAACACAATGAGGGCGCCACTTGGCTTTATACGCCCTCTTAAAGTGCCACTAATTGGATGATTACCCTATATGCTATAATTTATGTGCTTTATTTTTAAGTTGCCATGCAATAATGTACCCCGTGGAGGGGGGTAGATTTGTGATGCAAAGAGGCCTAAAAGAATGAGGGTCTTCTAAACATATATACGTAATTTCTGTGCAAAAAGGTTTGCAATGAAAAGAACTACAAGGGCAACGTAGCATATAGCACAGTACCACACAATTCCAAGACGACGGGAGTTGCAATGCTAAGAAATAAAGATCCTTTTTTTAACTTTTTCTGTAAAGAATACCATATTGTATTGCATACATAACATACTATAAAAAAGTATATCAAAACACTTTTATAAAGCCCACCTGATGTAAAGGTACGAGTATAATCCTACTAATATTAGAAATGCGAAAGTTTGTATGTATGGATGGATGTTTGTTGCTCATTCACGATTGAACGGCTGAACGGATTTGAATGAAATTTGGCACGTAGATAGATTATGATGTGGATTAACACATAGGCTACGTTATTTGACTACACGCGGGCGGAGCCGCGGGCAGCAGCTAGTAATATATAATCGTATGAACCGTATTAGGAGCTTACTGGTGACCTCACTCACTCCCGGAAAACAATAATCCTTCAGCGAGTTGTAAATTGGCTGCGGTTTTCTGGTCAGCTTTCGATGCACCCTACGTTTCTTAAAAACACTATGCCAAAGACAAACAGACATGATCACGCACACATATATTTGTCCTGTGTGGGAAGCGAACCCACGAGCGTTGGTGTCAAAGTAGCGTTGCTAACGGCTACGCTATTGAACTCGTCAAAATATAGTAAAAATATTTATGAAAACATAATGTATACGCTCGTATGTACTGATTAAGAATATATATTTTTTTATTGTCGGACGAATTTCACAGCGCCATCTAGCCCCAATGTATGCGAAGCTTGTGTTATGGGTACAAGACAACTGATAAACATACGTAAATACATTTCATTTTTGTAAATACATACTTATTATACATAGAAAATGGCGTGAAGTTATAGATAGATAGATGTTTACATTCGAACCAGGGTCCGTTGTATAATAAGTCCCTGTTACCACTGGACAATTACTGATCAAGTTGTAAATCAGTACGCTCCGTTAGTTCCCTTAGGAACGTAATTATGAAACAGTTGTACTATGCGAATGTGGAAGGATGTAGTAGCCGAGGAAGGCCAAGACACACATACCATAAACAAATTAGTTGTTTCATCAGAAGGTGTTATCAGAAGCCATCATATGGGGTTTCATTTTCTTTGCCTACCCCACGAGGGTTTTGGCGTGATAATACATACATATTAAATAAATACATATTGTTGGACAAATTACACAGCGCCATCTAGCCCCAAAGTAAGCGAAGCTTGTGTATGGGTACTATCAACATACGTAAATACTTTTTTTTTGTAAATGCATACTTATTATACATAGAAAATACCCAGACCAAGACAAACAGACATGTTTATGCACACAAATGTTTGTACTGTGTGGGAATCGAACCCACGAGCGTTGATGTCAAAGTAGCGTAACAGCGCGTTCCACCACTGCGCCACCGAGCTCGTCATATTTGACGTGAATAAGTGCTCGCGTGGACTCAATGGCAAATAAAGACCTTTTATCTATTTGTCTCTTACTTCATAATATAAATACATTTGATGAGCTCGGTGGCGCAGTGGCGAAACGCGCTGTTGCGTTACTTTGACACTTGTGACAGGTAATCGCAGCCAAATAACAACCCCCTAGAGGATTGTTGTGTCCCTGTGTGTGAGTGAGGTTACCAGCAAGCTCCTCTGGAGTTGCTGTTAGCAGCAGAGGTGGCATCGCACGAGTGATACTTAGTGAATCGCAAGCGTTTATAGGCTACGATAACCGCTTTACAACAGGTGGGACGTATGCTTGTATGCCTCCCGACGTTGTATAAAAAAAAATGTGGATATTCCTTAAATTATTAAACTGAACATTTTTCAAGCAATCCCAATACCTTTCACGACGCATTTCGGGATCAAACGAGAGCACTCCACTTTAATTGGATTACAAATTTACAGGTGTGATTTAACTAGTCTCAACTTACTCCAAACTGTTTACTTTAACTTTAAGTTTAACTGTAAACTTTCATTAAATATTGTTTATTAGTACATTTTAACTGAGTAATGATTGTATTTTATGGAACAGATGCTTTAATTTATACGTTTTTTAAACATTTATTTTAGAGTTCGTGTAAGTACTTTTTTGTAACACTACGACTTGCCTGACGGGAAACAGTCACCGTAGTTCGTAACTGCAATACTCGTGCGTTACCAACCTTGCAATAAACCTTTTCCCTTTCTGCCTACCCCGTAAGAGACGCCAAGTCTCTATTGACTATAGATATATAGAAAAATCTATTAAACTTTACATGTAATAAGGATAAATAGTATGTCATAATCATAAAGTCATGACATTTATATTTTTTATGTCCCTTTAGGTTTCGTGTTCACCGATGTACACATTATTCCCTGAACTGGGACAGCTTCTATTTCAGACCCGGAGTTTTATCTCGTCTCATTACCATATCCACATAATACAATGTAATTCTAACTTTGTGCCTACGAGTACATCTTCGTAGATCAGACAGCAATAATCGACTAAAATAGGTACCACCTAACCACAAACCGATAATAATTATTATAGGTCGTTCCACTCACGGGTATTAATCCCGGTCATTTGATAGGCGTGCGCGGGGATAAGGATCCAACGCGTAGAGGCCCCTTCTAAAAGACTGTATGTAATGTTGTACACCGGCCGTGACCCGCTCCAGTGGATATTAATTGAGTCAATATACCAATGAACAGGTCACGACAGGTATTGGGACTATTGGAAATATGTCGGAAAAAAGTGGGCTATTAAAATGAGATTTGGAGGTATTATTAGAACCGGGCTATTGCAGAAGAGGGACGGACGCCTGCCATAACTATCATATCTGATGTTACTTTCGGCAGGCGGTGGCTCGCCACTCACTAGATGGACCCCCGAAATGCCAGAGAAAGTCGGCCGGGGCCAACACCGATGTGAGTGACTCAGGGGTGTCGAGAGGTGTGCTGCGCTTTCTCCGAAGTTACTCGCGGCGTTATGCCCTTTAACACTTCCACCCCTGGAGCATATCACCTGCTAGAACAATATACTCTATCGACTCCTCTCTGGACGGCCAATGAATTCAAGCCAGAGCTGAGAGTCCTGCGGGCCTTCGGGATCTAGTTTTATAAAAAATAAATATGTGTGTACAGCATGGTTAAGAAAGTAATATGTTCTTTAGAGAATATTAGTACCTAATTAATGCTATGTATTATGAACCTTATAAACATAATATGTAGTGTGATTATTATTAATATATAGTGTGTGAGTATGTGATATATACTCAACACTCACACTGAGCAACTCACCTTTTTAGGGTTCCATACCCAAAGGGTAAAACGGAACCCTATTAATGAGGCTCCGCTGTCCGTCCGTCCGTCTGTCACCAGGCTGTATCTCATGAACCGTGATAGTTAGAGAGTTGAAATTTTCACAGATGATATATTTCTGTTGCCGCTATAACAACAAATACTAAGAAATAGAATAAATTAAATATTTAAGGGGGCTCCCATACAACAAACGTGATTTTTTTGACGTTTTTATAGATAATGGTACGGCACCCTTAGTGCGCGAGGCCGACTTAGTGGGCCGATTTTTAGGGTTCCGTACCCAAAGGGTAAAACGGAACCCTATTACTGAGGCTCCGCTGTCCGTCCGTCCGTCCGTCCGTCCGTCCGTCCGTCTGTCACCAGTCTGTATCTCATGAACGGTGATAGTTAGATAGTTGAAATTTTCACAGATGATGTATTTCTATTGCCGCTATAACAACAAATACTAAAAAATAGAATATAGTAAATATTTAAGGGGGCTCCCATACAACAAACGTGATTTTTTTGCTAGTTTTTGCTCGATATTGATAACGGCAACAGGTAGATGCTCGAAATATTCACAGAATATTTAGTTATATATTCACTTTAAGAATAAATAATTAAATTAAAATAAAACAAATATTTAAGGGGTCTCCCATACAACAAACGTGATTTTTTTGCCGTTTTTATAGATAATGGTACGGAACCCTTCGTGCGCGAGTCCGACTCGCACTTGGCCGATTTTTTATCTGTCTATCTATAACTTCACGCTAAATCCCTTGCGGGGTAGGCAGAGAGTACCTAGTGCCGAATCTTTTTAACCTTATTTATAATCATCTCATTTGAAATATTGTCCATTTTTGGGGTTCCGTACCCAAAGGGTAAAAACGGAACCCTATTACTGAGGCTCCGCTGTCCGTCCGTCCGTCCGTCCGTCTGTCACCAGGCTGTATCTCATGAACCGTGATAGTTAAACAGTTGAAATTTTCACAGATGATGTATTTCTATTGCCGCTATAACAACAAATACTAAGAAATAGAATAAAATAAATATTTAAGGGGGCTCCCATACAACAAACGCGATTTTTTTGCTCATTTTTATCGATAATGGTACGGAACCCTTCGTGCGCGAGTCCGACTCGCACTTGGCCGATTTTTTATCTGTCTATCTATAACTTCACGCTAAATCCCTTGCGGGGTAGGCAGAGAGTACCTAGTGCCGAATCTTTTTAACCTTATTTATAATCATCTCATTTGAAATATTGTCCATTTTTGGGGTTCCGTACCCAAAGGGTAAAAACGGAACCCTATTACTGAGGCTCCGCTGTCCGTCCGTCCGTCCGTCCGTCTGTCACCAGGCTGTATCTCATGAACCGTGATAGTTAAACAGTTGAAATTTTCACAGATGATGTATTTCTATTGCCGCTATAACAACAAATACTAAGAAATAGAATAAAATAAATATTTAAGGGGGCTCCCATACAACAAACGCGATTTTTTTGCTCATTTTTATCGATAATGGTACGGAACCCTTCATGTGCGAGTCCGACTCGCACTTGGCCGATTTTTGCGAACTACTTACGAATGTGCAGTATACGACAGCATTTTTGTAAGTTTAGGTTTATGCTGTATAAATCTATCTATCTATAACTTCACGCCAAATCCCTTGCGGGGTGGGCAGAGAGAACCGAGCGCCACGTGACTCGATCCTTACACACCTCACTGGTTCTTTAACATTCATTGCTCTTCTCATGCCTTCTGATAAGACACGATCAATTTGGCCATGGTAGTCTTGGCCTTCCTCGGCTTCTATATCCTTCTACTTTCGCGTTTGGATATCTGTTTCGTGATTCCTTACATCAACTAATGTGGTTGAAAATTGGTTCCTTATATTTTATTACTTGTACACCAGCTAAATGATAGCACATTCTATTTTGAACTGAACTGTATTTGAATTTCCAAGTTTTATGACATTACAAGAAGTTACGAATAGGCTTGAAAGATAACCTTGTTACATATGGGGTGACTTAATAAAGCAGTAAATTGAGAAGCTCGATGGCGTCGATGTACGTATTAAGCAACACCGACCGCAGTCTGTCCGTGGATGGGCTTAGTTGTCTCGAGTAACTATGTACTTCGAAAAGCACTTTAAGCCGTCGGTTTCGGCGCTTAGTAGGCACAGACCGACTGTGGAAGTACCTCTACCTGTTACAACTCCCAGGTGGATTGTTGTGTTTGTGCCAGTAAGTCAGGTTACCACTAAGTAACCATTCCTGAGGAGCCTCTGTGTTATCACTAACATTTTCTATATTACAAGCGTTCTTAGGCTACGGTAACTAAACCGTATATTTATATTTATGTCGTATTTGTATGATTTTTCGGTCTATCCGGGCGTATATATATGGGCGTATGGTGGGTAGTTGTGCAATGAGAAATCCAATGCAATTCGTATCACATTATAATTAAAAAAAAACACTTGTAATCAATGTTCAGGAAAGCATGAAACGAGAGGACAGTCCCAAGACGTCGTCACTTGCCGCCGTTTGCACTAACACTCCCTTTCTCCCAGTGTCGACCACCAAGTCGTGATTCTGCCAAAGCGCGTCACCTTTCGCGCACTTTCGTTTCGTTTTAAACATCCATACTCATGACCGGATGCGACATATATTTCAAATTTATAAAGAAAACAGCGTTAAAATACTTTTTGCTTATTTAGCCTACCAAATAAGCATAAATCCATATATATAAATATTCTAAAGGAACGAATAAAATCTGATAACTTTCACAAACAAGGATAAATGCGAAATGTTTACATGTGAAATTGTGAATATGGTTCAGAATCTATTTTGTAAGATATATCGAGATTGCGAACAATGGATTTGCTTTCACTTGAAGGTATACATGCTTGATCTCTTCAAATATTTGTGTGACTTATAATTTTGATCGAATGCCTGTGTCAATGATCCTTCTTGTCAAACATCCTAATTGAAGATCGAATCAATACAACGGACTGTATAGTAAACTTTGTAATGTTTTGGCCGAAATATGTTTAAGTTGCCGTGACGAGACGGAAGAAGATGAAGACTATTTTAGTAATAAATACGGCTGGTGACCTCACTCACTCGCAGAAACACAACTGCAATTATATTTTATTATAGGAGATTATTATTGTTTCAGATAACGTGGGTGGATAGCAACGGAGGTGTGTTGACTCAAGGCGTCACGTATAGCGTGGAGGCATTGCCTGACGGGCAAAGATTTACAGCCAGGTAAATAAACTGTTTTCAGGTACACCGTTCCTATATGAATTCTATATGTTTGTCTGTGCGTATGTCTGTTGCTTTTTTTCGAATATTCGAATTTTGACTGAGATTCGGATTCAGCATAAAAAAGTAGAAAAGGAATGTCTGAAAAACCAACTTCCTATCTGAACATGGTCAAAATGACCGACATATTTAAAAAAAAAATGAATTTTTATTTCAGATTCTAAAAGTAAATTAAAAAGTAGAATAGGAATGTCTTAAGTACCAATATCATATTTCTTAAGGAACATGGTCAAAATGGCAAACAAAGTTTTAAAAAAAATATATATATAATTGACGAGCCAGGTGTTCCTCTGGCAATGTAAGCTTGCGCATTCTCAACTGGTTATACATACATTTAATTCTTCTGTAAGTATATATGTCCAGGAACTCCACTTAAACGGCGTTACCGATTTTGATGTAGATTTTGTATATATTTATTTTCACGCCACGTCCCTTGCGGGGTAGACAGTAACTACCGAGCGCCATAAGCTACTTACACACCTCACTCGCTTCTTTAACGTTCATAGCTCTTTTCATGCACGCTCACCGGTTCCTAGGCTCCAGACGTCACCTTTCTACATGTCCGAACGAACGGAGCATGCCTTTTGATGGAATTATTATTTTATTTGTGTGGAGGACAACGCCTATTGGATCTGCCGGTTTAATATTTTGAAGTTTAAAGCCTCTCTCAATTATATAAAAAAAAAAACAAAAACTGGTAATGTGTTTGTTTATTTTTTTTATATAATGTCAAATAGGCATACGGCCCCCTGATGTAAAGCGGTTACCGTAGCCCATGAACACTTGGAATACGTAAAGTATCACTCGCGCGATGCCACCTCTGCTAACATAGCAACACCTTAGGAGCTTATTGTTGACTTAATTCACACGCAGGAATACAACAACCCATCAGGTAATTGTTATTTAGCTGGTGTTTTTTAGATTGTTATTTAGAGGTGGAGGTACTTCCCCAGACGGGCTGCTTTGTTGCGCCCTATCTCTTAAAAACACGTACACCAAGACAACCGTACATCTTCATGTATATAAATGTTTGCTGTATGGGAATCGAACCCACGAGCGTCGGTGTCTAAGTAGCATGCCTAACCACTGCACCATCGAGTTCGTCAGAAGTCCAGTATAGTATATAATGTACCAGCCCGTTGACTGATTGATACTTGGTCCGAAACACAGTGGGATCATATTAGGACTGGTTCTAACTAAGAATATTATTAATTGCCATATAGTTTCGGTGTATGGAGCAGTGATAGCTTAGTGGATAAAGAAACCGGCCTATTAATAAACTAGTACCCCATTCGAATCCTGGTGGATGGTGCATTGGTTGCTAATCAATCAAAATGAAGTTCTAACTTTTTTTTATACTACGTCGGGAGGCGTACAAGCATACGGCCCACCTGATCTAAAGCGGATACTGTAGTCTATAAACGCTTGCGATATATTAAATACAACTCGCGTGATACCTTCTCTGCTGTTTACACAGCAACTCCTTAGGAGCTTACTGGTGACCTCACTCACATGCAGGAACACAACAACCCTCTAGCTAGGTAGTTGTTATTTGGCTGCGGTTTTCTGTGAGGTGGAGGTACTATCCCAGACAGGCTGCTTTGATGCGCCCTACCTCTCTCCAAATCCTCTAGCTTAGATAGCGGATCTTTAATCCTAATAGTTTCGGAAGCGGTATAACGCTGGGTAGAAGAACTGGTTCTGACTAAGAATATTAGTAATTGCTTCCTTTCGGTGCATGGAATCATATAACAAATTACATTTCAACATTTCCTGATTTCCGCATATCTGATTGTAGCGAGCTAATAACACGAAGGAAGTTATGAGAATTCGCTGTGAATAAATATTATTGGTGCACGTCTTCTGATCTGTATAGTGTCGTGAAGGTTTTTAAAAAACATTTCCTCTTCTTCTTCTCTCAAAGTCTCTTGTGTAGTAGGCAGAGAAAACATATCCCATGATACAACTGCAGGAGGCATACATGTACGGTCCACCTGATGTAAAATGGTTACCGTAGCCTATGAACGTTAAGTAACACTCGCGCGATGCCATCTGCTGCTAACACAGCAACTCCTTAGGAGCTCATTGGTGACCTTCTCACACGCAGGAATACAACATCCTTCTACGGAGGACTTCCTTCATATAGTAAATATAGTGAGAAAACTAGCACGTCCAAAAAGACGAGTGTGCCAGACCACACGACTGAAGTAAAATTTCTTTAGCTCCATAGTATGATACAGACAATAGGCCTGCACTGTGTCTTAGATATACGAAACTTAACTCGCTATGAGAGAAACAGAGAAAGAAAATGTGAGCTCGCACCTCTCTCTCTTGCCCCTACAGTAATATACGAAACGTAACTCTCTCTCTTTCTATCTTCACTAACTTCTATCTCCCTCTCAACTTCCGTTGGCTTCGCCCGATCACACTTTTCGTAATGCTCTCACTCTTTACCAGCCATGCAGTTCTCTAAGCGACTCGTAATGGCTGTGTGCGTCGCTGTGATCACAGATGTCACAGCTTTGACATTGTCTACTGCGATCACGGCTAAATTATTTGATATTCTATAAGGCTGTAAGCGTACGCGAGGCTGTTTGCCTTGTAGAATTCCAATTCCAAACGCAGCCTTGCGGCGCTAGTGTCGCACAACCATGAAAAGCGACACCAAAGAATTGCAATTTTGTGTTCAAGGCTGTAACAGCCGATGTTTCCGAGGATGTAAGGACGTTTGCTCTTACAGAATTGCATGGCTGCTCACTCCCCAAGTCAAGGATGCTTAAAGAAGTTTTACTTCAAAAAAAAAGTTTTCTGTGAGGTGGAGGTACTTTTCAAGACGGGCTGCTTCGATTCGCCCTACCTCTCTTAAAATACCTAGACCAAGACAAATATACATGTTTATGCACACAAATGTTTGTCCTGTGTGGGAATCGAACCCACGAGCGTTTTTTTCGAAGTAGCATAACAGCGCGTTTCAGCACTGCGCCACCGAGCTCGTCATATAAAATTTGTTTCAAATCGTTAGATCTATGTCCGAGATACGAACTAAATTATATATTGACGAACCCTATGGTGGAATGGCGATGGCTACTTTAGCTGCAAAACTCAGGTTCGATTCCCATGCAAAGAAAATACTTGTATGAACATGAACATATCTGTACAAAAACGGTCTGTGAATTTTTATATATCATAAGTATGTATTTATAAAAAGTGGTATTTACGTATATTTATCAGTTATCTAGCACCCATAGCTTTACTTAGTTTGGGACTAGATGTCGCTGTGTAATCAGGGAATATTTGTTATATACTATAATTATTCATTAAAGATAAAAGGGTAATCTGATTGTCTATTTTACAGATCAATACTCAAGTTAACGCCTAAATCAGAGCTAAACAACCAAACGTACACATGCCAGGCTCAGAACACCGCTGACAGGGCATATCGAGCTGCGAGCATCGTAATTGAGGTAAGTTTCTTATGTTTTAAACTTCGTTTGTTTGTGTAGCTTTATTGCATTATCCATAATTACAAAGTATAAAACTTACATGATTTGCAAAGCGGACTTATTCCTTCAAGGAATCTCTTCCAGCCGACCATTGCATTCGAGTACTTGAATGGAGCAATGAATGGCGGTGGGGGGAAAAAAGAACGAAGAGATGGAAGATAAACTGGATAGAGAAAATGCATGACAACATATGTGATTATTAACGAAATCGCTTATAAATACACACATTATATAAATACTAGTACATACATATTAAATACATAATAACTACATATGTAAGAGAAACTCAATGCGGGAATACCGATTAGTCACTTATAAAGGAGCCTATAGTCTGAGAAACCCTAATTTCCATAGGAAGCGCATTCCATAGGCGTGCAGCTTGTACAGTGAATGAATTCCAGAAAGTATTTGTACTTTCGTAGTTTTTCATGTCATTGTTGCACGAGACTTAACTTGGATTTCTTTTTGTATTCACCGAATATTTTGGCGATGATGCAGAATTCAGTTGATGCGGCCCACATTAGATGGTAAACGGTCACCGCAGCCTATTGATGCTCGCAACACCACGGGTTGTTACTCGCGCGCCGTCAATCCTGTGACCTAAGGCTGTTTAGTCACAGTACCCAGTAATTTCTCTGCCATACCCAGCTATATAAATATAGCTGCTTAACAGAAATAGGTAAGACAGTACCTCGGTCTTACCTATTTCTACCGTCAAGCAGCGACCCACGCAGGCGACTTTTAAACAAAGTCTCCCTCTTGTAAAGTCTTGTTAATTACTTCATTAATAAGAATTATATTTAACTGTTGTGGAGAAATATATTTCATACTATGTTTTCCTTATAGCTGTTTAGACGGATATTTGAAATTGATACAAATCTTATTTACATTTAGATTTTTATTAATCATATTATACTTTAATATCGTGGATTTATGGATGAAAGTTGATTTTTCTGAGAGACAAACTTTTTAATGTAAATAATTGTAATAGTTCTGAAGTGTTAAATGTTTTAATGTAATATAAATTGTCATGTTTGTGTACGATAGCGCAATAAATGAATATTGTATTTTACCACATACATGATAGTACTTTTATACTGATAAATAAAGCAATTCGTGCGAAATTATTTCCTAACCATTCCAAAATATTCAAAAATGCACAACGTTAATGTTCAAGTTTTCACTTCTGCCGGCACTCCCGGAGTGCAACCCGTTTTTTTTTATTAACTTGTTTAACAAAAAGTATTTATCCACGTTTTCTAGTAGCTTCATGGCGAGCTGGCATGTAGAGAATTTGTCCAGATTGTGGACGTGTCGCACAGGATTATTCGGCGAAGGACATCCGACCGAGCGTTCTGTCTCTACACCATCTCAAATTCCAGGCATACGTTCACACTGAATTTGGTGTAGAGTTTATGGTTTTATTTTTTGCTTAAAATGGGTACAAATGAAAAAAAATATACGTTAAAAGTTATAACAGGGCTGTCTCAAAGCCAGGATGAATAAGTGTCTACAGCTTAGGTGTGTTTCATCATCGTCCCTTTTGTCACTTTCCATCAATTAATGGTTGTCAAAATCTATCAATTGGTGTTTTCGGAGATTTGTCATTCGCCTTTTTGTCAATATACTTACAAAATACTGATTCGATCTCGGCACTATGATATAGAATGTTGTTGTCGCCTTATTGTATAAATGTATATTTTATCTTACATGCAAAATCTTTCATACTGAATTGTCTGTAACCACTATTTTGCAAATAAAGCTTATTCTATCTATCTAGAATTTGCAGAATTTCGTAGCAGTTTAGCATAGCAACCGGTTGTTTTTGTTCACATTTTATGTCTATATATCTTCACACCAGGTCCCTTGTGAGGTAGGTAGAGAAGATTAAGCACCCCATCAATCGGTTCTTACAGACTTAACCTGCTACTTTTACATTCATAGCTCTTTTCATCACGCTGGTTCCAATGGCTCCTGGCACCTCTGATAAGATACCATTAATTTGGTCACAAATGGTAGGTGAGTCTTCGCCTTCCTTGGCAGCTATACATCCTTACGCTCTCGACTCTCGGTCAACAAGCGTTAGTCTGAGTTAATACCCCTTATTTCTACATATCGTATATATTACTTCTCACAAAGGATCCAGCAGACGCTTTTCTGGTCAACTAGCTTCTCAGGGCGAACCCCTATAAGAAGTTTCGGTGCTTGATTGATTTTACTTGTACTCTATTTTGCTTTAAATTGAGCGCCCTCTCCACTTTCTTTCCATCCTTTGACCAGGTGTCGCCGCTCAATAACCTCATTAGTATTCCCATCCAAGTAAATCTCAAGATGAACTTGAACAAGGCTAAGATCACGTTGAATGTTAATGTTACACTTATACCGGTCAAGACTGGGAACACTAAGTTCGACGCTGTTGACGAATATGTCTGCCTAGAACAAGTTTCTCAGTAAGGCAAGTGTAACTTCGATCGAGAGATCAACAGATGAATCCAACTCGATTGGGCAGCGTTCGGAAAACTTTGTCACATCTTCTCGTCCAATACCTCAACGAGTGAAGACTAGTCTTCGAACAGTATGTGTTGCCAGTGATGGCATATGGGACAAAAACATGGCTCTTCACTGTTGTCCGTATGGGGAAGCTCAATGTCGTTAAGCGTGCTATGAAAAGAGCTATGGTCGGGGTTCTTTTGCGCGACAGAATCAGAAATGAGGATATCCGCAGTAGAACTAAACTAATCGACATAACACAAAGGATAAGGAAGCTAAAATAGCAGTGGGCCACATTGTTCGTTAAACCGACAACCGTTGAGGAAGAAAGGTTCTCGAATTGCGTTCCTCTACTGCACGCAGTGTGGGACGAACCCCTATTAGATGGAACGACGACCTGAACAAATTTGTGGTTAGTGGATGGATGCAGATTGTACAGGAGTCCTGCGTTCAGCAATGGATGATCATGGTCTAAAATATTATATTATGATAGCTAGATTTTAAATATTATTTTGAATATAGCTAAAAAACATAAGGTTATTTACCATCTTCATATAAAAAAATATCCAAGCTGTAGTTAAAAACTAGAAGGCGCATGATCACGTTCTCTAATTTGAAACCACACATGACATGTTAATTTTTTTGCATACTAATTATTCTGACCGTAATAAATTATTATTTTATTACAAAAACCCAGAAACTTTTATTACTCATACGAGCTCGATGCCGGTATGGATTGTAATGTTACTTTGACACCAAAGCTCATGTGTTCGTAAACATGTATGTTTCTCTTGGTATGTGTGTTTTAAGAAAGGTAAGGCGCATTAAAGCAGCCCGTCTGGGGAAGCATCTCCAGCTTACAGGAAACCGCAGCCAAATAACTCCCAGGAGAGGTGTTGTGTTCCAGCGAAGTGCTGAGTGAAGTTACCAGTAAAACGTCTAATGAGTTGCCGTGTATATATATATATATATATATATATATATATATATATATAATGAGCAGAGTTGGCATCACGCGACCGATACTTATTGTATTGCATGCGTTTAGAGGCTACGGTATCCGCTTTATATCATATGAAATCATTGTATAAAAAATGACCTATGTATTTGAGATCAGCCCGCTACGCAACATCATATATAAGATTGGTGTATATAATATTTTCTGGGGTATGGCTATGACACATAGACAGACAGATATGTGAGTGATTTAACAAGGGTTGTGTGTTGTCGCATGATGCAGATAAAGAATAGCCTAATCTGAATGCGTCATGACTAAATCATGACTAAGACAAACAGAATTAACACTAATATGTGCCTTGTAGTATTGGAGAATGATGCTAGTTTGGTGTGAAGCTCGTTTAACGGCGTTCTTGTTTTCTCTTACTTCCGCCGGCACCGTACATACATATATCTTCACACCAAGTCCCTTCCAACAGGCAGAGAGAAGTAAAAATTACCACAAGTTATGAACAAGTAAAAATTTATTTAAAAAAACCGGCCAAGTGCGAGTCGGACTCGCGCACGAAGAGTTCCGTACCATTATCTAAATAACTGCAAAAAATCACGTTTGTTGTATGGGATCCCCCCGAACTGAAATGCCCATTGAGGCCCGCGTGGCTGAATTCCGCCATGCGCGTTGCAGCGCCAAGTATATAACGGGCCTCAAGGCGTCAAATATTTATTTATTCTGTTTTTTAGTATTTGTTGTTAAAGCGGCAACAGAAATACATCATCTGTGAAAATTTCAACTGCTATCACGGATCGTGAGATACAGCCTGGTGACAGACGGACGGACGGACGGACAGTGGAGTCTCAGTTAGAGGATCCGTTTTACCCTTTGGGTACGGAACCCTAAAAACCAAAAAGACCTGAATAACTACAAGAAAGAACTAAAAAAAATTAAGATATAGACAGTTTAATATTTTATGTTCTCTATATGGGTATTGTGCTGACGTAACACAGTTATCACACAGCTCGCCGACGGCTGGGAGCTCGTCCTCATACACTGGAACCGCAATGGTCACGCACTGTGCGATTCACAAGAAGTTTTCTACCGAGAACTATTAAATTGTGGAATGAGCTGCCTGCGGAGGTTTTCCCAAGGGACTACAGTATGGGGTTTTTCAAGAAAGGCGTGAAGAGGTTCTTACAGGGTCGGCAACGCAAATGTGACATCCCTGGTGTTGCAAATGTCCATAAGCTACGGTAACTGCTTACCATCAGGCAGGCCGTAAGCTTGTTCCCACTTTAGTGTTAAAAAAAATCCATCCACGGACAGGCTGCGGTTGACATTGCTTAACCTGCATGTTCACTTAAAATGACACGCAGCAACGACGCCATCAAGCTCTCTTAGTAACATAAAATTTTAAAATCTTCACATTTGACGATGCCGTAGAAACTCGATTAAATTTTGCTGGTCGTTACGTCGATCGTTTGACGTGCTAAGTGTGCTCACACGTCGGGGCGTAATGCAACATTGTTTTAAATGTTACCTGCTACGTGCAATGGTGTAGATGAAGAGAGAAACGACAATACAGACAATTGTGGTAGCAGATTCGTCTTGAGGTAGCAGATTCGTGCAAATATTTCAATATTTGAATTGAGTAAGTAGTAAAGTCTTTGCCCATTGCATCCCCTCAGTTGTATTCTACAACATTGTAGATCATTGCGGGATGCGTAACCCTGATGTTGAGGTGTCTCAATCTCAATCTTTGAGAGGTAATTGAGATAACAGCTTAAGGAATAAGTTGAGGTGACCAAAGCTATTTCAAATAACGCGGCAGACACGGCTCGCAATATCAATGCTGCGTTTGGAGAGAAGACTGCTAATTAATGCATGCAGTGCGTTTTTAGTTAAAACGCTTTCGTAATGGAAACTTTGAGTTGAAGAAGGAACCACGTGGAAAACCGCCCACACAGGTGAATAACGACGAATTGGAGGTGATGGTGGAAATCGATCCGGGTCAAACTACCCAGGAATTAGCGGCATGGTTTAACGTAAAACAATTAAAAATGCGTGCCTTATGATTTGATTGATCTGCTGAAAGAAACGCCTGTTGACACTTGTGTTGCCTTTTTGAAACGGTACATAAATGAAGGAATCGAATTGTGACATGTGATGAAAAGTCTTTACGATAAGCGTAAGCGAAACATGTAATAAAGCTGACCCTAGGTCAAACGCCGCAATGTAATGGTAACTGTTTGGTGGTCTTTTCATGGCGTTATTCACTATAGCTTTCTCGGGTCTGGTCATGCAATAACTTTTATAACAAAATTTTGTAGGTTGTTTAACATGAAGTATGTTTCTCCGTTAAATATTCTTAATCTCTCTATTAATCTACTATTAATGAAATTCCAAGCATACTTTCTATAATATCCCAGGTAACAATCATCGATCGCTCTAAGATTTTTTCTTGACTTGATAACTTCTTTATGTTACAGCTAGTATATGTGGCTATATCCATCGCAAACCTAGGTTCATTAAAATTTGTCATACCTAATCTCATAACTATGGTCTTTTCAATACTTTAAAAATTATTTGTCTAGAAACTAATCCGCAACGAAAAACCCGTGCATCAACTTTACTGTGCTCGTCGTTCGTTTTGGGCCTGTCTTTTGACTTTTTTGTTACATTCAGTATGTGTGCCTTCATTTATGTATATTTAGCTTCTTCAAAATTAACCATAATATAATATCCATAAACGTAATCCCACAGGTATGTAATTATGGACAATTTGAATTTTATCGGTCTAGATTCTATCCTACAACGAAAATCTCGAGCACAATCTCCCTTTCGTTCTTCAAATGACTTTCTTTTAACTTACTGCCCTCTTATTTGTTACACCCAGTATATACGGCCACATCCGTCGTAAATCTCAGTTTGTTAATATTTACCTCACGTGATCACACAGCTATGCTGTTTCCGTAACATTTTCTATTTTTATTTTCTTTCATCTGTTTACTCCTAATTAGTAAACGGACCGTCCCTCGGCACCTCGACCTTCGTAGTATTGTCTTGCGTTTTGTTTATTCCGGTCTCGTACTACCCCAAAAGTCCTTTTTTTGCTGAGACCGTGGAGCTAAGAAAGTAAACAAGTAAAGAATTATGGACAATCCTTTTTTTTGGTTCGTGTTTTGTTACAATATTTTATGCGTTCTACCGAAAACTTTTTTGCGCGTACACGATTTGTGTCTATTTCCATATCATATTCCCCTAATGTTGGCTGATCTTGAGTGATAAGATATATTGATTTTAATAAAGAATTGCATTGTATTTTTATTATACAACGTCGGAAGGACGTTGTATAATAAAACTCAAATACAATGCTATTCCTTATTAAATACATACACGCATACGGCCCACCTGATGTAAAGTGACGGTTACCGTAGCCAATGAACGCTTGTAATAAATTAAGTATCACTCGCGCGCTACCTTCTCTGCTGCTAACGCAGCAACTCCTTAGGAGCTTACTGGTGCCCTCACTCGTACGCAGGAACACAGCAACACTCTAGGGACTTGTTATTTGGCTGCGGTTTTCTGTGAGGTGGAGGTACTTCCCTAGACGGGCTGCTTTGATGCCCCCTACCTCTCTTAATATATCCAGATCATGACAAACAGACATGTTCATGCACACAAATATTTGTCGTGTGTGGGACTTGAACCACGCGCGTTAGTGTCAAAGTCGCGTCATTCACGACTGCGCCACCTAGTACGTCAAAATTGATATATTAAACAGACTTTGCTTATGTAAATGATGATACCGAGATATTATAATTGCTATTCTCGAAACTACGTTGTTGATTATTTGGGCGTTTTGTGTACGTTAAAAATATAATTAATAGAATACAAAATTTTGTTTTGAAGTTCGCAACTCTCTAGTATTATCGAAATGTTAATTTCACTTTTAAGGTTATAACTTATAAGATATTATTTTTTTAATTAAACGAGTAAAATATGAGTGGGCGAAGTTTACCGTATCTCGTAGACTACTCAAACAACGTGGGTGTATTCAATTAAATGTTATTTAAAGAAATATATTAAAAATCATCGTTTGTACATAATTATATAGAATCTAAGTTGGGCCTTATTTGATATTAATCAAAATAAGATTATACTATTTAGTCAATACTCTCTAGAGTTTACCTCGTTATTGCCAGTTTAAAGTCTACGTTACGTTTCAGCCTACGTTAATCCATCGGTAACCTATAAAACATGTGGTACGTCAGAAAATTATTTTCTGTTTATATATTTTTTAATCGACTTTAAAAAAAGGAGAAGGTTCTCAATTCGACTGTATATATTTTTTGTATGTTTGTTACGCGATCATTCCGCCAATTATGAATTGATTTTGATGGTTTGTTTTTGTTTGGTAGGTCATACTTCAGAGGTAGTCCCATATAAATTATATTTTATTCGAAATTGATTCAGCGCTTTTCGAGAAAATACAATAATATATACACAGATAATGTTTTGATTTGTAGTTCCCTTGAGGAAAAGTTTTTGATGAGGACTTTCAATCTGTTTTTTACACCACTAAAAAGCAAAAAATAAATTATTTTTTAATAAAATAAAAACCGCCTTCAAGAATCACCCAGGAACTAAAGAGCGAAAAATAATTAGCCAGCCGCATAATATTCATTGATAATATCAGTATACTGGCAACGACTCCTATAATCGTAAGTAATTGTAACCAATTATTTTTCGCTTTTTAGTTCCTGGGTGATTCTTGGAGGCGGTTTCTATTTTATTTAAAAATAATTTATGTATTTGTAAAATTAGTGCAGTGATTGTGAAGATCATTCCATGTGCATGTTCATAATCACCATAGATCTATATAGATCAGTGATATATTGCGATAAATAAAGGTTACTAGTATTATTTGTTTCAATGGAATTGCTTGACATATAATAAATAGAGCTAATTGCTTTATGCTTTTGCACAAGTAGCATTTTAAGAGTTATTTTTCTTATTATTTTGTATTGTATGTGTTAAAAACACATACAAAATAATAAAAAAATATTCACATTTTTTATATGTCGAATTATTATTTTATTATTATTATTATTTTTTTTTAATTTTTTTTTTTTTTTTACGCAGCGTCGAGAGGGAAGCAAGCATACAACCTACCTGTACTGAAGTGATTAATGTGGCTTAGGAACGCTTGCAATACCGCGAATTGCTATCCCCGCTGTTAACAAATTACGCTTTTGTGAAGATATAATATAAAAATCAGAAAGTTAGTGCTTTGTATGTATTGTAGCTCAAATTATTTAACACATGCTTCATAATATCAAATTATGTAATCTGTTGTAGATAAATAACAACAATTAAAATAAAATCCTACCCCCTTCTGTAATGGCCCAGTTCTAGTAATCCCTCCAGATCTCATTTTAAAATGGCCTAATTTTTTCCGACTGCCGTAACCTGTTCATAAGTATATTGTCCTGTCATATATGACCACATGGGTTTCGAAGGGTTAATATCCCCTTGAGCAGGTCACAGTGGGTATAATACATCAGTCTTTTCGATGCGGCCTCTACGCGTTGTATCCTTATCCCTGCGCACGTCTATCAAATGACCGGGATTAATACCCGTAACTGAAAAGTTTATTCAATATAAAAACAGTTTCATTGGTTAGGTATCGCACCACATGTAAAACGTGACACTAATTTACTATAAAAATTATGAAAACACTCAGAACATCCCCATAATTCACGACTCCCTCACACACACCCCCGTCGTTACCCTTAGGCAAAAACATAAGTAAATGTAATTACTTAAGTAAATATGTACACCCGAGCTGGTAGGTATTCTGGTATTTTATTAATAGGCTCGGAACACTAATACTTCCACTCCCATACAATTTAATTTCTATGATTATTTTTCTAATAATGTAATTAAGACTCACATTTTCTCGAAGTGTACCAAATCTTACTGTGCGCCATGTTTTTGGCGCCCTAAATAATGTTGTGTGATATTAGTAAAATATAAATACTAATGGCATTTTATTATCTTTTGTATACTATTATATGTAGACCAGACATAGAAAGTTCTGATTTTAATAGTTATTAGCGCCCCCCGCGACTTCATGCATTCTATTTACTCCCGCGGAACTTAATTATTTTTCTTTATTAAATAAATAAATAACATATTAAATTCCAAAATAGAAATAGATTATGATACTTCTTCTTCTGTAACATCAGTTAACTACCAGTAAAAGTCCCGTCAACTGCAATAACAGACGTACAGGAAAGAAAATAGTTTATTTTTGGTATATCGTGTATTCGTTCATGCGCATTTAGTAAAAAGCTGTTATTTTAATAGTTAATAATTTTATTTATTTGTATATTGTCATGTGTTGATTTAGTTTTATTAATAATGAAAACATGTCTTTTTATGTATATATTGAATGTAGTTTACTTAAAATATCTTAGTTTTTCATCATAAAGTGCTAAAAGATTATATTGACGATCTCGGTGGCGCAGTGATTAATAACGCTTGTTTGACAGCGGCGCTTGTGATTCCTACACAGGGCAAACATTTGTGTGCATCTGTTTGTCTTTCCTGGGAGTTTTTAAGAAAGATAGGGTGCATCAAAACAGTGTATCTGGGGAAGTACGTCCACCTCACAGAAAACCGCAGCTAAATAACAATCCTCTGGAGGGTTATTATATTCCTTTATGTCAGTAAGTTTCTAAGGAGCTGGGTCGTGTGTTTGTATACCTCCCGACCTTGAACAATAATAAAAAACTAGCTACAGGATCTAAACTGTGAATTAACTGAAAAACGTGAACTGCACATTAAAATGCAGTATTACATGCTGTCTCGCACAATTTGTCATACGCATACACTTACTTTCGTTTTCACTTTCATCTGTACATCATAGAACACACACGAGTATCTACGTCCTGACATTCCTTATACACATCCATGTACACACACTTACACACACACATCCAACTGGAGCTACGTCATTTTTTTATTTACTAGTGTTCACCCATTTGATCAAAATTCAACCACAATCATGATTGAAAATTATAATAGGTACGGGTAGAACATACACAAATTTGCATGGTGCAAGTTTATTGTTTCTTTTCGCAAAATGTTCTTAAATATCAAGTTCAAGCCTAGATCTTTCAAAGATTTCATTTTTTTTATTGGTTAAAACCATAAAGAGAACCCAGAACCTACTATATTTCGTTTACTACGTATGCTGTACTGGATATAGACAAAATAACACGGCAGGGAACTTTAATTTACAATAGGTACTAGCTGATACCCAACATGCTGGTGCTATTTTGCATAAAATTTCAGAAAATATAAAAAAAAAACAAATGTACCAAAATTTTATTTAAGTACTGAATAATAAAAAGATAGATTAGTTGATATAGCTTTTGTTTCAAATGTTCCAACTTTAAGAATGAACAAAGTATTCTCTGCTGATAGAAGCAGGAACCATGAATGTAGAATTTATTATGTATTTAGAATTCAACTGTGTATTATTCACTGCGACACAAGCCTGTAAGTCTATTGTAGTAACTGCTACAAGAAAGTATTGTATTATATATAAGTACTAATTGCTATAACAGTTTTGGTGTAGATGTAGGAGCGAAGGAAGGCAAAGACTCATCTAACATGACCAAATTGGTCGTATTTTACCAGAAACTGATGTCAAGAAACCTAGAAACTGACTAGTGTGCATGAGATGGGCTATGAATGTTAAAAAAGTCGATATGTAAGGACCGAGTCGGTTCTCTCTACCTACACCGGTACTTGGCGTGTAGATATAGGGTACCTAGTTTAGAATCATGTAGAGTATAAAGGTTTTCTCGAATTTATCATGAGATTTAAAATATGTACTTTAAGCGCACTCCAGATTTTTCGTAGCTCCTTGTCGAATAACCAATCGTAAACGCGACCCGATCTCGGGGTCTTATAAAATATTGAGATCGAATTCATTCCTATTGTATCGCTTACTACTCTCGCAGCGTACCTCCATGGAATTTGCCTCCTCATAATAAATATTGTTTCTCACATGCTCTAGTTGGACTTCTTATTCTCTTTGATCTAGACGCGTCTATTTTTATGTGAAAACGTTTTCGATGAGAGGTATTTGTAACTAAATATTTTATTAAATCTCATAAGATGTAACACATACGTCGAAGACATATCGTAAGTAGTATTGAGCCTTTTGCTTCTTTCTAGTGTTAACCCATTTCCTAATCCATTAGGATTGGCTCGGTCTGCTACCTAAGGTTTTAGCGAAGATACTGGTTTTGACATAGTAAGAGCAGTGTTAGCCTCGTGGATAAAGAACTCACCTAATTGACCAACTGGTCCGCGGTTCGATTCCATACTCGAATGTACCACTATATTCGTATTTTCGGGTTTAGGTACATTTATATAATTTGTAAATATCACTTGCTCGGCGGTATAAGAAAACATCGTGAGGAAACCCAATGTCCAAGAAATTATTTTCGAAAGGCGTGTGATCTTACATAAGGTTGAGTAGGTCTGACGGCAGTCATTCCATGTAAAAATCATTATCTTGGCCAAATCCTTAGGTTTAGGTAGCGAACCCCGCCAACCCTAGTAGATTAGGATACCACTAAGAAGAAGAAGATTAACATTGTGCGCAAAACGGGCGTCATATGAACTATAAAGTCAAGTAATAAAGCCTTCGATCTTCGGTCCCGGGCTTCTCGTTTAAGATTTCTATGTTATCGCCTTTATTTAGGGTATATTACACACACACACACTATTAAATTATCAAACAAAAATATCTTGACATCTACAAGTAAAGTAAATACATGAAATAACCAAAATATTGGATCTATTAAAACCATTATGTAGCCGATTGCTTCTGAATTAGACCTCGTTCTAAATGTAATAAACGAAACTAACACATATAACACCGTCGTAAGTTCGTAATAATGTTAAGTATTATTGCAGACTGCGGACAGAGAGGCATAAAAACAAACATAAATATACGCGATCAATGTACCGCGATGTTATAAAAATTATTGTCCAACGAAGAGTCTGTTAGGAGGAAATTACTATTCCGGTCGAAGATCAAGCTGTAGTGTCACTGGATGGAACAATATATTTTTTATCACACTCCCATCGCATTATACCCATTCGCTCGGGGAAAAAGGCTTCAAATCAAAGTAAACATTTTTTTTGCTCAAACATGTCTGTTTGTATGACCAATTGAAAAATCTATGACAAAAAAACTTCTTCTCTGCATTTTTTATTTGAGCATATCCCTAATTAAGAAGGGATGA
Source organism: Pyralis farinalis (assembly GCA_947507595.1). Lineage (NCBI taxonomy): Eukaryota > Metazoa > Arthropoda > Insecta > Lepidoptera > Pyralidae > Pyralis > Pyralis farinalis. The sequence goes on from OX382260.1 coordinate 8,775,149, forward strand.
AATAATAAAAAAAATAAACCAACATTATTGAATTCGATGACTGTTTATATAGATGTTGTTATAATATTTACTGACGTAGACTATAGAGTGTAAAGTTTATGTGACACCTATTTAAGGTTGGCTATTTTCTATGTATAATAAGGATGTATTTACAAAAAAAATGTATTTACGTATTTTTATCAGTTGTCTAGTACCCATACCACAAGCTTCGCTTACTATGGGGCTAGATGGCGTTGTGTAATTTGCTCGACAACATTTATTTATTAAAAATTAAATCGCCTTATCTCATACTTATTTACATACGGTTTTCATTAATAGAAAGAGGTAATATCCGTGAAAGTTATAGGCTATACTTACATTTAATATTACAAGTTTAAATTGTACCTTTGCGATATTGTGTATTTGCCATAGCTATCCCACAAATTTAAAGAAGAATATATGACCAATTGAAAAATCTATAACAAAAAAAACTTCTTCTCTGCATTTTTTATTTGAGCATATCCCTAATTAAAAAGGGATGAAATAATAAAAAAAAAAAAACCAACATTATTGAATTCGATGACTGTTTATATAAATGTTGTTATAATATTTACTGACGTAGACTAGATAGATAGTATAAAGTTTATGTGACACCTATTTAAGGTTTATATATAATCAGAAGGTTGTGTTCGGTATAAACTAGTTGGCAACTAGTTGGTTAAAGTCTAGGCGGATATAAATCACTAGATAGAAATTTGATTACCACTTTATTAGTTCTTCACAATAAGTACACTATATAGATTAGGGCTACGTGCGTTCAGTTGTTGGGCGACTGAGGAATTATTACGTTCACCCATTGTGCAACGCAAAACTGCTGACGCTACAATTTGCGTGTACTGTGCTCCTACATTAGCAAAAAGAATAATAAGATAATTGGAACACTAAAGTCCACGAGCCCGGTGGACGAGTGTGTAGCAACGGCTACTTTAACACCAAGATTTGGGGGTTCAATTTCCACTCAGAAAAATATTAGTGTTCATGAACATCTATTATCTGTTTGTCGAGGTTATTAAAGAGATGTAGTGGTGTTTTTAAAGTGTGTGTGTGAGTGGTTGGGCCCATCAAACCAGTCCGATTGGGTGACATCATTACAGAAATCTGTAGTTATATAACAACTCCCTGGAGTATTGTTGTGTTCCTGCGAGTGAGTGAGGTTACCAGTAAGAACCAAAGAAATTGGTATTGGCAGCGGGGAGGCAACGCTCGAACGAATTGTCAGCGTTCTCTCCCAACATTATATAAAAATAAAACTAGTAGTTTTTTTTTATACTACGTCGGGAGGCATACAAGCATACTGCCCACCTGATGTAAAGCGGGTACCGTAGTCTATTAACGCTCGTAATATATTAAGTATCACTCGCGCGATGTCTCCTCTGCTACTTACACAATAAATAAATAAATATTGTCAGACAAATTACAAAGCGCCATCTAGCCCCAAAGTAAGCGAAGCTTGTGTTATGGGGTACTAGACAACTGATAATCATACGTAAATACATTTTTTTTTGTAAATACATGCTTATTATACATAGAAAATACCCAGACCAAGACGAACAGACATGTTCATGCACACAAATGTTTGCCTTGTGTGGGAATCGAACCCACGAGCGTCGGTGTCAAAGTCGCGTCATTCACGACTGAGCCGCCGAGCTCGTCACTACACAACTCTCGTTACACAGCAACTCCATGGGAACATACTAGTGACCTCACTCACACACAGGAACACAACGACGCTCTAGGGAGTTGTTATTTGGCTGCGGATTCCTGTGAGGTGGAGGGTACTTCCCCAGACGGGCTGCTTTAATGCGTCGTACCTCTCTTGAAACATCCAGACCAAGACAAACAAACATGTTCATGCACACAAAAGTTTACCTTGTGTGGGAATCGAACCCACGATTGTTGGTGTCAAAGTCGCGTCATTCACGACTGAGCCACCGAGCTCGTCAAAATTATTATAGGCTGACGTATTTCAGCACCCTATGAGAAGGCTAGTTTGCTAGGATCATCAACAATCTTATTTATCGTACTACGCTCGCAAAATGTCAGTTTCCACGTTCCAAATGAATGTCTCTTCCATCTGCTCCTACATCTACGCAACTGTTATGACGAGAAGGGTCGGTTTGTTTATCATGTACCTATTTTTTCGGTGCCGTAAAATAAGAACCCTTTTTACTGTTACCCAATTACTTTTTATGGCGCGATAGCCAACGATATTGCCCAGATATTGAGATGGTTTCCATTTGTACACTTAATACGGCTCTGTGACCATTTTTTGACTTTAATGTTACTGTTTCAGGTATAAATTTTCATTAGGCCTCTAACAATTTTGGGGTATTGAAAGATAAAAGCTTGTTATAAAAGGTTATTGTTATCCATATGGCATATAATTTTTATTTGTGCGAAAAATGGGAAAATACATGTCGATGTTAACCATTATATACTTTGTGATCTGTTTTTATTTTGTTAAATTACAAATTATTGGAGTTGCATTATATGCTGATATTTTACCCAGCTACCATTATGTTTCTATGACTATGAGTTTGTGAATATTTCATGTTTCATCTTGTAGGTTTCTGCTTTTTCCTAACTTAATCCAAGTCTAAATAGAGCCGGCACAATGTTTTTTCTTCTCTTATCTATACAATTTCATGTCAACCAAGGCTTATATCTAACACATTTGTATCAGCCTTCCCGTAATTCATCATCTTGAAACTTCCTTCACCCTTCCTTCCCAAACAAACAAACATACAGCTCACCTGTGACGGATATCGTTACCATTCCAGCACCTCAGATGTATTGTATACTTCAAAGGTTTTTTACGTCTTGGTGAAGGTACTTCCCTATTCAAGTGTTTTTTTTTTATAACTTAGTCTGATATTCAATACAATGATGACAATGACCTAGTATCGTCACAGTTGCAATGAAAAGCAGACTTGGAAATATTGTTTTTGAAGTAAAACTTCTTTACGCACGCTTGACTTGGGGAGTAAGCTGACGAATGCGTGACGAGAGCGTTACGAAAAGCGTGATCGGGCGAGGCGAACGGAAGTTGAGAAGGAGATATAAGTTAGTGAAGATAGAAAGAAAGAGAGTTACGTTTCGTATTTTACTGTAGGGGTAAGACAGAGGTGCGAGCACACATTTTCCTTCCCTTTTTCTCTCATAACGAGTTAAGTTTCATATATCTAAGACACAGTGCAGGCCTATAGTATGTATCACACTATGGAGCTTAAGAAGTTTTACTTCAGTCGTGTAGTCTAAAGCACACTCGTTTTTTTTTAATGAATATAGCTGTACGCAATTTTCTTTCGCCATAACTTAGTCTGATATTCAATACAATGATAACAATGACATAATGTCGTCACAGTTGAAATGACAAGCAGACTTGAAAATATTGTTTTTTTAAAACAATATGCGGTATTTAACAAATTTACGGCTCACCTGATGTGAAATATTTTCAACAATAAGTATTGCTGGAGTACTGCCTCTACCGCGAGAAACTACAAAAGCTTACTAGTAACTTGCAATAACACAACAACTTTCCACGGAGTTGTTATTTATCTGCGGTCTTGTTTTTGATGGAGGTATTTTGCCAATTGTACTACTTTGAATTGCCCGATCACTCTTTAACCAAGGCCTTGTTAGTTAACTAGAAGGATGCACCACGTGCAAGCGAAGCTTTAAGTCTAAAAATGACAGCAAAGAACTTTCAATCAAAAGCTTATCTCGCTTTTTCCCGGATAATATTTTTACTACATCTTTTCAGAAAAAACAGTCTCGAGTTTGATTAACATCCCTCTATTTAATCCAATGGCTATTAAAATTCAGTTTTCAGAACTGTCCCGTGTATTTTTCAGGAAGTTTTATAGCGTAGCCGCTTGCAGTTAGTTCCTCTTTGTTTATTGCATTTTTTTTTATTTCAAGAGCATTGCAATGAATTTTGTTTATGGTCCACTTGTTTAGTTTATTATTAAAAGTGAAATAAATCTTCCAGCAGTCGGTTCCTGGCAGATTTATGTAGTGACTAACCCCATGCTCAATTGATCTACACATGAGCTTCAAATTGGAAGGGGCTAGTAATTTACTGGAGCTTCTATACGTGTGAATTGATAGTTGTTTTTCACCTACCCTATCGCTTCCATATAGCAGGGTTTGAACCCACGACCTCTCGATTTCTGGTACAGTGCTTCCCATTAGACTCGCATAAACGACTACATTAATACTTGGTTTCCTCAATATTAGAATTCTTTGCTCAAGAAGAAAAATTTCAAAATTTCAAAAAACTTATTTCAGTTTTTCAACTGTAGTCTGTAAAATATGTCAGACAATTTTCGTAAGAAGCACCAAAATGATCGTGTTTTATCAGAAGACAATATTAGGAGCCCTATTAACCGACGAACATGCATGCAACCATAAATGTTAAAGAAGCGAATAAGGTGTTTAAAGATCGAGTCATGTGTGCTTGGTTCTCTCTGCCTACCTCGCACGAGATTTGGGGTAAAGTTATAGATAGAGAAAATTTTGCCAGATAAAAAAATTAAGTTACAGACCTGTAAGTGAAAAGGATGTTGGAACAAAGATATCTAATTGAAAAACGAAAGTACGATAAAAGCAATTTTGTTACGGGATTATTTTCAAATAGAAATTTAGAATTATTACTATTACACCTTCAGGGTACTTAGCTTAACTTTCGTCTTTATACAATACTGACAGCGTTCGACAGTGATGATGTAAGAAAGAGAGTTGGTCCAAGATGTGTCATGGTAAGAAAAGGCATGCTCTATTGGATCGGTTAGGTAGAAAGAATGCAGAATGAAAAAATGACGACACATACCTACACGGAAGGATGTCCTACATCTTTCCACCTTCGCAATGTATATAGATATGTTTCGTTCCGGAGGAAGACCAAAACTCACCTACCATGACCAAATTGATCGTGTTTAATCAGAAGGTGATATCTGGAGCCTTAGGAACTGGCGAGCGAGCATGAAAACAGCTATGAGTGTTAAAGAAGCGAGTAAAGTGTGTGAAGAGCACGTCTTATAGTGCTCCGTCCTGTCTGTCTACTCCGCAAGGAGCATTGCGTAAAGATGTATATACATACAATATTAAAATTGACTTACGTAGGTAATTTAATAATAGTAACTTATTTGTGAATATTAAAATTATGTAAATAAACGCCAACGAGGATAGAGTAAGTGGAATCTGATATGTATATTTAGTGCCTTACAATCACACTCCAATTATCATATCTTTTACTATTATTTATTAATACTAGAGAGATAAACCAGCCAGATGGTTTGACAGTTGTCACAACTTATGAACGCCTTCAACACCTGTAGGCCAATTCTATCAAAAACCGCAACTGCACTGCTGCGCGGCATGTATCAACATGCGTCCATTTTGACGTTTCGTTATTCTGTTAAGCGATCTGACTGCAGTGACTGCAGCAGCGCTGCAGTAAATTACTCGCTATTCTGTTAAAAACCTACGCTGCACCTGCACGTTACCTGAAATATAATCGTATTCCGATAAGTTGTTTTGACATTTGTATAGCAGTGACAGAAGTGTTATAGTGGTTTATTTACAGTTTTACAAACGTTAGTCTCAAGCAACTTTTGCGAAGTGAAATTAAAATGAATATTTTGAAGCGGTGATTCATATTGTAAAACATTTGTTTTATTTTGGGAGATGTATGTGGGAATATACGATTAAGAAGCTACTTTTCACTTAGAAATACCTCCACGTCGGCAACCAAGGGGCAATGGGGCTTGAAACTATAGGAGTCAACATTAAGTAAAAAACCAATTTATTATATTGAAATATGGTAACATTACAAGTGTTGTATAGTGTAGTTCATTTGCAGAATACGCACAGTTGCAGTGTATTTGCAGTGCCGTTGCAGTGCAGGAAATTTTAACAGAACAGACGTATTGACTTTGACTTGACTTTGACTTTGACTATTGGCACTGCACTTTTCCTACGCGACTCAAATGACTAGCGTAAACGGGCAGCTGCATGTTTTTAGTGGAGTTGGCCTACTACACATACTTTGCCGAACATGTAAAAAAATCTTCGTTCTTTTTGGAGTTACCTGCCTCAAAATGTAAATAAAAAACTTTAAAGAGTCACTACGCTATTATTCTCTCTGCCAGTCTATCAAGACTTTTTCTCAAAAACACAGTAGAGGTACGAGTATCATGTTGAAAACAAAAAGCCGTCAAGTGCGAGACCGGATTGCGCACGAGGTTTCCATAAATAAATATTTTCGCAAATTGTTCTCCAAATATTTTATGTGATGTAACTACAAATTTACGGTTTTCGGTTTTTTCCTTAAATTGTGATACCTATATGACATGGCTTCCTACCAAATTTCATGATTCAAGTCAACGGGAAGTACCCTACGGGACATAAACGGCCATATCTTTTGATTGCGTTGAGTTAAAAGTTGAAATTTTACACTAATCAAAGGGATTGCAGACCAGAGTATTTGATGTTAATTTCAGCTTGATATCTCTTCCCGTCCCTGAGAAAAAGGGTCTTGACAGACGGACAGACAGACGCCTGTCTGCCTGTCCTAATAGGATCACTTCGTTGTCAGACGGACAACAAAGTGGTTCCCTTTTTTCTTTTCCCTAAAAACGATTTTTTTGTGCAAGTGCTAGTCAGATTTACGCACCAATGATTCTGTACAAACTTGTAGGTTAAATATTCGTCCATCACGAGAATTGCATAGACTATAACAGCACCGAACATTGCTCTAACGAAAAGATAAACTGGATCGAGGGAGTAACTTTTCCGTTGGAGAACTGTTGTCCCCCATACATCGACATAGGTCGCGGTCAGTTTACCAACTGCAAATGAATTTGTAAACAAATTTAGAAAACAGCATTATCGACTAATACGCCTCCGAGCTAGTTAAAGCTGTCTCCAATATCAATTCTCTTTCTTACATCAACGTTAAAAAAACGCGTGTTGCTTGCGTTAGACCGAGGATTTTGTGCAATGCTTGCATTTCGATAGTGTTTGTTCTTCTCTCATACTTGCAGCCGTTGAATTAGTACTGAGATATTTACGTCGGGAGGCACAACTCAAGCATACAACCCCGTACCCTATCAACGCTTGTATTACATTAAGTATCACTCGCGCGATGCCACCTCTGCTGCTAACACAGCAAAATCTTAGAAACTTACTGGTGACCTCGTTCTTCCCAAGGAACACAACCACTCTCCAAGGAGAGTTTATTTGGTTGCTATTTTCGTTGCGGTGCGGTGGAGGTACTTCCCCAGATGGGTTGCTTTTACGGGCCCTACCTCTTTTAAAAATAACCTGACCAAGACAAACATACATGTCAATGCACACAAATGTTTGTCCTGTGTGGGAATCCAACCCACGAACATTGGTGCCACCAGGCTCGTCAATACGCCTTCTGGCTTAGATTTGGGTACCCAGAAATTACGCTCTATTCACATTGTTCTGCAATCACTCGCCACTGACGTCAGCTATGTATGTTCCATTACTGCTAAAAGCCCATCCAAGATATACAATCATAATTTGATTGTATAAATTGAGATGGAAATATATACATATTCATGTTGTTATTGGTTATCTTGGATATGCTTTTAGCGCATCCATGAATATTATTTAGTTGTTCCGAGTTGTGTTAAACAATGATATAATAGCTATAAGTAAATGAAACGTAATATCTTTTTATATATCTATATCTTTATGACAAATCCCTTGCGAGGTAATCAGAGAAAACTCGGTCCTTACACATCCCATTCGCTTCTCTTTCATATCTCTTCTTACATCTTCTCAATTTGGTCATGGTAGGTAAGTCTTGGCCTTCCTCGGCTCCTAAATCCTTCCACTTTCGCGTATATTTGGAACCTAATATATAATATATATAAAAAAAAGGAGGCTAATATTACCAAGTCCAATGAAGTATACATGGTAGTACCGAACATGTAATATTCATACATAATACATACTTACGTATTGATAAATGTTCGTATCAGAAAGGTATGGTTAGGCTTTGAGTTATTGCAAGACAGAACTTAGTCGATAATTTTATTACCCCAAGGGATGTACAAGTGAATTCAAATAGTTTCGATTTCTTCGTCATTCAAATCTAATAGCTATTTTTCATGTACTGAAACTCGTCATTTTATTCATCGACATCTCTTTTTTAAGACATCGAATTATAAACAAAATATATTTGCGTTTATAAAAGCGCGAAGGTTTTTTAGTAGGAAATTTCTTAATATAAATTTTTAATGTTACCTCATGGAAAGAAGAAACCTTGCGTCATAATTATGACAAGAAAGTGGAATTAGTTCCCATTCTGTACTCATCGTAAATTCGCCTTTGAAAAACGATATGCATCTCTGTACGAAGGTGTGTACGCACATATCTAAGTGATTGAACGCAACATCCTTGTCCCAATTATTACGGTGTACATGCGGTGCCGGTGTAGTAGTCATAGTTGGATTTGTACGGACATACAATATGTAAAGATCCAATTAATTGCGTTGACTCTAATTGCAATGGCAAGAAATATTACCGCTGCGTTTTTATATGTCTGTATGCGGAAGTTTACTTTATACTTTAGGGATTGCTGTCGACTTTTAGGGCTGTTCATATGGCTTGTTCATATGAATTCGTCATCTCTGGTCGATTTTCATCAAGCAGCACTCTGGGTAATGCAATATTCGATAGCCTCGAGACACTCTCAAGTTATACCACCGTGAAAACTTTCAAGCGAACTTTTACGACTTACGTACGTTTCCCAAACTGTTTCCGCTTTACTGTTCAGAAAAAAACTAGTATGAAAGAATAGGTATTTGATTAATCGTTTTAATCATAAGCAAGAATTACATTTTAATTTGTTAAAATGTATTTTTCTTCTTGTTCACAGGTGAAATATGCGCCAAAAATGAAGATAATGGTCACGTCGGGTATAAACGGAATAGTGCCAGAAGGAGAAGATGTTGTTATAGGTAAGTTTAATATTTCACGGAAATTATAATAAAGATTTTACTTCAATCGGAATCTTGATAGCAGTGCTACAGAATAGTATAATAGAGAACGTAGGAAATATATAAAATTTTACTTCCAAATTAAATAAGAACAGATAACTTATGAAGATGCTTATGTAGTAGTAACATATGTAAATGGGAATTAAGTGTTGAGTTGAGGATATGGCTTTCAGGGTATATATGGTGAATGCGTTTGATCGAGTTTAGCACCTGAGTCTTTTACGCAAATTATGCAAATGAATTGCCAGCTACTTCAGCATCAAATGCATAAAAGCATTGACAGTAAGAGTATTATCGCTGGTATTCATAAAGGCTATACACTGCTATGCCAAAAGGTATTTCTTCTGCGTATCGTGCTGCTTGTTAATTGATAACATGCAGATAGATAGATTTGACGAGCTCGGTGGCTCAGTCGTGAATGACGCGACTTTGACACCAATGCTCGTGGATTCAATTCCCACACAAGACAAACATTTGTGTGCATGAACTTGTCTGTTTTAAGAGAGGTAGGGCGCATCAAAGCAACCCGTCTGGGGAAGTACCTCCACCTCATACAAAACCGCAGCCAAATAACAACTCCCTAGAGGGTTGTTGTGTTCCTGTGTGTGAGTGAGGTCACCAGTAAGCTCCTAAGGAGTTGCTGTGTATGCAGCAGAGGAGGCATCGCGCGACTGATACTTAATATATTTCAAGTGTTAATGGGCTACGGAAACTGCTTTACATCAGGTGGGCCGTATGCTTGAATTCCTCCCGACGTTGTATAAAAAAAAAAGATGTGAGAGACACTTACAGGCCACGCTAAATGTAGCTAACGACTTCTGTTTGAGATTTGAACATACATACATTTTACAGTAAATAAATAAATAAATATTGCCGGACAAATTACACAGCGCCACCAAGCCCCAAAGTAAGCGAAGCTTGTGTTATGGGTACTAGACAACTGATAAACATACGTAAACACATTTTTTTTTTTGTAAATACATACTTATTATATATAGAAAATACCCAGACCAATACAAACAGACATGTTCATACACACAAATGTTTGTACTGTGTGGGAATCGAACCCACGAGCGTTGGTGTCAAAGTAGCGTAACAGCGTGTTTCACCACTGCGCCACCGAGCTCGTCACATACACAGTATCCGATTTTATCCGATAAATTGACCTTTGCTTGACTATACTCCTACAAGATATGACTGCGTTTTCACCTCTAAAAGTCTTAATTTGCTCTAGTTCCGAAATTCCAGAACAACATCGTTACCATCCCCAAGAGCATTGGGATCTCTAAGTCAAGATCTTCAACGAAGTAAGATTTCGAAGTCATTTGTAAGAGAAAGTCAAAGTGGCATCCAAATTTGGTGTGCTCAATATAGGGCAATAGTATTTTGGTATAAGTCAAAGACTTATGCTATACAAGTTTTAAGCCCGACTGCATAATGAGTAGTCATTTTTGGGCAGGAGCATCTGAATATCAGTTTGCGATTCCTAATTCGGTTCCTAGATGACCTTACTTACATTAAATTAGACTTACATTAAATGTTGTGCCCATGAGTCAAAGGAGAGATTATACCCCCTGTGTATGTTGAACTGATAGGACAATGAGTTGTGACCAGAAGTAAGAGTTGTTCAATATGATGTTTAAAGTTTCCTTCTTGAACATAAATTCCCTGACGAAATTTTTCCATGAATCTATCTACAGCATCTAGCTCTTTAAAAAACGACAAGTTTTAGGCGAGCCCAGTGGTCGAGTGATTAGTTACTATAACATAAAAGCACATGGGTTGATTTCCCACACAGGACCAACAATTGTGTGTATGATTACGTCTGTTGATCATGGTCTGGGTGTTATTAATTGAACAAGTAACTTAAATTACAACCCTGTGAGTTCCTGAGAGTGAGTGAGGGTACCAGTAAGTTCTTAAGAAATTGCTGTATAGTAGTAGAAGTGGCATCGCGCTTGCGATATTTCACGTATTGCAACTGATCGCAACTGATCATCGGCTACGGTATCCACTCCATATCCAGTGAGCAGCCATGCAATTCTGTAAGAGCAAACATCCTTACATCCTCGGAAACATCGGCTGTTATAGCCTTGAACACAAAATTGCAATTCCTTAGTATCGCTTTTCATGGTTGTGCGACACTAGCGCCGCAAGGCTGCGTTTGGAATTGAAATTCTACAAGGCAAATAGCCTCGCGTACGCTTACAGCCTTATATATATAGAATACCAAATAAAAAGCCGTGATCGCAGTAGACGATGTCAAAGCTGTGACATCTGTGATCACAGCGACGCACACAGCCATTACGAATCGCTTAGAGAATTGCATGGCTGTAAACTTGAATGCCTCAAAGCGTTATTTAAAAAAAAGCATTACGACTACGGTAATACTTTTACATCAGGCGGGCTGTATTCTAGTTTAGACAGAATGCCGCAAACGCCGATATATGTAGTCAAAGGTAAACCTCAATCTGATACAAAATGTAATTAGCAAATGTTGCACTTATCGCGTATATAGACCTTTACAATGATATATATAACTGTATATACAATTGATTAATGGTGTGTAATTTTATTTCCCAACAGTATGCAAAGCTGAGGCAAATCCAAATGATATAACATACGTGTGGACTGTAAATGGGAAGCTCATTGGCAGCAATACGTCGGAATTGGTGAGTGATGTGGAAATTAATTCTGGATGTCCTAATTTGGGGTGATAACTGAAGCGTACGTAGAGATGTGACGATCTAGGCGATATTGGACTAGTTTGCAATATTACGTGTCCAACACCTTTACCAATGTAGTTGTGTTCCAAGAATTTCGACCAAGTATTTGATAGTGCTAGATTTTGATATTTCTATCAAATAGTTTCTTGTATATATTACAAATGAAAACCTCAAATAACCTCTTCTTAATTCAAGATCTACTGGTGTAAGATCTATCTATTTGTATATATTAAATGCTTTTCAATGCTTTCTTTGTTTATAATCGATTTTAAAATGAAAGAAATCTATATATAGTATATTTTTTCAATATATATACACTGTATATATCAATTACAGTTTAGTAACATCGACTTATTTATATAAATAAAGACTTATTTACTCAAATGAAATTGATGTAAGGTTTTTAATTTTTGTATTTATTTTCTCCTGATGCTGTGAAAATAATTAAGATACATTCACAGCGGGGGTAGCAACGCGCTAGCGACATTATTATTGTTGCTAGCGTTCATAGGCTACGGTAACCACTTTACATCAGGCGGACCGTGTGCTTGTTTGCTATCCGTCGTAATATAAAAAAAAATTACAAAGATGATATAACTGAGGAGTCATAGCCTAGTGAATAAAGCATTAACCTTGACTGACGGGTCTAGGTTCGAATCCTGGTGAAGACATGCGTCAATATTATTCGTGTTTTGGGTATATGTACATAGTTCTAATAATCACTCGCTCGGCAGTGAAGTTAATAATAATGAGTAAACCCGCAGAATGAAGTAATTATATTTCGAAAGACGTGTTACCAAACCTAAGAAAACTCTCGTTTAGCTCTGACGGCAAGCGCTCCATGTCAATATCTTCGTCAAATTCTTGGGCTAAGGATTAAGCTGAATGCTAATAGATACATCTTACACAAGACTGTGAAACAGAATAATGCTAGGAAGCAGTTCAAATTGGTATAGATATTGTAAAACAATTTTTGTTTATACATGTATTCACAAACATGAATGACAATTTGAAGTAGGTATACACCATTCCCATTACAAATTCTCATAATTCTCTACATGAGTATTCTCTGCACGGTCAACGTAACAAACAGTCATGGTTTAAGGTATTTAAAATTGGTACTATTTAAAATTGAGAATTTTAAATTGATGAGTTTCACAACTTTTGACGAAACACGACCAATTTGGTCAAAAATGACTAACCTATTTTGACCAAATTGGTCGTGTGACATCACATGGTGAAATAAGGAGCAAACGTGATAAAGAGGCGAGTGAGGTTTGTAGGGACTCAATCAAGTGATGACCGGTTAAATCTGCTTACCCCGCAAGCGTCTTGAGGAGGTAGGGCGCATCAAAACAGCTGTCAGCTCACAGAAAACCGTAGCTACTAGTAAAATAACTTACATTTTGTTAGTAAAATCCTACCAACGACTTAACAGGCTTCGGTTAGCAAAATAAACTCAAGATGACTAATCCCATCTTTGGACAGGCTATGGTCAACGTGGATTAAGCCGCAGGTTGAATTAGACTGACTATCGCATCGAACTCTTCTAACCGGTCTGACCTGGCTATTTATTTGCCGATATATTCTTCATTCGAGTACCAAATCACATCACTAAACATTGCTGAAGCACATTATATTCAATCGTAATGGCCTCAATCGATTTGTCCAACACTGTGTACAGTGAACAACCAGTATTAATTGGCAATCGAAATGATTATTTTGAATAGTGCAATTCTTGTATAAACGATGCGAGCATATTTAATGTGCCCGTCGTATCGAACAAGCAAGTCAAGTAGCGTTGAACGCACCCTGTCCTTTGCATGGGTTTAATCGCTTTGAGTTCCTCCGAATTCGGAGGGTACGTTATACCGATAGACGACAGTCGTTAAGTTATAAGAAATAGGGCTCATCTAAGTTGTAAGACTGGGGAAGCTCCACCTCTCAGCCAAATTAACTCTATGGAGAATTCATATGTTCCTAGGAATCCGCGAGCATGTCTGTAAAGAGACATGATTGTAAAGCGACTTTTGATGAGCTCGGTGTTGCCGCGGTTAATAACGCGGCTTTGACACCGACGCTCGCGGGTTCGATTCCCACACAGAACAAACATTTGTGTGCATGAACATGTCTATTTGTTTTGGTCTGGGTGTTTTTAAGAGAATTAGGGCGCATCAAAGCAGCCCGTCTGGGGAAGTACCTCCAACTCACAGAAAACCGCGGCCAAAAACCAACTCCCAGGAGGGTTGTTGTGTTCCTGCGTGTGACTGAGGTCACCAGTAAACTTTCCTAAGGAGTTGCTATCTTAGCCGCATAGGTGGCAACGCGCGAATGATGTTTGATGTATTACTAGCGTTTATAGGTTACGGTAATCACTTTATATCAGGTGAACCGTATGCTTGAATGCCTCCCGACGTTGCATAAATAAAATGTGGCACTCAGTTCTCTTCGTCTACACTGGACGTAATGTAAAAAAACACACAAAGTTACCATGCAACAGTAGAATCCGTAAAGAAATGGGATGGGTATTTTTATCTATTTTCGATGTCCTATTATATTACAGACATCTTAAAACCAAGCTACAATCCATCCCGAAAGAAATAATGAAAGGTTTTTATGTACTCCCACTCTCACTACTTAGCAGAATATTAAATAGCACCTTCTTCAAAAATTGGGCTACCAAATGCAAAAACATTATTTCCACTCCAACTGGCAGATATTAGCGCGTATAAACAAATAAACTCTTCAACTTTATTATTTGTACTAGGGAATATTCTAGTAAAAGTTTTCTACTTTCTTTCTAAAATAGCACAGAAAGAAAACCCTTGCGAAACGCTTTTTCTACTGTCTTTTTTTTTCCTCTAAGGGTTGTATCGTGATCTTGAATAACCTTCCCCAAGACTTGGGCTATCAAATACATGTTTTTTTTAAATCCAGCAACTAAACTTTTCCGGTTTATATATTAGTAGTAAATAAATTTATATTTAGTACTTTATTCACTCTTATTACTATTTGCAGATAATTCCAAATGTTACCAGGAAGAACCATGGAACTCCAGTTAGATGTCAAGCTCATAATTCTGTTGGAACAACTGATGATACGCATGCTATCCAAGTTTCATGTAAGTATTACCAAGTTTAAAAGTGTAAAAAAGTATGTTTAGTTTTGGAAACTTTCCTAGTGCAGACCTATAATATATAATAAGATTACGTGAATGGATAAGGGCCAGGTGCGTACGGTTGCGCCACATATTTACATAGTCGAAGGAGCTACCGGGCCTATACGCATTTGTTCAGACCCTTTCAAATGATACTTTTTGATAAGCACCGTGGTCGAGTGATTATCAATGGCCACTGATTAGGAAACACCAAGGCTTGCTTGCATGTTTGTTTTGGACTGAGTGTTTTTAAGAAAGATACCACTACTACTACTCTAACTTTACGCCAAATCATTTGCGGGGTAGGCAGTTACTCGATTCTTACATACCTCGCTTCTGTAACATACATTGCTATTCTCACGCACGCTCGCCGGTTGCCCGATTGTGGAAGTATCTCCACCTCACAGGAAACAGAATCCAAATGGATCGTGGTCTGTATGCTTTTATGTTTAAATATAAAAAAAAAACTTGGACTTGGAATTGGAGGTCTTGCATATATTTGAAATAGAAGTTAAATTATGTAAAGTTTGGTATACATGAAGTAAATGAGATTCATTTATGAAAAGATTATTATAGTTAATTCCATAGATTTTCATATTATTATTGATACACAATTTATTGGCCGTGCTCGTTGGCATCTTTCTCAAAAATTCTATATTTTGTTTTAATATATGCGAGGAAAACAAATAGTATCTAGTAGTATCCAGAGGGAGACTCGTACAAAAGTCGTCTGCGTGGGTATACCTGTCTCACTTATTTCTATGGCCAAACAGCTATACTTATATAGCTGTGTTCCGGTTTGAAGAGTGAGATATGGCTGAGAAATTACTGGGTACTGTGAAGAAGCATCCTTAGGTCACAAGAGTGGCAGCGCGCGAGTAACATCCCCTTAGTGTTGCGAGCTGCAGTGACCGCTAACTATCTAATGCGGGCCGCATGCTTGTTTGCCTTGTCTAGTTTCATACAAAAAAAGGAAATGGTATCTAATTTTGTCCATAACATTCAACTGATGATGTTCTCATCCAAGTCACGTGGCGCTCGGTTCTTTCTGCCTATCCATCATGACTTGAACATACGTTGACTTTTGTATACAGTAGTTCACAAACATTTCGTCACAATAGTAATATCTTGTGGATTATCCACAAGATATCCGGCACTAGAGAGGTTACTGCAAACACTTAATTTGTAAAATGAAATACATTTTGAGGTTTTTTAGAGGTTTCACTACATGGACTACTCTTACAAAGAAGAGTAATATGTTTGCTTTATTTCAGATGCACCATCATTCAGAAATCAACCCAAAGATGTAGAAGCTGAGGTAGGAACGCCTATAACGCTAAGTTGCGACGTGGATAGTTATCCTGAGCCAGAAATTGAATGGTTCCATCACGAGGAAGACCAGAATCTAGTAAGTAGTTATTCGAATCTAGTCAAATATTAATGTATAATGACCAGAATATCATATATATATTCGTACAACTATAGCCAATGACTGGTATTTCTAGTACGGCTATTGACGTGAATGCACGGAAAGTGGGAATATGAAAGTGAAGTTATATAAGTGATGTAAATAGTCACATTGAAGTAATCAATGACTATATTTACATAGGACAAGAAGCACACCTTAGAAGGGGTGACTTCTACAAAGAGATAGGTCCGAGTTGAACAGATTTATAGCTTAATTCCTAATATCAAAATTTTTAACCATCCTGTTCTTCCTGATATTGGTGTAAAGTCGTGTGTATGATGTGTTGGACAAAGCTATACTCGGAGTTTCTCTAAGAAATAATATTAGGTACCATATAATTCTTGCTCTCTAAGCCAATAAATTGAAGCAGCAGCAAGCTGGCAATATCGACGACGAAAGTCCGCGTTGCCCTTTTTTCCTTTAAGTTCGATTTCAAACGAGTGGCTGGATGCAAAAAATAGAAGATAAGAAATGGTAAAAAGTATTAGAAAATCTAGACGGTGACATGACATCGGTTTGATAAAGATAATGAATGTTGTACTTTGCGTCTGTTTCACTAGAACCTAATTTTCTAATCAGCAGGATACAAGGCAATGGTTTTAAACATTGATTTACAACGCTAAAAAAAATTCTTCACATTGCTGCAAATATTTACAACATTCAAGTAAACGCAAAATAAATATGGATGGATTGAACGCCCCAATTCCCAAATTTCAATAAACCGTTTAATAAACGATTTGTTATAACTTTGGAATTAGAGCGTGGTTTTACGGATTAAAGCATCATTAATTTTAACATGAATGTGATATGATGTGAATCAAACACTTATAATAAGCATATAAACTGTATAATAGTTTGAATGCCTTGGTAATTATGTCAAAAATGCGCTGATTCTGATTCTATGCTGCGATATGTAAGCAGTAAATTGCTCCTACATTACTACTCTTCTTTAAAGTTGGAATATATCTCACAATGGAATGGAAAGTAGTATCGATCCAAATTATTTTTTTCGTACTCTTTTGTTTCAATTTACCTATTATCGCGAGTGTTCTGATTTTTTTATATATACTTTAACAGAATTACATTCTCTTTATGTCTTCATTTAAATTATTTCGTCTAAAACTGTTTACAATACATAAGTTTTGTGCGTTATTTCTATGGAATAGAGTTTATATTTCAGTGACAATTTGATTATTCATATTATACTAAGTAAGGATTACCTTATCACGGTGTAGATTTAGTACGTTATTGTGTTTATTTTTACGGCCCGCGACATTTACAGAGCCATTAATACACTATTATATTTCACTATTTTTAGTATCTTTATGAGTCACATTGCCTTTTTAATATGTTAATGTTTTTGTGGGTAGCTTAATATGTAATTTTCGTACTTTGCTACTATTTTCTTATTCGTATACGGTTTGACCATTTCTGAGAGAATTACCTTTAAAATGTTTTTATTATGAATGTATGTTTACATGTGGCAAGAGATAAGTTGTATGTTAAGTGTCGTAGGCATAATATGTCTAGTTTGGAGATTAGAATGGGATTATTAATGTACGATTTTGACTTGGCTTGATTGAGATTATATTGAAAATGGAAATACTCTAAAATTTTATTGCATCTAGGCACTTGCTGTCCCAGTTGTTTCACAAAAAAAACATAACTAATGTGTGTAAACATAACTCACTTGACAGTTCGAATACCAATATCCATATTTGTTTCATGATTTTATGGGTTTCATTCGACACGTTACTAAGTTGTCAAAATAAGAGAATTGCTTTTGGTTAAAAAACTCTGGAACCCGACTTCTAATGAAGTCGTAAATCGACTACGAGTATATTGAAATATGATTTTGATGTCTCTCAACAAAGTAAAATCAAACTCGATATAATTGACGATATGTAGGTACGATTTTTTATTCGTATCATATTGTATTAACACTTTATTCATATCATATTATGTTAACACATATTTTACATACAATGCCGTATCTCGGAAAGCTGTGAAGCTGATCTGTGAATAAAATGAAAATATTAGTTCGTTCAGATATATAGCAATTATAAGACTACGCGTAAGGAAATCTCGTCCTACTTGAATTGCTTTAAAAACATGATTGTATTATATGGGAGTCCAATAACCCACGCCAATGCGCGGAATTACTACTAGGCTTCTCTGGATATTTGTTTCCATGTTCGCCAAGTCTATCCAGTTAACTACCACTTCTATTTTTGGGTCTATTATTCAGCCCCTGTACTGTGTTTTCTCCCTACCACGCGGTAATCAATCCGCTGCGGCTGGTATGCATGCGCTCCTGCAGACGCTACTAGTTTTTTGTCGTTTGTTTATGTTACATTTATAATCTACTAGCTTTTACCCGCGGCTTCGCTCGCATTGATAAAAAAAACAAAATTTTAATAAAAAGTATACTATTTTACTTCTGTTACCTCCAAGAATATGTGTACAAAGTTTCATGATGATCGGTTCAGTAGTTTTCACGTGAAAGCGTAACAAACAAACGGACATTCATATTTATAATATTAGTACGAGTAGGATAATCATTACACTCTTGCAGTTACGACCAACATTTTCAAAAATATCCAGTGAATAAAGCTGCAACTATATATATAACATATAAATATAGCTTTAACCCTATCTCTCTTTCCAAAATATCTCGTTTTTTTTATCCGCCTGTTAATCCCACGCGCAGGTGAGATTGACTTGGACTCCAAAGATGGTAATACTAAAAAAGTACTACAAATTAAAACATGTTACGTCTGGTGTTGTGAAAATTAAATCAGAATATTTGTATGGTGGTTCAGAGCCCATTTCAGCCGGAGTTTCGTGTCGCGTTGTTCCTGCGAAGGCCTCTGTGCCATTGTCTTGTGTTCTAATTATATTATAATGTTTGAATGCTCGCAAACTTGCAATAATTTTAATGAATTAAATTTCCCTTAAACATTGTTCTCTTGTTTAAGTACTTTTGGCCGTATTTTCATAAATGTTCTTGTAAATATGTCATTCTTTGTGTACATTTGTAAAAGAGATTAAGCCTCTAAACCTTTATCATTTTCCTAGCATTATGCCGTTTCCTAATCCATTCGAATAAGTGGGGTCCGCTACCTAAGTCTAAGGATTTGACGAAGATACTGATTTTGATGGATCGAGGGAAAACTAGACATTCCTTAGGTTAACGAGAAACCTAAAAATCTTTCGAAATATCATTTCTTGGACATGCCTCGTGCCTTTCTTTACAGCCGAGTAAGTTATAATTACAAATATATACATAAATACGAAAACACGCATTAGTGCGATTAAGTATAGAAAGTGTTTTATCAAATTTGATAACATACCTATAGTGTTCACGGCATTTTAAGTAAAACTGAGATTTACAATATCTGTTCTCAATAATGATTCAATAATGTAAATGGCCTAGCTATGTATCTCTGGGGTGAATGTGTTTTTATAGTACATCATTGTATACATACATGTATATATGGCCCACCTAATGTGTTGGGAATACCGCAGCCAAAAGACGCTTGCAAACATAGCACCGCTCACACGTTATCATTAACGCTGCTGCTGCCTAGTACTTTATTGTTATTTAACTCTGATCATATGTAAGGTGGAGGTACTTATCGAATAGGGCTGCTTCCTGTCAAATATTAGGTTTCTGCGCGAGTTCTCCCACAATATCATTAAGAGAAGAAATGTTTTTTTTTTGTATATTGTGATTGATTTTGCAACAATTTCACAACCTATATGGTTACGCTCAACTTACTCTGAGCAAAAAATCATGTTACTCTAATATACCATTATGCTAACGATAACCAAGTAAACACAGTTTTGCATTGAAAATATTAGTAGTGATAAGTATCAGACATCTGTACTATCCCTATGTTCCTGGACTCGACTGCTAACACGCAAGATGTGTCAAGTGAAAAGTTGACTTTAGCTACAAAAATGTCATCTATCCACTAAAATCTAAGTTTACATTTATTTTTTGGAATTCGTTTATATTTATGGAATACTTTATGGCTACTTATAGCTCCAAATTGTAAAATCCCACAGTCATTTTAAAAGACTGTCATTTAGAAAATAAGTTTTGTAGTAAACCTATATGCTTAACCCGTCTTTATTTTGCAGCGTATTGGAAAAACTGCTAACCTGTCCCTCATAGTGGATACACACACATCTGGGAGATATACCTGTAAGGCTATGGTCCCTGGCTATAAAGTTATAGAGGCAGAAGCTTCCGTCTTTATTAAAGGTAATAATTTTAAGTTAAAATGCTATAAATTTAAGCGCACGATAGTGTTCTAAGTTTGGAAGTGAAAACCGGCCGCAAGCATATCCTGCAGCACTCTTGGTACTCGTAACTGTTATCTTAGGTTACCATAGATTTTTATCGAATAATGCAACAAAGCGTAATTTGTACGTTTGTACATCACCGTGAATTTTCATTTTGTTGTTAGCCAAATACTAACTACGTAACAACTTATCAATTAAATAGTTAATAGGTTCAGGCGTTATTTTGCGAAAGTCAAATTTACTTGCAATTTGATCTAACCTGCTTTGTTTGCTTCCGCCACTAATTAGTTCCTGCGGCCTAGCGCCGGCCGGCACCCTCCCACCCTACTTGCATCTACTAACGGTAGTGGGTGGGTGCCGGCCGGCGCTAGGCCGCATGAACTAATTAGTGGCGGAAGCACACAGAGCAGGTTAGATCAAATTGCATGTAACTTATCAATTAACATAATTTAGATTTATAAGCGATTAAAAAAACACACTGTTATTTCAAATGTGCGAGTATAATAAAACCAGCCAAGGGTGAGTCCGACTCGCACACCGAGGCTTCCGTACAAACTTGTATTGTAGGTATGTAAATAGTTCGTACATCCTGGGTTGAGTGAGAAACTTAACTATGCTGTTCGAAAACTGTTGTCCACATAAATCGACATAGGTTGCAGTTAGTTTACTGACTGCAAATAAGTTTGTAATCACAATTACAAACTTAGTTCCAGTCAGTAAAGTAACTGCAATTACAAACTTACGGTTTTTAGAAATTTTCCTACACTTGTGCTACACTACAATATATTGCTTCTTATCAAATTTCATGATTCTCGGTCAACAAAAAGTATCCCGAAGGTTTTCATTTCTTTGCGAGCATCAATATATGCGGCATATCATGAACGGGGCATAAACGGCCTTTTGATGAGCTCGGTGGCTCAGTCGTGAATGACGCGACTTTGACACCAACGCTCGTGGGTTCCATTCCCGCACAAGGCAAACATTTGTGTGCATGAACATGTCTGTTTGTCTTGGTCTGGATGTTTTAAGAGAGGTAGAGCGCAACAAAGTAGCCCTTCTGGGGAAGTACCTCCACCTCACAGAATACCTCAGCCAAATAACAACTCCTTAGAGGGTTGTTGTGTTCCTGCGAGTGAGTGAGGTCACCAGTAGCTCCCAAGGAGTTGCTGTGTAAGCAGCAGAGGAGGCATCGCGCCAGTGATACTTAATATATCGCAACCGTTAATAGGCTACGGTACCTGGTTTACATCAGGTAGGCCGAATGCTTGTATGCCACCCGATATATCTTGTATTCTCATTAGGAAGATAATAAACAACTCTCTCCATACTAATTTAGCATTCACTACAATCAAACAAGTAACGAAAAGAAGCACGCGTCGAGCTAGTTTTCTGGTACTACCCAAGGTTCGAACGAACTACGGTAAAAAAATGTTAACTTTTGAAGGCGCACAGCTTTACAACAAAATACCGTCGAATATAAAAAATATAAAAACATTTAATGCATTCAAATTAAAAGTAGCTCAATATATTCTTGAACATTTCTAATAATTTGATGCAATAAATGGTTATAAAATCAGGGTGTGTGAACGACGAATATATCATTAATCTATTATTCATATTCTCATGTAAGTGACTTTTTGTCTTTTTGAGAATAAAATTTCTTTAAACAAAAAAAAAATATATAGTATAAAAAAAATACAAGGACCAGTTATATGGATTGCAGACTTGAGTATTTGATACTAATTTCAACTTGATTCGACGCGTTCTTGACGCGTTCCTGAGAAATCTTGACTGACGGAAAACGAAGTAATCTTGTATGGGTCCCGTTTCCTATACCTATGTGAATTATTTAGATTTATTTTCAAAATTGTATATATAGTATATAAAGTGGGATCATTAGCTTTTTCTAAAATTCTTAAAGTACACGCAAAGTGAAATATTTCACAAAACAAACGAAAATGCCATTTGTTTCGCATTATTGCATTTGTCAAAAGAAACCTCACAGCTATATCACCAATAGTTAGATATTTACTTATAATTATTAAGATTATTAATAGTAGTAGTAGCATTAGTAATTATACTTCACTTTACAAATATAATATTCAAGTGTTGACTAACACACACTTTTATATTAGTTCCGTGTAAATATTATATGTACGATGCTTGTTTCATACTTTGATTAAAAATTCGAGTGAAGTCATAAAAATAAGCTGGTAGGTTATAAAAACGTGAAGTGAGCTTTTTTTACTCGTGTTATTAAAATTACCATATGAATAATATACGAGTTCAATGACAAATTGTGGTGCTGCTATATCGTTAAAAAAGTTATTGCATTCGTACGTAACGTCAAAAATGGACTTGGCGCACGTATTTTAATTTATAATTTTATTCAGATGGTCAAGAAAGCTATCGAAATTTCTTTACAGGTGAAACTTATATACTATATAACGTGTATATTTTTGACTGCTCCTTTATTGTAAAGTGTTGTGAGATACTTTACATATTGATAGATAGTCAATTCCAAAACTTCCTACTCCTAGAAATTTCTTCTGATTAAGTTCATTGTGAGTTCCAAGGCCTTTTTGGTGATCGCCGCTGTTAATTCTGGATACACAGGAGACACTGTGGCGGGAACACTGTGGTGTGTGTGGTGGTGTGGTGGGCCTGTCCTATTAAAAAAAAGCTCTTTATTATATGTATTTTTTCTCATCATTAGTCCAAAACTATAATCTAAGTACTGCTTTTTTACGCATTCTTCAGTCATTACCTATTCATTAGGTTATTTGCGTTGATACCTGAATTTCTCTTCCGTTGGTGTTTTGGAACTGTCAACTTTCGTGGACCAATTTTGTTAGGTTTTGATAGATGAGATAGCTATACAGACAAGGTAGATGAGCTCGGTGGTGCAGTCATGAATATTGCGCCTTTAACACTAACGCTTCTGGGTTCGGGAATCGAACCCACACAAGACAAATATTTGTGTGCATGAACATGTCTGTATGTCTTAGTCTGGATATTTTAAGAGAGGTAGGGAGCATCAAAGCAGCCTGTCTGGAGAAGTACCTCCACCTCACAGAAAACCGCAACCAAATAACGACACTCTAGAGTGTTGTTGTGTTTCTACGTGTGAGTGAGGTCACCAATAAGCTCCTAAAGAGTTGCAGTGTTAGCAGCAGGGAAGGCATCGTGCGATTCATAGGCTACGCTAACCACTTTACATAAGGTGGGCTGACCGCGTGTATGGCTTTTGATGTTGTATAAAAAAGTAAAAACAAGGACCTAAGCTATTGTAGAGTGTACTGAAATAAATTTGCGATGTTGAGGAGCGTTCATATTGGAGGCAAGCAGACCATGAAAGTAGGATAAACGCGGCCGAAATGCGAGCGTTGCACAAAATTTGTGACGTAACGCTTGTAGATCGTGTTCGCAATGACGATGTTAGTTGAATTAGAGAAATAGAGTTGGTGTGAAAGAGAGAGGCAGTGTCAAGAATAAGAAGAGGCAAGCTCCGTTGGCTTGGACATGTAGAAAGAATGCAGAAAAAAAGAATTACGAAACAAATATACAAAGCGAAAGTAGAAGAATGTAGGAGCCGAGGAAGGCCAAACCTTACCTACTATGACCAAATTGATCATGTTTTATGTCAGGTGATGTCAGGAGTCGTAGAAACCGTGCGTGCATGAATGTTCATAGCTCTTATGAACATTAACAAACTTAGTAAGGTGTGTTAGCACCGTGTCATGTGGCGCTCGGTTCTCTCTACCTACCCCGTTAGCGATTTGCGTTAAGTTATAGACAGATAGATAGAACTATATATATATGCTTTCTGCATGTCTTGTTCTGGGTGATTTTAAGACAGGTAGAGTGCATCAAAGTAGCTCGTCTGGGGAAGTATAGAGGCTGTTAATGCTCTTAAAGCCAGAATTCGCCGAAACCCCATTAGGAAGCAAGAAATCTTATCGCGAGAAATGAAGTTTCTAAAGACCGAGGCATATGGCGCTCGATTCTCTCTGCCTACCCCGCAAGCGATTTGGCGTGAAGTTATAGATTGATAGATAGAGAAATGAAGATTCCCGCTAGGACTCTGTCGCGTTTAATGAAATAAGAAGCTCGGTGCTTATAGTCTATATACAGGACGTGCCCTAAATCAATCCCTACAGTTGAAGAGAGTGGATCGATCAAAATGCCTTCTATCTCGATACACAGGTGAAAGACACAGAAATATCCTCTTTGCTGATGAAAAAAAAAATCACGATTGAAGAGCACTACAACAAGACAAAGAGTACGCACACAGTTCTAAAGAAGCCGCTGAAGTAATCGGCAACGTACAACGTGGTCATCGTGCTGCGTCTGTATGGTTTGGTGGGGGATGTCTTATCAAGGAGTCATAAAGCTTAATTTTTGTGAAAAACGATTGAAGATTTCAGCCGTGTATCAAGAATTGTCTTGGATCGTGTTTTGAAACCTCTCAGTAAGACACTTTTTAAAAATGTACCGTGGACTTTCCAGCAGGACTCTGCACCTGGTCATAAGGCACGAACTTTGCAAGCCTGGCTTTGCAACCAACGCTCCGGAATTTACAAGAGCTGGCCCTCGTCTAGCCCAGATCTGAACACCATAAACTACAAATTATGGCCAGCTTTAGAGGACATGGCCTGCTCAAAAGGATACGCCGAAATTGTGTCTCTTAAGAAATTTCTGGAGCAAGCAGTGGCTAACTTTTCCATGGAAACAGTGCGTAAATTCATTGATTCGTCGCCAGATTAAAATCAAAGCCAAAAGTGGCCATTTCGAATAGATTTTTTACTTTTTCCTGAGACTTCTATAAATATGTTCACATAAGTTTTATTACATCATAAAAAATAAATGCATATTCATTTGTAACACACCTTATGACCGGACTAGGTATAAGAGAGTAAGACTTATTCAGTTAGGAAAGCAAGTATGCGCTTTTTAAACGTTTGGAAACTATAATTTGTCTTCCACTTGTGTATACGTATTTAAAACACGCTGAATAGCCTTGATATACCGATGCATACACTCTTTTATCAGGTGCCTTCACGTCAATTCCATTATCAGCGAAAGAATTGTGTCTGAACAAAAAACTATTGTGAGCTTGTTACGTTGTGGCCATGACTATAGCGGTTAGCGGATTGAGCGTTATTTGTTATGGCGATAAGAGCTCTTGGCCTGCTTTATACATTTAAGTATTAGTTACTAACCTGGCAAGATTAGGATCAACTAACATCGTTTTATATAATGCCGGGAGACATGTAAGCATAAACCCCACATGGTGTAAAGTGAATTCAGCGCGTGAATTGCCATAGCGGTGGAGGCACCGCTATTACAGTACCACCTAAGCATTGACTGCGGTATTATCTGATGAGAAAGTACTCCTTCAATCGGCCTATTCGGTTGATGATTGGCAGGATACCCCGTGTATTGTATGTACTTTGCCTCTAACGATGATAACGTATCACCCACATCCCAATAGCTATTTTCTTAGCGTCAACACATTTGTGGTATTCTTAATACTTCTATTATATTATTTTGGTGGCGGAAGCACACAAAGCAGGTTAGATCAAATTGCATGTAAATTTGACATTCGCAAAATAACGCCTGAATCTATTAACTATTTATTGTATTCTTCGCAAGCGAGGAAATGAACTAGAGGTTTAACTATAGAGGTTTTCTCTTGAGACTACGAATTGAGAATTTTCGAAAGTATACAATGTGGTTTCACAGGGTTGGCTCTGATCTCTTTTAATCATATCACTGTAATCAACTTGGAAGATGTGATAGAAACACTCGACATAGAAAGTAAAATACCTTGTTAAAATTTTAAACTAGCTAGGCACAGATACATTATGTTTATTGGCAACCCAGCCTATCAATTTTAAATATTTAGTTATTTAAAATTTGACGTAATACTTCATACTTTTGTAGTACTAAAGAACTGCTATTGTAAATAAATATCAAATGTAATCAGTCAAGATATACATACTGAAAAAAATTGATCCAAAGCGGATACCACCAAAGGACTGGCATATTTACGTATGCATTCAAAAACTCACAAATACACACTCAATGGTTAACGCACACACGCACGTAGAATAAAAGCAAGTAATATAAGAGGTTAATAATTTGAAAGATTTATTAAAAACTTACTAACACGTTAAAACAGCTCATAAAGCAACATATAATTTGATATGTTTTTCGCTCATCGCCTCTGAGCTATTCGCTTGCCATTGTTGTCATGGCCTCCTGGGACCGCCATCGCCATCTCTTTGAAATTCACGGGTTTGTCCATAAAGCCCTCACGATCAATAAAGTCAAGGACTTGTATTAGAAGTTACCTCAATTTGTTCCTACCCTGTTATTACATTGAGGAATAACAAATGAAGGGGCAAGTTTTATTTGACAATGAATTTTGTACGATACAGAATAAATACGTAATGTTATACAGATAAGCAATGATTGATAGTATTTCGTGAATATTATTTTCTATAATCAATCATATATCAGAAAAGATACTTCAAGCTATGGAAAGCTAGTTACAGATATTTACTTAGAGTTAGAATGGATCATTTATTGGTGACAAACATTTTTAGAAACTTCTTAATTGAGTAACATGGCCTACACAACGCAGGCTTTGCTCAATATATGTAGGTATATACTTAATGTTACATATTTCACCAGAAAATTTGCTATACAAATATGAGAAATCAATAGGTATTAATTTAGATTAGCGTTTTAAAAAATTCTTAACGAAACATAAATGTTTCTGCTTGTCTTGTTTATTGCACAGAACAAATTAAAAAGTTGCAATGCTTAAAGTACATAGTTCGCAAGTGCGAGCTTATCTCTAAAAGAGTCAGTAGCGGAATAGCTATATGTTCCTGAATAACATAAAGAGAAAAGCTAAGGTGTTTTTTATACTACGTCGCGAGGCATACAAGCATACGGCCCACCTGATGTAAAGCGGGTACTGTAGCTTATTAACGCTAGCGTTAAGTATCACTCGCGCAATGCCTCCTCTGCTATTTACACAGCAACTCCTGGGGAGCTTACTGGTGACCTCACTCACACGCAGGAGCACAACAGCCCTCTAGGGAGTTGTTATTTGGCTGCGGTTTTCTGTGAGGTGGAGATACTTCCCCAGATGGCTGCTTTGATGCGCCCTACCTCTCTTAGAGCTGTATGTGCGTGTTGCAAATGTCCATAGATTACGATAGTTGTTTACTATCAGGCCGTATGCTTGTTTGTTGAATAGTGGTATAAAAAACCTGCTCACTAACTGTCAATATAGTTTTAACGTGTACATTTCTTTGTAGGTCCACCAAAAATCCTGTCAAACTCAACGCAGTATGGCACCCAAGGGGATACGGTGAACGTAGAATGCGCTGCTTTCTCTATACCAAGGATAGATAACATTATCTGGACCTTCGAAGGCAGAGAGATAGACTCTATGCATGACCAGGTAAGTCAAGTTTGTATATAGTAGCTGATCAATCAACAAATCTATTCAAATTCCATCCTGAACATAACGGTGCCCGCACACTATATAAATACACTGTAGAACTATAAATATGTCTATTAAAACCATTTACTATCTATAAACAAATTTATATACATTGTTTCTAAAACCATTATTTTTACCATTCTTTCTGTCATAATAGTATATTAAACTATTATTCTAATGTTTTCACTAATATTCTTCTTTCTTATGTTATCCCGTTTCCTAATCCATTAGAAATGGCGGGATCAGCTACCTAGGCTTACGAATTTGACGTAGATACTGTTTTTTATGTGGAACGACTGCTGTCTCACCTCCATAATGCAAAGTGAAGACCAGACCTTTCTTAGATTAGAAGACACGTTTTTCGATATATTGTCTATGTTTTTAGACGTGCGGGTTTCCTTACACGTTTTGATGATAAAACATCTTTAAATCTATTTATTTGGTCATATTTTCAATAAATAATAATAACGAATGAAATCTACAGAACTCAGTTCATGTTAAATTGGAGCAGAAATAATTTTATGCGATTGCAAAGTATTCTTACAATCATTTATTTGCTTTTTGATTTCATTCGTGGTATGAAAAAAATTTAAAAAATTGTACATTCCATGAACGCTAAAAAATTTGCACGATGTTGAAAACAAATTTAACAAATCCTATACGATTTTACAATTCAATATCGGACATATTTGAATAGAAAATCAGTATTCAACTACAGTATGCTAAACAAAGTTCGGTGTGTTTACTAGCACCGAACATGTTGATGTCGAGTGTTTTCCGATTCGGTTTTCTATGTTGGTTTGGAAATTCGAGTGGTTTTGTAAATTGGGACATTATTCTACTAAAAGTTATTTAACGATCTTACTAAATTCAAAAGAAACTTAAAAACTAGTTGTTCGACCCTTGCCTTTATTGTGCCCGGGAATATTTAATAGAAGCAACGCAGGTGTTTGAATAATTATCGCTGTATTTACGATGTTATTATGTAGGTGGAAACATTTTATAATCGTTGACAATCTGTAGTCTATGATACAAGCTTAACATTATTATTACGTGACAGCCTTCGAGGGTAGTTGTGTTCCTGCGTGTGAGTGAGGTCACCAGTAAGGTCCTAAAGTTGCTGTGCTAGCGGCAGAGGTGGTATCGCACTAGTGATACTATTGTACTGCAAGAGTTTATAGGCTACGGTAACTGCATTCCATCAGATGGACCATATGCTTGCATGCCTCCCGACGTTGTCTAAACAAAAAATATCAAATAATGCCCACTTACACTACAAGACCCTACAGACTTCCTACCAAAAAATAAAAATGGATTCCTGATTTCTGGAGCTCGATTACAGCACCAACTACGTACTCCAACTATGAATCTAAACCATCTAAGAGCCTACTCAAATACACACAAGAAACAATTTGTAACGTACACGAAATAAAAGAAAGGATCAAATAACTAAGAACTTGGCACAAAAGCGGGAAACAAACAAAAGTCAAATCTAACGAAAAACGATAAAATAAATTAATATTTACCCATCCGTGGTATATATCCGTCAATCTAAATCCTAAGCATTCCATCCAATCGAATATCGAATCGTTCACTATTGGCTGAACCTTAAATCCAGCTTAAATAAAGCTGTTTGTGTTTGTGTCGAGGTCTCGAGTGTTCTGTGACTCGATTACCGAAACGAAGGGCCATGTAGTGTGCGAACCAAGTTCTTATAAAATCATCGACCCAAATTCTAGAAATAACTGAATAATTAAATTATTATATTCCTAAACACTATCTTCCAATGGAAGAAAATCCTCTTAGATTATGGAGTAATTTTAAACTAATCTGTTGATTGTTCCTTTTTTAATTCCATATGGCACATGCTCGGAAGTTTAACTATGCGGATTTTAGATCACATTAATTTTAATTGGGATCTGCCCAAAAAATATTTTAGTTTTTATATATATATTTAGTAGTAGTCTATGTAATCAAATACAGTAAATAGCTTTACCTCATTTTGTTACGACTGTACTGTTACAAACAATAATCTGAACACAAACATTAAAACAGACCGTGTATCTACAGAACGACGGACCGGACGAACTCAATATCAAAGATCAAAATATAATACACACTCGTTCATATCATATAGATCATGTCTGTTACTGGTACATAAAACTCGTTCATATAGTTCCATATAATATATATTTTATCTTTGTGTAACTGAAATTCTTTGAATAACTGACTGCATGCCTATGGTATGACCCATATTTTTGGAGGAGAATAAACTTGGCGATAAAAGCAATTATTACTGTCAGACTAATTTCGAAATTGCGAGTAGAATATCGATATTTTCATACAATTTGTCAGTTCAGGTGATTAGTTTTGTAAAGGAGGAGAAAATATTTTTGCACTTTCATTGTTCGTCTCATAGTGAAAGTTGTTATTATTAAAAACCGCATTCACCTCATATAATGTAATGATGAAATCCCTATTCCACGTGTATATGGGGAGATAATACATTTTCTTATCACTTACTGATTTGTATACTTACTTTAATGAATACAAATACATAGTTATAATTAAAAATTTCTAGTATTTGCCTCAAAATTTCTACTTACTAACTTGGTTCTATTTTTAACGTTTACATTTTACAATTCAAACTACCCTCTCTGTTCAGGATTACGCATTCTTGGAGGACCTGCAACCCGGAGGCGTTGTTAATTCAACGCTGATCATTCGAGAGAGCCAATCAAGACACTTCGGTGCATACAAGTGCAATGTTTCAAATGACTATGGTAGCGATACCTTGGAGATTATTTTGAAGCCTACGAGTAAGTATATATGTACATATATATTTTTATAGTATAACCTCCAATGCGTAGTATGTAATTACGCCGCATTTTTTTATTATCTTCTTTTTTACAATCATTTTACAATTATGTTTTCTTTTTTATACTACGTCGGGAGGTATACAAGCATACGGCCCATTTGATGTAAAGAGGGTACAGTAGCCTATTAACGCTTGCGATATATTAAGTATCACTCGCGCGATGCCTCCTCTGCTGCTTACACAGCAACTCCTTGGGAGCCTAAACATTATTTATAATATTTCTTAATTACTCGAAATTTGAACATTGGAATTAGCGTCAGGAGTAACTCTACTATTTGTTGCATATGGATGTTTTGAAAAGAGGTAGGGCGCAATAAAGTAGCTCCACCTCACAGAAAACCTCAGTCAAATACCAATTCTCTGGAGGGCTTGTCAGGTTTCTGTGAGAGGGGGTGGTTACCTTTAAGCTTCTAAGGAGTTGCTGAGTTATTAGCTGGGGTGGCAACGCGCGATTAATACTTCGTCTAATGATGCAAGCGTCCATAAGCTACGAATAATCTATGAAGAATCATTTGCTTATTAGCAAACTATATATTACGTCAGGCGAGATAGGGTGTGACTCTATAAATAATTGTGAGTCATTAACTTCCCAATATCTGTCTATACCTTCACTGGAGGTCCCATATAGGCAGAGAGAACGGTGCGTCACATGACATGGTCCTTACACACCTGGCTCGATTGAGACTGCACGCTCGCCGTCTCCTAGGGCTCTAGACTTAATATTTATTATTACGGGCGTACGTGGGGATATGGATCCAACGTGAAGAGGCTCCTTTGAAAAGATTTATGTAATATATTATACCTGCTGTAATCTACTCTAGGGGATATTAATGGGACAATATACCCATGAACAGGTCGTGACAGATGTTGGGACTATTATCGGATATAACTGGGCTATTGAAATATGGTTATTTTTTTTTTTATTATTATTTATTAAGGAAAACAAACAGTGACAAATTACACAATAGGTTAAATGTATGAACTAAATTAATATATATAAATTTGACACCAACATCGTCTTCCACATATTACTATGACACATTTCAACTATGTAAAAAATGATTCTAAGCTATGCGTGAAAAGGCAGAATGAATTACAATAGAAAGAAGATAGAAGATAGATTTACTGACAATAACTCAAAAATATTCATCCAGTATCCAAATGTTAAGTGGGTCTTGAAAGGGACAAAGTATTAATTAACAATGGTTATGGTAATTATTATCTATATTACATGGTAAAAAAGTTGTAAAAAGCTCGTCGAAAAGCTCGATAAATATACCATACGCTTAATAATAACAAAATTTGCTTGATATGTAATTTAGGTCGGAAAGATAAATTCTGTCAAAACATTATGAGAGCTTTGATCAAGGGATATTTTCAAAGTTATGTATGTACGGAAAGCATATAGTACTGATGATATTTGTTCAGATGTTATCGAATGGAAAGATGAAATGAGAATATTGGGAATTGAATATCGTACTTTGTTATTGATCTTTTTTATTTGAAAATTTGTTCTCAAAGTATACGATCTTGCAAATAAGGTCAAAGTAAATACAAGATTCCTATGTTATTATATATATATTTGTCTGTATCAAATGTATTTATACATACTTTGACGAGCTCGGTGGCGCAGTCGTTTATGACGGGACTTTGACACCAACGCTCGTGGGTTCGATTCCCACACGAGACAAAAATTGTGTGTATGAACATCTCTAGTTGTCTTGCTCTGGGTATTTTTAAGAGCGGTAGGGCAAATCAAAGCCGCCCGTCTGGGGATGTGCTCCACCTCACAGAAAACCGCAAACAAATAACGACTCCCTAGAGGGTTGTTGTGTTCCCGCGTGTGGATGAGGTCACCAGTAAGCTCCTAAGGAGTTGCTGTGTTAGCGGCAGAGGAGTCAACGCGACCTCTTTATCAGGTGAGCGGTATTTGTCTAAGCATTCCAACGTTGTATGTAAAAAGATATCGTTCGTGGCTCAAGCTAAACCAAGGCGTAATAATAAAGAAATATTCTGTAGTCAACTTCTATATCGAATACCTACCTACTACTACAACTTCACGCCAAATCCCTTGTGGGGTGGGCAGAGAGAACCGAGCGCCACGTGACTCGATCCTTACATATCTCACTCGCTTCTTTAACATTCATTGCTCTTCTCATGCACGCTCGCCGGTTTCTAGGGCTCCTGACATCACCTTCTGATAGAACAGAATTTGATCATGGTAGGTAAGTCTTGGCCTTACCCGATTATAATATATATATGGAATACCTAAATCAAGAAATAATCAACACGTCAATGTTATGCATAAAACCGCATGAAAACAAATCACATAGTCTCGTAATCCCGTGCCCAGAATCCCACTTCTTGGTTTTCAACAAAATACCGTTAATTATTTCCAACTAGCTGTTACCCGCGGCTTCGCCCGCGTAGTCACAGGGAAACAAGCGTGTTTTCCTGTGGGAGTGAGATATTTTGCTGCGGTAAGAATAGCGTATGTTACTTTCGGCCCTTCATATACATAAATCACTATACAAAAAAAAACACATTAATCCGTGGCTCCGTTTTGATTTTAAACCAGTTGAGAATGCGCCAGATTGCATTGCCAGAGGAACACCTGGCTCGTCAATTATATAACATTTTTTTTTTTTTAATTTTTCGGCCATTTTGACCATGTTCCTTAAGATATAGGAACGGTTTTCCTGAACATTCCTATTCTACTTTTTTATGCTGAATCCGAATCTGAATTCAAAATTCGAATATTCGAAAAAAAACGCACACATAGACAAACATATAGATTTCATATAGGAACGGTGTTCCTAAAAATAGCTATTCTATGCTAGAAGTTATAAATATTTCCGCAATAAAATATCAAATCCGTTCAGTCGTTAATACGATAATTGTCATGAATGACGCGACTTTGACACCAACGCTCGTGTCTGGATGTTTTAAGAGAGGTACCTCCATATCACAGAAAACCGTTTTGTACCTCCATATCACAGAAAACTGCAGCCAAATAACAACTCCCTAGAGGGTTGTTGTGTTCCTGCGTGTGAGTGAGGTCACCAGTAAGTTTCCTAGGAGTTGCTGTGTAAGCAGCAGGGGAGGCATCGCGCGAGTGATACTTAATATATCGCAAGCATGAATAGGCTACGGTATCCGATTTACATCAGGTGGGCCGTATGCTTGAATGCCTCCCGACGTAGTATAAAAAAAAATCACATTTCAATCAATATGTAGTAGTTGATGAAAAGCCGCTGATACGTGAAAGCGAAATAAAACATCCATATTTAGTACGATTCAAACATCCAAACTATCCACAGGAATATATCACCGGGATAAATCTACCTACCAAATTTCATCCAAATCTGGTAACGTGCTGAGGCGTGAAAATAGAACAAATAGTAGGATTCATATCACTTTTGTATGTATAAATATATCAAAAACAATTTAACAAATTCAAAAAAATATAAAATGTAACGGCATATATATTATGCAAATTTTTAATGTCTATTTTTAATACTATTCCTATTCACAGTATTCAATTAATTATTACAAATTGGTTCAGTAATTCGATGATTAGCTAAACGCTACGAGCTCTATGCGTAGATAATTAGCGTGAAATTACATAATTATCGGAGTCTAAAAGGCTTACAGTTATCTTTACAGTCAAAGCCAACCTCAACACTCTGTCAAAAGAGAGGTGGGGCGCATCAAAGTTGGGGAAGTAATACCTCTACTCCACAAAATCAAACGATCAAATAACAATTTCTTTTTTTTATACAACATTGGGAACATACGGCCTACCCGATGTAAAGCAATAACCGTAACCTATGAACGCTTGGAATACTTTAAATATTACCGCGATGCCACCTCTGCTGCTAACACAGCGACTGCCTAGGAGCTTACTGGCGACATCACTCACACGCTGGAACACAACAACCATCAAGGGAGTTGCTATTTGGCTTCGGTTTTCTGTTGGGCTACTTTGATGCGACCTACCTCTCTTAAAAATACTCAGACCAAGACAAACAGACATGTTCATGCAGATAGATTCGATCAAAGCTCATGGCTTCGATTTCCACACAGTACAAACTGTGTGGAAATCGAAGCCATGAGCTTTGGTGTCAAAGTAGCGTAACAGCAAGTTTCACCACTGCACCACCGAGCTCGTCATCTGCTATTTTTAACAATCTTCGGTTCATGCCATTTGTGTCATGTTCTTGTTTGCTTCCCGAAGTCGTATAAACAGATAAGATACCACTGAGTAATTGGGTTTCGCTTACGTTATGCCCTCGGGTGTGGAACCCTTAAAATCCGGACATTATAATAGCCTACCTATTTTCATAAATACAAATTCTGAATGTTTGTGAACAAATATCTGTTTATTAATTTAAGCAAACACATTTCTCATTAACTTTTGCTAAATATACACAAACATAATTTATAAAATAAAAGCTCATAAGCTTTCTGTATGGAAACTTAATAAAAAAAATATTATGGCAATTTTGTGTAAGCCGGATTTATGTTTATTTTTTGATAATTTTTATAAAAAGGTGTACACATTGGAGCCATGAGTAAAGATTAACTTTTTCGAGCAATGATACGCTTTTGAATCCGTCAAAGATTTTATATTCTTCGTAACTTGGGAGTTGTAACAGTAAGTAGCGATATAATTTAAAACTTGATAGAAACAAACACCAGAAGGAAAGACAAAAGATATTAAAATACGTATAATCTTATTGTATCTCATTAAAATTTCGTAGTTTTTTCATTTTTATTTTTGAAGTGTAAACTCCTTTAGCATCGTTGTGAATGGAAACTCAATGAAACGAAAAAGTTAAAAAGAGACAACCACATGCATCTATAGGATTAAACGTGCGAGTGAATGAGATTGAAGGTATTATACAGTGTTTATTACAAGGTGCGAGCGTTGTACGTGTACACGAAGCTTGGGATAAGGCGTCATAACAAGCGTGGTGTATTGTACACTTGTATTGTTTATATAAATATTTCATTATTTTAATAAAAATATTTTTCAAGTATGTCGTAAACGAATGCTGAATATTGTCGTGGTTATTAAGTTCATATGTTCTAAGGTTTCAATTCTATCGCGCGTGAAATACATACATACACACATATTTTGGTTTAATACAAGCACCTCGGCAATGACAGTTGGTGAAGAAAAAATGTAGGAAGTGAATTTCCAATATCCTTTTTCTTCTTTTTCAAATTGTCACTTGGACTTTATATTTTTTTGTCAATATATATAATAATGTTAAGTGGTAAACTGATGTACTTATAATTATTACGGTGGCGTTACATTAGCAGTGGGAACAACAGCGAGTAAATTATTATTATGATGACACATGCCATAGGGTACATTCACTTGACAGTCAGAAAGTATCACCAAAGTGTTTTAAAGAAACAAAATAAAGAAATAAAGAAAGAAAAAGTGTGCATTGTTATTATGTCATTTAACTTTATTAGTACAGTTATATACCTACTTACCTACCACGACCAAATTGGTCATGTCTTATCAGACGGTGGTGTTAGGAGGAAAGCGTCCATATAAAGAGCTATGAATATTAAAGAAGCGAGTTAGACGTGTAAGGAGCAAGTCATATGGCCCTCGATTCTCTCCCTCTAGTACCCAGCCCCTGATTACCCCGCAAGGATATTCACGTCTAATTACACGTTATAGATAGATAGTTGTATAACACTACTGCCGCCACTATATAAAAATCATACTTTATTCATCATACAACACTCGCTGACATTAATTTACGTACTAGTTTATGTAATGATCTAGTTCGGAAAATTTATATAAGATGGCGCTGTTCAACTTTACATGAAAGTTGAATCACGTTGCTAAGATTTTTATTCTTTTTTACTCTGTTCCAAAATCATCAATCCCTCGCCGACCCCAACACTCCCCATATACGCCGCACTCGGCGGGCTTAGGACTTCTACGCGGTACACCAGCCTTTACCATGCCATTTTGCCTTTACCATGGCGAGTGCTCTGAAGAACTGTTTTCCCTTATCCCACCCTGTCCCTTCCGTCATAAAACCACGCGTGCAGGCTTGCGATGTCATCGTTCCACTGTTGAGAACATTTCTTCTCGTACCAAAAAGTTCTCGTATCTTTGTCGGACCAAAAACTCCTATCTTTGTCGTACCATTAAAAAGTGGATCGCCTTGCCTGCACATGTGGTTCCTCGTTCCATAATATGGGATCCTTCAAACGAAGCGTAAAGAAGCATTTGCAGGTCAGCATGGCAGCGTCAACTGACTGGATACTGTATAGTCTTTTGTCAGTTGCAGTTGCGATTTGGGCTCCTCTTTCGCTTACCATCAGGCAAAGAGAAGCCACTATGCTGAACTAATATAAAAAAATGAAATACCCAGTAGCTCCGGTACCTGGGTGCTTCTCTTCATAGACCCTTCAGGCAAGAACCCGTGTGTCGATTGATTAGCTCCGCGACTCCTTAAGTCGAGATTCGACCTCTCTCGGGGCCCATTAGGCAGTCGCTTTGTGGCTGTGGTACCTCACGCCCGCCTCTTCCTTCCGATGACGTAGTAACAGCCCATAGGGGCCAACTACGTAGTCAGTGTCAATAAAAAAAATAACAAACCTATCCGAAATATCTGTTTAGAATTAAAACGTTATGTTCTTCTTATATGTGTCGAGTACTACCGATCATTTGATAGGCGTTCGGTGATATGGATGCAACATGTAGAGTCCCTTCGACAAGATTGTTGTAATGCAACTCGCCGTGATTAAGCTTCAATGGATTAGAAACGGATCATATATTACATACATAGTGTTGGGACAATTATCAATATGTCAGAAAATAAAATGCTATTGACATGAGATTTGGAGAGATTTTTCTAGCGGGAAGAAGATCGGATGCCTGCTTTAACTATAATATCTGATCGCTACTAAATAAATTAGTCATGTAAATATTGATTTCCATTCAATTATATATTGCTTACACTCACATTGTTTAAGAAAAGCTATATACGTGCCACAGCTGGGAACACGATTGCTGAACGAGTACTTAAATATTGACAATTTCAACGCCCATCGGCGAAGCTCACGCGATATTATCCAGTGTCGTACTATGATTTCTAAAATATTTTAATAATAAAACTATCTCATCTACATTTAAAAGCTAAAAGTAGAGTTTCTACTATGGAGGCACAATATACTCGTAAAAAAGGTCCTTAAAGGGTTCTAATCAACCATAACATAACATCCCTTAAATCTGTGCCTCGTATAAATCTTTCAAACAAATGACAGATGGCTCTCTCTAATGTGCGAAGTATAAAAGTTAAACCCGCGATACATTCACGTTAATATGTGGTCGTTCAGCCCATTATGGCAAAGGGGTTCGACACAGTTCAGGGTAATGGTGATACCCGCACAATGTTTATGGAGTGCTTGGGTAAAAATATAAAAATGGGTATTTTGCGAATAAAGCGATATATTTGAAACATGGATTACAGGTACGGTTAGAGATTTTTTAAAGTGAATATACATTAATAACAAACGTATAATTCAATGATAAGCTATCAGGATCAGTACACATACCACCTGTTTTTATCGTGAACATGATATTTAGATATTTACAGATTTTATAAACAAAATATGGTCTATGCAGGCTTTCCTTAAGATATTAGGTGATTTATTACAAATTGACTTAATAAGAATATGTATCTATCTATTTACATCTTCACGCTAAGCCACTTACGGGGTATGCAGACTGATCACTATATAACTTTGTCCTTACTCGCTTCTTTAACATTCATTACATCATATTCATACACGCTCGCCCGTTCCTATGGCTCCTGACACTACTTTCTGGTAACACCCAATCTATTGGTGAGTCTAGGCCTTGTTCTTCTACTTTCGCATTGTATATCTGTTTCGTCATTATTTCCTCTTGCATTATCTGAACCAACAGAGCATGCCCCTTCTAACTGTAACAACGATACTCGATAATGATTGTTCTTTATATATATTCTTTTGGATAATACTCGATCTGGATAGATATGTCTGGGAAGAGTTATTTTTTTTGTATTAGAAGGGCCAAACAAGCATGTGGACGAACATAGATATCAGCAACACCAATGGGTCACTGATTCGTTGCTAGCCTTTTTAGAGAAACATAGGCTCTTTTCTTGAAGGCACCCATATGGTATTTGTTCGGGAACACCGCTGAGGGTAATTTATTCCACAATTTCACCGTACGTGATAGAAAATGCCTCAAAAAGCGTACTGTAGTGGATTGCCTCTCATCAATATGGTGAGGGTGAAATTTAAGTTTTTGGTGAGTGGTACGATAGCGGAACTCAGCGGCGGCAATATCTCCTCCGAACACTCCCCATAATACAATTTGTACAGTACAAAAAGAGCAGCAACGTCTCTTTGTATACAAAGCGAGTCCAGCCGAGCGTAGATCACTGGGCTGCCGACGATTCGAACTGCTCTACGTTGTATCACAGTATTCCATGTGAGGCCTGACCTGGACCTTATAAAGTTGAAGGCGTGAGGTGTAAAGTATTGTTTAGCTTTGTTGATCCGGATCTCTCACTCACTGTACGAAACTCAATAGCATGCTGTATCAGCATGCCGCTGCTTCACGCCGGTTTTCTGTGAGAGAGTGGTACTACCCCGATCGAGCCGGCCCAATTACGAGCTATTGTCATTCAAAGGCCTATCCGCAGCCATGCAGTGGGCACTAATTAACAATAGCTTGACTCTACCACTGTCAAGAGTTGACTTATAGCATCAACCGAAGCTATTGTAAGATCTAAAATAGATATGTGTTATCGCTACTAAAATATGGACTCTTTGGGGAAACTGTTGAGGTTTCAAGAGCATTCCTATGTCAAAAAAATATATTCGCGCCATCTATAATGTTGATGCAATAAACAGCTTACTCTTGTTCAAAAGACCGAATATTTTACCTCTTCCTTGTCTATATATCTATGAAATTTGTATTTTCGTTCAAAAATATCAGTATCTGTACAATGGCGATTTTATATCGAAAAGAAGTGGACACAGAGTCAGTTTGGTTGTAGAGAGTAGAATTATAATTACAGAATCTGCATTGCATGGCAAAAAAAAAAAATAATAATAATAATCATTTCCCCGCCTGGCAATTTTAAAAGCTGTAATAAAAATATATATTTTTTGTGAATAATATCACCCTTATGATATTATGCGCAAAAAAAATTTAAATGGCTCTTGTCAAAATGTTACTGTACAATTAATGAATATTTGAATCGCAGATTCATTGAATTGTAATTTAATATAATTACCTTGTATATTGTTTAGAACTGTGTAACTAATAACTACCGAACCATTTGTATACATAAGTCGTATTGACTAATTATGTAACATCTTTTATACCTTCCTTTCGTAAATGAATTATGTTATCTTATCTTGACAAATTTATTGTAATAATAATGTAATACAACAAATTTGTCAAGATAAGATAACATAATTTATTTACGATAACATACTATATATACGATTTCGTTCGCTTTAAGATGTCAACTAATTTACGAGTATATAAGAATACGAGTCCCCGAAACGTTCCGCTACAGGCGTGGCTAAAAATTCCATACTAATTGTCAACGTATAGACAGTTGCAATATAAATCTTTGTAAAATGTAGTCGAGCCATACATAATTTAGTAATAATGTTAAAATTATCATTGTTTAATGGTTCGTGTAGCTAGCTGTAATTTATTATCAAATAATTCAGTAATTAACACACAATAGAATATATATTCTAGCTAAAATGTTAGCAGAGATAATTGGCGTAATATATAAATAATTTGTCCTATTGCAATTCACATTTTAGAATAATATCAAAGATATAGAGAGTAATTATTTATGATTAATCGTACATTTAGTTTGTCAGTGAACTGGACACTGTTTACGAAATTCAAATTAATAGTGATGTTGAAAATTTCTGTATGTACGAGTACATTGGGTGCCCAAGTATCAGTTCCCTGAAAATATAAAGCATAAAAATTAGATGTATGTGAGATCATAAAAAAAGGAGGTAGATACATATATATATATAGTTGCAGCGTTAAAGTTGCATTGCAGCAGTTAAAATATACTTTGTTTATATTACGACTTACTCTGCAGGTTAATTTATGAAACGCAAGATTTATTAGCTTTTATAGGTGCAATTTATATAAGTGTACTCGATATCTTTATGAACAACGTACCACTGTGCTTTCGTTATATATATAGACGAAGAATATCATGAATATTTAGTTAATTTTCCCCGTACATCTAATGTTGACTACTCAAATAGAGTACAATCACCTGATGCAGAGATAATTTGCCTATATAATAGGACTACTTTTAAGATAAAATAATATGATATATAATTGGCAAAAAAAAAACAATTTTATATTTTTGTTTTTCCTTTACCCATGCGACCTCCAAACTAATTTGATTTGAAACTTGAATATTGTTATATATGTATATTATATTTATAAATATACATTCTATCTATCTATCTAAAACTTCACGCCAAATCTCTTACGGGGTAGGCAGAGAGAACCGAGCGCCACGCGACTCGATCCTTACATACACATGTCCGAACCAACGGAGCATGCCTCTTCTTATTTTAACATATATATATATATATATATACATATTTATTATTTATTATATACATTATATTTTATATTTTTTTCTTTACCTTTTAGAAACGTTTCCCCTGCTCCTGATTTTATTTGGTGTGACGTCAGGGACAATAATGGTGGCAGCATTAATAATGTTGGTGATACTCTGCCAGAGGAAACAGAGGAAAAGCAAACAAAGCCAAGTGACGGAAAAACCCGACGTTACAGTTACTGCCGAAGAGTTGTTCAAGGATAATGATAG
This sequence comes from Pyralis farinalis, assembly GCA_947507595.1. Classification (NCBI taxonomy): domain Eukaryota; kingdom Metazoa; phylum Arthropoda; class Insecta; order Lepidoptera; family Pyralidae; genus Pyralis; species Pyralis farinalis. The sequence continues at coordinate 8,817,201 of OX382260.1, forward strand.
AAATTCCAATATCAGTGACTTGAAGTTAGAATTGAGGCAGGCTAATGGAAGCTGCGAAATTGTAAGTGTTTGATCTTTATTTGTAGTTATTAAATGTTAATAAGATAAATTTCATTTTTCTTTTAGTTTAATTCTTGTCGTTTCACTTAGTTGTGTGAACTATAATATGCCAGCCCACGCTTGCCGTTAAATACCCTATTTATTCCTACCTTCACCCTTCGCAGCAGAATCAGCAATTTTAGTTTACCCAAAAAGACCCAACCCAATTTTATTACCGAATATGATGTCATATTCTTCTATAATAAAGATATATGAACTGAATAGCATAACGTTATGATCTCAAGAAACATTAGAAAATAAACAATCTAATCAAAGGGTATTAGGCATAATTAAAAAAAATGTTCTTGATTTTAGTACACAAGGTACACAAACAACACAGATCACATTACATATATTTTTGTGCGAATGTATTAAAATCCAAATTAAACATAAAAACTTTGTGATAATTCCAATAATATAATAAACACATGAAAACTTGATGTGTATGTGTGGTATTATAATAAATTCATGTCTACTTCCAGAACTGATAACACAAAATTTCCTAAATTTTAATAATGGATTTTAGGTGCATAAATTGTGTCCTTTATTTGTGACATAACATAACAATGACACCAAAATACCAATTCCCTCCTCATACATATATCAGCAAAATAAAACAATTGAAACACATTATTTTCCCCAGGATTTCTCCAATACGGGTTCGGATAGTACATTATGTTCGAACGCCAAATTAGGCAGCGGAGTCCCCTTAGCCGGGGCCCCATTGTCAGCGATTAATCAAAATAACACATACCAGCCTTATAGGTACAGCAATGATTATACGGACCCTGCATATGCTGACTGTTATAAGGTAATATATTTTTGCTACGATATCTTATTACTACGTATTTTATATCGAGAAGTCATTTATTCTCCTACGTAATGATAGACCGGTCATTGTTTTCTAGAGTTATTCGAAAGAAACTACCAAGCGATTTGATCATCTTTTTGTGATTTCAATATATCAAGTTTCTTTCGACAACAAGATATCGGTCTAACAAATAATTAATGTAGTAGTCTTAACTTTAGCATTCTTGTAATATTTTTATGATATAATACTTTTATGACTAATCCATCCCCGCATTCCTTTCTTAAGTAGATAAAATTTAATAAGCCACTATATTTCCATGAGTGTTTTCATCCGGTATGCGCCTATTAATAAGGATTGCAAAATATCTCTCTATAAATATACATTAGTTTTCCTAACCTTTCGTATAGAGCATGCCTTAATACAATAGTTCAAACACTACATCAATTCCACATATTTGTTAATGAATTAAAATTTTGCAATTTAACTTTAATATACTTCCTAGTGTTATCCCGCTGTCTAATCTATTAGGATCGGCGGGGTCCGCCACATAAACTTAAGAACTTGGCGAAGATACTAAAGACACCTCATAATTTGAATATAGCATCTATATTATTCTATAAAAGTAAAATAAACTTAAAAGTACTGTTATCATTAAAAATTAAATTTTAATTTACTTACATAAATGAGAATTAAAATTTATTTATTTAGAGGTTTTTAGAGGGTCGGCAACGCCTGAGTGACGCCCCTGGTGTTGCAAATATCCATAGACTACGGTGACGGTTTACCTTCAGGTGGACCGTATGCTTGATTGCCACCTTAGTAGTATAAAAAAAAACTTTAGAAAATACGAATAGATTCTGGGATGGTCTTTTTCCGTGATTGCAAATATTTGTTTCTGAAAATAGATAGGTTTCTATTAATAACTTATCTGTTGCAATGCTTTTATGGACTTACTAATTGATCCCGAACAATTTCGTTTGCGCGTAATCCGCTATCTGGTGGGAAATTGAGTTACTTTATATACAACATCGGGAGGCATACAAGCCTACGATCCACCTGATGTTGAGTGGTTACCGTAGCCTATTAACGCTTGTAACACATCAGTATCACACATAAGTATCACTCGTGCGATGCCACCTCTGCTGTTAACACAGCAACTCCAAGGGGCTTACTGGTGACCTCATTCACACGCAGGAACATAACAACGCTCTAGGAAGTTGTTATTTGGCTGGGGTTTTCACTGCGGTGGAGGTACTTTCCCAGACTGGCTGCTTTGCTGCACCCTATCTCTCTTAAAATACCCAGACCAACACAAACAGTACATGTACACAGATGTTTGTCATGTGTGGGAAATTAACCCGTTAGTGTCAAAGTAACGTAACGCGTTTCGCCATAGCGCCACTAAGGCCAGAAATACGGCCTTATCTGGCCTATATCCTATCCGGCTTTGCTTGCCTACATTATAAAGGTTACAGTGTATTGCAATGTTATGCAAAAAAAACCCCGGTCCCCTTCTGCTTTGTTAATGGAATAAAAGAAATTTGAAGCACATGTCTCATTATTTCTAATAAGCCATATTTGTACCGATTTCCGTCCCGTAAAAAGTTTCACAGAAAGTTCTGTATAAATTCCGCCAACCCTAAATATTTATCTCAAAAGTTCGTTCTCAGTTGATATCGCTTGGCTCTAAACTACTTACGAGCAAATTTCAGCACATATCCTAGTATCCTTGTTGTTGTAATACCCTAGTAGAAATCCTAGTGAAAATAGGAAACTGAACAACAGTGAGAGACGATTAAAATTTCAAACTAAACATCGTAGCAGTGTCTTGAATATATTGGGTTATTAATATTATAGTTATAATTCCACAGGTAAATGGATACGGTAATGGATATCAAACGTATGTTCATTACGCACATGACTATACTCCTGGATCACTTAGAGTACAGTCACCTACAATTGGTAGTGATAAACTGACACCAAATAGGTGAGCTATTTATGAATATTATTAAAAACACTTACGAGCATAGAATTAAACATTTTTTATCGAAAATATCGCGTATTTTATTTATTTTGTTGAACCTGACGTTTCGAACGTAATAATTGGTAGATGTAATAATTGAATAACCAATGAAAGGCAAATATCACCTTAGTCTTCCTGCGACCACGGACGCTGCAAAGCTGCAAAATTTCCGTTAAATATTGTTTAATTCAATGTATAACAATCGCGAAAACCTAAGACAATACTAGCTCATAAATATATAAAGCTCAGAAATATAATTAAACTGTAAATCAAGAATGTGTGATGATTTGTATTGGCTTGCTAAAACTGTAAATTTCCACCAAACCACCAAAGTCTAAGGAAATTCACAACAGTGAATTTCCTTAGACTTTATAAAAAAATACTCAAAAAATAGGTTCAAAAATTACGTCAATGTCATTCGGATTATCAGAGTTTATCAGAATAAGCGCATGCCATACAGCATCATAGAATTCGTATAATAATTACGTATTTACATCTGTTGTATTTTTTTATGAATAATACTAAAAAAACATATAATCGTAAGTTTCTTTTCACATTTGCATGTACTCGCCAATGATTTTATTAGTGAAACTAATTACCGCAATCGAGAAGAATCAAAATTAAGAAATACGATAATGTTATAATAAAATGCGTTAAGGTAAAATACGTTTACAACAATCTAATGGTAAAATAATTTTATACTTAATTTTATGTTAAGAACCATATATACAAATACGTATTTACTCAGATATGAACATAGATTTTACGTAAATATAAATTCCGGCAATATTTTTATGACTACATCTAATCTACAAATACTGTTCACGTATCCGATGCATTTCCACGTTCCATAAATTAGGGTTCAAACCCTAATTTATGGAACGAATCGTACACAGAATATGGGAACCATGTAACATGGATGGGAAATAATTCACATCATGTACAAGCACCGGAAAATATGTATAACCCCTTCTTCATATGAAGACTTTCTAAATGCTCTCCTACATTACTCATACAGGTATATAATCTTTTTAATCTTATTTCTAAAAATCCTTTTTCATTTCATCCGGAGGGCAAGGTAGTATTCTGTATTTCAAACGTAGGTCCCGCATTTCAGACACAGTTCTTGCATTTTAATCATAAACTAAATTTCATATGATTTTAAAACCCTTTGGTGGATGAATGTTCAAAAATCTGTTACTTGGGTCATTTATAGATGCTGTGTAAACCTATATACTCGTAGTACCGTGCGTTGATCGGTCAGTCATCCAATTGTTTCTTATTTTACTGATAACGAGAAGTTCGATAATGTAGTTACGTATGTTAGTCCAATCGAATACGTAAGTCAATTAACATCGACTAAGTATACCTATGGATGACCTTATTTACCTTCAGAGGTTCAGTGAGCAAATTAATTACGATAGCCATTAGGCCAAGTTAGTAGCCATCGTGCGATTTAAAACGACTCGCCTATTCGAACCTAGCTATATAGCAATGGAACAGCATAGTAGCGTACTGTTTATATCCGTACTAATAAAGGGCGATTCGATCGACCCCTATCAGTGGGAAAATTATATGTTAATTTGTGTAGACAAAAACGGTCTAGAATAGACCGATATTAATACTGTATAATTATTTCGCATTTTTCGTATATTCGCATTATTGTCGTATATTATTTTGTATTATTAATCCTTTATTTTCACAGGTCAGTAAATGGCAGTTTACCACGAAGCGTAGACACGCCATCGACAGTTCAATACAACCCAAGTAATGGGTCCCAGAATAATTCCCTACAGCGTCCCAATAAGCGACAAGACAGTAGCAACGCTTTGAATAACTTGGGACTACCCACTGGGGAAGGTAACAACACTCTTTCTGTTTAAATCCAATTTGTTTCTAGTCTTATCCTATGCTTGTAACTTAATGTGATTTTGAAGCGTGATTTTATCATCAAACGTTTCTATACAGTCTAAATATATTTTATATTTTCTGGTAAGATTGGAGTAATTTTATTTTCAAATACTTTTATTTTAAATACTTTTGTGTAGCTCCTAAATTATATAGATATATCACTAATATTATCACCAGCCAATGTCTACTCACTACTGGATAAAGCAGTTCACTATGGAATGGTATATCTATATTTATCCCGCATTCTTTATACATGACCGAACTAACGGAACATACCTTTTCTTATCTTACATCTGACACGCTTTTTCAGACCAACTTTCTGTCTATCTCTCACGCCAAATCTCTTGGAAGGCATAGAGAAATGAGCGCCACGTGACTCATATGATGATGATGATCCATACACACCTTATTTGCTTCTTTAACATTCAAAGGTCTTCACTTTCTACCTTACATCATAATTGTAAAATGTAATTTTGTTACAAAAAAATAATTTAATGGTTTATATTTATTTATAGACAGTAATGACCGTATTCGCAATGATGATGTTAGAAACAGAATTGGTCTGAAACTGACGTAGTATAAAAAAAAAATTGAGATACGGTTTTCTGTGAATAGTTTGGGATACACTGGCGATGGTCTTTATTATAGATGTTATGGTATTAACTCGTCAGGCATCGTTGAATTAACATTACTTATTATTATTTTTCAAATAGCTCTAAATAACATAAAACGTATTTATGTACATGAAATATAAAGGGTCACATGAATAGACAGACATTTAGAGTAAGTTAGGAATATTTAATACGTTTAAAATGAATTAAATGAAAAAAATGATAGCCCACGATAGACACAAGTTTAAAAAAAGAATCTAATATTCATTTTGAAAAACTCGCGTTTGAAATTACGAAAGATAATAATAAAAAACGTTGATTTGTCTTAAGGTACATCATATGAAATAAGTTATTATGAGTTTTATTCCTACCTACCTCTATAGAGACAGACCGGTAATGTCGAATGTAGTACTTGTATATTTCACCTATCTGTCAATGTAATTAGAAACTCAAGAAGACCCCACCATGCTGCCATTTCTGCCCAAAGATGACCTACAATGATGTAGTTTTATAAGTGCATTCTAATTAAAACTATGATTAGGTACCTACATAAATAAATATGTAGAATTAATTTATATAAACTCGTGACTCTGTATGAGACACATAACAATCCTTTTATACTACCATAAATTAATTTAAATTGATACCTTATGGCAACATCATAGTAGTAGTATAAACCGTATTGATTTGTTAACAAGGGGTTTAAGGGGGTGCCATGAAAAGGTAAAAAAAAACTGGTACGCAATTAATAATTAAAAATTAAGCAGATAATTAGAAATAAACAATAATTACCTGACAAATAAACAGTGCGATTTAGTTCCAAACTAACAAACACAAATAGCATTTTTGTAAATACATGCTTACAATGCAAGACACACATAATTCATGCACTTAAATGTTAGACTCGTATGGAAATCCACACGGGCATTGGTGCTAAAATAGCCATTGTTAGCCATTCCACCAAACGTAAAAAGAAGAAGAAGCCCCTTAAGGAATGTCAAGAAAATCTTTCTGTTGGTATACAAGAAGTAAATTTTAACTCAAATGTTTCTTTTCACAGTGAATAGAATACCAAACGGTGGTATAATCCACGGAATAGATGTAAGATATGCGGCAACATATGGCAATCCGCACTTGCGAACAGGGGGTGGATTGGGTTTTGCTACAACAGTCAATACTGCAAAACCAGCATCTACGCCTGCACCGCCTCCTTATTCTTCTGTTAGAAGTTCTGTGGTATTACCATCAGGTGACTCTTTATTTTTTATTATAATCTTACATATTAACATATAACTTTACACACAAAAGTAAGTGACCAGCTTAATACTGCCTATCTCTTTGTTTAAGAGAGGTAGGGCGCATGGAAGTAGTCCGACTGGAGTATCTGGATATACTGGCTATACTGGAGGATGTATCTCCACTTCAGAGAAAACCGCAGCAAAAACAATTTCCTGGAGGTTTGTTATGTAGGGCTGCTTTGCGCCCTACCTCTCTTATACGTCCTCTTAAGACAACGATTATGACAATAAAGAATCAGGAAATGGGATAAGCCTAGGTAAACAAATGTAAACAAAGCATTAACATTATAGTTCAATCACTGTGCATGCATAGACGAAAGTTACTTAGTATACCAATTATTAATGTGTACTCTCATATTCCTCTGTGACTTTGAGTAATTACTTTAAATAAATAAATATTGTCGGACAAATTACACAGCACCATCTAGCCCCAAAGTAAGCGAAGCTTGTGTTATGGGTACTAGACAACTGATAAACATACGTAAATACACTTTTTTTTGTAAATACATACTTATTATACATAGAAAATACCCAGACCAAGACAAACAGACATATTCATGCACACAAAATGTTTGTATTGTGTGGGAATCGAACCCACGAGCGTTGGTGTGAAAGTAGCGTAACAGTGCGTTCTACCACTACGCCACCGAGCTCGTCAAAACTTTATTACTTTATGAGAGCATTTCTATTAATGACTAATAATTTTAGGTACATCAAACCACTCTATAACTTCACCGACGAGTCTTGCATCACCGCAGTGCACTACGAGTCCAATAACCACCTCAACGATGTCCACAGATAGCACGCAGCCGGCGGTAAGATTTTTCGTTTATCACTCTGGTAACACTGACAATAAACTAGATAATTTTGTACTTAAAACCAATTAAAATATTCCTTCCTTGGTAATTACTCTACGGTTTCATACCATTATTTGAGTTGAAAAGTTAACTTGGTCAATCGTATATTTAACCTTTCACATTAAAGAACCTTTGGAAATATTCCATCAATATTCCAAACTACACAACTTATTTAAAAGTAATAACTTGGAAATAATTTTAACAATATGGTGTATAATTTGGTGTAACGGTAAATTAGTTTAAAATTAACAAACAGTGATTCAGTAACAATGTTATTGAATTGTAAATTAAAAATTCTCTGTAAACAATCTTTTCAGAGAATATCGTAATGTCTTTATAAAGTTATTGAGCTAAGTCTTTATTAATACTATAAAGTTAAATGTCATTAAAGACAAATTAAAACTATTTATAATATACAAACAGGTAAATGCGACAATCCAGTCCGATTAGAGCAAGTCCCGCATACTAAACCATTCTAAATTATGGTCAACCTAGATAACTCTGATTCAAATAACTCGCAATTATTCCAAGCTATTCATTGCTATATGCTATTGGAATATAACTCAGTATCTAACACTATATTACCCTTTCTAATTTGATTCATTCTCGCAGGTTGGCGTGGCAACATCGTCAGGCACTCCACAATCACCCAGCGCCCATTATATACTGGCCCCATCAAATAGAACTATTAGTAATGCGACTGTTACTAAGAAAGGTAAATAGTGATAACAATAACATTTTTAACTAAAATATTATTATTTACGTCGGATTTAATTACGGTATTCAATGGATAGCATATTTTTATAACATTTAAAGTTCGAATTGAACAAGATCCAAGTTTAAATAAGCCTCTCAGAGTAAGACGAAGAAGGTTTTAAAGGTAACCAGCAATATCTGGACATAGGGGAAAGTAAGTAAGCACTATAGCTTAGCTGATAAATAAATAATTACTTTGATAGCTTGGAGATTATCAGTGAGTGAGCAAACACTACTTTCTTAAATGAGACAATCAAGTAAGATTATTACCTTAAGTGCACAAACTAACTGGGGAACTACCTCTACTCCCAGAAAACTGTTTCCAAATAACAAATTTCTGGTGGATTGTTGTATTCCTTCCGAGTTAGTGGGATTGCAGTAATCTCCTCAAGAGCGACGCGACACAACGATAGCAACAGCAACGCCCGAGCGATACTTCCTGTATAGCAAACGTTTGTAGGCTACAGTAACCTATGATTGTATGCCTTCACATGTTGTACAAAAAAGCGATGAGTAACAAATGAGCACCATATTGATCGCCAGTTTCATTAAAAGAGTCGTATACGTATTTTAAGGTTTGAACCATCCTTTGAAATGTCATATTGGAAATAAAAAAAAATGCATTTCACACGCAATAGAAGTGGAACCTACGAAAATGTCAACATAATGACCAGGACAATATTTTGCATTCGTCTTCAACATACTTGAAAAATATTTTTATTGTAATTATGTAAACAATACGCGTGTACAATACACCACGGTTGTCATGACGTCTTATCCCAAGCTTCGTAACATGCAGGCGCGCACACATACGTTCAACGCTCGGGCCCTGTAACAAACACTGTATAATGCCTTCTATGTCATTCTCTTGTACGTTAAATCCTATAGATGTTTAGCCAATTGATGGTTAAATGGAGTATATCACTCGCTGTATATAAAGATTGTATTTATAAATGTTTATGGTACTTAGCTGCGGTAGGTAGGCGGCGAAATGATAAGTCCAGCACGTAACAGACACAGTGTTTACTAGGTACACATACACAGAAGACAGAAGGAGTACAGAGTACAGCAGAGAGTTCAACAAGCAGAGCGATAGTTCACAAGCACAGGAAGATATAGCACAAGCATATAACATTAATAGCAAGCGAGAAATTAGCGCGTATCAGTTACAGAGCGGGGAGCAAACAAGCGTGCGTCCGCGTCGAGTGTAGATTCCGACTGCTGCGCGTGCGCCGGGTTTCGATATGTTACCCGAGAACAATAGGCTGCGTTTGGTGTGGGCGCAACTCCATTCCATACGGACGGCAATCAGCTGATACACGATTAATGCCGGATGAGTTTTATGTATGGTATAAATGTAATGGTGGATAATTGTGTACTTGTAATAAATGAAATTAAATGTTATAAATATAATATTGTAAATAGTATATGATACATTATGTAAATATATTTAGGGTTCATATTAAATAATACAAATGTAAATACGAGTTATATAATATTTTATGTTTTACACAATACTTATATAAAATGTATGGATATAATGTGGGAGCAGCCCACATCACTCCCCCCCAGAGACCTGGTTAGGGTCGATAATAATCCGGGAACTTGACATGTCTCCCTGAGCGAGTAGTTTTATGAGGTTGAAGTGATTCAGGAGAAGGAATGTCAGTGCGTGTGCCAGTGGTCTTTGGAGGTGTGTAGGTGTGTATGTCAGTGGTGTTTGGAGGTATGTAAGTTTGTGTGTTACGAAGCAGGTCCTCCTCGTCTGAAAGTATAAACGCAGGTTTTAGGCGGTCTATACTGACTGTTACAGGTTTTCCCTTGACAAGAATTTTGAAAACTTTGTTACTCCTTTCTATCACCTTGTGTGGACCAGAATAGGCTGGTCGGAAAGTCGCACGCGAAGCGTCCTCACGAAGGAAGACGTGTTCGGTGGTGGCTAGTTCCTTAAACACGAATACACTGTGTTTGCTGTGGCGAGAGGCTGGGACTGGCTTAAGGGTCTCGGCGAACGAGCGTAAGCGCGCTGTAAAATCTGACAAGTCTGTAGTACCGGGTGTGCTCGGATTGAAAAATTCGCCGGGGAGCCTTAAGGGCTCGCCATACAGTAATTCAGCCGAAGAAGACTGTAAGTCGTCCTTAAAAGCGCTGCGGATGCCAAGCAGCACAAAAGGAAGCACCTCGATCCAGTTTTGTTGGACGTGGCAGGTGATGGAGGCCTTGAGCTGTCTGTGAAAGCGCTCCACGAGTCCGTTGCACGCCGGGTGGTAGGCGGTAGTGCGCTTGTGGTGAAAACCAATCGTTTTTGCCAGATATTGGAACAGTGCGGACTCAAACTGTGCGCCGCGATCTGTCACAATATCTGTAGGGCAACCATAACGCGAAATCCATCCAGCGATTAACGCCTTCGCGACCGTCTCCGCGGATATGTCGGGTAGTGGCATGACCTCTGGCCATCTTGTGAACCGGTCTATGGCCGTCAGGCAGTATTTATAGCCTTGGCAGACTGGCAAGGGGCCGATAAGGTCGATGTGCACCTGCTTGAATCGCGCGCGGGGCAGGTCGAAAGTACCCAAAGGTGCAGATACATGACGACTGACCTTTGCGCGTTGGCACGACGAGCAGGTTCGAGCCCACTCGCGGCAGTTCTTTCGCATTCCAGGCCAAACAAACCTTTCAGCAACTAGTTGTGCAGTGGCTGCGGCACCGGGGTGGCTGAGTGAATGCAGGCTTTGACACACCTGCCTGCGAAAATCCTTAGTGACGAATGGCCTGGGAGTTGGTGTGCTGACGTCGCAGTAAATGGGTGTCCTACTTCCAGGAAATTCCATTTTTCTGAGACGGAGTGATAAGCCGTCAGACAGATATTGGGCCAGTTCGGCGTCCGATTCTTGGGCTTGGGCAAGGCTGGTGAGATCAACTGGAGCACTCAGTTCATCGACGCGAGACAAGGTGTCGGCGACGACATTGTTCTTGCCGGAAATATGTCTTATATCAGTCGTGAACTGAGATATGTAGTCCAGATGTCGGAACTGTCTAGGCGAGCAGTTATGCTTCCGTTCACAGAAGGCAAAACTGATCGGCTTGTGGTCCGTGTAGATGATAAAATGCCTCGCCTCAAGCATATGCCGAAAGTACTTAATGGCCTCGTAGATCGCCAAAAGCTCACGATCGTACGGTGAGTACTTTTGTTGGGATGGGCTGAGTTTTCGGGAGAAAAACGCTAGTGGTTCCCATACGTCGTCCTTTAGCTGTTGGAGGACGGCTCCGATAGCCAGATCTGATGCGTCTGTAACCAACGTCAGCTTGGCTTGGCAATTTGGATGTGCTAAAAGAGCTGCGTTGGAGAGGCTTTCTTTGGTTTCAGAGAAAGCCTTCAGAGCATCGCCGGCTAGGGTAATGGGTGTGGACCCTTTTACTGCCCCCATGAGCAAGGCGTTCAAAGGTGCTTGGGTAAGGGCGGCGTTAGGCAAAAATCGCCTATAAAAATTAGCCATGCCCAGGAATCGCCTGAGTGACCTAACGTCCTTTGGTGGAGCGAAGTCACGGATGGCTTGAACTTTTTGGTCCAGTGGTTTGGTTCCGCTCTCCGAAATACGGTAACCCAGAAAGGTTACCTCGGGAGCCCCGAAAACACACTTGGACACGTTGACGACCATGCCGTAGTCCCGGAGCCTGGTAAATACCTGTTTTAGGTGGTTCTCGTGCTGTAGGTGGTTTCTACTGAAGATAAGTATGTCATCACAATAACAATACACGAAATCCAACCCGCGCGTGACCTCATCAATGAAACGCTGAAAAGTTTGGCCAGCGTTGCGCAGACCAAACGTCATAAACGGGAATTCGAACATACCGAATGGCGTGGTGATGGCGGTTTTCGGTATGTCCTCTGCACAGACAGGTATCTGATTATACGCCTTCTCAAGGTCAACCGTGCTGAAGACCTTGCAACCCGAGATGCTGTGGGTGAAATCATGGACATGACGAATTGGGTACCTGTCTGGTACGGTCCGTGCATTGAGCTGCCTGTAGTCGCCGCAGGGACGCCAGCCGTTGTCCTTCTTCGGCGCCAGGTGTAATGGAGATGACCACGAGCTCTCGGAAGGCCTAGCTGTGCCATTTGCTAACATGGCATCGAACTCTGCCTTCGCTATTTTGAGTTTGTCCGGAGCCAGACGTCTGGGAGCAGACGAAACTGGGGGACCTTTTTTTTTTTTTTTTTTTTTTTTTTTTTTTTTGTGACGCGGGGAAAAATGCATTACGCACACCACCGGTGCCTGGGTGGCCTCCGGTGGCAGTGTGGGACTCCCCGTCGGCTGTCCGACGGTATACCCACTAAACGACCCCGCGAAATGCCATCGGCCGCGCTTGTGTGGTGCCCCGGATCTGTCAGCAACAGGACACCACTGCGACTGGCCAGCCCCTCAGAAGGGGCCGGACTTCTTCAATCTAGGGGCCGTCCCGGCAAATTGGGACAGCCCCTCCGGCGGCGGGACCATTATGGGGCCAGGTTCCCATCCTGACCCCTAGTCCCACAAGTTAGGGAGGCGGCAATAGGTGCGCGTAGCGCCTACGCCGCACTCCCGTCCGCCGTCTCCGGAGCGGGACAGCCTCGGGATCATCCTCCCTGTCCCGCTCCGAGGCCTCCTTCTGGGACATGACCGTCTCACAGAAGGAGGCCATCGCCTGCCAGGCACTGTCACTCCCGAGCATGGAGCGGACCACGCTCGGGAGCGAGAGGTCCGCGCTTCCAAGCGCGGACACCAGATCATGGCGTTGCCGAGACCATCTGGGACACTGCTCCAGCGTGTGTTGGGCAGTGTCCTCGGCCGCGCCACAATCGTGGCAGCCCGGCTGTTCCTCCCGCCTCGCGACCCGATGCAGGTACTCACCGAAGCACCCATGCCCGGTGAGCACCTGCACCATACGGAAGGTGAGGGGTTTGCGCCTGCGGCGCATCCACGCCTCCAGGACCGGGCGCAGCGCATCCGCAACGCGGACTCCATACTGCGGCTGCGCCAGGTCCTCCCCCCACCTCCGCATCATCTCTGAATGCCCTCGCTGGCGACACCGCCCCACTTCCTCCAACGTGGGGCGCTCGCCGAGTGCCCTCCTACTAGCGACAAAGCTATGCACTTCGGCGAGCACCTCCGCCACCAACTCCCAGGGCGGGTCGCCAGCAAGGGCGGTCGCGGCCGTCCACGCTACCGTCCGGTACCCCCTTATCGCCCTCTGCGCTATGACCCGCTGCGCTCTGCGCAGCTGAGTCCTGTTCCGAGCGCAGAGAGCGTCCGCCCATATGGGGGCACCGTACGTGGCCATACTCCGGCAGACGCCGGAGTACAGCCGCCTGCACGCGGCCCTGGGTCCGCCCACATTGGGCAGGAGGCGACCCAGTGCCGCCGCAGCTCTAATGACCTTCGGTCCCAACCGCTCGAAGTGGGGACCGAAGGTCCATCTTCCGTCAAGGGTGAGGCCCAGGTACCTCATCTGGGCACTCACCCTTATACTCTCTCCTCCTATTTGGAGGTGCGCTCCCGAGGGGGGGCCCCGCCTACCGGTCCCGCGGAAGAGGAGGGCCTCGGTTTTCTCGAATCGGACCCGAAGCCCAAGCCTCTCTATACGGCTGACCACCAGTCCTACTCCGACTTCGGCCAGCCGCGCCGCCTCCACAAAGGTCTTACCCCGGGACGTAACAAGGGTGTCATCTGCATAGCAGATGACACTCATCCCGGGGAGGAGACGGCACCGCAGGACCCAGTCGTATGCGAGGTCCCACAGGATGGGGCCCAGAACGGACCCCTGTGGGACACCGCACACGACGCGTCTTCTGACCATCTGACCCCTCGCGTCCTCGTAGCGCACCTCCCTGTCCTCCAAGTATGCCTTCAACAGTCTCCCCAAGTACGGAGGCACCTCAAAGTATTTGAGGGCCTCCAGGATGGTACTGTGGGGGAGGCTGTTGAAGGCATTGGCGATGTCCAGCGACACCGCCACCACCACGTCTCCCTCGCGCTCCGCATCCTCCGTCACCGACCTTAGGCGCCTTATGGCGTCGACGGTCGACCGTCTGGCCCGGAACCCGAACTGGGCATCCGAGAAGCTCGGTCCCGGGCCACCCTCCAAATGTTGAGCGAGGCGGGAGGCGACAACCCTTTCCAGGGCTTTGCCCGCCTCGTTCAGCAGAACGACTGGTCGAACCGCCGACCCCGAGTCCGGGGGCCGGTCTCCCTTTGCCAGAAGTACGAGCCGGCCCACCCTGAAGGGTCCCGGGCAGCATCCCGACCGCAAGCAGCAGTCAAGGAGCTCCCGAAAACCGTCTCCGAGGTGCACGAGGGCTAGGGCTAGCACCCTTCCGTGCACCCCGTCCGGACCCGGCGCCCTCTTCTTGCTTCGGAGGCGGTCAATGACCGCCTCCATCTCCTGGTCGGTGACGGGCGGCGGAGCGCCCTCCACCTCTCCTCTGGAGTCCAGCGATCGGGCCATCCTCGGGGGAGCGAAACCCCGCGGGGTGTCAGGGAAGAGTTCCCCGACAACCCTCTCCAGCAGGGCCGGCTGGAGGGTCTCCGTCAGCGGGGCCGACTGAGCGCGGAGCTTGTTCCGCGCTCCTCTGTACGGTCGGCCCCACGGGTCCCTGTCTAGGCCCTCCAGCAGCTCCTGCCACGCCCCCTCCTTGGCCCTACTTATAGCCATCTGCAGGGCTCTCCTGCTCTCCACGTAGATACCGTGCAGATGGCTATCCCTTCCTTCGTCCCGGGGGCGGCGACGCCTGCTCCGGGTATACGCTCTACGCGCCCCGTTGCAGTCGTACCGGAGGTCGGCTATCTCCGCCGACCACCAGTAGACCGCCCGCCTTGGGGGCGGACGCCCAACGTTGGGCATGGCCGCCCTGCACACCGCCGTGAAGGCGTCGCAAAGACGACCAGCCCCCTGCTCCGCCCCCAAATCCTCCATTGGCGGGAGGCCCCAGCGGCCGACAATAGCCGCCTCCTCTGCCAGTTCCCGGTCGAGCCTGGTGAGTGCCCAACGCGGGAACCGGCTCCGCCACCGGGACGAAATCGCCGGACTCCCGGGGGCTCGAGACACCTCAAACCTGATGTACCGATGGTCCGAGAGTGTCTCTACCCCCGTCTCCACCCTCCAATCCTCAATTCTGCGTGCGGTGGACGCGGTGGCGAAGGACAGATCCACCACCGACCCTCCATTCCACCGCACGCACGTATGGACCGTCCCCCTATTTAAGAGGGACAGTCCCGCGGCCAGCGCCCACTCCTCCACCTTCCGCCCTTTGGCTTGCGTGGCCGGGTTGCCCCATGCCGTGGACTTGGCGTTGAAGTCCCCGGCCACGATAACCTGGGCGGGCGCTAGCCGCCTCACTGCCGACCCAAGAGCGTCGAGCAGCCGCTCCAAGGCCGGCAGGTCGCGGTTCGGGGAGAAGTACACACCGATTATTGCGTACTCTCCCCGAACCGCCGCCACGTAGCCCGCCCCCCTCCCCCTCACCACGAGTGGGGGGCTGGCGCCAGGCCTCGTGACGATGGCCACGGATCCGTTCCGGTCCCCGGCCCAGTTAGGCCGGGAGGGCACGTAGTATGGTTCCGCAACCACCGCCACGTCCACGTCCCACTGCGCCATGGACTGCAGGAAAAGGTCCTGAGCCCCAGCGCAGTGGTTGACGTTGGCCTGCAGGAAGCGAGGATGTCCGGCCATTACTCGGACATCCTGGCCTCAGGCGCCTGCTGCCGCCCACTCCCGCGAGAGGTGGGGGGCGTTCTCCCGCGGATGGATGGGGGGTTGCAGAGCCGGCTCCCCATCACGTGGCTCGCCTTTCGTCCGGCGTCGGTACACACGGCACAGCGGGCCTGTGCCGAGCAGCCCGAGGCGATGTGCCCCGGCTGCCCGCACCTGTAACACAGGCGGCTGCGGTCCGCCTTGGAGGGGCACAACTCCGCTGTGTGCCCCTTCCCCATACACTTAAAGCAGTGCATGGGGCGCGCCTTCAGCAGGTGGAGCTGCACCCGGCTCCAGCCCACCCCAATACTGCCCAGTTCGAGCAGCTTCTTCGCTGCCGTCACCGGGCAGCGCATCAGGGCGGAACTGGAGTTCCGCCAGTCCGGGCGGATTTCGCCCACCCGGACCTGCTCGGGGGCGCAGCCCCCCTCGCGAGCGACCGCAACCTGTACCCGCTGTACTGTGGCGGCGTCATCCAGCCCGGTGATCCGGAACTCCGCGCACTTCACCGGTCTGGATACCTCCACGACGCCGGACAAGGTAGCCGTCAACTTGGCTGCCAGGGCGTCTGCCTTCTCATGGCTGGAGGAGCCGGGGACCTCGATCAGTCTTGCTCCGGTCGCAGACTTGCGAATCCGGAGCGAGCTGATCCCCAGCTCCCCCAGATTGACCTCCTGCTCGGCCTTTAGTAGGGCCGAGGCATACGTTGCTCCCCCAGTGGCTGCCTCCGGCCGTAACTTTAAAATTACGGCCGTGGAGCCGGGGAGCACCACTTTAGCCTTACGGCCCTCCTCCCTGCCTGCGGGAGCAGGAGGTGCTGACGCCCTGGTAGGCGGCGCGGGTGCCGCAGGAGCAGCGAGTACCGCGGTTTTCCGCGGCCCGCGACGGACCACATCGGTCCACGACGGCTCCGCCGACGGGTCCGCCGCAGCCGGTTTACCCATTGATGTGGACGGGCCAAAGCTCGTCCACGACTCCTCCCGTGTACCACTGCGGGCGGGACCCGTTTTGGCGGCCGACCTCGCCTGAGGGCGCACCTCGAGCTCGGCTGGCGCCTTCCGCGGCTTAGGTGCCGGTCGTCGCGCGCCCTCGATGGCCGCTCTCGCGGCTTTCGCCACCGCGGAGCTGTCTCCCGCTAATGGCGGACGGGTGACAGTCGGAGGAGGCAGGCGCGACTCTAACTCGGCGAGCCGCCCATCCACCAAATTGCCGACGAGTTGGACGATGTTCCGCTCCAGTGACTGGACATCGCCCGAGCTCATCGGCCCCTGCGTCCTCCTTTCTTTGCGGAGCTCCTCGAACTCCCGGCGGTGCGCCTTGACCTCTTCCCTCAGGGAGGCCACCTCCCTTTGCAGCCGAGCGTTGTCGGCTCGGAGGCGGTGGGTCTCCTCCGCCTCCGTGCGCACCACCAGGGCCTTCAGGATCCCCCGGATCCCGCCCGCAGCCTTCGCGATCTTTGCGGCGTTCCCCCCCTTGAGGCTCGCCGACTTAAAAAAAAAACTGGGGGACCTGGTGTAGTGCGGATGTGATGTAGTGTGTTGTGAGGTGTAGTGCGTTGTGTACCAGCTGGTCGCGTGATTTCCGGGAATTCCATTGAAAGTAAACGATGGTATCGCGATTCGCCAGTTAGAACCTTCACAGAAAGAACGTCCTTACAGTCGTGAGCAAGTGAAGCTGGAGCAGATACAGTAGTGGTATTATCTGTTACTTTTTTTAGTTTACAATCTACTATTAAATTATAGTGACACAAAAAATCTACCCCTATTATAGGCTTAGTGACGTCCGCAACTACAAAACGCCAGGGATAGGTACGTAAACCAAAGTCCAGGTTAAAGTGCGCGAAACCGTAGGTGGAGATGGAAGTCCCGTTGGCTGCGGTGAGCTGGTAGCTCGTTGCTGCGCGGCGTTCTCGTAGCTGGCTGCGAGGGAAAACACAGAGGTCGCTGCCAGTGTCGACCAAAAACTGTGTTTTCGTGGTGCAGTCCGTAACGAAAAGGCGACCCGGAGAGGTGAGGCAATCGTCAGTCGCCATTACCGACTGCCTGTGGCGTTTCCCGACGTCGTCTTCCCAAAATCGCAAGGCTTTTGGCATTTCTTGGCGTCCGCACCGAATTTTGCATGGTACCAGCACATGGAGTACCGCCGGTAGCTAGAAGCTGATCTTGACCCTGAACGCGAAGTGGCGCCGCGCTGAGGAGGCCTCGCACGATTGCAGTAGCGTGAAGGCCTGGATTGCTGATCCAGTTTCGCCTCAAGGCGTTTCACCATCTGGCGAAGCTCGTGTATCTCGCCTGCGATACTGCTGCTGCTGGGTCCCGGGTCATGGAATGCTGTTTCTGCGACTTGTCCAGGTGCAGTGATCTCCTGGATGCGATCCGCTAAATCGGCAAGCTGCTGCAGGGAGTGTGTGGGCTGAGACGCGAGCACCGTCTGGATATTCTGGGGAAGGCGACTCGTCCAGATTGATATTATAAACTCCTTCGGTACGTTTGGTCCAGCTAGGTCTTGCAAATGCCGAAGAAATTGCGATGCCTTCCGGTCTCCAAGTTCCTCATGGGTAAGAAGCTGCCTGACCTTTTTCTCGTGGGAAGCAGTAAGACGCTTGATTAACTCGCCTTTGATCATCGCATACCGGTTTTGAGGCGGAGGATTGATGATAACATCCTTTACGGCTTTAGCGTGGGTCATGTCCAGGTTAGTGATGACGTTGGTAAATTTGACCGCATCGTCCTTTATGCCGTAAGCCTCAAATTGCCCTTCTAAAAGTGCGAACCAAATTTCTGGGTCGTCCGGTGAAAATGACGGAACCTTCAGTTGGTACGGTTTAAAGTCGGATGACTCGGTAGTGGAAACGCGATCCGGTTTTTTCGTGCGGTGGGTGACATTTTCGTCTCCGCTTTTTTGTGGCTCAACGGTTTTGTCAAAATCATTGCTGTCTTTCATTTTAAATGTTCGTATCGGGGTCACCAGTTTAGCCAATTGATGGTTAAATGGAGTATATCACTCGCTGTATATAAAGATTGTATTTATAAATGTTTATGGTACTTAGCTGCGGTAGGTAGGCGGCGAAATGATAAGTCCAGCACGTAACAGACACAGTGTTTACTAGGTACACATACACAGAAGACAGAAGGAGTACAGAGTACAGCAGAGAGTTCAACAAGCAGAGCGATAGTTCACAAGCACAGGAAGATATAGCACAAGCATATAACATTAATAGCAAGCGAGAAATTAGCGCGTATCAGTTACAGAGCGGGGAGCAAACAAGCGTGCGTCCGCGTCGAGTGTAGATTCCGACTGCTGCGCGTGCGCCGGGTTTCGATATGTTACCCGAGAACAATAGGCTGCGTTTGGTGTGGGCGCAACTCCATTCCATACGGACGGCAATCAGCTGATACACGATTAATGCCGGATGAGTTTTATGTATGGTATAAATGTAATGGTGGATAATTGTGTACTTGTAATAAATGAAATTAAATGTTATAAATATAATATTGTAAATAGTATATGATACATTATGTAAATATATTTAGGGTTCATATTAAATAATACAAATGTAAATACGAGTTATATAATATTTTATGTTTTACACAATACTTATATAAAATGTATGGATATAATGTGGGAGCAGCCCACAGATGTATGTGATTGTCTCTTTTACTGTCCCTTTTTCGTTTCATCAAATTTTAAATCACAACGACGCTAAAAAAGTTTTCACTTAAAAAACACAATGAAAACCCATTCATGAAGTTGAAAAATGAAGCATTTATTGAAAAATATTACAAAATTAATCAAGTTGAATTCAAATTTGACGAGCTCGGTGGCGCAGTGGTGAAACACGCTGTTACGCTACTTTGAGACAAACATTTGTGTGCATGAACATGTCTGTTTGTCTTGTTCTGGGTATTTTATAAGTATGTATTTACAAAAAATATATATTTACGTATGTTTATCAAACAGTTAATTATTGTCTAGTATCCATACCACAAGCTTCGCTTACTTATGTCGCATAAGTACTACATGGCGCTGTGTAACTTGTTATATTTATTATAATATTTATTTATTATTACTATTAAATTATTTCATACTTCGGTTAAATTAAAATTTATATACAAATATTTTTTCTTAAGAAAGTGAAGTACATTTTTTAATGCCTATTTAATATTAATTAAAATAATATGACTGTGATAGTAAAAACTAATGGATTCATTTCAATCACCTAACACGGTCCGGCTTAAAGCTGTCAGTCATTATGTTCTAGTTTTTATACACATTGTCATAGATTATTTGTCAACTTACGAACATAAAGACGTAGTTTTAAATTATTAATGACAAGTCATTAGTTACAGTGGCATACTAGTGTAATTATTATAATGAGGGACTAATTTTAAGGGTAATATTGGTATTATAGGCTACTATGTAGGTATAGTCTGTCAGTTTGACCTGAAAATTAAATGATAGTATGCTATTATTTAAGTTCCGGGGCAGTTTTGTCAATCATTTTAATTCCAAATTTAAATATTCTTAAATTTT
This sequence comes from Pyralis farinalis, assembly GCA_947507595.1. Taxonomy (NCBI): domain Eukaryota; kingdom Metazoa; phylum Arthropoda; class Insecta; order Lepidoptera; family Pyralidae; genus Pyralis; species Pyralis farinalis. Next base: position 8,837,831 of record OX382260.1, read on the forward strand.
GTAATACCTTTTATTACGAGTATTTTCATATTAGGCTCTTAAGTATTCTATTTTTTACCCGATAAGCGAAACTAAATAACTGACAAAAATACATAAATACATTTTTTTTACTAATATTTGTCCTTTCTGGTAATCGAACCCACGAACATTGGTGTCAAGTAGCGTTATTAACCACTGCACTACCTAGGTAGTCAATGAATAGACATTTAATAAATAGATAATTAGATTTGAATGTATATAACACTCCGAAATGTTTTAATTCTTTACAAACTTTTAGACAAACAGCGTAAATATTATTCTAATCGATCAATCAATTATAATTTCTGTCAGGAGTGAAATATAACACGTAAGTAAAGTTTAATAATGAACATATTTTTAATAACAAAGACCGCTAAATGTATTATTTAATACACATTTGTTCCTTAATTAATAAACAGTTCACGTTTTTACTTACATAGCTATTGATATTACTATCGTGTCAAATAAATAAAAGAAACTTTATTGGCAGCTATCTTAAGTACTCATGTACTTACACAGTAACAGCAATATTATGCAGTATTTTTACTGCTTATTTACGCATATTATATCTAAATACAATAGGTTTTTTCAATTGAATAAGGTTATTCACATTTTATGATATATTGTAATTTCAATTTGCAAATAACAATTTTGAAATAAATGAATGCGTTAGCATAAAACGATAGAAACTAAATCAAGACCAACAATAATACATACAGAAACAAATATCAGATTACTCTAAATAATTTAGCGAAAGTTGATCAAGCTTAACAAACCATTGATTAAGCTTAACGAACGTCATCTATCGAAAACAACCGGCACCGACGGCTTACCGTGCTCTGCGAAGCTCGGGATAGATAAACCCATCCATAAACAGACTGCAAACGCTATCGAGCTACCTTACAACAATATAGTAATACTGGTATCTATTTCTTTCAGGTAACGGACACCAAGCGCCGTTAGCAACCCACGTATAACCTTTAGTAAAAGTGACTTTTTCTAAAGACTCTTTACATTTTTTACAATTGACGTGAATTTAACGACTTTTAGTGTTTCTTTGTGTAACGTACTGTTTTATTTGTAAGAAAGTTTGTGTGAAAGCTGTGCGACATTTTACTAATGGCTACAGTGTTGTTAGATTACTTTCATTTATCTCTTTATATAATCATAATATACATCATTCGTATCAAAAATATCAAGAAACGAAAAAATTTTGTTTTTTGCCAAAAATAAATCATTTCAACGGTATATAATTATTGTATATAACGTTGAAATAGTTTATTTATGGCGTTTAATTATATATATATATATATATAATTTATAAATATTTCAAGTAACATTATTTACTTCAACGCGATTGTACTGATTTTAAATTACTGCATAACATAATTTTTACTAAAGTGATAAACCAAAAAAGATTTTGTTTGCAAATGTTACACCCTGGATGTATATTGAAATTTATTGCTATTTTAGTATTAAATATATCATTAATTAATTCAAATATCTAATTAAATCACGTTTCAACTGAATTACAGAACATCCAAGGCTGTACATACATTGAGTGTGTACACTGTAATTATTTTTTTAAGAACAGCATTATTGAATTTCTTTTAATTACTCATTTAAGCGTTTTGTACATTCAGCAATGCAAACAATCAATTGTCCCAATTTTCCAACGTTTCTTTTAGCTTGTGAACAAAATAACAATATGTATACATTTTTTTACACTAATAAAAGATTGAGATATTGCCTGCGCTTTCTCCCATCTGATGCCGCTATGTAAAACAAGTGTTATACAATACACTCGTAATTGGTATATTTTATCATTCATTTTGTCTCTATTTCTAGTGCTCTTTTAAGTGTATTGCTTTATTTTACGTAACATAAATATTGCAGTAACGGTGAACCCAAAATTAGCCTGATAAGCTCTCAAAACTAAACTTTCCATTGCACAACTATTTGGATATACTAAAATTATCCTGTTCCTTCTAACCATGGCATAAAATTAATAATAATATGCTATATAAAATTTATCGATTCGATAATCTAAAGAAATTAGTATCGGTGTTTCTTATACTATAAAAATATAGTGGAAAGACTGATTTAAAAAATTGTATTCATGCAATAAATTAAAAAATACTCTGTTGTTGCTGCATGTACAAATATTTCTTTTTTATTTCTTCTATTATGCTGTTAAAATCCTACTTAAATTTTTGGAATGTCATACTTTGATCGTTTTCTATGAAAATATCGTCAATTCCAAATTATCCGACTGAGACTGGTCTTGTTGATAAATGTAACTTAATATGCGTATTGTACGGAAAATTATTGGCCTTATATTTGCCAATAAAAATGGTTATTGTTGAGAAAGTTTTTAATGAACTGCCCAAGTTTAACTTTAGCGTGCATTGCTTTTAGAAATGAGCGAAAATAATCCAAACCAACGAGAAATTTTCCAAATTAAAAAAAAATACAATAAAAGTATATTATTTAGAATTTTTCAGATCTATCTACTTCTTTAATTTAAAGTCTCTTGCCGAGTAGGCAAATAGAAACGGGCACCACATGACTTGCTTCTGACACACCTCGTCGATTTGGATAACTCATTCGCTTTTTCAACTCTCATATCTCTCTCCATGCACGCTCATTGGTTCTAACGGCTCATGAGAATAATACTACTGGTGCAGATAATTTTGAATTATTAATTAAAAGAAAATTATTAAATACTTAAACATTACTTATTGGCAAAATATAAATGGAAATTCCGTAATGCAAAGCTCTTTTTGCAAATATAATAAATTTAGATAGTATTAATGTTTTTATATCATTTGAAATTATCTAAAAGTGTGCTGTTTATTTGTCTTTGAATATTCAAATTTTATTAGGATCCATGTAAGCACTTGTAATTATTATTATAGGAAAATAATTAGGAACTAAATATGATTTATATTTTTTTCATATATAAAATGTGGTCAGTAATATTGTGAATTAAGAGCTGGTAAATACAAATCAATTAAAATCTTGAAATTTGAATAACAAAAAAATTACTTCTTTTTTCTGTGAAAATAAATAAGCACTTTTTACATTTTATTATTCTCCGACTGAAATAAAAAAAAATACCATGTCTTATAAAAATCTTTTTATACTATAATATACGAGACCTTAATTATAAATTTTATGAACACCAATATTTTGTATTTACCAGTTTTTAACTAAAATAATTATGATATCTGAAGAAGATTATATTATCAATTAGATAATTTTTAATAAGCTTTAATTTATATACGACGAATGTTGTGCCATCTTCATATCTCAAACATATCTACATTTCAATCTATATCATAAATATATAATGTACAGTTTTATCAGAGCTATTTTAAGAACAATTGACAGATATAAAACAAAAATTGTTGGCTAAAAATAGCTATGATACAAAATATTACAATGAATTTTCTTAAAATAGAATTGAAAAAATACATAATTTAAAAAATTTGCACTGATCTTCCATTTGATTTTAAATAGTGCAATGTCAATTTTAGATTATTTAAATATGGTTTATTTATAGTAAATATATTTCAGTTATCGTAATAATATACTTAACTAAATATAATATTTACAGCTTATTACATGCTCAATGACTAAATGAAAAATAAAGTTTTGTTTGTAAAATTTCGATCTAAGACTGATTAGACTAACCCACACGCCTAATTTTTACGAACTTATTACAAACTTACCTTTTACTTTTTCAATGATTATAGAATCGGTAGTGATTATTAGAAATATATTGATTGTCTGCATCTAGGATTTGGGCTTTTAAATCATTTCTATAAGAAAAATGAAGCTATCTATTTATCATTTTTTTTTTTTTTTTTTTTTTTAATTTAGCCTATCAAAATGTCCCTATCGCGCCTGATGGAAAGCGTCAATAAGAACCAGATGCGAGAACAGCCATCTCAGTGATTAGCGCTGTGCTGGCTGTCCCCCCCTTGACGGCCCGCTAAGGTGCCTCTTCACGCCACGTCTAAACGACCCGGGGTTATAGGAAGTGGGGAACACATGCGCCGGAAGCGAATTCCACATTTTGATAGTCCGACAAAGAAACGAGTCGCCGAACTTCTTAGTACGGGAGGTAAGCAACCCAACTCTATGTGGATGTGATTTCAGTCCAGCGCGAGTATTCCGGAGGAGAAAAGGAGAAGGAGGGACGAGGTCAAAAAGCTCCTCAGAACATTCCCCATGATAGATACGATAGAGAACACTCAAGCTACCTATATCCCTACGCAGCTGAAGAGGTTCAAGGGAGTTAGTGACCTCAACGCTATCTATAATGCGTATAGCGCGGCGCTGCATTCTATCGAGAGCGTCAAGTAGATATTTGGCAGACCCGTCCCAGAGGTGAGAACAGTACTCCACGCATGGGCGAACTTGCGCTTTGTATAGAAGGCAGCGCTGCTCAGGCGTGAAGAACCGTCTCACCTTGTTCAGGATTCCGAGTTTTTTAGAGGCCACGGAAATAACGCTCTCGATATAGTCTTTGGGGTTGAGGTCGCCTCTAATGTTGATGCCGAGGATGGTAAGACTATCTTGTATCTGCAAAGGGGTGCTCTGAAGAGAGGGAAGAGGATGGAATGGAGAAACTTTGGCACTAATCGCACACGCCTGGGTTTTATTGGCATTAAACTCAACCAAGTTGCTGGAGCCCCATCGAGAAACGCGATCCATCACCCGGTCGAGCTCAACGACAAGTGCACGTCTTTTCTCCTCTACTTCGGCCTGGCCTGCCGCAGGTCGTCCGACATATCGCGCATGAACTGTACTGTCATCTGCATAGCAATGTATGTTACCAAGTGATAACATATCATTGATATGCAGCAGAAACAGTGTGGGCGACATGACTGATCCCTGCGGTACTCCGGCGTTCACACGCAGAAACTGCGATGACTGGCCGTCGCAAAGGACTCGTATGCTGCGTCTCTGAAGAAAGGCAGCAATCCAAGTGCATAATCGAGGTGGTAGACCAAATATCATGTGGCAGCTATATTGATACAATTTTGAACTATAAAGATGTCAATTTCACTAAGTTAAAACTACTTACCTATTTACGTACATGGCTACATGGAATTTATGAAAAACAACACTATCAGTTATTTATTTCTAATGAACCCAGACGGTGGATACCACCTACGGGAGAGATTGGATAGTGTTAATTTTTTTACCCTAAATATTTTCCAAATAAACGTTTTCCTAATTGTTGACCTTGATAAGCGGTTCAGTATTTGCGTAATGCCTGCACAAAAGATAAGAGATAGAATAGATGAGGCAGATGGACATTTCAAAAGTAACGGTTGCTGTTGTTATATCAATATCAGAGTGACCTGGATGGACTCTCTGGAATCAGTGTATAGACAAAAATCTATGTGCAAAGTAGGCCCTGATACGATTTTATAATGTATAGAAAAATACAGACATAAACAACATCTTTATTTCATTATACCTTTCTAATAACAAACATCACTGATACGTTGGAAACGTAGCCTTAATGTATTTTTGCAGGAGATTACTGTCTAACAATATTGCTAACAGTAGTTCAACTCCGTTGATAAAATTAAATGGCCGTCCAAATTGGTTGGTAACTCAATATCTACCGGGTTGATTTACTAGCAGACGTTGATTTTCCGACCTTTTTGTTACTCGAAGATATGCATCTTCATAAATTTTACGGTTCAAAATACATAGGAAGTACATGTAATGTGAAGTAGACATATGTGTTTTTATTTTCAATTTAATACCTTTACGTTTTGACCGACAGATGAGCCAACAGACATCTAATTGGACAACGAAGTGATTTTATGATGGTATTATTGGCATTTTGTGTCCATATTTATTCTTAACTGGCTGCATTTAAAATTTAAGCAACTTAGAAAATACCTCAGGTACTATTTTATCTATTTTTGTATACTATGAAACTTTTCTTTTGATACATACTGATTCTATTATCATTTTATCATAGAGATTTCAAATCATTTACTATTCAATTATGTATAATTGAAAACCACTCTTATGGCCTAGGTGTAAAGATTCACGAATAGCAAGAAAATAGTCGCTTAGTACATCTCATCCGTCTTTAATATAAGTAAAAACTTGAATTTTTTTGTGGTTTCTCAATTTTTAGCCGATGTAAAAAGAAGGATCTTCTTTATTCAATATGTTTAAAATTTGTATATTCTTTGTATATTAAAGCTTCAGTAAATTTCTTTTAAAAGTTTAAGTTACATAAAAAAGTTCATCACTAAATGTGCATATAGGTACTTAAACGTAAAACAACTGAGGATAAATTAAAAAAAAACTACTGTTAGTACCACAAAAGTACTGTTATATAAATATGACAGAGGTGTAGATTTGATGTATAAACATGTGAAATGAAAATATTTCTAGATAAAAAGTGGACACCTCCTTTTAAATCCACGGAAAACACTAACAAGCTTCTAAATACGTATCAACTTTATTATAGTTTCGCTTTTATTATAAATAATCTTTTCATTTGAGTAAAAGCTATAAGTACTCTTTGAACTGAGGCTGGCGCCTTAAAGAATATGGCTAGAAAACACCATATGTGAGTATCTGTCAATTATATGAGTGACTACATAAAGTAACTTTTTACCAGCTTTGCCATCTAAGTGCTTATTAGCTCCTTTACCCATGGAGGAAAAAAGCCTCTTAAAATTAAAAGCATAAAGTAAAGTGTGTGAACTCTCTCTCGGCGCTTTCTTTGTAAACTCGTCTTTATAGCTCAGAAGATCAGTTTATGAAAATAATTGATTATTCTACTTTAACATAATAATTTTATGTGATTAATGTTATATGGAACTTAGGTTATATTATTTATCTTTATGACTTTATTTCTATTAATGATTATTTCAATAAAACAAATAAAGTGTGTAGTATACCTAAGTGTCTTGAGAAAGAAACCACAATAAAATGAAGTTGTTAATTTCAATTAGAATAGTATATCGCAACTGAAAAAGCTGCTTACACACTCGCTATATTCGACTAACGTACGTGTGTAGGAAGGTTTATGACGAGTCGATTCCTCCTAATGTATAACTATATGCTAGGTGAATAATTATTTTTTCTGTGATACATAGATTAAAAATGTTTTTTTGTAAATATTATTGCGCTATATGAGTGAAATTGTTAAGATTATATAAAGCTTTCGACTTTGTGAAATCTAGCCTATAGTAAGTAAAAGAGATGACATGATTTGTGAGTGAGATGCGGATAGTGTTGAGGAATGTTGCAACTTGATATTTGTAAATTAGTAAATTGTACATAATACTTTTCTAAATAAAACGAAACTTTGGCCTATGTAATTGGATTTTTATTATACCGCCCCTCAATACAGAATGCATCCTCTTCTGAAAATATAAATATTGTACAGAAATTGTAAAGAACGTAACAGGTAAGTGTGTTCGAAAGACTGCTGACCTAACCTAAGAAACTTCAGGTTTTCCACCTAGGTCCTGGAGGGTCGACGACAGTCACTCCATGTAAAAATCAGTGCTAAATTTTCAGCTTATGCAGCGGATTAGGAATTTCGCAGAATTTCACAGACATATCACAAACGGGATAATGCTAGGAAAAACAAGGTGTGTGTGTTTCCAACTCTGACGATTCTAATACGTAGGCTCATCGGTGGCGTAACCCGAAACTGCCAAATGCCGTATTCACGGACGATTTAAACTACACTGAAAAGTGTCATACAGCATGGTAACTACCTATCAACCTAAACGAGCTCATTTCAGGTATGGTATGTATATATTTCCGCCTCTACATAGATGCGAATAGTCACTTCAATGTACTTGCAACTGATTTTATGTATAGGCAATTTGATCTTATATCTTTATATTAACTACTTTGTATGCTTCCGCTATTGGACGCACACAAAATATTCCAATAAAATGGTTCTTGCGATCTAACTCCGGCCGCCAGCCATCTACTACGGTCGACTCTGCTTCGGCTGTTGTGGTCGTCTCTGTGAATTTTCAACAGTCTTTTGGAACCATAATTATGCATCCACCGCTTGACTGTTCTGTGACGACCTGAGTAGTCGTCTCTGTGATTTGTTTTTCGCCTCTCCTTGGGCGCTGTTTATGTCAGTCATTATAATAACATGGTACGAATGACCAATCCATTGCACTATCGTCCCTTATATTCCGTTGGAGAAGATAAAAAAAAGAAGAGTATTTTTTTATAAATGTAAGACGTGTCTTGATTATCTACTTTTATTAATATCACACATTTTTCGTTTTTCCTTTTTTGAATTTCTAGCATTTCGAAAAATACCACGTGTAAAGGAGGGTAATGAATATATATTTAATTAGAGAAGGTGTCTAGGTCTTAGGTCTAGGTCAGTCTTGCAAAGAAGAACCATTCTCTCTTATTACGAGTATAATATGAGCTCCAGAGAATCACCCTGGTATAACTGTAATTATATTTAATCATATGCACTTGTAATTTAATGTAATATTATATATATCTTCTGTAGTACAACTAACTTTATACAAAATGTTAACACACATACACAACGTATTACACCAAACACACTCGCATCCGTGACCATCGCGGGTAACAAATAGACTTAACCATTTCGAGAAACATGTGTACTGTAGCGCCCCTGATGATCTGTAACATTAAAACTTAGCTAAGAATATGCTCAGGAATAAGACCTAAGTCGTAAAGGAGAAACCCGTTTCAAAATCGGCCTATCCGTTTCCGAAAAAAATGGTAATCGACACACACAAACATCTCTTACTCCAATCGAATCTCCGTAGCCGTCGAGAGAAAAAAAAATGTGCTTTAAAAAAAATACTTACAACACGCGTACAATGCGGTAATGCAAATCAAGCTGTTGCTCAGAGTGTGCAATCCTTTATGTGTATCATAAGCCAAGCACTGCCCAGGGACCGTTTAAGCGTATAGTGAAGTATTATTCGTGATTACACTGATTATATCGATGCAGTTTTAGTATTTGTGTAATGATTATTAGTGCTTACTCGTCTAGTTTGAAACTGTAATGAAATTCAACTCCATCTTCGCAAAATTTGTGAAATGGCTGTAGTCAAAATTACCTACGAAATTAAACTCAATACTTCGACGATGGAATTGAAGTATCATTAGAATTAGCATTATGAATAATCCTACTGATAATTTCAAATCGCAGATATTTATTAGACGCTATTTGTTTCTGCTAGTTATCTATGAAAATATTAAAATTTTTTACAAGTTGATATGAAAATTTGTCTTCCAAAACATTTTATTCTAAACGTAAGCCTGAATAGAAATTTAGGATTACGTTGAATCCTGCTATATTGATGTTATTGACCGGACTGCGTTTAGGTAAACTAAGTCCACGAGAAAATATGATGCTATTAGGATACGTCTACGTTCCAATTTCGCTTTTATATCAGGTGGTTCATAGAAGATGCTTAAAACTCACTGTCTTCTCAATGTTTTCAACACATTATTACATTACAACACATCGTTCATATACGGGTGTGCTCTCTACTGACACGCACGTTCGTGCTTTGTTACACCATTCGGCAAGGTCCCGTCTGCCTGGAAAATTGCTGACGTATCCGGGAACCAAAAATGAACCATGAATCAGACCCATAGATAGGCTGATCGCTATGACCTAACTTCTCCCGAAGAAACTTACCAATAGTCTTGTGCCAAAATGTTAATACAATTTTAATAAATATGTCAGAATAGTCATATAATTATAATGTTGTCAAGTAGTAAAAACAAAGGTTACATCAATGTATATACAGAAACATTTCTAGACATCTTTGTAAGATATTCATCAATTCTATAATATGCAGATAATAATACAAACTTTTACAAATAGTATTTTTTATGTGCCTTTCTGACAATAATTTCAATATTGTATAAGGTTTAATATTCAGTATTGCATAAGGACAAAATTGGTACAAGCAATTTATTATAGAATCTAATACAATATCTGTACGAACGTCGCACTTTAACGGTTGAGTTGTCTGGTTCTTTGAGAGTTAGTAGACTGTATACTTAATAAAAATGATGTGATTTCGGTAGTTAGATGCAACCCCTGTAAAAATCGATGGAAATTGAACACCACCAAGCTGTGAGTCACCTTCGCCATGGACGAGGACAACTATGGGGCTCTAATCCTTCCGAGCTGATAGTTGCAGATCTGGGTGCCTTAGAGGTACAGCGGATGAAGGTCTTCTAGGAGCAACGTACTCCTGATGACGTATAGGCACGGTTCGCGCTTGACACACGGGTGTCCTTTCGGGAGTTCACCAAGCGAATGATCCGCACGTGGACAATGGTACCGAAAACGTTGGTAGACAAAAAAAAATTGGCGGCGCAAAGATGTGTAATTACCCACCAATACTTTACAAGGATCGAACAATATCAATTTACAACAAAAGATCTACCAAGTTAGCAAGCCGATGTTCCAGCATACTAAACTTATTTCTGCTTCATAGATTATAATTGAATTCTAAAAACAGCTTTATATTGTTAGGAACATATCTTATGTTTTCATAAATATATTTAGAAGCCATCTTCTTCCTAGTGTTATGCCGTTTTTTAATCTATGTTTAGGATTGTTGGGATCTGCTACTTAAAGTAAAAGATTTAACATTCTGGAGTGAGTGCCGCCGATTGAGTGTTCACCGTTAACAAAATCTGTTTGCTATATCTTCTAAATTATGAATGTTGCCACTTCGATTAAAGGAATATTGAAGTTCGAGGCAAATAAATATTCAACAAGACAACAAAAATATGTCTCAAGTGAACAACTACAAGTCTCAGTTTAGAGTACACGTGATCCATTGTACTAACTTTTGTGCTGGAGTAACTAAATTCCAACTTGGAATGAGCTGTGAGAATTGTTGATGATTCCAACTTGACTATATTGACCACTTAAGTCTAAGGAGACACTTTCTATCAAGATTATGGTCTGTATTGCGAGAGGTCGCTCGATAAGATCTAATAGTTTCTATTTACGACTGTACTGCTTTCAATCAACAGGTTTTATTGCAATTGCTAAGAGCATTGCAATTTTCAGTGTCGAGGTCTCCAGCGATGTCCAGTATGGAGGTCACCTGGAGGAGAAGGTCAAGCTGGCGTCCAAGTAACTCGGTGTGTCAACAGAGCCAAACAGTATTTCAGCTCGGGGCAAATACTTATGTTATATAAGGCCCAAGTCAGACCGCATATGGAATACTGTAGCCACCTTTGGGCGGGAGCACCTGGATACCAGCTAGGACTTTGTGACTCGGTGCAGGGTCGAGCCGTGAGGATCGTCGATGAAACTGAACTCACACGCGGTATTGAGTTTGAGAAGAGATTTTGCCTACATCTGCGTGTTCTACTGATTGTTTAACGGCTTGTGTTCTAAGGAGCTGTTCGACATTATGCCAACGGCCTCGTTTTACAATCGCACAGCTCGCCGACGGCTGGGAGTCGGAATGGTCACGTACTGTGCGGTTCCAGAGAAGTTTTCTACCGAGAACAATTAAATTGTGGAATGAGCTTCCTACCGAGGTTTACCCAAGGGACGACAGTATGGGGTTCTTCAAAAAATGCGTGAAGAGGTTCTAACAGGGTCAGCAACGCAAGAGTGACACCCTTGGTGTTGCATATGTCCATAGGCTGGGTAACTGCTTACCATCAGGCAGACCGTGTGATTGTTTGCCACCGTAGTGATATAAAAAAAAGGTTCATTCAGTGCCCAAAAGTGTTTGTGCAGTGGCACAAAATTCCTATTAGTATTACTTGTAATAGATAAAAGATAATAAATCTTTAATTGCTATTGGGCCCTCGCGGGCACTTAGACACGTCTTACATTTTGAAATATAATCCTATTGTATCTTATTCAATTCAATTCAATGTTACTAGTTTTCTTTTAATTAATCAGCTAGTATTTCGGAAATGACCATTGGCGAAGAAAAAAATGTTGAAAGAAACTTGCCAATCTTTTAAAACTCAAATTAGATATTAGAATAAATTCATATGAGCATATTGGTACTATAATGATATCAAATAGTAGAATAAAAGATTATTAAGGACAGGATCGTCTGTGCAGAATTATTTCCAGACATCTTTGTCTGAATTCTATAATAATAAGAGAGAGAATAATATATAATAATTTCCCTTTTACAGAGAGTATTTTTAAAGTGCTTTTTGAAAACATTGTACGGAAAGGACAGAACTGTATCAGGCAACATTATTATAAAATCGAATACAATTTACAAGAAAAGATCCACCAGTCCTAGCAAGCCAGTGTATATTCAACATTTTCTACTTCTAAGGTTTTCATTGTAGTTTAAAAACGACTTTAAATGTTATGTTTTCATAAATATATTGAGAATATTGGTTGACTTTAACTTTATTAGCCTACCCTTTCTGGAAGAGTGCTCATTAACTGGCTACGCGGATGACGGCCTCTTATTAATAAAAGCTAATTCCAGATCAAGTATAGAAAAACTAGTCAGTACTTGCGTTGGTCTGATTTCAGACTGCAGCTATTGTAACCGTCTCGATTTCGCACCCCACAAAACATATCAGCTCTTATTCAATGGGAAATTTGCAGATTCCGCCACGATTACACTCCAATGGTGTATCAGTTGCAAATAAAAACTCGGGTTGTTACTTGGGATTACTATTAGACAAAGGTTTTAATTACGTTGAATACATGAAGCATGTTGGAGAAAAAGCCTAAAAGAACTTTTGTACGTTAACTCGAATTTCCACCTCGACGTGGCGCTTAACTTTTAAAACGTTATAATTATTTCCACAGCCACATATTTAGGATGTATTATATATGGTTCACCTGCATGGGCTGATAGGACTACCATAGATGCTGCGCGTTGTAAGTTGCTGAAAAGTCAGCATCTCGCTTTAATAATTTTGTAAATCGTATAGAACTGTGAGTACCGAGGCACTACGCTGGCAGGCGTGTTACCAGTTGACTTAGAAATACAACGCTGCACTTTTATGTACCATACTTCTATAAACATGCACCCTGGCTTTCTAAAACGCTGCGATCTTTACAAAATACTTAGATTGTTCAAACCAATTGACGAGGCACTTGAAACTTTGCTTTCTGAATGGCAAGAAAGATTGGAAACTTCTACTAAAGGACGCCACCTGTATGTATTCTTTCAATCCGTGCGAGACATTAAATAAACAGCGGTCAGAAGTCGATCATCCCGTTGCGCAATTTTTATCTGGGCATGGAAACTTTAAGGCTAAGCTCTTTGCGTTTAGACTTATGTTATCGCCTTTATGTGAGTGTTCTACGCCAAATCATGAATTCGAGCAAACAGCGCATCATATTCTTTGGAAGTGCGATCTCTGGCGTCGGGAGCGGGACGATATATTAAATATCTGATATATGATGTTATCTGATGATACGATACTATTCTGATCTGGTGGCAACAAGGGAGAATTACCAGGCATTTAGGCGGTTCGGCATCTATATCATTGGAGTCGTGTCAGGTGACAACTCACAATTTAGGCCCCAAAAGTGTTATATATCTGATAAACTGTGATGCACGGTAGTTGAGCTTCACTTGACTAACCATCTCTTTGTGGTTTTTTAGGGTTCCGTACCCAAAGGGTAAAACGGAACCCTATTACTGAGGCTCCGCTGTCCGTCCGTCCGTCTGTGTCACCAGGCTGTATCTCATAAACCGTGATACTTAGACAGTTGAAATTTTCACAGATGATGTATTTCTGTTGCCGCTATAACAACAAATACTAAAAAATAGAATAAAATAAATATTTAAGTGTGCTCCCATACAACAAACGTGATTTTTTTGCTCATTTTTGCTGGATATTGATAGACAACAACTGGTAGACGCTTGAAATATTCACAGAATATTTAGTTGTATATTTACTTTAAGAATAAATAATTAAATTAAAATAAAACAAATATTTAACGGGCGCTCCCATACAACAAACGTGTTTTTTTCCGTTTTTATAGATAATGGTACGGAACCCTTCGTGCGCGAGTCCGACTCGCACTTGGCCGATTTTTAATGTTTTATTTGTCATATTGCTATCTCTAACTTTGCCAAAAGGGAAGCCATTTCCAAAACTTCCATACCTACAAATTTCTTCTCATTATTTTTTTTGTTAATTTAAATTCGCTCTGAGTTCTGTAGGTAGCTGTAGTTTAACCCCGGGACAGCGATGAACTTCACTGTTGATTGCCTTTTTGGTGGTCGCCGCTGTTAATTCTGGCTGTACAGGAGACAGTAGTGGGAATGAGTGGTGGGCCTATGCCGTTAATATATTATATATATATATATATTGAGAAGTAACAGTGAGGATATTTATTTTTTTGCACAGTTCCCTGAGTGATTCTCTGGAGCTCAAGTTATAAATAGAACGAATGGCTATTTTTTGTAAGATAAAAATTTGTCAATTGCCGTTCCCCTCAACAGTACACCATACAATATAATGCTGTGAAAGTAGCTGAAATAGAGTATACGCGCAGTAGCCACATCCGTCAATTGTCTGATACTGCATATGCAGCGGAGCTGAGCTTACCGGCAAGTTTATTTATGTGGGCCCCGATTGTAATTTGGAGTCTACTGTGATTCCAAGAAACCCAGTATTCGAAACGAATTCTAATTTATTATTCCCAATGAGAGCTTCTGTACTGGCAGAAGTCACATTCGGGAGACTAAATTTAATGCATTTGGTTTTAGCCAAATTTAACAAAAGAATATAATACATGTGAACCAGTTTAAAATAGCAGACACAACTCCATTTATATTGTCAATGTTTTCACACCGGCGGGCTACATTAAAAATTAGAGAGATATCATCAGCAAATAGTACTACATCCGCCATTTTCTGCACCATGTAAAGCAGATTATTCATATATACTAAAAATAATATATATATATATATATATATATATTATAGGAACGCTTCCAGTTTGTTGTCATCATCTTAAAATGTTATGAGATACAGATAGCGTAACCCACGCACATAGTGTAAGAGCACTATGTGCATCACAGGATAAAAATGATGACGACGAATTGGTAGCGTGGCTTACCTACTCAAACTATGCAAGCTGTCGGTACGATGCGATGATAATGACAGATTGGTAGTACGTACTGGATATGCGGTTGTACGATGAGAAGATGAGAATGGGTTTTTAGCATGGCCTATGCATAGTGTGTTCAGTTCTATTTTGTATTGATTAGTAGCCTGGCCCACGCATACATTGCATTCTGTCTTACGATGATATGATGGCGACTTATTGAACGGGGGTAGGTACTACGTTGAGAAATATTTATTTCATCGACCCCCCCACATTGTCACAGGAATGTTAATGTTTAAATCAGCACGCCTTTATAATGTAGTTAAAATCCCCCAGGCGGCATCTCGTCGAGCAACTTCGCACCTAACTTAAATTATTTCAACTACGCAGTGGGAATTTTTACGAGCACATATAGGATATAAGGCAATTCTGATTCATCTGCTATACGGGCGAACGCGTAAAATGTTTATCGTTCCTATTAACGTCGGGCCACAACGTTTCTGGAAAAGCGATTTAAAAGGTTTTTGTTGGACTCAATAGGTTCGGGACTTTCATCAAATTGTGTGTCAATTTTTCTATAACAGTCTAACGCAAGTTTTGTTTTTACGCAATGATGACTGGCAAGCATATTAATGAGCCGTTTGATGTGAAGTGGTCATTAGTATAATAAAACGTTTATAAATAGCCCGTAAAGATTTTTGGAGGTTGTCATGCTGTATTTTTTATTGAAGTAGATCTTGAATTTTCAGATAGATTTCAATAGAAACCCAACTCAATAATTTTATTGAAATGAACGCGATATCTTTATATAAAAGGAATGTTAGTTTTTGTCTGTCAACTAGTTCAACATCTTACAATACCATTGTATTGTTGAGTTGGGTTGAACTAGTTGACATACAAAATATGGTATATACTAGACGTCTAATTGTTTGTCAGATAAATTATTATTCATGGTTTATCAATAAAAATGGAAATAAATCATTTTATTACACGTAGCCACATCACGAGTCGTAAAAAAATTGTAAACGACACCATACTGGTGTGACCTAGTAGTGTCTTTGACAATCACAAACTAATTAACCATTGGACCGTGCGTTAAGGCACCCCTCTCTCACCAAAACGTAGTATTTCAGCACCTAAATATCTTACCGCTTCATGCCTCCGTTTCATTGCGAGGATAATTTTCCGCTGCGAATGTTCTCCTAAAGTAACTGTGAAAATAATTACAAAACATGCCTTTTTCGGTAAAATAGTGGGACAAGAACAATAAGATCTCCAACTATGCAAAAAATTATATTACATTTCACAAATAGGCTTATTTGGTTTGGTGGTTGATTAATAGGTTTAATTGTAATATGAAGAAAATACAGGCAGTTATTGACGTGATTTAATGATTTCTCTCTTTCTTCTGACACTAGTGTCGTGTTATAACCATTTTGACGTAATATTATCGATAAATAAGGATTTTATATGCTGTGATTTTTTAGAACTAACAATCACAAACTAATATAATATACTAACTTTATAATTTGAGACCGTAAATATCGGTAGTAAATAGGAAGTTTCGTTATAGCAGAATTAAATTGCTCATTCGTTATCATTTTTACCGCATTTCGAATAAGAATATTTATCACATAATTAATATAATACGCAAATATATTTTTATTTGTTTACATAATTTTCGTATATTAAGTATATTATTATTAAGTATAAGTGTCTCGCCGTTTTCTCCGAAGCCAGCCATAGCCAATCTCATCTGCGCGTGATGAACTCCGCCGTTTAACAAGAGAGATTGTATAATTTACATTACGGTATTTTACTACTAATGTTACATATCTATCTTAATGTAATAAAACATTTGTACCTTATGTTGATTTGTTATAAATTTTATCCATAGTCATTATCGTCACATATATATCTCTATTGTACCGCACTAAAATATTGCATGCACGAACAGAAAAGAAAACGACATGACTTATATCTCACTCCAAATAGCGGTAAGTACTCGTATTTACTATGCAAAAATCATGTCATTGGGTCACCATACGTTACCGTCATTTAGACAATAAATGTTCATGCGCTCTCAGCATGCCGAAGACAGAGAACGCCTCGATACGGCATCCATATGCATGTTCTCACGTCACGACGCCATATACTGGAAGGGTTCGGGGTATGTAACGATGTTCAGGCATGGTACACCTGCCCGCTTCCTCAGACTCCGATACATCAAGTGTGAGATGCGCCTGAGTCGAGATGTGATATCTCGACTCAGGCGCATCCCACACTGCTACGCACTACGCGACGGTGAGCGTGACTGCGTTTTTTTACATTGTATCGAAATATCTCAGTTTGTATAGGAAACACGCACGGCGCAACATAATGACAACGCACCACTGCGCGGGACTGCGGAACGCGCAACGTTCACGCGCCCCCGCGCAAAAGTGCGTGTTTTCTATAGAAACTGAGATATATTAAATTAAACAATTTTTAACGGAAACGAGAATTCAATGTATAACAATCGCGAAAACCTAAGACCAAACTGTGATATTTCGATACAATGTAAAAAAATGCAGTCACGCGTGTGGCGCCGTTTTCCCGCGCACCGTCGCGTAGCGCGTAGCAGTGTGAGATGCGCCTCAAGTAAAAATCGATTAACAAATTTATTAAAGAAGAAATTAAAAATAATATATCCAACTAAAACAGTAATTATTAGTAGACTAATTTAGGTATGGTCATGAAAAAAAAATGTTCTATTAAAGTTGAGGCGCTATTTTGCAAGTTAAGGTTAGATCATTATAAATA
The DNA here is from genome assembly GCA_947507595.1 of Pyralis farinalis. Classification (NCBI taxonomy): domain Eukaryota; kingdom Metazoa; phylum Arthropoda; class Insecta; order Lepidoptera; family Pyralidae; genus Pyralis; species Pyralis farinalis. The sequence continues at coordinate 8,855,753 of OX382260.1, forward strand.
TTATAAATATTGTCGGACAAATTACACAGCGCCATCTAGCCCCAAAGTAAGCGAAGCTTGTGTTATGGGTACTAGACAACTGATAAACATACGTAAATACATATTTTTTTTTGTAAATACATACTTATTATACATAGAAAATACCCAGACCAAGACAAATAGACATGTTCATGCACACAAATGTTTGCCTTATGTGGGAATCGAACCCACGAGCGTCGGTGTCAAAGTCGCGTCATTCACGACTGAGCCGCCGAGCATCATGTTGCAATTCTCGACGACACAGCACCCGCTTGTTTCGTGGCCCTAAATTTACGCGCGGTGATCAGACGGAGCAGGGTGGTATTAGGGTTACCTGTGCAGCCGCAGTTTATTTACTACTACCTAGATGAAACAATTTTGCAGGCGAAATAGCGTAATAATAATACGATTAGTTGTGCTTTTAGTAAGCGTCTGACAATAAACTAGATAATTCATCAAATAATGTGTATAATATGTGGCATGTCGAATAATGAAGTTAGCCTAGACGGGGCCTTATACTAACCTTACTACCTTGGGCCCTGTGCTTTAAAGATAAGTTGTGGGAATTCCCATGATTACACGTGGTATTACTCGTGTGTTCTACCGATTACACATATGTATATATATTATATACAACGTCGGGATACATACAAGCATACGGCCCATTTTATGTATAGCGGTGGCCGTAGTAGGAACGCTTGCAACACATTAAGTATGACTCGCGCGATGCCACCTCTGCTGCCAACACAGCTACTCCTTGGAAGCTTACTGGTGACTTCACTCACTCGCAGGTACACAATTACCCTCCAAGACATTGTTATTTGTAATTATTTACGTAATGAGTTGTATTTTGACGAGTTCCTCTAAATATTGTTCCTTGTGCAAACAGAATTGATTACTGAAGGGGGTGCCCTCACAAATAAATTCTTACTCATATATTAAAATTACAATGCTCTCATACTCTGCCTTTTCCAGTGGAGTTTTCTTCAGAGAATCACACTAAGAATCACGCACACTGCAGAGGTTCTTCGAGCAGATCTTCAGCATCACACAGCCTTATGATGCATGTGTACAAAGGCTATGGTAATTGCTTACCAACAGTTACACCGTAAGCCTATTTTTTTTAACCACTAAGACAGAAAACTAGCAAACCGCCTGCCTGACGGGAAGCAGTTACCGTAGCCTATGAATTCATGCAATACCAGAACGACATTCGTGGATCGTCGACCCCACAAAGAACACCTTACGGATTTGTTAATGGAGTTCATACTGCAGTCCTTGGGAAAATCATATATATCATAGGAGGCCAATGATGTTAATAAATTTTTAGTCTTAGGCTATTATAGAAGAAGGATTAATGCCTTCCGTAATTTACACTTTGCTACTTCTGGCACATGATGATGATGATGGGTCTGGCTTCCTTTGTCAGCTCTTTCCCCACTCAATATTATTGTTGGCGATAGGCAATTTAACACTTCCACGGCTGAAGCATAGTTACGGTGTTCTTAAGGTAGGTACTTCCCCAGTTTGACTGCTTTGATATGCCCTCTATTAAAACACCCAGGCTCAGACAAACAGACATGTTTGTAAACAAATGTTTATCGTGTGTATAATCGAATTCAAAATCCTTGGTGTTAAATGAACTATTGTTAACAACTCGTCCACTGGACTCGTCAAAACCACCGGGGCCGTTCTCTCTAGACAACCAATGAAGGCTTGCTAGAGTAGAGCGTCTTGAGAAGGCATTCGGGAGACGGAAGCCCTGGTCGGGATGTCCTCATACAAACTGTCCTGCGGGCTATCAGTTCCATGTTTGCATTTACGTATTAACTAGCTGATGCCCGCGGTTCTGCGTGCGTGTAGTTCATGTTTTTTACAGGCATCTTAAGTAGTTTTTAGGTAAGTTCATGGTATGTATGTATATATTCACGCCAGGTCCCTTGCGGGGTAGGCAGAGAGAACCGAGCGCCATAAGACACGAATCTGACACGCTTCATTCGCTTCTTCAATATTAATCGCTCTTTTCATGCATGCTCGCCAGTTCCTAAGGCTCCTGACGTCACTTTCTGATAAAACACGAGCAATTTGGTCATAGATGATAAGTCTTGGTCTTCCTCGGCTCCTACATCCTTCCACTTTCGCATTGTATATCTGTTTTGTCATTCTCTAATCTTGCATTCTTTCTACAAGTCCGATCCAACGGAGCATGCCTTTTCTTATCACCGACACTCTCTCTCAGACCAACCTCTCTCTTACGCCATCATTATCAACGCGGTCAGCAAGCGTTATGCCACAAATTTTGCGCAATGTCAATCGCATTTATTGTACTTTCATGCTCTCTGTGCTATATCCAGCTTTCACTTCTATAAGATAGCGTTGGGATAAGGACCGCGTTCTGTACAGCGAGCTGTGCCTTCTGGCTTAGATTTCGGCTGCCTAGAAGTTTACCAATCGCTTCATTCACACCATTCATGGTGAGCATATGAAAATAGCAATTTTGTAAATCATCTCTTTTACAATCTTAAGACTTTGATATATGGATGAACAAAAAGTGGCAGCAATATGTTTCCCGTCCAATTCTACTGTATTTCGAAAATCAGCGTCCCTCCCCGTCCATCTTGCCCCGATAAAGCCTTCATTCAAATCATTACGTCAATAGCACTGTTAGTTCGACAGCTGTACAAGGAGTGGATATACCATATGACCTTTTTACCCCAACATAAGCCCATTTGGGGCGTTTCAACCCCATTGTTCTCTTAAAGTGTCTTCAGCAGGCCTGCGTATACCCGTTTGCATAATGTCATCCCGAGATTTCTCAGCATTTCGACTTTCTAGAAATACCTTTGGGCATGAATTTATATGGGAATTGGCCCTTTTAGCATTTTGAGTGCGCGAGTGTTGGGATAAATGTATTTTCACATTCTTGGATAGTTCTTTTAAAGTTACTTTTAGGTAATAGAATGTGGTATTACGTAAATCGCGTTTTACCCGACTGCGCGGTAGTAAAATCGAACTATGTTTATACATGTATCTGAGTATGAATATGTAACAGTTTTTATATGGCTTTCACTATAAAATTGTTGTTCTATGTTGTATGCATATCTACATATATTTTACTTTTTTCTTTAAAAATCTCACCATTAAGTTCATTGGGAAAAACGTGCTAGTTCATTACAGACCCAAAAAGTACAAATAAGAAAAGTCCTCTGGATTGTTTTGTCTTGAGATACATTCTCTTTCGATATCGAACGGCACGGAAAAAGAGTGAATTTGGTCTAAACTACTTTTTGTGCTTATGCTACCGGTTAGCGCATGCGAATTGGTGCTGGCTGTCACCCACCCACTACCACAAGTAGATGCCTGCCGCCGCTACCATGACTGCTCTGGACGTCTGTGCTTCGTCTGCTACGTCGTCTCTGCGAGCGTCCGCCATCTGAAATATGAACCGCATGCACCAGCCACCGTTGCTGCCCTGGCTGCTCCGGTCGTCTCTACGACATGTATTTCGCCTCTACAAGGGGCATTCTCAGGCGCTGTAGATGTCTCGTGGAGAGGCGAAACACGTGTCTCAGAGATGACCAGAGCAGCCGAGGCAGAGATGACCGGAGCAGTCATGGCAGCGGCAGCGTGCATCTACTAAGGGTAGCGGGTGGGTGCCGGCCAGCCGGCCGTACAAGACAAAGTCGTTTAGGCCAAATTTCCTGATATGTGGAGTGGTTCCAAAATGTAAATAAAAGAAGCATCTATTTATCAGACAAGAGTACGGCTTCTTACGTGACTTATCCTTTGCCGACTTTATTAAAAATGCCTATTTTGAAATGACCCACACCACTCGCCGATGGCGAGCTGGAGGGTTGTTGTGTTCCTGCGTGTGATTGAGGTCACCAGTAAGCTCCTAAGAAGTCGCTGTGCTAGCAGTAGAGTTGGCATCGCGCGAGTGATACTTAATGTATTGCGAGCGTTAATAGGTCACAGTAACCGCCTTCCATTAGGTGGGCCGTATGCTTGTATGCCTCCCGAAGAAGTAAAGAAAAACAACTTGTTAAACTCAAGTTCTCAATACCGTGTGTAAGTGCGAGAATTAGATTTTCGGAAAGTATTTATTCATCTAAGTACTCTTACTGATGTTTTCTACTAGACTATTAACATCGGAACTATTAGAGATTTCAGGATCTGTTTTCATAAACTTTCACTGGTTTATTCGATTCTAACACTGTTCTCTTAATTATTCGTTTTATAACTATCTCCATCATTAGTTTTGTATGTAACTCTCTCGGGAAGACCTCAATTTGGAGATTGACGATTCTTTCGATAATGTTTAATCCCGTGTGTCCACTGTTGACAGTTTTTAAGTTTACATTAAATAAGAAATGTTTCATTTTTTTATTATACAACGTCGGTAGGCATACAAGCATACGGCCCATCTCATGTAAAGCGGTTATCGCAGCCTATGAACGCTTGTAATACATTAAATATCACTCGCGCGATTCCACCTCTACTGGTAACACAAAAACCCTCCAGGGAGTTGTTATTCGGCTGCAGTTTTCTGTGAAGAGGAAGTACTGCCCCGGACGATGATGGTGATGACTTTGATGCGCTCTACCTCGACCAAGACAAACACACATGTTCATGCACACAAATGTTTGTCGTGTGTGGAAATCGAACCCACGAGCATTGGTGTCAAAGTAGCGTCATTCACGACTGAGACACCGAGCTCGTCAAAAATAATTGAATTTCTTTAACCATATCATCCAAAACCAAGAAGATACTGATGATTCTTCATACTCTATTGGTGTCAAAGTAATGTAACAGCGCGTTTCACCATTGCGCCACCAAGCTTGTGAAAATCATCAGTTAAATTTTAGTTAAAAAATAAACTAACTTATTTTTAATCGCGTATGTCCACAGGTTAACTGATAAAGTCAACGATCTACATTAAGTTCACCTTATCATGAACTCAACAAAGTCTACATTAAAGAATAAATATTTCATATTATTAAAAAGCACGTGAAATATAAAATGAATCCGAATGTATTGAAATTTTGTTTATTGACGATGGGTATTTTAACATTATGGTTGTGGGTTCGACTCCCGCACAAGCCATTTGTATGCACGGACATATTTATTTATCTTGGTTTCTTATATTATAAACGAAAAAGTATTCACGTATGTTAATCAGTCGTCTAATTTTAATACTACAAGTTTTGCTAAGTTTGTCAGATACAGATTTTTTAATTTTGTCAAACACGAGTGATTACATGGATACATAATTATGTTAAATAACTAAAATAGTTCTACATGTCATGGCCAATAGGACATACAAAAGTCGAGAAGATATGCACATGCCAATGAAATACAATTTAAGTAAACCATGCAAGTTAGTATATCACAAAATAAATATATCTATTAACAAATCGTAGGTTTTTTTGTGTAAAATTGATTTTTTGCAGGAAAGATACCCATATAGACAAACCCAAAAGCAAAGTATCTAAATACAAAACTTGATTAAAATGGTTAGAGCCACTTTCGAGATACTCGAAACATACCCATATATAAACAAGAATTGCTTATTTTAATAATTAGATAAATATAGGTGTAACCATAAAATAACAATATGAGACGCTATCATTTCGGAATTGTGAATCATTATACGGAATTTGTGTAATGTTTGTGTATTATTTACGCAAATGTTACTACAATGATTAAATTCTGCTTAAACTTTGTTTCTTTGGTAACTTGTTGTGTGTTGTGGGGCTCATACGAAAGATGCTGTCATGCAATAATTTGGTGTTAGATTTTTTACTGAATATTTTACTGTTATGGCAAGGATTTCGTTTCCCGATGTCAGAGAGTCGTGGAAAATTGTGTTTTGAATGTTTTGATAAAAACGCTTATAAATATAGTGATGGAAAATACAAAATGTTAAACTTCTTAAAACATGGCATGCAACTCTGGGTAGTTTTAAAATTTAACATCGCTCTTATGCATCTTTTTTGTGATTTGAATACATATTCTCTGTTTGTTGAGTTATCCGCCAGAATATTATCCCATATCTTAATATGGCCCGCAATTCTAGCAATGTTAAGACATTCTAAGGAGTAATTATAATTTATTTACTTATTTTCGAAATTGTCACTAGAAAGTAATTCCAGCTATGTGCGAAGAATACTTTACTTATTTATTATTGAAGTCGACGCCAGAACAAATGATCTATAAAACAGAACCTTGATGTTACTAGAGCAATGAAGTATTTACAAAAAACTACATTCGGCGTTTTATTCATGGCAAAGTCCTTTATATGGTATGTTGTCAAAAATATCACGTAGGAGCTTTATAGGCAACCACATTTGCACATAAAAAGAACTTTACGGCCACAGCAGAAACAGAGAGGTATAAAAACTGAGGGAAAACGAAACATGATGGAATTGCGTGTTATTTTATACCATTGCTGGCAATATTGCTGATGTTGTGGAAGGTTTCCTTTTGGTAGTAGGTTTAATAGTCTACTAATGAACATATTTTAAACCTATTTATACAATAAGATATATATTTTACCGGTTTTCGTACCCAGAAATTTCCAGCTGTTCACTTTAAGGTATAGAACCATTTAGAGGGAAGCTATGTAGTTTCGTTGTTCCTCACGACTTATATATAATTTATAGGACTTTCCTCTCCCATAGTTCGATTCAAACTAAAGTCCTTTATTTTGCCAATAGATCCTAGAGATCACATAAACATAATGTTAATATATTACTTTGTGGAATTATCTATATTGGAATAAATGAATACCGAAAGAAACTTGTATATATAGGTCTTTATTCAGTTAAATTCTTTAAGTTTTAGTGGTTAGTCCGATTTATTTTTATTAGAAGCCATGATGACGATTAGTTGAAGTATCATGAACGTTTAAACCACAGTTGACATAATATATCCATTTGTTCTTTTAGATAGAATTTGACTAACGTACTTTTATTCGGGTGTGTCATAAAAAATATGTGAAAGTTATCAACTTTTTCTTTAATATTTTTTGCTCAAAGTGTTTGCATTAATCTTTTTAATTAGTGTTTATACAAAAGTACTATTGGTTTTGTATTTTCTTAGTATTTTATAAAATAGTGGTTAATAAACTAACCACCGTGACTGTCGCGGTTTATGGTGATAATCGACATGTAACTAATGTAGTTTCCATTAAGTGTTTTTTGTATATGTTTCGTCTTTTGTTCGTATGTCGCGTCTGCAAAAAAAATAAGAGTAGTTACAGAGTACTTGTTAGATGTGCCTCGAGGTAGCGAGAGCATATGTAGTGATGAGGAGGTCCAAGATGATACTGACGTTTCTTCAAACCTAGAGTATGGAGAAACATCAAAATCTTCTTGATATTAGATGATTTGACTGGAGAAATTCAAGTAACTGATTGTGACGCTATTAATTCAAATCATAACCTTCCCTATACTATACCTTTTCTACTATTTCGCTTTCATTGGACACATAATTTACAAGATATGCTTCCAAACTAACCTTGATGCATTGCAAGCTGGAAAGTTTTATACACCCACGACAACAGAAGAGCTTGGTAATGGGCATAAAAAGACTGTCAAGCTACTGAAATAACTAGTCCTCATATTTATGTTTCAAGGTTCATGAGCGTCAAAAGGTTCAGTTGGAAGTGTCAAAAATGAGTGTGTGTCAGATTCAGTGAACAGTGACCGCTGCTCTCATGCGACTTCTCCAGATCCTGTTCTTAGAAAACGCCACAAGCCCACAGTTCCCAAAGAAATACGCCTAGATACAGTTGCCATCAACCTAAGAGAAACATTTCGAAGAAATGCTGCAAATGTAATATTAGACGAAATGTAAATGTTATGTTTTTTTAGTTAATAGATTCAGACGTGATTTTGCGACAGTAAAATTAAATAAATAATAAATAAATAAATATTGTCGGACAAATTACACAGCGCCACCTAGCCCCAAAGTAAGCGAAGCTTGTGTTATGGGTACTAGTCAACTGATAGTATGTTTATCAGTTGTCTAGTACCTACATAGTAGTAAATACATTTTTTTTTTGTAAATACATTTTTATTATACATAGAAAATACCCAGACCAATACAAACAGACATGTTCATGCACACAAATGTTTGTACTGTGTGGGAATCCAACCCACGAGCGTTGGTGTCAAAGTAGCGTAACAGCGCGTTTCACCATTGCGCCACCGAGCTCACTTTACAATCAACCTCAATTTACAAGCAACCCTTTTGATCTAAACTACTTTGTGTGCTTCCGCTACCGATTAGTTCATGGGAACTAGTCCCGGCCGGCACCCACCTACTACCGTTAGTAGATGCAAGCCGCCGGTGCCACACGTCTCGGCTACACGTGTTTCGCCTCTCCACGAGGCATTCTCAGGCGCTGTATCCCCGTGGTATTGCGAGCGTCTATAGGCTGCGGTGATCGCTTACCATCTAATGCGGGCCGCATCCTTGTTTGCTAATCTAGTTGTATAAAACAAAACAAATTGCCAGTTATGGTTCGCTTGTCAGCTATTCGTACAAGTTCAGTTTACTACGAGTTTGGTAAATTACTGTAGTTTCAAATATAATTTAAGAGTAGGGATGCAGTACATGCATTTATATTAGCCGTCGGCAAAGGGAGGCAAGATTTTGCATTTCTCGCTTGTACAAAATGCACATGCAAATGCAAATGTATGTTTGAATGCCAATGTTGTATAAAAAAAATCTTTATTAAAAAGATTTTTTTTATACAACATTGGCATTCAAACATACGGCCTACCTAAGTCTGTTTAAATTGGTAAAAGTGGTTATCGTAGCCTATCATCATTTCAACCTGTACTCGTCCACTGCTGAACATAGGCCCCTCTAGATTGCCACTCGTTTCGATCCTGGGCCACCTGCATCCATCCGTACCCTATGAACCCTTGCAATACATTAAGTATCACTCGCACGATGCCACCTCTGTTGCTAACATAGCAACTCTTTAGAAGCTTACTGGTGACTTCGCTCACACGCAGGAACACAACAGAACACGACCAATTTGATCATGGTGGGTAAGTCTTGGCCTTCGTCGGTTCTTACATCCTTCCACTTTTGCACACTTTTATATCTGCTTCGTCATTCTTTCATCCTGCAGTCTTTCTACATATATGTCCGAACGGAGCATGCCTCTACTTACGAGTATTTTAACACCGACACTCTCTTTCAAACCAACTCTGTTTCTAACATCATCATTGGGAATAATTTGTGGCGTAACGCTTGGTCTACAAGCAATTTTTAGCAACGCTCGCATTTCGACCGCTTTTATCCTACTTTCATGGTCTCTCTGCCATACCCAGCTCTCGCTTCCATAAGTAAGCGTTGGGACCAGCACTGATTTAATCCTATATGCACAGTATACGTTATTTTGCAAACAAAAAAAACTTATAATGCCGAGGGAAGCTCGGTCGTTCAGATACATACTGCTTTTAATAGTAGTGGGTTTGCCCGTCCAGGGAAGTACCTCTAACTCACATAAAAACCGCAGCCAAACAGCAACTCCTTGGCGGGATATTGTATTCCTGCGTGTGAGTGAGATCACCTACTGAGGAGTTGCTATGTTATCAGCAGAGGTAGCATCGCGCGAGTGATACTTAACGTATTGCAAGCGCTTGTAAGCTACAGTAATAGCTTTATATCAGTTGGGCCGTATGCTTCTACGCTACCCGACGTTATATAAAAAAAGTACTGCACGGTAGGGAAAAAAATTGTAACGATTCCAAACAAATGTAGCCATTTTTACGGGATAAAAAGATTTTGACTTTGACTTTGACTACGTACATACCATAGTGCCTGTAATACAAACATCGTCACGTCAAATTTATTTGCCTAAGCATATTTCTCTGCCTTTTTCCAAGGCTATGATTACGGTCCTGACCTCGTAGGCATATAGCCTACGAGACTATACATGTTATGTAGTTATAAAAATAAAGCAGGATATTTATAATAATTTATATAATGGGAAAGTTTTTCCTATCCATCTTGAATTTGTTTGAACTCATGACCTCTTAATTAGTTGTCAAGTACTCTTCCAACTGATCTACCAAGCTGTTTGCAAAGATGACATTTTTTCCTTTTTATATGTCGTGTAAATTCGCGGTATAGCACCATCTGCCTGCTAAGTATTGCAATACTTAATAGTTACAATAGTTCACAGTTATACATTTATATACTTTTGATATTTTATATATAATTTTATGGATGTATATATATCTTCACGCCAGCTCCCTTGCGGGGTAGGTAGAGAGAACCGAGCGCCATAAGACGCGGTCCTTACATACTTCACTCGCTTCTCTAATATTCATAGCTCTATTCATGCACGCTCGCCGGTTCCTGGGGCTCCTGACATCACCTTCTCATAAAATATGACCAATTTGGTCATGGTAGGTTAGTCTCGGTCTTCCTCAGCTCCTACATCCCTCCACTTTTGCATTGTATATCTGTTTCGTCATTCTTTCGTCCTGGATTCTTTCCACATGCCCGAACCAACGGAGTATGCCTTTTCTTATCTTAACACCAACACTCTCTATCAGACCAACTCTTTCTCTCACGTCTTCATTACGAACGCGGTCAGCAAGCGTTATGCCACAAACTTTGCGCAATGCTCTCATCTCGACCGCATTTATTATACTTTTATGCTCTCTCTGCCATACCCAACTCTCACTTCCATAAGTTAGCGTTGGGATTAACACCGCGTTGTATACAGTGAGCTGTGCCTTCTGGCTTAGATTTCGGCTGCCTAGACGTTTACCCAACGCTCCATTCACCCTATTTCCTGCACTCACTCGTCTCTCCGCGCGAAACGCTTTTAGCAGCAATGGAAAGTACACATCAACGGTGTATCTTCCATTGCTGCTAAAAGCGCTTCCAAGATATACAATTTCATTCACTTGCTCCAACACTACATCATCAACCGTAATCTTAGTGTTCGTTCTAGTTGTCTCTCCTTCAAATATCATTATTTTGGTTTTGTTCGCATTGAATTGTAAGCCTTTCTTCATACAATCATCTTTCATTATTGTAACTAGTGTTTGCAATTCGGATGATGATTCTGCTATTAATACCACGTCGTCTGCATAAAGCAGGCAGTTGACCACTAAGTCACCCATTCGCATTTCCACATTCATATTTCTTATTTTCTGATGGCAACTGTCCAGATACAGGATGAATAGCCGACAGCACGCATTCCTGTCTGACACCAATGTTAACATCAAACCAGGGCGACAAGTTGCCATCCACCCGTACACATGCTGTACAATCCTTATAAATGGATTGCACAGCACGGAGGAGGTCACCGTCAACCCCATATCCGGGCAAAATGTTCCAAAGATTCCTTCGCACGACCCTATCAAATGCTTTCTCAAAAACCGCAGAAAACCTTCCGGTCCAAAGCCAGATGCTTCTCTACGATGTTGCGGAATGAAAAAAACTTGATCAGTACATCCTCTGACATTTCGAAATCCACCCTGTGCTTCCCAAAGCATTCCATCGGATTTCACCCTCATTCTCCTTTAAATGATTTTTCCATACACTTCAGCTGCTAAGCTGATAAAACTGATGGCTCTTTAGTTGGTGCAGTCCATACATGAGCCCTTGCCTTTATACAAGGGCACGATGACTGCTCGTCTCCAATCACTTGGGATTCTTCCGTTTCTTCAGCATAATTTGCTCAAAACGTAACTAACGTAGGTACCGCCTAGCTTGATCATCTCAGCTATTACCATATCGATTGCCGCTGACTTCCCATCTTTCAAACTTCGTATCGACCATTAAATCTCATCCATTGTAATGTCTTCATGGTACGCTGGCACAGCCGAGTCAATCATACATTTCTCTTAAATATTCACTCCACCGTTCTAACACTTCCAGACTGTTAGCAAGAATGCCACTAGCTTTACATTTTATCTTGTCCATTCTGGATGCTGACGAGCCACTTCTTTTTTATAGTTTGTTGATGGGGCACAACAACTATAATTATATTATCTTATGATTATTATTTTTGAACTCAATTGATTTCAAGTACAAAACACTCAAATTTCCAATCATTTTGTAAAATTGGTTCATCCGTGCATAGGTAATTTCCTTTCCGAAATGAAATTGTCACGTGGGACATAAAATAGCCATCTCCCGGTATTTTTTCTGCAAAGCCGAACAATTCAAAAATGCGGCAGTAAACTGTTTTACGGCTGTTTTTAAAACACCATTCAAATTTTACGAGCTGGCCCCTAAAGCTTTTTATTGATATTATCTACGGGATAGAAGTCGGAACTCTGGTTTGAAATTTGCTAAAGTTTACTATAGAATTTGTTAAAATTATTGTCCAGTTTATTTCTTAAAGCTTGATTAACTCTTTTTGTATCATGATTGGTATGGAAGAATATTAAAATTCAACTTTGTTTAAGGACACTCATGTTTTGTATGTATGTATATATATCTTTATATCAAGTCCCTTACGGGGCAGGCAGAGAGTATCAAGCGCTATAAGACTTACACACCTTGGTTGCTTCTTTCCATTCACAGCTTTTTCCATGCATTACATTTTATTTTACCAATTTAGTAGTGGTAGGCGTGTCTTGGTCTTTTTCAGCTCCGAATTTAGTATTGTATATCTGTTTTGTCATCCTGAATTCTTACTGCATGCCGGAAGTAATGGAGCATGCATATTATATGTGTATATATATTATATGGCATTCAGAATACACTGTACTTCATAATGGCAATTAGTGGGGCTATTAGCACGGCACAATATCTCCCGTTATACCATGATGTATCTGAAATATATGTATTGCTAGTCACTAACTATTCATATTTTTGAAGTATACATTTTAATGGCAAGAAATAAAAAGTATGTCACTTGAACTTCTTATTTTACTAAAACATTACATCAGTGATCTTCAGACATTTCACTCTCGTCGTGTTTATATTTATTAAGTTAAAAAAATGTGTAATTAAGGTTTTAAAATTTCGGTATACAGCTATATATTGCAAACTCGTAGAATGATATACAATTACAAAATAAATATTGTATGCCAAGTTTAATATTTGATCGCTGATTCAGCTGGAATCGTTAACAATAAACAGACATACAGAAATACCAAAAAATTACGGTCACAATACACAATAATCACAAACTAATAAAACATTTGACAAATAAATGAGTTGTGTTTTAGCGCTTAAATATCGCCTACTCGCCTACTGACTAATAGGAGAATATTTTATCCAATAAGCCGATAAGTACCATGATGTAGATCCGCAAACAAGCCAATGAGAGCTGCGCATTCTGCTTTAACCCTCGATTTGTAGCGGTGAACTACGTAATATCAATCTCATCTCCATAGATCTATCGGTTCTCCAGCTATTATTTCCTTCATGATGATAATTTGACGATCTCGGTGGAACAGTAACGCACAGGCGCGTAACAGCCTGTTTCACCAACAGGCTGTTACGCTGCTTTGACAGCAACGCTTGTGGGTTCGATTTCCACACAGGACAAGCATTCATGTGTATGAACATGTCTGTTCGTGTTGGTCTGTGTATTTTCTATGTATAATAAGTATGTTTTAAAAAATATATATTTACGTATGTTTATAAGTTGTCTAGTACCCATAACACAAGCTTCTCTTACTTTCGGTTTATTATAGCATTGTGTAATTTGTAAAAAATAAAAAACAATAATAATCTTCGCTCTCTCATAGTAAAAACTTCCAATTTGTAAGTTTTTCTTTGACTTTCAATATTGTAGCTTAGTACTGCCTTCAAAATTTCACTATTTTATACACGGTGTGAAAAACATGCATACGGCCTGCAAATGTGAAGTAGTTAATCATCCCGTTTTTCCACAAGAAACATTTCTAATACTCATAAAAAATGAGTTAGAAGAAATACTACAAGCCCTAACGAAGTAGGAACAAAGTAATTTAAATTCGTTACTACTACGAGCGCCATCTGGTGAATGCACTTCATTAAAACGTGCTAACTGAGTAGTCACGGGGACATTGTACGTATTAATTCTCACTTTGTTAACATATAAAAGACAGGCGTGTCACAGACTTAAAACAATTTTCGGCGTCACTATTCTGTGCATTACAAAGCCAAGTATATCTCGCTTTATTTTTTAAATATGTCCATTACAAGATGGAAAAATTATTCACCTTTTTTGAATAACTAAACAGATACCAGGCTTAATTTGAAAATATAATCAGGGCTAAGTTACATCTACATATGCTCACTACAATAGGGAATATGCATTAAAGTTATTTTTCGTTTTAAATATCACAATTATAATATAAAGAGTAAATCAAAAACATTTTTTGTAGTTTAGTTTTCTGTAGTTTTTTTTGGTGTAAAAATCGTAAAAAACAAACAGTTTTTATAACAAAAAAACTTCCTAATTTTAATCATTGTCATATTTTGAGCATGTTTTACTATGACAGCTTCAATGTGAATGCCTGAATTGCAAAAATAAAACTAATATTTAGATGAAATCCATACATTTCTTCATAGGTTGTTCATAGTTTTCATAGGTTGTGACGTCATCTACCACTTTCTCTTAGTATGAAGCGTCTTCAGGTCACGTGATGAAATGCCACTATCAAACTATCTCGCAAACAATTATCTCGCAAACTAATTATCGTAGAAAAAAATACTTTTAGATATCTTCCTGTCTCAATCTCCTCTTTAGAATTCAGTCCTGAAAAAATTTAATGCATATTCCCTATTTCAACAGTTCAGAAGGAGAGTAAAATTTTAATGCGTACGCGACTTTTAGAACAATTACAATAAATTCTTCGAAACATCGAAGATCTTTTGTACGTACGCATGGGATGTAACTGGGAATATAAAAGTGAACAACTTTGTCATAGGAATATGGATTATGGAATTAAAAAATACTATTATCTTCCTTACATTTTTATGAGTCCGACGAGTTCGTACAAGTCAATATTTTTTATACATATGTTTGTAATCTATGTTCATTTGAATTGAACGTCATATTCAGCTTTATAGACCCATAAATATCTTGCGATATATGCACTTTTGAAACAATATATTTAAATTAAAAACTTACTTACTTAAAATATATGAAATATTTGATAATTTGTTTAATTTCTCCATTATGTTGAGGTAACCTGAAAGAAATTACGTTAGAAATAAGATCTCCTGTATTATACTTAAGTACTTACTTTCTGTTTTGTAACTCTTTCTATATCTTCACACCAAGGCGGCTGCCTATTTCTGTATTTCGTATTTTTTTCGTCTGTAATCAATCTACATATCCGAAACTTACACACCTCACTCGCTCCTTACATACATCACTCGCTTATTTTATGTTTCGTAAATCTTTAATTTGTGCAATAAAGTGTCTTCAAGTATACTTTGCTGTATATTTTATTACATTATTATGTTCTATTTTATACATTCGTCCTAAAAAACATTTTAATTGTGACATTTCACACCTAAAGGGTTTGTTGAAGGTGTGAGATTTCTGGAGTACAAAAAAGAAAAGGCCTTTTGATATAATTTTATCCTGTGAAGGGCATTTCGTCACCTGTTTTTCTTTTATACATAATAAAATAGCTAACATAGTTTTTTTTATAATACGCCGTATTTGGGTGACGAATAAGCATATAATCCTCCTGACTCTAATGCTAACGCTATATCTGCGCAGAGTTAATCGGTGATCTGACTAACACGCTGAAATATAATAAACACAATAATTCTACACGAAGTAATTATTATACTGAGGTCCTCTGTAAAATACTTCCCCAGTTCTGCTACTTGTTAAATATTGCTGTGCTCTATGTTTTCTTTTGCCTAAGCATCGTTAGTTTCCTGGATGTTCATGCAAGTGAGTTGGGCTGCAAATAAAATTGTAAGCTTCCTACTCCCCGAATATATACGACATATACCTTATACTTATTGTAATATGATACTATTGCATAAATATATTGTTACGTTATCATATCTTATTTTCTTATTATGTATTTTAGACGTATAATTAAAAAATAAACGGTAAAATTTAAGTCGAATTAGCATACTAAGGGGTACAACAGTGTAGAAAAAAATCCGACAAAATTACGCTTCTTGTATTGGAACCCCCTTTCATTTATTTTATTTTGTTATTATTGGTTATTATTACAGCGGCTATAGCATTATACAATGTGTGAAAATATCAAGTTTCTGCCTATGACGGATCAAAAGATAAAGCCCTATGACAAACAGACGGATGAACAGAAATAGAAAGACTTACAAACTATAATACCCGAAGGTTGAACGTGAGCCTAAAAATCCTCAACAAGGTATCGAAGCGGATAATTTAAAAATCCAAAACTAATAATTTCTTATAATTCAAAACATTAATACCATTTGCATATAGAGCAAGACTTTCATGCATTACGTACATTTTTATCTTTTATCAATCACATTTTGTTATTTTTATCTATCTTCACCAAATCCTTGAGCTTAGGTAGCCCACACCGCCCATCCTAATGGAATATGAAACGGGATAATGCTAGAAAGAAGGAAAATTGTTTATTGTTATTTGATATTCGATGCTCTACTCGACAGTGCTGAGTTTTTAAAATATCCTACAGTAAATATGTCCAAGGTTTGTGATGTGCCTACAATTTGAAAAGTTTGACAATCTTACGAAGTCGTTGTGTTAATGGGAAGTGCATGTTTCATATTAGGAAATGTACTAATTGTGAAATAAGATTTACATAATGTTTGCTAGACATATTAGGGTTGAGATTTGTGTGTGCCTTTTTTTATTTAACATCACAATGTGTATACTCCTTATAAGAATTATCAATACGATGACTATTATCAGCCCATCTTGTGAGTAAATTACGGCTATATTATTTTTTCGTAGCGGTAAGATCGCACAGCTGCCTAACGATAAGTGCTCACCTCAGTATTTTATTTATTTTGTTGAACCTGACGTTTCGAACGCTTTGCAGCGTCCGTGGTCGCAGGAAGACACGCGATACTTCCGTTAAAAATTGTTTAATTCAAAGTGTAATAATCGCGAAAACCTAAGACAATACTACTCACCTCAGCTTATACATGCAGTAGCTCATAGCTCAGATATGCAGTGGGTCCACTATTGCTTTGCTTTTTCACTTTGCTAACTGTATATCACTAAAAATGTTGACAACACTTAATTGACATGTCGCCAGTACGTCATGGCGGGGGCTCAGTGCGGATTTTAGTTCATTATATTTTTAAGTTGTATTAATGTATAGATGTTCGTTTGTGTCCAGTCCGACACAGTTAATATTAATTTTGGAGTCGTTCAAGTGGTTCATGTGCGTCGCTGTTTTTGATGTAGGTACCCACTTGCTGGAGTGCAGTCCTTCAACCGCCCATTTTGTACGAGGTGGACCTAAGTTGTCTCGTTCGGGATGCGGTATCTAGCAAGAATGTGTTTGGTAAAATTAAATGAAAATGTATGTCAAAAACAAAAAAAATGTTCGTGCATTGTTTATTAGAATCACGCTGCGAGGATGCCAGGCCAAGAATTCGATGGATTGGTTTACTGTATTGAATACAGTTCTATTCCTATCCCATTATTTTAGACTATAGTTAACGTCCATTCCCTTGGAACCAACTTGGTCATTGTAGGTGTAGGCTCCTACATCCTTCCACTTTCGCATGGTATACCTGTTTCAGATTTCTTTCGTCCTGCTTTCTTTCTTAATACCCATACTCTCCCTTCAAATGCAACTTTTACAATTGTTATCCACATTATAAATGAGGAAATATAAAAATTATACGCGCTTGGGCGAGTTTTAGGTCAGATTTTTGGCAGGTTCCGGTTACAGTAAAGATGAAACTAATATGAAGATTACTTCAATAAACACTTCATTCTTAGAAGTCTTTAAAAAATCTTTCCATCATCAATATCATTCTAGCCCCTATTAGTCCACTACTAAACATAGGCCTCTTCTCTAGAGAGTTGAAACCCTTATGCCGTTGACTAGCAACGATACCATGATGCGTACCCTGAAAAGCTGAATCCCAAAGTCACACCCAACGTACGGTACGTTGGGCGTGACTTTGGATTTCAGATTTTCTTGCCGCCCTCGCTATCTACTTTAGACACGGTACTAGCGTTATGCAAAATTACGTTTTTTTCGTGCATTATATGATTACCACTATATGGTCGTCCAAAACAGTCTTGAACGCGGACATTCCGTCCTGCTGAGTACGTTATTTGTCCTGCTCCACAAAGCCTGTGGTTCCACTATGTGCTGCCATGTACTCTCCCGTCATTTTCTCTTTTAGTGCGTGGAGGGGGCGTTGTCATACATGCTCGCGTCCGCCTCAAACACCACATTTTTCACTCAAGCAATCTTGTTTTTTCCTGGCCATAGGTCTACCCTACAAGATGGTAAAAACTTCTCTTCACCACTTGTGTGGCTTTTAATGCTGATATTTACTCTCGGAATGCATTCAACTTCTGGTCTTTAGAAATTTTCGGTTCTGAGAGCTCTGGTGGAACGAGCAGATATTTTAGCGCTTCGGTTGGTGATTGAACTTGACTTCCAGTCTTTCTTGAGGAGGAGGAGGAGGAAAAATAGGAGGAAGATATTTATTGAGATTTCGTAAATACCGATAAGCTTGTCTGGATTTTCTATGGGGTAGCCCCAAGTGTCTATGGGTTACGTCGTCAAAGCGGGATTGGTGATACTCTTAGCTAGTTCGTTCAACGGTGGATCTAATATGGTGTTCCAGAAGGATAGTCTTCCAATAGATCCTTGGGCATACGTTTGTGGTTGACGTTATTGTTATTATCTAGCAGCAGAAGCAGACAAAAAATAACTCTCTGTAAGATAATTCTTATATTTTAGTCATAATAATAAAACTATTTTGATAAAATGTAATATATCAGATAATTCACTAGCCCCAGATCTAACTAGCAGTAGCAGACGACATGAAACGAATAGGAAATTCAAATTGCGCAGCTCTTTTTCAAATTTCGATGCAGTTTTTGTGCAGTTTTCGAAGACAAAAGGAACCTATTGCGGTGTCATCAGGCGGTTTCTTCTCCCATTTTTAATATGGCGGCATCTGCTCATTAATATGAATTTTGTGAAAAATTGCAATTTTTGGTATAAGAAAGTTAATAAAAGAGTAGATAGATAGACATAGAATTAGATTCGTCATTTGTATTGCCAGTATGCATATAACAATTTGTTACGATTAATACACAAATAATAAACTATACGAAAAGAAATATGTTTTCCAGACAAAAAACAAATCTAACATGGACTTCTAGATAGTCTTCCAACTCCCTCGTTAAACCCTCAATGTCATAACGCATAAACCATAAGTAAGGTGTAAATTGTCTCATTAAGAATAAGCCCAAATACGAGGTACTTGCTGTAAACCATTGAGGAGTCCCTCGACTGCCTTCAGTCTCCGTCATCAAATCAACTACAAATCTCCGTCATGTTATAATGTTATTAGATAAAAATATAAAACAAATATTTAATCACGTGCACAAAGACATCTCTTAGATTCTTAAAAAAAAGTCATTTAGTATGTTGTTAATTTTTAATAGTCTTATTTCTGTATAGTTTTAATTTCCCTTTTTTAATCTACCAGCATTTTTTAAGTGACCATTGGCGGAGAAATCGTCAATTTCTATTACAATAACTTTATGTCAGTGTATATATAATGATGTAAAGTGGTAAAATTTAAGAAACATTAATACAAGTGCTGAATCATTTCCATACATCTCGGTCAGTCAGATTGTCATAAATTCTGTAATACGTACTTCTTCCTTTTCTTCTTACATATAGTATTTTTGATGTGCCTTTTGAACATACTGTCAGAACCACATATGTGTGCCAAGTTTTAGTAGAATCGGTTCACTGACGAAAATTCAGTTTGTGAATCACTCATTACCTATTTTTATAACCCAAGGTGAATATTTTTTTTACAAATTTAAATGAGACCAACTTCCTATCCAATAAAAAATGAAACTAATCGAAAGAGACTACTGTGTAAAAAGTTATGCGTGGTTATATAGAAAAAATATGCCGGTTGACATGAGAACCTTCTCCGGTCTTCTGTCAGTTAAAATGACTATAGTACAGTTACATGTTCTATTCTACTGAACGAAATGCTGATTATTCTTTGACAAACATGACAAGCTGTGAAACTAGAAGTCAATACTAGTGAGTTAAATAAACAGTGTAAATTAGGTTACTGTACTAGACAATGTATAACTACCGCAACATGTTTAATATATCAATGTATCTAAAGTGCTTAAAGCAAAAATTAATAATAAAAATTAATAAACTGTACACTGTACCTCACTGAGATTGTGAGGACATAACGGGAGCATAAATATAATAATCAACATTTAACACAGAAAGCAAAATTGAGTACGTAACAGGTCCAACCTATAAATATCAGATGTGCCTAAATTTTGTTTACACAACAAAACTTTTAGTAGTCTTTTATAAATAATTAAAATTTAGATGTTAATAATGGTAGTAGAGGTGAAATATTACTCTAACACTCAAGACATGATACTGAAAATTGCCATCGAATGCAGCCGTTCTACAAGGGTGACATGCTAAAAGATGTCGTGTGTTAGTCATGAAGTAGACTTAGTGCAGACAATACGGTATTTTTTAAATAAACTTTTTGAATAACAACCGATCGGGGTGAAACAAAATTCATTCGACGGGAAAAAATATGTAGACAAAAGGACCTCAAATTATTTTTGTCCACAACTTATTCCCCCTCATATACCCTTAAATTAGCCAATTTCTGGGGAAGCTCATGGAGCAATAAATACAAATTGAGAAAATAATTGAATAATACTGCCGAATAGGCCTGAAAATGTCTACTCGGGGGTTTTCAGGGTTGCTGATCACGACCCCGACTTCCCGATTCAGAATTCAAAAATGATCCCCCCCCCCCCCCCCTAATGAACCCACCATGCTGTTCATGCAGCATTTTTGTAAAAATCCACCAGAATTGGATGAAACGGTGGACTCGGTGGTTTTTGGGGTCCATGATTATGATCCCGATTTCAGAATTAAAAAGTACCTCATCCCCCCCGGTTAATTAGAGAAGGGGGAGGAGGAATTTGGGAAATCTGACTCGTGATCAGCGACCCGGAAAACCCCCGAGTAGACATTTTCAGGCCCATTCGGCAGTATTATTCAATTATTTTCTCAATTTTTATTTATTGCCCCATGAACTCCCCCAGAAATTGGCTAATTTAAGGGGGGGGGGGGGGGAGGTTATGAACAAAAATAATTTGGGGTCCTTTTGTCTACATATTTTTCCCCGTCAAATGCATCCTGTTTCAGCCTGATCGGTTGTTATTCAAAAATTTTCAATAATCGACCTATTTTTGTTATATTTGAGATATCCTTCATAAGTTCACCATACCTATATCACAAGAATAATCGACATGCTCAAGCAATTACCCAGCCATTATGATTTCGGGGTTATTGTTTAAACTCCCTTTAGGTTACGTTGAGCTACATAGAATTGATGAAATTAAACCATATCCAAATTTAAGCCAGACTATAATATAAAGATAGTTTTTCTTTTTCAACTAATTATAGAATGTACAAATACACCAGTGTCTTATCGTCTCTACTCCAAGAAACCATCTGCCCGCCAAACCAAAACTCCGTGCCAAGTTATCCAATATGGCGGGAAATATATACTGCCCTCCAATTGGTCGGTCGTCTACCAATCAGCAAAATCGAAATCGCGTTTCCGGTATAATAAATTAGTTGAATTTAGACTTAACTAATACTAATATTTGTCCCCAACTATTATTTGCTAAAACATCTTAAAATATTAAATAAAATTACGAACCCTAACAATTGCGCATGAAAGCTTGATCCCTAGAACTCATAGATTAAACATAGATTTATCGGAATTAAGAATGAACCAATTTCTAGCAGACCAAGAAGCAATTCGTTCTGTCTGTCAATATATTCAAGTCGTGTCCCTTGCAAGTAGAAAAGGATAACCGAGCGAGCTAGATATTGTAGTAACCTCTTTGCAAGACCTTAAAAAGAAATCGTTCAAACTTTGTTTAGTGACATCAATAAACACGTAAGTTCACTTGATTTCCTAAAATAAAGATTAGCAAAAATTTTATAGCTATAATGGATGACAATTTAAATACAATGATAATGTATCGCGAGACGATGTCACATTATGTTTTTGGAACCGGTAAAAGTATCTAAATAAACAAGTCTTAAGCAACGCCAGAGAAGTTTAAAAATAACGATGAGAAATTTTTATTTATACGTTAGTGGGCAAATATGAATACGGCCCAGGGGCTATAAAATAGCTATCGTAGCCTACGAACAATTGTAAATACATGAAATGAGACTTGCGTGCCTGACCCTCAGTCACACAAAGCAACTCCTCAGCCTACTGGTAACCTCACTCACTCAAATACAATAAATAACAACTTACTAGAGGTCTAGTAAGTTATTATTTAGCTTCGTTCATTTATTTTCGCTAATTTTGATAAATATCGCAAATAAAATGAAGCCCCGATATATAAAGGTTATGTTGCACTGTTTTAAAAAAAATTCTTATTAATTCTTTATATTGTATGACTAAAATCCATGTGCATGAATGTAGAATAGTATTTTATGTACATGTAATTTATCTCATTCAATGTAATGGACCTCAATATTTCGTAAAGTGCGCCACTTTTTATACACTAATGAAGAGAAATTGAGTAACGTGTACATCAAATGAAGTAAACAAATGAAAAGAAATCGTAAAGCGTGAAGCGGATTTTATATGAGTGGCCTGGATGCGTATGACGCGTAAAGAGAGATTTGGTCATCATATAATACAGAATGATGTCGTGCCGGTTCGCTACTGCAGGGCATCGAGTATGTTCGCCCAGGCCCATACGGATGACTTTTATGTCATAATGCGAAAAAGAGCTGCCCCAATTTTACGCAGATCTACGCGTCAATACAATAACGGCTTCAGAATGATGTTGGGCCGGTTCGCTACAGCAGGACATCGGGTGTGTTCGCCCAAGCCCATACGGATGACAAAATGCCATAATACGAAAAAGAACTGCCTCAATTTCAGCAGCAATTCCATTCTGAAGATAATAGTGTACAGACTTGCATATTTTATACAATTGTGTTCGTCGATTGACACAAAAGTCGTATCTATAATTTAAAATTACAATATACCCTTAGTATATTATAATTATAAATTTTAGATAGAATTTTAAGCCCTCGTTATTATTACTGACTACTTATATTGGTCTGAAATAAATATTGAGTTATTTATTTATTTACATATCGATTTATTTATTACATTATATGCAAGTTTACAGAGTATACCAACTCCAACGCACCAGCAAGTCATACTAGTACAATAGTTGCAGATTAAATTAAGTTGATTACAAACGACCCCCAATTAGAACATTACTCCAAACAATTATGATAGATTATTATATTAAATTAGGATAGTGTCACAGATTACAATATAATAAGGTCGCCAATTCAATTATCAATATCCTAAAAATAAAATTAATAAGGAGTGAAAATTAAAATACAAATTATAATGTCAAAAACAATTACTATCGGGGAACCCAGCAGCTCCGTTAAGTAGTCTTTCAATACTGTCAGCTAACATATCCAAGTCCTCACAATGGGTGAGCATGTCGCCGATCAGTAGTATGGTGCGCACCATGGGCGTGTTGCGTACATACGCAGACCAAAGCGTATGTACACTGTGCGCGTGCGTCATTTGAGAAGCAAACGCGGTCGACGGCGTGGTGCTACTGTCCCAGAGGAATATAGCGGGATACGCAAAGGTACTTGCAGACCAACTTTTTCCATAATCAGTGGATTCTCGATTTTGTGTTGAATACAGTATTGAATAAATGATTTGAATTGAATGCTTTATAAGAATTAGTTAATAAAAGGGAGGTGTCAATACCGGCGTATAGTTTCCTCCTAAGTGAAAGCGATTCGAGATCCACGAGATCAAATCGTATAATCTTTTCTTTTACTATTACATGCCACTGTAGTGGCAAGAGGGCGAGAATCTTGATTGATAGTAAGCAGTTACCGTAGCCTATGGATATTTGCAATACTGGTGTGTTGACGTCGCTGTAACACATCTTGACATCTTTTTTGATGAAACTCATTCTATACTCCCTACGAAAAAGTTACGTTTATGGAATATATTACTACACACATCA
Organism: Pyralis farinalis; assembly: GCA_947507595.1. NCBI lineage: Eukaryota > Metazoa > Arthropoda > Insecta > Lepidoptera > Pyralidae > Pyralis > Pyralis farinalis. The sequence goes on from OX382260.1 coordinate 8,880,045, forward strand.
AAAGTGTCTAGGGATCAACATATATTTTTGCAATAACTTTTCTCCTGATTGATATTAATTAAAATTTTCTTTAAGAATTCATCAAATAATGTGTTTTCGTTTGTCTACAGTAACGATAAACCAAGTCACCTTTGCATTAATAAAGAAATTTGCCATTTTCATAATAAAGGGATTTTTGACATTTGAACCACTAACATTAAAGTTCGAAAAAAAGACTGAAATAACAGTTTTCTTTAAAATTTTATTGGGTAACTTCAACAATTAATAATCCGTGTTTCTACCGCGAACACTAACAACACAAGAACATCGGTTTGGCATACTCAAAATGAGTTCATCCAAATCACGCTGTGGAATGGCCGCCCATGTTCGTTGCAACAACAAAAAAAGGTCTTCTTGCGACTGGATACCCTCCATATTCGGCAGAGCTCTTCTCTGTAGCATATCCCATGCATGCTCAATCGGGTTCAAGTCTGGCGACTGAGCAGGCCAGGGCATGACATTGATGTTAGCTGCGGCGAGAGTCTGTCTTACAACTCTTGCGGTGTGCGGTCGTGCATTATCATGCATTAACTGAAATAAGGGACCGATTTGCACTTGTAGAGGAACGATGACGTCTGATACAATCGTCTCAGCATAAATTTGAGCGTTGAGGTTGCCTCTGATCCAAATCAACTCAGTTCTTCCGTCGATCCAAATACCCGCCCATACCATGATGGTTCCACCACTATAAGGATGGACTTCCTGGCAGGATTTTAATCGCTGTTGGCGTCCAGGGGTTCTCCAGTGTCGTATACGTTTATATATTTTATATATTTTTTTATTACAAAGCCACATCTCAATCTCAAGAAATCCGCATAAAAATGCTTGATCCCTAGACACTTTTGATGTGTGTATTTGGATTCGTATGTATATTCTATATGGTAAATATTTATTTTTTGTGTATCGCACATTGGTATATACATAGTATTCTTTAAACCAAATGTTATACTAGAGGGAGACTTTGTACAAAAGTCGTCTGGGTATGGCTACCTCTGTCTCACCTGTTTCTACCGCCAAGCAGCTATATTTATATAGCTGTATTCTGATTTGAAGGGTGAGATATGGCAGAGATATCCAACATCCTTAGGTGACCTAAGGATGGTCGTCACAGTATCCAGTAATTTCTCTGCCATATCTCACCCTTGGCAGCGCGCGAATAACATCCCCTTGGTGTGACCGCTTACCATCTGATGCGGGCCGAATGCTTATTTTCACATGCTACTTGTGCAGTTTTTTCGATGTATATTTAATGCAAATATAAACAATCTAATTTAAAATATGTATAACAAAATTGCCAACAAAGACCATGTCTAGTGTACTGGCGGCTTTCCCTCTCTGTACAGCGACATCCTTTGAGCAGAATAGCAGCCCGTTGGTTACCCGAGGCGAGGGTCAAATGCCACATAACGATAGTATTACCCTGAACTTTATACAATTAACTCTGCAATATTATTACAAGTAGATAGAAAAGATTTCTTTTTTGTTCGAATAACATACCCGATAAAATAATTCTTCATCCTCTGTGATTTTTTCTCTTTATTTTTAAAGGTTTAGGTTTTTATAAACATGGGCACACATACGAAGCATCCAGAGGTAAACCGCCAGCCTACTTTTATGCCATAAATAAGAGGAATATCGGATAAATTTGGATCAGTTCTATGAAAATTCTGCATCAAGACCGTATATGTTCCGCTCTCCAAAATAGCAAAACCTGCGTACAGAAAAGGATGTAATTCCGTACCAGCCACCGTGTGTCTACAAAATTGTGGTAGAGGTGATTGCAGCTGCGGTAGTTCTTATATTGGCTAGATTAAGCGTACCATCGCAGAGAGAGTCAAAGAACATATTGCAGCTGTAAAGAATCGTCAGACGACAAAATCAGCGATAGCTGAACATTTGCTTGTCTCCAACACCAACCACTGGATTGAGCTCCACCGGCCAAAGGTTTTGTCCACCGATCGCCAATATTACCGCTGAATGGTTCGCGAAGCGATTGAAATTAAAAAACAAAAATTTTTATCATGAGGATGGATATAAGCTGTCGCCGGTGTGGCAGCCAGTGATAAGAAAATTAAAATCTAGCGATTTATCGTCGAATGCACCCGTGGACATTATAAGTGTCGTGTGTAGTGACTAATACAAAGACCAAGAGAGGGTAGTAGAAGGAATCACGTCCGAGCGCAGCCGGCGACGCCGCGCACCGCCAGTCCGCCCGTGACCACGGCTGATGCAACTCAGCCGAAACGTCGGGAAATACAAAGGTAATATTTTTACCTAAATGACGCCTTAAGTCCCGCATTATATAATGTAATTATGCAACGCGAAAATCTAAAAACTTACATGTCAACCTCTCATTACCATGCAATCCTATGTGTCCTGAGAATCCTCTGTGATATTAAAATAGTTGTATAAGAACAACTATTTTAATATCACAGATCTCTGGTCTCCTTTGTGCTATTATGTGTTTATTCATTTTAACTTTATTAGGTTTGTTACATTCTTATACCATTAAGGTGACAAACAAGTCTAATTTCTGTGTAATGGTAAGCAGCTACTGTTGTTTATGATACCTGTGAAAAAGTTCTTTACGCCTTTAATGAAAACCTTATCCTGTAGTTCCTAGAGGAAAACAGCGAGTAAAAAAAGATAACGATCAAAATAATTTTTTTGCAATACAATCTTATGTGTCTTATTTAACTCTCATTTTTTATACTACGTAGGAAGGTATTCAAGCATACGGCACACCTGATGTAAAGCGGGTACAGTACCCTATTAACGCTTGCGATATATTAACTATCACTCGCGCGATGCCCCCTCTGCTGCTTAGATAGCAACTCTTTGGGAGCTTACTGGTGACCTCACTCACACGCAGGAACACAACAACCCTCTAGGGAGTTGTTATTTGGCTTTTCTGTGAGGTGGAGGTACTTCCCCAGACGGGATGCTTTGCGCCCTACCTCTCTTAAATGCAATCATTGCGGTTTCAGCGTGTGAGGGAGAACTCCCCGCTGTCGGATGTATATCATATTGCATTGATTATTAATGAATGAATGATGTTGTGTGCAAAAGTCAATCATATTAGGCGAAATTTATCTTAATTGAAGTTTCCATACAATAAATAAACATAAGAACCTCATCAATGTAAATCTATATATAACACCTACTAAGTTTAAAAAAAGAAGTTGAATTGAATTACTATCATGTCCTACCACGAACGAAGTCACTAGACTGCAGGCCCGTGAGTCACGTTCAGACCCTGTCATATCTATAAAACGAATTGAACCCTTTATTCTGAAATCTGTTTCGTCCACAGTAAATTATTTTAGCCAGGTAAAGGCAAATGACTTGTGAATTAGGATTTTCTTCGAGTTTCTCTCAGTAAAACCTTCTTTTTGGTTGTTTTATCTGTCTGTATGTATGTATATATTCACGCCTGGTCCCTTGCGGTGTAGGCAGAGAGAACCGAGCGACATAAGACGCGGTCCCTACATACTTCATGGACGCTCGCCGGTTCCTGGGACTCCTGACATCACCTTCTAATAAAACACGACCAATTTGGTCATGGTACGTTAGTCTCGGTCTTCCTCGGCTCCTACATCCTTCCACTTTTGCATTGTATATCTGTTTCGTTATTCTTTCGTCATGTTCGAACTTCAGACCAACTCTTTCTCCCACGTCGTCATTCCACGGGTCCGGACGCAGTCAGTAAGCGTTGTGCCACAAACTTTGCGTAATGCTCTCATCTCGCCCGCATTTATTCGCAATAAGATTTTTTGTTTCATAATGGGGGTTCGGCGAATTCTGGCTTTAAAGCCAGAACTACAAAACTTAGAACTACAAAAGCTGTTAATGCTGTTAACAGCATTAACAGCTTTTGTAGTTCTAACAGCAACAGATGCGATCGCCTCGATCTTTTATGGTCTTCAACAGAGGAAGTGTTAGTATATCTATCGATAGTACGATATACGACAATGCGGCAGATACCAAGCTTTTGATGTGTCATGAATATGACCAAAGCTCCATACCCACTTTGTTCAAGGCAATCACTGCAATCTTATCATCCCATCTGCTAATGCATTAACTATGCTATACAAGTAACACTGAGTTATTGCACTTTTCAAACAACGTCGAGATTAAGACAGGTATAATATAAAACCCACAAGATAGAAAGTGGTCCCCGTAGCCTATAAATGCAAGTAATATAGAAAGTATTAGTCACGTGTTGCACTGTTGTTAACACAGTAGTAACTCCTGGGAGCTTACTGGTAACCACACTCACACGCAGGAACACAATAACCCACCAGGGTATTGCTATTTGGCTACGGTTTTCTGTAAGGTGGAGGTACTTCTCCAGTCGGGCTAGTTTGATATGTACCTCTCTTAGAACACTCAAAGCAAGACTACACCAGCCTTGGTATTGCAGTAGTTTTGCTAACCCACGTTCACCGGGCATATCCATAGCCCATTAATTCTCGACACATCGTCAATACTCCCAATACCAACCATATCATGTTTAAGGGTATACTGTCCCATCAATATCCCCAGAAGCTAATAGCGGTAGATGTACTATATAACATCTATCTTATCGAAGGGTGCTCTACATGTTGGATCCATATCCACTCAGGCCTAGTAAATAATCAACAATTATATAAATTTATACATATAATTCACTAATACCACACCAAACCATACTCTTCCCACTGCAGGGATACGGGTCATACTTTTTAATGAACACATAGTGTCAATTTTGTGTTAATTTATTAATAAATAAATACACAAATCGCACAGCGCCATCTAGCCGCCATCCAGAATTGTGTAAATTACTATAGGTAGTACCAATAGTAATTTACACAATTCTAATATACGATATACAAACGATAATAGAGAGAGATTTAAAATGTAGCAAACGTATTGGTTATACTGCGTATTTGTCGGTAAGAGTATTGGGTATATTGTACGTATTCACACCAACCCTTACTCATCCCAGTGAAGCGATATGGGTCTTCCTTAAATACATATAATACTTTAACCAAACCCCTTCAGTTAAAGTTACTGCGCCACGCTGTTCAACTGTGGATTTGAGGAGGCCAGTGTTTTCAAGCTGTACAAAGTCCACTGACTAAGCATAATATGTAATTACCGATAGATGACTCTTTCGATAAACTAAACAAAACTTATGCTACTGGTATTGAATATTCATAAAATATTTATTTTGTCAACATATGATTATAATAGATTAAAAACAGGCAAATAATTAGATTTAGCCTGTTTTGTGTGCTTTCGCTACCAATTAGTTCTAAGTACTACTACAAGTACTAAGTACCTACTACTTGTAGCATGTTATTGTAACGACAGCCATCTACAAAGCCTGGGGATGCCTCGTGGAGAGGCGAAGCTCGTGTCGCAGCGACGACCAGATGGCGGGCAATCGCGAAGATGACTGCAGCAGCCGAGGCAGAGACTATCGAAGCAGCCATGGCAGCGACAGAATTTGCATCTGCTAACGGTTGTGGGTGTGTACCGGCCGGCGCTAGTTCGCATGAACTAATAGGTGGCATAAAAGCATAAAGGCGGTTAGATCAAGATAATTCGTCTTTCGCAAAATAACGCCAGAATCTATTAACTATTTGAAAACAGTCACACAAGCAGATATTATATGCACACAATCGTTTGCCCTGACCATGCAGGAAATAACTTAAGGAGAGAACATGATTTTGCCTAGTGAAAAACTCACTGCAACAGCCGGGAGGTAAAATAGAACGCACACCTTTTATTGGATAGTTCACGGATCAACATGGCAGCACTAAACCGCTTATTGGGTAAAATATTCTCACATAAATACACAAATGTCCACATCAGGATTCGAAATGGAAACTAGTCGGTTACTAGGTTGATTCTTTACCCACTGAGCTATCACTCGTCGTTTCAGTTAGCTTAAAGACTATAGTAAAGATCTCAATCAAGTAAAATCAATAGGACCGGCTTGTTTTCCTCTCGGTGTTGCAATATACAATATATAAAATTTACATTAATATTTTAATCATCGAAACACGATTTATTTTTCGTTAAAACATTTTACAGCCAACTGAAAATATGAAACCACTATTTATACACCTGCTCTGATAATAAAATAATGTCTTCAGCGTAGATTTATGTTGCCAGTTTAAAATATGTTCTTGTTCTATCTAGATTCCTGCATTAACACTGTTTTATGGAAATATTTACTAACTTGTTTCATGTTGCATTATGCTAGCCAACCTTCCCTGGCTCCTTTTTAGGGTTCCGTATCCAAAGGTTAAAACGGAACCCTATTACTGAGGCTCCGCTGTCCGTCCGTCTGTCCGTCCGTCCGTCCGTCCGTCCGTCCGTCCGTCTGTCACCAGGCTGTATCTCATGAACCGTGATAGTTAGACAGTTGAAATTTTCACAGATGATGTATTTCTATTGCCGCTATAACATCAAATACTAAAAAATAGAATAAAGTAAATATTTAAGGTGGCTCCCATACAACAAACGTGATTTCTTTGCTCATTTTTGCTCGATATTGATAACGGCAACAGGTAGACGCTTGAAATATTGACAGAATATTTAGTTATATATTCACTTTAATAATAAATAATTAAATTGAAATAAAACAAATATTTAAGGGGGGCTCCCATACAACAAACGTGATTTTTTTGCCGTTTTTCGTGCGCGAGTCCGACTCGCACTTGGCCGATTTTTATGCAATATCGGGACGCAAGTGAGCAAACAGTCTAGGTGATATGAAGTAATATATATATATATTATAATGCTAAAGAAGTGAGTGAGGTTTGTAAGGATCGAGTCACGTGGCGCTCGGTTCTCACTGCCTACCCCGCAAGGTGTTTGGCGTGAAGTTATTGATAGATGGAATGTACTCTGTATTCTGGTCTTTATATACCCCGCGACTTCATATACGCGTGTTTTGGGATCCCGTAGGAACTGCTTTTTCTACTTTTTTTTCTATTTCTCGGCTTCTCAGAGTTGTTTAAAAAATGGTAAAATGGAAAAAAGCGCCCACTGCCATATCAAAGTCTAAAATACTTTTTTAATTTGTCGAGCATGTTTCGCGTATCCATAATAAAAGACAATTACATGATTGATTGTTCATTTTTTCAGAAGTCTGAAAACAAACACGCACACTTTACAGCTTTATATGTTAGTACAGATATTTATATTCATTTGTAAGTTCATATTTACTATTAAATTGTATTATGCCTATTGTAAAATTGAAAACCTCCGTATCTTACACTACAAACTAACAAATGACGCTTTAGCATAAAATTCGCCATTATTCTTTGATGACCCAGCCGACGGTTGGTTAGCAATAACATCTTAAATAACAAGGCTCATCATTATACGTCCTATATCTTAAGTATTGTATGTCAGTCGTTAGTATAACATCCTATGATCGCATGAATTAATCGGTAGCTGAAGCACACAAAGTAGTTTAGTTCAAATTGCCTGGAAATATCATTGTTTTTATGCATTTACTTCGGTCCTGTTAATCATCCATTATGGTTCGAAACCTATGACACACGGACCACCAGGTAGTCAGGCGAAGCCTTGGTACTAGGATAACTTGAGCATCTTGTTGATACGGAACCCTACAAAGCTTCCTCCCTTTTTATTTTTTGGTTAAGTTTAGTGATGTATAAATTCAATGTCTCGGCTTTCATAGGTGGACTGGAGATGAATATCATATATTTTGTCCATCAAATCGAATAAAAACGTCTATTTGATAAGAAAAGGTCGGTGAAAAGTTTACTGCGTAGTTTCCTTAAAGCTGCCTGCCCATTGTACCGGAGAAGAGAGTAGAGAAGCGAAGTGGTGTCAATAACCTATAGAATCTGAACCTCTACCCACTTTGCGGCAGAGGATTTGAATTTGCGAACTAGATTAAAGAATCGTACATTTTATACGCGTAGCAAAGAAGCGGCGTTGAGAAACAGAGCGGAGAAGCGGCGCTGAGAAACGGAGTGGGGAAGCTAATCATGAAACAATGAGCATACTCCCGGTTACCGCTGCATATGGGGGAGGACGGTGCCGCTGTAGTCTGGTCAGTGTCCCGCATGCTCCCTCGTTCCGCGTCAATTGACAGGCAAACTAGTGGTCAAATTTTAGAAGATTCTAGGGTAATCGTTTTTTTAAGATGGGTATCTACCATCATAGCATTTACAATAGAGAGGTATGAGCAGTATGTAAACTAGACATTTTTAGGATTTAATGTATATAGGAACCTATTAATAAAGCCTAAAGCAGCCGTTTGTCCATCTGTCACACATTTTGAACTATTTATGAAAATAAAATGATTGTATTTTATAGACAATGTAAAATAAGAAATAAGGTGGCCTTCTATAGAGAATTCATGTATTTTCAATACACATGCTTGTAAAGTTATCCTTATTTCAGCTGTTTAGTCATAACGCTGTAAATAAATCACGCGTGAATTTTGTGTTATATATTACAGTTTTGATGTTACAAGATTTCTTTCAAATTCTTTTTTTTTTTAACATTATTTTGTAATATAGAAATAAATATTCAGTTGATTATTTTTTTATTTATTGTATGGTCATCCAGTGCCTCTGTTACCACCTGTAACGAAACAAAACAAGAACAAAACTTTGCCATCATTTTTACAGACCAATTCATAAACGTGTTTTATAATTATTTTCGGAATATAAAAATAATGCCACAAAAAATACTAACTGTTCATCTAAAATATGGAAATACGCACCAGATTATGGATTTGATGTGCATTACAGTATTTTTAAGATGTGAACATAGTATTTTCGTAGGTTAGGTTAGGTTTAGTATGTTGACCGATTAAATACAATCCATTATTTTTTAAGTAGTATGTAAAGGTTTATATGCAAATTCTTCACCGCCGCGCCATCCGAAACTCTATGTTAGGCACAAAATGCAAGTTGTAATCATTGTGGTCATGTTTGTTACTAAATTAAAATGTTAATAATATACCTACAATGCAAGTTTATATATTTTTAAATCTGTATAGTCAGCATATGTTTACATTTAACAGGAAATTTAATTTGTTTACTCATTCTGGTCATAAATTTCTGCTAGATCTTCGGCCTGAGCAGCTCAGGTCGAGGATTTGTTCGGTCCACGGAAATAAATAAATACAAATTTATAATTAAAAAAAATCCACATCAAAAATCTAAATTATTATTCGCCTTATAATCAGCTTGTCGAAAGAAACATTCAAATTAAATTATACAATAATTTATAAAGATTAACGACGATTTATATTCGGATTTATTAAACTCTCTTATTACAGAAGCTCAAAAATCGAGGAAATAATACTAACACAACAAATATAAACAAATATTCAATGAAAAGGGGCTATTGAATGAATGGAAAAAGTATAAGATTTTTTAAATGAGGGTTTTATGATGTATCAGACGAAAAAGTGTTTGTGTCATAATATTTGTTTATATATAGATAAATATCATATGACATAGCAACATCATCGTATTATCGCGGCGAGATACATGATTTGTAATGAAATAACCTAACTTCAAAATTCATGTTTACAGTGCATGTTACAATTTTTCACATTCATTTCTACAAATATCATTGTTCAAGAATCAATAGTGTTCAAAGTCGCCACCAGGTAAATGCGTGCTACCAGCATGTTGTAAATATGCTTGTTTTATGCTTTAGCAACTTGGAATGAAATTTGTTGCAATATTTATAAATTGTATGTAACAATCATGCTTTGTATTTACTGCTAAATTGGTATCATTGTTTACAAGATATAGTTACCAGATTGATACTAGATGGCGCTGTACGATTTGTCTTTTGTGATAAAATAAGTAGGATACTTTTTGAAATTATACTTCTTTAGGCGCGTTATGAAAAAATGATGAGAGTGAAATTTTAAGATGCGCGCGCATCACTGTATCACAAAAGTTACAGGTTGAAGTTGCCCGCTAAACGGCCGGAGTAGCCATGGAAACGGCCGGAGTAGCCACGGCAACGGCGGCGGCATGCATCTACATTCGTACCGAATTGTACCTAATCAGTAGCGGAAGCGCACAAAGTACTTTAAATCAAGTGCTAATAAATTATATTCGGTAGTGATTTCAATTGAATATTTTATAATTGAGGTTGGCTATCCGTATGTATTATTTATTGATATAAATTAAAATATTATTATTTAATGAAAAAGCCAAAGAAGTATAACTTCTCACGCGCGTACATAAGTACACGCAACCATTTTTTTTTATTATTACACCTTTTCTATTCAGATCAAGTACATTGTAGTTTTATTTAATATCTAACCCTCTAAGTGAAAATACTTAGACACAAGTTTAGTACAAAAAGGTCTCTATTATACAATCATGGTAGGGTAACTTAATGCTTTACTCAAATGCCAAACTCGTATATGTAAATGTGAAGAATTTCAGCAAATTGAATTTATTTATGAGTTACACAAGTTATCACTCGTCCCACATGTATTAAGGATCTGAAAACTTTAGGGCTCATTCGCAAAATAATGACTTGCATGTGTGTTGCTAAGCACAACTAGTATATAAATGTATGTAAACCCACAGACTCACAATTACATCAGTTAACACATTGGTAGTTATGGATTTGTAAGGTACTGACTGGGAACAGGTATGGTGGTTGAAGGATATGAATGTGGAATTTGTTGATTATTCTAAGGTCTTGGTAGAAGGTGTCTATTGGATTTTTAGGCAAGATGTTAGGCGGTTAGGAAACCTGACTGTTAATAACCGTATTAAGTGTAATAGGCATATTTCCTATATCCCTGTTGATATCGAAAATAAATTTCGTAACTAACTGCATAAACAATTTTAGCTTGGTTTTGAATGGTTCCTTAAATTTTGTAATGAATTTTTATTTTTTTCATATACTAAATACTATTTATATTTATGTTCGTTTAATAAAGTTGTGTAAAAGAAACTTAATATCGCAGAATCTTAGTTAATTAAGTAAGTTATAATAAATATCATTTCAATAATATATATTCTAAATCAAAAACTTTAAAAGAGAATATTTCAACACACTAATGTTTATCAACTAAACAAGACAGTTTAATCGAAATGCTGAAAATTCCAAAGTATTTCTTTGACCCGAGACACAACCTTAATTAGGACTGCGTGTGCGGATGGATACCTACGACAATTTGAAACGTTTCTTTAAAGTTGTCCTGCTACTTATAGTGTACTCGTAGGTACCTTACTGTACCTGTACTATATCAACAAAATCTCTTCGCTGACTCTAAAGAATGTGAAAATCATTAGATCGTACCTGGTAGTTAATGAATATCTTATATTAATTAATAAGCACGTAATGCACATACGCTCTTAACTTCTACGATTCAGTTTCTCAAATCAAATTAAAACTGCAAACCATTTTGCAAATAGAGCTTAAAACTAACTTAGAACGACGAAGTTAGTTGACTAAGATCACTTAGCATATTTAAAACTGATGTTACAGTCAATTGACTCTTCTCTACTTGAATTATAATATAAACTTCAAATGATTTTAATAGGACATCGCTTGATTGTTTATAAAACTTAATAATATAATTATAATCTGTAACATAGCAAAAAGCTTATATTTGAAATTTAAACATAATTACTAAATTACAGTATGAGTACTTATGGGGAGTATGTTTACAATAAATCTTTGGAAATATAATTCAATTTTATCTGTTACTGTGAAACCAACCTCACCAGTACATGACACTACCAGACAACAAGCAAACGAGGCTCCAGCGAAACTAGCGTAGAGCACAACTATATTTAATTTACATTGGAAGCTGCTCAGGCATTACTGCATTAGCAAGTAAGCAAGCAAGCTTCCCTCTCGATTTCAGGAATCACTAACAAACTTGGTGGGAAGAGACTTGTTCCTATAGTCATATTAGAAACGGAGACCAAGGTACACGTGGCAGTTAAAGCCAGCTTTATTATGCGCATAGTATATGCCGCGCTAGCAATTCTCACGTCCTGTATATGCTGCTTTTGTCTCTTGTGTTGCCATTTTCATGCCATCACGACTTCTTTATATTCCACTCCCATTTGATTCAAAACCAATAAAGTTCTTCAGTTTCTCAGTCTAGATCCAACGTACAATTTGAACAATATTAGAGGACTTCTCTATATTCTCGATTCCGAATGCGGCACACAATCATTTACAGACTTGAGTCTGTTTCTGATGGACTTACATACATCCTATTCTGCCGAAGCATTCTACTTGCTTTTTCCTGGCTACAAGCTCGAGCATGCTTTTATACGTTGCATCACATCCGAGAAGAATATTTGTAGTTAACGTCTTTACCGCCTCGAAAATAGGGATCTACCTTCAAGTATTGTGGGTAGCCATCCTGATGTAAAGCAATTATAATAGTCTAAATGCATTAAATATGTAGTATCACGTATACTTTACCACTTCCATTACTAATTTCCCACCAGCATTCTGGCAACTTTGCTTGCTACAACCCACCAGGGTTTTTCACTTGGCTGCAGATTCCTTAATAATATAAGTACAGATACTAGTACTTTTGCACTATCTCCTGAATCTGGATAAATGGTATTTAAACAAAAAATTACTGAACTACTAAATAATAAGCAAAAAAGAGCCATTCGCTTCATTTATGTTATAAATGCTCTTTTTTGCTCTGTAGAATCACTTTTGGGCTCCATAGAATCACTGAGGAAACTGTTCGAAAAAATAATTATCTTTACAGTTACTTCTCAACATATATAATAAAACTTAACGTATGTCCCTAAAAATTTAAAGTAATTTTCAAACTTCACTGAAAATCTCAGATGTAAAAATAGGTTGCGTATGTCAGTACATCGGCTTGCTAAGACTGGTAAGTTCTTTCTTGTAAATCGTACTCGATTGTGCAATAAATTGCCTGAAACAGTCCCGTCCTTTCCTGAGAACATGTTTAAAATGCACATCAAAAATACTCTCTGTAAATTATAGAATTTACAGAAAGCCTCATTATAGAATTGATGAAAATGTAACTGACAAAGATGTTTAGAAATATTTCAGCGTAGACCTGTTCTTAATAATCTTTAATTATAGCATTTGACATCATTATTATTGTACCAATATGCTGACGTGCATTTATTGTAATATCTAATGGACAATTTGAAGAGATACATAATATTGGCAAGTTTTTTGGCCCAATGGCAAATAAAGAATTTTTGACATTTTTATCTTCTATCTCCTGGATGAAACTGAGGTTGACTTTGAGATGATAGTAAGCCTCTTACAAATACACCAAAATATTCAAGTCAATAATAACTTTGGCTCACTTTGCCACTTAAAGCTTTAAGTTAGAACTAGTTAGTTCCGTTTAAGTCTGCCAGTTGTGTAATAGGAAATGTTCGAGTGACCGTCGTTGACTCAAATTTCAATTTTGATATCCACTCCCAAGTTTTGATAGCAGGCCTTGTTAGTAGTTTGATAGGCATTGAATTTTTAAGGAAATCTGAACTATGTACAGTGCTCCTTTATGTGACCTAGAAAAGTATTATAACTAACTTTAATTTCGAAAAGTAGTTTCTTCTAAACATAAAATGTTATCTAAGCCACTCTGGGTCTATTTACCTACTAAGGTGTGCAAGGATTACTATCATCTAGTTTTCCTGACGATAATATATATGCTCTTCAAAAATATAGTTATATCTACTAGATAGAGGCTGGATGTCGTGGTATAACTTGTCTTACAAAAAAAATACTATAATGTTATCATCCTTAGAGGTAAAGCTAGTACACACATATCAATATAATGTTCAATTAACATGGAATTCTTGAAAGGCAGTTAGAAGACATCTATTTAAAAAGGAGGAAGCGTTATAGCCAAGGAAGGCCAAGACTTACTTATCACGATCGAATTGTTCATGTTTTATCAAGAGATGGTGTCAGGAGACTAAGGAAATGACGAGCGTACATGCAAAGAGCTATGAATGTTAAACAAATGAGCGAAGAAGTGTAAAAACGTTCGCTTCTCTCTGATTACCCCACAAGGAATCTAACGTGGACTTGGAGTGAAGTGCATTACGGAATGTCACAGATACTAAATTAGTTGTTGTATTTCTGTGAATGAGTAAGGTCGCCAGGAAGATGGTAAGAAGTTGCTCAGTGAATGTGACGATATTCCAAAGCGTGAGCGTTGTTCCAAAGAAATTACAAGGATCGTCAATATACTGAGGTTACGATAAAGGTATGTTTATTTGCTACTCGATATATTATAAAAGGATAGAACCACAGAAAAGATATACGAACCGAAAATAAACAGATTGCCTCGACCGGGGCCGAGAATTATCACATCAAAGGTTTCACGCGATCTGTCATAGAAACACGTTGCGCACAGAGAATTATTACATTCCTCGTGTATGCGACTCCCTTTATTAATATCTACAGTTAAAATATCGGAAAATTGGTCTTATCTCATACGCAATACGGTGCCTTTTAAGAAAATAAATTTGTATCTAGTAAATATACTTCAGTAAATACTGAATTGCTTTGTCCAAAGAATTTGATAAGCATCGCTTACGAACAACATTTAATATTAAGGACAGCATTTGTGACCGTCTGATAGGATATTTTAATAGTTTAACACAGAAGTGGTTAGTGAAGTATTTTATTTTCGAAATATTATTTGTGTATTTTTACAAATTATTTATTTAGATTTTTCAGTTAGCGCAGTTAGTATTGCAATTCAGCGTGGAAATGGTGCCAGTATCGTTGGTACAATGCCGCGGGTGCCTCACTTCAGATTTATTTTAGGTTATTTTTTTTAGATTTATTAAGTACTAGCTGTGCCCGCGACTTCGTTCGCGCGGAATTTACCAAAAAAGTTATTGATCAGTTATAACTTTATTTATTTGATTTTATTATAAGTACCTAAATAAGTAGGTACCTACATAAGCAGAGTAAAATAGCGAACAGCAAAATAATAATAGATATGTATTATGTACTTCGTCCGCGCAGAATAGTTATTTTTTTTTTATTATTTATTTATATTAATAATAAAAATAAATAAAAATTCTAAAATAAAAGTAGCCTGAGTTACTCCTTATTACATCAGCTATCTGTCAGTGAAGTCGTGTCAAAATCGGTCCAGCCGTTACAGAGATTAGCCGGAACAAACAGACAGACAGACAGACAAAAATTGTAAAAGTATTCATTTTGGTATATGTACCGTGTATACATCCATATGCATTTAGTAAAAAGCGGTTATTTTAATATTACAAACAGACACTCCAATTATATTTATCTGTAACTGACGGCGCATCGAGAGAATCGGCTCGAAGTCATTCGTCTATGTTGTCTGTCATGTCTGATCGAAACTGAGTTGTCAATCTGACGGCACACCGAACACTGGAGGGGTGGCCTTATTGGTCTGACTTCACTTTTGGAAGGAGGAAGAGCGCGCACGCATTCACGTGTTCAGTGTACGTCATAGATTCAATCAGAAAATATCACGTTGATCAATTGTAAATTTATGGATTGCTATCTTGCATCTATCTATCTAGAGAAGTGTAATTACGATACGATGGTGAATTTATTAAAATTCAGTGTCCTCTTGCGATAACCTACGCCTCTTAGTTTAAATAGTTCTTATTAGCACCTAGGCATAGAAAGCCACCCTGATAAGAGCGAAGTCCCTTTAAGTATTTATTTAATTTTGAATGTAATTTAGTTCTAGTTTTATTGTGTATTATCATTTATAGGGTTATATGTATGAATTCGTTATAATTTATGTAATATATGCTTAGTAAATAAATAATGTACGCTTAAAAACAAAGAATATCCAGGGCAGACAAATTAAATGCCGATGATATTAAAATTTGGGGTTTCTACAAGCCTTGAGCCTGACTCTTTCTATTTTAGCCTAGAATTAGTCTATTTCGAATGATGTAAGAATTCATTGACCAAATAAAATGTTATTTTCGAATAGCCATTTTTCAGCTCGGTAGCACAGTGGTTAGTAATGCAGCTTTGACGCCATTACTCCTGGGTTCGATTTCCACACAGGACAAACATTTGTATGCATGAACATGTAGGTTTGTTTATATCTGGGTGTTTTTTAAGACAAGTAGGCCGCATCAAACCAGCCCGTCTGGGGCCTCTAACTTACAGAAAACCGCAGTCAAATAACAACTCTCTGCGGGTTGCTCTATTTCTGCGAATGAGTAAGGTCAAGAGTAAGCAATCACACAAGTGACCAGTAATCTGATTCAAGCTATAGGCTACGGTAACTTCTTTACATCAGGTGAGCCGGACACTGGTATGCTTCCCGGCGTTATATGCAAAAAAAATATTTTAGTACGGTATATTGAAATGGTAGAAATATATGAAGAAATTATACTGTTCACTATACCTGAAAACAGTGCTAAATTGGACTGTAGTTACCATATAAGTGTTTTAATAATGGACCTTTTGTTACACCACTAAGGTGGGTGACAATCTTTTGCATACGGCCTGCCTGAACTCTATTGTGTAAATCACAATTTACTTCCGTCCGATAATCTATGCAGGTACGTGACATTTAACTAGAATTGAAAAAATTAAATTTGTGTAGCCAAGTCATAAATTCCCGGTTACTATCCACGGCAGAGGGCAGTGTTTTTTAAGTTCAAATGACATTGCTATAAGACCTATGTCACCTATGGACAATAGCCGGGACTGACGGGGTGACGTATCGTCCGGAACCCGATAACTAAATACATGGTTGTTTCTATACCTATACCAATATACAAAGCGGAAGAGTTTGTTTGTTTATTTGATTTTTGGCTGGTAGACTGTTTGATTGCTTGATTGTTTGATTGAACGCGCTAGTCTCTCAATTTGATTTACGAGGCGCATTTGAAAATATTTTCTTGTATTTGATAGCCGAATTTTTGAGGAAATTTATAAACTATTCAATATCACATATTCGAAGCCGAAAAAGAAAGACTGTAGAAAAATCGGTTACCACGAGATATTGGGCATACGCGTGGACAAAGTTACGGCTAAAGTTAATAAAGTCATTGTCCAAAAATTGCACATTTAACAATAAAGTTTATATCTTACCTTATTTTGTATATTTAATCGAGCAATTCTTGTAAAGTATCTCGAAAATGGCTCTAAAGATTTAGATGTAATTTTAGGTATATTTCCTAGGACGCCGTTTTACGCAAAAAAAAAGCAAGAAAACTGCGGATCATGAAATACTATTACCAGCTATTCGACATTAAGAACAGCGATAGCCCAGTAGATAAGGAACCGGCCTATTGACCAACTGGTCCCAGGTTTGAATCCTGGCATATGCGATTGAATTCGTGTTTTTTAATTTATGTACATATTTTTCATTCGCTTGGCGGT
The DNA here is from genome assembly GCA_947507595.1 of Pyralis farinalis. Lineage (NCBI taxonomy): Eukaryota > Metazoa > Arthropoda > Insecta > Lepidoptera > Pyralidae > Pyralis > Pyralis farinalis. The sequence continues at coordinate 8,897,484 of OX382260.1, forward strand.
GGAGGAAAACATCGTGAGGAAACATACACGTCCAAGAAATTATAATTCGCGATCTAGCGTAAGAAATACCTGATTTTCCCCTGGGTGGCGGAGGTCTGACAGCAGTCGCTCCAAGTAAAAATCAGTGTCCTCGCCAAATCCTTAGTTTTAGGTAGCAGAACCTGCCAATCCTAATGGATTAGGAAATGGAATAACGCTAAAAAGAAGATGAGTTATTCGACATTACGATTATTATGTATTTTCACACCGTATGTGTAGTTTATCTTATGCAGTCAAAGGTGCCCGGTTCCAATTCTACTATCAGCGTTGCCTTTTTTTATTTATTATTTTGTTATTAAATGAGCAATTTTTGTATAAATTATATTCTTTACATTTCGGAAATTGATCTGATAATTTGCATAGAATTTTGTAATTAAATAACCCGTTCGCACCTGAATGGTATGAAAATGAGTTCACACTTAACCCGTGAATCCGTTTTCTCGTGCTAACCCGTATCATATTTCCGTGAGTTTGTGTATTAACCAATGAAAATTGTTTTGGCGGTGATGCGAGTCAGTGCCGGGGGCTCAGCAGCGGGGGCAGCAGAACACTAGATGGCTCCGTTCTTTGACCCTGCGTTACTTCGTGTTTTGGTAACTTTACGTCTTGTTTCTTCAATGATACGCTTGTATTATCTTCTCCGCTACACGTAGTATATGTATGTTTAATATCGAGATCTGTAGTATTTATTAACTGTGTGTCAAAATTACAATAGGTTGATCGTGAGCTCGCAAATCTACCGTCTTACGTGTATGCATTAATTGGTTTGTGTTCATTTAATATAGATTGAACTTGCCATAATGAAGCTTGTTCCTTCCGTTCTAAAGTCCGAAGTCGCAAATGTGATATACAAGTATCTTTGTAGTTAATAAATTTAACAGTTATTTTTCGAAAGTAAAATTTACATGAAATTTAATTTCTATTACTACGCACTATAATTTGTTTTATGTAGAAATCGAATCTACCAGCTTTAGTGTTAAAGCTGCATTTCTACACACTCCGGCACACTGGGCTCGTTAAGGTAATGTTTTTGTTTTCTTATTAGGGCAATTAATTTTACTTGAGATGCGATCTAACTTAAGACGAGACTTAATACTTCAGCTAACATAATAATACATAATACGACTTGTCAACGACAAAACTAGCTGCCGTGAATACTAGAGCAGCAGAATTTATGGAAATAACATTAATGTAAATCGCCTTTGTAATCTGGTTTAGTATAAAATTTTCATGCAAATTCTGATAAATTCCTTAAAATATGCAAATTGAATGCATCACATATAACATAGTATGTAATAATTAATTCATTAACCTGTTGATGTATGCGTATGAGAGCGCCCCGCCTCGCTCGTTTTTCATCGGGCCAAGGCATAAATTTTTCAGCTGGGAAAGGTGCGCACGTAGAGGTAAGAAAATAGTAGAGGGTATTTAAAAATAGTTTTATTAGGTACATGTAGATTAGCTACACTACATCTACATTTTCACGCTAGGTTCCTTGCGGGGTAGACAGAGTGGATCAAGCACCTTAAAGCGCTTCTGAGCTCCTGACATAACCTTCCGATAATTATTGTGATGATTTATGGGTTCTATTCCAATACATTGCAAATATTTATGTCCATAAATATATCTGTTTGTATCGGTCTAGATATTTTTAACGGAGATAGGGTAGGTACATCTAAGCAGTCTAAAAACACTCCAACTGTATAAAACGTTGTTGTATTCCTGCCTCCTATTTATTATTTCCTAGCTAACGAAATAAAAGTGGACAATGGTTTCAAGAGGCTGATAATCAATGAGGCCCTGATGAACCACTTCAGAGCCGTGGTGATGGCGACAAAGCTAATGGGTTCCAGAGTCCTTCTGGTGAAAGGCAACCAGAACCAACTTCCATACATCGACCGTGACAACCTTTTTAATATGCGATACGTCAGACCAAATGCCATTACAACCATCGACCAAGAACTCTGCGCTCACAGAAATCCCATCCATCTGTCCTGCATGAGATCTATAGTGGTTTATATTCGTCCAAAGCTATCATTCGTACTCTGAGCATGGAAACATTCGAGAAGATTTAAGAAGAGAGAGATAAATGATAAGATATAATATTGAAAATGTAAGACGTGTCTAAGTGCCCGTGAGGGTCTAAAGGCAAATAAAGAATTTTTATCTTTTATCTTTTTGAAGACGCGCTTCCAGAGGGATCAAAATGACACAGTTCATCTGGTTCACACCCAAGCTGTGAAGGAATCCCTTATCGGTAAAAGTTATGGGAAAGGAGCTAGGTCTAGTGTTCATACCATTCATGAATCACAGGGAACAACTAGTGACAAAGTGGTTATTGTGAGATCAGAGAAGGGAAAGTCACGCAAGAACATAACACCCCTCCAAGGAGTTGTTATTTACGTGTGGTTCTCTGTCAGGTGGAGGTACTACACCAGACGAACTGCTTAGATGCGCCATACCTCTCAAAACACTAAGACCAAGACAAACAGACATGCACATAAAATGTTTGTCCTGTGTGGGAATCTAATCACTGCGCCACCGAGTTCGTCAAGGTTAAAATATGGTTACAGCGGCAATGCCACAACTAGTGGCCGCTGGCATCAGCATTGTTGTTGTTGTAAATATTTCTCATCATCATCGTCATATCAGCCCATATTCGTCCACTGCTGAATATAGGGCTCCTGTCTAGAGTGCCACTGATCATGATCCTGTGCCGTTTGCGTTCATCGACTCCCTACAAACCTCTTGAGGTCGTCACTCCAACTAGTGGGAGATCGTCCCACACTACGGTAGTAGTAGTAAATATTTATATAGTACTTTATTGACTTACTCTGGAAAGATTTCTTCTTGACAAGTCTTCGTAGTTACTCTACTGATTTCGTAGCACAACGGTAGTGCTCAGTGGCTATGTTGATTTACATAGTTAAGGCATAACACGCGATCCAGGTCACTCGAAAGTTGATTGGGTTTATAATTGTTGCACATTATCAATTTGGGTGTTATTACCGTTTCAAACCTAACATACTCTAAGATAGGGGAGCATCGATGCATTGTTGCGCGTGTTATTCTAACTAAACAAGCAGGTTAAGCAACGTCGACCCCAGCCTGTCTATGGATGGATTCTTGTATCTCGAGCTTCGTTAAGCCGCCGGTCCCGGCTGTAGTCAATAGATGACAGTCGTTAAGATAAATCAGTGGCTTAGGGCGGCTTGAAAACACTGATCTCAGTTGAGTAGTTTGGTGCAATTATGCTCCGCTTCGGTTGAAGCGCGTCTGCCTTATCCCTGCAGTGGGATGAATAAGGGATGTGTAATCTACTCTTAGATATAGATATTAGAAAAGCAGTGATAGACTAATAGATAAAGAACCGGCCTATTGATCAACTGGTCCCCAGTTCCAATCTGGCATGTACCACTAAGTTCGTATTTTCGGATTTATTCACTTGCTCAGCGGTGAAGGAAAACATCAATGGGCGAATCCCGCACGTCCAAGAAATTATATTTTGACACGTGTGACTATACGGTGTTAAGCTAAGAAAAGACGTGCTCCGTTGGTTCGTACATCTAGAAAGAATACAGAATGAAAGAATGTCGAAACAGATACATAATGTGAAGCATATAGGGACAAGGTAGTCCAAGACTCGCCTACCATAACCAAGTTAGTCGCGTTTGATCAGAAGGTGATCTCATGAGTCCGAGGAATAAGCAAGTGTGCATGAAAACAGCTATGAATATTAAAGAAGCGAGTGAGGTGTGTATGGACCACGTCTTACAGCATTTGGTATTCTCTGCCTTCTCCGCAAGGAAACTAGCGTGATAATATACATACACTATTATGGCGAAGGTATCAATATTTTCACGTCAAAAAGATTGTATACATTTTCTTTATGTAAAATGCTGCCTCCTTCACTACCTTCTTCATACATCGTAGGTAAAGAGGGCAAGCTAAATAAACTTGTATAGCTGTAGAGCCACAGATATACTTATGAAATGTGCCCTTTCAGGGCGAAGAATTAGTAAGGAGTAGTTTACTTGAATATAGGACTTCTGTGTTACAATTTTGGTATGGGGTGTTGAGTGCTTTACTTTGCCCAGTTGAGTATGCGAAATTATGTAATTCATCATAGTTCTCGAATTTAATATAATAGTATACAAAAATAATAATTAAATTCCTTTTTTCAAGGTTTCACGGCCCGCGGTCATCTCTGCTGCTAATACAGCAAATCCTTAGATGCTTACTAGTGGCCTCACTCGCATCCCTGCGATTTTATATATTTCTACTTCGAGGCACCTCACCTTTCTGTGTTTTCGTCATCTCGCATCTGCGCATCGAACCCATGAAACTGGTGGTACTGTTTCATGGGTTCGATTCCTACACAGCGGAGGGGATTTGTAGAAATTCTCTTGATATTCTATCGAAAACTCTGTCGTTATTAATATATTTATACATATCTGTATTAATAATTTCGTGAAGAGGTACGCCAGATACGATAGAAGTCTATTTCCAACGAGAACAAATAAAAAAATTATATTTCGAGTCGAAGTCGCTTAATTCGTATTGTTGTGTATTATATATCTGTAATTTGACTTCTTCTTTTTCTTAGTTTCGTTTATTGTGCTGTCTTCTCGTAGAGCATAATTATATTCCATGTGTATTTATATGCAATTACGTGAACTTTCAAAAAGTGTTATTGTACTTTTTTGGACATTTTTTTTTTAGAAATATTGTCGGACAAATTACACAACGCCACCTAGCCCCAAAGTAAGCGAAGCTTGTGTTATGAGTACTAGACATCTGATAAACATACGTGAATACATTTTTTTTTTGTAAATACATACTTATTATACATAGAAAATACCCAGACCAACACAAACAGACATGTTCATGCACACAAATGTTTGTACTGTGTGGAAATCGAACCCACGAGCGTTGGTGTCAAAGTAGAGTAACAACGTGTTTCACCACTGCGCCACCGAGCTCGTCAATCAAACATTGTTTTGTCAAAAGTCAAGACTTTTTGATTTTAATCTAATAACAATCAGTTCATTTAAGAAAATACTGTATACTCTGTAATTAATTTAAAAAAATCATATCTGTAGTTATTCACTCTTAATTGTAGATGCATTTCTCATTTCGAAAAGAATTCAACAAAATCTCTCTGTTAAGAAATCTGTAAAAAAATAATAAATTGGAATAGTTTTAAGTTCCTAATGTTTTAGTCATGGATAATTATATCTCAGGTAGAGTTGGATCTCTAGGTACGGATGTTCAAAGGATTATCTTATCATCAGGCATCACCTCGGGTTCTGTTGTCAATTATGATATAAAAAAGCCAGATGCGTTTTCTACCCTGGATTCGGAATTACATTATTGAGAATTCTAATGAAATATATATATATATATAATACATATAAACGAATTCGCGAGCAGTGTATAGTATCAATATAAACATTATGTTTTATACGAACTGACTTGCATACATAAAGAATATCCATCTCATGTCAATAGAATTTGTCTGAATATGTAAGTTATGTATTTGTTTATTTTTATAGGTAAATATTTTTTATTAGAATACAAATATCTTCTTACCTTTGAACTTATTTATGCAGGAGCAACAAAAACGCTCTTTTGCCACGTTCTCAAACACATCAAAAAAATAAAAATACCACTAAAAATATATAGTCTTTGAGTTAGTAACTCCCAAGTCTAAAGGAACGGTTAGTCGTAAAGGCAAAATTTTAATAATCATAATCATACATTTATTTGGAAATATGGGAAATGATATTTTCAAGTTCGCTCTATTTTTTTTTATACTACGACGGGAGGCATACAAGCATACGGCCCACCTGATGTAAAGCGGATACCGTAGCCTATTAATGCTTGCGATATATTAAGTATCACTTGCGCGATGCCTCCTCTGCTGCTTACACAGCTACTTCTTGGGAGCTTACTGGTGACCTCACTCACACGCAGGAACACAACAACACCGAAGGGAATTGTTATTTGTTTGTTAAATTAAAAATGTTCTAATCAAAGAAATTGATAAGTAAACAAGGTAAATTCATTCAAATTTTATCTTAAAACGCCATATAGCCGGTAAAATGCACACTATGTATTATAAATTGGTGTTATCTGACCACAGAGGTCGTAAAAAAGTTAAATCTATTATATTTAGTATTTAAAATTCATCAAATTGCTTTAAAAAATCTAATTTAAATTTGAAGGTATAATATTCCGTTATAAAATAATTCTCAATTCAGATTTTACATCTGCGATGCTTCTAGAAAATCAGTTTGTCTACAATTTTCAAATCTCACATCTCGACTATTCTTCTATTCGTTCTGTTACTCAGATCTAGTCGATTTCGTTCGAATGAGTCATTCAAAGTGATGAAGCAATATACATTTGTTTCTCGGATTTAGCTAACGCTGGTCACTGACAGCTGTAATATATGGGAGAACTAGTCTGGTAGAATTCTCAGTACCTACCTTCAACTATCCATTAATTTTAGAAGTGCTACGAGTGTCACCTCATTACAGTGATCATATAACAATATAAAACCTCAATATCAACTTATTGTTTATAACTATACTCGTGTTATATAAAATACAAGCCTTGGCTTAGTTTAGGCTCCAGATCTCCCACAAATTGCATACTAGTGGTAAAAATATTACATTCTCACTTTTTTACTTTGTAAGAAAATGGAATTGGTGGAGATACATAAACTATATATTATTATTTTTATATTATTATATAATATTAATTATATAACAATTCCAAATTTTATTCATTTACATTTGTCGGTCAATTTGACCATCTTCCTTAAGATAGGAACGGTGTTCCTGAACATTCCTATTCTACTTTTTTATATTGAATCCGAATCTGAAGTCAAAATTCGAATATTCGAAAAAAAGCGATAGACAAACGCACATACAAACGCACGGACAAACGCACAGACAAACATATAGAATTCATATAGGAACCGTGTTCCTGAAAATAAGCATTTATAATTAAGCAATATACGGTTATTACTGGCCACTGAGCCTTTGTGTTAGTACTCTACAGCAAACCATAAAATTCAACTAACATGCATGATGAAACATCGAGTTCCGTGCATATTACATTCGGTGTGGTAAACTAACCCTTTACAAGGGTAATTAACTCTACATTTGTGCAATAGTTAACACTGGGATCTATGTGTTTTAGTACTAACTTGCAGTCGTATGTTTCTCATTGATTTACGATATATATCCGTGGTACGTGGCAGTTAAGCTTCATACAACCAGCCTTTAATTGTATCTATCTATAACTTCACGCCAAATCCCTTGCGGGGTAGGCAGAGAGAACCGAGCGCCACGTGACTCGATCCTTATATATCTCACTCGCTTCTTTAACATTCATTGCTCTTCTCATGCACGCTCGCCGGTTTCTAGGGCTCCTGACATTGACATCACCTTCTCATAGAACACGACCAATTTGGTCATGGCAGGTAAGTCTTGGCCTTCCCCGGCTCTTACATCCTTCCACTTTTGCATTGTATATCTACTTCGTCATTCTTTCATCTTGCATTCTTTCTACATGTCCGAACCATCGGAGCATGCCCCTTCTTATTTTAACACCGACGCTCTCTTTCAGACCAACTCTGTTTCTAACATCATCATTGCGAATATGGTCTACAAGCCTTACGCCACAAATTTTACGCAGCGCTCGCATTTCGACCGCATTTATTCTACTTTCATGCTCTTTCTGCCATACCCAGCTCTCGCTTCCATAAGTTAGCGTTGGGACCAACACTGCATTGTGTATAGCGAGTTGTGCCTTCTGGCTCAGGATTTTACTGCCAAGAAGTTTTCCTAACGCTCCATTCACACTATTCCCAGCACTCACTCATCTTTCCACATCTGCGGTGTACCTTCTATCCCTGCAGAAAGCGCATCCAAGATATAGAAAGTCATCCACTTGTTCCAACACTTCATCATCAATCGTAATCCTTACATTAGTTCTGGATTCTTCTCTTTCAAATACCATTATCTTTGTTTTCTTCGCATTCAGTAGTAAGCCTTTCTCCATACATTCGTCTTTCATCGTTGTGACCAGTGTTTGCAGTTCAGATGGTGTATCTGCTAATAGCACGGCATCGTCTGCATACAGCAGACAGTTCACCACTAGGTCACCCATGCGCAATCCCACATTCGTTGACCTTATTCTCTGCAGACAACTATCGAGATACAGGATAAACAGCCTAGCAGATAGCATGCAACCCTGTTTGACACCAATTTTGACATCAAACCAGGGTGCCATGCCACCATCTATCCGCACACATGCTGAGCAATCCTTGTAAGTGGACTGCACAGCACGGAGCAGTGAACCGTCAATCCCATATCTCGGCAATATGTCCCACAGTTCCATTCGCACAACCCTATCAAAGGCTTTCTCAAGATCCACAAAACCGCAGAAAACCTTCTGGTCTATGGCCAAATGCTTCTTTACGATATTGCGAAGCGAGAAAACTTGATCCGTACATCCCCTTCCATTTCGGTTACCGAAATGGATGGGGATGCACGGATCAAGTTTTCTCGCTCAGCAATATAGCGAAGAACCATATAGCTCTAGGCCAGCTTATTGCGGTTTTGTAGATATTAAGAAAAAAGTTGTGCAAAAAGATATCTTGAATATATTGGCCAGATATATAATTGACGTTGCCCTACTCCGTATTGTAAATTCTTCTTATGAGGAATATACAGCACGTGTATCACGTGTCGTGGTTTAATTCAATATTGATGTGAAGCTAAGTTTCATGTAGTCAGATCTGCAGTATAATCCCTTTTCTTCATCTTAGCATTATTTCGTTTCCTAATCCGTTAGTATTGGCAGGCTCTGCTACCCAAGCCTAAGAATTTGGCATAGATACAGATTTTTTCGCAGAAGGACTGCCGTCAGACTTCTACAAGTCAGAAGGAGGCCAGATCTATCTTAGGTTAGATCACATGTATTTCGAAACATAATTTCTTGGACATGCGGATTACCTCACGATGTTTTCCTTCACCACGGAGTAAGTGATAATTATAAAATGTACGTAAATCTAAAACCACGAATTTATTAGTACATACTAGGATTTGAACCGGAGCCCAATTGGTCCACAGGCCGGTTTTTTATCATCCACTGGGCTATCTCAGCGGCATATGAAAATAGAGCGAGGAAACCCGTACGTCCAAGATATAAAATTTCGAAAGTGAGACCTAACCTTACGAAGGTCTGGGTTTTCTCTGGGTTGTGAACAGGTTGGTCGTTCCACGTAGAAATCAATATGTTCGCCAAATTCTTAGGTAGCGAACCCTAGCATTCCTAATTGTTTAGAAAACGCAATGACGCTAAGAAGAAGAAGGAGCAGGTACTAAAGCAAACACAAACAAACTTTTATAAATTCTTTGTCATTCGAAATTCATAAATTAAGCTATATGTATACATAATAGTACGAAAATGTGTATTTTAGGTAAATCAAAAAGGTAAAGCACCCTTCAAAAGAAAAAACTTCTCAAACTCAGACCCGCATTTGAACTGTTAAAGAAAGTCAAGAATAACAGTCGATAAGCCTACAATCGATAAGTAAAGTTAGGCATCGACTTGCGTAAGTTGACCCTTGAAAGTAAGCATGCTGGTTGTATTTTATAAAAATACGGATAAAATACTTTTTTGTTACCACACATTACAGCAGCCCGTATGAGGAAACCCAATAACAACTCTCTGGAGCGTTGCTGTGTATTTGCGTGTGAGTAAGGTCACCACTATGCTTCTAAGGTGTTGCTGTGTTATCAGCAGATTACCGTAGCCTATGAACGCTAGCGATGCTTTAAGTATCACTCGCGCGATGTCCTCTTTGCTTAACAGCAGCAGAGGTCGCAACGCGTGAATAATACTCAATGTAACAAGCGTTTATAGGTTTCGGTAACCGCTTTACGTCAGGTGGGCCGTACATTACATACATTTTACATACATTTACATACATTTTACATACATACATTTTATGTTACATAAAAAGAACACAAATATACTTTAATAAACGAATGAACGTATAGCTTTGTGCTCATTACTAGGTACTTGATTAAACTGGCATTTCATTCATTCAAGATATTCTGAATTAACTGGAAGATTTTTCAAATAGAATACCATCATTGTACACTCAATATTATAATTTCTTTTATTTTCAGGAACACGGTTCCTGCATGAAATCTATATATTTGTGTGTGCGTTTGTCTGTGTGTCCGTTTTTTTTCGAATATGCGAATTTTGACTTCACATTCGGATTCAGCATAAAATGTACAACAGTAATGTTCAGGAACACCGTTCCTATTTCTTGAGGAACATAGTCAAAAAAGCTGACAAATTAAGAAAAAAATTTAATTGTTGTATAATTGACGAGCCCGGTGTTCCTCTGGTAATGCAAGCTTGCGCATTCTCAACTGGTTTTTCCCTGAGTTTTATTTTTTTCCGCAGGAGCCCTATTATTTTCTGGCATAAAACCCTAGGTATTGATTATGATCATGAAGGAAATAAGGAGACCCGATGACATGATTTTGCGAAGTAAATGAATTCATCGCTATGGGTCGGGGGTTAAAGTAAAAATCTCTTATTAACTAGATCACAGATTAACATCGTGTCACTGATCGGCTTATTGGTTAAAATATTATCCAATTGGATCGTAGCTATACGCATAGGCTCGAATGAGAGGTTGAGATATTTAAGCGCTAAAACACTACGTTATGGTGAGTGAGGGGTCCTCCATTTGCCGTCAGTTTGTTTATTGGTTTGGGGTTATAGCCATACGAGTAAGCTGTTATTAACAAAGGTAGGATGCATCAAATCATCCCGTCCGGCGAATTACCTCTACCTCATCGAAAACCGCAGCCAAATAACAATTCCCTATAGTTTTATTGTGTTCCTGCATGTGAGTGAGGTCAGCTCCCAAGGAGTTGCTGTGTAAGCAGCAGAGGAGGCATCGCGCGAGTGATACTTAATATATTACAAGCGTTGTATAAAAAAAAGCTTTGATAGCATACGCATATAAAATGTCGGATCATTAAGTTTCGTCTGAATAAAACATTATGACTTATTATTTTCCGTGTACGTGCATTTTCAAGAACCTATGTGGCGCAGTTTCGATAAGGTAATAGTTTAGTAAGGGTAATAGTTTTTTTTGTTTTTGGGGAAATTAATATCAGGTTTCGAAATTTTTGTTTTAACGGTTTAAACTAAAACAATTGATTTTAGAATAAATTGGCTCATACAGTTCTTTCATTTCCCGATAATCTTCAAAAGGAGCATAAAAAAGGGTTCAAGAATATTATAATTAACAAATATTCCTGGAAATGATTCAGCACACGCAACAAATATATAGTTACTGTATCGATATGCTAACATAAATTTAGGTAATTGATGAATTTTAAAAAGACCTATGTCAGTAAATTTCATTGTGCATTTCTTATATATGGTCATTTTCTAAAAGCTTCTAGAGCAACTAAAGCAAATTAGAAACTACGAAAAATTAATAAAGCACAATGAAATGTTATATAAAGAATATGTTATATTTTTAAGTGCTGCGCGGGAGCCCAAGGCCAAATAAATCATTTTTATATATTTTATGTCTATAATTTAAAAAAGAGTCTCACATTATCAGCGTTACCGTAACGTAAACTTAAAGTTTATCGATTCGTTATGTCTATATAATGTCTATGAGTTGGATTTTAATCAGTAATGTACACTTGGAAATAAATATGGCTGACAAAATATGCTACCGCAGTACAGCAATGTACCACTAGAGTAACTAACGGACTTAGATCCCTTTTAAATAATTAAAAACGCTCACGTTCGAGAAGAAGGGACGTCTTTTTTCGAAACAGTAAACAGTGAATGGCCGCCACAACTAAAACCGTGTCTAAAACACTGTCCATCTTATAATTTAACTTTTGACAGGTAATCATTTTAACGAGTCAGAAAGAGACAAGTCAAGTCAAGTCAATCAAGTCCTGCGTATCTCTTAAATCCGAAAGAGATAGAATGATCTGTCAAAAGTACGAGTAACTTAATAAAATGGACGCAATATACATGCGATGATTTGCACTCTTTTTTCGAAGTCTTTCTGCTGTATATGTTGTAAGGTTAAGTAAAACTAAATGAATTTGAGCAGTCAGAACCCGTTATATACGTTTTCCCATACATTTCGCGGTCGTATACGACCACCCGGGTTTCGAAGGGTTAATTAAAAACTTGTATGTACAAATACACGTGAGAATGTATATGTTCATTCATTTTCATTTGCGGGATAGGCAGAGAGAACCGAGGGCCTTAAAACGGTGTACGTACACACCTCACTTGTTTCTTTAATATTCATAGCTCTTTTCATGCACGCTCGCTTCTTAGGGCTCCTGACATCACCTTCTGGTAAAACACGACCAATTTGGTCATGGTAGACGAGTCTTGGTTTTTCTTGGCACCTACATCCTTTCACTTTTGCATTGTACATTTGTTTCGTCTTTCTTTCCCCCTGCATTCTTACTATATGTCCGAACTAACGGAGCATATCTCTTATCTTAACATCGACACTCTCGTTCAGACCAACGCCATTACGCCACAAATTTTGCGCAATGCTCGCAAATAAAGAGTTTTTAGTGTACGAGTATATACTAACTAGTGAATTTGTTTGTGATAATCGATTTAGATACACATTTTATTAAAGATGAGTAATATAAGGTATGATATTATATTGTATATATTCTATGTCTCCACTTTATGCAAATATACTACCTACCGTGGATCAGGTTTTTGCGCACGTTGCCACCCATGTCGATAACACTGCAACTCCTTAGGAGCATACTGGTACTCTCACTCACTCGCAGGAATACAACAACCCTCTAGGGAATTGTTATTTGGCTGCGGTTTTCTGCGACGTAAAGGCACTTCCCCAGACGGGCTGCTATGATGCACCTTCACGTTCATGCGCACAAATGCCTCTCCTGTTTGAGAATCGAACCCACGGGTATTAGTGTTAAAGTAGTGTTTCTAAAAACTGCGCCACCGACCTCGTCGAAAATCATTGGTATCAATGGTTAAGCAATTGTTGAAATTGTTGTATGTTAATGCCATAACTCTTACAACACCCAGACCAAGACAAATAGACATGTTCAGACATACAAATGTTTGTCCTCTGTGGGAATCGAAACCCACGAGCGTTGATGTCAAAGTGGTGTTTCTAAAAACTGCATCACCGTGCTCGGCGAATATCATTGGTGGGCATCAATGGTTTAGCAACTATTAAACTTGTTGTCTACTGTAACTAGCACCAAATATTATTGTAAACCAGGTAATACATTTTAATATGTATATTTCCAAATTTCTTTTATTTATTAACTTTTTATTGGGAAAAGCTTTTAAATGTGTGTGTAACTCAACTTCACTGAAGTCAACGTCAGTAAATATTAACTACTACTCACATTAACTTTTCAATATTTACTCCTCTACCATAATGGAGATCTCATAACATTTTAACTAATTTATTAATGAAGTGTTACTTTAATTACTTTCTTTTATTAATAATACAGTAATCTGAAAAGAACAGTATAGTAATTTTAATCAATAAAACGGATTATTTAATCTAACAACAACTCAGTCTTCAAAATTGGTCAAGCTGTTTACGCTACAGAAGATCACTGTCAAATAAAATAAACACAACACACTAATAAATAAAATAAATATAATGTTTCTCACATTATATTTATTTTATTTATTAGTCGAATAAAACATTACCCTTTTTGATTGGTCGGATGAAAACAGTTCAATTTTCCTGGAATCTGTGTGTTCACTTGACGTGTTCATTCCTCGATGCGACCACAGATCTAATGATGCTATCTTAATTCAATTGTGGGATGTTCCACGTAATAACTTTGTTGTCAGATTAGGGTACAGGTGATAGAAAGTATTGCTTTTTAGTCTTCCGGAGTATATTAGAAAATTAAAAAATCTATATATCTTTGTAACATTAAATTTAATGAGATGTATGAAATATCAAATGAAAAAGAATAATACTAATAAAATAGTTTTTTTTTTTCAAATCTTTAAAAATAATATTGTGACCGCGTCATTTACCGCGGAAGTACCTTTACCTCACAGAAAACCGCAGCCAAATAACAACTCCCTGGAGGGTTGTCTTGTGTTCCTGCGTGTGAGTGACGTCACCAGTAAGCTCCCAAGGAGTTGCTGTGTACACAGCAGACGAGGCATCGCGAGTGATACTGAATATATCGCAAGCGTTAATAGGCTACGGTATCCGCTTTACATCAGGTGGGCCGTATGCTTGTATGCCTCCCGTCGTAGTATAAAAAAAATAGAGCGAACTTGAAAATATTTGTATTATTTCCCATATTTCCAAATAAATGTATGATTATGATTATTAAAATTTTGCCTTTACGACTAACCGTTCCCTTAGACTTGGGAGTTACTAACTCAAAGACTATATATTTTTAGTGGTATTTTTATTTTTTTGATGTTTTTGAGAACGTGGCAAAAGAGCGTTTTTGTTGCTTTACATCAGGTGGGTCGTATGCTTGAATGCCTCCCGACGTAGTATAAAAAAAACGGGAGTGCCGGCAGAAGTGAAAACTTGAACATGCGGACCGTTGTTTCTGTTATCTATGTGCGGACCAAATAGCGATGTTGATAAACTACGTTGAACGAAACGCGTAAGCGCCAAGAATTTCAGGGCGCTTAGAACGTTTTGGTCGCGAGAAAAAATATCCTATGAACGATCTAGCGCTTCATGTTTTAATTGTTTAATTAGATAAGTAATGTTTTAGCGCTGCAGCGAACTTAAGTTCTGATTCTCACTGAAATCTTACGAATTTTCGATCAAGGTCACGTATCCTGACGCCAGTTTAACATTTTTTACCCATCCCAAAAAGTGCACAACGCCGCTAAAGAAGTTTTCACTTCAAAAAAAAAGGTCACGTTTACCTCAGGTTTGGATCAGCTTAGGTTCAGATTTGGGTCAAGTTTGAGGAAAGACATGGTGACAAAAAGAATGGTATTTCTAATAACAGTTAGATGCTCAAAAAGTCCATTACAAGCAAATTGAATACTCCGTTATGTGTTCTCAGTGATGAATGAAACCCCGTAATGCGTGCCATCGTCTCAAACCTAATCACTTTTTGTTTAATCAATTTTTTACAGCTCTTAAAGGTAAAAAGGTAAAAGATACAAGTAAAAAAGGCGCATTTTTTATACAACTAGATTGGCAAACAAGCATGTGGCCCGCATCAGATGGTAAGCGATCACCGCAGCCTATTGACGCTCGCAACACCACGGGGATGTTACTCGCGCGCTGCCAATCTTGTGACGTAAGGATCTTTCGTCACAGTACCCAGTAATTTCTCTGCCATATCTCACACAAATACAGCTGCTTGGCGGTAGAAATAGGTGAGACAGAAGTACCCATGCAGACGTCTTTTGTACAAAGTCTCCCTCTGGTGAATGTTGTTATACGTCCGTATTGTCTATGTCAGTCGATTTTATTTCGTACTAGCTGCTGCCCGCGGCTCCGCCCGCGTTTAATCAAGTAATGTAGCCTATGTGTTAATCCCGATCATAACCTATCTACGTGTCAAATTTCATTCAACTCCGTTTAGCCGTTTAAGCGCGAAAGAACAACAAACATCCATCCATACATACAAACTTACGCATTTATAATATTAGTAGGATAACGTCGGGACATCTAATGTACAGCGGTTACCGTACCCTATGAAAGCTTGCATTAAGTATCACTCACAGCAACTGCTTAGGAGTTTATTGGTAACCTTACTCACTCGCAGGAACACAACAACCCTCTGTTGTTATTTGACTGCGGTTCTCTCTCTGTGCGGTAGAGATACTTCCCTAGACGGACTGCATTGATGCGCCCTACCTCTTAAAAGCAATACCAAGACATACAAACATGATCTATATTTCTGTTCGTCTTAGACTGGGTGTATTTCATGTGTGGCAATCGAACCCACGAGCGTTGCTGTCAAAGTAGCGTCAATAAGCGCTGCACCACCGAGCTCGTCTATTTACAATGTAATACTATTACCATCACCCGAGTTTCCAAAGTATGCTAGACGAAAATGTATTGATTATGATGTAATATATCTAAATACTGAAAAAACTAATTATGTATTGAAGACACTTATGGGCTACGGTGGCCACCTTATATAAATAAATTTAAATACATTATAATTGTTCACGTATTCGTAATGATGATGTTAGAAACAGAGTTGGGAAAGAGAGCGTCGGTGTTAAAAGAAGAAGAGACATGCTCCGTTGGTTCGGACATGTAGAAAGAATGCAGGATGAAATAATGACGAAGCAGATATACAATGCAAATGTGGAAGGATGTAGGAGCCGAGGAAGGCCAAGACTTACCTACCATGACCAAATTGGTCGCGTTATATCAGAAGGTGATGCCAGGAGCCCTAGAAACCGGCGAGCGTATGCGAGAAGAGCAATGAATGTTAAAGAAGCGAGTGAGATATGTAAGGATCGAGTTACGTGGCGCTAGTTTCTCTCTGCCTACCCCGCAAGGGAACTGGCGTGAAGTTATAGATTGATAATTGTTCACTTAAATGTTTTCCAAAGACATTTCCTCTTTTCTTTAAAAAGGGATTTTAATATGTCTATTTGATTGACTGTGTTACTTTAAAGAGTACACAGAAAACATTTGCAAATAGCGCAGCAGTGAAACAGACTATAAAAATAAAAAAAGTTTAAATACTACAAAGATGAAAAGTCTCGGAAATAAAAAGCTAGCGGGAGCTCACAGCGATGACAAACTTTAGTTTAACTTTTCATGTTGGGTTTTCATAGTGAAATCATATAAAAATAATTGCAATGTTGATTAGTATTTATTATATGTTTTTTTTATATGTCGTAAAGAGGCATACATGCCGCCTGATGTAAAGCGATTGGCGTCGCCTATGAACGCTTGTAATACTTTAAGTGTCACTCGCGCGATGCCTTCTTTACTGCTAACACAGGAGCTAACTGGTGATTTCACTCACAGACAGGAACACAACATCACTCTAGCGAGTTATTTAGCTGCGGTTTTCTGGGAGGTGGAGGTACTTCGCCCGATGCCAGACGGGCTGCTTTGGTGTGCCCTACCTTTCTTATGTATGTATAATCTAACTTAAGGAAGGTCTGGTTTCCCTTTGGTTTGTTAAGGTCTGAAGGCAGTAGTTGCATGTCAAAATCAATATCTAACAGTATCCTTATGTTTTGTTAGAGGAGTACGCCACTTTTAATGGATTAGGAAATAGGGAAATGCTCACAGTTGTGTTTCTGCGAGTGAGTGAGATTATCAGTAAGATACTGAATACCGTGCGAGCGATTCTTAATTTTTCCCACCTGATGTAAAACCGGTATAGTAGCCTATAAACGCTTGCAACGCATTATGTATCGACTTTGCTGCTAATGCAGCAACACCCCAGTGAGTGTTTTTTTGGCTGCGGTTTTCTTTGAGGTAGAGGTACTTTCCCTCTCGAAATGATGCGTTCATAGGCTACGGTAACTTCACATCAGCTGCACTGTACGTGTGCCGATGTTATAAATATATAAAAAAATGTACACAAATTGTTTACATAGAAGATTTAGGTGTAAATAATTTGCAGAGATTTAACAAATAACAACTCCATGGAGGATTGTTGTATTCCTGCGAGTGAGAGGTCACCAATAGGTTCCTAAGAACTAACTGTGCTAGCAGCAGAGAGGGCATCGCGCGAGTGATACTTAACACGTGTTGCATGTGTTTATAGGCTACGAAGCCGCTTTACATCTTGTGGGCCGTATGATTGTATGCCTTCCGACGTTGCATAAAAACAGAAACACAAAGAAAACCAAATAAAGGTACAATACTTTCTTCCATTTACGCTCGAAGTAAAAAATGCTATGTAACCGCATCAAATAGGTAATAACTTAGGTAATTACTACAGTAGCGGTGCAGTGTTTTTGTTAACATTAAATGTTGTATCTCTTTATTTTTTTACAATCTAAGTGTTATTATCTATACAGATAAATAAAATTGGAGTGCCTGTTTGTAATATTAAAATAACCGCTTTTTGCTAAATGCATATGGATGTATACACGGTACATATACCAAAATGAATATTTTTACAATTTTTGTCTGTCTGTCTGTTTGTTCCGGTTAATCTCTGAAAGGGCTGAACCGATTTTGACGGGACTTTCACTGGCAGATAGCTGATGTAATAAAGAGTAACTTATGCTACTTTTATTTTAGAAATTTTATTTATTTTTATTAATATAAATAAATAATATTCCACGCGGACGAGGTCGCGAGCACAGCTAGTGTTACAATATGATGAGCTTTAAGGTTGTGTGGCTAGCGAAGATCGCAGTAACGGTCGCCAGTTCGATTCCCGCATAAGATTTGTGAGTTGCTTTATGATAATACCGTAGCATGCGCCAGACTAAAATAAGTTTAACGTCGAGTGACAAATGTGGATACGGCCTGCCTAATGTAAAACGGGTAAGCTATGGACGCTGGCGAAAATAAGGAGTGTCTCTACTGAAGTGCCACGAATGCCAGCTGCGAATCAAGAGCATCTATAAGCTGGTAAGGAGCAGCTGTATTAGCAGCAGAGGCGGCATCGCGCGAGTGATATTAAATGTATTACCAGCGCGGTTCATAGGCTACGGTAACCACTTTACATCAGGTGGAGCTGCTTTTATGCCTCCCGACGTCGTATGAAAAAAAGTCGACGTCCTGCTTGATGGCAAACAGTTACCGTAGCCTGTGGAGAAGTATCCATGGGTTAACTTAGCAGCCTAGCTAAAAATCCACATCAGGAATGCCACTGGTAATTGGCGCCCTAAAACTTACTTTCCCATTCAGACTGTTTCTTATTAAATATAGCCTCTTACCCGCTATATTGTACAAACGACAAATCAAGCTATACTCTCTCTCTGAGAGATATCTTATGTCGTAGCACTAAAGGTGAGATTTGCTTGGTTTTGCATAGCTTGATGTGTAGTCGAGAGTTCTTTTTCTTAGCGTTATACCGTTCTAATTCACCAGGATTGGCGGGGTCCGCTGCTACCTAAGCTTAAGGATTTGGCGAAGATTTTCACATTAAGCGACTGCCCTCGGACTCCACAACCTACAGGGAAAACCAGACCATTTTTAGATTAGGTTACTCGTCTTTCGAAATATAATTTCTTTGACATGCGCGTTTTGTCACGATGTTTCCCTCCGCCGGCAAGCAAGTGGTAGTTACAAATCCTATCCTAAGCTTAATCCTAATCCTACTAGTATTATAAATGTGAATGTCCGTTTGTTTGTTACGCTTCACGCGAAAACTACTCAATCGATCATCATGAAACTTTGTACACATATTCTCGGAGGTATCAGAAGTAACATAGGATACTTTTTATTTTAAAAAAATGCAAGCGAAGCCGCGGGTAAAAGCTAGTATGTATATAAATGCGAAAACACCATTTGAACCGTGGACCAATTGCTCGATAGGCTGGTTCCTTATCCACTGTGTATCAGAGCATTTGTGTCGTTGAGGGTATAGTTGCTAATCAGAAGCATGCAGGTGAGCTTGGCATCCCGAATACAGGATCAGCCTTCTCATCACGTTTTTCGCCGTATATCCCAGTATTGCTTAAGTCACACTTCCGTACATAAATCAGTAGACAATCTGGCAGAGTGCCCAGCACGCCTTTTACATCAGTTAATCTAACGTGACTTCGCTGGCGGGCATTCAAAAACTTTTATTTTTTTTTTCGCCTACAAATTTGGCACGAACACAAAATAAGAACACCTTAATTGCCGTGACCTAAATTGGTGCTTCCCTTTGCCATCTGTAGATGCTAATTGAAAAATTAAAAAAAAAAACACCGCCTATTAAGAGGTAGACTGGTCTTAAAGAGTCTGAATAGTCCAATTAGGGATCTTAAGACTGCAAATGGTTTGAAGTTGAGTGGTCTGAATAGTAAATTCAGCTGGTTAGAAGAATGTTTCCTATATTCAGATTTATATATAGATGGCGATATATAAGAGAATAGAGAGTTCGATGGCGTCGTTGCGCGTGTCATTCTAACCAAACACGCAGGTTAAGCAACGTCGACCGCCGCCTGTCTATGGGTTTATCTCGGGTTTCTCCGTGCTTCGGAGGGTACGTTAAGCCATGGGTCCCGGCTGTTGTCGACAGATGACCGTCGTTAAGCTGAGTCAGTGGCCCTCGGGCGGCTTGAAAACACTGGCCTCCGACAATCCGTATTTAAGCAACGTGGTGGAGTATGCTCTAAACCCCATCGGTTGAAGGGAGACCCCTATCCCTGTAGCGGGATGAGTAAGGCTTGGAGTGGAGATGTGGATATAAGAGAATGATTTTAATTTACTTACTAACTTATTTCATGAAAAACACCAGAACTAAACTTACAATATTTTTGCATTCAATAGATCAATTGTTTAATAGGGTTACATGCTATTTGATATCTCGATACGACCGTTAGAAGTCGAGGAAAAAGAAAGGAAAAGCGGTATCCGCTGGTTCTCAGGATATGCGAGAACGAAGTCGTGGACTGGAGCTAGTTTATATATACGTAAGAATTCCTCATTTAAAGTAACAAGATATTCATGTACTCCGTTCATGTGGTAAGTATACGGGTGGTAAGGTACAATAGGGATCCGTGACATGAGTATCTAGAAAGACATTTACATAACAGTGTTAATAGAAGTAACTCTTTGCTATTAAGTAGTGGAGGTTCTGATAATGACTTAACAGCAAGCAAAGATCTATCGTAATAACAAGTAGCTAAATCGTTTGATAATTTAAAAAAATGTGCGTGTGCTTAATACGTATTCATTTTGGGTTGTGGAGGTCTGATCATCTGAAAATCAGTATCTTCGCCAAATCATTAGGCTTAGGTAACGAACTCCGCCAGTCTTAATGGATTTGGAAACGAATTAATGCCTAGAAGAAGAAGCGACGTAACCTAACGCCAAACGCATACTCCCCGTTCAGGTAAATATTTACAGTACATTTCATTTTTAACATTCTAGTTTAAGTATTCTTTTTATATTTAAAACCCTCATTTATTGCTCAAAGAAATATATAACATGTTTGCCTAATTTGCTCCAAAGAAAGTACACATGTTCATTAGCATCTACCCAAAGCTTCGTCTGCATGCAATCCCGTTTTTATAGTAGTCTGTTTGTTTATCCATCTGTTTACTTTCACATTTTTAATATTAATGTGAGCTTGAAATTTAATTGCGTCTTACTTATGAAGGTGGTATCATCCCGTAACCATGGCATCTGCAACGTCACCGAAATATCTTGAAAATATAAAAACTAATCGCGTACCTTAAATACAATAGTAACATAAATCCAGGAAAGTTTAAAAGTTGTATTCCTGCTGATATAGTGCCACCCTTAACTCGTTAGTTAAAAATAAATTTACGGCTAAAGGGAATAGTGGTGTAAAATTACGTTTAGTTTAACACTAGATAGGCATGGTCCAGCTTAGCTTATCTTTGGATACGGTTGATCATCTCTAATTTCTACGTGGCCGGAGGGTACGTTAAACCATCGATACTGGCTACGTCGGTTGGTACCGGCACCGGGAGACTGGAGAAATACCTCCACCTTACAGAAAACCGCAAATAAATAATAACTTCTTGGAGGGTTATTGTGTTCCTGCCAGTGAGTATATGATAGTTTCTGTAGTTAAAATGCTATAAATATGCTTAAAGTAGAACTCGCAGCTATTTTTTTTTATACCACTAAGGTGAAAAACAAGCTTACGGCATGCCTGATGGTAAGCAGTTACCGTAGCCTATGGACATTTGCAACACCAGAGGTGTCAGTTTTGCGTTGCCGACCCTGTAAGAACCTCTTCACGCCTTTCTTGGAGAACCCAATACTGTAGTACCTTGGAAAAACCTCGGCAGGGAGCTCATTCCACAACTGAATAGTTCTCGGTAGAAAACTTCTCGTGAACCACACAGTACGCAACCATTGCGGTTCCAGCGTATGAGGATGAACTCCCCGCCGTCGGCTATTATTGGCTAGTTCACGAATCAACATCACGGCACTTATCGGCTTATTGGTTAAAATATTCTCCTATTGGGTGAGTAGGCTTCCTATCGCTGAGATAATAAAGCGCTAAAACACAACGTTTTTGTGAGAGCAGGGTGCCTTCAAGCGCAGTCAAATGGTTTATTTGTTCGTGCTTTTGTGTAATTTACACGATTTACGTGTTTACATTCGTAGTCGGCTTCGGTGAGGATTGGTCGGTATAGCACGGTACGTTATAAGTGTTACGACTAAGTTGGTAGTGCTTTATCAGTACTGGTACAAGGTACTGTCAGAGGAACCGTACATGAAAGTCGCTATGAATGTTAAAAAAATAAGTGAGGGTAAGAACCGCGTCTTGCGACGTTGCTTTTTTTTTCTTTTTGCCTACGCAAAGAGGTCGTATAGATACAGACACATACTCATAGATTACATTATTTCAGCAGAAGGAATGTTAATGTAATGTTGCTTATAATAATATTTTGTGAAGTAAAACTCCATTACAATACGTTTTTAATTAAAACAGACTTGATAAACCTTGGATTAGATAGGGATTTTGAATGTTTATAAAAACCGGATTTTACTCAGAGATATTTATAACAGATACGTCAACATTATTCAAAGACACAGAAATAGTTTAATGAAAACAGTAAATGTGGCCTATTCATACATAATTATTAATCATCTCAGCTCGTGTTCCTCCGCTGCTGAACATAGGCCTCCCTTCTACAGTACTATTCGTCTCGATCCTGTACCACCTGCATCCATCAACTCCTTATAAAACCTCTTGAGGTCGTCGCTCCATCTAGCATAGGCATCCCACACTGCGTACACCAGTACATGGTACGTCATTCGAGAACCTTCTTCTTCAGCGGTTGTCGGTTCCACGAACTATGTGGCCGGCCAACTGCTTCTGTAGTTTGCTTATCCTTTGGGCTACCTTAGTTCTACTGCGAATATCTTCATTTCTAGTTCTATCACGTAGAGAAATACTGAATATAGCTTTTCCACAGCACGTTGAGCGACCTTGAGCTTCCGCATACGGCCCGGTGTGAAGGGCCACGTCTCAGTTCAAGCGTTGAGGTATTTTAGATTAGAAGATGTGTCGAAGTTTCCCGAATGCTGCCCAGCCGTGTTGAATCCCACCTCTCGATCGAAGACCTAGTTAGACATATTTGTCAAGTTGTTGACAAATATGACGAGCTTAGTGCTTCCAACCGTAATCGGCATAGGAGTAACATGGATATTCAACGTGATCGTATCGTCTTGTCCATGTACATCTTGAGACCTACCAGATTAGAAACATTATAGAGATCATTGAGCATAAAAGAAAAGATACCTAAAAATTCACTTAGATTTAAGCAGAATAATTTGCTTAAATATATTTTTACCACGTAAAAGACTTGGCCTCACCAAGGAGGTTGTCGGTGTAATTGTTAGTTACCTTAATTTTAAAGTATAATAATGTCAATAAGCTCTTTTTTGAAGTAAGAGAAGAGATGTCAGCGTAACAAATAAAATGTCTTTAAAATATATAAATTGCGAATTCATACGTTAATCTGTACCTTATATGTAAACGTTTATGAAAGAAACATTATTCATATCGAATTGTCAATGCATTTGTAAGGTTTGTAAAGGATTTTTATTACTTTTATAATCTATGATTACACCAGACGATCCACTTCGGTCATGTACAGTACATTAGCGGCCTGTCGTACTTTTCTCTGCTGCATGATGGTAAAGTAATTTAGAATTTCTCGCAAAAGTAACTAAACGAACAAATACCTTTTTGTTTCTATACAAATTTGATCCGTGAACTAGCCGTGACTACAGTATGGGGTTCTTCAAGAAAGGCGTGAAGAGGTTCTTACAGGGTCGGCAACGCAGGAGTGACACCCCTGGTGTTGCAAAAAAAAATGCTGCGAGTTCTACTCCCCCCACCCCCCTCCACATCCCACCCGTAGCGGTGAATTGAATTACTACGTAATATCGGTCTCATTGGTTCTCCAGAGGTTAAATATGTATAGTTAATCGTATCTGTTTATGACAGGCAATATCATTGGCTCGAGTTCATTTAAAATTTTAAGATAACAAAAGTTCAATTATACTGTGGGCCTATAAAATAATATAGATTAAGTAAACCATGGGTTGAAATTATTAATTTATTCAGCGGATAATTGCTTAGTTTGCGCTCCAAATGTTTTTACAATATTGTTTATAATCAGCTTAGTGAACCCTATTTGGCTTAAAGGTAACCCAAACTACAGAAATAGATTTGTTTTCAGAAAGAGTCGAATGAAGTTAGAAAAGGATCGTATAATAAATTGGTGGCAGTAATTGAATTATACTCTATCCATTTTGTTATTACCCTGTTGACAACTCATTTTATCTCTTTTGCGAAAATGGAAAATGCAACACTTTATAATCACCAGTTCCTATCTTACTAAATGGAAGCATAACCTGTAAAAAAAATAAAAATAAAATGGACATAGTAAAACTATTTCTTTATACAATGCAGGAAGGAATACAAACATACGTCCCACCAGGGATTTATTATTTCTGTGAGACAAATTTATTTCCCCAGTCGGGCTACTTAGATGCACCCTCTCTTAAAAACAGGCAAATCAGAACATTCAGATATGTTCCCGCACACAAATATTTGTCCTGTATGAGAATCGAACCCTTGGGTTTAAAATAGCATTGCCAACAATTCCTAGACACTATTAACAAGAATGATAAAAGATATACGATATATTAAAATTACAATGTTGGAATTAGATCGATTAATTTTGAGAGGTATATTAAAGCAGCTTGTCTGGGGAAGTACCTCCACCTCACAGAAAACCGCAGCGAAAAAACAACTTCCTGATGGAATGTTATATACCTGCGTGTGAGTGAGGTCACCAGTAAGCTCCCAAGGAATTGCTGTGTTAACAGCAGAGGGTTCATCGCGCGAGTGATACTACCCTTCGAAACCCGGGTGGTCATATATGACCGCGAAATGTATGGAAAAACGTATATAACGGGTTCTGACGGCTTACTGTATTGCAAGCGTTTATAGGCTATGGTAACTGATTTACATCAGGTGGGATGTATGCTTGTATGCCTCCCGACGTTGTATAAAAGAAAAAAGATTATATGAATTGATTTATTTAGTATGTATGTATATCTTCACGCCAAGTCCCTTGCGGGGTAGGCAGAGAGAACCGAGCGCCATAAGACGCGGTCCTTGCATACTTCACTCGCTTCTGTGACATTCATAGCTCTTTTCATGCACGCTCGCCGGTTCCTGGGGCTTCTGACATCACCTTCTGATAAAACACGACCAATTTGGTCATGGTAGGTTAGTCTCGGCCTTCCTCGGCTCCTACATCCTTCCACTTTTGCATTGTATATCTGTTTCGTCATTCTTTCGTCCCGCATTCTTTCTACATGTCCGAACCAACGGAGCATGCCCTTTCTTATCTTAACACCGACACTCTCTTTTAGACCAACTCTTTCTCTCACGTCTTCATTACGAACGCGGTCAGCAAGCGTTATGCCACAAATTTTGCGCAATGCTCGCATCTCGACCGCATTTATTCTACTTTCATGCTCTCTCTGCCATACCCAGCTCTCACTTCCATAAGTTAGCGTTGGAATTAGCACCGCGTTGTGTACAGCGAGCTGTGCCTTCTGGCTTAGATTTCGGCAGCCTAGAAGTTTACCCAACGCTCCATTCACCCTATTCCCGGCACTCACTCGTCTCTCCACATCAGCGGTGTACCTTCCATTGCTGCTAAAAGCACTTCCAAGATATACAATCTCATTCACTTGCTCCAACACTACATCATCAACCATAATCCTAGTGTTCGTTCTGGTTGTCTCTCTTTCAAATACCATTATCTTGGTTTTCTTCGCATTCAATTGTAAGCCTTTCTTCATACAATCATCTTTCATTGTTGTAACTAGTGTTTGCAGTTCGGATGGTGATTCTGCTATTAATGCCGCATCGTCTGCATAAAGCAGGCAGTTGACCACTGAGTCACCCATTCGCATTCCCACATTCATATTTCTTATTCTCTGAAGACAACTGTCCAGATACAGGATGAACAGCCGAGCCGACAGCACGCATCCCTGTCTGACACCAATGTTGACATCAAACCAGGGCGACAAGCTGCCGTCCACCCGCACACATGCTGTACAATCCTCATAAGTGGATTGCACAGCACGGAGTAGGTCACCGTCAACCCCATATCCGGGCAAAATGTTCCAGAAATTCTTTCGCACGACTCTATCAAATGCTTTCTCAAAGTCCACAAAACCGCAGAAAACCTTCTGGTCCAAAGCCAGATGCTTCTCTACGATGTTGCGGAGTGAAAAAACTTGATCCGTACATCCTCTGCCGCTTCGAAATCCACCCTGTGCTTCCCAAAGCATTCCATCGGATTTCACCCTCATTCTCCTTTCAATGATTTTTGCATACACTTTAGCTGCTAAGCTGATCAAACTGATGGCCCTATAGTTGGCGCAGTCCATACGTGAGCCCTTGCCTTTATACAAGGGCACGATGACTGCGCGTCTCCAATCGCTCGGGACCCTTCCGGTTCTCCAGCATAATTTGCTCAAAAACCAGAAGGCGTCCCTAACGCAGGTACCACCTAGCTTGATCATCTCAGCTGTTACCATATCGATTCCCGCTGACTTTCCATCTTTCAAACTTCGTATCGACCATTCAATCTCATCCATAGTAATGTCTTCATGGTACGCTGGCACTGCCGAGTCAATCACAGACTCATTCACAATGCCAGCGTCATGGACATAATCATACATTTCTCTAAAATATTCACTCCACCGTTCTAACACTTCATGAGTGTTAGCAAGAATGCCACCAGCTTTACATCTTATCTTGTCCATTCTGGATTTATTTAGCATCAAGTATAACCCTACTTATCGTAGATTTAACTTAATCAAATTAACTTAAGTATCTGCAATTAGTGTCAGGGTATTATGATTGCTTTTAAAAAACGGGATAAATTGAATGGAAATCTTACTTTTTATTATGAAATCATTTTTTCAGACAGGTACATTACATTAAATCTAAAAATGACTGGGGAAGTACTTCCACCAAACAGTAAACCACAGTCAAATAACTCCCAGAAGGTATGTTGTATTCTTGCGAGTGAATGAAGATACCAGTAATCTCTTAGGAGTTCTTAAGAGTTGCTGTATTAGTAGCAGGGGTGGCAAAGGGCATCGCAAGTGTTCATGGGCTACATGGGTAATCACTTTACATCAGGTGGGTGCCGTATGATTGTTTACCTCCCGATGTAGTAATAAAAAATTGTGGATCTTGCAATACAGAATCTTTCAAAAAGATTTATGAAATAAATAAATAAAACCACATTTTATATACCACTAAGGTTGCAAACAAACGTACGGCCTGCCCGATGGTAAGCAGTTGCCGCAGCCTAGGAACATTTGAAACACTAGGGGTGTCACTCAAGCGAATTTAATATTCTTCTTACTTAATAAAGTTTGTAGTCAATATGTTTCAATTAAACACCTAAGTCAAATAAAGCCTCGTAAAAAGTCGAAAAAGTAACAAAAGTAGTAAAGATTCTAATACAATACATACGAAAACGTTTTTACAACCGAGCAAAAACACTTAAAAACCAAGGGTTCCCGTCCCATTACTTATTAAAGGTTGTAACTCGAAAATCTTTTCACCATTCTCTCTCGACATACTTGATTTCTCTAGGGACCTTGAGTGCGTTTTGACCGCCAAGACTTAAATTCTTAATAACAGTAAAAACCTCCAATCCCTTTCGTTGGCTTTTTTTGTTTTTGCTTGAACCTGAGTATATTTGCAGCTTTGGTTATAATATGGCTACTAGACAACCACTACTACTATATTCTACCAACCCTAACTCATTGCATTGTAAGAATACGGGTGTCTTTTCAACCGAAGGGGTGGAGAAAATCCACATGCTTTGTTTTTTGTTGAGTGTAATTTCCTGTATAATTTGTAACCGCAGCCTGTCTGTGAATGGGTTTATATATCTCGAGTTTCTCCGTGCTTCGGACGGCATGTTCAGCCGTCTATGTAGACTATCAACCCATGTAATACATTAAGTATCACTCGCGTGATGCCGCCTCTGTTGCTAACACAGCAACCATTGGACACGCAGGAATACAAGAATCCTCTAGGAAGTTGTTATTTGGCTGCGGTTTTCTTTGAGGTAGAGGTACTTCTCCAACCAGGCTACTTTTATGTGC
Organism: Pyralis farinalis; assembly: GCA_947507595.1. NCBI lineage: Eukaryota > Metazoa > Arthropoda > Insecta > Lepidoptera > Pyralidae > Pyralis > Pyralis farinalis. The sequence goes on from OX382260.1 coordinate 8,925,904, forward strand.
CCCATCTCTCTTGAAACATCTAGATCAAAAGAAACAGACATGTTTGTCCTGTGTGGGTATTGAACCCACGAGCGTTGGTGTCAAAGTACTGTAACAGGACGTGTTACCACTACGCCACCTAGGTCGTCGATTCAATGTCACGTTGGTAATATTATAGTCCATATTGCGAATTTTTCCGTTAAACTTGGACATTAGAATTGAATTGTTAATAAAATAAGTTTCGAGAGTAACTCTGTAGATCCTTGAACCATCCACAATAATTTCAAGCGAAACGGTACATTGCCTAGGTCGTCGATTCAATGTCACGTTGGTAATATTATAGTCCATATTGCGAATTTTTCCGTTAAACTTGGACATTAGAATTGAATTGTTAATAAAATAAGTTTCGAGAGTAACTCTGTAGATCCTTGAACCATCCACAATAATTTCAAGCGAAACGGTACATTGCCTAGGTCGTCGATTCAATGTCACGTTGGTAATATTATAGTCCATATTGCGAATTTTTCCGTTAAACTTGGACATTAGAATTGAATTGTTAATAAAATAAGTTTCGAGAGTAACTCTGTAGATCCTTGAACCATCCACAATAATTTCAAGCGAAACGGTACATTGCCTAGGTCGTCGATTCAATGTCACGTTGGTAATATTATAGTCCATATTGCGAATTTTTCCGTTAAACTTGGACATTAGAATTGAATTGTTAATAAAATAAGTTTCGAGAGTAACTCTGTAGATCCTTGAACCATCCACAATAATTTCAAGCGAAACGGTACATTGCCTAGGTCGTCGATTCAATGTCACGTTGGTAATATTATAGTCCATATTGCGAATTTTTCCATTAAACTTGGACATTAGAATTGAATTGTTATTAAAATAAGTTTCGAGAGTAACTCTATAGATCCTTGAACCATCCACAATAATTTCAAGCGAAACGGTACATTGCAATTTAATAACAATTTCTTAGTATAAGAACCCAAGGGTTGTTCAAAGAAGAGTATTTATATTTCTTAGGATTTTTAGGGTATAAACAGCGCTTCGTTTCTTACATTTTGTATTAGGGTTTTGTATATAATTCATATTCTGAGTGACTGAACAAAGGGCAACATACGTATTATTCGGGGTTATTCTTACAAAAACTACGGGATTTAAATAAATATTCGTGTTTGGGTGGAAATTCGATAATGATTGTTATTGAAATTTCATCATTTGCAGACATATTATTATACGAATTTGTATGTTGTCAATATTTTTTCTACTGTTTCCATTTTTTTATTGCAAATACAGCTTTTGGACTAGCTCAGTGGCGCAGTGGTCAATAAAGCTAGTTTGACATCAGCGCTCGTTGGTTCGATTCCCACACTGGACAAACATTTATGTGTATTATATTTCGACTTGTGACCCTAAGACCCTTCCCTCACAAGACAAATATTTTTGTGCAAGAACATGTCTGTTTGTCTTGGTCTGGGTGTTTTTGAGAGTGGTAGGACGCATCAAAGAAGCCTGTCTGGGGAAGTACCTTAACGTCGCGGAAAACCACAGCCAAATAATAACTCCCTGGAGGGTTGTTGTGTTCCTGCATGTGTGTGAGGTCAGTAGTAAACTCCTAAGGAGTTGCTGTATCAGCAGCAGAGGTGGTGTCGCACGAGTGATACTTAATGCATTGCAAGTGTTCATAGGCTACGGTAACCGCTTTACAAATTGTGAAGAAAATTCAATTAGCCATATACGCAACCGCATGTGTAATATAAATCCGCTAGTATACTATATCTATTGAGAGATTAGTTGCTCTCTATTATTTGTAGAGTCAAAGCTTTACCCTAACGGTATACAGCTAATTAATTTAACGAGACTCTGTTGAGAGAGGTTAACATCGAAGCAGTTCCTCGGAAGAAAGGAATACCTGGAGGCTTGTCATAATCTTGCCAGTGTGTAAGATTGCTATTAAACTGCAAATTTCTTTATTTTCTTCACATAAATTATAATTTGTCTTACATACATTTATCTATATGTATCCATGCTAAATGTGGAGACTGACACTTGAAATAGGTTGTAAGCTGTGCTACAAGACACCAGCCATGCAATTCTGTAAGAGCAAACATCCTTACATTCTCGGAAACATCGGCTGTTATAGCCTTGAACACAAAATTGCAATTCCTTAGTGTCGCTTTTCATGGCTGTGCGACACTAGCGCCGCAAGGCTGCGTTTGAAATTGGAATTCTACAAGGCAAACAGCCTCGCGTACGCTTACAGCCTTATAGAATACCAAATAAAAAGCCGTGATCGCAGTAGACGATGTCAAAGCTGTGACATCTGTGATCACAGTGACGCACACAGCCATTACGAGTCGCTTAGAGAATTGCATGGCAGGTAGTACCAGGCAACGCGCGACAAATATATTCCTCGTAATGCAAGCGATCATAGGTTGTGATAGCTATTTCTCGTCTAATTTATGGTCGAAATCCGAGCGCAAAATTTGTGGCATAACGCTTGTAGACCATATTCGCAATGATGATGTTAGCAATTGAGCTGGTCTGATGGTGTCGGTGTTAAAATAAGAAGAGGCATGCTCCATTGGTTACACGTAGAAGGAATGCAGTAGAAAGAATTGCGATACAGATATACAACGCGAACGTAGAAGGACAAAGGAGCCGAGGAAGGTCAAAACTTACCTGCCATTTCCAAATTGATCGTGTTTTATAAGAAGGTGATGTCAGGAGCCTTAGAAACTGGCGACCATGCGTAAGAAGAACAATTACCTCACGTGAAGATATACATTATATACAGACTATATGTAAATGCAGTAAGGGTTTAATCGGGCTGCTGCTTAAAATATCATTAACTAGCAGAAGCCCGCGGCTTCGCATGCATGAGATTTGGGCTGGCAACCATAGAGCGATTCAATTTTCTTACAGCGCCATCAATTAACCTTTACAGGAGGCAACGTATATGTATTTTATTTATATTACATAAAAAATGCGTAGTTATTTTATGTTACAAAAAATACGTATTCTATGAAAATAATAAAAATAAAGTCCCCCGAAGGAGAAGATATTTCCCCCTAATTTTAACAGTTTTTCATTTTTTACGCAGGAACCCTAAACATTTACGGGATAAAAAGTACCATATATTCTGCTCTGAACAGTCCTCTACCTACCAGTGAAAGTCCCGTTAAAATCTGTTCAGCCATTTCGAAGATTAGCCCGGACAAACAAACAGACAGACAGACAGACAAAAAAGTTAAAAATGCGTATTTAGGCTTTGGTAACGTGAAAATAATAATATGAGCTTAAGATAAAGGCTTTATTTTGAAATCACAGATAGACACTTCAATTTTATTTATATGTATAGATTTAAAAAACCGGCCAAGCGCGAGTCGGTCACGAGTCAGTGTTCCGTACCACGCTATAGAAAATGTGACAGTGGCCGATCGCTGTAGAGGTCTAAGGTACCGGTCAGCAGTGGATGTCATTTGCCTGAAATAATGATAATGATGATGACAATTTTTAGCGTCCACAGTGATACAACCATTAGAACATTTCATTTCAGTCCTGTTATTGCGCAAATACAGCCCCGTGACAAATGGACAGACAGCGGGGCCTTAGAAATAGGACTAGGTACAAAAAAATGTACGTGCTACCGAGTGCAATGAATAGAAATATTTCTTTTCAGGGACACCATTCCTATATGAAATCTGTATGTTTGTCTGTGTGTTCGTCTGTCGCTTTTTTTCGAATATTCGAATTTTGACTTCAGATTCGGATTCAGCATAAAAAGTAGAATAGGAATGATCAGGAACACCGTTCCTATCTCTTAAGGAACGTGATCAAAACGGCCGACAAATTAAAAAAAAAATGAATTATTATATAATTGACGAGCCAGGTGTTCCTCTGGCAATGCAAGCTTGCGCATTCTCAACAGGTTTAAATTTCTTAACATCGTGAATCCAAATCGATACGCGCGAAAGTACTGTCGTGCCACTTTAGTCACTAGTAAAACCTTGCAGCTCTTAGAACGTAGAACGAAGCTATATTTATTGCATAGTCCGTAGTGGATACAACATAATTTCTACTGCAGAATGTTTGTCTAAGTTATGGGACACTGCGTGTCAAGCTAGGAACCATGTAGTAGAGAAAATGATGTGTAATAGAGAAAATTACTACAATATTTTCACCGACAGATACTAAGAGAAACCAAGCGAAAGAGCAAAATTTTATATAGCATACTATATTTCATTGCATAAATATACTTTTAGTTGGTCTGAAAGAGAGTGATTGTCTAACCGCAGCCAAATAACAACTCCCTAGATTGTCCCGTTAATAGGCTACGGCACCCGCTTTACATCAGGTGGGCCGTATGCTTGTATGTCTCCCGACGTAGTATATAAAAAAAGAAGGTAATGTCAGGAGCCCCAGGAACCAGCGAGCGTGCATGAAAAGAGCTATAAATGTTAAAGAAGCGAGTGAAGTATGTAAGGACCGCGTCTTATGGCGCTCGGTTCTCTCTGCCTACGCCGAAGGGAAGGGACCTGGCGTGAAGATATACATATATACATACAAGTATATTATTATCACTTTCCAATTGTATGATTAATCTTTACATCTGATGTAAAGCGGTTACCGTAGCTTTTGAATGCTTGTAATACATTAAGTATCACTCGTGCGATGCCCCCTCTGATATTAATACAGCAACTCCTTAGGAGCTTACAGGTGACCTCACTCACACACAGGAACACAACAACCCTTTTATGTAGTTATTATTGAGCTGCGGTTTTCTGTTAGGTGGAGGTACTTCCTCAGACCCCCCAGACTCTTAAACATCCAGACCAAGACAAACAGACATGTACATGCACACAAATATTTGTCTTGTGTGGGAAACGAACCCACGACCGTTGGTCTCAAAATCGCGTCATTCACGGCTGCGCCACTGAGCTCGTCTTCACAACTCGCCTTTCTTAGCTTAGGGTTACAAGTGGAAATATGATTTCTTGTACATGTGGGCTTCGTTACGATGTTTTCGTTCACCGCCGAGCAAGTGACATTTACAGACATGTACAAAAATTCGAAAACACGAACCGAGGACCGTCGGATAAGAGGTTAGATCTTTATCCAATGAGTTACCAATTTAAGCTTCGCCAATTCACAAAATACTGTCCGCGCAAAATTATATTTCAAGTATCTTTGTCAAAGTGTATACCTCGGTTCTTTCATGGTCTTCGCAAAGACATTCCTATGAATCTATATGTGAACCGTGATTGTTGTTTTTGTGGAAGACGGGATGGGTCTTTAATATATACAAGCTTAATTTAATTTAAACTACAGGGCAATGTGTAATCAATCAATAATCTTGTCACTTGCACCACATCCATTGAACTATTGCAAGTCAACCCGTTAACTGCCCACACGGGCTCGGCAATAACCGTGGAATTTGAAATTTGCCCACGTGTATAACTTAGAGATACACTCCAGTTGAGGAAGGTTAAAGTCTCTATAGGGTAATAGAGTTATATATACGTATGAACTGTTATGCTTTTGTTGCATAAATCAGTGATATCGATAGGGCGATAAGATCCTTTGATAGCACTTCAACTGTTGATTAGTGTTCGAGTTAGAGTTCTTACCAATAGATGGCGCTGTTGCCAAGATAGACCGCGCTATGGTTGCGATGATACCATATTCTAAGTGAAATGTTTTTTCCTCCCGATGATCGCATTACAGTTGCGAACGCCCCCTACCTCTCCCCCTCCAACCCCAACACTCCAGACACACACCGGCTCCGGGCGCGAAGAGTAAGGAACTTCTGGTGGCGTAGTATTCAGTCCGGTGACGTAGTAACAGCCTACTCGGGGCTAACTACATAGTCAGGTCAAAAAAATCCTTCTGGTGGCGTGGCCACGGCCTATAGGGGTCAACTACATAGTCAGGTCAAAATAAAAACATTCTAGTGGCGCGGCCACGGACCACAGGGGCCAACTACATAGTCAGGTCAAAACAAAAAAAACATTCTCATAGACAGCATCTCAATATATCAAGTTCAGTACACAGTCCATTTAGGTAGCCTAGGTACCGAACAGTTAGTCACCCATAATTACGTAACTAGATGCCTGAGACATATAAAGTCGCAATTTAAGAAATGTAAGTACAATTACTATATATATAGGAAGAGTGTTTGAACGCGCTAGTCTCTGGAATTAGTCAGATTGAAAAACTCTTGCATTTGATAGCCTAATTCTTCAGCAAGGTTATACGCTATTCATTATAACGATGCGACCCTTACACGCCAAGAAAGGAGAAGAAAGGTAGCGTTTTCCCCCAGGATATCAGAATACGCGCAGACGAAATGGCGAGGTGCAGTTAGGACATATATACGAGTATTTTGCAAAATGTAGTTTTATTGTAAAAAGTCAATGTTTTATTTTCGATCTGCGTCGTAAGATAAGAAGGAATGCCTGTCTATGGTATTAATTGTACCGTAGTTTCCAAATGGATAGACTGATTTTAGGGTTAGACTTATCATGTCTAAAATAGGTAAGGCGCATCAAAACAGTCAGACGGTGGAAGTTACCTCCACATCAAAGTAATCTATATCACAGACAAAATAGCAGCCAAATAACAACTCCTTGGAGACTTGTTGTGTTACGAGTGAGTTAGGTTCTTATTAAACTCCTGAGGAGATGCTGTGTCGACAGCAAGTGGTAACGGGTGAACGATACTTTCTGTGTTAGAAGCGTTCATGGGCTGCGGTAACCATTGAATATTAGACGTGTTATATGCTTGTATGTCTCCCGACTTTGTATAGAGTAATCCTATTTGTTCATCGCAGTCTTCGTTTCATCTCTGCCCCTGCCCTCTACCATCTTTTAATATATCCACTACCTATTAATATCTTTTAATGTTTTACGAGTATATATGTTTATCTAACTTTAAATTTATATATAAATTTATATTATTGCTATGTTTCCGTTATAAGGTCAACTTAGATATACTATGCTATTTTAGAGATGATGGCTCAGTATGTATGTATCTTCTTCCTAGCATTGTCCTGTTTCCTAATCCATTAGGATTGGCTGAATTCACTCCCTAAACCTTATTATTTGGCGAAGATTCCAATTTTTACAATTTTTTTATACAACGTCGGGAGGCATGCAAGCATACGGCCCATCTGACAACCATAGCCAAACAACAACTCCCTGGAGGGTTATTATGTTCATGTGAGTGAGTGAGGTCACCAGTAAGCTCCTATGGAGTAGCTGTGTCAGCAGGAGGGAGGACATCGCGCGAGTAATACTTAAAGCTTTGCCAGCGTTGATAGGCTACGGTAACCGCTTTAGAGTAAGGTAAGGTGGGCCGTATTTTTTTTAAACCTCACTCATACTCAACAAATCTCCACCTCTACGGTTTTCTGTGAGGTAGAGGTAGGTACTTCCCCAGACAGGTACTTCTGCATCCAACCTCTCTTTAAAACATTGAGCTATTGCCGTCAGGCCTACCCAATCCAGAGAGAAATCAGATCATTCTTAGGTTAGATTGTCGGCAACGCAAGAGTGACACCCCTGGTGTTGCAAATGTCTATAGGCTGCGGTAACTGCTTACCATCAGGTAGGCCGTATGCTTGTTTGCCACCTTAGTGGTATAAAAAAATACACGTCTATCGAAGTATAATTTCTGGGACGTGCGGGTTTCCTCACGATGTCTTCGTTCACCGCCGAGCAAGTAGGTACTGATTAGAAATACGTACATAAATCCGAAAACTTAATAATTGTGTTCTGGAGAATTGTTCGATATGATGCCAACAGCTTCTTTTTACAACCGCACCGCTCGCCAACGGCGGGTAGTTCACCTTCACATACTGGAACAGCAATGGCTGCGTACTGCGCGGTTACAAAGATGTCTTCTTCCAAGAACTCTCTAGTTGTGGAATGAACTCCCAGCCGAGGTTTCCCAAGGGACTACAGCACGGGGTTATAGTAAGTGTCCAAAAGTTTACACAGGGTCGGCAATGCATAATTGATACCTCTCATGTTGTAAATGTCCGTAGGTAACGGTGACTGCTTACCATAAGCCAGGCCCTATGCTTGTTTCTCACCTAAGTGGAATATACTTCATCCACTGGTCTCTCTATTTGTATATGCATAAGTAAATAAATTTAAACAAAATTTTGTTAGCTGTACATCCATTTATCTATAATAATTACGTTTTATAACATAGCTTTTATAATCTTTTTTACATTACGTCGGGAGTACTACAAGCATACGACCCACCTGATGAAAAGCGATCACCGTAGCCTATAAATGCTCGCAATACATCAAGTATTACTCGCACAACGCTATCTCTGCTACTAACACAGCAACTCCTAAGGAGCTCATTGGAGACCTCACTCACGCGCAGGAACACAACAACCCGAGAGATGAAGAGGAGGTACTTCCCCAGACGGGCAGCTTTGGTGCGCCCTACCCCTCTTGAAATATACATTCGAATACCTTTTATTATACAAAAAATAAGCATGAACGAGAAAGGAACCCAGCATTTTCCATACAACTGTCTCTGTCACTAGGTGGATAAGACAATCTAAAGTCACAAAGGATTCGTACGCTTGCCAGGAATTGCCTTACTTTGCGAATGTCTCTAAGGATTGCGGATATGAGATCCTTGTTTGAATGTGGCATCGTTATTTTAAGTGACATTATAATTTGTAAGTGGAATTATTACAAAGCTGACGAGCCCAGTGGTGCAGTAGTTAGTAACGCTTTTTTGACACCATCTATGGGTTCGACTTACCATACATGGGCATACATAGGTACCAATATAAGACCTAATGTGAAAGTAGAACTTTTTTTTTTATACAACCAGATTGGCAAACAAGCATGCGGCCCGCATTTGATGGTAAGCGGTCACCGCAGACTATTGACGCTCGCAACAACACGGGATGTTACTCGCGCGCTGCCAATCTTGTGACCTAAAGCTGATTTGTCACAGTACCTAGTAATTTCTCTGCATATCTCACTATATAAATGTAGCTGCTTGGCGTTAGAAATAAGTGAGACGAAGGTAATCACGCAGACGAACTTTTGTACAAAGTCTCCCTCTGGTATGGTCTAAGCCACTTTAGAAGCAAAAATGTTGTAAGAATGTTTATATGCGCTTATATTTTTTTTTTAATAAAACGTCGGGAGGTATGCAATCATGCGGCCCACCGTAAAGCGGTTACCGTAGCTTATGAACGCTTTATCACTCGCGTGATATGGCGGGTGCATGTGGTTCCTGTTTCAGTTGGATGGCAATCGCGGCGGCGACCACAACAGCCATGGCAGCGATGCCATGCATCTACTATTGGTAGTGGGAGAGTGACTACCGGGGCATGAACTAATTAGTAGCTGAAGCACGCAAAGCAGCTTAGAGAAAATTGCAGAACGATATGTTATTATAAATTACAATTATATTTAGAAATAAATAACAGATGATGGCAGAAGCACGCAAACTAGTTTTAGCTTATACTCGTAGCATATTTTTTATTACATCACTCGTGCGATACCATCTCTGCTGCTAACACACCAACTCCTTTAGAGCTTATTGGTGACTCATATGTAGGAACACAACAATCCCCTACGGAGTTGATATTTAGGTGCGGTGTTTGATGCGCCCTACAACTCTTAACACTAAGACAAATAGACGGATTCATGGATACAAATGTTTGTCATGTATGGAAATCGAAACCACGAGCGTTGGTGCCAAAGAAGCGTTACTAACCACTGTGCTACCGAGGTCGTTAGAAAAATATATACGTCGTTTCCATTGTGAACCTGATACCGTTGTAGGATGCTAGAAATATCACTTGCACTTAGGTACTTCCACTGTTTATATTTATTTTACTTTATTTATAAAGAAAATCTATCTATCTATAACTTCACGCCAAATCCCTTGCGGGGTAGGCAGAAACACCCGATCGCCACAAGAAGCCAGAGAATATCGAGCACCACAAGACTCGGTCCTTACAAACTTCCAATTTAGTCATGGAAGATAGGCATTAGCCTCTCTCGGCGCATAAGTCTATTCTCTTCATTCTGTCATATCTGTTTTTTCATTGTTTCTTGTATTCTTCCACATTTTCGGACTAACGGTGTATACCTCTTTTTCACACCAATTCTCCTTGTTACACTATACTTATTATACACAGAAAACGCACAGCGAGTACATTCAGACCTCATAATCTGTTAATGGAAGTTAAGGAGGTCTATCGGAGGGATGGTCTAAGTATTCTCGCAGCAAACCTCTAGAAAATTATTATTTGTTAAATTGAATGTACGTATATAATTTTGTTTACGTATTAATATATACTTCTCCAGACAGGACGCTTTGATGCATCCTACCTATCTTTAAAATACCCAGACCAATACAAGGAGACATGTTCAGGCACACAAATGTTTGTCCTGTGTGGGAATCGAACCCACGAGCGTTAGTGTCAAAATGATGTAACAGCGCGTTTCGCCACTGCGCCACCGAGCTCGCCAAAAATTTGTTACTGCAAAAATACTTAGACCTCGCCTCATACCTACGACAATACCACATCCAAATTCAACTGTGCTCACCTGCTTCGACAATCTGGGTATCATGCACTCCTTTTATGCGCATTATTGTTTCACAGGCAAATCTTCCCATTTCTTTGTGCTACATTGGCATATTTAATGCACCTGAGTTTATCCGCACTTCTCTCTACTTGCTACTTGAATACGCAATTTTAAAACGAACGATGGTACCACTGAGAATAAAACATGATAAGAATGTCAAACTGTCAGTTAAGGCCCCAATGCAAATAATGAATTTAAATATTTTTTATTTTTAAATACAATACTATTGCCATTATTTCTAATTAAATTGTAAACCAAACAATTAAATGCAAATAAAACCAAGATAATGGTATTTGAAAGAAATAAAAACACAACGAACACGATTACCGTTGACGATGTAGTGTTGGAACAAGTGGATGAGATTGTAAGCACCATTAACAGTAATGAAAGGTAAAATGAAGAGTGAGTGAGTATAAGTGTGAATGAAGCATTCTGTAAACTTCTGGACAATCGAGATTTAAGCCAAAAGGTACAGTTCGCTGTACACAACGTCTGAAAAAGAATGCCCCCCCCCCCCCCCCCCCCTGCAACGAGGTCAATTAAAACCTGTAACCGTTCTCATACTCTTCTTACTACTCTTCTCCGGCTCGATTGTCTTTTATCGGTTTTCTATAATAGATTTCTATATAAGGCAGTTGACAATCGTTTAATCTGACGTTTTTTGTATGAAGTGGCTAGATTCGCTAAAATGTTTCTAACTGGGTTCTCGTAGATTTTAGATAATTACTGTAATTGTAATGGGTTTCGTTCAATTAGAACTACAATTCGGACTATAATTTATTTTTGTTCATTTCAGGCAAGTGCCTGCATGCATTTTTTGAGCATTCTCCTTTGAATGACAAATGCTTTGCTTGTCGAATTTGCTTATCCACTAGCGGCTCCCATGATCACATCAGTGTTATTTGTAGTGTTGCATTCTCTTGGCCAGAATATGTAAAGATTGGGGTGTGTGGGCTGTTTTTAACCTATTTTAAGTTAAGTTATTATTATTATTTCCCTATGTCAGTTTACTTACCCGTATAGTACAGTCACATATTAATTAATTCATCGTATTTTGCCTACCAGTTTTGTACAAAACTTTATGAAAACTATCCCGGATTGTATGCTTATATTCATTATCTAGGTATAATGAGATTAAAACTAACTTAAATTTATATACACCTATAAAGAGATATGATGTTTGTCCTTTTATTCATAAAAATGTATAGTCTTTAAATTCCTTCAGTATCTATAGACATAATTATACAAATCAGTACGCCCCAAATTTTTTAAGAGATTATGGATAAGCGGGCAAATATTATATCTTTTTATAGGTGTATATAAAATTTCAGTTAGTTTCAATCTCATAAATGTTCCAAGGTTTTTAGCTGAAAATATCAATTTCGCTGTTATCATAAACATCAAATTTGCTGAAAATGAAGTGTTCAGGATATACGGCGCGTCATTTACGAGTTTTGCCGCGCTTTTTATTACGCCATTATGAATTTATTACTTTATTTTTGGTAACTGTAATAATATTCGGGAAATTTCCTTTATAAATTTAATATTAATAAATAGTAATTTGAAACAAGATCCTAGTTCAAAATTTAAAATACCCTTCTTAAAATACCCTACTCCTTAGCACTATTCTGTTTCCTAATCCATTAGGGTAGGGTAGATATATAGGATAGGGTATTGATAGGGTTCTCTACTTGAGCCTAAGGATTTGGCGAATATTTGATACTGATTTTTACATGGAGCGACTGCCGTTAGACCTCCATAACCCAGAGTAATAATCATCTTTCTTAGGTTAGGTCACACGTCCTTCGAATTAGGCTACCACACTATTTTTGCCTTCGCCGCCGAGCAAGAAATAATTACAAATATGTATATAAATCCGACGACGAATTTAGTGCTATATATGTACATTCGAACATGGGTGCAGTTGGTCAATATATTGGCTGGTTCTTTAATATATCACAATCGATAATTGGCTACGGTACCCGCTTTACACCTGGTGAGCCGTATGCTTGTATCCCTCCCGGTGTGGTATAAAAAAAAAGATACCCAGAACTTAAATTACTTAAATATGTGCCTTTTTCTGTTCAAAACTTCTATTTAATACTTTTACCACTACTACTACTATAACTTCACGCCAAATCCCTTACGGGGTAGGCAGAGAGAACCGATCGCCACGCGACTCGATCCGTACATACCTCACTCGCTTCAATAACATTCATTGCTCTTTTCATGCACGCTCGCCGGTTTCTAGGGCTCCTGACATCACCTTCTGATAGAACACGACCAATTTGATCATGATAGGTAAGTCTTGGCCTTCCTCGGCTCCTACATCCTTCTACTTTCGCATTGTATATCTGCTTCGTCATTCTTTCATCCTGCATTCTTTCTACATGTCCGAACCAACGGAGCATGCCTCTTCTTATTTTAACACCGACGCTCTCTTTCAGATCAACTCTGCTTCTAACCTCATCATTGCGGATACGGTCTGCAAGCGTTACACCATAGATTTTGCACAACGCTCGCATTTCAACCGCGTTTATCCTACTTTCATGCTCTCTCTGCCATACCCAGCTCTCGCTTCCATAAGTAAGCGTTGGGACCAGCACTGTATTGTGTATAGCCAGCTGCGCCTTCTGGCTCAGGTTTTTACTGCCAAGAAGTTTTCCCAAATAGCCATCTATACTCGTATATATCCAGGACCGTCAATTTTGATTGTCTATTCGTGGACACCTAATGTATTACAAGAATTGCAAAGGTATATCAACGTGACAACGTTTAATAGATATATGAGTCTATTTGGATATAAAGCACGAGTGATGGTTTCCACACTCCCGCGGCCTATGCGGATATTAGTATCAAAGTCCTGTAATATTATTTCTTGTATGTATGTATATTTTCACGTCAGGTCCCTTGCGGGGTAGATAGAGATAACTAAACGCCATAAGACGTGGTTCTTACACACCTCACTTGCTTCTTTAACATTCATAGATCCTTTTTTTTTAATGCAATGTCGAGAGGCGTACAAGCATACTGCCCACTTGATATAAAGCGGTTACCGTAGCCTATGAATACTTGCAAAACGTAAAGTATTACTAGCGCAATGTCACCTCTGCTGCTATTATAGCAATTCCTTAGGAGCTTACTGATTACCTCACTCACACACAGGAACACAACAAACCTCTAGGGAGTTGTTATTTACCTGCAGTTCTCTGTGAGGTAGAGGCCCCAGACGGGTTGCTTTGATGCTCCCTACCTCTCTTAAAACATTCTGACCAAGACAAATAGACATGTTCATGCACACAATTTTTTATCTTGTGTGGAAATCAAACCCACGAGCGTCGTGGACAAAGTGGGGTCAATCACAACTGCGCCACAGAGCTCGCCAAAATTTTGTTTCTGCGTGTGAGTGAGACAATAATCTCCGGAGGAGTTAGCGTATTAACAGTGGAGCGACAACACACAAGTGATAGCTTATTGTTAGCGTCCATACTTTATGGGTACGTTACACTTAACATCAGGTGGGTCATAAGCTAGTATGCCTTCCGACTTTTTTTAAAAAAAATCCTCTATTGTAAAAGTATGATACAGTCCTGTATCAGATGGACGAATAGACAGACAGACAGATAGTAGAGCCATTGTTATAGAGTCCTAGTAGAACCCTTTGAGATCGGAACTGTTAACCAAAGTCAAAATCTTTTTATTCCGTAAAAATGTCTACATTTGTTTGGAATCGTCACAATTTTTTCCCCTACCGTGCAGTTCATGACTAGGTGAGCACTGATAAAAATACTGCCAAAAAACTCAGGCATCCCTCTTTTGGTATCCAAACACACATACAAATCACCACGCCTATCTCCCATGCGGGTAGGCAGAGACAATGGAACGCCAAGTGCACCGATCCAATCATACCCCCTCTCGCTTGATTCCCACTCATCAATTTGGCCCTTTTTCAACACATCACCAATTTGATCTACATGTGTGCGTCTAGGGCTGCCCCTCCCGACATCACCATTCACTCTTGCTTGATACATTTCTTTCGTAAATCTTTTGTCATTAATTCTTTCTAAAGGACCAAACCTCAGCATACCCTTTTACATTTTTGTCCCTGCATCATCAAGAATTGTTAACCCAAGAAGATAATAAATTAATAATTAGACAGAAAGTAATATAAATATTGTTAAATTACATTATAGAATGTGCATGTTATAATTATTAATATTTGCATGCTCTGTTTGTAGGGCAAGAAGTGGTCTGAGTCATTTTATTGATTATAACACCTATAATTAATATTTATATGCGTTGAACAGGTACATGTTCAATGCCTTGGTGTTGGTATTTTAAGAGAAGTAAGGTGCATCAAAGCAGCCTGACTGGAGCAGTATACACACAAAAACCGCAGTCAAATAACAACCCTCTGGATTTTTTTTATACAACCTCGGAAGGCATACAAACATACGGCCCACCTGATGTAAAGCGGTTACCATAGCCTATGAACGCTTGTAATACATTACTATCACTAGCGCGATACCTCCTCTGTTGCACAGCAGCTCCTTAGGAGTTTACTGGTGACCTATATAATATAATATATGTACCTACTTCTACAAATAAATGATTTGATTTGATAAAAATTGAAGGGAGTCTTCTTACAAAATAGTGTTATATTACACCCGCCCTTGGCCCATTTTTGTTAAGCAATTGGACAAAAACGGTTTCAGTAGAGGAACAAAGTTAGAAACATGCAAATTAGTATATGCGACACAACTTGTCGTGCGTAGGTTTCAACCCCGCCTAGGCCCTTGAGGTAAACTTTTCCACTATAAAAATATTATGGAATTTTCTAGCAAAATGTGCTGACTATAAATATAAAAATGTACATAGGAATTATATTATAGTACGAGCCCAGGGTCCGCTTTTCGTCTTGTACCTCTCCGCTTCGTGCGATCTTCGGCATCGCTTACCGTGAGACCGTTGGCACGCATGTCATCCCTCATGACGACAAGCCAGCACGTCTTGGGCCTATCCCTTCTACCAGGTGGAGGTGGCATGGTCAAACATTTTTTTCCTCACGTAACTTACTAGTTTTCATAAGACGTGGCCGTACCAACGTAGGAGACACTCCTGCAGTTTGCTATGTCATGGACACGAAGGCTACTGCAAATGCGGGTTCCTTACGTGACCCTTTAAGGTCACTCCGTAGATTCAGGCTATTATCGGTGACACGCAGCTTCTGCTTGTGCCTCTCAAGTATCGGCGACGCTTTGCTAGCATATAAATGGGGAGGTCAGATCTAACGATGGGATTTACAAAGAAAGAGAGCTTAACCAGCATTATAGGTTGAGGGTCGGCAATGCATGAATGATACCCCTGGTGATGTAAATGCCCATAGGCTATGGTGACTGTTTACCATCAGGCAGGCTGTATGGTTCATTGCCATTTTAGTGGTATATTTTTTTTTATATACAACATCGGAAGGCATCCATGCATACGGTCCACCTGATGTAAAGCAGTTAACGTAGCCTATTAACGCTTGTGATTATATTAAGAATCACTTGCGCGATACCTCCTCTGCTGCTTACAAAACAACTCCTTAGGAGCTTACCAGCCATGTCAGACTACTTGGCCTATGACATTCTGTTACACGTTACGACCTCAATCTATCAGTGTCAATTTACGATACGTAGAACAAACTTAGCTAACTTTTTTTCTAACTAACGACTGTTGTCTGAAGACCAACTGCGAAATCGTTAAATTAGTTATTGATAAGTACATTACCTAACTTTAACAAGCTTAGTGACGTGGAAGTTAGCAATGCTATATTGACACCAAGACTCGTGGCTTCGATTCCTGCACTCGTATTGAGTACATGAACATGCTTGTTTGTCTTTGACTGGAAAGGTATGGAAGTACCTCCACCTCACAGAACACCGCAGTCAAATAACAACTGCCTGGATGGTCGTTATGATCCTACGAGTGATCGAGGTTAAGTACACTCCTAAGCATATGCTGTATTACCAGCAAAAGTTATGGTAACCACTTTACATCAGGTTAACCGTATGCTTGTATGCTCCCCGATGTTATATAAATGGTAGGATGCATCAAGGCAACCCCTCTGACGAATAGCTCCTCACAGAAAACGGCAGCCAAATTACAACAAACTGTGTAGCTGCATGTAAGTGTGAGAGAGTGAGGTCATCGGTTAGATCCTATGGAGTTGCTGTACTAACTGCATAGGTGGCATCGCGCTAGACAATGTACTACAAGGGTTTACAGGCTACGATAATCGCTTTACACCAGGTGGGACGTGTGCTTGTAGGCCTCCCGACGTTGTAAAAAAAAGTAACACTAAGAAGAAGAAGAGTGAGACGTAATCCCATGTTACATGCAATTTGACGAGCTCGGTGGCGCAGTGGTGAAACGCGTTGTTACGCTGCTTTGACACCAATGCTCGTGGGTTCGATTCCCACACAATACAAACATTTGTGTGCATGAACATGCCTGTTTGTCTTGGTCTGGGTATTTTGTATGTATAATAAGTATGTATTTACAAAAAAAAAAGTGCATGTACGTATGTTTATCAGTTGTCTAGTACCCATAACACAAGCTTCGCTTACTTTGGGGTTAGATGGCGCTGTGTAATTTGTCCGACAATATTTATATTTATATTAATTTGATCTTACCTGCTTTGTGTGCTTCCGTCACCAATTAGTTCATGCGGCCTAGCGCCGGCCGGCACCCACCCACTACCGTTAGTAGATGCAACTTGCCGACGCTGCCATGGCTGCGGTAGTATCTGCCTCGGCTGCTGCGGTCAAAGTCAAAGTCAAAGTCAAAATCTTTTTATTCCGTAAAAATGGCTACATTTGTTTGGAATCGTCACAATTTTTTTCCCTACCGTGCAGTTTATGATTAGGTGAGCACTGATAAAAATACTGCCAAAAAACTCAGGCATCCCTCTTTTGGTGTCCAAACAAATTTACATATTTTATTAATTACATTATAATTGGATCGACTCACTCCCAGGCATTTTTATCATTAATATAGTCAGATACTTTATAATATGCCCTGCTACACAATTTGGCTTTAATAGTAGTTTTAAATTTGTTTATTGACAATTCTCTTATATTGCTGGGAAGTTTGTTATAGAACCGTATACATTGCCCCATAAAAGAATTACTTATTTTGTATTCTGTTTTGTTGTCGTCTGCCATCTGGAACAGAAACCGCATGCCCCCACCACCGTCGCTGCCACGACTGACCTGGTCGTAGCTGCGACACGTGTTTCGCCTCTCCACGAGGCATCATCAGGCGTTGTAGACGTTAATCGTAAGAATAACATGCTACAAGTGACAGATCCATCCGCATGGCCGCATGAACTAATTGGTGGCGGAAGCACACAAAGCAGGTTAGATCAAATTGCATATATATTTGACTTTCGCAAAATAACGCCTGAATCTATTAACTATTTAATCCCATGTTGACAAAATTATACTCAAGATTATATTTTTGCATTGGAATGGGATTTTCATTAGAACTAACTTCCAGAGTAATTCTACTAAACGCTAAGATTCCAATTGCAGAGTCGAAATTACGCGAGTTAGAACGGAATCATTCTAAACAGAATGTCGACATAGGTGTAGGTCATCACGGATTTACAAAATAATCTTTACAACATCACTAAACCCGTTCCGTTAATAGCATCTGAATTTAATTCTCTAGCGCCATAAAATTGAATATTCAAATAGTATGCGGCTTAAACTAATTTAATTAAAAATAATCAGATCGATTCATTTTAAATTGGTTAAAAACCGGTAATAATGTAACACATTCTGTATTTGTTACGGTTGTATTAGGGCCCCTTCACATTTCACAACCAATACAGAAGTGTCTATATTTACTACTCGTATTATAGGTATTTAGATCTCAAGTAATCTATACTAGTAACATAACTAATACGGCGAACATATACTATACTTATGTATATGTTTCGTTAGAAGGTGATGTCAGGAGCCGGAAGAACCGGAAAGTGCCTGAAAGGAGCTATGAATTTTAAAGAAGCGAGTGAGGTATGCAACGTCATGCGGCGCTCGGTTCTTTCTGTTTACCCCGCAACGGACCAGGCGTGACGATAAAGATGTTTCATTTTACAGCAATATTAAAAACGATAAAAAGATACTGATTTTTACAGCAACTGCCATCTGATATCTTAGGTAAGGTCTCACGTTTTTAGAAATATAATTTCTTGTAAAAGAATATACGTAGGTGGATTACCTCACTGCGCAGGGAAACATACGAGTATATTCAATCTAACTTTAATTACCAAAATATATAATAAATTTACCTAAAAACTTAAAATCCATTAGGATTGGCGGGGTCCGCTACCTAAGCCTTTATCGAAAATACTGATTATTTTACATAGAGCGACTGCCGCCAGATCTTCACAACCCAGAGGGCAAACAAGACTTTTCTGCATTCGTACATTTTACGAAATATAATTCTTTGATGTGCGGGTTTTTTACGATTGTGCTCCAATTAAAAATACTACTATACTTCAATATATGTAAGTAAGTAATATGTAAGTAAATCCGTAAACTCTAATTTGTTCATACGGAGACCAATTGGTAAATGGGCTGGTTTTTAGGGTTCCGTACCCAAAGGGTAAAACGGAACCCTATTACTGAGGCTCCGCTGTCCGTCCGTCCGTCTGTCACCAGGCTGTATCTCATGAACCGTGATAGTTAGACAGTTGAAATTTTCACAGATGATGTATTTCTGTTGCCGCTATAATAACAAATACTAAAAAATAGAATAAAATAAATATTTAAGGGGGCTCCCATACAGAAACGTGATTTTTTTTGCCGTTTTTATAGATAATGGTACGGAACCCTTCGTGTGCGAGTCCGACTCGCACTTGGCCGATTTTTTTATCCGCTGAGCTATCAATGCTTGAGGGAAACACATATTTCATGTCATCTATGTGTCTATTTACATATGATTACTATATTTTAATATTTAATATATTTTACAATTTTTAATAAGTACAATGTTATTACTAACCAAGGAAGGATATTTTAACCAATATGAGTCGATAAGTGTCGCGTTGTTGATCCGTGAATTAGCCGAACAGAGCTGTGCGTTCATCCGACCTGGAGCATGGAGTTCTTCAAGAAATGCGTGAAGAGGTTTTTAGAGGGTCGGCAACGCATGAGTGTGCAAATGGTGTTGCAAATGTCCATAGGCTACGGTGACTGTTTAACATCAGGCCGTATGCTTAATTGCCACCTTAGTGGTATAAAAAAAAGTGATTAGGTAGGGAGCACAAAGCAGCCCGACTGGGGAAGTACCTCCACCTCACAGAAAACCTCAGTCAAATAACAAACTCACCACTGGAGGGTTGCTGTATTCTTGCGTGTGAGTGAGGTCACCAGTATGCTCCCAAGCAGTGGCGGCTGTACCTTAAGTGCGCTCGTGCGCTGAACCACCAATTCAAAAGATTTAAAAATTACAAAATATTACTTCATCTTTAAATTACCATATTAATATTTATTTTTATAATAAATAAAATAAATAAATATTGTGGGACAAATTACACAGCGCTACCTAGCCCCAAAGTAAGCGAAGCTTTTGTTATGGGTACTAGACAACTGATAAACATACGTAAATACATATTTTTTTTGTAAATACATACTTATTATACATAGAAAATACCCAGACCCATACAAACAGACATGTTCATGCACACAAATATTTGTACTGTGTGGGAATCGAACCCACGAGCGTTGGTGTCAAAGTAGCGTAACAGCGCGTTTCACCACTGCGCCACCGAGCTCGTCATGTAAAGTGCACCACCAGTTCGATAACCCACCAGCCGCCACTGCTCCCAAGGTGGGTCGTATGCCTCCTAACTGTATAAAAAAAATACAGTTTTTTTACTATATAAAATCGTGTGTTTGGCTCTCCGTATGTATGTATGTATGTATGTATATCTTCACGCCAAGTCCCTTGCGGGGTAGGCAGAGAGAACCGAGCGCCATAAGACACGGTCCTTGCATACTTCACTCGCTTCTGTGACATTCATAGCTCTTTTCATGCACGCTCGCCGGTTCCTGGGGCTTCTGACATCAGTTCTGGCTCTCCGTAGGTTATTAATTTGATGGTTTAAGTATTAAAAAATATGCTGGAGAATTTATGATACGTCAAATCGATCACCTCCTGCTTTTTGAGACCAGTGAACAAAATAGTCTCTAATCAGACAGTGTAAAATCTCCCTAAATGAAGTTGTGTTCATTAGTATAAGAGCACTCTGATAAAGCGTAATCAGTTCCGATATGTGTTTTAATACAATATAAACAAGCGGCAAGCTTCTCATGTTGTTTACTTAGTACTTTAAAGTTTGTTTACATTTTTTCTACTTATACTAGATGGCGCCCGTGACTTTGTCCGTGTAAAATGTTGAACCTAATTGAACTTTAGAGTCTAAGAAGTTGCAAGATTCTCAAGTTCACTATGCCTTTTTTATATGTATGATACGTTATATATTCGCTGATTGTAAACCGATTTCTGAATGTCCGATGAGTTGCATATGAATTTGGTCAAGATACGATTTCATCGATACTAGTATTTACGTTTTTAGAAACTGGTTTAGAGTTTTTTCCGTAGCCTGAAGACAGATACGATAATCCTGGTGCAACTGTCAGGGCTACGGTAATTACTTACCATTAGGCTAACTGGATGTTTGTTTTTCACCTTAGTGGCATAAATAAATAAGGTCATTTGACTACTCGTAATAAGAATCAATGTTTATCAAAAAAAAGTATAATCTCTGAAGTCACAGGTATTAATTTCTGATGTGCCCTGTTGCTGACAGATCCGGGGCCCCACACCAACGCGGCCGATGGCATTTCGCGGGGTTGTTTAGTGGGTATACCGTCGGACAGCCGACGGGGAGTCCCACACTACCACCGGAGGCCACCCAGGCACCGGTGGTGTGCGTAACGCATTTTTCCCCGCGTCACAAAAAAAAAAAAAAGGGTATTAATTTCTGATACCACCACGACCCGATCTATATCATATCAGTTCAACAACATCCATGTACAGATCTGGTACTATCGTTAATGTGATGGATATTAAAACGCCATTGATATAATGGTTTGTAAAAATTGGAATTGGGCTATTACAGAAGAGAGGCAAACGAATGTCAGAACCATCGCTCCTGATTAGAGATGGGCGGGTAGGTAAAAAATAGGTAGCTAAAAATAGGTATGTCCGCTGCAACAGAGCGATCATTCAGCAAGAGAAGAAACCATTTAACATCCGAAAGAGCAGCAGCTCGTGGCTCGGTCGTGAACGACGCTACTTTGACACCAACGCTCGTGGATTCGATTCCCACACAAGGCAAACATTTGTGTGCATGAACATGTCGGTTTGTCTTGGTCTGGATGTTTTAAGAGAGGTAGGGAGCATCAAAGCTGCCCGTCTAGGGAAGTACCTCCACCGCACAGAAAAACCGCAGTTAAATAACAACTCCCTAGAGGGTTGTTGTGTTCCTGTGTGTGAGTGAGGTCACCAGTAAGCTCCCAAGGAGTTGCTGTGTAAGCAGCAGAGAAGGCATCACGCAATTGATAGTTAACATATCGCTAGCGTTAATAGGCTACGGTACCCGCTTTACATCAGATGTGGCCCACCTGGTGTAAAGCGGGTACCGTAGCCTATGCTTGTTTTTACAGAATTTATAAATATTTATAGTAACAATAGTAGTGATGAAGAATTATTTAGAAATGTTGTACATATTAGACACTATTATTTACAAACTGTTCAGAATAAAATAAAAGATTGAATATTTTTAAAGTACCAAAGTAAGATTGTGAATACTAAATAATAAGGGAAGGTTTTAGTAAAGTTAAATATTTTCACGCTGATTATTTACTTGATGTTTACAGTTGTTTTGAAATCAGTGATTTAATTTACCAACTTTCAAATTTATTTCAAAGATTTTTATTATAGTATTTTTAAAAACTGCATTTTCATTTTATAACAAATTAATACTTTATATATCAGTTTTTCATTATTGTGTTCCGCAATTTATATTAAGATTATCGTGGCGACTAACTAATTTCTTTTTATTATGCTTTATTTTATTTAAAACAATCTCATTTTTAATATATATCCGATAAAAAGGGATATTTTATATTTTTTACCTCCTTTTACCTATCTTTCTACTTTTACCTTTCCCATACTTTACCCACCCGCCCATCTCTAGCTCAAGCCGTGTTGAAGATAAACAGGAACATTCGTGTGCACACACAAACATACTCTCACCCTAAATACATATAACTATTCGTTCCGTCGTAGGTAAAAATGGCGTTTATACTAAATAATAAGGGGATCTTGGATCTGCGAATCGCGTACCGCCCTGTCGCCGCCACGTTTTTACAGGTCTCGAACGCGGTTTGAAAAGTAATTACTTACATGTAACGAAACTTCCGAGTGATACCCCTGGTGTTACAACCGTCCATAGGATGTGGTAAACGCTTACCATCAGTCGGACCATACGCTTGTTTCCACCATTGAGTTAAAAAAACAATACCCTAATAAGTTTTCATGTTATATATCGTTTTACCATATGTATTCAACGTATAAAAACTAAATTGCATATCTCGCTTTGTAGTCAAGTATTATTCACTAGATAAAAAGTTCTATTTTTAATTTTAACCAGATATAAATTAAAATAAAAAGTAAAAGTATACATAAACACGTATCTATACCATTTCTTTACGAAAAAACCTGCTTTCACGCATTTTTTACTGTTTATATTAACCCAGTTATAGTTAAATATTAACCCAGTATAAATTAAAAATAAGGTAGGTAAAAAAAGGTACAAACCCGTCTAAGCGCCTATCTCTACTCCTGATTCCTACAGCCGGGAGGAAGTGGCTCGCCACTCAGTGGATGGACCACTGACATGCCAAAATAAAACCGGTCAAATGCAAGTTGAAATCGCACACGAAGGGTACATACAGTTCTAGGATAAAATATTTAAGTATGTATTTTATTATTTTATTGAAAAATAAACTACGTCTTAAATAGATATTTTGCGTATTTATTTTTACATACAATATGTAGAGTATAATGAACAAAAATGTTAAATTCCTAATTTCTTTATTTCTGAAGTACTCGTAGACCCCGTAAAAATTTACTTAAAATGTCAAATTTGGCGGCCTGCAATTTTGACTTTCCGAAAAAAAAGAAAATATAAATATTTGTCTATTCGACGATGAATCGATGAGCTTATATCTGAGACGCTTCATAAAGAAATAAATAAATATTTTTAGTAAATATTTAGTTTCAGATCAAGATTTTACACAATTATATAAAAAATTCAAGTCTGTAACTGATTTAGTTTACGAGTTACAGATGTGTGACATACTGACATGGTTCACGCAGTAGATTGACAACACTTTCGTTTATACTTTACCCCAAAAAGTCTGCCGGCCGCAACTCCAGTATAAATGACTCAGACGTCTCTGAAGGTGTACTGGACACTCTTCGAAGTTACTCGTAGTGTTAAGACGGTCTTAACACTTGCACTCTTGGAGCATAAAAACTTCTTCCTAGTATTATCCCGCTTCCTAATCCATTAGGATTGGCAGGGTCTGCTACCTAAGCCTAAGGATTTGGTAAAGAAACTGGATTTTACATGGAGCTACTACCGTCAGATCTCCACAACCCAAACGAAATATCAGAAATAGGTCACACGTCATTCGAAATATAATTTCTAGAATGTGTCCTCATGTTGTTTTCCTTCGACGCCGAGTAAGTGATAATCAGAAATATGCACATATTGACATATTGACAATGTAACTTTCGCAAATGATTATGTATTACTAATATAATATTCGCGGTTATATTGCGCGCGTATCCATAATTTTCAGATAGTAGTATTTATTCTTGAGCAAAGAATACGCTGACCTTCTGCCTCTTTGTATTACTGTGACACACAATTTCACAGTTCATCATCATCATTTTAGCCGAAAGACACACTGCTGAACTTAGGCCCCACCCTTAGATTTTCACAACAATCGCTCCTGTGGCGTTTGCATCCATCGGATCCTTATCGTCACCTAATCGTCGGCTCATCGTAAAGGGGGCCGTCTATTCAAGAACCATTCTGCCCAAATTCTACAGTTACTATTCTATTTTTTGCTCACTGATTGCGTAGTTATCAATATTCACTGTTGCGCCTCATGGAGATGTAAAGAAATGGCTTATCCATCTACATTTATCGGAAGTTCTTTTCTCAACACTTGCACAATAGATATGAGTCTGTAATTCCCCAATAAAAAGTATTATTATGTAGATTGGAGCAAATAAAAAGAAACTTGTTAATATTATTCGTGAGAGGAAGTGAGAAACTTTGCACTCTCCGAGAAAATTGGGCTTTGTTAGGAAAAGTAGCAAGGAGGAGGTTAGTTGACAAGTATTTGTTATGAGGGTTGTTGTACAGACAGAAAATAAAAGAGTGCCTAGTTAGTAGATTCAGGGGTAATTTATCGAAAGTCCAATTTACAGGCAATTTGATTCAAACTACTTTGTGTTCTACCGATTAGTTCATGTGAACTAACGCCCCCTTCCCTCTCCTAAACATTGCTAGATGCGTGCCATGCTTTCAATCGTCTTTACCTCACCTGCTGCGGTCGTCACTCTGAATGTCCGCCATCTGAAACATGGACCGCTACCGTTGCTGCCCTGTTTCCTCCGGTCATCCTTGTGATACATGTTTCATCTCACCACGAGATATCCTCGGGCGATGTAAATATTATTTGTTAGAATAATATGCTTAGCAGCCGAGGCAAATACGACCGGAGCAGCCATGGTAGCGGCCGCATGCATCTAATAACGGTAGTGGGTGGGTGCCGGCCAGCATTATTCCGCATGAATTAATCGGTAGCGGAAGCATACAGAGTAGGTTAGATCAAACTGCCAATAAATTAGTAATTGCGAGCGATTTTTGTGTGAATCGGAACATATATAAATAATCCATCCATGTCGGTAGATGTAATAATTGAATAACTAATGTAAGACAAATACCACCTTAGCCTTCCTGCGACCACGGACGCTGCAAAGCGTTCGATACGTCAGGTTCAACAAAATAAATAAAATACGCGATACTTCCGTTAAAAATTGTTTAATTCAATGTGTAACAATCGCGAAAACCTAAGACAATCCTATATGGTCAAATCAGTGCCTAGAAGGTACAGACAGTTTACATTAAACATCGTTGGATTCGCATCTCCTTAAGGAGAAATCTACCTACAGTGCTGATTCTGTACATTACGGCAAGCTTTTATTCATTTGAAGTATCCACATCTAGATGGATTTTGGAACACTTTTTCTGGATAAATTACAACGACATAATGCGTACTTAATTTAGAGCAGTGATATCACATGGTGACGTCGCGGACGTGCTTGCATACGCTAGTGTATCGTAACGAATAAATAATTAATATAAATTCAAACTATTAACAGTTAATGTGAACGTCGTAACCACAAGTAAGTAGTTTTGGCACTCGGTTTACATTCGAAATAATTATTGATATGCTTAAGTATTCGTCATGTAACAGAACTTAACTCACAGAAGTCTCTTAGGTATAATTCTTAAAAGTCTGTAATTTTGGTATTAAAAATAACATGTTGTGAAATAGGGTATTTATGTGTATTTGATACTTTTTTTAATTTAATCTCTTCATGTATTATTTCATTAGTACATAGTGTTTTGTTTGCTGCGTCCGTGGTGTCACGTGGTGGTTTCGGCTGAAAATCAGTGTCGGGTCTGTCACACAGGCTTTGACAATATACTGAGCCGAGACCAATTTGTAACATCGCATAATTCTGTTAGATGTTATCATTTTGTTTGTTTTATTGTATTATTGTATTTTGGCATATTTGTCTTGATTTTGTGTCTAATTAACTTTACAACACAGTTACGTATATATTGTACAGTGTTGTGTGATGTACAAATAAATGACTTTCTTTCTTTGTTTCTTTCTTGATAACCCAGTGGATAAGGAACCGGCCTACTGAGTAACAGGTCCCCGTTTCAAATCCTGGCATATACAACTAAATTCGTATTTTCAGATTTATGTGCATATTTGTAATTATCAGTTCCTCGGCGGTGACGGAAAACCTCGTGAGGAAACTCGCACATCTAATTAATAAATTATGTAAATTTGTTTGGATACCAAAAGAGGGATGCCTGAGTTTTTTTGGCAGTATTTTTATCAGTGCTCACCTAGTCATGAACTGCACGGTAGGGAAAAAAATTGTGACGATTCCAAACAAATGTAGCCATTTTTACGGAATAAAAAGATTTTGACTTTGACTTTGACTTAAGAAATTACATTTCAAAACACACGTGACCTAACCTAAAAAAGGTCTGGTTTTCCCTTTGGGTTGTGGAGGTCTTTTTATACTACGTCGGGAGGCATACAAACATATGGCCCACCTGATGTAAAGCGGGTACTGTAGCCTATTAGCCTCTCTTATAATCTGTCTGATCTGATGGCAGTCGCTCCATGAGAAAATTTGTATCTTCACCAAATCCTTGGCATAGGTAGCGGACCCCGCCAATCTAAATGAATTAGGAAACGGGATAACGCTCAGAAGAAGAAGAAGAGTGTGTACTAAATTTAATGACTTCTTGTTGTGTTTGCTTTGCCTTGATCAATGTTTCCTAATTCAAATGAACGCAAATTTAAATGTATAAAGTTTTATTCCGTAATTGCTTATCCATCCTTACTATTTTTGTTACACGGAGAAAATAACCGCATATACGAGTACATAAAATGCATTAGTGTGACCTTTTTCAGCTCAGACAGAGTTTGAATATAGCTTCGGAGGCGGCCATAGGGCTTCTCAATAGCTATTTAACTTGAAATTCAGAAATTGGCTGGATATTATTTAATTCGTAAATAAACATAAACCTTTATTGAAATGAAAGAACTCCACTTTTGCTGTAAACTGTACTTGGAAATATGGTGATACGAGAATAAAGGTTCGCAAAGAGAAATACGTAACATTGATTAGGATTCTATATGTAAGTTAATGTACTTTTTTTATATGTATATAATCAGAATATGATATACATGAGCAGTGACAGCCCAGTAGATGGAAAGCCAGCCTATTGACTGACTAGTCTCTGATTCGAATCCTGATGTAGGCATTTATGACTGATTTCGTGTTTTTGGATTTATATATATCATTCGAAAAATCCCTTGCTCGGCGGTGAAGGAAGACATCATGAGGAAAATCGCATATTCAAGAAGTTATAGTTTGAAGAAGTGCGTGACGTAACGTAAGAAAGGTCTGGGTTTGCCTCTGGCGTGTGGGGGTCTAACGGAAGTCGCTCCATGTGAAAACCTTTACCTTCGCCAAATCCTTTAGCATACATAGCGAACTCCGCCAGTTCCAATGGATTATATAATTATATAAAAAAAGAAAGAATGTGTCATTATAATTATGATGCATTAAAATTTTCAATATCAAAAGTCATTCACTTTTCATCTTTGATGACATACAATATCAAATATTTAATAGATTCAGGCGTTATTTTGCGAAAGTCAAATTTACATGCAATTTGATCTAACCTGCTTTGTGTGCCACCAATTAGTTCATGCGGCCTAGCGCCGGCCGGCACCCACCCACTACTGTTAGTACGTGCTACATGCCGACGCTGTCATGGCTGCTCCGGTAGTCTCTGCCTCGGCTGCTGCGGTCGTCCGCCATCTGGAACAGAATCCGCATGGCCCCTGGCTGACTGGCCTGGTCGTCACTGCGACACGTGTTTCGCCTCTCCCCGAGGCATCATCAGGCGTTGTAGACGTTAATCGTAAGAATAACATGCTACAACTTGTAGCATGTTATTCTTACGATTAACGTCTCCGATAACTGCTTCACCATATATTAGGCATATGCTTATTTGACACCTAAGTGGAATAAAAGCTAAACAAAAATAAAAAAGGGAAACATACTCTTGTTATTAAGTAATTGAGTTGTAAGTGGTTCACTATCGTTTATAGGGTCAAAATTACCTGCTACTTACTGTACTAACAAATAAAACTTCTCGAACTCGGTGGCACAGTGGTTAATAACGCTACTTTCACACAAAAGCTCGTGGGTTTGATACCCACACAGGATTGACATTTATATGCATGAACATGCCTGTTTGTCTTAGTCTGTATGTAAGAGAAATAGGGCGCATCAAAGCAGCACCTCTCGGAAAGTACCTCCACCTCATCGAAAACCACAGTCAAATAACAAGTCCTTGGACCGTTGTATTCCCGTGAGTGGATGAGGTTATCTGTAAGCTCCTAAGAAGTTGTTGTGTTGCAGTAGAGGTGGCATCGCGCGAGCGATACTTAGTGGATTGCAAGCGTTCGTACAATATTAGTAGTAACGTATGTTTGTATGTCTTCAAACGTTGTGTAAACAAAACGTGGCTCTGGCAAAGGGGAGGTGGCGCCCCCGCCCCGACTAGTATATCCAGCTCAAATAGCAAAATAACTACTCCATGGAGTGTTTTCGTATTCTTGGGAGTGAATAAGAATACCAACAAGTTCCTGAGGAGTCGCTGTGTTAGCAGCAGAGGTGGGAACGTAAAATTGCAAGCGTCAATATACAATAATAGCAAAATAACTTCTCCATGGAGTGTTTTCGTATTTTTGGGAGTAAATAAGAATACCAACAAGTTCCTGAGGAGTCGCTGTGTTAGCAGCAGAGGTGGGAACGTAAAATTGCAAGCGTTAATAAGCTATAATAGCAAAATAACTTCTCCATGGAGTGTTTTCGTATTCTTGGGAGTGAATAAGAATACCAACTAGTTCCTGAGGAGTCGCTGTGTTAGCAGCAGAGGTGGGAACGTAAAATTGCAAGCGTTAATAAGCTATAATAGCAAAATAACTACTCCATGGAGTGTTTTCGTATTCTTGGGAGTGAATAAGAATACCAACAAGTTCCTGAGGAGTCGCTGTGTTAGCAGCAGAGGTGGGAACGTAAAATTGCAAGCGTTAATAAGCTATAATAACAAAATAACTACTCCATGGAGTGTTTTCGTATTCTTGGGAGTGAATAAGAATACCAACAAGTTTCTGAGGAGTCGCTGTGTTAGCAGCAGAGGTGGGAACGTAAAATTGCAAGCGTTAATTAGCTAATGTTACCACTTTCCATCGTAAACGTAAACAAAGCTATCGCGAATCTTCCTCCGTGTTTATTTAGTCTGTTGAAAACAAAAGATAAAAATAACCGGGGTCAATGTCCAATTAATTATTGTCAAAAAATAAATAAAGTTTAATCTGTCACACTTTGATCGTGAGCTTCGAGTAAGATATGCGGCGTCTCTATCGATTATACGGAAAATGTTGTTGCTGTTTCATTCACTTGGCACGGTTGTCATCCTAAAGTAGTATACGTGAGATTTCGGTTAAATACTCAATATTTTTTTTGGGAAAGCAGTGCGATAACAAATCTTTTTGCCACTGAATTCGTGCTTTTGGATTTATTATATACATATTTAATTATGACTTGCTCGTCGGGAAAGGAAAAGATCCTGAGGAAGCCTGTATGTCCCAGAATTTATATTTCGGAACACAACCTAAACTAAGTAAAGGTCTGATTTCCGTCTGGGTTGTGTAAATCGAACATCAGTCACTTCATTTCAAAATAAGTATTGTTACCAAATCCTTTGGTAGCGAACCCCATCAATCCTGTTGTTTCTGTTAGAAGTGTCACAGCTGCATAATTTTCTCTTGGTACTTGACAACATGAGAGAATAACTTACCTAATTTTAATAGCTCATATGTCGTAAACGATAGAAGTCACACGTTGATTATTACCAGTGTCCTACATAATATGTCATGTACATTTACTGAAATCCATGTTCTCATTTCTCACCCATTTCGATTAAAAAGATGTCGAAAGAAGTCGGAGTACTGTCATGACCTTTTAGCTGATAACTATTTACTGATGAATTCGCAGAGACAATGCCACTCTCATAGATTACAAACTATATGATACTTATTAAATACTCTGATGGTTCAGACACGTAGAAAGAATGCAAGAGGAAAGAATGATGAAACAGATATATATCGTGAAAGTAGTTGGATGCTGGAGCCGAAGATCAATATTCACCTGTTACGATCAAATTAGTCGTCGAAGATCAATATTCACCTGTTACGATCAAATTAGTCGTCGAAGATCAATATTCACCTGTTACGATCAAATTAGTCGTGTGTTATCTGAAGATGGTATCGCGAGACCTAGGAACATGAAAATAAAAAGATTTATGTATGTTAAAGAAACGAGTGCGAGTCATGTATGTACCTAGTTATGAGGCGGTCGATTCTCTCTACCTACCCCGCAATGGACCTGGCGTAAAGATATAGATTGATAATACATATGAAATAATTTCAAATTAGTTTTATCTTCAAATTTCAAGTATACGACGTAATAATTACCTACGCGCGAAGTGCACAGAACTATAACCACTATAACTAAAGAAGCTTTGTTTCGTCTCTACTATCTTATGTTAGAGATCCCTAAGAAATACACAGAAACGATTCGAACGAAATATGTATTCTTCGAAATTATAACTCTTAGATGAATCAACGAAGTTATAGAAACCTAAAGAGATGCATTGAAGTACCTATAACTGATAAAAACCGCAGCCAAATCACAACGTCCTAGAGGGTTTTTGTGTTCTATCGATTGAGTGAGGTTACCAGTAAGCTCCTAAGACAAGGCTGTATTAGCAGCACGAATTACACTACATATATAGCAAGCGTTCATAGTCACTTCACATCAGATGGATGGTATGTCTCTCTACGTCGTATAAAATATTACAGTCCTAAGTTGATACTATAGCTAGCCGCAGCCTGTGACATTATACGCGCATATTTCGATATACCACGGGAACCGCCTTTTCTTACTTCCTTTATTTTTGCTCGACTTCTAAGGGTCGTATCGTGATGTTGAATAGACTATAATCTTCCTCAAGAATTAGACTACCAAATGCAAAAAGAAATTTGCAAATCTGACTGAATCCAGAGAGAGAGATTATTTACATTAATATAGATTCACTGGCAGTGGATCTAAAATAATACGAGCACATGTGAAAATGATAATATTTTTTTCTAGTTTCGAATCGAAAGTATGCGTAAACCTTTCGAATATCAAAATTGCAATTCCAATACTCTACCAGTATTGCTGTGAGATGTTGAAATGACAAAATTAAAAAGTTACAAAACGTCTGTAAAATGAAATATTAATACACAATTATTTGTTTAAATAAACAAATAATACACAGTCTTGTTATCATTTCACATAGTTATAATATGTACGGAATTTCCACAACTAAAAGAGACACTTGACGATTTTTTTGTTTATTTGCTACATTTTTGTCTTGTGCACGCTTCGCTTAACGCCTGTCGACTATCTAGGGCGACAAAAAGGTATTAAATAACACAATGTTTCATTTTAAACATGTTTCTGTAGATTCATTCAACTTTTTGTACTAGAAAAAATAATATTGGGTAAGTTTAACTTACCCAATATTATTTTTTCTTTGTTCGACTTTATTTTAATCAAACGTCATATTCTGAAAATGTTCCTACATAATCCAAACTCTGTACGTGGTGTTACCTGCCGGATAACAACACGATGCCGAAGAGAAGCAGTGAATAACGAAAAAGGGGAAGTAACTTAGAAATTCCGAATGTAATTAGTTAAACTTGGAGCGCAATCTTTAAAAAATTCACCGAATTTTTCGTTATTTCTCCCAAAAGGATCTTCTTACAAGAATATCTAAGCACGGAATTGGAGATTAAGTATTTAATAATATAACATTGAGCGTTATTTTGTCAAAGATATAATATAGTTTTGTTTCTAAGGTTCTATTTAAATGGCTATATTTAAATTTGACATATCTGCAGTCTCCATCTACAGTAACAAACAAAAGTGAAATAACTATGTGTGTATTTGTTATCTTCTCATGACTAAACCACTGTACGCAATCTACATACAATTACACTATAAGGCCTAAAGAACGACATAGGATATTTTTACTGCGATAACGAATTTCGGTAGCACTGTGGTACTTCGGCACCCTTTAGTAATAGTACTTTGACTTGCAAGGTTGCTCGGCTTTGATTCCCACACAGGATTAACATTTGCGTGCATGAACTCTTTGTTATGGTGTGGATATTTTTAAGAGAGGTAGATACATCAAAACAACCCGTCTCCTTAATTCACCTCACAGAAAATCAGCCTGAAGCCAAATAACAATTCCCTGGAGGGTTCCTGTGTTCCTGCGAGTGAGTGAGGTCGCCACTAAGCTCCTAAGGAGCTGCTGTATGAGCAGGAGAGGTGGCATCACGCGAGAAATACTTATAGTATTGCAAGCGTAACCGCTTTACATCTGGTCTAGATTCTTGATGTCTCCAGACGCTGTTTAAAACAAAGATACGAGAACTCGCATGCAGTCAAAGCTACGGGCAAAAGCTAATATAAAATATTTTTTACCCAACGTACTTTTGGGTAAAAAAATATTTACGATATTATCTATCTATCTATAACTTCACGCCGAATCCCTTGCGGGGTAGGTAGAGAAAACCGAGCGTCATAAGACGCGGTCCTAAAGACACTTCACTCGTTTCTTTAACATTTATAACTATTTTCATGCACGCCCGCCGGTTTCTAGGACTCTTGACATCACCTTCTGATAAAATACGACCAATTTGGTCATAGTAGGTTAGTTTTGGTCTTCCTCGGCTCCTATACATCCTTCCACTTTTGCATTGTATATCTGTTTCGTCATTCTTTCATCCTGCATTCTTTCTACAAGTCCGAACTTCATTACGAAAATCATTACTTTAACGGGCATGTGTATATTAGAAACTTGCAAATTTATCAAGAATAACCCAACATTTTTTTAAACAAGAGGCGAGAATAGAGACAACTTGCATAAACACGCGCGGCAAGAACAAACTTAATTTACCACCCAACAGGCTAAAAATGTATAATACTAGGGGCACACTAAAAGTTTTGCACTTGTTTTTTTTTTTTGTAATATATGGCAATAGTGTTGCTACTTTATGCCAGTGTCAAAGTCTTCTGTTTAGATCCATTTGAAAATCTTAATTCTATGTTCCAGCTTCAGGAACTGTGCACAAAAAATACTTGGGAAGGGTACCTAGACCCAATCAACCCAGTTTAAATACCACCCGTAAAACGATAGTGATTTTTACAAGGTGTTCTTGATGAACTTATTCACATCTTCCAAAAAGTGCATAAACGTGTTATGTTTGAGTTTTTTCATTACTGTATAATTTCATTAGCACCTATGTTACAAAATACTATCAAAATTGTCACATAAAATTAATTTTATACTGAATTTTAAAAATTTCAAGTATAACAACAATGTCACTCGTCAAAAGCGCGGGAAGAAGTCCAAAAGTTTTGCACTTCTAGCTAATCGGAACTATTTGAATTTCGAATGTTATATTTTTTGAAACGTTGCAACCTACTTAGTAATAAAAAAAAACAATTGGCGGGAAATCATTTGTCAATTGTTTTTTATCACACATCAAAGTTCTACGTACGCAACGAAAATGAAATTGAGTCGAAAAGATTTTAGAGCGACGATTTTTTATGATTTTAAAAGTTCTCTCTCTCCTCAAGACTGTGCTGCTCGTATTCAAAATGCTTTTTGGAGAGAAGCACCTGCTTTGTGTACCGTGAGGCGATGGTTTGCTGAATTTGAGAGCGGTCGAGTTTCTTTACATGACGAATTTCGTGAAGGGCGGTCTTCAACTGCCGTCAACGTAAATAATGTGTCTACTGTTAAGCGGTTAATTGAAGAAAACCCGCGGATTACCTATGAGACAATTCGAGAACTATTGGGGATTGGTATGAGCCAAATTCAGAAAATTTTACACGAAGAATTGAAAGTTCGGAAACTTTGTTGTCGTTGGATCCCTCATGAACTGACAGCGGAGCAGAAGCGGGCTCGCGTGGAATGGTGCTCACAGATGCTACTTAAGTACGACCACGGACATTCTAATGCTGTTTATGACATTGTCGCAGGAGACGAAACGTGGATTTATTGTTTTGAACCCGAAAAAAACAGCAATCTTGTGAATGGGTGTTT
Organism: Pyralis farinalis; assembly: GCA_947507595.1. Classification (NCBI taxonomy): domain Eukaryota; kingdom Metazoa; phylum Arthropoda; class Insecta; order Lepidoptera; family Pyralidae; genus Pyralis; species Pyralis farinalis. Next base: position 8,960,719 of record OX382260.1, read on the forward strand.
GAAAATGAGAACAGGCCAACAAAAGTGAGGCAGGCGAGAAACGTTGGTAAAAAAATGATCGCGTTTTTTTTCTCAGCTACGGGTCCCATCTGCACAATTCACTTGAAGATCAAAAGAGTGTTAATGCCGAGTGGTATTCTACCATTTGTTTACCCAGGGTGTTAGAAAAAGTTCGCGAAAGACGACCAAAAAGCCGCGTTCTCCTACATCATGACAACGCTTCTTCACACACGGCCAACAAAACAAAGTCATTTTTAACTTCCGAAAAAGTACAACTCGTTACCCATCCTGCGCATAGCCCCGACCTAGCACCCTGTGATTTCTGTATTTTCCCCAAAATCAAAGATTTGCAAACATGCCTTCAGATCTGTGGTCCTCCTGTTTTAAAAAATGGTTCGATAGCATGAAAAAATGTTTAAAATGTAAAGGAGAGTATTTTGAAAAGCAATAAACATAATATTTTGGTTATAACATGTTGTTTTTTTAAGTTACGCAAAACTTATAGTCAAGCTCATTACACATGTCCGTAAGGATGTTAACAGAATTCCGACACAGCGGCCGAAATTGATAAAAAAGTATTTATAAGGAAAATAAAAGAATATCGTATTAAAAAAGCTTGTAACGTCTGGAAGAGTTTGGAAAACATTAGTTTTTGACTTATACAACAACATAGATACAACTTTTTATTTCATGATCTTCAACTGATTCTTATGGCGTTATTCTTATGACCGCATCTTATGGCGCTCGGTTCTCTCTGCCTACCCCGCAATGGACCTGGCGTCAAGATATACGTACATACATGTTCATGACTTTAATTTTATTTATTATTTTTATTTTATTTTTGTTCTTGGGGCCAACGGGGTTCCATGTTGAACCACTATTTTTTTTAAGAACTATTAAGATTTAGTAACATCAAATTTATCATGGAAACAATACAAAATTTTAATTCCTTTAAAAGCGTTCAGTCAACATAATTTTATATAATGTTCTCATTTCGACCGCGTTTATTTTACATTCATGTTCTTTCTGCCATACCCAGCTCTCGCTTCATTACGTTAGCGGTGGGATCTGTGTCGCTTTTTGAGTATCTTTTTAACAAATCATTAATTCTTCATTAAATTTATAAGACTTCGGATAATGGTAATTTATGCATATAAATATATTCAAAGAACATAGGATCTATGTTTCTTCATTTTTAAAGGCCATTAGAAAAGTATATTTCATACTGGGATAGATAGCTCATGCCTATATACGCATTGAGGGAACTGGAATCAACGGATATTTCTTTGTAATTTGCCAATGGGCGCTTCAGCAAATATTTTCGGTTTTCATATACTGAACGAGTCTCTGAAGGGAATTACTTAATTATGTTACACGTTCTACAATATTACTGGCACAATTTCGTAAAGCAATTATGCTACTGGAGGAAAAAGTGACGGAAAAATATTACTGAGTTTCATTACTAATGCGAAACTGACCTTCCGGCAGCTATCTCTCTCACACGCACTGCCCACAATTAGGGCGGTCATACAAACGGGTGTACAAAGGGAATTATTAAAAGCTATAGAGTTAGGAATGAAACGGAAGAGACTATAAATATTTTTGACGTGTGCCTATTCGTATTGTTTTAGTTACCGCGCCTCCTGAATCCTATCTGTCCATATGGTCTGAAAATGTCTTCCACCTCTAGGGTTAAATGACATGATGGGGCGATGGGGGGGGGGGGGGATACATTGTTGTACAAGGCTCATTCTCAGCTGCTCTTATGGCGTCTTTCAACGATGTATAATTTCGAGGTGAAATGATGGTGCTTAGTTTTTGGCTTCGTAACCCCTCGGAGAAACGTTTTATTGCGTTCTTCTCGTTAAGAGGACACAAAACTTTATTTTTATTATCATTACTGTTCCCTTCGGACTGTGAAATAGTTAAATCAACGAATAAGTGTTCTATCTCATCACCAAACTATTTGAATGTTTTATCCCAACAACAATTTTTTTTTCGGGGTTTTCCCAAGGGACTACAGTATGGGGTTCTTCAAGAAAGGCGTGAAGAGGTTCTTACAGGGTCGGCAACGCAAGAGTGACACCCCTGATGTTGCAAATGCCCTTAGGCTACGGTAACTGCTTACCATCAGGCAGGCCGTACGCTTGTCTGCCACCTTAGTGGTATAAAAAAAAACAACTATGAAGTTGCGACTGTAACACTGTATGTGATTTGCGTGTGTAAATGTATACGTATGTCTTCAAGTAATCAGGTAATACTCTCATAAGAAGGATTTAAATGCATACGGGCACCATTTGCTAGTCTATTCTTAAATATGAAGTTGATCAAAAGCAGTCTACCATCATCATTTAACATGGAGCTGTACTAGTTAGTTAATTGAATTAGGTACTTCTATTAATTCTATGGTAAGGTTTTCTTCTCCATTCATTTTTAGCAATAGGCTTACAGCCGTTTTTAAACAGAATTTTACCCCCGACATTGATTGTTGTTTTATATCGTCGTGCAGAGAAATTGACTCTTACTCGTATTTTAAAATTTGCTTATATACTTCTTTTATACTTGTGGTTAATTATAAATATTCCTTAGAGTTACTTATGGACAATGAACTCGATAAAGTTTGGAGGGACTCAAACAAGATTTTGGCTTCCGAAACCTTTTTTTCGAAATTACTCCTTCCTCCTCTTGGATCCTAGTATACAAAGGGTTTCTTTTATAGCTTTTCATTGTTCATAAATATTCAATAGATCTACTTCCGTTACCATAGGCTACTTACAGATTGATTATACCTACACTTAACTCCTACGGTTAATGATGTAGGATTAGAATACGTGGATGAGATTTTATATCTTGGGATTGATTTTAGCATAGGTGGAATGTACACCGTTGATGTGAAGAAATTAGTCAGTGCAGGAAATAGTGTAAATGGTGTGTTCAGTAAACTTCTAGGCAGCCGAGATCTAAGCCACAAGGTACAGCTCGGTATACAAGTGATAATCTCAACGTTAATTTATGAAAGTAAAGTGGGGTATAGCAAAAAGACCATAAAAATAGAATTAATGCAGTCGAGATGCAAGAATTGTGCAAAATTTGTAGCGTAACGCTTGCTGAAGAATACCCATTGGCCGTAAACCATAAACTACTTTGTGTACTTCTTCTACTCATTAGTATATGAACTGATGTAGTACCGATCGTTAATACTATGCATGTCCCCGCTGCTATGGCTGCTTCAGTCGTCTCTCTCTCGACTGCTATGGTCGTCTCTCTCTCGACTGCTATGGTCGTCTCTGCAAAAGTCCACCATCTAAAACATGAACCGCATGCACCCACTATCATTACTGCCCTGGCTGCTCCGGTCACCTCAGCGACTTGTGTTTCCCCTCTCCACGAGGTATTTTCAGACGCTGTAGATGTTAGTCGTTAGAATAACATGCTACGAGTAATGTATATATATGTGTATATTATTCGTAGTATATGTTATATGTCAGTCGTTCGTTTTCAAACTTACGAATCCGTACACTGAGGCCAAGTCTCTATACCTATGTTATAATATGTTAACAACAGTATGTTTGTTCGTAGAACTCATTGGAATTGAAACGCACTTTATTCGGCGTATTAAAGCACAAACCCCTACTCTGTCCAGGTTCACTCATTTTGCCCCAGAACAACATTCTGATAACAACAACTCAACAAAACAGAATATAAAAACGTACCGCTACTATAAACTTAAACAAAAACAACAACATGTTAAAATGGCGAATATAATCCGGATAAATTCAAAAGTTGTTAATGCATCATACTTCGTATTATTTTATCCGTCTATATTATCCATTTACCTTCATTAGGGATTACAATAATACGTTCACAATTTCAAATTACCGACATTAATTTAGGTCTTATAAAATGCCCATAATCATGAAGTCTTCATACTAAAAATGTATTTTTTTTATACAACTAGCAGTACAAATAAGCATTAGATAGTAAGCGGCCATCGTAGCCCATTGATGCTCGCAACACCACGGGAATGTTACTCGCGCGTTGCCAATCTTGTGACCTAAGGCTGTTTCGTAACAGTACCCAGTAATTTCTCTGCTATATCTCACCCTTCAAACCGGAACACAGCTATATAAATTGGCGGTAGAAATAGGTGAGACAGAGGTACCCACGCAGACGACGTTTGTACAAAGTAACCTCTGGTAATATATACGTACAAAGCATTCAAAGTAACGTGTATTTGAATGTGTATCAACATAAAAACGACGAAAATTATTATCGCAATTCTGGTACATACTGACTTTATAATATTTAATTATATGCGACTAGCACTATACATTTTACTAAATGGTTTGTGTGTAAAGAAAGTTTATTTCGTGATAAAAACGACGTTTAAAATGAACTTTTGTATGGTTTGTTTATATTTTATCGCAAGCCCAAGTAAATACGATATAGTTACAGGTATCGATGTCAATACTCATAATGGTGTCATAACATGTATCAGTCTTAGTGAATACGAAAGTCAAGCAATGTTTACTGCGGCCTACTTAAGAGGTTAGAGGGGTTTAGAGTTTCTTTGTGCTCGGCGGACACATTAAGACAGTGGTCCCAACTATGTTTGATAGATAACAGTCATCCTCATCATTTCAACCAGCATTCATACACCGCTAAACATAGGCCTCTTCTCTAAAGAGCCAATCTCCTCGATCCTGTGCCAACTGCATTCAAGCAAACCTATTTAGGTTGTCACTCCATCTAGTCGTCTCTCATTGCATGTAACAGTACGGGGACGCCATTCGAGGACCTGCTTGCTTATTCTTTGGGCTATATCAGTTACCTTAGTTCAACTGCGGATATTCTCATTTCTGATTCTGTCACGCAGAGAAACCCTGAGCATAGCTCTTTCTATAGTACGCTGAGCGATCTTGAGCTTGAGCTAGATCTATATATTTATCTATATCTTCACGCCAAATCCCTTGCAGGATAGGCAGTAGTCAGAGAGCAGATGCAGAGGCAGAGAGCAGATTTCTGCTATGTACATTATTTTGTTCATTTTGTTACTAGTTATACATATATTTACTCCTTATTGTTAATGTGTTAAATATTTTCCTATTCATTATTCAGTACAGTGACATTGATGATTTAAAGTAATATTTTAAGAAGATAGATGAACCTTATTAAGAAGAATGAATAATGATAAATTTAATGATTAAAATCTATTTATTAAGAAAAAATACCGCACTTTGTATTCTTTTTATTTTGAAATAACGTCATTATATATAATCAGAATTATTATTATTCTTTCAAAATTTTAATTTTGATCAAATATTATGTGGAATACAAAATGAATCCAAATCTTTTTAACGAGGAAATGAAAGCTACTCCATTGGTGGCGAAGATTTCTCACTTCGTTCTATATGTATTTACTAATATATATTTTTAAGTTTATTATGTTAGAGGTATAAATAAAAATTGTTTTTGTATTTATAATAGTGGAACATGAAAGTTTAGTGAAGAAAACTATACACAACTTTCGTAAAGTAATTAATTATAATTGGTTCCTTTACCAAAGTTATAATTACTAAAGTTTCACTATTATGGTTACTAAAGTCGTAGTAGTAAACATTGATAGTATTTTGACAATTACCAAGTGTCGTTAATGTTTTATTATGATTAACTAACGCACGCACTTAACTAACAATTATTGTTAATAGAATTAATAATAGAAATTGTTATTTATTGTTTGTTATTTTCTTTTGTCTCAGGTACTATAATAGATTCTTTTCATAGCATTCTGAAGCATTACGATTGAAAAAGACACATTTGCGTTACTTAAATTTCATTCTCAATCATATTTAATTTAATATGTTATTTCCCGATGCGGTATTACTATTTTTATCATATACATTTTGAAACTTTTAATATGTCATACATGAACAATATCTTACCAATATATTATTAATATATAAAAAATTGGATTTGTTTATTTGCTTGTACCTTATAGCTGTCATACCGATCCTCCAAATACGTGAGGAAAATCGCAAATTTAGGTTTACATAACCTAAGTTTATGAAAACCAGCTACGAGTATATCCTTATATTAATGTTCACTATAGATCAAATTATAATGGAAAGGGAGCTTTTCGGAAGTAGAGTTGAAGAGAGGTACGGTGCATCAAAGCAGCCCATCTGGGGAGGTACCTCCACCTCACAGAAAACCACAGCCAAATAACAATTCCCTAGAGGGTTGTTGTGTTCCTGCGCGTGAGTAAGGTCACCAGTAAGCTCCCAAGGAGTTGCTGTGTAAGCAGAGGATGCATCGTGCGAGTGATACTTAATATATTAAAAGCGATAATAGGTTACGGTACCCGCTTTACATCATGTGAACCGTATGCTTGTATGCCTCCCAACGTAGAATAATAGAAAAAAAATTAGAATCGGTATTAAAATAAAAAGTGGCATGTTCAATTGCAACGGACAATAGACAGCATGCGGGGCGAAAAAATGACAAAACGATGAAAAATTATGCAAGTAAATGAAAGTACATAAGAGCTGAGGAAAGACAAGACCTGTCCCGACCAAATTCGTCGCGTGTTTTAGAGGATGATGGCAGGAACACTGAAACGTCAAAGCATGAAGTTTTTAAGGACAGAATAATGTTTCCTGTAAATATATTACTATTTTTTTATACAACGACGGGAGGCATACAAGCGTACGGCCCACCTTATGTAAAGCGGGTACTGTAGCGTATTAACGCTTGTAATATATTAAGTATCACTCGCGCGATGCCTCCTCAGCTGCTTACACAGCAACTCCTTGGGAACTTAATGGTGACCTCACTCACGCGCGGGAACACAACAACCCTCTAGGGAATCGTTATTTGGCAGCGATTTTCTGTGAGGTGGAGGTACTTCCCCAGACGGGAAGCTTTGATGCGCCCTACCTCTCTTAAAACATCAAGACCAAGACAAACAGACATGTTCATGCACACAAATGTCTGCCTTGTGTGGGAATCGAACCCACCTATATTATAATGGATTTAGCGTAATGTTATATATAGATATATATTCTGACCTTGTCTGTTTCTACTTTACGAAAGCTCCGTTGCTTGTTAGCAGGTGAAGAAGGTTAGGACCCATAATCCAAAAGCAAATTGCCATAAAATTATAATCGCACAACTCTATTAATTCTTAGGTCTATGGCACCATAAAGGCGTGACTGTAACCCTTTGTAGTTGGGTTTACATTACCAATTTATAAATTGTCGGTTAATAGAACGCCAATTGTTATCTTAACGGGATCCCAGCGATGATTGTTCGTAATACAAACTAAATTTTCTGTAAACAAATCGTAAATAACTTTAATCGCATCTATTAGATAAATGGCGGTTGGGTTTTCAATAAATGGCGTAAATATTTTTCAAGGTATATTTCATACAGCTTTATAATAAATTTTAATATTAACACTGTTTTCACGTTACTTCTTTGTTTTCGTATTATTTCTCAGCCCGGTATCATTGGGGTGCGTTGGGTATCTACTCAGTTGTTACTCGGTACTCGGCACGTTTATAGTAGGTACTCGTATATGTTAGGAGCCTTAGGAACCGGTCAGCGTGCATGAAAAGAGCTATGAATGTTAAAGAAGCGAGTGAAGTGTGTAAAGACCGCGTCTTATGGCACTTGGTTCTCTCTGCCTACCCCGCAAGGGACATGGCGTGTAGATATACATATATACTCGTACTCGGCCGAGTATCTCGTTCAAAATACTATTATAATAGTACTCGGTTAATGTATTCATGTTCAAAATAATATTTTATGCACATTCATAAATGAGTATATTTAGTTTAGATAATTAATATTTAATCGCATATTTTATTTGAATCGCATAAACAAGAAATAATAATAGATTAGAAAATTTATATTGTAAATTTAACAAAACCAAGTTATAAATACAGGACTTTGACGAGCTCGGTGGCTCAGTCGTGAATGACGCGACTTTTACACCAACGCTCGTGGATTTGATTCCCACACAAGGCAAAAATTTGTGTGCATGAACATGTCTGTTTGTTTTGGTCTGGATGTTTTAAGAGAAGTAGGGCGCATCAAAGCAGCCCGTTTGGGGAAGTACCTCCACCTCACAGAAAACCGGAGCCAAATAACAACTCCCTGGAGGGTTGTTGTGTTCCTGCGTGTGAGTGAGATCACCAGTAAACTTCCAGGGAGTTGCTGTGTAAGCAGCAGAGGAGGCATCGCGCGAGTGATTCTTAATATATCGAAAGCGTTAATAGGCTATGGTACCCGCTTTCCCATCAGGTAGGCTTGTATGACTGACGACGTAGTATAAAAAAAATACAGCAACACTATACATGCTGATCATTCTAGCTTTGGGACCCGACTAGGTGCGAGAAGCAACTGCGGCTAGGTATCGCTCGTCGACCGAGTACTCGGTTCGGTAAATTTTAAACCGAGTAATACTCGTTACTCGGTTACTCGGCGCCTCTCTAATTATTAACCATGGTACCTCCTACCTAGTACCTACCTAGCTTTTCTCGTACAGAGCTTTCCCGCAACTTTTATCAGCCGTTACATATGTTTATTTATTCTTACAAATGCCTATTATAAGTACCAGCCGCACCCCGCGAAGAACCGCTTTTTAATACTTTCTTTATTTTTTCTCCGCTTCTAAATATCGTGCCGTGGGGTTGAATAGCCTATTATCTTCCTCAAGAATTGAGCTCTCAAATGTATTAGTATTTTTTAAATCCGACTGGTTGTTCATGAAATTAGCGCGTTCAAACAAATAAATTCACTCGCTTTATATATTAGTATAGATTAGTATTACTAAGTAAAACTATCTATGATCATATTACCCAATTATTCAGCTCACAAACACATATATCATTGTTTTAAGTACAATTGAATTCGACGTATTACTTCTATATACCATGTGTTAGTAGGTACGCGATATGTATTGTCATTGGAAATATATCGCCTGGCTATTCAATTGGATGGCATTCATATATGTGGTGATGTTGAGAATGATATTACGAGTAATATTGTGTTTTTTGAACAAGGGATATCAACAATAGACAATTCGAATTGATAACTTGAAAATTCGAGAATCTGATTTAGCGATATTCTATAGTCAACTAATGAATAGTACTCAAACGTAAAAGTCTGATTATTTAATTGATAATTAATATATGCATTTTATTGGAAAACTGTTAATATTTGTTTTTTTTTTTCACCATATGCATATATGTTATTTTGATGACTGATTTATGTCATGTCAGTAAAAATACAACTTGTCGTGTTCCGTATATTATCAGTATTTTATATTGATGAAAAGCCTAAATATTTAAAATTATATTTACTTTTATTATATGTATAACTAGAATTAGATAGGTGTGCATTTGACACGCAGAGGTCCCTTCAAGGATCTGCGAGGATTGATGGATGTAGTATACTCACCATAGCCTGATCCAGGGGATATCAATGGAACAAAATACCCGTGAGTAGGGCCAAGTAGTGTCAAATATTGGGACTATTGCGAATATGTCGGAAATTAATGAGCTATTGATGTGAGATCTGGCGAGACTCTTGGCTATTACAGAAGATTGACAGACAATAATAGCATACCGTATTATTATAACTATTTTGAAACCAAATTAAAAATATATAATCTGAAAATTATGTACCTTGTGAAATTGGTGTTTGATGCACTACCGCGTCAGTGGAATTGCAAAAATTATGGTAGCTCCGTTGGAGAAAGTTAAAAGTTTTATTTCACAACCTTTGGTTCAAATCATCGCCAAAATTACAATAGGATTATCAAAGAACTACACATAGTTAGAAAAATCTAACTCGAATAATACAATAACAACACAAAAACACAAAAAAAAATTTTAGAACATATTTTTTAAATATTATTTTCCAAATCTAAATTTATATAAATACAAATTCAGGTCCAAATTTTCAAGATCGGGAGAACGTTTGCAATTATTTAGTGATATTCAATTACATTTGAAATAACTATGTAAATATTACGAGGTATTAAAGAATTCCAAAAACCCGTATTCATAAACCAGTTCAGAATGCGCAAGCTTGCATTGCCAGAGGAACACCTGGCTCGTCAATTATATAACAATTCAAATTTTTTTTATTTTTATTTGTCGGCCATTTTGACAATGTTCAATATGATATTGGTTTTTAAGACAGTGTTTAAGGTTGTTGTGTTCCTGCGTGTGAGTGAGGTCACCAGTATGGCTCCCAAGGAGTTGCTGTGTAAGTTGCAGAGGAGGCATCGCGCGAGTAATACTTAAATTACAAGTGTTAATAGGCTACGGTAGCCGCTTTACATCAGGTGGGCCATATGCTTGTATGCCTCCCGACGTAGTGCAAAAAAAAAACAGATGATAAAAAATATATTTTCTCGTACGACGAGCTCTCCTATATTATACCCACGTTGTAAGAATAGATATTTAGTTTTCCTTTAGATGAAACAACTTTTAGTGGTTCAATGTGCCTGTTGTTAACTGTATCACGTTATGGTAAGGTAAGGTTGGGTCTATAAATGATGGTGAGCTAGTTTCTCGTAATTCTCCAATATTCTCGTTTCAACGTCGTATCGTTTCATTACCGTCACTGGAATAAACCACAAAAATTGTCCCTTGTCTGTAAAAGTATATGTATACACTGTAAAAGATATATGGCCAGGGGTTGCACTTCTGTAGTCCAGGAACGTAACCATTTTGAGAGGTAGGACATATCAAAACAGCCCGTCTGGAGAAGTACCTCCACCTCATAGAAAACCGCAGCCAAATAATGTTCGAAATCAAGTTATCCTGTTTTCGTAAGAAAATAATTTGATGATGGGGTAGTATGATAAACGTAGATGTACTAGTTGTTACGCAATGTATTTGTACAGTCAGTTCCATCGTTTTCTGACTTGACTGTAAACCAGATGTTATGATAGTATACGGCTGTACTAGACCCGTAGAGTTTACTATTAACGCTAAATCCTATGACATAACCTATTCCAATATCAAAAGTATTGAGTAATATTCATTATGTGGACTACAATTTTGGCAATAATAATTTTTTGTACCAGAGCGACAAAACTTTTCTCGATGCTTTTTTGTTATATATATACAGCTTTGTATATTATTGTATAATACATATATACCTATATATATATATATATATATATATATATATATATATATATATATATATATATATATATATGTATTATACAATAATTGCTTATTTAAAGCAACAGACAGAACAGATTTGATATCCACCAATGGGCAGTGCTATTAGTGGCTTTCGAACCTGGGACCTATGTGACCGAAATATACGTACATAAATAAAAAAAATGGGTGCGTGTTATACTTCTCTGGCATCATAATAATAATCTTTTAATTTATATCAATAAATATGTTGTTGCTGCGGATTGCGGTTTTGGATTAAAATAAATCTTTTAAAGAAATGCGTATGGCTGAAGGACCTGCGGGATTGTGAAATTATGGAAAATAAAGGAATGCGAGACTAACCTTAAATTCCTCGTATTATAATGCTGCGAGCGATGCGGAGTATCTTCTTTAGCAGCGAGAACTTCCTTATCTAGTATCTTAAATTTTCACATGTGGTTTTGCGATACATGAGTGCGCGCGCGCGGTCGGTACCGAGGTTAGATTGCGTCTATTCTTTGTCTCGCCTTAGGAAGGAATGTACAGAAAAGGAATGTGCGGGTGGTGGGAAATTAGAATATCTACCCTCAGTCATTTTGGCGCAAACAAAATAATACATACGGATAGTTAACCTCAATTATATTGGAGCACTTGAAAAAGTATATAAGCACAATTTTTTTCACTAATATTTACGAACAGTAACTTAGCACTTGATTTAAAGTACTTTGTGCGCTTCCGGTACCGATTAGGTACAATCCGGTACAAATGTTGTCATGGCTACTCCGGCCGTTGCCATGGCCACTTTTTTCATAACGCGCCTAAAGAAGTATAACTTCAACAATAAAAGCAAAACCATATCTAAGTACAAAATTTGATTCAAGTCGTTACAACCATTGTCGAAATACACGTAATATATTTATAAACTAGCGCCCCTCAAACGAGACTTGGTCTCCTGACATCTCTTCTGATATGCTCAATATCTAAGATTTATCTGTATGTTACTAAATACACATTTATACACTAAGAAAATAATAATAATAATTACCGGAGAAGTAATAGGTAGTATTTAAACAAATTAGTAATACCACCTACGAAAATAAACTAGTTTCACCCAGCCCTCACCACATAGATAGCAATAAAAATATACAATCATGTCTCAAATGAATTAAATAGCATGAAAAATACTTCACTATTTAAAAAATACCTAAAAACTTTTCTAATTTTTATATTCGATGGCATTTTGCTGCCTCTCATATTTGTTGGCAGTAGCACGCATGTGGGCGTCGCTTGTACTTTATCATTTTTTTTTTTTTGTATATTTAAGGCAATAGTGTTGCTACTTTATGCCAGTGTCAAAGTTTTCAGTTTTAGAACCATTTGAAAATCTTAATTCTATGTTCCAGCTTCAGGAACTGTGCTGAAAAAATACTTGGGAAGGGTACTTAGACCCAATCAACCCAATTTACATATCACCCGTAAAACGATAGTGATTTTTACAAGGTTTTCTTGAAGAACTTATTCACGTCTTCCAAAAAGTGCATAAACGTGTTATATTTGAGTTTTTCATTACTGTATAATTTCACTAGCACTTATGTTACAAAATACTATCGAAATTGTCACACAAAACTAATTTTATACTGAATTGTAAAAATTTCAAGTAAAACAACAATGTCACTCGTCAAAAGCGCGGGAAGAAGTCCTCTACTTTATCATTATAATGTACTATGTAACATACTTACAATAACTAGTGACTTGCAATAAAAATCTGAAAAATATCTGAATAATAAGTTAAAACTCTGTATGTGGATGTCTCTGTTACTCAATATAGGTACTCAATATTCATGTGTTACTGAATAATTTCTGACAAACTGTCTATAGATATTTCCATAATCTGTCTATCTAAATTTTCAAGCCAGATCCCTTGGCAGAGAGAATCGAGCGACACAAGACGCGATCCTTACATACCTCTTGCAGTCATGTCTGCATGACCCAGAAATTACCAGCAAAAAAAAAGAATGTGTATTTCTTTTTGACCGTAATACTATGTACTATGTATGATGATGACATAATGATCTCGAATCAATAACTTGTTTTGCGATCATTAATGATGCATTAATACTAATAAAGTATAAACCGATTTTCTGATTATCGTGAATTCAACTATCGATAAATGCACAACACTACGTCTTATAACAGAATTCTTTTTTAAATGGGCTTAAAATGTTTCACTATTTTCAATTTCATATTTTTGGTAGTTCATTATTCTAGTAATTTCCAATTCTCTCTGAAGCGCCTAAGCTTTTGGCCATCCTAGGAGGCATTATGTGGAAACATACGTATTGAAAATTGCGCGACCATCAGTAAATTCACCAGGCTACGGACGTTACACCTGTAAACATATAGTTTATAACAACATCAAATTGTTTGTCTACGCTATAAATTAACATGAGTTAATTAGAATGTATGTTGCCTTGAGTGTGGGCGAGTTAATAGGGTTTGATACACATTTTTGTGTCGTGTTGCCGTAGCTGGAGATGTATGTTTGAAGCCTGGTGCTGTTGACGTATCGCAGTCAGTCAATACGGCTTCTATGATGACCACGCCCAGGGACCGACATATGGTTCGGCATAAAGTCGACTTTGCTTGACGAAGCCTCTCCAGGTTACACGAACAGACCTCACTCCTCGGCAAGAAAGGAATTTGTCAATATTCGATGATAAATGTGACCCTCTTATAAAGATAGATAGTCAACCGATGTTGCTCTGTCGATCGCGTGATTGCAAAAAAGAAGGATTCAAACCAGGGATAGTCGGATCTAGAATTACAAACATGAGATGGCGCTAGGGGTACAGCAACGTAATTCTTCGATGTATGGATTTCCACGAGTTACATAAGGACTTATTTAAGATACAGATTTTTACATAGAGCGACTGCAGTCAGACCTCGACAACCTAGAGTTAAAACCAGACATTTCTTAGCTAAGGTCACACGTCTTTCGAAATATAATTTTTTGAACGTGTAGACACAAACGTCCAAAAATATTTTTTCTTCACCGCCCAGCAAGTGATAATTATAAATATGTATGTAAATCCGAAAACACGAATTTAGTGGTACATGCGAGGTTTCGAACCTAGGACCAGTTGCTCAATAGGCCGGTTCTTTATACACTGGTCTATCTATCTTCTATATCCGTTCAATATTGTTTTCATATTCTACAAAAAAAAAACACAAAGCTGATTTAAGCGGATGCGCAAACAGTTTAATGTTTGAAAATAATGTTCCTGGTTGGCGGATTGTAAATATTTTTTTAGTTTTAATTTACTTATCAATCTACTATACGGTTCACTCAAATCTTCCCCCGTGTATCATCTCAAACGGGGAGACCAAAACGATTCCTTGGAGAGACTTTATCAAACCTACCCTAAAGTACGTGCAACAGTATACACCCCAACGAAATTACAGTGCACGAGTCTATTTGCAAATTACCTCTCGGTCATAAATAAATATATTTCCTAGTATATAAATATCACATCACAATGATTACTTAGTATTATAAAATTATTTATATCTGTTTAAAGTTTTCTTGCATTCCTAGAAGTAAATATTGTGACTTGATGTACCGATATACGCTATGTTACCTATTATAACTATTGTATAATATAACTAAGAAATCGTGATTAATTGTTGTGCTATTCATTTTTAAACGATCTCAAAAATTGAAAAGTTTCTACGTTGGACACGTATTTCTTTATTTATGCATATTCACAAATATGTGGCAGTAATAGCTCAGTGTATAAAGTACTAGCCGATTTCTGTCGCAGGCGCAGGTTCAAATCCTGGCATGGGCATAGGTATACCACTAAATCCGTTTTTTCGGATTTATTGGCAGAGCTGCGATAGCCAGCGGAGCCACATTACCCTCAAAATTGCCGTTTGGGGTAGACTGATGTCATCCAGCTAGCGTTTAGACGGTAATAGTGAGAAACTCCAAAATCGAATTTTGTATCCTTTAATTTGAAATTTAAATGTTCGTTGGTGAGGAAGAACGGTCCAAAATCGTTCCAATTAGAAAAAAAAACATATGGGAAAACGTATGGCCGGCCACTCTGCAGTGCAGATTCTGCACTGCACTCCCATCAACAGAAAAAGTAACAGCACTCGTCGCTAGATGTCGTACAGGGTTCCATATATTTTAAAAAAATTAAAAAATTAAAGTAAAATATTTAAATATTTTTTATATTTAAAAAATATCAGCTCTGCCTACACAGCTTGCTGTTATTTACTAGTGTAGATATTTGTAATAACAACTTGCTCATCGTTCGACGGTCGTGCGTTCAAGATATTATATTTCGAAAGACATGTGACCTAACCTAAGAAAGATCTAATTTTCCCTCTGGGTTGTGGAAGTCTGATGGTGGTTGTTCCATGTTAAAATCAGATTCTTGCCCAAATCCTTGAGCTTAAGAGGACAACACCGCTAATCCTAATGGATTAGAAAATGGAATAACGCTAGGACGATGAAGAAGATTCACGGATATCTACGGAACGATCCAAAGAATTTGCATAATTAATACTGCATTACATTAATTAATACTACTGATTTATGAGGTACATGCAATTTAAATCTCATGTAAGTTAGCGGCAACTGATTCGAAAGGTTCCATTTTTTTTTAATCATAGCTCAGAGAAGAAGATGCACAAATACGCATTAAACTGTCATTATCTGAGACAGACAGCTTACTTTGTATGAAATATAACAATTCATCGATTGATCCAACACAATGCGGCCCGACGCGAACAATGTACCCGTCTAGTTAGTAGTAGCATTTTTAGGTCTTAATCTCGTTCAACTATCTACTACTTAGCTCAAAGTGATATATGATTAAGTATACAATCCAATGTAGGATCTGTACGTTTACCTTGTTAATAATATGCTTATGTGAATTTTTAATAATACTTAATTGTCAATTTTAAAAGCGACCTATATTGGCAAGTTTCTTTCGTTTCTTATTCGCCAATAGTCATTTCGAAATGCTAGTAGATTAAAAAAGGAAAAAAGTAAAATAAGAAAATTTAATAAGATACAATAAGATTATATATCAAAAAATGTAAGACGTGTCTAAGTGCCTGCGAGGGCCCAATGGGAAATAAAGAATTTTTATCTTTAAAAAAACAGTAATGCTACTATTGAAATAAGCGATGTTCGCATTATACAATTTTTTCACACATCAAGTTTTCTCACTGTATTATCTTACTTACCTTTACTGAAAATGAAGCAATTTAGTAGCTTAGCTTGACATTCTCTCACCGTTACATCCCACATCTCCGTTGCAAATTCAGTTAAGCTCTACCAATTTTGTCCAACATACAACAAATAGTTTTCTTTATCTAATGTTAACTTACTGCATCGTATATTATTGTAACTTAGTATGCTACTTTCAAACATATTTCAATAAACGAGGATACTGTTTGATCAGGGGTGAGCCAAGAATTGATTTTAGTTTTGGGGATGGATATTGAAATTATTGAATGTTAGGGTGAAATTTCATTTGAAATATTGCGTTCAAAAAATTCTATGTGCTATTGGACGGAAAAATCTTTTACATTCGTGAAAAGGGCAGCTAAAATGTGAGCATTGAAAAAAACAGCGCGATGTTAAATGTTTTTTTTTTGCGTGATGTATTGTTAGAACAGGTATTTGAATTCAGTTGTTAGTTAAAAATTCTTGTTTACAATGTGAATTACTTAAAAGCGGTCGATTTTTATTTTGATTTCAATTCGTTCGCTGTGAATCGATAGGAGTGTTTTTGTTTTATGTGTTTTCATTCGACGAGCTCGGTGGCGCAGTGGTGAAACGCGCTGTTACGCTACTTTGACACCAACGCTCGTGGGTTCGATTTCCACACAGTACAAACATTTGTGTGCATGAACATGTCTGTTTGTATTGGTCTGGGTATTTTCTATGTATAATAAGTATGTATTTACAAAAAAAAACACAAGCTTCGCTTACTTTGGGGCTAGTTAGCGCTGTCTAATTTGCACGACAATATTTATTTATTATTAATATGAAAATGAAATATTAGAAAAGTAGGCCGCGATATGGTTATGTAATGTCAGCGAACACATCGATGAACAGAGGTCAAAAGCACTAGAAACGTTGGTCATTTTCATTGCCTTTAGTCGGTGTCACCAATAAAAGAGTCAACATTATATCTCCTGTAATATTTTCATACATTTTTTCATCAGCAGTTATTTTAGATTTCTCGCTTCACAAACTTCGGACACAGCAAAAGCCTTCTGAAAAAAAAGAAATTCTGAACGTGAAAAGGCATGCATGTGGAATTTTTTTATACGAAGCTTCGCTTGAGCTAGTAGCCATACTTTGAAACTACCCGAAAATACAAATTTAAGGTCAAGCATTTATGACCATGAATATATTTGAAGTAGATAAACGCGGTCGAAATGCGAGCGCTACGCAAAATTTGTGGTGTAAGGCTTGTAGACCGTATTAGCAATGATGATGTTAGAAACAGAGTTGGTCTGAAAGAGAGCGTCGGTGTTAAAATAAGAAGAGGCATGCTCCGATGGTTCGGACATATAGAAAGAATGCAAGATGAAAGAATGACGAAGCAGATATACAATGCAAAAGTGGAAGGATGTAGGAGCCGGGGAAGGCCAAGACTTACCTACCATGACCAAATTGGTCGTGTTCTATCAGAAGGTGATGTCAGGAGCCCTAGAAACCGGCGAGCGTGCATGAAAAGAGCAATGAATGTTAAAGAAGCGAGTGAGATATGTAAGGATCGAGTCACGTGGCGCTCGGTTCTCTCTGCCTACCCCGCAAGGGATTTGGCGTGAACTTATAGATAGAATATATTTGACTTTTCTCTTCCAAATAGTTAACCCTTAACTGTTTAATTACGCAAGTGTCCACTAATTTAACGATATACTTTTCGAATTAGCGCTGTATCCACTTAAACGGATAGGATCTGTCGACGCCGGCGCCGTACTGGTTGGATCGCAAAGGACATAAATCAGCCAGTTCGCTGTTCATCCCATTGTGCTAAAAACCTCATTTTCTCGCTCCATAATTAAGTAACAAAAGCTAAGTAATTATGCAAGAAACGAAACAATCTACTAGGTGAAAATGGAATTAAAATATCTAGAAGTGAAATGGGTTGGATAGCCAGTTTGTTTAATAATTAATAATTATCATATTAAACGATATGAGCAGTGATAGTCCAGTGGATAAGGAACCGGCCTGTTGAGCAACAGGTCCCGAGTTCTAATCCTAGCATGTCCAAGAATTCCATCATTAAATTCGCGATTTCGGATTTATGTACATATTTGTAATTATCATTTGCTCGGCGATGAAGGAATATATAGTGAGGAAACCCGCACGTCCAAGAATTATATTTCAAACTAGCTGTGCCCGCGACTTCGTCCGCGCGGAATAGTATTTTTTTTATTATTTATTTATATAATAAAAATAAATTATATTTATAAAATAAAAGGAGCCTAAGTTACTCCTTATTATATCAGCTATCTGCCAGTGAAAGTCCCGTCAAAATCGCTCCAGCCGTAACAGAGATTACCCGAACAAACATACAGATAGACAGACAAAATATGTAAAAAAAAATATTTTGGTATATGTACCGTATATATATCCATATGCATTTAATAAAAAGCGGTTATTTTAATATTACAAACAGACACTCCAATTTTATTTATCTGTATAGAAGACGTGTGACTTAACCTAAGAGTGGTCTGCTTTTTCCTTAGGGTTGTAGAAGTCTGATGGCAGTTACTTCATGTGAAATTCAGTATCTTCAACTAGTCCTAAGGTCTAAACCTTAGGACTAGTTGAAGATACTGAATTTCACACACCTAAGTAGCGGACGCCGCCAATCCTAATGGATTAAGAATCAGGAAGGCTAAGAAGAAGAAGAATTCTTACGCGAATCTTATGCTATAGGCTATGTTAAGGTGCAAGCATAGTTGATGAGCCCGGTGGTTCAGCAGTTAACATGGGCTAATTTACACTTAGTAAGACTCGAAGATTTGAGTTGTTATTTGGTTGCGGTATTCTGTTAGGTGGAGGTACTTTCCCAGATGGGCTGCTTTGATGCGCCCTACCTCTCTTAAGTAACCTCTTTGTTTAACACTAATGAAATGGAACTACTGTACCTAATTATTCTATGGTTCTTAAAGCTACAGCTATAATCGTCCATCCCGAGATTCAACATACTTAAATGTAATGTAATGTAATGTAATGAAATCAAAGGTAACTAACCGTCTTTGTCCAAGCGTTATCCCGTTTTCTAACCTTTTCGTACACGACTATTCCAGTTAGTTTAAATAGCAATGAATTCCGTTTCATAAAGGTTTTTCAGTAAATCTTGGTGAAGCTATTGACAAAGTCCTTTGCTGAACTTCCTCACACCAACCTCAGACTGTGAATTTTTAAGATCAAGATTATAAACAACGTGTACTGAACGTTTAAAAACCAACTCATCTCACTGCAGGGACACAGGACTCCCTTCAACCGAAGGTGTGTAGAGCATACTCCACCACGCTGCACAACTGAGAATTGGCGGAGGCCAGTATTTTCAAGCCACAAGTAGGCTACTGACTTAACTAATGGACTGTCATCTATCGATAGCAATCTGGGCCGACGGCTTAAGTTGCCTTCCGAAGCAAGAAGATATTCGTGACAGATAAATCCATCCCATAGACTAGCTGTGGTCGCGTTGCTTAACCTACTTGTTCGGTTAGAATGGCACAGGCAACGACGCTATCGTGCGCTCATAATAAGCTAAAGCCGAGTGGCGGAGTAGTTATAAATGCACTTTAACACCAACTCTCGTGTATTCGATTCCCACACTGGGCAAACATTAGTGTTGTTTATGCAGACCAAGATAAACACTTTATCTTGGTCTGCATGTTATTAACAGAAGTAGTGCGCATCAAAGTAGCCCGGCTGCATAAATACCTCTACCTCACAGAAAACCGCAGTTAAATAACAACTCTGAGGGATGTTATATTTCTACAAATTGGTGAGTTTACGAGTAAGCTCCTCAGTAGTTGCTATGCTAGCAGCAGAGCAGTTAATTCGTTCATAGATGATGGTAACCACTGTAAATCAGGCGGGTCGTATGCTTACATGACACATTGTATATAATAAAAACATTATTATATTCAGTCGAACCATTTATCTAAATACCAGTACCAGTGGTTGGATGGTACCATTCTCTCGTTTAATTATGAGAAAGCCATCACAGATTCTATATTTTTTTCTCATCAACTTTTTTGTTTTCGGAAACATAACTTTGTGGAGGCAAAAAATAACGTTGTTTTCATAACCAGGCGTGAAAAATCATTGCTCTGGTGTAAGAAAAGCGGCTTCTCGGCCGTCTTTCTCGTTCGCTTTTAAATACGATAGATATACAAGTAGTGATATACAAGTAATGATATACAAGTCAGCTTTAACACTTCTTTAACGGCAGTAGACTTTCCTAACTTTGAAAATTTATTGTATATACTTCAAACGAAAAAAAATATATTATATTAATCGAAAAAAAAATGAAAGCCAAACAGTCATGAGCAACCATAAGCGTAAAATTTTCAATACGTCTTATGGATATGTCATGGCTACTCTTTAAGATAATTTTATTCTTTACCGATCTTAAAAGGAAGAAGAAAGAAGAAGAAAGAAGTTTCTAGTTATTTATTTTTTGTATGTGTTATACGATATATACGATTTCACAAATTTATTAACCATCGGAAGACCAATGGTTAACCAATTTGTGAAATTCAGCTTTCAATTTGCCCTTTAAATGGCAAATAAAGTCAATATCAATTCATTGATGTCGGCTGTAGCGGTTTTTAAACCTTGTAAATAAAGAATTAATTACAAAACTCAGCGATAATCCCCACGCTAACCTATGGAAGCGATAATGGGGAGAGTCGGAGAATGAAAGGAGAATAATCGCGGTTGCGATGCGAGTATTGTCCAAAATATGTACGTAACGCTTGCAGACTACGTTCGTAACAATGAAGTAAGAAGAGAGTTACTCTGACAGAGTGTCGGTATTAAGATAAGAATTATCATCAGTCAATGGAACGGGCATGTAGAAACCATGCGGGATGAAAAAATAACTAAACAGATATACGAAGCGAAATTGATAGGATAACCAAGGTCAAGACTCATCATATGATCAATTTGACCGTTTTTATCAGAAACCCGATGTACCCGAGAGTACATGAAAAGATCTATAATGTTACAGGAGATCTCTCTGCCTGACTGCAAGGGACCTAAAGTGAAAATATAGATTGATAGCGATTAACAAATATAATAATTTTATATCTAGTGCACTTTATATCATCGTCTCTGCTATTTTGCTAGTGACATCGTAGTCGGGGTTAATTCCATTAAAAGATTAACAGACCGCAGAAGCGTTGCGAGAACGCGCTGAATACAGAACATGGTAATGAGAGGCGAGCGACGCGTACAGCGATGCACATTATCATTTTAAATGGCGTCGGATAGTAACTATCCTTCGCTAATGAACTGTTCATAAGCAAGTTATCAAGTTATTTTGAGACATAATATAGTGAAAATGTATTTTTTAATTCTTTTATTGTTTTTTGTTACTGATGTAGTATGAGAAATCGTATGGAATAACAATATAATGGTACTCATCACTTCAGTTGAAGGACGTCCACTGCTGATAGGTGTGGCCAAGACCTCTCTTTTAGATCTCCATCCATCGGCTCCCTTATCGTGTGGGGAGCCATTCTGGGCTGCGTTTTCCGGACTGTGGTCGCCATTCGATAACGTTTCTAGAGCCACGTTGGTGACTCCAGTTCTACTACGGATGTGCTAATTTCTACAAATCCTTTCAGGTCATCGCTTCATCAAGTAGAAAACCGTACCCCACTGCATGCACTAGTACGTGGACGGCATTTTTACAGACTTACAGGTAGTAAATTAGTGAAGTGTTATCAGGTCCTAGACTTGTAGCATTCTAAGAGGAAGTCAAACGATGAATAAAACTTAGAATTTATGTAATGATAATGAATTACTATAGATATCTTACCTAATATACCACTGAAAAACTGTGACCAAAAACATTCGTAAGACCATCGTCTTACGAATGATTTTGATATTAAATATTAAAATCACAACAAAGGAATATTTCCCGTATAAGAATACATATACATTATATAGCAATAGATGAACTGACATATAGAAAATGGAGATGCTCAGATCTGGCCCGAAAGTAATAGGATTATCTCGAAACATAATAATGATCTGATTTTCCTCGAAGGAATCGAAACATTCATCTAAGAAATAATCAATGTGGTATTTTATTTAAACAACTGCCCTATCCTATATAAATGTAGATAAGTTTTTAGTTTCAGTTTTGTGCCTGCGTGCATA
Source organism: Pyralis farinalis (assembly GCA_947507595.1). Lineage (NCBI taxonomy): Eukaryota > Metazoa > Arthropoda > Insecta > Lepidoptera > Pyralidae > Pyralis > Pyralis farinalis. Next base: position 8,983,345 of record OX382260.1, read on the forward strand.
GACCAAGTGTGTTTTTGAAACGGAACCCTATTACTGAGGCTCCGCTGTCCGTCCGTCCGTCCGTCCGTCCGTCCGTCTGTCACCAGGCTGTATCTCATGAACCGTGATAGCTAGACAGTTGAAATTTTCACAGATGATGTATTTCTGTTGCCGCTATAACAACAAATACTAAAAAATAGAATAAAATAAATATTTAAGGGGGCTCCCATACAACAAACGTGATTTTATTGCCTTTTTTATAGATAATGGTACGGAACCCTTCGTGCGCGAGTCCCACTCGCACTTGGCCGATTTTTTTAGGGTTCCGTACCCAAAGGGTAAAACGGAACCCTATTACTGAGGCTCCGCTGTCCGTCCGTCCGTCCGTCTGTCACCAGGCTATATCTCATGAACGGTGATAGTTAGACAGTTGAAATTTTCACAGATGATGTATTTCTATTGCCGCTATAACAACAAATACTAAAAAATAGAATAAAATAAATATTTAAGGGGGCTCCCATACAACAAACGTGATTTTTTTGCACGATATTGATAACGGCAACAGGTAGACGCTTGAAATATTCACAGAATGTTTAGTTATATATTTACTTTAAGAATAAATAATTAAATCAAAATAAAACTAATATTTAAGGGGGGCTCCCATACAACAAACGTGATTTTTTTGCCGTTTTTATAGATAATGGAACGGAACCCTTCGTGCGCGAGTCCGACTCGCACTTGGCCGATTTTTTTAAATTAGTTGAGATATGTATATGACAGGACGTAATTAGAATTCCATAACAGATGAAACCCCTACATTATCAGTCCGCTGTACGTCCGTGTATACGTCACAAATCCATAGCTCATAAACGAAGTGAGTCACATGTCTAATTCGCACACACCTAAGACCTGTTGTGTACGATAACTGGTAGGGCCTAACTTAGATTTCAAGTATGAACGTAATATTTTCGCAGGCAATTTTTAATGTACTTTAAACGAACGGATAAATCTCGTTCTGTCATCTGCCAGACGTGCATACAAATGATTTCAACTTTATCTGACTCAATCTATTATTTGTTTTTGTAACCTATTTCAAGGCTTTGTTTAACTTTACCTATTAGTATGTTTGGAATAAATATTGGAAGAGAAATTTAACCAATTTCTAATTGTTGTATCGTTTAAAACCCCGCTATTGTATGTAATACAGACAAAACAATAATTTGGTTCATACGAATTGTAGATCATTGAGCGGTAATAGTAAATAAAAAAACAAGGCCGAGCCATCTGCGAAACATATCTCATAAAAATAAATATCTTCTACCAAAAATAAATAATGTACACGGCGCTAGATCGTGTAATTATCTTACTGCAACATATCTAAATGAATTGCCAGACCAGTTGCAGAATGTATACTTACAAAATGCAAAATATAACTTATGTAAAGTTAAAGGAAAGTTTCAAAACTACTACATAAATAATTTCGTTTGATGAACGACTCGCTGTACACAGATGAACCCTGTGGGGTTTTCGTGATGCAGCATTTGTAAACATTTTAAATAGATACATATGCTTTGAATAAACGCTTTAAAAAAAAACGAGGCGAATAGTTCACTTAATGCTGAGGAATATAAAATCATTAAACATATAGTTAGGAATTAGAACGTTATAAAGGGTAACCTATCATTTCAGGTTGACGGTACATTCTACTAGACAAATGGTAATTCGCGGATTCCGCAATACAAAATCGTAAATATTTTGCAACGCGCGCAACATTTCATTTACTGAGACTGCCCGTGTCTACCTCAAGCGCTGTTGCTACTTCGCTTTTTTCCCTTATAGTTTCGCTATGTCCGTCTGTCTGTCTGTCCGTCTGTCCACGGCCTAATTCAGAGACGCTTGATACTAGAAAGCTGAAGTTTGGCATGTATATATTGACTGTTGAACTAAGATTCGCATCAAACGCTGTCACGTTGTAGAAGTAAATGAAATAAATAGACTTTTATATATTAGTCAAAATCAAATGTTGATTAGTCAATGATTTTCTTTTATATATATATCTAGATTGGCAAACAAGCATGCGGCTCGTATTAGATGGTAAGCGGTCACCGCAGCCTATTGACGCTCTCTACACCACGGTGATGATACTTGCGTGCTGCCAATTTTGTAACCTAAGGCTATGCTGTCACAGTACCCAGTAATATCTCTGCCATATCTCTCCCTTCATTGGCTTGGCGGTAGAAATAGGTGAGACTATTTTTTTTATACAAAGTCACGATGCGTACAAGCATACGGTCCACCTGATGTAAAGCAGTTACCGTAGCCTATTAACGCTTGTAACATATATCACTCGCGCGATGCCTCCTCTGCTGCTTACACAGCAACTCCTTAGGAGCTTACTAGTGATCTCACTCACACACATGAACACAACAACCCTCTAGGGAGTTGTTATTTGACTGCGGTTTCCTGTGAGGTGGAGGTACTTCCCCAGACGGGCTGCTTTGATGCGCCCTACCTCTCTTAAGACTTTTGTGCAAAATATCCCTCTGGTAAAACTGCATAGTCTTCAAGTAGTTCAGTAAAATTACATTAAGTTTAAGGATCCCGTGCGGCAAAGGCAAAACAGTTTTCTCCACTTTTAGTCAATGGATTTTTTTTGTTTAGTAGCTATTGATTAGTGTTATTGTTTAAAAAAATAGAAAGAGGAGAAAAAGGTTGGAAATATACAAATTCACATATGATTTCTTCAAATATTCTTTAATAATTATGATTGAATTTCAACCATAATCATTATTGAATACTAGAACAATTGGACCGAACGCTAGTACGAGTACATAGAAAGACGCCAGCCGAATATAAGAGATCACGCCGTCAAAGGTTTGTGCCTCTCTTTACTGCTAGAAATATCCAAATAGCTGACGGCTACATATATAAAAGAAATATTTATAAACATTGGAATTAATGTTGGTTCCACAATACGTTATGCCTGTGTTGTGGTAACGACATGTACATTAACCACCGAACATTGGGACAGGATAGAAACTTTTATGTATGCTTCTCCAAACTATTCCTAACTTCATGATAAAAAAAGAAAATATTGCTGGTAGCCGACTTGCTGACATCTGGCAACACGCAGCTTCATTTATCAATGTCGGCCAGAGAGCGGTATAATACCACGACAAATGGACGAAGATCGCTTATCTATCGATTTGTACATCCATCTACTTCGATGTGTTAATATTGGGCGCTTTTTTTTTCTTATTCGCACCGCGTGTCGCGTGTTTGGAGACGAGTAATGAGAAAGTTTTCTTAAGGTTCGAATGTATAAGAGAATATGATTTTACCTATCATACTGGCGAAATTATTTTTATTAGCCATACGCCTATTGTAATATGGGTTGGCAAACAATCCATCTTAAAAGCTTTAGCCAATGTATCTGGTTTGCTGTTACTTACAGAGATTTGAACTCCAATTGTTGAGCTGGTTTACAGTTTGAAAATCCCAAAGTTTATTATTTTATATGAATAATATCTGGAAGCGTTAAACAGACGGCCCACCTGATGTTTAGTGATTACCTTTGCCTAGGAACGCTCGCGTGTTGTTATCTCTGCTGCTGACACAGTAACACTTAGGTACTTTATTTACTTGCATGAACCTAACAACCATCTTGCTTTGCCAACTTTTTTCAATTGATATTGCAATAAAAATCCGATGGAGAAAACTGTTTTGCCTTCGACGCACGTGATTCTTGAAATGAAAATAATTTTATTGACTGCATTATTTTGTTGGTGATTGAAAGGAATGAAACTATTACAGAGTGTCAGATAATGATCGGAGATGAAAAAGTGGAACAAGTGAATGAATCTGTGTTCCATGTTTATGGGAGATGGGAAATGTGAGGGAGATATTGAAAGAAAAGTGAATGCAGGAAGCTCCCTGTATCAATGATGCGTTATATTCGGTTTTGACGAACGATATTATATCCAGCAAAGCTCGCCTTGCTGTTATTCCGGGTCTATTAATTGAGATTGGTAGTGAATCATGGGTATGGCAGAGGAAGCATTAAAGTAGGATCAACGCTGTTGAAATGAGAGCGCTAAGGAGTATATGAGGAGTTAGAATAATTGATAGAATAAGAAATAGCACAATACGAGAACAATGTGGAATGAAAGATTAGGAATAGGACAAAAGAGTTACGAAAGAAGTATGTCGAGCAATAGTGAGTGGAGATATCGGCAGAGGCCGCTCTAGACGCACACATTTAGATCAAAGAACTGTGTACTAAAATAGGGCTATATCAAAAGCAACCGAAACCGAAGAGCATGCCAGAAGAGGTTGATGAGCGTGGAAGAGGCGAGAGAGGTATGTTTGCATCGGTGCACCTGGTGTTCCATAGTCTCTGCATACCGCAATGGGAGACAGACGTGATGATAATGTACGCATATTGCAATAAATCTATTTCAGTATAACAGTACAATAACAATAAAAATCTAGTGATAGATAAAAAAATCGGCCAAGTGCGAGTCGGACTCGCACACTAAGGGTTCCGTACCATTATCTATAAAAACGGCAAAAAAAACAGGTTTGTTGTATGGGAGCCCCCCTTAAATATTTGTTTTATTTTAATTTAATTATTTGTTCTTAAAGTGAATATATAACTAAATATTCTGTGAATATTTCAAGCGTCTACCTGTTGTCGTTATCAATATCGAGCAAAAATGAGCAAAAAAATCACGTTTGTTGTATGGGAGCCCCCTTAAATATTCTATTTTTTAGTATTTGTTGTTATAGCGGCAACAGACATACATCATCTTTGAAAATTTCAACTGACTAACTATCACGGTTCATGAGATACAGCCTGGTGACAGACGGACGGACAGCGGAGCCTCAGTAATAGGGTTCCGTTTTACCCTTTAGGTACGGAACCCTAAAAATAATGCATGTTATTGGTACAATGAATAATTTCCTTCTTCTACATCTTCATCAGTCAGATATTCATCAATTCTATATTAACCGTTTTATAAATAGTATTCTAGATGTGCCTTTTAAGGACAATGTCAGGATAGGATATAACTGTTTCAGGCAACTTATTATAAAATCAAATATAATTTACAACAAAAGATCTGTCAGTATTAGTAAAGTGATTTACTGGTATATACAACTTATTTCTAAGATTTTCATTGAATTTTGAAAACAACTTTCTATTTTTACAATCGTACGTAACGTACAAAATGTTTTCATAAATATACTGATAGGCAAAAGTGAGGATGTTTATTTCTTTGAATAGTTCCCTAAATGACTCCCTAGAGCCCATGTTATAAATAGAGCGAACGCCTCCCTCCGGGTAAGTCTTGGCCTTCCCCGGCTCCTACATCCTTCCACTTTTGCATTGTATATCTGCTTCGTCATTCTTTCATCTTGCATTATTTCTACATGTCCGAACCATCGGAGCATGCCTCTTCTTATTTTAATACCGACGCTCTCTTTCAGACCAACTCTGTTTCTAACATCATCATTGCGAATACGATCTACCAGCGTTACGCCACAAATTTTGCGCAGCGCTCGCATTTCGACCGCGTTTATTCTACTTTCATGCTCTTTCTGTCATACCCAGCTCTCGCTTCCATAAATTAGCGTTGGGACCAACACTGAATTGTGTATAGCGAGTTGTACCAAAGTTTTTTCGACGCCAGCTTGACCTTCTCCTCCAGGTAATAGTAATAGCACGGCATCGTCTGCATACAGCAGACAGTTCACCACTAGGTCACCCATGCGCAATCCCACATTCGTTGACCTTATTCTCAGCAGACTACTATCGAGATACAGGATAAACAGCTTAGCAGATAGCATGCAACCCTGTTTGACATCAAACCAGGGTGACATGCCACCATCTATCCGCACACATGCTGAGCAATCCTTGTAAGTGGACTGCAGAGCACGGAGCAGTGAACCGTCAATCCCATACCTCGGCAATATGTCCCACAGTTCCTTTCGCACAACCCTATCAAAGGCTTTCTCAAGATCCACAAAACCGCAGAAAACCGGTTCTGGTATATGGTCATATGCTTTTCTACGATATTGCGGAGCGAGAAAACTTGATCCGTACATCCCCTTCCATTTCGGAAACCTCCTTGTGCGTCCCACAGCATTTCATCGGATTTCACCCTCATTCTACTTTCAATCACCTTTCCATATACTTTTGCTGCTAAGCTGATCAAACTGATGGTTTCAATATTACGTAAGATAATAACTTTTCAATTGCAATAATACTGGTCAACAAAAAAACACTTTTCTTAATGTAACAACTTAGAGTTAAACTTATGTTTAGAGCAAGGTAAATGATGAAAGGATTGATATTAGAAAATTTCGAATACGAATTGTAATCCGCTTGTTTTTATTTTGCATTTTAAAAAATATATTTTATGATCTAAATGAAATTATTTATTGTTTTATAGCGTTAATATGAAGGTTTCGATATGATTCTATTCTTTGTTTTGCTTAAAGGTCCTGTTGTAACGTTCAACAGTAATCCTCTAATACACGTGAGCTCTCTTTTCACTGATGTATTATTATATTGTAACAAAACTTGTCAGGATCATTTTTGTGTTTTCAGGACATTATTCGAGAATCACTTAACTCGGAAAACATAAAACACAACCAAGCTAGTTAAAAATACAATAACCAGAACTAATAAAACCATGCTATATATACATTAACTCAACGGTTGACAGCTAAAACACAAAAAATTCTACCTGATCTGATCAAACTAATGAAGTTGTCATAGTAGTAGGTAGGTATTTAAAAATTTGTAATCAAAGGCTATGTTACAAAATTTTGTTGACCAGTGTAATTTATTTTCAGATAACAGGTTTTATAATACAGTCTAAAGGTAAACTACTTAACTTACAACATTTTATATTTTAAATTGTTTTATATTTATGTATTAATCTAACAATTAATACATAAATATAAAACGATTTAAAATATAAAAAGCTTATTCGAAGTGGTCTCCATTGGCTGCCATACAGTCCTTTAAGCGTTGAGGCCAGTTATCAATAGAAGCACGCACTCTTTCCATGGGAAAATTCTTCACTGCCAATCGTACGGATTGTTTTAGGGACTCCAAATTATCGTGGCGTTTAGAGCAAGCCGTACTCTCTAAAACTGACCATAAATCATAATCCAGCGGATTAAGATCGGGACTAGACGACGGCCAGTCTTCAGCTCTGATGAAGTCCGAAACGTTCGTTTCCAACTAAGACTGCGTAGACCGAGCTTTATGACCCGGCACCGAGTCTTGCTGGAAGGACCATTCTTGGTTATTGAACATGGTGTTGTTAAGGGGATTCACTACCTTCTCAAGAATGGTATCTTGATACACTTGTGCCGATGTTTTGATACCTTTTTCACAAAGGTATAGCTCAGTCACTCCTTCATAGCTAATGCCCCACCAAACCATCATTGAAGTCGGATAGTGCCCACGTTGCACTCTGTCGACTAATTGAGAAGCTTCCTTAGAGCTTTGAGCATAAACACAGTCATTTTGTTTGTTAAAATGTTGCTCAAATGTAAAAATTTTCTCATCCGTAAACAAAATTTTTCTGTGACCTGCCTTTGCGTACCGCTTCAGTAGTTGTTTCGATTTTACTACCCTATTCTTTTTTAAATTATCAGTTAAGAAATGACCAGTACGTCTCTTATAGGCTGCAAGTCCTAAGCCATCTTTTAAAATACGCGACATGGTTGTAGGTATCTTTATCTCCAGAAATAAAATCTTTTGCTTTTGGACAGGATTTCTTGGAATTCTTTCCCTTACTGCTTTGACCACCTTTTTCGTACGAACACTACGTGGACGGCCAGATCTTTTTCTATCACAAACAGAGGAGGTCTCATTGTACCTATTAATAGCCCGGTACATAAACATTTTACTAATACCAAGCGTATGGAGAGTTTTAAAAATTGCATTTGGCTCCATACCTACTTTGTGTAATGCAATCACAGTCACATCACACCCCACTCCATTTTAATATAGCAAAATATTGTACAATGTATTGGCGCCAAAATGAGAAAACACAATTAACAATCATATAAAAATGACAGATTCCAAATTCATATGCAATAGTTTGTTTATTTTTAATTGTTACAGTATTTATGGTCAGACTAAGTATATAGACTATTGAAATCAGAAGATGGACAAAGATTTTGATTCTCTTAAAACTAAAGATTCTACTTCAAAGTCTTTTGAATTAGAACATCAAGAGCTTAGAAGGTTTATAGAATCGTTGCCAAAATCACAGGCTGTAATTGCCTTGCCTTTTAATTCCATACGAAATCAGTTCCTAACAAAAAAATATATTAGCAAGAGAAAGTTTAAGACTTGCAATATTTGAAAAGCACCTTAACCTTAAGACTGTTGTGATTGTTCTGATAATTTACTTCATGACTATCAGTAATTGTTAAGACTGACTGGTATGTCTGTGAATCTTAGTACCTAATAGGATTTATTTTGTTTTTAATTATAAATATTAAGCATAGAAACGATGTCAATGTTCAAGTTACTTTATGTCAAAGAGTACAAATATTTAGAGCCTATTTTTTTGTTAGTTATGATAGAATTTTTGGTTTGTTTTGTAATTAAGAGAAGCTGTTATAAATGAGCGTTTAGTTTTAGAATCAAATTTTGTGATTATTTTCTAAAGTTTTCGTCTAGTTTCGAGCAGACCATGTCCTCTAAAACTGACCACAATTTGTAGTCTAAGGGGTTCAGATTTGGGTTAGACGAGGACCAGTCTTCAGCTCTTGTAAAGTCCGTAATGTTTGTTTCGAGCCAGACTTGGGTTGTTTGTGCCTTGTCACCAGGTGCAGGTCCTGCTGGAAAGTTCACGGTACATTTTTTAAAAGTGTATTGCTGAGAGGTTTCACAACACAATCCAAGACAGTCTCTTGATACACTTTGGCTAAAGTCTTCACTCTTCACAAAAATGAAGCTTTGTGACTCCTTGATAAGACACCAAGCAATTACAGATGCAGGATGATGACCATGTTGTACCTTTCCGACCACTTGGGCGGCTCCTTTAGAACTATGTGCGTACACTTTGTCATTTTGCTTTTTGTAGTGCTCTTCCATAGTGAAAATGTTTTCATCATTAAAGAGGATATTTCTGAGCCTTTCACCTGTATCGGGACAGAAGGCGTTTTGATCGATTCATTGTCTTCAACTGTAGGGATTGATTTAGGGCAAGTCCTGTATATCGCCGTATACGCGTCGAGTTTTAGGCCTTGTTTTAAAATACGCGACATAGTCCTAGCGGGAATCATCATTTCTCGCAATAAGATTTTTGTCTCTTAATGGGGTTTTGGTGAATTCTGGCTTTAACAGCATTAACAACCTTTATAGTCCTAAAAGCACGCGATCGTGCCGATCTTTTATGGTCTTCAGCAGAGGAAGTGTTGGTATATATGTTGATAGCACGATATATACCAAACTTTTGAAGTATCTTGAATATGACTGACGGTCCCATACATATTTTATGCAAGGTAATCACTACAATCCTATTTTCTATAACACCCCATTCCATATTGTAATTTGATAATAAACACGAAAAAATGTGTCACGGCGAGAAACGCGTTTCAAATTCAAAATAATTAAAGAGTTGAAAAAAAAGAAAAGTTTCGCTGTTACGTTATTTATGACCAGACGAGTTAAATACTGAATTTACTAACTTCCCTTTTATTTTATATTAGAAAACATAAAAAATTAAAACCATTCCTTAAAATTAATTTCTTTTTTTTAATAAGGTGTTCTTCTCCTCTAAACTTATATATGTATATTTATAACATTTTCTTTCAAACTTCAATGTTTTTAATAAATTACTTGACAGCATCTATTTTAGAATGACCCTATGAATTAATTTCATCCGAGCGAGCGTTGAAGGGTTTGAAACCTGCTAGAGTTACAAATCTGCCTTAATTAGCGGGGTCTTATGGACCCGACCTCTAACTTTTTCCGTTTACTTTTTTGTTTTAATGAAGACAGGTATACCTTCAAATAATTTGAGGGCTTTAGAATGTACAATTTTTAATTTTAACTTCTTACGCATAGGGTTGTAGTTTGAGTGAACTTTTATAAACAATTATTCGTTTTTATCGGTTTTAATTTGATTTCGCCAAAAATAACGTTATTATCAATGTTACCACAAGAGTCAGTTTTATTTTCTAATTAGAACAGTATGTATCTAACCTTATCAGGGACAATTCTGATTAACAATAACATTTAATTCGCCATACTTTCAAGTAAAAGCCGCCTTTTACTTGAAATTACGCCTTTTACTTGCAGTATAGACGAGCCGAAAGTGAGTGCGGCGTACTTTAGCTGTGATTGTAAATGCTCATGAGCAGTGATATCCCATTGAATAAATAACCGCTCTAGTGAACAACAGGTCCCCGGTTCGAATCCTGGCATGTACCACTAAATTCGTGTTTTCGGAATTATGTACATACTAGCTTTTACCCGAGGCTTCGCTCGCATTGATAAAAAATATATATTTTTTTTAAATAAAAAGTATCCTATTTTACTTCTGATATCTCCAAAAATATGTGTACAAAGTTTCATGATGATCGGTTCAGTAGTTTTCGCGTGAAAGCGTAACAAACAAACGGACATTCACATTTATAATATTAGTAGGATTTGTAATTATCACTTGCTCGGCGGTGAAGGAAAACATCGTAAGGAAACCCGCACGTCCAATAAAATATATTTCGAGAGAAAATATATTACCTAAGAATGATCTGGTTCCCTCTGCGTTGAGGAGGTATGACGGCAGACACTCCATGTAAAAATCTATATCTTCGCCAATAGGGTAAGATAGCGGACTCCGCTAAACCTAGTGGATTTAGAATACGGGATAAGGTTAAGAAGAAGACTGTAAATGAATGCTTACGCGTTTCATACGATATTTTTCAGTATCCTTGTGGGAAAAAATAAGTCTTATTTTAATGGAAATAAGTTGAACAACTGCACTTCTAATAATTGCTTCTACAAGCAATTATTAGAAGACAGTTATTAAAATGATATGCAAAATAGTTTTTGTTTGCCAGATACTGATTATACAGAGCTTCTTTCAGAAAATTTGATACGTTATTTTGTAACAAAACTTTTGACATCTGATATTGTTACGATCTGAGCGTCTCTATAAGAGGAAGTCAGGTTGAAATAAGATTTGATGTCAATGTCTTTTTTGAACCGAACTTTATATGTATTATATAACGATATTAGTATTTTATTGAGATGATAAAAGGCCATCCATTTTGTACCTACACATAATATTTCGGACGGCGTAGAATCTGTATGTAATAGTTATTCATTTTATTTTAACTAAGAGAGTTCATTAATTTGAAAAACGTTTACTACTCCTTATAACATCAAAATTCTTTGTACACCTTACAGAAGACGACAGCCAAATAACAACTCCCTGGAGGGTTGTTGAGTTCCAGCGAGTGAGGTCACCAGAAGATGAGTAGATCTGTGTTGACAGCAGGGGTGGTAGCGCGCTAGCGATGTTCCTTTTGTTGCTAGCGTTCATGGGCTACAGTAAGCGCTTTACATCAAGCGGACGGTATGTTTGTTTGCTATCCGTCGTGATATAAAAAAAAAACATTGATCCTGGTATCCGTGGTAACTGCTCACCACTTCTTGTCACCTTAATGGTATACTTTAAAGTGATTACCTCATGCACCGTACTCCTAAATGTCATAAATAAACTTATTTTATTTATGACTGAAATTATGAAAAGGACTGTAAAATATTCTCTCTGCCTACCCCGTAAGAGATTTGGCGTGAAGTTATAGATAGATAGATAGACTGTAAAATAAGGAACAAACAAAGACATACAAGTCACAAATCAGACCGCACACGGAGTACTGTAGTCAGCATTGGGCTGGCGCACCTGGATACCACCGAGGACCTTGTGATTCGGTTCAGAGACGAGCTGTGAGAATTTCTGAGCTGACAGACGGTATTGAACCGTTAAGTTTGAGGTGAGATTTCGCCTCCCTTTGTGTGTTCTACCGATTGTACAACGGGTTGTGTTCTGAAGAATTGTTTGATGCAGTAATGCTGACAGTTTCTTTTTACAACCGCACTTATCGCGCCGTTCGCGGACGGCGTCGGGGTGTTAACTGGTGTGGGAGCACTGGAAGTGAAATGTAGATTTACAGAGTCGACAATGCGTAAGTGACACCCCTGGTGTTGCAAAAGTCCATTAGTTACGGCAACTGCTTACCATGATAAGGTAGATAGATAGATAAATCATTTATTTACGTACTTCACGCACACACATCATTAGAGTACATCGATATAAGAACACTGTTAACTTAAAACACAGTTTTAGTCAGCCAGTCAGTTTAATTTAGGTACTTGTGCGTGTGTGTGTGTGTATGCCGCAGTAGCGCAAATGGGCTATAGCTCAGTGTATAGCGTTGCTCAAATGAAACAACCACTGATTTTCAGCTATCACCCATAGGAATGACTATAATATATGTAATGTTTGCAAACAAGTGTACCGACACTTGTTTGCCACATTAGTAGTATAAAATAAAGTAAAAAACCCACGTTCATATTTTCTGTATTATGATCTGTACTTATAGTTTAAAAGTCCTACCTATTTTCACAGCTAAACTTACATATTTGACATTAAATGTTGGACTATTAAGAATTTTAACTGACTATGTCAGACGGACAGACGCCAATACTCATCGATCACGACCAATTTGGTTGTGGTAGATGAGTCTAGGCATTCTTCAGCCATCGTGTTTTACATAGAAGTGATCTCAGGAGGAGTCTAGAGACTGACGAGTAAGTACGAATTGAACTTTAAATGTTATGGAAGTAAGTGTGATGTAAAAGAACCTAGTTTTATGGCTCTCTGCTCTCTCTACCTACCACGCAAAGGACATAGAGTGAAGATATCGACATCGGTACAGCGACGGCATAGCTACAGATAAGATCGATAGATATCTTTACGCCCGGTCCTTTGCTTGATGCACATTAATAAAATGTTTTGACTCTAATTATACTTTTCGCATGGAACTCTAAAACATCACTGTACATTTTACCATACGTGTATTGAATTATAAATAACGCGCCATACTCATGAGACTACTATACCCTTAGTATAATAATTTATAATTAACTACGTTTTGAATTTGTAACTCTCCAAGTAACTTAATTATTATATTACTGCAAATAACCAACCAAAGTTGAGAATTATAATATACTTATTATAATTCTCATTTTTTGTTGGTTATTTGCTTGGCTGAACCAAGCTTTTAACTTATTTGTAAATAGAACTGGGCTATCAATTAATTCCGGTACTATATTCTCTATGGAATTAGGATTAAGAACTAAGCAACTTTTATAATAGGGGTTAAAGTATGAAATTACCGTTTTATAATAATAGATCTTTTGAATTGACATTAAACCTTCATGGTGTGAGATTTTCGAGTGAAACTTTTTCAAATGATACCTATGAGGATTTTCTTTAAAAAAATGGGCAACATTTGATTTTCGGATATCAATTGTTTTTTTTTTATTCAGCTTAGAAGGGAAAGATGAATACTTCGAAAATCCGAGTAATTTTGAATATGAGTTCCGACGCGGAACTAACGCGGCAGACACGGCTCGCAATATCAATGCTGCGTTTGGAGAGGGGACTGCTAATGAACTTACCGTGCGTTTTTTGTTTAAACGCTTTCGTAATGGAATCTTCGACTTGAAGAACGAACCACGTGGAAGACCGCCCACACAGGTGAATAACGCTGAATTGATGGAGATGGCCGAAGCCGATCCGAGTCAAACTACCAAGGAATTAGCGGCATGGTTTAACGTTACCTTACCTACCATATTGACTCATTAGCATGAAATCAATAAGACAAAAAATATAAAAAATGTGTGCCTCATGATTGGACTGATCTGCAGAAAGAAACCCTTGTTGAAACTTATGTTATCTTGTTGAATCGGTACAGAAATAAAGGAATATTGGATCGAATTGTAACATGTGACGAAAAGTAGATTCTTTACAAGAAATAATAGTAAGCAAAAAATGCAATGGATGACCCCAGGTCAAACGCCGCAACAGCCTTAAGTAAAGCTTATTAATAAAAAGGTAATGGTAACTGTTTCGTCTCTTCATGGCGTTATTCACTACAGCTTTCCCAGATCTGGTCAAACAATAACAGCAGATGTTTACTATGCCGAACTTAGAACAATAATAGCGAAACTGGCAGTGAAACAGCCCCGACTCGTGAATCGATCTTCACCATTATTGCTCCATGGTAAAGCAAGACCTCCGTTGTAACTCTACAGCAGCTGCAGTAAGAAACCATACGTCATCCTCCGTACTCGCCAGACCTTGCTCCACCTGACTACCATTAAATTTTCTTCCCAGGAGGCAGTAGAAAATGCTTCCACACAGTTTGTCGAATGTAGATCCCCAGAGTTTTATCGCAAAGGCATAAATAAACTCCGATCCGATGGCAGCAATGTATAGATAATGAGGGTAAATATTTTGATTAAATAAATATGTTACATCTTAGAAAAAAACGAGTCGTAATTTTTCAGTACAAATCAGCAATTTCATACTTTAACCCATAATATATCCTAGTAGCAACTAGATCGGAATAAAATACCACCTCGGATGTTACATAAAGTTAATCAGTGTTGCAACTATATAGTCAATATAACCATTTATGTATTCCTAACTATATTTTCTCTATCATAGTAATCTATGAGTTGGAGAAGTTCTATGGACAGCAGAGCTGTACATGTTAGAGCCGTCGTTACAGCCAGGCAACTGTGCTAGTAACTATCCAAAAGCTAAACTGATTCGACACTACACCGAAGATATCCGGACATCAGTCTGTACGAGATTTGTACAGGTATCAAACAGCTTAAAATGGGAAAGCGCCGGGTGAAAACTAAAAACGAGCAGAAAACCGATACTAGTAGTCCTTCAGAGAATATTTGACACCGGAAGTGTAAACCAGAAGACTAATAAATAAATAAATAAATATTGTCGGACAAATTACACAACGCCATCTAGCCCCAAAGTAAGCGAAGCGTGTGTTATGGGTACTAGACAACTGATAAACATACGTAAATACATTTTTTTTGTAAATACATACTTATTATACATAGAAAATACCCAGACCAATACAAACAGACATGTTCATGCACACAAATGTTTGTACTGTGTGGGAATCGGACCCACGAGCGTTGGTGTCAAAGTAGCGTAACAGCGCGTTCCACCACTGAGCCACCGAGCTCGTTTAAGACTGGTCATGTTGTTCTTCAAAAAGGATGTTAAGATCCTTTTGAAGAACTATAGGGCGATATCACTTCTGAGCCGCGTTTATGTACTGTTTTCGAGAGTTTTCACAAACCATCTCGCACGCAGACTTTATCAATTCAACTCTCCCGAACAAGCCGGATTCCGAAAAGGCTTTAGCACCGTAGGTCACATGCATAAGCGCCAACAATCAACAGTATCAACACATGCATACCCTCCGCCAGATTATACAGAAGACTGATGAGTAACTTGTGGACTACGAAAAAGCCTTTAATTACATTGAGACATGGGCGGTACTTAACTACAGTGTCTCCTGCGATGCCGAACCGAATTGACTACCTGTACATCGAAGCGGTAAAGTCCTTACACTGCGAAGCAATGTTGTGTAACCGAGTACAGTGGCAGAGTACGAAACCGATTCAAGTGCAAAAACATGCAAGACAGGGTGATGTTATATTCCCGAAACTCGTCACCGCAGCATTAGAAGATGTCTACCAGCTCTTGGATCGGAAAGGATATGGTATAAACATCAATAAAGAATACATCACCCTCATCTTCGATTTGCCGACGATATAGTTCTCATGGCGAAAACGCTGGAGGAATTTAGCGCTATGTTCAATGACCTGAATAGTGTTTCCAACCAGGTGGTCCCAAGATGAATATGGACAAGACTTAGATCATGTCGAATGTATTGTCCATGTTACACCTGTGCCGGTCACGTTTGGAAGCACTAAGCTCGTAATTGTTGACGAGGGGCAGATTATTCAGTTCAGCGTATCATTTCATTCACTTCAGCGTACGTGTGATAAAAAAATATATTCTTTTTAATTTTTAATGTACACTGGTATTTTACTTTACCTCAGATGGGATTCATGAGCGTTTATTCCCCGAAAGTTCTTCTTGTTTAAAGCGATTAAAAGTCTTTCCTTTGATATAATCGCAGTAGAAGCTCTTCAAGGTTTTTTAGATTACGTCTATAATGGCATAGCCTTATGGATTTGATAACCCCGGTGGTCAAATGTTTAGCTGGCATCCTTACATTTATAGACAAATAATAAGATTTCAATAAATTGGAAAGAATGTGCTAATAATAAAAAATAGTTTAAGCATGTGGGTACTATAATTTTTTTTTTATGTTAACTAAGCATTAAGACTGAAAGTAAAGGTTTTCATAAAATATACGAGACATGTTGAGTTGTCTGTTTATGAATAAGTTTGTTTTCTCGCCCAACCAGTAAGGAGGGGATGTAAAGACATTCATCCTGTCTGTTGCCGATATACATAAAAGTTTTTCTTTGAAAAAGGGCGTGAAGATGTTTTCACAGTAATGGCAACGAACGAGTAAGTTACCTTAGAATAGCTATACGTACCAATCCAGAGGTATGTGGCATTGTAAGTATACGTGTACTCTAAGATAGCTCTACCATCAGGCAGTCAGTACGCTTATTTGGCCTCTTAGTGGTATAAAAATATCCGCAGTTAACTACTACGATTGAAAAGATAAAAAGTTAAAATTTCTTTATTTCCCATTGAGCCCTCGTAGAAGTCTTATTATATTTTACATATTATCTTATTTAATTCTCTTATGTTAGTATTAATTTTTTGATCTGCTGCCATTTCGGAAACGACCATTGGCGAAGAAGAAATGCCAAAAGAAACTTGACAGTAAATGTCTCTTTTCAAATTATCAATTAGATACTACAGTAAATTCAATGGACAGGACATTGGAAAGGAGACCCTTGGGATGAGAACGGATTTAATGAGATTGCCTGCTGGCCTAATTACACGATACGTTTTCCAAAAACAGCTTAAACACTCCTGTAAATGCAATTACCAACAGCACGCATAACCCGACTAGATTGCGTATCACAGCACAACAGTCATTAGTTTGACGAAAACAATACCTATTTGAACCGGCACACTCATAAATCGTCTGAAATCAACCCTTGTTTATTTCTATGCAAATTTGTCTTTTGTTATCTGGTTTGGACAATGATTCTCGGTTCTGCGAGGCAATTTCGACTGTAAAGCGTTAGGGATAAGGTTGGGTTTATATTACAACGCGTTTTATTGTATTACATGTACATATTTGCAGCGTTTTGTGATACACCATGTCCGCGAAATACGATCCCATAGTTTGTATCAATTAATATTGTAGAGTATCTTATGTTTATTTTGAACTTTTATTAGGTAGTGAATATGTCTGTATACATGTATCATGTTTACATCATATTCACTACCATCATCATTAATCACTAATATCATTCATGTTCAAGCAGAGTTCCTTGCTGTATAGGCAGTGGTAGGACAAATCAAAGTAGCCCGACGTGTAGTAATATGTGGGAGGTACCTCCGCCTCACAGAAAACCAGAAACAACTCTCTGGAGGGTTGTGGTTTTTGATCGCGTGCGTGTATGCCATGAAGGAATAACCAATGGAGAACCTATTAAATGAAATGCTCTGCAACTGAACTCACCGCCGCAGGTCGGGGGCTAAAGTAGAACGCGCAGCTTTCATTGGCTAGTTCAGCGAATCAACATCGCAGCACTTAACGGGTTATATGTTAAAATATTCTCCCATTGATCAGTAGGCCCGAATCGCTGATATATTTAGGCGCTAAAACACAACACTTTTGTGAACTCGGGGTGGCTTTATGTGAAGTCAAGTGGTTTAATGGTATGAGGACGCATCAAAGCAAACCGACTGGAAGTACCGCCACCTCACAGAATACCACAACTAAGTAACAACTCCCTGGAAGGTTGTTATATTCCTGCAAGTGAGTGAGGTTGCCAATAAGTTGTGCAATACTTTATGTATTTGCAATTTGATCTAACCTGCCTTGTAGGGCAGGTTAGATCAAATTGCATGTAAGTTTGACTTTCGCAAAATAACGCCTGAATCTATTAACTTTATGTATTGCAAGCGTCTATAGGCGACGATAACCACTTAACATCAGGTGGGCCATATGCTTGTTTGTCTACTGGCGTTTTATAAAAAAGAAACAGTGAGATGACTAGGTCTTTAAATACCCAACTTTATTCTTTGATATTCATGGCTGTTCATGCAAGCTCCAATCACCAATTTCTAGGGCTCCTGACATCAGCTTCTGTTTAAAAATGACCAATTTGGTCGGTATAGGTATGTCTGTTAGGTTGAAGGGAAACCCGTATCCCAACTACATCATGAGACAATCCGTTAGTCTCTGTTGGTCTCATTTTCGCTCTGAGTGCTGTAGGTCTGACAGTAGTCACTCCATACCAAAATCTGTATGTTCATCAAATCCTTAGCCTTATGTAGCCTACTCTGCCACTTCTAATGAATTAGGAAATGGGGAAACAGTAGGAGGAAGAAGTAATTCTTAGCTTGGCTTAAGTAATTTCAGATGCCTCTTATGATTACATTCTTATGTAGGTACTTTGATTACTTATATTTTTTCATGCCATTTGTCGTGACATTAAGCAGCATCGAACTGTCGATAAAACACATCAAATATTATACATTTTTACGTACAGCGCCATCTACCGGCAATACCGTGAGAACTTTAACACTATGTCAATGTGAAAAGTAGGCAGAACTAACATTTTATTTGGTTAAAAACTTACAAATTATTAAGACGGAGAGAACCGAATTTTGTCCACAGGGTAATAAATGCGAGAGTTCATCAGCAATCAGTTTCGGCACGCGTCTTCCCCAGCGTCACAATTTCATTATACCTCCATAATAAGTAACCTTCAAATACCCTTCGTCCTTCTACAAATCCCAGACTGCCTAAGTAATAAATTTCATTACAATCGCTTCATTTTCTTTAGCAGCCCGATTGGAGAATTACCTTCTCACAGAAAACTGCAGCCAAATTACAAGTCTCGGAAGGGTTGTTGTATTCTTGCGGTTGAGTGAGGTAAGCTCCTAAGGAGTTGTTATGTCAGCAGCGGAGGTAGCATCGCTCGAGCGATACTTCAGGTTTTGCAAGCGTTCATAGGTTACGGTATCCACTTTCCGTTAGGTGGCCCTTATGCTTGCATGCCTTCAGATGTCGTATAATAAAAGCACATAAGAAAATGACTTACCTGATGTAAAGTGGTTACCGTAGCCTATGGACGATGGCAATGCAGGAAATAATGTTCGCACGCTCTCCTCCTATCTCCCCTGCTGCTTACACAGCAACTCCTTGCGAGGACACTGGTAACCCCACTCACTCGCAAGAACTCAAGAACTTTCAAGGGAGTCGTTCTTTAGTTTTCTGTGAGGTGGAAATGAAAATATTACACACACCATATAATGGAATGAGCCATATTCGAAGTTTCTCTGCGTGATTTCTGGAAATGATTCAGCACAGGTATTTTATTTATCCTTATAATTGCGTCAATTTATCAAACATATTCTGACATAAATTTGTTGTAATATTTAATTTACAATTTGAAAAAAAAACCTATAGAGACAAGTTGCTGAAATAAAAATAATAACGTAAGAGATTTGAACAAGCTATCAAAAAAATATAGGAAGGGGAATAAGTGCCCGAAGGTAAATATATATTTTTTTATCTTATTGTATTTGATATACTCAGGACTGAGTATATTCGTGGTAGAACCAGAATTACCGCCGTGACCCAAGAAATCTGATTTTTTGGGCCTGATTTCTGAGCATTGTTCACAGAACCGGCGGCCACTGGGGCTAAAAGGTGATCAAATAGCGAATACAAACCGAAAAATGCAACGATGTAGATAGACTGATGGATCGACGTTCTAGTCACAGGGAACCGGTAGATGCAAGCAGCATAGGTTTATCGTTGTAAAAATCTAAGTAGTCTATACATATGATGACTGTATGAAATACCTATTTAATATTATACTAACTTCCATGAATATTCTGTGAATATTGGATCTAATATCAACACTATTATACAATAGGTGTGAGCCAATCTTGTGTTACATTATCATGCAACATCAATCACTCGTATAATTTACATAACGCAGAGATGGCGGGTAACAAATAGCTTTTTTGTTGAATTTCTTAGTAAGGTTCGCGTATAATTTACCGATAGGCAAGTTGGTGTGTTAGGATAATGCTTAAGCAAATTTTTACACGGAAATATGAATCTTCGCAATGAAAACATTTTAACAACCGTGCCTAAATATATTGTACATAAGAATTCCTAAATGTTAGGAAGTGAGTAAGTACCAGACAGCTTCAGTGGTACATTTTTTATTACATTTATTCAATTTATAATTATTGGACAAAATGTACTCTATCACTGAGATTAGATATTATATACTCAAGTCTATAGATGAAAGAAAGAAAAAATGACTAAACAGATACACAATACGAAAGTGGAAGGATGTAGGAGCCGAGGAAAACTAATCTACCGTGACCAAATTGGTCGTGTTTTATCAGAAAGTGATATCTGAAGCCTAAAGAACCGGCGAGCGTCCGTGAAAAGAGCTATGAATGTTAGAGAAGCGAGTGGAGTGTGTAAAAACCGCGTCTTATGGCGTTCGATAATCTCTGCCTAGCCCACAAGGGACCTGGCGTGAATATATACATACATACTTAAGTCTATAGACAATACAATATACATATTTATATAATAAATATGTTTTCCGTAAAGATTAAACATAAATTGAAATAATTCATTTATTGTTGAATGAACTACGGATTAAATTATTGATTTATAGATACGTGAAAGTGCATGTCTTTATTAAAAACTATTCTATTTATATATTCAACATATGTACTCGTATATGAAGTAACTTACAGTAATGAAATAGCCCATGAGGGTAATCTGTAAATTAAATTTTTATTCTTTATAACTATGAAATTCTGAATACGTAGTTGTATTTTAAATGTTTAGGTTAAATATGTGCGGTATGTAAGTCCGTAGAAGCTTGAACTACACTACTACTAGCACTGGATCCTGAGCGGCACATTGGCTTACTAAAATCATCACCAATATTTATACTATTACATTGAATTGCATACATAATGTGAAAGTATTTTCTCGTTCTTTCACATCCAAAAATAGCAACGAAATGATGTGATTATTTGTATGGAGATAGAGAAAGAGACGTAAGTTACTTTCTATTTTAAAAAATAGTTTAATCCTATATAAATAACACATTTTGTTTCCGTTTTTCCACGCGGACGAAGCTGCGGTTACCAGATAGTACACAAAAAGTTTAGACAGATTTTACAATTAGTTGCAGATATCTAAATTATCTGATGTGCATCTAAAACTTTTTACTGCAGAATAGAACACTGCATATTGCTACTGTTTTAAGAAAAAAGTGGTTTTTCAATGCAGTTTTAGCTTTCTGCGGATTATGCAAAATTTTATTTAAAGCTTCGTTAGGTAGACTATTGAGCATTTTAGGGAGTATATACTCCCATTTACGTACTGCATTTGCAGTGACGTGCGAAATATGTTTTACGTATATCATTAGGCTACAGTTGCAGTAGAGCTACATCAATTAGAATTTTGTAGTCTTTTTTATCTATCTATGTAGCTATATTTTCACGTCAAGTCCCTTACGGGATAGGCAAGAAGACAGACTCCTTATGCATCTGATTTAATACTTTAACAAAGATAGCTATATTCACGTATGCACGCCATTTCCTAGGGCCCGTGACTCTTCTGTTAAACTCAATTTGATCGTAGTAGGTGATTCATAGTCTTTCTAATCGTTTATTTTATTCTACTTTTGCGTTAAAAGTGAGACAAAACTCATAATTTTTCTTTAGCATTCTTTCGTTCATAAAAAAGTATATCGTTCTTCAAAATACAAACCAAGTAACCTACATCTTACCCAAGACCACATTTACGTCAGAGAAAGGGGGATGGGTAGAACTATACCTTAATAGTTCTGCTCGATATAGGAAGTACAGAGGTATTTCTCCATACTTCTTCAGTCAGTATCCGTTAGCCAAATCATAATTCCCCGGCACGAATATTGATTCCAGTGAACCAGACGCAAAAAAGCAAGACCAGGAAATTAGCGACAAATTGCTACGTCAGTCTTCTTCTTCTTAGCGTTATCCCGTTTCCTAATCCACTGGGATTGGCGGGGTCCGGTACCTAAGCCGAAGGATTTGCGAAGATACTAATTTTTACATGAAGCGACTGCCGTCAGACCTCCGCAACCCAGAGGGAAAACCAGATCATTCTTAGGTAAGGTCAAACGTCTTTCGAAATATAATTTCTTGGACGTGCGGGTTTCCTCACGATGTTTTCCATCATCGCCGAGCAAGTGATAATTACAAATATGTACATAAATCCGAAAACACGAATTTAGTGGAACATGTCAGGATTGGAACCAGGGATCTGTTGTTCAATAGACCGGTACTTTATCCACTGGGATATCGGGATATAGTTTTCTACATATAGGATAAAACCCTTGAGACTTGTACCCATGAGAGGGCATCCCATGCCCCACCTTGGTGGAAATAAAATTGTATTATTATCATCGCATCACTACAGTGATACCACGGCAGATATAAAGTTTTAAAAACTGTACAACTTCATCGTATGAATGTAAATAAATATTTAATTGTATATATATAGTATGGGTATGGCAGAGAGAGCATGAAAGTAGAATAAATGCGGTCGAGATGCAAGTACTGCGAAAAATTTGTGTCGTAACGCTTGCTGACCGCGTTCGAAATGATGACGTACGACAGAGAGTTAGACTGAAAGAGAGTGTCGGTGTTAAGATAAGAAAGGGCATGCTCCGTTGGTTCGGACATGTAGAAAGAACGCAAGATGAAAGAATGACGAAACAGATATACAATGCGAAAGTGGAAGGATGTAGGAGCCGAGGAAGACCAAGACTAACCTACCATGACCAAATTGGTCGTGTTTTATCAGAAGGTGATGTCAGGAGCCTTAGGAACCGGCAAGCGTGCATGAAAAGAGCTATGAATGTGAACGAAGCGAGTGAAGTATGTAAGGACCGCGTCTTATGGCGCTCGGATCCCTCTGCCTACCCCGCAAGGTGGCCTGGCGTGAACATATACATACATACATATAGTTGCTACGTTAGTATTTAGGATAATTTACATTAGGTGGGCTATACGCTCAATATAAAGGAAAACAAAATACACAAACATTTTACGAGGAAAATAAGGTACAGACGCAGAGAATAGCCGTGATTCATTTTTCAAAATTGACCTATTTTTGAGTAAATTGTGTGAAAACAAGAATGAGGCTTTTACCATTTGATCTCCCTCCTGAAACGCTCTTTTCATCCTATAAAAGGTTCATTTGTCTTCAGGG
This sequence comes from Pyralis farinalis, assembly GCA_947507595.1. NCBI lineage: Eukaryota > Metazoa > Arthropoda > Insecta > Lepidoptera > Pyralidae > Pyralis > Pyralis farinalis. Next base: position 9,006,931 of record OX382260.1, read on the forward strand.
ATAGCGCACACGTAATTTTTTTGTGAGTTTTTTTTTTTGCTATTTTACAGCGAGGGCTTTTAGTAAACGGTTTTGTATTACAATGTTAAAATTATTTTCCTTTACTTCAAATAGGTTTGTCTTTTATTACGTTAGCCTTGTAATTACTCTTATCTTAATTTCCGTTACCTTTTTACGTATTTTCCTATAGCACTACATACAAATGACGAGCTCGGTGGCTCAGTCGTGAATGACGCGACTTTGACACTAATGCTCGTGGGTTCGATTCCCAAACAAGACAAACATTTGTGTGCATAAACATGTGCGTTTGTCTTGGCCTGGATGTTTTAAGAGAGGTAGGGCGCATCAAAGCAGCCCGTCTGGGGAAGTACCTCCATCTCACAGAAAACCGCAGCCAAATAACAACTCCCCAGAAGGTTGTTGTGTTCCTGCGTGTGAGTGAGGTCACCAGTAAGCTCCCAAGGAGTTGCTGTGTAAGCAGTAGACAAGGCATCGCGCGAGTGATACTTAATATATCGCAAGCGTTAATAGGCTACGTGGGCCGTATGCTTGTATACCTCCTGACGTAGTATAAAAAAAAAACAAATATCCATTTCTTCTTCCCTTTATTCCTAGCGTTATCCTATATCCTAAACCTTTCTGGCGGGGTCCACTTAGTTAATCCTGAGGGTTTGGTAAAGATACTGACTACTGATTTTGACATTAAGCGGATGCCATCAGTACTCCATGACCCACAAAGTAGCCATTGCTAGCTATTCCACCACCGAGCTCGTCGAATAGTGCAATTAATGTTAAAAAAGGAGTATGACGTGTAAAGGCCAGGTCATATTATTATGGCGCTTAGTGCTCTCTGCCTACTCTGCAAGGGACTTAATGTGAAAATATAGGTAGATGGAAAGTTATAAAGATAGGGATGGGATAGTTGACTGCAATTGGCTTCACAATTTAAATTAAGGCCACACAATTAAGTGTGTTAGTAATTTTCAAGATTAACCTATTGTCCCAATCCTCAATTACAGCACATAGAGAGTTCAAATCACGTTTAATAACTTCCATTACAAATTTCAAATCCAATTATCGCACGAATCCAATTCCCTAACACAATCCACACGTCAGTTACGTTATCGTGAGAGACACATCAAATCTTCTACTGCCCTTAAACCATAACGTGTACGTTTTCGCGACACTCTCGCAAACGATCTCACCACAAAATAAATATGCGGAGAAGGTCCACTTTGTTGAAGCAAAAATTATCGTTTACATAAAAAAGTTTGCAATTATTAAGTACCAGTTCGACTTGATTGAGTAAAGAATCTCAGATTTAATATAATTTAATAGATTCAGGCGTTATTTTGCGAAAGTCAAATTTACATGCAATTTGATCTAACCTGCTTTGTGTGCTTCCGCCACCAATGAGTTCATGCTGCCTAGCGCCGGCCAGCACCCACCAACTACTGTTAGTAAGTGCAACATGGCGGACGACCGCAGCAGCCGAGGCAGAGACTACCGGAGCAGCCACAGCAGCGTATCAGTGTCTTTCGGCATTACCCTTAATATGATTGGTAAATAATGCCTAATAAGCATTAAGTCCACTGTTGTGCCTCTTTGTGCTTATTTTAAATGAATTAATAAAATACAAACAAAGCTCTAACTTGGTTTGGCTTTCAGTTTTATGCAGACCATATCGTGTTAGCAGAAACATCAGCTGTACTGCAAACACTGGTCATAAAAATGAAAGACGGTTACAAGGAAAAGACCTTATTACTGAACTTACTACAGAATGCAATAGAACAAAGATATTTGAAAGAGAAGACCAAAACAGTGTTTGTTAGCAGAAACATCAGCTGTATTGCAAACACAGGTCACAAAAATGAAAGACGGTTACAAAGAAAAGACCTTATTACTGTACTTACTACAGAATACGATAGAACAAGGATATTTGAAAGAGAAGACCAAAACAGTGTTTGTTAGCAGAAACATCAGCTGTACTGCAAACACTGGTCACAAAAATGAAAGACGGTTAGAAGGAAAATACTTTATTACTGAACTTACTACAGAATACGATAGAACAAAGATATTTGAAAGAAAAGACCAAAATCAATATAAGGATTACGGTTGGATAAAGTGTTGGAACACGAGGTTACAACTGTATAATATCTTGGATATTTCAGCAGAAATTGAAAGTACACCGGTAATGTGGAAAGACCAGGGAGTGCTGGATATAGTATGAATGGAGTATTGGGATAACGTCTTGGCAATAAATCAGTATTTTATCAGAGGGTGATATCAGCAGCTATAGAAACCGGCAAGAGTGCATAAAAAAACCAATTAATGTTAAAGAATTTATTTATTTATTGTTATTTATTTAATAGGTGCATATAACAGACTGTTAACTATATTAATTTTACAAATATACGTGGGATAATGCAAGCTAACCTTCCAAAAACATATGCACACATTATGATCGATTCACATTGTAGTAAGTACAGTTGTTATTATCAATATTTATTATAAAGAAATGCCAGTGACGTGAGTAAAGAGCGAGTCATGTGGCGCTCGGTTCTCTCCGCTTATCCCACAAGGGATTTAGTCTGGTTATAGATAGATAGTCAGATAGCTTTTGGGTATATTAATAGCCAATAGCCAAGAAGTTAACCTTACCTATGTGTCAAAATAACTAGTCTGGTCAAAAATACAGTTACATAGGAACTTTGCTTTTTCAACACTTTTTTTTATGCGGGTACTATTTTAAAAACTTCTTTGGATTTCCCGCCATATCACATTCTTTTTTCGTGTTCATTATCAAATTACAATATATAATGGGGTGTCAAAGAAAATAAAATTTCAGTGATTGCCTCGAAGAAAGTGGATATGGGGCCGTCGGTCATATTCAAGAGCTTCTTCTTCTTTTCAAAAGCTTGGCATCAGCCTACAGACCACAGACATACCAACAGATACCAACAGAACTGTATACACATTGATCATTACATAGTTGCTGCCTAAAGCCGTTATTGTTCTCCCACCACCACTCGTGCACTATCAGTCAGCTTATCGCATTTAACTGGATTCTCCACCATGAACAACTCACGAAATAAATATATTCCACTACAAATAAGTAGCAAACAAACATACAGCCTGCCTTTCACTTTTGTATCAAAAATGGGCCCTCTATGGCTACTCTGTGATCTAAACGTTTTTCTTGGCCAGATTGACACAGCACCAAACAATCAGGCGGGGTTCCGTCTAATCTTGTCAATAAATTTCTTTTATCTCCCGCTTTGGGGCAAAGACGTTTCCTTTCTCCTTAAAAGGAATTCTTTTAGGCCGACCGAGTACGCAGCGACAAAAATTAAACTCTTGAATATTATTTCCGTTGAAATTTTTGCTATTATATTTCTGGTGGAAAGATTCATGCTATTTATCTCGAGATTGTTTTTATTTATTTCTGGTAACACTGTATGCAAACTCTTACAACAAGAGGACTTTTAAACCTCATAATCTGAACTGGACTGTGGTGGAAAATACTGCTCTTTTTCCTCTTCTCTGTCTACCCAACAAATATTAAAGAGTAAAGGCAATATATGGCAACAGTGGGTGAAGCCAATAACGAAAATGGGACTTCATTCGAATATCGTTGCGGTCTATCGACACCTCAAGACTACTCGACTGACTATTCTTTCCCTCGCGGAAGCATAAATTTCTCTTCAGCCGACACATCTTATTTGCAAAGTCCTAGATACTAACTTGAGCTTTTATATGTGCGTCGGTTGTTGCCTTTTGAATACTCTGACACACTTCACAGAAAACCACACGCAAATAACAACAAACAAGGGTTGTCTTTTCCTGCGTGTGAATGAGTACACGAGTAAGCTCCTAAGGAGTTGCTGTGTTAGCAGTTAGTTAGTTAGGTGGCATCGCGCGAGTGATACTTAATGTATAACAAGAATTCATAGGCTACGGTGACTCCTCCCGACGTTGTATAAAACAATATCTTACCTGCAATATCCTAGATATGTATTTTCGTTCAAAAGGATAGTTTTAGCCGTAATCTTCAAAGCTTCGAAGATTGGGTCTATGTCAGTCAAACACCAACATACGCACTATATTACTGGTTACATAGCGGAGATCAGCTTGTTTATTCAAGCACCTGCGAGAAAGAAAAAATTAAATACATTTTATTTACTTCAAATATTGATACACTGACGTTGTTAATAAATACTAGTTTCACAATATTACTCCTGAATCAGACATGCAAATTTATTTAAACTATCAAATTAAATTACTATGTTACATTTAATTACTTTACTTAAACAATCAATACATCAATAATTATAATTGATCATTTAAAAATTCGGATATACTATGGTAAGAATTGTTTGCAAATAGTTTACTTAACTGTGATTTAAAGACTGATAAGGGTAAGTCTACTATATTCTTTGGTAATTTGTTAAATATTTGAATGACCATCGAATAACAACTACTACGGTACCTATAATATTGTAGACATATTAGGCAATATTAGTTTATTTGGGTATCTCCCTCGGTAGTCACTAAGCATACCTTTTTTATCGAAAAGATTGCTGTGAGTCTTTACAAATAGACACATTTCATAAATATATATACATGGAAATGACACCAGATTTAACTTTTTAAATATAGTTTACAACTTGTTTTAGGAGATAGGTTACATAAGGACCGTATATACTATTTGTGTAGAATAAAGACTCTATCCTTATCTGACGAATTGCCCCATACTATTATACCATATCGAAGATTTGAAGCTACGTATCCATGGTATGCTAGCAAAGCTGTTTTCTGGTCTGTTATACTGGCTCGTCGTCATAGTGCATACGAGAAACTTTTAGCTTTTTTGCACAGTTTCGCTACATGTGGCTTCCACGTGAAATAATTATCAAGTACAATTCTCAAAAATGACAGATTAGTACATTCATCATAGTATTGTACTCTTATATTAGCTCATTGATTATTTTGTTGGTTGTGAAATTGTATAATTTTAGTTTCAATTACATTCATTTTTAAATTATTATTCTTTAACCCGTTTGTAATTGAATTAAACAATTTTTAAAGGAAGTATCGCGTATTTTATTTATTTTGTTGAACCTGACGTTTCGAACGCTTTGCAGCGTCCGTGGTCGCAGGAAGACCGTTTGTAATGTTAGGAATAGTTTTGTTTATATTGTTATTATAATCATTCCTTGAGTTAAACAAGTTTAGGATAACTATCGACACATCGTCTGCAAATAATGTGCAAACTGGTAACTTTACGTAGGTCATTTATGTACAACAAAAATAATAATGGTCCCAAAATGCTTCCCTGAGGTACATCCATGCTATTTATTTTTTCATCCAATTTACAAAAATCTGCATTAAAATACTGGTCAATATTTGATATCTCCACATATTGTGTTCTGTTGTTGAGGTATGACTTAAGCCAATTGTAAGTATTTCCTCAGAGACCATACCCTTCACACATATTCCGAAGATGTTGATGTAATAGGTTATCGAAAGCTTTTCTCATATCTAAAAATATTGCTATAGCTTCAATAGATTTATCTACATAATCTAAAATTTTACTGACTAGTTTAAAAGTTAATAACATTGCGGATTTTACTTTTTGAAAACAGTGCTGGTTTTTTATGGAAGATGTTAAATTTATTTAGAAAGTCAATAATTCTAACATGCATAGCTTTCTCGAACATTTTAAAAAAGCTATAGGTCTATAATAGTCTAGAATAACTTTTACCTTTCTTAGGATTTGGTTTTATAACGGTTACTTTCAATTTATAACGGAAAACACCCTGCGCAAAAGATAAGTTGATCAAATAACTAACCACAGGCGCTATGAAGTTTTTAGACTCTATAATAATATTTGTGGGAATCTGATCATAACCCAAAGCCTTGGTATTTTTTTTTGCCGACTGACAAAGTCATCGAACAACTTTTTATGAGTTAGATATTTTTAGAGACTTTATTGACTACAATGTCGAGCTCTCGATGCACTAACTATGTATATGCTTTATCATGAATTTGCTCTTGTCTACGGTTTTTTCTGGTATGGCACTAAAAGCGAGCATTGCGTGAATTCTACGAAACATATCCATGTGCTCTGCTTCAAATTAGAAGACAATAACTCCTGTTAAATGTAGATATTTGATTGTCAAGACATGGAACGCTACAAATGGACAATCTCAAGTACATTGCTTACGTAGCTTGGATCATGGTGCATGCTTATGGGTATCCCAATGTCTCTGATTTGGGACGCAAACTGAACAGTACCTTGAGGTTCAGTATGAGGGTGATTTCTAGGACAATGCGAGCTTTCCTTCTGAAAGACAAGCTTTCTGGTAGCTTACTAAAACTGCTAAGGGAAATATATGTCGGCCGATTCAGAAAACACTATGAAAACCAAGTGGTCTATTGCGCTCTCGAATTTCAATTGGGAGACGTATCCCACGTACTATCCCGTGGTGCAGTAGCCAAATACCGGAAATCTCCATTACCCAGCGAGATGTACGACAATCGCCACTCTCTCCCAATATTCATAAGTTGAGTGGACGTCTGGTCCAGCTTACCGGCAGTAGTGCTGAATCTGCGTTTTCTGCATTAACGCGCTTTCATGTCCCTTCGTAATCGACTAAGAAAATCCTCTGCTGCTGACCCAGCGCTTCCTTAAAAGCTTACTGGTGACACTCACATGCAGAAACTCAACAACTGTCCAGGTAGTTGCTATTTGGCTGAAGAAGCAACGTTGATGCGCCCTCACCGATTTCCAGACAAACAGATATATTCATACACATAAATATTTCTCCTGTGTGGGGACAGAACCCACAAGCGTTGTTGTCAAAGTAGCGTTACTAACCACTGCGCCACCGAGTTCGTCCGTTGTTTCAGTATTTACTCAAATTTGAACCTTGTGTTTTAAAATATACGTTATTTTATGCATAAAAGTAATTTCAGATTCAGAGTAATATGTTATCAAACGAGAGTATCGATCCGGTTTCCAATTTAAATGGAAATGGTCTGTATGCATAAAAATCAAGGGTTCTGATTGCGGATGCGTGCGAATCCGATAACATAAGTTACGCGTATATATGTCATGCCTCGAACCGACAACGTAGAAACTAGTGTAGTGTTGCGTATAGAGGAAAAGTATATGAAACCGAAAGAGATTAACATAAAATATATTTTATTCTGTCTCATCTCGATCTGTAACTGGGCGCCAAATCTCTTGCAGGGTAGTTAGAGAGAACCGTGCGCCACGTGACTCGATCCTTACATACCTCACTCGCTTCTTTAACATTTATTGCTCTTCTCATACACGCTTACCGGTTTCTAGGGCTCCTGATATCACCTTCTTCACCAATTTGGTCATGACGGGTAAATCTTGGCCTTCCTCTGCTCCTGCATCCTACTGCTTCGTCATTCTTTCATCCTGCATTCTTTCTACATGTCCGGACCAAAGGAGCCTCTTCTTATTTTAACACCGACGCTCTCTTTCAGACCAACTCTGCTTCTAACATCATCATAGCGAATACGGTCTACAAACGTTACGCCACAATTTTCCGCAATGCCCGCTATTCGGCCACGTTTATCCTACTTTCATACTCTCTCTGCCATACCCTGATCTCTGTATACCTAAATTTTACAACATAAATGTGGATTGAATATTAAACAGATGTAGAAAAGACTGTTACTCCTATATATTATTTATTTCCATTTATATCAAACCATATAAAGTACAGTACATACCTGAACTACCCTTGGGACAGCAAAGAATATTTGACAAAAGAAATACTATCATTTCGAACTTACTGAAACTATGATACATTGTGATATAAATCAATTCCCTTGCACGTGCTCAAGGCCTAAGAAAAACATACAATGAAATATCGCTAGTTTCTCAAACGATATTCGCCATAAACTCTATGAGGTAGAGTCTAAACTTGGCTAAAAATTGGGGCGTATTCCCAAAAAGGTCCCCCTAATAGTTGGACTTTTCCTAAAGCTTTCGTGATAAGATATAAAATAGTGTCGGTTGTAGTGATGTATTCATGTTTTAATATACTATATCGATATTTTAAATATTATAAATTCAGGATTTCGTACAAAAGTCAGTCTAAAATAAGCAGATTATATCTGCAAATAAGATGTAATCATTTCCACTTTAAAACAATAGGCGATGAATTTGAAATGCTACCTCCTTTGTCCGTTTATGATGTGAAGCAGTATTCAGTGCAATTGGAAAAGGTACACTAATGAAATTACAAAAATGTAATTTTTAATATGTTGTTACATTGTATCTATCCTTAGCACTAGCAATACAATAATAAACGTAATGATATTTAAATAACTAATAGCAAATATAATAATAGTGTATATGAAAAAACCATTACTGTATAGTAAGAATCAAAAAAGTGATTGTAACCGACCATTCTTGTTATCGATAATAATCACAACACTATATATACCAAGCTTCTAATTTAAGTGATTTTGACACAAAATATTGCCTTCGGGGATATTTCACTAACTCTCCTTATCAAGAATTTTACGACACAGTCTGGGTCATTTTAGTTTTTTAAGATTATGCCATGATACTCGTATAATACCCCTCTATATGGTGTATATACTTTTTGACTTACGCAGCCCTTAAATCTATACCATAATTCCTAACCGCAGATAAGAATTACAATTACCGATAACGGCTGGGGGAAAATGGTTTTCGAACGAGATCCCCGAACTGGTGGAAGCAGCACTCCCTACTAGATGAAGCGACATCCTCAAGAATTTTGTAGAGAGTCGATGGATCCAGGCGGATCAGAATCGAGTAGTGTGGTTTTTTTGGAGCGGATGCCTATGTTCAACAGTGGATGAACACGGGCTGAAATGATCTATCTATCTATCTATAACTTCACGCCAAGTCCCTTATAGGTAGGCAGAGAGAACCGAGCGCCACGTGACTCGATCCTTACATATCTCACTCGCTTCTTTAACATTCATTGCTCTTTTCATGCACGCTCGCCGGTTTCTAGGGCTCCTGACATCACCTTCTGATAGAACACGACCAATTTGATCATAGTAGGTAAGTCTTGGCCTTCCTCGGCTCCTACATCCTTCCACTTTTGCATTGTATATCTGCATCGGCTATATATTTATTGTATATTGGCTGAAATGATAATGCTACCAATTATTACAAACAGAATAAAATATTGTAAAGATAAATCAATTTACGTCAAATTTTAGTTTGATCATTGTAACGTTCTTACGTCGTCATAATAAGAGTTACAATCGCACTTTGAGTGTCAATAGTAAAACGCTTAGCTGTACGTACATCACAATATGTATTAAAGCTTTACGTAGCGAAATTTTTGATCGTCTATATATGATCGTCCCTATAGTGTACCATATACAAACCATATACAGTGTAGCCGGAAAAGTGACGTCCAAAGAAAAAAATTAGATGGCTTAGGTCGAGGGGTATCGGAATCACCACCATGTATGTTCCGCGATTTTTTGTAGTTTTCGAGTTCCGAATTTTTTTAATGATTTTCTAGAAAAAGTCGGCCGGATCAGTTTAATATATATTTTTTTAATGTTTGTGGTGAGTTTTTAATTGTTTTTTTTTTTAATTACCACCTCATGAATTGTACTTTCATCCATAAAAAAATCAGCTTCCTAACACAAAGGCAAGTAACAAAAATACTGTCGAAAATGAAAAATTTTCGTCCGAGCTAGTCTGTCTAGATTTTACAACTTTAAACTAAATTTCTAAAAAGGGGTTCCCATAGTTTCTTAGTAATTTTAAAAACTCCGTGGGATTCTAACCTTTTATAATAATTTAAAAAAGTGGTATTTAATAGGGTATTATTTGGTTAAATCAGCCCTCAAAGGTGGGGTGGAAATTTACTAACTTTGAAAATTGATTTAAAAAAAAAATTGCTTACTTTGTCATTCCTAAGACTAATTAAAGTAAGAAATGTATCACATTATCAAAAAAAAAAAACTATTTTGTAGAAAAATTGGACATTTAAAATTTTATTTAATTATTATGAAAATTTTTCGAGCGAGATGTTTTTGGAATTTACGAATCCTTCTGGAGTTGCACGTTATCCCTTTTTATCATGACTACAATCACTCAGGTAACAGGTGTGAGAGAGATAGAAATGCACACGCATCAGTTCATCTCTCGCATTCCACGCAAACAATACACCTCAGTCGCTCTCACCTTGTGTTTGCTGCTGCTTGTTTTCGTTCGCCTTTGTCACTCACGACCACTACACACGCTTTGCTCACGGACCCCGCTGCCTGCTTTTCTGACTGGACTACTGCGCTTGAACTCTGACTCGATTTTGCATCTCGATTTGGAATCTTTTGACTTGGAAGTGTTAGTGATGAGCTACACATTAAGTGAATATGCAGAAATGCATTATTTTTATGGAGTTACACAAGGCAACGGCCATGAAGCAGCAAGACTATGTATATCGGGAGCAACTTCAACGCCTAGGAGGACTGCAACCAGATCACTATCCCGATCATCGTGTTTTTATTAACACGCACAACACTTTGATAGCTGGCCGCATTCCTGGTCGATGTGGAAGCCATGAAGGTATCCCTAGAGTCGACCTGGACCCAAATACCAAGAACGTCAATACAAGAAATATTTCTTGAAGAAGGATACCGAAGTATTGCCGGTAGATGTCTAGACAGTTCGATGCTGCTTTTAATATTTCATGACTACTGTAATACACTCCAATAAACAACATAGCAGCTGCTACTTAAACGACGCTTTAAATTTTACTCCAAAACATCATCGCCCATCCGGTCTTCCGAGCAATACATCACCCGACGACAAAGTGAAAGAATATAGAAGTCGAAAAAGACCAAGAATCACTTACCATGACTATAAATATACCTTGTTTAATCAGAACGTGAGGTTAGAAGCCTCAAAACCGGGAAACTCGCATGAAAACTGTGAAAAATAATGTGAAAATTAAATAATCAAGTCAGGTGGTTTTTTTGGAGCGGATGCCTATGTTCAACATGTCCCTCCACCAACCCATGGCTCCACCGACCTTACGGTCATTTGAGCCGAATCGCGGGAGATGCAGCACGGCACATGCTGCTCTAAGGCTCTTCGCCGTGCCGTGGGCATTTGCTTGACTCCCTACAAATTATTTGTCTCTGTCCACACATCTCTGTATTCGCCTTCTCCCCCTTCTGGGGCGGCAACGTACACGATTACGCCTTCACTACCGTCCGAAGGCGCTCGTGGGTATTCCTAACTTCTTGCATCGTTGCGCTCTCCCTCCTCCCGCTCTTGTGCCTTCTCGGCCTTTTCTTCGGCGCTCCTGCGCGCGAACCACGCGTGGGCGAACCCGCGGAAGGCCGCGAAGTTCCCCGGCGACGACACTAGGTCCCCGAAGTAAACCGGTCCCTCCTCCTTGCTGCGCTGAATCCCATCCATCATTCTGTCACGCAGATCGGCATACTTTGGACAGGACCACAAGACGTGGTTCCTGTCCTCCTCGCTTTCACCACACAAACACATGCTGCTCTCACAACATTTCATCTCACTCAAACGTTTCCTGAAACATCCGTGACCCCCCAGGAGCTGTGAGGTTGGATGATCCGGTTCGACCCAGCGAGACCTGAGTCTTACCGACACGTCGGGGAAAAATTGGTAGAGTTCCCTGCCCTTAGACTCCGAGTCCCAGCGAGTTTGCCACTCGCTGACCGTGGCTTCCCAAATCTCGCGTTTCCGACGGCTCAACTCCTGATCGGGCGCGGTTCTACGCACCCCTTCCATGTGCCCAGCAAGAGCTACCTCCAGGTCGGCTGGGAGGACTCCAGCCAGAACCGGCAGGGCAGCGGTACTGTTGGATCTATACGCTTTGGTCAAGAGAACTAGTGCCCCTCTCTGACTTCTTAGTACGGCACTGCGACAAACATACATACATACTCTATGGCACCAGATTGCGGCGGCATACGTCAACGTAGCCACATAAGTCCCCTGGTAGAGTATCCTCAGGGCTCGGTACCTATATCCCCACGAAGACGCTGATACTCGCGCCATCCTTCCAAAGCACGCAGCGGCACGCTCCCCTATACGGGTCGCGTGCTGCAGGAAGTGAAGTGCGGGATCTAGTTCCACCCCGAGGACCGTGGCAGACGTGACGCTCCTGATCGAGGCCTGCCCGAGTTTCAAGATGGGGGGGCGCTGCAGCCTTCCCTTCACCGTCATCGTTGCCGACTTGGTTGGAGAGAAGGACAGCCTGTTGCGGTCCCCCCAAGCGCCGACCAAGCACAGGGCTTCGTTTGTTAACTTTTCAATTGCCGCTCGGGAGTTGGCCTCAACCACAATCGTCACATCATCCGCATACGCTACCATATTGACCCCTCCTGGTAGAGGCAGGCGCAGTAGATCATCCATAAGGATGTTCCACAGCGTCGGCCCCAGTACAGAACCCTGCGGACATCCCATGGTGGAAGTCTTCCACACCACCCGATCGCCCACGATGAGACCCACACGGCGTCCGGTGAAGTAGTCCAGCAACATCCTATAGATGTTGGGTGGGCAACCCCCCCTTTTCGCCTTGAGTAGCATCATCGGCCACCAAGCGTTGTCAAAGGCCCCCGAGATGTCCAAGAATACCAACTGAACGTACTTGCATACAGAAAGCTTGGCTGCACTCAATATTTCCTGCAGTGCCGTGACTGTTGATTTCCCCGGAGAAAACCCGTGCTGATGCTCAGAGATACTGCCGGTGATCTGCGGGGCGCATCTTAAAATTACGCGCTCAAGTAGCTTCCCGAATATCATGGAGCAGCATGGAACTCATCCTTCGCCAATTCTTCCGATCTGCCACCTTTCTTTCGTCTTCTCTGCCACGCATGTCTCAATCTGTTGTGCTCCTTGCGGAGGCTCTCCATTTCTGTGTTCCACCATTCATACCCCTTTCTTTGTCTTTGAGTTTTTACTCCCAAGCATTCCTCGCACGTTCGCACAACAACATTTAGAAAATCCTCGCACATTAATCCCGCTGGTTTACTAACGTTCAGGCTTCCCATTCTACAGTGGATCAACGCTTCAAAGCGAGGCCAGTCGACCCCGTGATCCCTGTATCGCGGCGGGTCTCCGATTGGCTGTGGCCGCTCGGGTCCGCCCACGATTCTGCTCCCCGCCACAGTGTAGGTGATGAGCCGATGGTCCGAACTGCTAGCGCACGGGTGGACACGCCAGTCCAAGATCTTCACATTCCCCGCTGTGAGAGTGAGGTCTATGTTACTCTCCCCATTGGGACCGCTGAAAGTGTGGGGTTGGCCCTCCGTATTGTGGAGTCTCAGATTTCTAGATTGGATAAAACCCTCCATCTGCTGTCTACGGTGTTCGGGGACTGGGCCTCTGCCTCGGAAGTGCCTTACATCACTGAACCACAGCGGGGAATGAGCATTGGAGTCGACTCCGATGAGTACAGCCTCACCTCGTAGGGCGTCCAGAGCCCTCTCCAGCGTGTGCAGGTGGCCACCTATCTCGTCGGAGTACTGGAAGTACGCCGACACCACGTACGTTCCTTCACCAACGCACGCCACGATGCAGTGGGTGGATCCTATGTTCTCTAGCACTGTGACGGGTATCCTCCTGTTAGCCACGAAAATTCCAGCCTTCGCATCCGGGCCCTTGGCAACAATCACGCAGCCTGCAGGGTCCTCGTAGAACTCCTGAACCAGGACCAGATCCAGACACATCTCCTCAGCCACAGTCCGCAGTTCCGCCGTAGCCAACGCTGCGCCCCCAAGGTTGATTTGCCCAACCCTGAGGGCTCTGCCATCCTGATGGCTCCGTCTCTCATCCATAGTTGACTGTGGCTAGGTAGCGTGCCTCAGCGTGCTTCCGGGCCGGGCAGTCCATTGACGCGGTCCTATGGTCGGCCGGGCGGTTGAACCTCTTGCAGGTACCGCAGGCCAGCGTCTCCGATTTGCAGTCTGCCTCACCGTGTCCCGCACAGCCACATCTTCCGCAGGTCCTGGTCTCTGCTCTGCAGAGCTTCTCGGGGTGACCGTACAACTGGCACTTGTGGCAGCATGTGACCCTCAAGTAATCCGAAACGACGATGACGTCCCACCCGAAGTAGAGTTTGCCCTTGTTTATGAGCGCATCCCGAAAGGCCGGGGTGCACTCGAGGACAACTGTGGTCTTCGGAGTCCCACGGCGAGACCTCTTGAACGCTACTTTTGCGTCCTTTTTAATTTGGTCCAGTGTCCAGTATTCGGAGTCCATAAAATTCTGCTCGTGCAAGGCCGCCATGATATTCGCCTCCGCTGGGTCTCCATCGACATTGTTCAGCGCCACAAGTGGTCTCCGCTGCTGTGGTACGGCCACCCTGAGTGTTGACGGCAGCGCCTTCCTCAGTCTTTCCGCAGCTGCTTGGGAGGTAGTCTGTATGACAATTCCTGCGTTCCCTACTTTGCGCATTTTGTCAACCTGCAGGCCGTGGATCGCTGGATTTACGGCTTTCTTGATCTCAGCCTTTGTTGCCTCCGCACTCTTGATTCCTGTGTTCTCATCCACCGGGTACACCGCTACGACCGGTCCAGACGCAGGCTTTGGGCGCTCATCGTTCTTGCCCATTCTAAGGCAGTCGGAATATGAGATCGTCCTCACCGCTGCTAGGCTTCCGGCTGCTTCCACTGTTCCGCCAGCCTCTAATTGCATTATCAGAGTCTGCGCTTTGGCCTTAGCCTCCGTGCAGTTTATCTCCGCTCTGCATGCCCGTAGCTCCTGCTCAGCCAGTCGGATGCTCAACGATGTAATTATCGCCAACATGTGGCGACCCAGGGTGCCTATTCTAGCAACCTCCGATTTATTTAGTTTGTTCGATCTGGACTCGGCCGTGACGATGCCCATAATGTCCTCAAGGGTCGCATTAGCCTCATCCTGGAGTTCCTCCCGGGCTCTACCAGTCAGTCCTCCAGAAGTGGTCTCACATCGAGCTTCGTCAGCCGGCGGTGCATCGGGCCGGTGGCTACCAGGTACTGGTTCCTCCGTTGCAGTCGCGTCAATCCTTAGGCGCCTCGCCTCTTGCGGGTCCTCCGGTGACGGAAGCTGGCGCTTCGCATTCGGTCCCTTCGTCTGGGGTGTCTCTGCCGGCTCAACAGCGCTAGGCTTCGGGGGGGGAGGCGATCTCGTCAGTCTCGAGGTCGGGGTAAAAGCCCTAGACCTGTCTTCCTCTTTATCCATACTACCTGCTTCTTGTGCACTCAAGTCAACAAGAAAACAGGATGTTCGCACACAGCTAGGTTTGGATTAGCTATGTACGCGTACTTCAAACTGATACAAAAATATAATAATAAAATTAAAAAGTACAAAATAGAAATACATGCACCCGCACGGGCAACACCATGCAGGCGTCAAGTGTCACAGGGGTCACAATGACAGATGTCACCGACGCCGCCCGAACGCCACTCGGCCGATAGGCGTCAATGTCAAAGTGCACGCTATAGGTTCCGACTTGTCTATGTACACGTACTTAAAAACAATACAAAATAAAAATAAAAATAAAATAAAATAAAATAAAAAGTAAATTAGTAAGCCCCACAGTGGCAACACCATACGACTCACTCGTCACCCGTCGTCACGTACTACGATTTGTCTATGTACGCGTACTTCAAAAATGTGCAAAAAGAAGCGCCCACACCGGTAACACCAGGCGGGCGCGTGTATGCACCTGTCAACTGTCAATGACAGCGACAGCGCGTAACTGACCTAAAAGTCTAGTTATAATGTAAAAATAAAATGAAATAAAATATAGTAACAGTATACAGCCTAGCACTGGGATCAACACTATGACAGGCAGGTGTCAACGTCAAGTGTGACACTGGCAGCACTAGCGAGCCCGTACGTCACCGTCACGTGATCACCACGCGGCGACAGCGCGCACGGCGAAAACGCAACAAGATGGCGGCCGATGCCCACAATGTGGTCCACAATAAAAACTAGACTTAGGTACACAGTCACTATCTGGAAGCACTAGAACTATATAAACTTATATGCTACGGTAGCGTTACAAATCAGAGGTAACTGTATTTGCACGAAATCACTTAGCACAAAGTAGTTTTAGTGTCACTCACTTGGTTGGCGAAGGGCGGCGAGATCCAGCGACTGCCAGACCTCAAAACACGCCCTAAACCTTCTCTGTATGCACCCGCCGGCGTCCCGAAGGAACCTCCAACAGGATGCGCACAAAAGTAAAGCACCAGGATACCGAAATAACCTCACTGAATCTACCCAGGGGTTGGGGGGGGATTTCAATAAAAATTGATATCCAACGAGCGCGGGCTCCGCGCACGACCGATCGCTACGACAGACGGCAGCGAAGGCCTATGTTCAACAGTGGATGAACACGGGCTGAAATGATCTATCTATCTATCTATAACTTCACGCCAAGTCCCTTATAGGTAGGCAGAGAGAACCGAGCGCCACGTGACTCGATCCTTACATATCTCACTCGCTTCTTTAACATTCATTGCTCTTTTCATGCACGCTCGCCGGTTTCTAGGGCTCCTGACATCACCTTCTGATAGAACACGACCAATTTGATCATAGTAGGTAAGTCTTGGCCTTCCTCGGCTCCTACATCCTTCCACTTTTGCATTGTATATCTGCATCGGCTATATATTTATTGTATATTGGCTGAAATGATAATGCTACCAATTATTACAAACAGAATAAAATATTGTAAAGATAAATCAATTTACGTCAAATTTTAGTTTGATCATTGTAACGTTCTTACGTCGTCATAATAAGAGTTACAATCGCACTTTGAGTGTCAATAGTAAAACGCTTAGCTGTACGTACATCACAATATGTATTAAAGCTTTACGTAGCGAAATTTTTGATCGTCTATATATGATCGTCCCTATAGTGTACCATATACAAACCATATACAGTGTAGCCGGAAAAGTGACGTCCAAAGAAAAAAATTAGATGGCTTAGGTCGAGGGGTATCGGAATCACCACCATGTATGTTCCGCGATTTTTTGTAGTTTTCGAGTTCCGAATTTTTTTAATGATTTTCTAGAAAAAGTCGGCCGGATCAGTTTAATATATATTTTTTTAATGTTTGTGGTGAGTTTTTAATTGTTTTTTTTTTTAATTACCACCTCATGAATTGTACTTTCATCCATAAAAAAATCAGCTTCCTAACACAAAGGCAAGTAACAAAAATACTGTCGAAAATGAAAAATTTTCGTCCGAGCTAGTCTGTCTAGATTTTACAACTTTAAACTAAATTTCTAAAAAGGGGTTCCCATAGTTTCTTAGTAATTTTAAAAACTCCGTGGGATTCTAACCTTTTATAATAATTTAAAAAAGTGGTATTTAATAGGGTATTATTTGGTTAAATCAGCCCTCAAAGGTGGGGTGGAAATTTACTAACTTTGAAAATTGATTTAAAAAAAAAATTGCTTACTTTGTCATTCCTAAGACTAATTAAAGTAAGAAATGTATCACATTATCAAAAAAAAAAAACTATTTTGTAGAAAAATTGGACATTTAAAATTTTATTTAATTATTATGAAAATTTTTCGAGCGAGATGTTTTTGGAATTTACGAATCCTTCTGGAGTTGCACGTTATCCCTTTTTATCATGACTACAATCACTCAGGTAACAGGTGTGAGAGAGATAGAAATGCACACGCATCAGTTCATCTCTCGCATTCCACGCAAACAATACACCTCAGTCGCTCTCACCTTGTGTTTGCTGCTGCTTGTTTTCGTTCGCCTTTGTCACTCACGACCACTACACACGCTTTGCTCACGGACCCCGCTGCCTGCTTTTCTGACTGGACTACTGCGCTTGAACTCTGACTCGATTTTGCATCTCGATTTGGAATCTTTTGACTTGGAAGTGTTAGTGATGAGCTACACATTAAGTGAATATCCGTCCTCCCGGTTTTATCAAAAATTTTTGAAAAGATCTTGTATAAACGACTAGAAAATTTTCTAAATTCAAAAAGCTTTCTCTCAAGTAAACAATATGGATTCAGACCTAAATCTAACACATTGTCCGCAACAATAGATCTTATTACAAAAATAAAAATAAATATTGACCAAAAAAATATCGCTTTAGGCGTTTTTATTGACTTGAAAAAAGCCTTTGACACTGTTAGCCACAAAATACTCCTTAGCAAGCTCCGAATCGCAGGTGTCACTGGCAATGCTCATCGTATGTTTGAATCCTATCTTTCTAATCGCAAACAAATGGTGATAATTGGTGATTGTGAAAGTCAGCATAAAACTATCACTTATGGTGTACCCCAAGGGTCCATTTTGGGGCCCTTGTTATTCCTAATTTACATAAATAACATACATGAAATCGACCTAAAAGGAGATATCACGCTCTATGCTGATGACACAAGTTTGTTTTATTTTGGTCATTCTATTGAATCAGTAATTTCGGACGCCCAAGATGATTTAAACTTATTAAATGACTGGTTCCAATATAACTTGTTGACTATTAATATTTCTAAAACAAATTACATAATCTTCAAGTCGAAAAACAAGATAATCCCACAATATCCAGCATTAACTATAAATAATCAGAAAATTAACAGAACAAATACCGAAAAGTACCTTGGACTTATACTTGATTCCAACCTCACATGGAAACCACACATTGATAAAGTGAAATCCAAGCTATCTTCTCTTATGGGAGCTTTGAGGGGTATTACTCGTTGTCTCTCGCAGAATGTTCGCTATTATGTCTACAATTCCTTAGTTAAGCCCCATATCGACTACTTGATTGAGGTCTGGGGCACGGCTGTTAAGACTAACCTAAATTCACTGCAGATAGCTCAAAATAAATTAATCAAGGTCCTCTTTCGTTATAATTACTTCACGCCTACCGACAAGATATACAAAGACACAGGATTGTTAAATATAAATAAAACCTACGTATACTACACGTGTGTGTTAGTACGTAAAATATTAACAAAAGGCATCCAAACGCAAATTAGTTTCACCAAAAAGAAAAGTGTGCTAAAACTAAAACTAAGAAACGCAAACAACCTAATATTGCGAGCACCACGAACGAACTTCGGTAAAAAGTGCATTTTATATGAAGGAGCACAACTATATAATCATCTCCCTAAAGACATTAAGGAATCACAGTCAATTACTACTTTCAAAAAGCTGTGTAAACATTATGTAGTAAAAAATAACAAAATATGAAATATGCTTTATTTTATTTTTATTATTAAATATTACAAATTATACATATAAAGAAGAAGTCTATATGTAAAGACCTGCATGCAGAATTTATATTTATGTATAATTAATTGCAAACTAAATCAATTTAACCAACCGATTAAAATAAAATATAAAATAAAAAAAAGAAAAAAAAATACGTGCATGATAATTATTTAGATAATTCTAAATCCTAAAATTTTAATAAAGCAATAATACGTACAACATAATAGGAAAAAAAAAAAAAAAAAAAAAAACACTATCTCCGCAGTATAAAATACATATATAAATAAATAATAATATTAATAATTAATTAAATAAATAGACAGTACCTAAATGTAAAGGAAAACACTGAATAGTAATAATGTACTATTACTATTAAATTATTACTAAATCAGTGCGATATTAAAGTTAAATATAATTATATACAATAAATAACTACGCGATACTAATGTTAACGCAGTCGTACCCACTTGTAGCACATCCAGTATAGATACTTTGTATCTGTGTTTCATTACCCACTGTCGCGTCAACTACTTTTGTCTATCTGCGCCTGCGACCGTCTGTGACGCGGCGAGTGAATGTAAACAAACTTTTTATTTTTCTACCGCGCGAAGTGTGCCTACGTTATGTTATGAATGTTGTTTCGAGTGCGCTCCACCAACGAGTATCTTTGTATTAAGTGTTGTTGTTCTCATAATAAGTGAATTATGTAATTCTTCTTTGAGAATAAATGGATAAGATAAGAATATGCAGAAATGCATTATTTTTATGGAGTTACACAAGGCAACGGCCATGAAGCAGCAAGACTATGTATATCGGGAGCAACTTCAACGCCTAGGAGGACTGCAACCAGATCACTATCCCGATCATCGTGTTTTTATTAACACGCACAACACTTTGATAGCTGGCCGCATTCCTGGTCGATGTGGAAGCCATGAAGGTATCCCTAGAGTCGACCTGGACCCAAATACCAAGAACGTCAATACAAGAAATATTTCTTGAAGAAGGATACCGAAGTATTGCCGGTAGATGTCTAGACAGTTCGATGCTGCTTTTAATATTTCATGACTACTGTAATACACTCCAATAAACAACATAGCAGCTGCTACTTAAACGACGCTTTAAATTTTACTCCAAAACATCATCGCCCATCCGGTCTTCCGAGCAATACATCACCCGACGACAAAGTGAAAGAATATAGAAGTCGAAAAAGACCAAGAATCACTTACCATGACTATAAATATACCTTGTTTAATCAGAACGTGAGGTTAGAAGCCTCAAAACCGGGAAACTCGCATGAAAACTGTGAAAAATAATGTGAAAATTAAATAATCAAGTCAGGTGTGCAAGGATCACATCTGGTAGTAGTATATTCTCTCTGCCTGCATTACACGAGACCAGGCATCAAGATATGGAGGAAAGTACCTCTGTCTATCAGTCTTCTGGTGAGTCTCACTGTTTGTTACCGTTTCAGCAGGGTAATAGTCATAGGAAACAACGCTAGAAAAGCGGCTGTCAAAAGTTACATACTACCTACGTATGTTTAGAATATAGAAAAGAGAGGGAAGTAAAATCTTTATTAGTTAGAAAGGGACGAAGTATTCAAGACGCCACCTGTAGCTCGCCGATCCCGGCTTAAGCCAGACAGCGGCTTCGGTTAACGCGACGCCGTGGAACCCAGTTAATGCTTTGGATACCAAGATTTATACTTGAAAGTTACGATGACAGAATAAACAATTTTCGACGTGTAAGATTTTTGGATATTATCTTATATCCTTATCTAAATATGTAACATACATTGTCAACTTATATCACGATCCGAATAAGATCTAGAGGTTATTCTTTCGGTATTTCTTCTAAACCATTGATAATTTTCGAAATGCTATGGGAAATAAAAATAGGAAATATAATACTTCGCCAATTCCAATTCCCTTGGCACACTAAAAGCACTGCATCACATTGCGCCTAAGACTGTATATCTTTTAAAAAATAAACTGCTTTGTGAATCGATGATTTCAGTATTACCAGCATAAACATATTATGTCGAGCATAGTATATAGAAATTACTTATGTACATACACATACTTACATATAGTAATTACTAATTTAGAACCCGTAACATATACAAAGCCGTCAAGTGGAAGTCCCAGTCGCACACAGAAAATTCCATAAAAAAATATTTTCGCAATTTATTGTAGTGATTTTTTTTGTGATGTACCTAACAACAAATTTACTGTTTTTGGATTTTTTCCTATACTTGTGCTACATAATATTGTTTCTTACCAAATTTCATAAGTGCGGCATAAACAGCCGTTTCTTTTGATTGTGTTGACTTAGAAGGTTGATTTTTTTACTGATCAAAGGGATTGCAGACCTGAGTATTTGATATTAATTTCAGCTTGATAGTTTTACACGTCCTTGAGAAATGGGTTTTGACAGATGGACAACAAAGTGATCCTATAAGGGTTCCGTTTTTCCTTTTGAGGTACAGAACCCTTAAAAATTGTCTAAAGTGACAACTTACAAGCACATATTTTTTCATTTTTGAACACTAACAAGAATAAAAATAACATTTTAACAAAAACTCTAAACAATAACACCGAGCATACGAGGGGAGAAACATTATTTATTGCGTTGATTTTATTTCGTTCTTTGTTGATTTTAATTCGGTTTTGGGTCAATGTTCTACAATATTGTACAAATAAAATAAATTAAAAAAAAATCAAAAATATTTATTTACTTAAAATTTTACAGTTTAATACGCGTG
This sequence comes from Pyralis farinalis, assembly GCA_947507595.1. NCBI lineage: Eukaryota > Metazoa > Arthropoda > Insecta > Lepidoptera > Pyralidae > Pyralis > Pyralis farinalis. Next base: position 9,028,962 of record OX382260.1, read on the forward strand.
TTTGGGTACTCCTTTTAGACCAAAATGTACCTGTGCCAGGAGGATACGCCTCTCCGTTACAAAATTTAATTACTGTACACGTGCATACAGGTGTCTTCATTGACAGAAGAGGATAGACGCACAAAGTTCATTAAAATTAGTGTTAAACTAGATAAGCAGTACACTCAACCATCCGCCTCCGTCTCTGCCCGCACCTAGCCCAAAACATAATTAATTTAAGAGATAAGTATAAGAACCTACATAATATTATACACAAATAAATATGCACACACACACACACACACATTACATACGTGCATGAATGTTAAAAATAGTGTGTCAGATATGTTCAAGTGGAACTTAGAACAAAATGAGACAATTGTTTTTTTTTTATACAAACAAGCTAGCACAGCAGCTTAATGGTAACTTCATTCTGTTGCAAAAAATAACAATCTTTCAGGAAATTGTTATTTAGCAACGTTTTTTTGTGAGGTTCATTGGTTAATTTGTTAGGTGCACAACGTGCCTAAGACTATTACTATATGGGATTGAACCGATACACCCTAAATAATATATTATATTCATATTAAATAACAAAGTCGTTTTTTAGGGTTCCGTACCTCAAAGGAAAAGCAGAACCCTTATAAGATCACTTTGCTGTCTGTCTATCTGTCAGTCTGTCAAGACCCTTTTTCTCAGGGACGGGTAGCGCTATCACGCTGAAATTAATATCAAATACTCAGGTCTACAGTCCCTTCGAGCAGTCAAAAAATCAAACTCCTAAGTAAACGCAATCAAAAGATACGGCAGTTTATGCCTCGTTTATGCGCATATTTTAACTAATTAGGCTATTTCCCGTTGACCTAGAATCATGAAATTTGCTAAGAAGCAATGTCATGTAGTACAAGTAAGGGAAAGAATCTGAATGCCACAAAAAATACTTTTATGCGAAAATAATTTGAGTAAATATTTTTTACGGAACGCGCGCGGAACGGACTTGGCAGCTTTTTAATTATGCATCACAACTAGACTCTATTAGAGACACAAAAAACAAAAGAGACATTGTATGTTTTTTTTTTATACGTGTGTCTGTTTGCTTTTCAGATATGTGCGTAACACGCGAAACTGAGTATTATTTCCGTGACCTTTAAAAAACTCGGAATCCTGAAAACGCTTCTTTACGCCTGAGCAGGGCTGCATTTTATACATAGCGCAAGTTCGCTCTCGAGTACCGCTCTCATCTCTGAGACAGGTCCGCCAAATATCTACTTGATGCTCTCGATAGAATGTAGCTCGGCGCTATACGCATCATTGATAGAGCTGAGATCTTTAACTCCCTAGAACTTCTTCAGCTGCGTAGGGATTTTTTTTTTTTTTATATTAGTTCAGCATAGTGGCCCCTCTTTGCCTGATGGTAAGCGAAAGAGGAGCCCAAATCGCAACTGCAACTGACATCATACTACATCCCGCATCCTGTCAGTTGACGCTGCCATGCTGACCCGCAAAATGCTTCTTCACGCTTCGTTTGAAGGATCCCATATTGTAGGAAGGAGGGAACACATGTGCAGGCAAGGCGTTCCACTTTTTGATGGTACGACAAAGATAGGAGTTGCCGAACTTTTTGGTACGCGAAGAGATATTCTCAACCGTGGAACTATGACATCGCAAGCCCGCACGTGTGGTTCTATGACGGAAGGGTGAGGGTGGGATAAGAGAAAACAGTTCTTCAGAGCACTCGCCATGGTAAAGGCGGTAAAATACGCTTAGAGAGCCTATGTCCCTACGGAGTTGAAGAGGTTCTAGGCTTTTGGTGACCTCTTCGTCGTCAATTATGCGGATAGCCCGTCGCTGTAACCTATCGAGAGCCTCAAGAAGATACTGTGCGGAGCCGTCCCAGAGATGCGAGCAATACTCCACGCAGGCCCGAACTTGTGTCTTATAAAGCAGACAAAGTTGGTCCGGCGTGAAGAACCGGCGCACCCTGTTCAGGACTCCGAGCTTTCTTGCGGCTGTTGAGATGAGGCTCTCGATGTAATAACGCTGGTTAAGGTCGTAATGAATACCCATACCCAGCATGTTCAGGCTATCACGCATACTGAGGGAAGCACCCTGAAGACTGGGAGTGGGAAGGAAGGGGGACATTTTTGTTGTAAACGCGCAAACCTGAGTTTTCTCGGCATTAAACTCAACCAGGTTATTGGAACCCCATTTACTAATGAGATCCAAAACCCGATTCAGTTCAACGACAAGACTCTCACGCCTCTCACCGATTTCTGTCCGACCAGCACCAGGCCGACCGAAATATCGCCCATGGACCGTACTGTCATCTGCATAGCAATGAATATTACCAAGTGGCAGCATGTCATTGATATGCAGAAGAAAGAGGGTGGGCGATAGAACGGAGCCCTGTGGGACACCGGCATTCACTGACATGAACCGCGAAGCGCATCCATCTGCAAGGACGCGGATTCTACGCTCATGCAGGAAGCCAGCAATCCAATTACAAAGCTGGAGGGGCAGACTTTCACTAACTCTCCCATTCTCCCAGTGTCGACCTCTTGATTCTACCAAAGCGCGCTTACGTTCGCGCGCCCTCGTTTCGTTTTAAACATCCATACTCATAACTGGATGCGACATATAAATCTCTTTCCAACAAATATGAAATATCTGGAGTAAGAAATAGCATGATATGAGAACAATGTGAAATAAAAGGTGATGTAGTGACAAAAATAGAAATTTAACCTGAGACGGTTCGGATGTTTGGAAAGAATAGATGACAAAAGAGTTACGAAAAAGTATATCGAGCAAGAGGAATGGACATATATATATATACATATACGCTCATGCAGGAAGCCAGCAATCCAATTACAAAGCTGGAGGGGCAGACCGTATGCCGGAAGTTTGGAGAGAAGTGCTTTGTGCCAGACCCGATCAAACGCCTTGGCGATATCTAGGCTGACTGCCATGGATTCGCCATATTTATCGATATTGGTAGCTTGAGTGTTCTCTACCCAGTTTACCTATGAGGAATGTTCTGAGGCGCTTTTTGACCTCGTCCCTCCGTCTCCCTTCCTCCTCCGGAACACTCGTGCTGGACTGAGATCACACCCACGTAGAGTTGGGTTGCTGACCTTCCTTCCGTACTAAGAACTCCAGCGACCCATTTCTCTGTCGGACTGACAAAATGTGGAATTCGCTTCCAGCGCAAGTGTTCCCCACGTCCTGTAATCCCGGGTCGTTCGGACGAGGTGTGAATAGGCACTTTAGCGGGCCGTCAAGGGACGGACAGCCAGCACAGCGTTAATCACTGTATTTTTCTCTCATCTGGGTCTCATTGACATTTTGGCAGGCCACATTAAAAAATAATTACGAGTCAGCACTTAAGCGACTTTTGCTTAAGTGCTGCGAAATCAGGACAGAGTTTGTACATTTTGCAATAAGTCATACATCCGGACTCTACTATCGATACAGAAGCCAAATAAGTAATTGTTAAAATTATTTTCGTTGGTTGTGTCTTGTACCTAGGTCAGGCAAACTCTACCAAACGCAACTTATATCTTGGATCAACATTTAGAGCATTAACAAAAAACTAGCAGCAAATTTACATATTTAACGCAATAACACTAAGTGACTTTGACGAGATCGGTGGCGTAGTTTCGAAAGATGCGACTTTGACATCAACGCTCGTGAGTTCGATTCCTATACAAGACGAATATTTGTGTGCATGAACATGTCTGTTTTCTTAGTTTGGTTGTTTTTAAGAGAGGTAGGGCGCATCAAAGCAGCCCGTCTCGGGAAATAACTCCACTACACAGAAAACTGCAGCAAAATAACAACTCTTATTTATATAGCTATGTTTCGGTTTGAAGGATGAGATATGGCAGAGAAATTACTGGCTACTGTGACGAAACATCCTTAGGTCACAAGATAGGCAGCGCGCGAGTAACATACCCGTGGTGTAGCGAGCGTCAATAGGCTGCGGTGACTGCTTACCATCTGATTCGGGCCGCATACTTGCTTGCCAATCTAGTTGCATAAAAAAAATGCCCGTCCCTACAGTTCTGCCGACAGAATGATCGAAGATGTGCATCGTTTGCTTTGAGTCTGTGAAAAATCCGCGACAGAGTTTCTGCGCGCCATGCAGACTTTTCGTGCGCCGCAGTCTCGATCGCACAAAAAGTGTGTCGTCTGCGCCGCACCTTAGGGTTGGTGTAGCAGTAGTAATTATAAAAATAAGAACTTAACGCTAACGCAGCAGGCAGCAGCAGCACAAAGCATAAAAAATACTTTAATATGAAAACTGCATGCAGTAAAGTACCTGTTGCTTACCTTATGCTTGTTGCCTTATAACAACCGAAGTTATAAAATATATGCAGTATTCGTATGATTTTTCGGTCTATTCGGTATTATGCGGGCGTATAGTGGGTAGTTGTGCAATGAGAAATCCAATGCAATTTGTATCACACTATAGTTTTAAATCATCACCTATAATCAATGTTCAGGAAAATACGAAACGAGAGGACAGTTCCAAGACGTCGTCACTTGCCGCCGTTTTCACTAACTCTCCCATTCTCCCAGTGTCGACCTCTTGATTCTACCAAAGCGCGCTTACGTTCGCGCGCCCTCGTTTCGTTTTAAACATCCATACTCATAACTGGATGCGACATATAAATCTCTTTCCAACAAATATGAAATATCTGGAGTAAGAAATAGCATGATATGAGAACAATGTGAAATAAAAGGTGATGTAGTGACAAAAATAGAAATTTAACCTGAGACGGTTCGGATGTTTGGAAAGAATAGATGACAAAAGAGTTACGAAAAAGTATATCGAGCAAGAGGAATGGACATATCGGCAGGGGGCGCCCTAGATGCACACATCAGGATCAAATAGCTGAGGTGCTAAAAAAGGGTCCCGAAACCGAAAAGCATGCGAGAAGAGGTTGATGAGTGTAAAAGAGGCGAGAGATGTGTATTTGGATCGGTGCACCTGGCGTTCCATGGTCTCTGCCTACCCCAATGGGAGACAAACGTGATCATATGTATGTATGCACGAAATATCTGTACACAAATGTGATTCCTTTAAAGTAATAGACAAGCCAACAGACGCGGATTTAAGTTTTCAGGTAAAATAAAAAATATTTTTATTATTTTTTCGTTGAATTTGCAATTTCACGTTAAGACCAATTAATTAAACGTTCAAAGGAGTTCTATTATCTGACATCGACGTGACAATTACGATTGCTGATACAGTCTCAGTGATGTTGACAGGCTGACGTTTTGCTAACGATGGCAGTCAGGCGGTAAGGCTGACAGAAATTATGCTTTGTTTGCAGTTCGCGTCATTGGCTAAGGGTGATCCACAGGGTTGCTCGGGGTTTCTTTAAGGAATATAATCCAATGAAAACTGAGCTTAACTGGATCACTTTCGAATTTCGAATATGACCGAGTGTGGCAACTACCCCTAGAGCCTGGCTTCTAGAGCCACATGCGGAAGGGTCAGGCCTCCCGCCAACGTATTGAAAAAATGTAAAAATAAATATTTTTTGCTTGACATTGGGCCATCGCGGACACCTAAATACGTCTTACATTTTATAAATATAATCTTACTAGCTTTTGCCCGCGGCTTCGCTCACATAGATTTTGGAATTACGGCAGTTTTACTTATTTCTACTACTTATTTTTAAGTACAGCATTAAATAGTTAGTAAAAGTACCAAATATTCTTATTTGTGTAGTAATCAAGATATGTTACGATCTGTTTGGTTTTTATTAACTATTTGATACTGACTGTATAATGAGTATTAATGTGTTAGGCACCATAGTCTCCCAACATTCAATGATTCAACAGTTAAGTGATAAATAGTTAAGGTATGCTTAAAAAATTCATTCAAATTGTATTTTAATCTAAGTATAATCATTTTGTCGCCGACCGGGAAGCGATGCGTTCGTTTCTATCAGAAATAAGGCATCGAGAAGAGCCATTTCAAATAAATGTATAACTAAGGCATTCTAAATGTCCACTATTTTATTGATTCCTTTGTGTAACGTTACGTGTGATACAATATGTACATTTTTTTAAAACGTCTGAAGTTGAATATTTATAATATGTATACCTAATATATATTATAAATATCTGTAACCCAAATACGGACGTGTAACATAAATAAATAACTTTTGTATTTGGTGATGGTCACTAAAGGGAGGCCATCATTTTACTCTTTTTAACCCGTGATGCATTTTATATCAATTACAGACGATACTCATCCACGTATCAGACGTAATTTCAATTAGTTACAGAGACTGTTAGCCTCTGACGGGATTTTTGTTTTTTTTTTGCTCACTTTTTTTAATAAATTTTCTTTTCTCGCCATAAACCCATGTACATTTGTCAACTAAAACCTATTTCAAAAACATAAAAGTTTCAAGTCACTAACTTAACCCTTCGAAAACCCGGGTGGTCGTATACGACCGCGAAATGTATGGGAAAACGTATATAACGGGTTCTGACTGCTCAAAAAATGTCTGTCCAAACCTTAGGAGTTGAATTTCAAACAATTCCTTCTTATCTCTCATATGCATTACAAAAGGAACCTCTTGATGAGTCAGTGATTAGTCAGGAACTCCATTTCTATTAATATAGATTTATTAATATAGAATAGCATGCACTTTTTCAACCCCCTTTTCACCCGCCTAAGGGTGAAGTTTGTGAAAACCCTAAAACCACTTCTTTTTGTATTCTAATAGAAAGTATATTATTATGTACAAATAATTTCAAGTCACTAACTTCAAAACATTTCTACTCCATACAAACTGTTAACCCTCTTTTCAGATCCTAATGGTGGAATTTTGACGTCTTTTGACGTCTTGTTTGTGTATATTAACAATGTCTAAAGCAGCTCACTTAAAAAAATGTCTTAACAATTCAACATTTAGTTCAAGAAATACTTTCGACGCCCATTACTCCCTTTAAGGGGTGGAATTATAGAAGACGCCGAAATTATTTTTTTTCGATTCTAAGAGAGAGTATCTATACAAAGTTTCAAGCCACTAACTTCAAAAAATATGTCTACTCCATACAAAGTGTCCACCTCCTTTTCAGCGCTTTGAGGGTGGAACTTTGAAAAATCCTGAAATATTTTTTGACGTCTTAATAATTGAGAGTATATTTACAAAGCTTAAAACAGCTCACATTAAAAAAAAACAATTTCTTAACTATTCAACTTTTAGTTCAAGAATACTTTTGAGCCTCGTTACACCCTTTAAGGGGTGTAATTATGAAAACGCTGAAATTACTTTTTTGAATTCTAATAGAGAGTATTTGTACAAAGTTTCAAGTAACTAACTTAAATTTTTTACTCTATACTAACTGTCAACCACCTTTTCAGCCCCCTAAAGGTGGAATTTTGAAATACACTGAAATTACTTTTTGGACGTCTAGATTGAGAGTATATTTACAAAGTCTAAAGCAGCTCACTTTAAAAAAAACATTTTCTTAACAATTCAACTTTTAATTCAAGAAAATAAATACTTTTGAACCTCGTTACACCCTTTAAGGGATGGAATTTTTTAAAACGGCTAAATCACTTTTTTAAATTCTAATAGAGAGTATCTCTATAAAGTGTCAAGTCACTAACTTGAAAAAATATTTCTGCTCCATACAAACTGTCAATCCCCTTTTCACCCCCTTAGCGGATGAATTTTAAAATACCCTTCCTTACCTCTCGTTAGCATTACAAAAGTAACGACGGTGCAAAATTTCAGCTTTCTAGGTTTAAGAGTTTGGCCTGGGCGTTGATATAGGTATATATAGATTGTATCTTTTTCAATTTCCTTATGCCATTCGTTTTTTTTTTAATATGCTAGCATTTCGGAAATAACCATTAGTGAAGAAGAAATGCCGAAAGAAACTTGCCTATATAAGACTCTTTTCAAATTGACAATTAGATATTAGAATATATTAATGTCAGCATATTGGTATAACAATAATCTCATATGGTGGAATTGAAGTTTATTAATAAAAAGCACAACGACGCTGAATTATTTCCAGACAAATTTGTCAAACAAATTTGTGTGTTGTATAATAAGCCTTTTCACAGAGAGCATTCTTGATGTGGTCTTTGAACATATTGTCAAGAAAGGACATAACTGTTTCAGGGAATTTATTATAAAATCTATTACAATATACAAGAAGAAACCTGCCAGTCCTAGCAAGCCAATGTACTGGCACACTGTACTTAATTCTTCTTCAAAGACTTTAAATTTTACTTTCATTAAGACAATACAAATTAACCTTTCATAAATATATTGACTAGTAACAGTGATGATATTAATTTCTTTAAACGGTTCCTTGAGTAATTCTGAGGAGACCATAGAATAGCTCTTTTTTGCAATATAAAAATTGTCTCTATGTCAGCCGCCGTTTCCAACATCAGTATACCATACGAAATAATGCTGTAAAAGTAGCTGAAATAGGCTAAGCGCGCAGTACCCGCGTCCGACCTTAATCATTCACATGAACTTTGTCTTACGTACTTTGTCAGTCTGACATCTTTTAGTAAAATCTAACAGTACTACCTCTTGCCTGGCAGTGAAAGGTCTTTTTGTCAGCTGGATACATTGCGTGTCGACTGCTTCTTTCTTTTTTAACGTTGAAAGCACACAAGCAGCCACTACTTCTGATACAAAGTCATTACCGTTTGTTTTTTACAACATCGGGAGGCATACACGCAGACAGCCCATCTGATCTAAAGCAAATACCGTAGAATATTAACGCTTTTAATATATTAAGTATCACTCACGCGATGCCTCCTCTTCTGCTTACACGGCAACTCCTTAGGAGTTTACTGGTGACCTCACTCACATGCCGGAACACAACAACCCTCTAGGGAGGTACTTCCCCAGACGAGCTGATTTGCTGCACCCCACCACTCTTAAAACATCCAGACCAAGACAAACAGACATTTTAATGGACACAAATGTTTGTCTTGTGTGGGAATCGAATCCACGAGCGTTGGTGTCAACGTTTGCAATAGAGGACGCATCGTCCGCGCATTGCCACTCCTGCTGCTAACAAAGTAATTTCTCACGAGCTATTCTTTCTGCGAGGTGCCTCCATTCCGACTTGTCCAGTCGGGCAGATTTGATGCGTGCTTTCTTTTAAATCTATAATGACATTGTGAATCACTTATACTCGGAAATACTTAAATAAGGATTAGTTAATTTCATTCAAATAATCATATAATTAAAGAACTGAATAATAATACTAAGTCAAAACACCCAGACCTTTTCTAATGTCACATTGCGAAGTGAGCAGAGTTACCAACATAAATCCTTCTCTGTCAACTGGGGTGAATTTGTCAGGGTCGCATTTCGGTCGTGATTTTGCGGCAATTGCGCTCATTAGCGTGTGTTGCTACATTTGCTTGTTGCGTTTGTACTTCAGCAAATTGTCTCATAAATTGCTTGTATTTCAATTATTTAAATTAGATAGGTATATTGAATGAGTTATGTACGTAGAAAGAATGCAACATTTTATTTGACATTTGCGATGATTTTGCAATGATTGTAAGAACTTGTTATATCTGTATTTATTTAACTTGGATTTAGCTACGTGGCGTGTATTCGCTTGGTACGTGGGATGCTCGGAGGGTATTGCGAAAATAAAAATGAAAGTGTTCTATAGGTAATCATTTTTTTTTTTTATGAAATCTTTTCAAAATGCTCTCCACCAGCCTCTATACAAAGTTTCAAGCATCGGAACTACTTTTTCCAGTCCTCTGCAGACATAATATAATAGCATTTACAGCCTGCTCAAACAGAGCATTTCTTTCTTCATCCCCCAAAGTTAGTCGACCGCGCTTGAATTCATAATACCAACGATACACAGTTGGCTTGGAAGGGCCTTCGTCCATGAATGCCATTTGAAATCTATCGTACGATTCGTCCGGTTTTAGGCGACACTTGAAATCGTAAAAAATCATATTTCCTCAATCCATTTTTCAATGAGACACGTTAATTTAAATTAGCTCGCTAAAAATGTGGAGTGTAATGTTAAAATTGGAACGTACTTACCTATTTTTGCTTATAAATAATCATATTTTCAAAATAGATTATAACTGGCCAGTCTCTCATACATAAAAACTTTTTTTTTTCGCAATGCTTTCTGAGTGGCCTGGTATTTATCAGAGTTTTTTTTTCCCTTTTGTATAATTATTTTTTTTTGTGTTAACATAAATTTGCTTGTCGTGTTCTCCAGTAATTGTTTGTTACATTTATACTAGATTAAGTATAAAAATATATATAGAATATAAGTAACAATGTAAACGAACGTTGGTGAACCTTAATAAAAAAAAAAAAAAAAAAAAAACAGGAAGGAATGAAGAAAGATAACAATGCAAAAGTAGAAGAATGTAGAAGTCGAGGTAGGTCAAGATTGACCTACTATGACTGAACAGGTCATGTGTAATCAGAAGGTGACGTCAGGAGCCCTAAAAACTAAGCAGGCATAAAACGAGGCCTGAATGTTAAATAACCGAGTGAGTTATGTAAAAATCGAGTCATGAGGCGTTCGTTTCTCTTTGCTTAGCCCTTAAATGACTTGGCGTGAAGATATAGACTTATTTCGACGAGCCTGGTGGTAGAATGGTTAGCAATGTGAGTTAGCAGGACAAACATTTGCGTGATCCGGGGCACCACACCAACGCGGCCGATGGCATTTCGCGGGGTCGTTTAGTGGGTATACCGTCGGATAGCCGACGGGGAGTCCCACACTACCACCGGAGGCCACCCAGGCACCGGTGATGTGCGTAACGCATTTTTCCCCGCGTCACAAAAAAAAAATAAAAAAAAAAGGACAAACATTTGCGTGCATAAACATGTCTATTTATCTTAGTCTGAATGTTTTTAAGACAGATAGTGTGCATCAGATCAGTCCGAATGCGATAGTACCACCCAGTGAACCTCAGCAAAATAACTCCCTGTAAGATTGTTGTGTTCCTGCGAGCGAGTTGGATTACCAGTAAGCTCCTAAGGAGTGGGTGTGTTAGCAGCATGGCTGGCAACACCTCCTCCTCTGCATTCAGATCTTGCAAGTCTTGTTATCCTTATAATCTTAGTATTAAATTTAGACTCAACGGTACTCGGTACGGTCCTAACGGTATAAGTTAGGCTCTTGACATCCCGTTCTAATAAACCACGACTATTATGGTATTAGTAAGTGAGTCCTACCATTCCTCGGCTTATACATTCATGCACTTTAATATTGCATACCTAACTGTTTCGTCTTACTTTCTACCTACATTCATTCTACACGTTCGAACTCAGAGGAGGAGGAGAGGACTTATGCTCTTTCTATCTTAATATCGATACTCTTTTTCATAACAACTAACTTTCTTCCATCAGGCATTGCGAAATCAAGAGTTACATCACTGATTTTGCACAATACTTGCATTTTTACCATTCGCGTGCAAATATTCTATTTTATACTCTCTCTGCCATACTCAGCTCCTCATTTTACTCATAAATTACCATTGGGATCATAACGAGTTGTCTATAGTTAGTTCTGCTTTCTGGTTCAATGCCTATCTACGCCCATAGTGTCATGATTATCGAGGTTTATCCAAGACCACGAGACCATCACTCCACCGGAAATATAATCGGTGTCGCTCCCCTTCCCTCCCTATCCTCTGTCACACACATAGCATGTAGTGTAGCTAATTTATGCAATCTTGCATTTTACTTTTCACATTTCACGGGTCTTTTTTACATGGGGCACACTAAAAGTTTTGCACTTCTAGCTAATCGGAACTATTTGAATTTCGAATGTTATATTTTTTGAAACGTTATAACCTACTTAGTAATAAAAAAAAAGCAATTGGCGGGAAATCATTTGTCAATTGTTTTTCACACATCAAAGTTCTACGTACGCAACGAAAATGGAATTGAGTTGAAAAGATTTTAGAGCGATGATTTTTGATGATTTTAAAAGTTCTCTCTCTCTCCGCAAGACTGTGCTGCTCGTCTTCAAAATGCTTTTGAGAGAGAAGCACCTTCTTTGAGCACCGTGAGGCGATGGTTTGCTGAATTTGAGAGAGGTCGAGTTTCTTTACATGACGAATTTCGTGAAGGGCGGCCTTCAACTGCCGTCAACGTAAATAATGTGGCTACTGTTAAGCGGCTAATTGAAGAAAACCCGCGGATTACCTATGAGACAATTCGAGAACTATTGGGGATTGGTATGAGCCAAATTCAGAAAATTTTACACGAGGAATGGAAAGTTCGGAAACTTTGTTGTCGTTGGATCCCTCATGAACTGACAGCGGAGCAGAAGCGGGCTCGCGTGGAATGGTGCTCACAGATGCTACTGAAGTACGACCACGGACATTCTAATGCTGTTTATGACATTGTCACAGGAAACGAAACGCGAATTTATTGTCTTGAACCCGAAAAAAAACAGCAATCTTGTGAATGGGTGTTTGAAAATGAGAACAGGCCAACAAAAGTGAGGCAGGCGAGAAACGTTGGTAAAAAAATGATCGCGTTTTTTTATTACTACGGGTCCCATCTGTAGAATTCCACTTGAAGATCAAAAGAGTGTTAATGCCGAGTAGTATTCTACCATTTGTTTACCCAGGGTGTTAGAAAAAGTTCGCAAAAGACGACCAAAAAGCCGCGTTCTCCTACATCATGACAACACTTCTTCACACACGGCCAACAAAACAATGACATTTTTAACTTCCGAGAAAGTACAACTCGTTACCCATCCTGCGCATAGCCCCGACCTAGCACCCTGTGATTTCTGTATTTTCCCCAAAATCAAAGATTTGATGAGAAGTTTCACTTTTACCAACTCCGAAGAGGCAGTGATAGCGTTCAATCAGCGAGTGACGAAGAGTTTCACATTTAAATCATTTCATTTACGCAACAAAAAGATTATTTTTTATTTTTTAACAAGTAGGTAACTTCATAAAATTTGAATCAGGTGATCGCGCGCTCATACTCGACGTCTACTAATAAGTTTGCATTTTATCGAGGCAAAGTTATAAAGGCCGCGCACTAAATTACGGTGTGTCCTTTTGCGGCATAAACCTTTTTGTTAGTTACATATTAATTTAAAGTTTTCATGTTTTCATTTAACGAAATCATGGCTACTGCTGACAAAGATACATTAATTAAAAAGCGAGCGAACATAAAGGTTCGCTTAACATTATTTAACAATTTCGTAAATAACATACCGGATCCCTTAAATAATGAAATCACGTTAGAAATTGAATTACGTATTTCAAAATTTGAAATGTTTTGGACAGCTTCTATGATGTTCAAGAGTAGTTGGAATGTGTGATGGATGATCCTAACGATCAATTCAAAGAGTGTGATACGCCTGAGTGTTTGTATTATAAGGCGGTTGCGCTTGCTAAATCTGAGATCGCTGTAAAGCCTGAGTCGCCGTTAGCGCGCGGCCGCTGCGACTCCGACACCAGGAGTTGTCTGGTGCAGCGCGCGGAGGCTAATGTCAGGTTTCCCGTCATACAACAGGCCAAATTTGATGGCACCTACAATTCTTGGTTGGAATATCAGACACATACCTATCGCTCATTCATTGCAACGTGGACTTAAGTCCGAGAAATAAATATCACTACTTACGCTCCTCGTAAGAGGGCAGCGCACTTCTAGTAATAAAGTCAATCGAGTTCTCATCCACTAACTATGACATAGCGTGGAAACTGATTTGTGATAGGTACGACGGCAAAAAAAATGCTTATTGCAAATCACGTTAAGTCTCTATTTAATGTTTAACCCATACAAAGGTAAAATAAAAAAAAATAAGATCGTTAACGACACTAGCGGTAGTGCGTGGCCCTAGTTCTTATGAACTAATCGGTAGCGGAAGCATGCAAAGCAGTTTAGATTAAATTACTTGCATTCTCTATACACGTTCGAATCAATGAAACATGCATTTAATTATAACATAGGCCAACTCTTACATTTTAATTCTTATACTTATAGTTAACCTGATCGTAAAATGTCTCATAGGTTTTGATTTTTGAACTATTTTTTATATTTTCTACCCTATAAGATTCTAAGAAAGACTATTTTTTCCAAAGCTTACCGTTACAAGTCGCAGTTCTACCTAACACTCCTCCTCGCTTCGCTCGTCGTCGTACCTATTATTAAATGGCATGAGAAATATATTTGGACTTCCGATAATAGTACCTACTTAAAAGTTACGTAAAAAACACTTTATTATTTCGATGTTATTTTCTTTTTATACAAACCAATATCTCTGGTTACAAAAATGGAAATAATTTGATCTACGAAAGTGGAAAAATAATTCTTCTCTCACAACTAGTGACGAAACGGCAGCGATGGCTATGTCCACTTTGGTAACTAAACTTACGTAACCAGTTACAAGAAAAGATTTTTCTTTCGCTGTTTGATAACTAGTTGTGAGAGAAGAATTATTTTTCCACTGCCAGCACGCAGATCCAGATGTAGAAGTTGTTGGTGGACCGCCTTACGGACCAACACCGCAGCGGTAAGTCCGTCAGCAGCCGTAGTCCACAACAGGGGCTGCAGGTATTATAATTGAGATTAGTTAGATGTCCGCAGTTTAACGGTTTTGGAAAAGTGAATAAATTCCCGACGGTTCACCACGTAGCCCACAGCAGGAGGCTGGTGGTCTCAGACGTGGTGCACTGAATCTTTTTCTCGTCCGATCTTGCTCCAGACTTCCTTCAGACTGACTCGTTTTTCTGTTTTTCACTAGAATCACACATTTTGAAATTTTAAATTACTAAATCAATAATTTTGACAGATCATAGAACACGCTAAGAAAAGATTCTATATAAATCATTAAATAAGGTAACATTACGTAACATTACAAAGTACAGTAATAGCCCAGTGTTTAAGCCTACTGACCAAATGGTCTCCAGTTTGAATCCTTTCATGTACCACATATTCGTGTACATGCCAGTATTTGTAGTTATCACATGCTTGTTGGTGAAGAAAAAACATCATGAGAAAACCCGTACTTCCGAGAAATTATGTATATTTTGACAAATGCGGTGGCGCAGTGGTGAAATACGTGACTTTGACTTCAACGCTAATGGGTTCGATTCCCACACGGGACAAACAGTTGTGTGCAAGGACTGTCCCTTTGTCTTGGTCTGGGTGTTTTTAAGAGAGGTAGGACCCCTCAAAGCTATCTGGGGAAGTACCTCCACCTCACAGGTAACGGCAGCCAAACAACAACTCCCTAGAAGGTTGTTGTGTTCCTGCTTGTGAGTGGGGTCGCCAGTCGGCTCCCAAGGAATTGCGGTGATAGCGGCAAAGGAGGCATCGTGCGAGTGACCCTTAATATATTACAAGCGTTCAGAGCCTACGGTAACCACGTTACATCAGGTGTACCGTATGCTTGTATGCCTTCCGACGTTGTATAAAAAAAGAAAACAATGTTTCGGAAGAGATGTGACCTAACTTAAGAAAGGTACCTCTTTACCTCTAGGTTGTGAAAGTCTGACGGCTGGAATGATTTACCAGTAAAAATCTGCGTCTTCGCCTAATCCTAATGGATTAGGTGACGCAAAAATACTAAGCAGAAAATAGTGTAAAAGGGTATGAAATCGATGGGTAATCAAAAATTAAAAAGGCGTGAACAGCTTTTAACAGGGCCGCAACCATAGATAACAGAAACAATGGGAGATGTGACATACCACGCGAGTTTACACAGGGACGGTTGTCGCCGAGTTTCACCCCACCATAAAACACTCACCCACTTAAATAAATAAAAAATATCATTCTACGCACACAAGTACAACGACACACATTTGTTAAGACGCTGTCATTGGATGTTTATTTAAACAACACCCAAGTAAGCACGCACTACTACATTTATAAAGCGGCAGAAACAAGCGGCCGTATCTCGAAGTTGTACACACATTGAACGAATAATATTACTCACTTTACATTGCGTGTTGGTAAACGAGCGGTGGCGACTGCGTAATGGTAGAAAAGCAATGTATGATTAAGAATGAGAAATTTGATATTTATAATTTGTATCGTGGTAAGACCCTGGTAGAAATGGCGTCAGAGAATTTTTGAAATTAATTCTGTATTTATGCTTATAAAACGTAATATTATTTGTACTTATAGGTGATAAGTGATTCCATTTGATTTAAAGTTAACCACTGCACTTCTATTTTTGCAAAAAGGCAACAGCACAACTTGGCATTTTGCTAAAACAAGGAGCAACGTATCTCAATCGAACTTGATTGCAACTAACTGTTCTTGGCAATGTTCTCGTTTTGAGCATATTGCGGCGACACCAACCACGCCCCCTCGTCACATCTCCCGTTGTTTCTGTTATCTATGGCCGCAACGCATGAGACATGAGACCCGGTGCTACAAATATCTATAGGCTACAAAGTACAATGACTGATTACTTGTTTACTAACTTAGTGGGGTAAAATAAGTATTATTTATGTACGTTTGTAACGAAGTTAGGTATCTAGATCTGACAATGACAATCTTTCTATACTTTTATTATAATACAGATAAATTGGCCACATGGCACGATCCTTACAAACCTCACTCGCTTCTTTAACTTCTTATTCACGCTCGCCGCTTTCTAATACCAGGAGTATTAGAAAGCATCACCTTCTGATAAAACGATCGATTTGGTCATGGCAGGTAAGTCTTGGCCTTCCTCGGCTCCTACATCGTTCTACATCTGTCATGTTATTGTTAGCCTTGATAAATGTTCAAGTTTTCTTATCCGTCACAGTGTATTTAAAACAGTCCCAAGGCAGTATCATGGGACCTAGCTAATTCCACGCATAAACCATTAAACTTTATACCTCCAGGAAAAGACTAATCTATTGAATATCGTTTGGCGATTATTTTTCTCTAATTTATAGAAATCATTTAAGCTGTTGTACTTGCAAGTTTTTCTCTTATATCAATAAAGTAGGAATCAAGCTTACGCCCTGCCTCATGGTAAGCATGTATCGTAGCCCATGGACATTTGCAAAACCAGGGGTGTCTAATGCGTTGCCTTAGTGACACTCCAAAAACCTAGGAAAATCTTGACTGAGAGTTCATTCCATAACTTGAGAATTCTCGGAAGAAAAGTTCTCTGTAGTCATAGTACGCAACCATTGCGGTTCCAGTATGTGAGGGTGAACCGCCGTTAGCGAGCGGTGCAGTTGTAAAAAGAAGCTGTCGGTATCGTATCGAACAATTCTTCAGAACACGACCCGTTGTACAATTATAAAAAGTAATATATACAGTTCACACAATGGGAGGCAAAATCTTGCACTTAATACTATATCGCGTGTAAGCTTAGGATCGTCGAGAATTCTCAAAGCTCATAGCGAGAGGGTCACATAGTCCTGGCTGGTATCAAGGTACTCCCACCCAAGGGAACACCCAAATACTCCGAAATATTTTATTCCCATAATTTGGATGTTCCGATGTCCAAAATGTCGAATTTCATATTTCATTAAAATTAAAATTACGATTAATAAAAAACACGAAATTGATTCAGTGTAAAAATCGGGTGTTCATTGACTCTCCTATAATTATTCGTCCTAATTTGATTATGGACCATTTAGTTTCAGAAGGTAGATGACCTTTGATGTTGGAGTATTATTTTTATAACGACCCAGAAAAAAACTATATATAAAAAAAACAAAAATAACTTTATAAAAAATGGAACGGAAATCATCAGAATTCGTACTTCTGATGTAACGAATTATTATCCTGTCGGAATTTTCCTTGTTAGGTGTATTCAAAATCGGAATGTTCATATTCGTGATTGTAAATATTAGGTGTTTTGTAATTTAGTATTAATAAAAATAAATTTTATGTCAGATCGGTGTCGTTACATTATGAATTCGGAATATAGATAATCGATATTATGAAAATCCTGATTAAAACTATCGTCAATGAATATTTCGTATTATTGTAGTGTATAACTATGCAGGCGACAGTACCTGTTACACTTGTTGTACATGCCATGCTAACTCATTCCTTTGTGGAGAAACGCCGCAATCAACTTGAATCTCCAATTGAGAGCACTCTATCTAAAATTGCCGCGTGTGAAACGAATTGGTATTTGAAATGATTATGGCAAACACGAAATATATCCCTACTATTTACTAGATCCTATACTTATTTCGATTGTATCATTGAAAGCGGTCTTGGTTGGCCTTAAGTCCACTTAGTACGGCTAGGCACGGATTAAGAAAGTGCCTGCTCAGTCAGATTGTCTCAATAGTTTAGCTTCAAATTTTTATCTAAATATATTACAAATTGTAGCTTCCAGTTGATTTCGAGCTATCTAGTATTTATTAGTAATGCTTCTATACTACAACAATAAATAAGTGACAATGATATAATTAAACCTATTGTATAATTAGACCTGGTAACCTGTACCACAGGTGTCTCTGAAACCTTGTTCATATATCATGTTATTTTATATTAGAGCCAACGCTTCTTAAAAATTAATAGCTCTTCCCATACACGCTTCCTTATTTCCTAGGGATCCTAAAATCATCATCTGGTAAAACACAATCAATTGGTTCTAGTGATAAATACTCGTGACTTTGAAAATAAAAATAATATATCCGTCAGATAAGAACCATATTAATAATGATTTATTTGCTAAATATAGGTAGGGTAAATTTGTCAAGATTTCATTACATTAATTTGTGCCATCTGTTTATATCTAAGCCCCTAAGGCCTTTAAGCATTGATAAGCTGTATGAACTCACCGTCATTATATGTTATCAGAAGTTTTACGCAGCCATGTAGCACATTACACAAGATAACAAACACACGGTAGACTATTATTACACATTTTAAGGTTATTTTCATGCAAGAACGGAAGACATGCATACGGTCTACCAGATATTAAGTGGATACCGTAGCCTATGAACGCTAGCAATATCTGAAATATCGCACGATGCCACCTTTGCTGCTAACACAGCAACTCCTTAGGAGCTTTCTGGTAAGCTCACTCTCTCGGAATGACAGAACAATCCTCCAAGAAGTTCTTATTTGACTGTGGTTTTCGAGGGTTGTGATGGTGGTGAGATACAAAATCGAATTTATAAAATTGTATTACATGTACACTAGCTGCTAAGATGATCCCTCCATCCCTACGTGACCCATTGCCTTTATACAAATGCACGATGACTGTGCCAATCTATGTATAATCTCCAATCTATTAGGAAACTTTATTTCAACATATTTTTTTCAAAAACCAGAAAGTGGGACACTTTCTGGTTTTTGGACGTAAGTACCACCTAGTTTGATCATCTCGGCTTATTGGAAGTAACCACATCAATTCTTCCTGACTTTCCCTTTTCAAGCTTTGTATCGACCAATCAATCTCATGTTTATATCTCATGAAACTCTGCTACTGCTAAGTCAATCACAGTCTCATTCACGGTGTCAGCATACCGAAAATAATCATACACTTCATCAAACATATTCATTTCGCCATTTTAGCACTTACATAGTGTTAGCATGACTGTCACTAGCTTTATGTTAGCCACTCCAAAAGGTGACCCGATACTCCTTTACCGTTCTCTAGAATCGTTTGGAATTTACGTCGAAGTTCTTCGTCAATCTCCCTTACTCATTCAGAGTTATTCATTCACATTTCAATTTCACTAAAGCTTCATTATAATATTTACATTTATGGTATATTTCTTTCTTCTTCTCTCTTGTATTATTCCTCTGTTTCATCGACGATTTGACGATTTGACGATTCATCCTCCTCATCCCACCAGGGACTAGGTATCATTTTTCAAGACCTTACAAATCATCTACATCTGAATTGAAAAGGCTCGGGTTCGCAAGTCTTTCACTGACTAGACTTACATACACTTTTGACTTAAATTTTTTCACTTCTTATCTATACATATAAATAAAATCTATACATATAAATAAAATTGAAGTGTCTGTCTATGATTTCAAAATAAAGCCTTTATCTTAAGCTCATATTATTATTTTCACGTTACCAAAGCCTAAATAAGCATTTTTAACTTTTTGTCTGTCTGTCTGTTGTCCGTCTGTTTGTTTGTCCGGGCTAATCTTCGAAATGGCTGAACCGATTTTAACGGGACTTTCACTGGTAGGTAGAGGACTGTTCAGAGCAGAATATAGGGTACTTTTTATCCCGTAAATATTTAGGGTTACTGCGTAAAAAATGAAAAACTGTTAAAATTAGGGGGAAATATCTTCCCCTTCGGGGGACTTTGCAATTTTATTTTTATTATTTTCATAGAATACGTATTTTTTGTAACATAAAATAACTACGCATTTTTTATGTTATATAAATAAAATACATATACGTTGCCTCCTGCAAAGGTCAATAGATGGCGCTGTACGAAAATTGAATCGCTCTATGGTTGCATCTACGACCCTGAACTTTGTTTTTTTTTAAACATAAACAAATTCATGTCTACAGAGAAATAAAGGCTACTAAAAGCCCAAATCTCATGCGTGCGAAGCCGCGTACTTCTGCTAGTCCTTTATATTTTACCAAGGACTAATATTGAATTAAACAATTTTTTTAACGGAAGCGCGTACGTACGTGTATCTCTGGTAGTGACTTGATTATTTTTAGAAATGAATTCCAAGCAGGTGGTACTTGCCAACCATCTTCTCTATTGAAATTGGGGTGTTTTCTTATTTCAATGGCCTCGCATAGCATTCTAGGCATGTAGCGATTCTCCTTGGCGAGGATTACATATGTTTGGAAAATAATAATATTTGGAAACAGAATTGGTAGTTTGTTTTTGTCACGGAATTCAGAGTATTAAGTCATACAATTGATCTCATTACCCTAATCTCAGGTGTTTTGCTACACGTTATATATATTGGTTTCATCTAAAGTTTATTTTTAACATCAAATCAAATGGATGGATTTCATTATCTTGTAGTATTAGTCGTTACAGATACACTGCTATTGTACTTGGATGCATAGGACCCCACCAACATCTACAGGGTCTAAGTCATCCTCACCTGCAAGTTTGTGCACCTGCTGATCGACAGCGAGGCTCTGGCGCGGGCTTTCCCTTCGGTGTTGGGAGATCGGTCGGCAGTCGCTTCCGTAAAATCTAAAATTGAAACCAAATTTATTATGGAGGGAAAGAAAAGATCTTGTGCCACGGATAGGGCCGCACCGCAAAACGGCGCGCAGGAGCCTCGCCCAACTTATATCATAAGTGGACAAGGGCTACCGTGCAAAGGGCGAGCACGGCTAAAGACGCGAGCCAAAAGGAAGACCTGTTTTTGCAGGAAACTCGGTGTAAAGGCAGCAGATCCTAACTTATTGGGAATGGCTACAAGTTGAACTACACCGGTGCACCTGGTGGGAAGAACGGGGTAGCCGTAGTACTCTTTGAAGAGTTTCGGGACGATATATTGGACATTGGTTTGGATTGGCTTCAGTGACCGGCTTATGACGGTAAAGGTGCTTAACAATGGAATTGTGACCCATTTGATAAGTGCCGGCCGCCAGCCGGTTGTAGCGATGCTGGTTTGATTGAGTGCTTTCTAACATCTTAGATAACTCGTTGTAACAGGGGATAATTTTGGCTGGTGATCTTAACGGTCATGTGTGAGGCATGGAAGGAGTTTGAGCATGTTCACGATGGCTTTGTATACGGTAGTCATAATGCGGTGGAGAAAATCTTCCTAACAACATCGCGTATAGGGCCGTGAAACGTGTCATTAAAACAGCTGTAGCCATAGCCAGACGAGACTACTTAACGTATGTACAATGAGTTGGAATCGTCTCATATATAAGTCGACATGTTCCAGGGTCAAAGCGGCACAGGATATATCAAAGTGCCGCTGTGTAAGAGAACTTCGCGGCAACCTATTGTGCGAGGACCTTATGCTGAAGGAGATATGTCGCTCATATTTACATACTCACGAGTTGCTGAATTAGCAGCATAATGAGGTACAGCCACCGACGCTCCCTCCTAATCAGGGACTAGTGCCACTTATAACGCCTGTAGAAGTCCAATGGGCTCTTCGTCGCACGAAGAATGGGAAGGCAGTCAGAGCTGATTGAGTCACTATCGAAGCTGGGACCTCGTGGTATGAGCATCTTGACCGACCTATGTAACCGCATACTCCTCACCGGAAAAATCTCGAATCAATTGAGACTGTTTGTCATCACTCAGTGTGTTTTCAAAGGAAAGGGATAAGTGCAGGAGTTAGTTACCGCGATATAAAGGTTATGTCTCATACGATGAAGCTCCTTAAGCGGATAATTGACTCCCGGATCCGGCAGGAGTGCCTTATCTCGGAGTGTTAGAATGGCTTCCGGCCTGGTCATGGGACCATGGACCCCGTTTCTGCCCTAAGGATCATCATGCTGAAATACAGGACGAAGAATACGCCTCTGCATCTTCTGTTTTTAGACATGGAGAAGGCCTTCGACTGTGCTCCTCGTGCGGTGATCTGGTTTGAAACAGGTTACAACCAAACAAAACAAACAACTGAGATCTGAGATGAAACAGGTACCTGAAGCGTATACTGATATTTGCCGGAACTTGTATCTTGATTCCTATTCCATGGCTAGAACTGCCGTGGGCGATACACAGCCCTTACCAATCACCGTCGGGGTCCAATAGCGATCAGTCCTTAGCCTGTTTTTTCAGCGTAATATTAAACGTAGTGTCAGAGAACAGCGTCAGAGATACACATGAGCAGCCTCCGTGATTGCTCATGTATGCAGACGATATTGCGCTGGCGGACATAGAGAGGGGTCGCCTGGTGCGACGAGTCAATGATTGGAGAGAGTCACTTGAGAACGGCGGTCTTGAACTAAATATGGTGAAGACAGAGTACTTGGCCTGCAATGTCTCAGAGCCTACACCCCTTCGCATTGGTGAAAATAAGGTCGAGCACACATACCGGTGTAGGTATTTGGGATCAGTCCTACACGCATCCGGAGACATCGACTGCGACGTCAAGGCACGCATATCAGCGGCTTCGGCTAAGTGGCGTGAAAAGGTTGGTATCATTTATAGATAATAGACTCAGGCGTTATTTTGCGAAAGTCAAACTTACATGCAATTTGATCCAACCTGCTTTGTGTGCTTCCGCCACCAATTAGTTTACTAATTGGTGGCGAAAGCACACAAAGCAGGTTGGATCAAATTGCATCATTTATGACCCCAGAATATCGGTTAGGCTAAAAGGACACGTTTATAAATCCATCATTAGACATGTTCTTTTATATGGCAGCTCAGCGTGGCCTGTACTTGAGCAGTACAAATAGGAGCTGCGTGTCACAGAGATCAAAATATTGCGCTGGATGTGCGGAGTGACACGAAAGGATCACGTAAGGAACTCCCGCATTCGCGGTAGCCTTCGTGTCCGTGACATAGCAGACAAACTGCAAGAGTGTCGCCTACACTGGTACGGCCATGTCTTACGAAAACCGCCAAGTTACGTGGGGAACAAATGACTAACCGTACCACCTCCGCCGGGTCCCGGCAGAAAGGGCAGACCCAAGAAGTGCTGGCTTGACGTCGTGAGGGATGACATGCGTGCCAATGGTCTCACTATGAGGGATGCCGAAGACCGCGCGAAATGGAGAAGCGTAAGTCAGAAAGCGGACCCTGAGAAGCGAAAGCGTAGGACGTGATCAGGATTAACGCTCGGATGACGATGATGACACTGCTATTGTACTCAATCAGTCATATCATTGTTTTCGGAGAGTAAAGCAAACATCCTTTAAAATGCATATAATTATGTAGGTATAAACAGAGTGTATGATAATGGAGGTTGGAACAAATAATTAATTTTGGTTGATTTAACAAATAATTAATTGATTCGTTCTTGTTCTAGTAAATTGATTGAAAGAATTGTTTGATTCTTTTAAGTTTTCCTTAGTACTTTTATTAGGTGTTTATAAACTTCGAGGTATTATTCTTGAACGTCGGGTCATTAATACTAAACTGATGAATAATACAATAATATCATAAAAGCAGAAACTTAATAAAACACATTCTACCTATTTTGTTTTTCAACGACATAAATAAATAAAGAATAGGAAAAATATCATGTTTTTGTTAAAAACTTAATTAGAAGAAAACAGAGGCCTTACAAAATATACGTAAAAGTTTGTTGTATAAGAAAATAAACTTAATGAAATGAAACATTAAAAATACTCCAGTAAACTCGTCGTAGTCATGAAGAAATTCCAAACAATCTCGACGAATAAATATAACAAATGTTAAATTTGTATTGTTTTTTTTTCTTGAAATGTAAAGCTAATAATGAAATATGAAGCTAATTTTGGAGCTACAGAATGTCATATTCCTTACAAATTATTTTTTAAAATGGCTTTTTTCTCTTCATTAAGCTCCAAAATTAGTTTTATATAATGAATTGACTTGAATTCTAAATTCTATTTTTTACATAGAACAGATAAGGATCAAGTTAAAGCTTCAGGTGACTTGCAGGCTAGCTTGCTCCACTCTTTTTCCTAGCGTTATCCCGTTTCTTTATCCATTAGGATTGGCGGGGTCTGCTACCTAAAGATTTGGCAAAGATACTGATAGCTTGCTCCACTATTTGATATAAATAAAATTGTTAATTAAGTTTTCTTTGACGTGCACGCAAATTTTCTTTAAAATGAAACACTCACTAAGGGCTCTTTTCAAATACTTTGATACATGATTGTATATTTGTTCTATCTATCTATATATAACTTCACGCCAAATCCCTTTTGGGGTAGCAGAGAAAACCAAGCGCCACGTGGCCCGATCCTTTTTCGCTGGTTTCTAAGGTTCCTGACATCATCTTCTGATAGAACACGATCAATTTGGTCATGGTAGGTAAATTAGTTAAGCCTTCCTCGGCTCCTACATTTTTTCATTTTTACGTAGCGATCTGCTTTGTCATTTTTTCATCCTGCATTCTTTATACATGTCCAAACCAACGGAACATTAATACCAATGCTCTCTTTTAATCTCTCTTTATCTTTATTAATCCTTTGAATTGTCTTATAACAACCTGCAATACTTTTTCACAAATAGGAGTGGGAAATCAAGAGTTTAGGTGCAAGGGCCAAATTTATTTTAATTAATAAGACTGTCCGAAGTCCGAAGATAGAGAGAGGACCCGGTAATTCTTAAATTCGGCAACTTGCTTTATTACCGGGACGGGTTATCATCTATCCCAAGGTGGTGTTGGGTTCATTGTCCGTAAGCCCTTTGTTAACAATATACTAAAGGTCGAGGCTGTGTCGTCTAGGGTTACATACCTTACATTTGGAATTACTAAATGGTATTCACTGAAGATAATACAGATCTACGCACCAACTTCAATACAAACCGATGATAAGGTGGAGGCTATATATATATGAAGACATCTCCAAAGCCATACCTTTAAAAACACTACTCAGTACTCATTCATCAGGGGGACTTCAATACAAAGCTGAGCACGGAACAGAAAGATGACTTGAGAGTGGGCCAATTTAGAACCGAGCAACGAAACCAAAGGGGTCAACTGCTAAACTGTGAAACTCATTATGACGACCTCCTTCTTCATGCAGTAGCGCATCTAGATATGGAGTAGCCCGGATGGTACGACGAAAAATGAGATAGACTTCATCTTGATGACCAACTGGCATTTTATCAATGTTATCTCTCTGATCAAATGGGTGATAACTGAAGACTATTACCGGATAGTAAAAGGCATCTTGAACCATAACATAAAACAGCAAAGATCTCGTCTAGTGAAATTCACACTCTGTCCATCTCTTGCCCTGAGCAAGCTCTTGAAAACTGTCCATAGTGGGTGCTAAACTTCTAAAATTTCGCCTAAAAAAACCCTGAATCTCTCGAGTTATAGAACCTCTTGCAGGTTAGACTTGAAATGTGTATGCAGTCTACAGCTTACACGCTAGAATATATAATGATGATGATGACTTATAATAACCGGTTTTTACATATTTGTCAAGTTTCTAAAATATTAATTTTAAGATGCGGTGTCCTCTATATAATATAAATTTAATTGATTTGACTATTTTGAATATGACAGCTTATATTTCAAATTTATCAGTTATTTACGCCATTTATTTGTTATATATACTCGTAATAACATTTTATCAACTAGGAGTATGATTAATTAAAATTGTTTCTATTTACACCAACGGTCGTGGGTTCGATTCCCACACAAGACAAACATTTGCGTGCATGCACAAGTCTGTTTGTCTTTGTCTGGATGTTTTAAGAGAGGTAGGGGGCAACAAAGCAGCCCGTCTGGGGAAGTACCTCCACCTCAAAGAAAACTGCAGCCAAATAACAACTCCCTAGAGTGTTCTTGTATTCCTGCGTGTGAGTGAGGTCACCAGTAAGCTCGTAAGAAGTTTATGTGTAAGCAGTATCGCACGATGAATACTAAATATATTACAAGCATTAATAGGCTACGGTAACCTGGTTTACATCAGGTGATCTGTATGCTTGTATGCCTTCTGACGTTCTATAAAGAAAAAAACAGTCCCTACCTCCAAATTGTAGGTCAACTACGTAATTACGCCACAGTTTCTATTTACACCACAGCGTAATGAAGTAGAAACAACTATTATAAAAATTGGAAATGGGTCTCGTTCGAAGACGATTTTGATGTTGTCGTATTTTCCAATACCCATTGGAAGGACCCAATTTGGAGAATTGTTGATTTAACAAACTCCAAAGGTTTTGTTACTGTTAATTCTGTTTTTGCGAGAAACTCGAATGTAATTGATTTAGTTTCATTCATTTTCTTATGTTTTTGAACTGAAAGACGATTAGTTCGTAATAATTATATTTTACATACAGATTTCATTAAGTTGATATATTTATATCCAAAATTTAAACAGTACTTGCTTAGAGCATATTTATATGCCTAAATGCCTTTAGCATATATATATACATATACATTCATAATATTGCTATAATTCCCAGGCTTTAGAGTTTGTGATATCCTCCCCTTCTGACAAGATATAACAAAGAACATTGGTCATAATGGTCCTAAAAGTATTAACATGACTTATTTACACGAGTAATACATTCTGTGTACTAAGTATCGGGAATTTGTCAATAAAACAAAAAATACAAATTATTCATCTAAATTTATTTTATCGCCTTCAAAGTAGGCCCCATCGCTTGCAATACAACATCTCCACCGCTTCACCCAGTCTTCCATACATTTTTCATAGGCTATTTGCGGTATGGCCTTTAGCTCATTCAGCGAATTTTCTTTTATGGCTTCTATCGACTCAAAACGTTTTCCTCGAAGTGGTAATTTTAACTTGGGAAATAAAAAAAAGTCAGACGGAGCCATATCAGGTGAATACGGTGCTTGGTCGAGAACTTTTGTTGAATTTTTCGCTAAAAACTCTTTCACTATAATGGCTGTGTGTGATGGTGCATTATCATGGTGCAGCATCCATGAGTTGTGTTGCCACAAATCTGGACGTTTTCGGCGGATACTCTCACGCAAACGCTTCATGACGCCTAAATAATATTCTTTATTCACTGTTTCTCCCTCTGGAAGGAATTCGGAGTGAACCACACCACGGTAGTCAAAAAAAACTGTCAGCATCACCTTGATTTTGGAGCGACTTTGCCGCGGTTTTTTGGGTTTCGGCTCGTTTTCGAGACGCCATTCTGAAGACTGTTGGCTTGTTTGCATGTCGTACTCATAAACCCATGTCTCGTCGCCAGTTATTATACGTTTCATAAAGGTCGGATCCGTAGAAGCTCGGGAAACCATGTTTCAGCGACATGCTTTCGCTGCGCTTTTTGAACAAAATTGAGCTCTTTTGGAACTAGTCGAGCGGCGACGCGTTTCATGCCTAAAATGTCAATGAGAATGTTGTGGACGGACTTAAAAGATATGTTCACCTCACTAGCCATCTCTCTCAGACTCATACGTCGATTTTCGAGCACTAGCTTCTTGATTCTGTCGATGTTTTCTCTGGTCGTAGCGGTTGAAGGTCTACCAGAACGAGGCAAGTCTACTACTACTTCTCGGCCTTCTTTAAAAGCCTTATACCATTCATAAGCCCTTGTTTTCGATATACACGATTCGCCGTAGGTATTTCGCAACATTTTTAGTGATTCACCACATGAAATATCATTTGAAACACAAAATTTAAGGCACACTCTTTGTTCAACAATATTTTCCATTGTAAAAAGGACTCAAAACTATGACCAACAAAAAGTGTAGTTTAAAACAAATTAAATGACAGATCCCGCTCAAATTTTGCGCGCTAAATCAGTACAGTGCTACCAACATGCAGTAAAAAAATTAGAACGACCTCTTTTACGCGGGTCTTTTTATTGACATATTCCCGATACTTTTTACACAGAGTAGTACATGGAAAAATATGTATTTTTATCTTATTACAGGAAATCTAATTGTTAATTCAAGATAAGGCCGCAATAAAAATATATTTTTTTTAAATAATTTATTGTAATATTAGTTCTTGAACGCACCGATACAATTTACAGCACCACTGTTTGATGGAACTACGTTTCATTTCATGAAATCAATATACGACTAATAACATATTTTCCATGTAAGAGTGTGTAAGCATTACACTTTTCACTATATATCTATTTATAAACATCACGCTAAATCCCTTGCGGGATAGGCAGAGGAGATCGAGAGCCACGTGACTAGATCCATATACACCGCACTCGCTTTTTAACGCTCGCCGGTTTCTAAGATCAAGAAGACATTCCCTTCTGATAAAACACGATCAATTTGGTCGTGGTAGGTAAGTCTTGGCCTTTTCACGATTATAAATAATATAGAACTTACACATTATTATCTATACAGATAAATAAAATTGGAGTGTCTGTTTGTAATATTAAAATAATCGTATTTCATAGTTAATAGATTCAGGCGTTATTTTGCGAAAGTCAAATTTACATGCAATTTGATCCAACCTGCTTTGTGTGCTTCCGCCACCAATTAGTGCTGCGGTCGTGCTGCGACGACCGCAGCAGCCGAGGCAGAGACTACCGGAGCAGCCATGGTAGCGTCGGCATGTTGCACGCACTAACAGTAGTGGGTGGGTGCCGGCCGGCGCTAGGCCGCATGAACTAATTGGTGGCGGAAGCACACAAAGCAGGTTGGATCAAATTGCAATCGTATTTCACTAACTGCATATGGATGTATACACGGTACATATACCAAAATGAATATTTTTAAAATTTTTGTCTGTTTATTCCGGCTAATCTCTGAAACGGCTGGACCGGTACTTTCACTGGCAGACAGCTGATGTAATAAGGAGTAACTTAAGCTACTTTTATTTTTGAAATTTTATTTATTTATACTATACATAATACATATCTATTATTATTTTGCTGTTCGCTATTTTACTATGCTTATTAATAAGTTATCGTAAACTCTGCGAACTGAACAATAACTTTTTTGTTAAATTCCACGCGGACGAAGTCGCGGGCACAGCTAGTATTCAATAAATCAGTCCGTTAAACTATCGTAATTCCCAATTATTCTGTGAGCTCATGTAACGGTAGTTGCAACCCATTACTTCCTTAGGACGTCTGTCTGCTATCCTTACCATTATGCATCACAAAAATACACGGTGGTATTATTTTTTAGCTATGGTAACGAATACATGGAATAGTTTCAAATTCAAGTATTCCAAGTAACTTAATTCAATATTTTTTTAAGTAATAACTCCCACCTTTATAATGTCTCTTTGAATGTCTATTATTACTTCCTAATCTCATTTCAAGGCCATTTTAGGTAAGTAGGGAGAGCATAAATGTACTTAAAGGTACTTCGTAGTGCTACTAGAACACATAATTACGAACATTTATAGAAAAACGAGAGGAAAAATCGAAATCTGTCGACAACGCATTATTCCTAACCTCAAAAATATTTCATGTAATAATGTGCCTTTAAAAAATAACATAAGTGTGCAATAATTTTCTCTATATTTTAACCTCTCAAAACCATCCTAAATTATTTGTTTTGACGAGCTCAGTGGCGCAGTCATGAATGACGCGACTTTGACACCAACGTTCGGGTTCGATTCCCACACAAGGCAAATATTTGTGTTCATGAACATGACTGTTTGTCTTGGTCTAGATGTTTTAATAGAGGTAGGGAGCATCAGAGTAGGCCGTCTGGGGAAGTGCCTCCACCTCACAGAAAACCGTAGCCAATTAAGAACTAAGAGGGTTGTTGTTTGGTTTCTGACTTTGGTTTCTGTTTGTGAGTGACGTCACTAGTAAGCTACTAAGGAGTGGCTGTGTTTGCAGCAGATGAGGCATTGCGCGTTTGATACTTAATGTATTACAAGCTTTCGTAGGCTACATCAGGTGAGCCATATGCTAAAATACCTCCCGACGTTCTTTAAAAAAAAAATTATAGACCCGGTCAGTTCTAGTACGGGAATGACCGATTTTCTTTGGTCATGATAGGTCAGTCTCGGCGTTCCCCGGTTTGATTTCCTTAATAAATAAAATACTAAATTATACTTCCAAGAAATCCAAGACAAAATGTTCATTTTACAACTTTGTTCATCATTAGTGTCCGGGACGTTTAAAAAAGATAAAACATTTTTATATGTTTCCCGAACATTGACATATTTTACAATAATCTCTGTTACGAATGTAAGAACGGAGCAGTGATAGCTTATTGAATGGAGAACTAGCCTATCAACTTCCTGGTCCTGGTTCAAATCTTGGTGTACGCTGGTGTGTATCCTGGTATCTTATTCTTCTTGGCGTTATCCCGTTTCCTAATCCATTAGAAATTGGCGGGGTCCTCTACTAAGATATTGATTTTTACATGAGCGACTACCGTCAGATCTTTACTGTTGTACAGTGAGAAAACCAGACCATTCTTAGGTTAGTTCACACATCTTTCGAAATATAATTTCTTGGACGTGCGGGTTTCCTCACGATGTTTTCCTTCACCGCCGAGCAAGTGATAATTACAAATATGTAATTTACACTTGCTCAGCTGATGAAGGAAAACATCGTGAGAAAACCCATATGTCCAAAAAAATTATACATCCAAAGATGTGATACCTAACCTAAGAAAGGATATAACTCAGTATCTTTCTTGCCAAATTCTTGCCTTGCTCTTGCCAAATTCTTAGGCTTAAGTAGCGGGCCCCGACAATCTTAATGGAATAAGAAACAATAATGCTAAGAAGAAGCTTATAAATGCAAAAAGTAACTTTGACTGTCCGTTTGCTTGTTATTAATTCACATAGCCAACGGGGTGGTCGTCTCAACGGTAACTTATGGAAGCGAGAGCTGGATTTGGTAGAGAGAGCACGATAGATAAACGCGTTTGAAATGCGAGCGTTGCCCAAAATTTGCGACGTAACACTTATAGACCGCATTCGCCATGATGATGTAAGAAATAAAGTTGGTTAGATAGATAGTACCGGTGTTAAAATAAGAAGTGAAATGCTCCGTTGGTTCGGACATGTGAAAAAAATGCAGAAAGTAAATATGAAATACAGAAAGTAAAAAGCAGTCGACGAAGGTCAAGACTGACCATAACTAAATTGATCCTGTTTTATGTAGAAGTTGACGTCGAGCGGCGAGCGAGCATTAAAAGGGCTTTGAATGTTAAAAAGGTCTGTAAAAGCCGCGTCATGCTTTCTCTGCCTACCCCGCAAGAATTTGGCGTAGAGTTATCGATACATAGGTAGACCAGTTCTGCTAAAATATCAACAAATTTCATTAAAAATATTTTAACTATCAGTTTAAAAACGAAATCATAACTATAAAACGTAAACAGATTTCCCGTAACCGCATCAGAGGCGGAACTTAACAAACGATAATTAAAACAAAATAAGCTTTTATCGTTTATATTTATCGCGTATTAATTTATCGTCACCGCCCCGCAGTGCGATGACAATGCATTAAAATTCAGCTGAAATATTACTATAGTGCACATTATAAGTATGTACTTTGCGAACACGGATCAATCGAAGAATCGTGATAGCCCAGTGGATAAGGAACCGACCTATTGAGCAACAAACGCCCTGTTCTAATCCTGGCATATACCACCAAATTCATGTCTTCGGATTTATATACCTACATATTTGTTTATATACCGCCTTGTTGCATAATAAGTATACATGTTTTAATATTTTTTAAGAAATTTCCTGTAACAATTATTATGTAAATAAAGCTTATTCTATCTATCTATCTATCTATTTGTAATTATTACTTGCTCGCCGGTGAAGGAAACCCGCACGTCCAAGAGATTATATTTCGATCTGGTTTCCTAGCTGGGTTTTGGAGGTCTGACGGCTGTCGCTCCATGTTAAAATCAGTATCTTCGTTAAATCTTTAGGCTTAGGTAGCGGACCCGGCCAATCATAATGGATTAGGAAACGGGATAACGCAAAGAAGAAGACTTTGCAAACACGGATCTCACGCAGAAAGTTTTTAGAAACTCTGAAGCAGAATGATGTTCCACTGTTAATATTTTATTCCTTTTCGAAGTTTTCGTTATGCAACGTCGGGAGGGATACAAGCACACGGCTCACCTGATGTAAAGCGGTAATCGTAACCTATGAATGCTTTGAATTAAACAATTTTTAACGGAAGTATCGCGTATTTTATTTATTTTGTTGAAAATGACGTTTCGAACGCTTTGCAGCGTCCGTGGTCGCAGGAAGACTTCCTGCGACCACGGACGCTGCAAAGCGTCCATATAAAATACGCGATACTTCCGTTAAAAATTGTTTAATTCAATGTGTAACAATCGCGAAAACCTAAGACAATACTATGAATGCTTGCAATATATTAAGTATCACTCGCGCGCTAATGCCACCTCTGCTGCTAACAGAGTAACAGTAACGCAGGGACACGACAACCATCCAGGGAGTTGTTATTTGGCTACCGTTTTTTGTGAGGTGGAGGTACTTTCCTAGACGGACTGATCTATGATGAAAATATCTAGATCAATAGAAACATGCCATCTAAATTCTAACTAAACAAAGCTTGTGCTGTGGATACTAGACAACTTGATAAATGTACATAAATACCTTTTTGTAAACACAATATACTCTATATATTATGAGAATGTGTGTTCAGTGAATACCTAGATTAAGACAAATAGGCAGTTTAGGTACACAAATGTTTATCCTGTATTGGAATTGAAGCCACGAGCTTTGGTGTGAAAGTAGCTTTACTAGCCACCAGCTCGTCAAAAAAATATGCTATCGGCTATACATCACACCTAATGTACATCAATCACTATTGCGAACCGACAATATGTTCCAGAAATCCTTTCACACATATCAGTCAACAACAACAAGCAGAAAGCTTCAGAAGCATCTTGCTCTGGACCAGGTCTTCACTACAATACTGCAAAGTGACAATACTTAACTCGTACGCTCCCTTTCGTATCGAAAAAACAAATAAAATATTGTTTAGCAGCAAAAGTCTATGGAAAGTAAACATTCTTCTAAGGCACCTGGGATCCTGTGGGAACGAAAAAAGACCCTTACGGTTGACCGTGTGAGTTATCTCAGACTTTTACTGACTAAACATCATCTAGCTGTTACTTTTAGCCAAGAAGGCTTTAAGTCTACAATGAAAGCGATTACCCTAGGGAGATACGGGCGACGCTGCAGTGCTGAACGCCATACGAAATAGGACAGCAGGTAATGAAAAAACTAGTTCAACTACAACAATAAAAGTAGTTGGGTCATAAGTTCTGTCAAAACATTATTATTTTAATTTTGGAATACTGGCCAGAAATACTTTAACTAATAGTACTTTGTAGTCCTTTGTCAGTTGCCGCTGCAATTTGGGCTCCTCTTTTCGCTTACCAACAGGCGAAGAGGAGCCACTATTCTGAGGCAATATAAAAAAAAATAGAACTTTCCCGCTTGCCGAAAATAAAAAAATAATTAATTTTCATTAATTTTCAAATATGGAGTGGTCGAATAAGGAAGATAGAGTCACGGTTATCGCGTTGCACTGCTGTGGTTACGCGCCAAAAGAGATTTTCAACATTCTACAAAAACTGAAAATAACACTACGGTTTATTTATCGCACTATCAAACGATATACTAAAGATTCAAGCTTCGAAGATCGTAAGAGGAGCGGCCGACCTCGTACAGTTAGGACACCAGCGGTCATCAAAGCAGTGAAGGCGCGAATGCAAAGAAATCCCGTGCGTAAACAAAAAATCTTAGCTCTTCAGATGGGATTAAGCAGAAACACTGTCAAAAGAGAGTTAGATGAAGAGCCTGGGACTACGAACTTATCGTAATAAAACCGGACATTTTTTTAATGAGCGTTTGAAAAAAAATACGATGGAAGGTCCCGCGATTTGTTATGGCGATACGCGGAAAAAATATCGCGAAATTTTATTTTCGGACGATAAAGTTTTTACCATTGAAGAAAGTTACAACAAACAAAATGATGTAATGGACCCATAGCAATTGCTGAGAGTCTCACCACGACCCTGCCTAACTACCCCTACTGACACTGTAGCACCCTACCTAACGTTATTTACAAATAGCCACTTGCTTCAAACCTTTTGTTCCTAGTCCAATGGTATATATATAATATGTGTACTTGTGTTATTGGTTTGTGATAGAGCTCTTTATCTTGTATGTTGTTACCAATTGTAATCCCCGTAAGAAAATTATCTCAATCTATTGGATTGAGATAATTTTCTTACGGAGATAGTTTAAGTCTAGAGAATGACATAGGCTACTTTTGTCCCGGAAAAACATCTTATACCTATGGGATAATAAGTTTTATAACCAATATGTACACACGGCCACAGCTCAAGCTATACATTTTCATTAAAAAATCACCTTTGTTATTATTATTAAACAAGGTGCCTGCTAGTCTAACTTGATGTTTATTAGTGTGTACACGTTTAACTTAAAATACCTCTCTGCGTCGGGTGGAAAAAATAATCCTATTCCCACGGGAACGAAAAGTTTTAGCGTAGATTGGAAAAAATAATTAGAAATAATTGTTTACAAAATAATAATTTATACAATAAAGACCAAATAAAATATTAGTGACATTCGTATCTCTGTGGTGAGATACGTCACTTTGGGTCGCTGAGTCAGTGGAGTAAGTTACTAAGTTAAGATACTAGATGGCGATATGTCATTTCTAAAATGCACTATGGTCTTCTGGTTACTATAGTGAATAAGATAGCCATACTCTTTGTGAGTTTGATTCATTGTCTATATGTTCATAAATTTGCTTTTCATTTCGGTATTCTGATTTGCTTTGCGATTTTTGTTTTTACGAATTGGTTTAGTTTTGCAATTTGGTTTAGTTTGTTATATTGGTTGGTATTTTCTCGTTTTGTTTTGATTAGTGTTCCGATTTTGATTTGTGTTTTGCTAATTTTGTCAGTTTTTTTTTTGAAGTTCTGAATTTTTTACATAATACTTTTGAGAGAATCGGAATTTTAAAAATATGTTTTAGTCATTTTCGTTTTACTTACGTTTGTAATCTGCTCTTTATAGGTATTTGATTTTTTATATTTGGCTTTGTTAAATCATTTTAAAACTACCTTTTTCGTTTTGGTCTTCGTTAATTTTTATTTAAAGGTTTTTGTTGCTTATGTTATCATAGTTATTTGATGGCATTATAATGCCTCGCAAACGTAAATCAAGTCTTTCAAGAGAATCATCTCTAGCACAAGCGAAACAATTAGCTCCACCGCATGAGTCTTTGGGAGATACAGAACGGAGAAGGGCCGAAGAAGCAGAGCGTTAAGCTGCTATAAGAGCTGCTGAATCCCCTTCTCAGACGCAGCAAAGGCGCGCTGAAGAAGTGGAGTGTCAGGCTTCTTTGAGAACCGCTGAATGCGCTTCAAAGGCTCAGCAAAGGCAGGCCGGACAAGCGAAACGTCAGGCTTCATTGATTGAGCCGCTGAAACACCAGCTCAGAGTCAACGTAGAATGACAGGCTTCTTTAAGGGCATCTGAAATACCGGAACAGTCACAGGCGCGCGTACAGATAAATGCTCAACTTGAAGCGGAACGTCGGCGATATTTTGAAAGGAACACATTGTCTGTCTTTTATGACTCGGCCTTTACTTATGACCCCTTGATTGATTATTAAAACCACAGATTAGTTGTTATCGGACTAATGGACAATAAATGTCATTTTTGCAGTGCTTTGAAATAGATAGATGAGACCGTAGGTATGTGCTGTGCAATGGGAAAGTTTCTCTTCCTTTACTTGGTTTTTATTTAACATGATCTGAAGCTCGGCACTTAACATCATATTGGGACATGCCCTCTAAATCAATACCTACGGTTGAAGAGAGTGGATTGATCAGAACGCCTTCTGTCCTGTTACGCAGGTGAAAGGTACAGAAATATCCTTTTTATTGATTAAAAAAATTTAACAATTGAAGAGCACTACAACAAGCATAATGACAAAGTGTACACGCACAAATTTAAAGAAGCCGCCCAAGTCAACGGAATGGTATAACGTGGTCATCATCTTGCGTTTACAATGGTGTGGTGGGGAGTGTATTATCAAATAGACACAAAGCTTCATTTTTGTAAAAAGGAGTGAAGAGTTCAGCCAAAGTGTATCAAGAGATTGTTTTAAATTGTATTGTAAAACTTCTCAGCAATACACGTTTTAATGAACTTTCCAGTAGGATCCGCACCTGATCATAAGGCACGAACTACCCAAGCCAGGGTCAAAACCAACATTCCGGACTTTATAAGAGCTAAAGACTGGCCCTCGTGTAGTCCAGATCTGAACCACTTAGACTACAAATTATGGTCAGTTTTAGAGGACATGGTCTGCTCGAACCGACACGCCGATATTGTATCTCATAAGATATCTCTGGAGCAAGCCGTGGCAAAATTTACCACGGAAACAGTGCGTAAATCCATAGATTCGTGGCCAGATGTATTAAAGGCTTGTGTCAAAGCCAAAGGTGGCCATTTCGAATAGAATCATTTTTTTCTTTTTTTGCTGAGACTTCCGTAAATATGTGTATATAAGTTTTATTAAGATTACATTACTTCATAAAATAATAAATGCTTATTCATTTGTAACAGAATTCATGGCCTGACTAGGTATCAACTGACTAATGCGCAACATAGTAATTAGTGGCTACCATTGCTGGTTCCAGGCCACCCTGGGCCCACCATGCTAACTGTTGTGATACAACTAGTTCAGCTACAGCAATAAAAGTATATATTCTCTCCTGAGACATCGATACATATATAAGATTAAATGCTAACATAAACACTCTTAACTCACGTACAAAACGTACCATTATTAAGAAGCAATTACATTAACTATAAACTAAGGACTATGTACACTCTACAATGCAATGCTGAGCTAGGTAAACTGATGGTTCCTTGAAGCTAATTAAAATGATGTGTGAGCGTTCCTAATATTTGGGTACGCATTCCTGACATAAATGTCATCTGGTTTAATAGTGTCAGTTTTAGCCCTATCAATTCTCATTGTTAATTAATCTCATTTATAATTAGGTCTTCGTTGGAAGCTGACGTTATTAAATACGCGCACTTCCCCAAAATATTCACTCCCTCATGTAAAATCCTCCATTTGGTTACCAAGACTTTTGACTGAGTAATAACTTCGTAATATATTTTGCATCTTTATTTATTCTATAGTCGCAATTCTAATATTAAGTTATATAATTTTGACTGCTTTAGACTTAGATCAGTTAGTCAATTATTTGAAAAAGCTATAATTACTGCTTAGCTATTTTTTGACAAACTCAGTGGCGCTGTGGTTAAGGTGACGCTGCTTTGATACCAGCGCCTCTGGGTTCGATTCCCACGCAGGATATATATGGACAAAGAGACATGTTTGAGAGGATTGGCGTATCAAAGCAGCTCGTCTGGAAAAGTAGCTCCACTTTACATAAAACGCAGACAAACAAGAACTCCCTGTAGGGTTGTTGTATTCTTGCGTGTGAGTTCATCGTTAAGGGGCTTACTGATGAACTCACTAAAGAGTTATTTTGTTAGCAGCAGCGGTAGCATAGCGTGAGTTAATGTGCCTATTACAAGCGTTCATAGAATAAGGTAACCGCATTGCATTAGGTGAGCCGTACGCTTGTATGCCTCCCGACGTCCACATTATAAGAAATTAGTAATTAGCGCTACATTTCATACTATGTCGGGCGGCAAATAATTTCTTGTTGTTGTGATGTGGGGACCATACATGAACATAACTTAGCTATCGGACCATTTTATAATGCCTGTCAAATATTCACAATTCTGTTTCTCTCTTTTTATACAATGTCGGGAGCAGTACCTACAGCATACGGTCCATTTTATGTTATGTGGTTACCGTAGCCCATGAACGCTGGTAATAATTATCACAGGTGCGATGCCACCTCTGCTGCTAACACATCAACTCCTAAGGAGTTCACTGGCGACCGCACTCACACGTAGAAAGACATCAACCTTCCAGGTAGTTGTTACTTAGCCTCGGTTTTTTGAGGTTGGGGTACTTCCACAAATGGTCTGCTTTGATGCGTCATACCTCTCTTGAAAACAGCCAGGTAAACAGAGATATTCATGCATACAAAACATTTGTCCGGTGTGGGATTCGAATCCACCAGCGGCTGGTGTCAAATGCGCGTTATTAACCGCGGCGACACATAAGTTAAGATTCAACCCACATGCATTTGAGGGGGATTATAACTTTATAAAGGATGGTAAGCCCCTTATAACCCTATTAAGCAGAGAATTCTAATTTGACATCTGCACGACTGAGGGTTAAAGTTGAAATATAAACAAAAACTCGCTCACGAAGATACAAAGGCGAAATTACTAGTTTCGTGAAAGTCCATTTGTATCCCAAGTGGGGTATATCTCTCGGAACAGAAAGGGTTAGGTTAGCCCTGGGGAGGTCACATCCACACACACATCCTCACGGAGTTGGTGCGAGGCACTTACCCGCTAGCGGCGTTTTGGGTTCACTGAGACTTTAATTTTGATTGTAGCTTACAATGATATGTTACATAGAGTTGTATATATTATACATACAGAAGAATTAGGTATATACAGTAGTACAATTTTTACAAATTTACAGTGAGAGCTCTATGGCGTCGTTACACGTTTCTAACCGAACACAGGTTAAGCAATGTCGACAGCAGCCTGTCTATCGATGGGTTTATCTATTTCGAGTTTCTCCGTCCTTCGGAGGGCACGTTAAGCTAAGTTAGTGGCTCTCGGGCCGCTTGAAACACTGGACAATCGAAATATCGGATAGAGCCTTTGATTCTTTAGCTAAGAGAGTGAAACGAGTGAAATAAAATTTGAAATCACTACTTTCTTTTTTAACGAGATTCGGTAGGAACAAGCGAAGAAAGAGAGGAATTAAAGATCAGGAGGTGCAGGGCTGATCAGTAAATAGGTAGGAGCCGACGGTAAGTGAAAACAAGGTTAGAAACATGAAACTAGAAAACAAAACACGCGATATTTCTGCTAAAACCAGTTGAGAATGCGCAAGCTTGCATTGCCAGAGGAAAACCTGGTTCGTCAATTATATAATAATTCAAAATTATTATTTTTCAATTTGCCGGCCATTTTGACCATGTTCCTCAAGAGATAGGAACGGCGTTCCTGGACATTCCTATTCTCCATTTTTACGCTGAATCCGAATCTGAAGTCGAAATGCGAATATTCGAAAAAACGCACACACAGACAAACGCACAGACAAATATATTGATTTCATATAGGAACGGCGTTCCTGAAAATTGTTTAATTCAATGTGTAATAATCGCGAAAACCTAAGACAATACTAGAAACATGAAGTTTTTAAAATACGGCGTTACACCACTGCGTTCTAAGCGGTTACAGAAGATGCAGGTATTGAGCAGTCAGAACCCTTTATATACGTTTTCCCATACATTTCGCGGTCGTATACGACCACCCGGGTTTCGAAGGATTAAAGAAGGAAGAGAAGAAAGGCGGAGATGCCGAGGGCCACAGGACTCAATCCTTAGACATCTCACTGGCTTCTTTAACATTCATTGCTTTTCTTATGCATGCTCGCCGATTTCTAAGGCACCTGACATTACCTTCTGATAAAACACGATCAATTTAGTAATGGTAGGTAAGCCTTGGCCTTCCAACAGAAGTAGTTATATATTGCTATATAAACTTTGCTATTCTAATTTAAAATATATATATGTTTTTTACGTATATGTGAGCTACGCAGCCTCTTCATCAGAAACTCTATCTAAAATCTATCGCATATCTATATCAATTATATGGCCCCATTTTGCCGCATATCTTAAATTATATTCACCAGAGTGACAATTGTTTACAAAGGCTTTTGTATGGAAATTGTATACGATTTTAAAATGGAGTAAATATTTGAATAAAATGTCTTCCCTTTCGATATATAAATAACCAGATTTACCAGAGGGGGGACTTCGTACAAAAGTCGTCTGCCTGGGTACCTCTGTCTCACCTATTTTTACCGCCAAGCGGCTATATTTATATAGCTGTGTTCCGGTTTGAAGGGTGAGATATAGCAGAGAAATTACTGGGTACTGTGACGAAACAGCCTTCGGTCACAAGATTGGCAGCGCGCGAGTGACATTCCCATGGTGTTGCGAGCGTCAATAGGATGCGGTGACCGCTTACCATCTGATGGGCGCCGCATGCTTGTTTGCCAATGTAGTTGTATAAAAAAATCATTCCAAAGAGATTATTGGAGGCATACAAGCATACGGTCCATCTGATGTAAAGCGGTTACCGTAGCCTATGAACGCTGATAATATTAAGTCACTCACTTACACGATGCCACCTCTGCTGCTAACACAGCAACTACTTGGGAGCTTACTGACCTCACTCACACGCAGGAACACAACAACCCTACAGGGAGTTTGTTATTTTGACTGCGGTTTTCTGTGAGGTGGAGGTACTTCCTCAGTACGGCTGCTTTCAAGCGCCCTACCTCTCTTTATCGCAAATATTAAGAGGCTTGGGTAAACTATTCAAATCATATAGGGCGTTAGCTTGTTATTTTTTGACTTTGTATGAAGAAAGCACACACAACAAACTAAAATGTTCAAAAGTATGTAATATTAACAATGAGGCCTAACACAAACATATCATTTTACTCTGTATATAAAATTATGAACATTTCCTAGTTTCCTTTGAAACATAAGATGTTTTCTGGCAGATATATCGTTTTGATTGTGGTTCAAGTTAGGAACTGGTACGTGGAGGTATCATTAAAAGGTTCTAATAAAGTAAATGTTAAAATGTATGAACTGTGAGCGCTCCTTTTTAGCGTTATCTCGTATCTCAATCCATTATGATTGGAGACACCCGCTACTTAAGCCTAAAGATTTAGCGAAGATACTGATATTTACAAGGCACGAGTCCTGTCAAATTTCCATAACCCAAAGAGGCAATCAGAGAACTGTGAGCGCAGAGTATGAGACAATTTTGAGTACTGCCATAATATCTCTGGCATTCGAATGAGTATCGAAGACAAGGAAATATGATTCACTATTTGATGATCGAACGCACTTACTATAAGTGAAGTGTGATATTATTGATCTCACCTTTGCATTAGGATTCCTTTATAAAGCAAAATAGATAAAGAAATGTAGACCGAAGTAATCGTTCAGATTAATTCAGTGACGAAGACGAAGTGCCTTAAAAAAATATATAGTGTTTAATTATGTTTTCATATTTGATCTCAGGGCATATCTGACATCCCAGCGATGGCATGCATTTACTAATTTGACCTGACCTAAGATCAAATTGCATGTAAATTTGGCTTTCGCAAAATAACGCCTGAGTGCATTAACTATGTAACTTAATTGTTTTACCCCTTAATACACTTATAATATCATACAAGCCTACTTTAGAGTCATAACTCAATAGTTACATGTTTTATTGAAATATTTGTCCGAACAAAATTTTAACAGTAAACCAAATTTAAATACATTTTCCTCTCAAAAATAAAACAGATATCTAGTTTCCTCAACTCGATATACGTATCTAATGATATATTTATTAATGATACTTTATTAAAAAAATATTCCTTTGTAACTTGTACCAGAACCTCATCCACGTCTCACGAGGCTCAGAGCGTTTGTCAATGTCACCGTATCTCGATGTTCCTCTGTTATGATTTGAACAACCGAATAGAGAGTTATCTCGAAGGATTTCGCTTTCTCCTTCTCTCATTATTGCGAGCGATAAATAACTAATAATTTAGTATATGTTACTTGAAGACAATACATGCACAGTTTAAGAATCATGTTGAAAAATGATACATGACATCCCTACATCTAGCCTTACGAATTTTGAAAGGCATTAGATCCAGTATCAGTAATTATCTTCTTTTTATATACAATGTCAGGAGGCATACGATCATACAAGCATAAAAGTTTACTATACTTACCAAGATTTAGTGTTTTAGCGCATAAATATCTCACGTGCGTTCTATGGGAGTATATTTTATCCAATACACTAAAGTGACACTGTGTCGATCCTTTAATTAGCTAATTAGAGATAAGTGTTCTACTATATCCGCGAACCACAGCGGCGAGTTCATAGATAACAAATAAAAAGATTTAACTAGTAGTAGCAGACAGCAATGAATGTGAAAGAAGCGAGTGAGGTATGTAAGGATCGAGTCGCGTGGCGCTCGGTTCTCTCTGCCTACCCCGTAAGGGATTTGGCGTGAAGTTATAGATAGAAGTTATAGCAGACAGTATGCCATTAAAAAATCCAAATTCAATATGGCCATCACCACAATATTTTGGATTACGTATTTTTTTCAACCGTAATTTCAATTATATATCCAAATGAAAGAGTACGTTTAGTATATTACAGTACTTACGTAAAAAAATGATAAAAATTAAAAGACCTAAATAAAAATAGCGTTTTTAAAATTTTAATTTTGTTAGAATTGTGATTCAAGTATAAACGGCTCGTCCAAGTCAAGAATAAGAAATATTAAGAACGTAACTAAATAAAAAACGAATATAATATAATAATGATACAGATAATATACCAATATATAAATAAAAATAGGTAGGTAACAGGTATAAGTCATCACAGTAATAAGTAATACCGTGGGGCGTAGTGTAACCTGAGTAAATAAGTAAATGATCATACCGTGTTGGCACACTATAAAAATGGCAGATTTACTTTCACACAAATTTTGCATAAGTTGTCTATTGAGAAGATGTATCCAAAGCATGTAATGATATGACCAGTTGACTGTAGATAATAGAAATTTGTCTCGACCCTGATTTTGTTTTAGTCTGATGCCCTATATTGATGAGCAGAGTGGTGTAATGACAGGTATCTTTTTACTAATTATTTTTCAGCACTGCCGGACTAGTAAAAATGTATTCACGCTTTTTTGAAGAACCTTATGCTTAATCATAATCATCATTTCAGTCCGTATTCATCTATAGCTGAACATAAACCTTCTCTTCAGAGAGCCATTCCCCTCGATCCTGTATCCATCGTATCATAAGTCGTAACTATCTATTGGGAGATCACCCCACGCTACGTGTGCCAGTACGGGGACGCCATTCGAGATCCTTTCTTTCCCCAGCGGTTGACGGTTTCAGGAACTATGCGCCAATTTCAGCTTGGTTACCCTTTAGGATATGTCAGTTACCTTAATTCTACTACGGTTGTCCTCATTACAGATTCTATCACACAAAGAAACCACAAGCATTTCTCTTTCTCTAACACGCTGAGGACTTCGAGTTTCCTCATACGGCTCACAGTGAAGCGCCACGTCTCACCCATGCTTAAACTTATTAATAATATAATATTTAAATTATAGACTATCGAAAGAATGAGAAAGTTGAATTTACTTACACAACATACTAGAATTTGTAACTAAAATATGAATTAATCGCCATATAGAATCAACCGCCATATATCCATTGGTACGCGGGACTTGGAAACTTACTAATAGTTTAGTTCTTCGCCTTAACATTATTATTATAATTTACTAAATTGTGGAACGCAGATTTGAGTTATTTCTACTTCATAAATTTTCACCCTAAAGTCTAGCACAAAATACGTCTACCCACGTCAAAACGGATAAGTGACTGATGTCTAATTCATAGCAGTTGTCGACATATAAATACATATACATGTAAAGAACAATGATGGTTCAGTGAATGAAGAATCGGCCTATTAACTTACGGTTTCTAGTCCGAATCCTAGCATGTACCACTAAAATCATGTTTTCAGATTTATGCACATACTTGTAATTATCACTTAATTGTCGGTGAACGAAAACATCGTGAGGAAACCCGCAGGTGCGAGAAAATAAATTAAGTAAGGAAGGTCTGGTTTTCCCTGTAGACTAGTTATATGCACATACATATGCATCGATATATATATATATATATATATATATATATATATATATATATATAAGGTGTTTTTTTTTTATATGCCCGAACTTTAATGGGAGAAAGAATATCGTTTATCTGTTACGATAGACAAGAAACTTCGTGTCCCGGCATCGTCAAAAAAGTTTGAAAAATCAAATAAATAAAGTGCCTATTTGGTTCATGGTGCATAATGATTGCCCCGTCATCATCATCATCATCATCATCAGTTGTTAATAATTCAGTTTGACGGGGTCGATGCACGGGTCGCGGGTCTAATCGAACACGCCATTTACGCAGCGACGACCACAGCGTTTATAGGCTACGATAACCACTTTACATCAGGTCGACCGTACGCCTCCCAACGTTGTATTCAAAAAAGTAATACC
This sequence comes from Pyralis farinalis, assembly GCA_947507595.1. NCBI lineage: Eukaryota > Metazoa > Arthropoda > Insecta > Lepidoptera > Pyralidae > Pyralis > Pyralis farinalis. The sequence continues at coordinate 9,073,741 of OX382260.1, forward strand.
TATGACTATGCCGGTAGAGTAACGCTGATAGCTACCTATCTATTTAAATAAAAATGGAAATTTAGAATACTTACCGGATATAACAGCTGATCCAATTTTATTGAAAAAGGTCACAAACTTTCCATTACACTTTCACACAGGCTTTGGACTGTCAAATTAATGTAATAACGTTAAATTTGAGTATTTAGTGTTTGTTACGACAACATTAAAGACTAGATAGACGTGGATATTTTGATATTGAAAAATAAAAGCTATCGGATAACGTTTGTTACATTAACTGGGCTTGTTTAAAAGTTCATCAGTTTATTTACAAGTTATTTACACATCTCAATCACGACACTAAATACAAAATTGTTGCACGCATCCTGGCGTTCTATACAAATGTTCCTATCCACCTCACATGGCGTACGTAACGTCCAGATACTCGCGAACACAAGGCGTAATGGGCTGGTGCTCCATCGTGCTGGAAGTATAAACATGTACGCTTCTGCAGTGATGTTATTAGACTCGCGATAACAAAGTACCATTTGGAGATACTCCTGATTAGAATAACGACGTCCAGGCATGATTACGGTCACGCGTACTAGTGTATGTAATGCGCGCCACTGGGAAACAATGGCCGTTCGCGCCGCGCGTGCGCCTTGTGGCGTAGATGACGCATGCGCGGGAAGGCGTATTGTACCTGCGTACCGTAATGCTTGTATTTTCCTAGCTGGTTGGTACATACAACAGAAAGCTATTTTTTATGACGGATTTTATTTTTCTATGAAAGAATTTGTAACACGTGGGGCATAAAATATATTTACTATCATAATCAGCATACATAATACTATTTCCCATTTCAATTTGGGCATATACTTTAAGAACACCATATATATATATATATATATGCTGATTTTCACATGAAGTGATTGCCGTCAGACCGATATATATTATACATCGGTATTATGTGCATTGATATAAGAACCAAAGTCGTTTGACTTTGCTGTTAATATTTAAAAAGTATCTTGCACTTGTTACACTCTACCGATGAACAAAAGAGATTCTGACGAAAATCGTTTTTAAGAGGGGGATTTTCTGAGGTAGATAAACGGAAAACCTCGTAACTTGTTATACTATAAGCTGTAGTGACTCTTGTAAGTCGTAACTATACTTGAGCTTTCGGTGTCAACGACTTTGTCCAAAATGGCACCCGATTCTGCAGGTAGCGCAAAAGAGATTTGTTTCATACATACCATATAACGGTACTGCTCGCTGTATTTGACTTTTTTCGTATTTAATTTGTATTATCAGTTAGTTACGCCACTTTTAAGCATCTTATATAACAATATTACTCATTTTTATTTGATACAAATTAATTAGTATAACGTAATGAGAAAATTAGATATCCCAGAACTTATTTAACTAAATGAACGTACCTAATATTTATTACATATCTCATAACATTTGCATGCCAAAGTTGTAATTGTAATATATTTATTTAACATTAATTTGTGATTTCATTAGAACCGGTTTTGTTACTGTGAAAAAATTCATAGTACTGAAAATATTTTTTAATTCCTGACTATTGTGCCATCATAAACTCACAAGTAGCAAGTGATGGTTCCAACAGGACAATAATAACGTGAACGAAGACGTCATTTGGACACACCTCATTGATTAACACTTTGGATTCGAAAGAACTTTTTTGAAATATGGTGTATCTTCGTTCTTTGTTTGTTAAAGTAATTTATTTTATGGATATAAATTTCTTGTCATCGCTTCGATTTAATCTCATTCGCAGCAATCTGTTATTTTGACTATAATTGGAAGTACATATACCGCTCGGATAATAACATGAACTCCAGGGGATTGTTCACGAGAATAAATGTGCTCACTTTCCCCTCGGTATATGTGTAAAAATAGTTATAATGTACATATAAGCAGCAGCAGCCCAGTGGACAGACAGACAAACGGACAACAAAGTCTAAGGTATATATGTATAAGGGTACCGTTTTTCCTTATGAGTAAGCACCCCTAAAAACATTTCAAATAAGTTAATCTAACTGGTGTGTTAACATTTTTTTGTTACTATAATGGGGCTTTTCAAAAAACCTGGCTACACCTATGAATGGCTGAGATCTGTAGCATATCGGTCAAGACGTGTATATAATCGCCTTGTTCTTTGCGTTATCCCGTTTTATAAACTATTAGAATTGGCAGGGCCGGCTACATAAGCCTAAAGATTTGGAGAAGATATAGATTTTTACATGGAGCGATTGTCGTCAGACCACTACAACCCAGGGAGAAAAACAGACCTACCTTAGGTAACTTTACACGTCTTTTGAAATATAATTTCTTGAACGTGCGGGTTTTCTCATAATATTTTCACCGCTGAGCAAGTGACAATTACAAATAATGCCTTACATCGTAGTAGTAGACACACGAATTTAGTGGTACATGTCAAGATTCGAACCGGGGTCCGGTTGGTCACTAGACCGGTTATTTACACACTGGGATATAACTGCTCATTAGCACGTGTATATACTAGCAAAATAGATAAACAGTATCATTACTCTCGTGGCAACACCTAAATATAAATACATATGTATGTGAACTTGATACGCGTATCAGTCAGTTTTAGGGATGTGAATATGTCACCATATTGTCGATATCAAAATCGAATCAGGTATGACTATTGTATAGTAGTTATTATCTTGAATTTGTTTAATAGTTAATGATTTATATTCGCGGTAATTTATAACTTTGATACGGTAGATACAATTGCTGAAATGTTAACCCTTTATTAAACCATATTTAATAAACTAAGACTCTTTTTATCCATCTAATCTGAGTTTAATAAAAGATTACTTCCTGTGAACCAATTTAGAATGGTTGACAGAACACCATAATACATTATCAGTATTATCACACCGGCGAGCCATATTAAAAAATAAAAAAAGTATCATCAGCAAATAGTACTATATCAGTCACTTTCTGCATGAAAACATTATACGAGTTGCAATCGCAGTTCCGAAATTATACACTCTAGTCATCAAAGTCATCGGTATTTGGCTTGAGGCTCTTACATATGTAATATACCAAATCTACGACCTGTACATAAACAATGTACGAGTAATACTAAGCAATCAATAAATATTTACCAAATTAACTAAATCAAAAACATATTCATCGATCATAGTCGATGGAATGCAACTGATCATACCATTGGTGTGAATGTCAATATATATACGTTAAATATAGATAATTTATATTAAATAATTTATATATACGTGTTGTATATATATATATATATATATATATATATATATATATATATATATACAACATCGCGAGGCATACAAGCATACGGTACACCAGATGTAAAGCGATTGTAAAGCCTATAAACTTTTCTATTCAAGTATTACTCGTGCTATGCCACCTCTGCTGCTAACACAGCGTTGCATTAGGACCTCACTCACACACAGGAACACAACAACACTCTAGAGAGTTGTTATTTTGCTGCGGTTTTCTAGGAGGTGGAAATACTTTCCCAGACGAGTTGCTTTGATGCGCCCTACCTCTCTTATAACGTATTCAAAGCGTTCAGTACAGTGATTAATTTTAAGCTATATCAATCAGAGATCGGACGAGTAACGCTAACGAGAGTAACGCTACTTTGTCACCAACGCTCGCGGATTCGATTCCCACACAGGACAAATATTTGTGTGCATGAATATGTCTGTTTGTCTTGGTCTGGGTGTTTTTAAAAGAGGAAGGGCGCATCGAAGCCTATCTAGGGAATGACCTCACAAAAATTCCTAGCCAAATAACAACGCCCTGAAGGGTTGTGTGTGTGAATGATGTCAGCAGTAAAATAAGGAGTTGCTGTGTTCGCATCAGAGATGGCATCGGGCGAGTGATACTTAATGTACTACGGTAAACGCTTTACATCAGGTGGGCCGTATGAGTGCATTACGTTGTATGTAATAAACATATAGCACACAAATCGGGCGGTTTAATTGTTATTCTTTTTTTTATATATATAATACGTCGGGAGGTATACACACATGTGGCCCACCTGATGTAAAGCGGGTACCGTAGCCTATTAACACTTGCGATATATTAAGTATCACTCGCACGATGCCTTCTCTGCTGCTTACACAGTAACTCATTGGGAGCTTACTGGTGACCTCATTCACATTTAGGAACACAACAACCCTCTAGGGAGTTGTTATTTGGCTGAAGTTTTTTTTGTGAGTTGGAGGTACTTCCACAGCCGGGCAGCTTTGATGCGCCCTACCTCTCTTAAATTCGCTACCAACAATATAATATATAATTATTTATAACAACTCTAACGTATCCACTCTATCATACACTACCCATACAAAACTGATTGATTGATTGACATATCAATGACCACCAATGCATAACTCATTTAATGTACAAGATCTTGCATTTCGCATTTCCTACATAAGTACGAACAAAGTCGCGGACAATCCAATACATATGTAAATTCACTCCTTTAAACAAGCTACTCGATACATCTAATCGATTTAACGTCACAACAATCGATTACAAAGTGGCTGTAACACAATATTAATCAGATATGTATCCGATAATCTTAATCGATTGAACAGATCTTCCCTTAAATTCAATAACCGTTAACACCATTAGTGTTTGTTTTGTTTTGTTACAAATGGTAATTTAATCTGATTTCTTGAGTAATAAATTTTAAAAACGAAATTGATTTTAACGCTTTTAAATTGTTTTTGTGGTTTTATTTGATTGCTTATTTATTTACATATTTTTATCGTCGACGGAATGGAAAAGAGAAATGTGTTTAGGGATAGGTAGATTTTTTATTTTCTAAGATGAGCTCATGTATAAAAATAAAAAAATCGAACAAATATAAAATGGTGTATTATATGAACTACACCGAAACCGAAGCTCGATGATATTATAGCGAATATGTAGTTGAACACGTAAGTTACACAGCCTACCTATGGGCGGATTTAGTCCTTACAAGTTCCTCCATTTCGGAGGGAAAATTTAGTTATCTGTCTCGGCTGTATTCGACAGGTGACAGTCATCAGAAAAGAGATATGTATAGCCCGATATGGGGAAATACCTCCATATATTTATAAGCATCAGCCAAATGACTATTCCCTGGAGGATCGTTGTGATTCTGCAAGTGAGTGAAGTTATCAGTAAGCTCTTCGAGGGTGGCAACGTGCGAGTTGTATATACAGTAACTAATTTACATCAGGTGCGCAATATGTTTTGCGTTGCAACATTGTATAAAAAGAACATTCAGGTAACATTAATTTTCAGAATTTTCGATCTAAAGCGGCGTTCTTGCTCCTTTCCCTTTAATGTAGCATATCTAGCGACTTGTTGCTCTATGCCGTTCAATGTAGTACATATAGCGACGTTCTCGCTCCATCCTGTTCAATGTAGCACATATACCTACGTTCTCGCTCCAGCCTATACAATGTAGCACATATAGCGATGTTTTTGCTCCAGCCTGTTTAGCGACGTTGTAGCTCTATACCGTTCAATGTAGTACACATAGCGACGTTCTCGCTCCATCCTGTTCAATGTAGCACATGTAGCGACGTTCTCGCTCCATCCTGTTCAATGTAGCACATTTAGTGACGTTCTCGCTCAATCCCATTCAATGTAGCACATACGAGTAGAGCGACATTCTCGCTCCGATGACGACGACGTTTACACATTGTTCTACTATGTTTTATTTCATACGGATCGTGTGATTTCTGTAAAAATAAACGTTTTTTGGGGATTATTTAAATATAGTAAAATAGACATTATTAGTAAGAAAGTTACAATTAAACAACTAGAATATGCCTCAATATTACCAAAAGCCGGCGCGAATGAAGCATATTGTTGAAAAGAGGGGCAGTCTATTTCGGAAACTTTGTAAAACTGGCACGGTATGCTCAGCAGCACCGCGCTGACATCTAATCGCACTTAATCACATTTAATTAAAGGTCCTTTGCAAGTCAAGCCAAATGGCAAACAAACTTATGGCGAAATAGGCGCTTGCACCAAAAGAGAACGACTAATATATTTTTTAAACAGCGTTGGGAGACACACAAGTATACGGAAGTAATGAACACTAGCAATATATAACCACCGTTGTCATCCCTGCTGCAAATACAGTAACTCCTTAGGAGCTTACTGGTATCCCAGTCACTCGCGAAAACACAGCAAACTTACAGGAAGTTGTTATTTGGCTGCGGTATTCTGTGAGAAGTGATTATTATCTAGTCGGGCTGCTTGGTTCATAAAACCCAGATCAAGAGAAGCACACATGCATACAAATATTTGTTCTCTGTGGGAATTGACCCGACGAGCGAGGTTTAGTGTCATGTTACTGCAAGTGAGTAGCATAGCTAACTACTCCGTCAATGGGCTCGTCTCATGCAATGTCACCTACAAAATGTGAAAACCCCCGATTAAACAATTTACAGATAGATAGTGTGCAATTGACGACGATACGACCGCGACGAAATTGGTTGCGTATTATCCGAACGTATATCAGAAGTCTTAGAAACTGGCGAGGGTGCACGAAAAGGGTTATGAATATTAAAGAAGCGAGCAAGGTATTTAAAGACATATGACACTCTATAGCTACTTTTACGTAAAGATATAGAAAGAGTAAGCATGATATTATGTCTAAGGTCATGCGTGCGGCGTCCATACATTTTTGTAAGTCAATGATATTACATATTGTTTTCAAGCATTACGTCGCGACAGTTTGACATTGACAAATGCCAATATGTTTGTCAGCACATGTCAATAAGTTACGTACAACCAGACCCTTTGTAAATGATACTCCCGTTACAGACAACACATTCTGCACTATTAAGCTAATGTTGTGAATTCATTCGCTAAGTAATTACCCGTCTGCATGTATTGGGACTAGATATTTAAATTTGGCCATATTTGTGTTTACTTATTTATATTCTTTGTTCTTTGAAGCCACTCATATCACTTAATTAAATTCTTATGCAAGTAGATTCTAACCACGTGTAAGTAAGATTCTAACATTACCTGTATCGGATACCTTTTTAGTACTTAATGCTTTTTCTTCTATAAAGCATAGGTAATTGTATTTTAACTTGAACGAGTTGTCGTTGTGCAATCGCAGAGTTGAACATGCACGCAATAAGGTAAGTGGCGTAGATACAAGCCGTCGCAGGTCGGTGCTAAGGATAGGCAAATAATAAACATAGATTATTGTATGAATTAAAGCTTTTGGACAGTTAAGTAACATCAATTTTGACACGTGTGATCCAATTTTAACTCTTGTTGCTTGTTATATACCATATTATCCATACTGAAGAAGCAAGTACCACCAAGTCAACTATATGAAACGAATTTCTAAAAAGAAAAAAACTAAAAGAAATACAAAAGGTATTTGTATTCCTCCCGCTGGTACTAAACATAAACTGAGGTTCAAAAAACAATCGAAAACTCGCTGTTTAACGAAAGGATACTGAAAGTTATGGCGCCTAGTATCTGATGGCCTGATAGCCCTATTCCAGTTAAATTAGCCAGTGTCGATGGAATAGTCTCCAAGTAAACTCACCATCGGTACGCTTAAAAGCAGTATTTTGAGGCGTGATTAGGATGAGAGAGAGCTGAAGGTGGAATACCGGTTTATCAAATTCTGGAATATTATGACGTCCCACGACAAAGAGAGAACTCCGTGACTTTCGAAACCGCAACCTTTTCTACCGCAACTCATCCCTCTTTCGTCATCTTGATTGCCTTTGTTATCAACATACTAGATATCTCTTATGGCCTAAAACTGACTGTATGAAGAAGAACAAGCTAATACTCCAACGACGATACTGTACTAACACTTCACCACCGAGCTCATCAAGTATGGTGAAGATCAACATCCGGTATAAGTGAATGATAATGATCATGAAAACCTGCTATGCCGGATCCCCTTGATCGTGAGATTTTGTTTAAATGATCAAGCCAAAATCCGATAGTTTCGCAGACAGGTCAAATGCGCAGACCGTAACAGGATAACCTTTCCATCCAGTCTAACCCCTCGGGCGCTCTCAATATTATCATTGTTTCAGAGCCCTATGGAACATCCCCCACATTTTCCGAGTCACGCCGCCATCTGTAAAGATATTCGGGATATTTGTGTTTTGATAATGTCCATGGGAATTCTGGGACACTTCAGTACTATCTATGCAGATTGGATTGGTATGCGGTACCGTCTTATATCAACCGATTTTACGATCTTCTGTTTTTATTTCTGCTTCTTATGTTGATTTGATAGCGAGATAAGAGTACTTAAATGTTCTTCTTTTAAGGAGGAAATGTATTGTAAATATTGTAATATAATTTAGTTTATCACTACAATAGATATATATATATATATATATATATATATATATAGCCCGGAGACAGATACCTGTAGGTGGAGCACCCTTCTTCTCATACGAGGTTCTTACGAATAACGGATAAGCTTTGTTATGTAGAACTCTGACTAAGACAGTAGCTCCACCTATAATAATATCTGAAACAATTGTTATGTGGAATGGAAAAGGCTTCTTTTTACGTGGTACAATCTCGCTTTCAAATCGTTGTGTCACTGATGCGAATTCCGTTATGACACCAAAGAAGCTTAGACGACAAGTAATATTAATTATGTGTAAGGACCAAGCAACCACATACTGTGTTTGTGTGCAAATTTTTATTTCATCAATAAATCCGTGGTCGGAAACTAAACACAAAAATTCGATTCAATCATCGATCACTATGGATGAATTTCTACTAAAGTAGTTTACAAACCACTACGAGATCAGTCAATTCAATTAATTAGAACAAGTTATTTAATTAATTATACGTACCTATGTGATAAAAGAATTTAGTTTCATGTACTTACATCAAATCGGAAAGATAACATAGCTCGAAAAGAGGGTCTCATGTGAACTCACTGAGCAGCAGTAATAAAATCGCATCAAAGATTGCCTAAATTTGTTGAATAGGCTTTCTCTATCGGATTGTCAGCAGTGATGGACCACGAACCCTGTATATGACAGTTATTATTAAACAATTAACGTTGTATTTGTTGAATACATGAGGCAGCCAAATAATAAATAAATATTGTCGGACAAACTACACAGTCCCATCTAGTTCCAAACTTAACAAAGCTTGTCTTGTGAGTACTAGACAACTCATACTATAATATACCTAAGTACCTGTTTTTTGTAAACACATACTTATAATAATAGAAAACACCCAGACAAATAGATATGTTCAATCACACAAATATTTTCCTTGTGTAAGAATGGAACCTTTAGTGCTAAAATAGCCATCGCTAGCCATTCTATCAGCGAGATCGTCAATCAATCAATCAACAAACAAATCATATCCCAGTCGTAAATTACACCAAAAGAAACTATTTGTCCGTATAAGTCTGAACCTGTGTCAACATTATTCATTTCAGCTGGCATAAAAAATATAGCAGAGTTGTACTGTAAACTACAAATGATGATAGACAGCACATCGTCTCCAAACAACCAAGAAATGGCAATTGCTCTTGTTAATTAATCGATTCTTGTTCCGATGATTCTATAGAACAAGTATCAATTGAATCGGTTACCTACCGTAAAGGCGAAACGTTTTTGTACAAATTTTAATATACCGAAAACTTTTGGGGGTTTTATTTTCCATATTTTCATTTGACTGAAAATACAATTGATGGATTGATGAAATTCCAATTTACGATTGTTATTTTTTTTCAATGCTATGTGTTTTGAATTCTAACTCGACGAATAAACGAAGCTGGAATTGTTAGATATTTTACTTGGCACAAAAACATTTCAGTGTTATGAAAAGACACGTTTCAAATGACAAAGAATTAAGTTCCATTAAGTTTATTTTACAAACTAAGTAGTAAAGTAATAACAAGCAGTCAGTGGACACTTGCAGTACCAATTGTTTATATAGGTATATTAAACCTAGCACCGTATTGTAATCTACTAAATTTGTTCTTGACGCATTGGAGTTGGAGAGATATATACTATAAAAATTCAAACGTGATATTCAATGTAATAACAGTAGATAAACCTAGTGACCATCAAAAAGCAAGCGAGTGAAGAGATCGCTCGCCTTTTGATGGTCACTAGTCACATCTTAATCTAACCTATGTTGGACTGCTTGCTATCAATTTCAAATTACCCTAATTTTATTATTTATTTTGGTGCCAGTAATATCATGACTTAATCCAAATATATATATATATATATATATATATATATATATATATATATATATATATATATATATATATTTGAACCACTAATGTGACGGTAAACGGTCACCGTAGCCTATGGATATTTGCAACACCAGGGGTGTCACTCACTCGTTGCCGACCCTCTCAAAACCTCTTCACGCCTTTTTTGTATAACCCCATGGGAAAACCTCGGCTAGGATTTCGTTCCACAACTTAAGAGTTCTCAGAAGAAAACTTCTCTGGTACCTGGCACAGTACGTGACCATTGCGGTTCCAGTGTGTGAACTCCCCGCCAGCGGCGATTATAAAAAGTAGCTGTCGGCATCCTATCGAACAATTCTTCAGAACATAGCTCGTTGTACAATCGGTAGAACACACAAACGGAGGCAAAGTTTCTTCTTAAACTTAAAGGTTCAATACCGTGTGCAAGCTTAGGATTGTCGACAATTTTCACAGCTCGTTTCTGAACGGAATCACACGATCCATGCTGGTATCCAGGTGATCCCGTCCAAATATAGCTGCAGTACTTCATGCGCAGTCTTATTTGAGATTTATGTACTTGCTTTTCTCTGTTGAGCACACCAAGTTTTATGGACTTGTGACTTCGATATTGAACGTCACTTGAGATCTCGCCATCAATCATCCTAATGCTGTTGGTGATGGTAAGAGGTATGTTCTAGAATTTAAGAACCACGGCAAATGAGGTTTTCTTAGCGGTGAACGCGCAAATTTGTGTCTTCATGGAGTTGAAATCGACCAAGTTAAGCCGCCCCCAGTCGGATACATTTTTACATATGATCTGTGTATCGATAGCTTCACGCCATATCCGGGGTAATAGAAAGATGATCTTTGAAAACGAGATCATTGCTTCATTGGACAACGAAACCTGTGTATATCGTAATATCGAAAAGTTATTTTGATCTTGAATACTTCTGTAAATTAAAATTATTGTAAGTAAAACATGCATTAAAAGAAGAAGAAATATTTTAATAATCGGGTAACGGTTTTTGGAGCGGTGGTGGCCCCGCGGTATAACCGCATGCCTAACAGTCGTCAGGTTCCGCGTTCGAACCCCGGCGGGTGCCTACTCGGTTCTTACTAGTAGGTACAATTTACTTGCGTTCGGCTACCACTTGCTCCCGGTGATGGAAAACACTGTGAAGAAACCTACACACGCAGATTTTCTGGATGTATAATCATGATTCACTGTCTTGTCTAGTTCCCCTTTAAGGGTTACGGAGGTTAGATGGTAGTCGCTCCAATGTAATAACAGGACTTGCCACATCTTGGATCATGATCATAGCGAACCCCGGGCTCCGTAGTAAATGCAAAGGGGACTTACCACTTGATGAGTGAGTGAATTGGGTAACGGTTTTTCTGGGAAAATTTAATTCTGGACACACAAAATTTGACGTTCCGAAAAAATCGAAAATTTTCCAGAAGGAAAGCGATTAAACTCGCTTTCCTTCTGGAAATATGTACCGTGCGTTTACTTGCGTTTGGTTCATACCCAGACTGCCACTCATCCCACTTTTTTATTCTTCTCTTATTCATATGAATAACTAAGTGCCTGATGCACAGTCTCATAACTAATTCGGTTGGTAGCAACCCATCCAATCGGATTTCCATTTCCAAAAATATAGGTCTCCTCAATTGAGGGACTTTAGAGCATACTCTGCGCTGCTCAACTAAATACTCCCATGTATTATATTATATGTATGTATGGAACGCATATATTACTCGTATATGTATGGAACGAAACTTCCCAGTGTCGAATTGCGTATGCTGAAATGAAAAAAAAACACTCACGTGATCACCAGCTTTATTCTAACCTAGAGAAATTTTGGGCCTTTGGGCATTTTAGACCTAAATACCTAAACCTAAATCTCTGGTGTGAGGGACACCAGAGGTTAAGCGAAAGACGATCACACCAGACAAAAACACAAATTAAGCTTTATACCCTAGCAACGCACATTACAGGGGTATTGCTCGTAGTCAGAAATACTCAGAACAACGTCGAACGCGAGTGCCACTTACTGAAACACGCATTATGAGACGATTATCATGCAAAAATGGAGTAACGAAAAAAGATTTTAAAGATAAAAAGAAGATAAAGATAAAAAAAAAAATTATTTGTTTTATATTATTTATATTTTTCCGGTAAGCTCAGCTCCGCTGCATATACAGTAAGTAGAATCAGACAATTGGCGGATGTGGCTACTGCGTGCTTAGTCTATTTCAGCTACTTTCACAGAATTATGTCAGATGAGTGTTGTAGGGAACGCGGCTGACATTGACACAATTTTTATCTTACAAAAAAGAGCCATTCGCTATATTTATAACATAGGCTTCAGAGAATCACGGGAAAGTGTTCAAAGAAATAAATCACCTCCCTGTAACTTCTCAATATATGAAAACATAATGAATGTCCGTAAAAATTTTAAGTCTTTTCGAACTTCAGCGAAAAACGTCGACATAAGTTGTGCATGCTAGCACATCGGCTTGTTAGGACTGGTAGATCTTTTATTGTAAAATGTATTCAATTATAAAATAAGTTGAAGCTGAAACAGGTCTGTCTTTCCTGATAATATATTCAAAAAACACATAAAAATACTCTTCGTACGTATGTATGCATATCTTCACGCCTGGTCCCTTCCGAGGTAGGCAGAGAGAACCGAGTACCATAAAAGGCGGTCCATACTTCACTCACTTCTCTAACAATCATATCTCTTTTCATGCACGTTCGCCGGTTCCTGGGGCTCCTGACATCACCTTCTGACAAAACACGACCAATTTGTTCATGGAAGGTTAGTCTCGGTCTTCCTCGGCTCTTACATCCTTCCACTTTTACATATCTGTTTCGTCATTCTTTCCTCCTGCATTCTTTCTACAAGTCCGAATCAACGGAGCATGCCTTTTCTTATCTTAACACCGACACTCTCTTTCAGACCAACTCTTTCTCTCACGTCGTCATTACGAACGCAAGGAAGCGTTATGCCACAAATTTTGCGCAATGCTCTCATCTTGACCATATTTATTCTACTTTCATGCTCTCTCTGCCATACCCACCTCTCACTTCCATAAGTTAGCACCGCGTTGTGTACAGCGAGCTGTGCCTTCTGGCTTTGATTTCGGCTGCCTAGAACTTTACCCGACGCTCCATTCACCCTATTCCCTGAACTCACTCGTCTCTATACATCAGCGGTGTACCTTCTATTGCTGTTAAAAGCGCTTCCAAAATATACAATCTCATTCACTTGGTCCAATACTACATCATTATCATCTTTGTAAAAGGGCTTATTAAAGAATTGATGAATATATAACTGACAAAGATGTCTGGAAATAATTCAGCAATAACACGACACCTTTCCTTAATAATCTATGATTCAACCATTTCATATCATTATTGTATCAATATGCTTATGTGAATTTATTGTACTATCTAATTAATAATTTTACAGGATACATATATTGGCAAGTTTCTTTCGGCATTTCTTCTTCGCCAGCGGTCATTTTCGAAATACTGGATTAAAAAAGAAAAATAGTAACAAGAAAATTGAATAAGGCCCAATGGCAAATAAACATTTTTTTTATCTTTTTATAACTGTGAAGTATCGTTTTAAATAACTATGTCGCAGTAGGTAACTAGATATATATTTTTTTAATTCGGTTTATTTTAAAATAGAGTAGGTAGATATGTCTTTGTAAGTTATTATATTTTATATGTATTAGAACTCGTTCGTCTTGTCTTTCACTCTTCCTCTCATATTCCATGTAAGCACCGATACGGTACCTACTTAGCTTTCCTCGATTTGCCGAACTCGGTGTTGCTGGTTGGGTGGCGGCTTCTCCGCTTCATGTACTTACAAATTCGCGCCGACGGGGCGGAATGGTGCGAGGCGCCAGCGGCAGATGCTCTTATCTGATCACGCTTATGGGACTTAATCTCAAATAAAAATATACGACGTATCTAAATGTCGCCAAGGACCAATCGCAAACAAAGAATTTTTATTTTTAATCTTTATATAGAAAGTCACTCCTTTTTAAACTACAAACTAGCGACAAAGGGACAACAAATCCCTGCTTCTGTCTACACCTAAGTCCAAACCGCCGGACTCTTGTCACAAGTTATCTTTTTCTTTGAAACTTTAGTGGGAATCTCTCGTTGGTCTGCCACATGACAACGTCCCCTACCATTGGCTCGGGAAGTTACATGTTTATTAAGTACAAAATGAAACAAGGGCACAGACTGTCTTCTAGTCAGTATCGTTCGCAAGTCAGCAAAGGGCACCTACAAATAAGGTTGACTTTAATGTATTTTTAATTATCCTCAAAAACCAATTATTTATTATAATATATCATTAAAAGTTTGTACGAAAGTCTGTGATTTCTGATGATATGATACGCCGAAATTATTATTTATTGTTAAGTTTAATATATATTTATACTCTATTATGTTTCTATGAGATATAATAATAACGGAATACTCTTTTCTGTTCACCCTTATACGCAGTTCCATATATTTATACAAAAAACTACATTGGGAGTTTTCTTACCTTCGTTAAATCACTGACAAATTATTATTCAATAAAATTTAAGTATTTATAAAGCATACTCGTTGCACTTAAAACATATAATTCACTTAAATTACTTTTTAACAGCACACACAGTAGATAAAGGATTGCTTTTCCCGCGTCTCGTCCAACTCAATATGAGGGACGACAATGTGGTAGATTTTTGATTCGTATCATGCTAGTATAACGGCTAATATCTACAGCACCCTGAGAGGTGAAACACGCGTCACAGAGATGTCCAGAACAGTCAGGCCACCAAAGGTCGCGGATGCCTGCGGTTCTTGTTCCACATGACGGACAAGTGCAGAAGAGGAGTACAGCAAACAAGGCAAAAACAATAAGTACAGCTATTATAACAATGGTATGCATCTGCTATTATTTTAATGACAGTAGTGAGTGGGCGCTAGTTTTCACGAACGAGTTAATGGCAGAAGTATACAAAATAGTATAGATTTAATTGTCTGTAAAAGAGGATTAAAGTTTTGTCTATAAATTATAACATAGGACCTATCATTTAAACGGTGTTGACCTCTAAATCCAGGCGTCGCACTAAATATAAATCCTTAACTTTCGATGACGTGTAATTGACTTACTCACATGATAAACTGGTCACTAAGAAATCACGGACAAACAATGCCCATTCTAAACCACTCTTTCAAAAGAATACAAATTTAATGACTTTATTACTTATGTTCCGTCAGGATGCTTTTCGAAAAACTATTCTATCTTTCACATAAAGTTATAGCAGGTTAGGCAGAGGAAACCAATCGCAACCATAACTTAGTTCTTAGGAACCTCAGTTCTGTAAAATTCGTAGTTCTTTTCATGCATACTCTACACGGGCAATTTGATCTTGGCAATTGGCTTGTATTTGACAATTTATCAGCAGGTCACCGTATGGATATTAGGCAATTTCGTAGTACAAACGTACATTCGTAGTCGTTATCTGAACATAGAGTAAACAGCCGAGCCAAGTTACTTCCAAAACACTTCAAGGTATTTCCAAAAATCACTTTAGAGAATTTTTTTCCAAATGTCTGTGAGCTTATTGAGTCATGTAAATCCTGAAAAACCTATTAAATAAATTCAACTCACGACTTTTATTATCTGTAAATTATTTATTATCTATGGTAGGGGTATCGGAAGAAATCTTTTTCAGTAGCAGTTCTTATTAGACGGGCAATTATCCATGGAAGGGTGGAGATAAAGTTCTCAGTACAATGTCTTAGTTGTCTTATTAAAAGTATTAATTCTTGAAATATTTCCTAACGTACTCTGTTATCCTTTTGTTTCACTTTAGTCAATTTATTATAATTGGTTGATCTATGGACTTTTATCAATTAGGGAAACAAGTGTT
This sequence comes from Pyralis farinalis, assembly GCA_947507595.1. Classification (NCBI taxonomy): domain Eukaryota; kingdom Metazoa; phylum Arthropoda; class Insecta; order Lepidoptera; family Pyralidae; genus Pyralis; species Pyralis farinalis. The sequence goes on from OX382260.1 coordinate 9,089,939, forward strand.
GATAATGTATGTGCATTATTTTTTATGTTACGAACCCATACGTTACTCGGTTTCTATCAGATTGATAATATGTTTATATGCCATGCATTGTGGTATAAATAAAAAATAACAAAATATTTTTGTCACATCAAACAATGTAAAATACTTATCTTCTATATACGCTTTGACGGATCTATTAATATGATAGAGTAAATTGGAACTATATATTTATACCTGATAAAGATATTAGTGTCTGTTACAACAGGTGTAATCTATATGTAAATAGACGAACGAAAGAGTTCAGTATATTTTTTTCTACTTTTAGTGCCTCTAGCTTTAGCGTTATCAATAAAACAATTTGGATACACTAGAAAAAAATGGAAACTTGTATATTCATATATTTATATTTTCCTCGTGTTATCAATAATTATTGTGGTAGAATTTCGACCATTGGGGTGCACACTAATTCATTAATTTACGTCACTAGGACGCTGATATTGTGTATAATAAAAATGAGAAAGAAGTCTAGGAAAAGGTATTAAAAAGATAATATTTAAAACATCTTTTCATTATTTATTGTGAGTGGTTACGGATGTTTTATACGAGAAAATAAATTATTTCAAAAAAAGATCCACTGGGTTTGCATAAATTTCGCTTTTCATAGAAATCCCAAACAAACCTATAAAACACAATAGGCCAAACAATATAATGTATCAGCCACAGCTGTTGTGAGCTCTACATGGCTATGAATAAAGAATATAATTCGTTTATTGAATTGCAAAATCTTTTTTGCCAATGTATGTTATAAATATGAATTTGCAAAGACATATTCAGTTCACTTCAGCCGTATGTTTACGAGAATAAGAGTTATATTGGGTTAAACATTTGGATGAATTTTGGTGTTTTAATGCCTACAGGTTACATACAGACTTTGCTTTGCGCGTTTTTGTCTACAGCAATGGGATTCTATTTTGATGAGATCTTTTATTAATTGTCATTGTAGTCATTGCATAAATTATCAGGTTTTACGAGTATAAGAGCAATGATTTGTTAAATATATCGGGATTCCGATGGACATAACTGTACTCTCGTCACACCTCGGATGGTTGTTCACAAAAATCTATAAATCACTTGCCTGCGAATGAAGGCACCTTGCGCTAACAAAAATGATGAGTTTTAGCGCTTAAATGACAAAGGGAATCGATGCTACTGATAAATGGGACGATATTTTAACCATTAAATCGATAAGTGCCGCGATGTTGATCGATGAATAAGCCAATGCTCCACAGAAGTAGGATTATGTAATTGCTGGAACTGGAACTACTGTTCCTATGACATACTCATACGACGCTCATAAGACACGATTCTTACAAACCTTGCTTGCTTTTTTAACACTCATAGATTATTTAATTCCCCGTTCTCCAGCCCAAGGACTTTTGATATCACGAACAATTTGATCGTTGATAGTGTCTTAGCCTTTCTCGGCGCTTACAAACTCATTTTTAAGTTATTAACTGTTTTTACCAAGAAAATATTGAAAAATATTTTATAATCTCCTAAAATATCGACCTCAAAAAACCCTTTGATACTATAAGATACAATCTATTGCTTCAAAAATTGTGAGACATTGGTATTGCGGGTAAGGCATATGACATGTTTGTCATATCTGACAAAAAGACGTCAAGTTTGACGTCAAAATTGGTTCGACTCAGAGTACCAAAACCAATTACTTGGGGGGTCAGGGATCCATTTTGGGCCTTTGTTATTCTTGATTTATAAAAACTGCATACATAAAATATTTCTAAAAGGTTTATTTTGGATCTTCCATAGATACCCTAATGTCTGACGTACAGAGTGACCTAACTTTATTAAATACTTGGTTTGAATCCAATCTCCTAACTGTTAATATTTCTAAAACTAATTTCGTGATTTTCGCTTCAAAGTACAAAAAAATCAAGATATTCCAACTTTGAACATATATCTTAACTTTAATAAATAGACTATAATAAATAAACACATAAATGAACTGTAAAAACAAAGTAAAGAATACGTATTATAATACGTATTCTTTACTTTGTTAAGAGTATGTATTTTTTTGTGATTATTAATATATTAATAATCACAAAAAAATACATACTCTTAACATAACATGCACATCTGAAAAACAAAAAAGTAATAAAAAAAAATATATGTAGTGTTTCATAACGCCGACCACATCTAGTCACGGTTATTCCGTTCACATTATGTGAATGGAAGATGCAGATATGACAAACTAGTTCCGCGCATAGCCATCATGGAACGAATATTATTTATTGTTTACCTACCGACTTTTTGTACACGTACACTAAATGTAAAATTGTAGGTTCTCATTGTTCTCATTTTGTAGATTCTTTTATGAGAATAAATTTCTTTAATCGTAAAATGTCTTGTAGCCAGTAGCTAGTCTTTAATAAGAGTCTCCCAATATCAATCCTTTCACTCACCAGCAACTAAATAAAGGTTCATTCGCTCACATTTACTAACTTGGACCATAAACATGGGAACTTCCAAAGTTTTCATCGTTGACTATGTAACTTTCCTTTCAGTATCGATTTATATTGTCTATTATTATCTTTGTTTGTTTGCCACTTCAAAACTTTTAACGAAATTAAAACTTCCCTGTAACAATAATTTAGTTTATTTTATATAAATAGCATCCTCTAGTACCAAATTAAGCATAGTGTGCTGAAAATATCGGCTGACAAATATACGTCAATTCTTTTTTATATATACGTGAGTAAACTCGCATGTCCAAGAAATTATATTTCAAAAATGTGCAACCTTACCTAAGAAAAGTCTGGTTCTCTGGGCTGTGTAGGTAACCACTTAATTGTAGGGAGAGATATATATTTATATTATTTTTTTATACGACAACGGGAGGTATACAAGCATACGAGCTATCTGATGTAAAGTGCTTGTAAAGTATCACTATCTCTTTATATGTGGGATACAAACCCAAGAACGTTTATGTCAAAGTAGCGTTACTAACCACCGAGCTTGTCAAAATATACAAAGTCGGAAGGCAAACGAGCATTCCATCTACCGCTCTCTGTCCGAAGGTAATTTAGCCTCACAGACTAGAAGCACACTGATCGCGTACTGTACGGGTCCAGAACTTTTCTGATGAGAACCGTCAGATTATGGAATGAGCTTCCTAACTAGGCAAGAGACTTCAAAAGTTTACAAAGAGTTCTTAAAAATAACGTAAATAGGTTTTTATGATAGCGCACGAGTAATCTACCAGAGGGAGACTTTCAACAAAAGTCGTCTGCGTGGGTACCTCTGTCTCACTATTTTTACCGCCAAGCAGCTATATTTATACAGCTGTGTTCCGGTTTGAAGGGTGAGATATGGCAGAGAAATTACTGAGTACTGTGACGAAACAGCCTTAGGTCACATGATTGGCAGCGCGCGAGTAACATCCCCGTAGTGTTGCGAGCGTCAATAGGCTGCGTCACCGCTTACCATCTAATGCGGGCCGCATGCTTGTTTACTAATCTACACACATCAAAAGTGTCTAGGGATCAACATATATTTTTGCAATAACTTTTCTCCTGATTGATATTAATTAAAATTTTCTTTAAGGATTCATCAAATAAAGTGTTTTCGTTTGTCTACAGTAACGATAAACCAAGTCACCTTTGCATTAATAAAGAAATTTGCCATTTTCATAATAAAGGGATTTTTGACATTTGAACCACTAACATTAAAGTTCGAAAAAAAGACTGAAATAACAGTTTTCTTTAAAATTTTATTGGGTAACTTAAACAATTAATAATCCGTGTTTCTACCGCGAACACTAACAACACAAGAACATCGGTTTGGCATACTCAAAATGAGTTCATCCAAATCACGCTGTGGAATGGCCGCCCATGTTCGTTGCAACAACAAAAAAAGGTCTTCTTGCGACTGGATACCCTCCATATTCGGCAGAGCTCTTCTCTGTAGCATATCCCATGCATGCTCAATCGGGTTCAAGTCTGGCGACTGAGCAGGCCAGGGCATGACATTGATGTTAGCTGCGGCGAGAGTCTGTCTTACAACTCTTGCGGTGTGCGGTCGTGCATTATCATGCATTAACTGAAATAAGGGACCGATTTGCACTTGTAGGGGAACGATGACGTCTGATACAATCGTCTCAGCATAAATTTGAGCGTTGAGGTTGCCTCTGATCCAAATCAACTCAGTTCTTCCGCCGATCCAAATACCCGCCCATACCATGATGGTTCCACCACTATAAGGATGGACTTCCTGGCAGGATTTTAATCGCTGTTGGCGTCCAGGGGTTCTCCAGTGTCGTACACGTCTTGTATCCGGTCTGATACCAAAACGAGACTCATCAGAAAAGCACACGAAACGCCATTGTTCTTCTGCCCAATTTCTGTGTTCAAGAGCCCATTGATATCGAATCCTACGATTGTGCATTGCTATAGGTGGTAGTATATATAGTAGTATATCCCTTAGCGATCTTCGGGAATGAAGGTTCACTTCATGCAAGCGGTTTCTGACTGTTTGGTCGCTAATTAAGTTCCCTGAAGAGTGATGAAGCGTCACGGCTAACATCATGGCGGTTATTGTTGGAGCTCTTCGAGTTGTGATTTGAATGTATCGGTCTTGTCTCCGTGTGGTGCAGCGATACCGTCCTCCATGGCGCTCAGCCACGGTACCAGTGCTTCGGTAACGTGTCCAAAGTCGACTGATAACACTCTGACTTGTATTCAGAGTTAAAGCCACAGTACGTTGCCGGGAACCAGCTTCTATCATTCCCACGTGTTGTTAGTGTTCGCGGTAGAAACACGGATTATTAATTGTTTAAGTTACCCAATAAAATTTTAAAGAAAACTGTTATTTCAGTCTTTTTTTCGAACTTTAATGTTAGTGGTTCAAATGCCAAAAATCCCTTTATTATGAAAATGGCAAATTTCTTTATTAATGCAAAGGTGACTTGGTTTATCGTTACTGTAGACAAACGAAAACACTTTATTTGATGAATCCTTAAAGAAAATTTTAATTAATATCAATCAGGAGAAAAGTTATTGCAAAAATATATGTTGATCCCTAGACACTTTTGATGTATGTAGTTGTATAATAAAAAGGTAATGTCCCTAGTGGTATTGAAAGTGTTTATGGCTTATGCACACTTGTAATGCAAGGAGGAGCATTGCCACTACTAACGCAAGCAATTCTTCAGAAAATTACTGGTAACACACACAGAAACAAAACAAATTTTCCAGAGTTTCTTATTTTGCGAAAGTCAATTTGACATGGATTTGATGTAACCTTCTTTGTCTGCTTCCGCCTCCGATTAGTTCATGCAAGTCTACGGTTGACTGCGGTTTTCTGGGGGGTGAAGGTAGTTTTGATGCGCCCTACCTCTCTTAAAAGCATCCAGATCAAGACAAACAGAGATGTTCATGCATAGAAATGTTTGTCTTGTGTGGTGTCGAACCCACAAGCGTTGGTAGCATTACAAACCACAGCGCTACCGAGCTTGTTAAAATCGGTGGTGATGCCATGGCTGCTCCGGTCTCTATCTCGGCTGCTGCGGTCGCTCCCTCGATTGCCCGCCATCTGTGTGCTTCCGCCATCAAATAGCTCATAGATTCAGGTGTTATTTTACGAAAGTCAAATTACATGCAATTTGATCTAAACTTCTCTGTGTGCTTCCGCCACCAATTAGTTCATGCGAACAAGCACCGACCGGCACCGTTAGTAGATGCAACATGCCGTCGCTGCCATGGCTGCTCCGACAGTCTCTGCCTCGGCTGCTGTCGGTCGTCCTCGCGACAGGCGCTAGTACGCATGAACTAATTGGTGGTGGAAGCACACAAAACAGGTTAGATCGAATTCCATGCAAATTTAACTTTCCCAAAATAACGCCTGAATCTATTAACTGTAAACTATATGTTGTTCATTGTGCTACAAGCAACTATGGAAATCTTTCATTCCTTAGGCAAGTACCTACCTGGAGAATGGACGGACATGACAATTCCGCGAGAAAGAGCTACGAGACAGACATAGAAGTAGAATGATGCAGGAGGAGACGTAGGCCAAACTAGCCGACCAAGACCAACTAGGTCGTGTTCATCAGACAGTATACGTCAGCCGCCCTAGGAATCGGCGGCTATGTATGAAAAGGGCTAGGAATACTAAAGAGGTGAGTTTGATGTAAAAGGACAGAGTTATTTGGCGTTCTGATTTCTTTGTCTTTGTTGAAGTTAACTTATAGTCAGGAATTAGTACACTTATGAACAAACTATTTACACTTAACATTTTTTTTTATACACAACGTCGGGAGACTTACAAGCATACGGCCCATACATTAAGTATCACCCGCGCAATGCTACCTCAGCTGCTAACACAGCAACTCCTTAGGAACTTACTGGTGACCTCACTCACACGCAGGAACACCTCAAGCCTCCAAAGTGTTGTTATTTGTCTGCGGTTTTCTGTGCGGTGGAGGTACTTCTCTAGACGGGCTGCTTTTATGTGCCCTACCTTTCTTAAAAACATCCAGGTTAAGACAAACAGGCATGTTCATACACACAAATGGTTGTCTTGTATGAGAATAGAACCCACAAGCGTAGGCGACAAAGTCGCGTTATTGACTGTTGCGCCACCGAGCTTGTCAATAATAATATTTATATAAAATATAAAAAGGAGATGTCAGAACCCTTGAAAAAGCATTCGTGCCATGAGAGAGCCGTGAATATTAAAGAAGTCAGTATGTAAGGACCAAGTCATGTGGTGCTCGATTCACTCTGCCTACCCCGCCTTGCGGAGTGTGAAGATAATTATGAATAGATTATATTATATAATATAAAATAGACTGAATTATTGGTGACAAAACGGAATTTTGTCACAAGTTTCAGAATTGTAAACAAACAAAGATAATATTAGACAAAATAAATCGATACTAAAAGGAAAGTTATATAGTCAGCGTTGAAAACTTTGGAAGTGCCCACGTTTATGGGCCAAGTTAGAAAATGTGAGCGAATGAATGAAAAAAGTTCTGTAACTCTTACGTATATTTAGATGATGGGGAAAGTGGGAATGTGTTTAGGGATATTCTTATAAAGACTATGTATTATCTGAAGGTTCAACCATGTGAAAAATTCGAGATTGATATGCTTTATATATTTGTCGAATCGGAAAGATGGCGCCACCGGTTGTCAACGATTATTAGCGTTAATAATTAATCATTTCTGAGCGAATGTCAATGAATCTTATTCGATTTGAAGTTATGTAACTAATCTTATTTTAAGTTATTTTGTTTAATATTGTAAACAGATGGCGCTGTACGTTGGACCTATTAAATCTATGCAGTAGAGTTGTTTAGTCTATGATTATTATTTCATGTTGGCAGTGTTTTCTTTTTTTTTGATCAAAGACAATGACTTCTGTTGACCAATCACATTTAAGAATTCTGTATTGTTATGTTGGTACCACTGTACAAGTAACGATGATTGGTGGAAACACAGGCGCGCATTTCTCCCGCGCCTTGGCATGGCTCTTGGCGGGGACGATACATCATTTTTGAGGCGGGAAGACAATATTGCAGGATTCTTATTATTCTTCTTGTCAGTTTCCATCTAATTCTATAATCATAACGCGTACTGTAATTAATTGTAATTGCTAAATTAAATTGTCGTACCGAGTTATAAGTTATAGTGACTTTATAATATCGTGTGCATAGAAATAAAGCTGAAGTGTGTAACTTTCAATCGGATTTTATTTCATCTACCGTCGGTGACATCTACCATGTCTGATACCCATGAGTGCCCACATTTGCCCGCTCCAGCCACACAGGATACGACATATTTATATGCTGTATATTAGCCTTCATTTTTTAAGGACAAAAGTGTGTGACAGTGAATTTATATCAAGTTTGATGATAACTACTTTTTATGCAACCTCGAGAGACAAGTGGCCTGATCTATAGCGTATACTGTAATCTAGAAAAAACTTTTAATACAGGAAGTATTGTTCGTTCGTTCGTTACAATCCCCGCTTCCAATATAGCAACTCCTTAGAATTTTATTAGTAAACTTACTCAGTCGTAAGAATACAACAACCCTCCAGGTTGTTGGTATTTAGCTACAATTTCCTGCGAGGTGGATGTATACCTCCAGTTGGACTTTGGTGCACCCTACTATTGCTTTCCAGTCGGCTTGTTTGTCAGCTTAGTTGTAAAAAATCAGCTAAGTGAATGCAGTAAAATAACGTCTCTTAATAAGTATACATCACAAAGAGTACATGTAGTCTTAGGAAATATCCTACCTGTTGATCTAGATTCCAGCGGCTCCATCAATCCAGTTCACGTTTGTTAGTGGTGTTTTAGTGCGGCAGCCATCTTAGACTTATATATCTTTGTTACTTAGCTTCTTATACATTATTTTTGATTCTAAATAAAGGTAAATAGATTATTTATAATATTTTTATTTTAATAAAATAATTTAACTCTATAGGCTTTGTTATCCCATACCTTTTGTTACATTTATAGTTCTTTATAGTGTTAGTTATGTTAACCCGCACAAGTGATTGGTCTTGAAACTATAGAACTAACATAGTTCCTACGTCACATAGATGGAATTTGAGAAGTGCACACAGACCAGTCTCAAGCAGCACTCGTTCAAGAGTTAAAACGCGTGAGACAATCATCGCCATATTCAACCATTTTGAAGCGAACACGGCAATTCGCCAGACGACACTGCCTCCCGTATAACGTCCTGAACGAACCTAGGTCATTTTTCTCTTATATTAAGTACAAGAAAGCTCGATGACGTCGTTGTGCGTGTCATTCTAACTGAACACGCAGGTTAAGGAAAATTTACCGCAGCCTGTATATGGATGGGTTTATCTATCTCGAGTTTCTCCGTGAGTTCTCGGAGGGTACGTTAAGCCATCGGTCCCGGCTGTTGTCGATAGATGACAGTCGTTAAGCTAACACAGTGGCCCTCGGACGGCTTGAAAACACTGGCCTCCGCCAATCTACATTTGAGCAGCGTGGTGGCGTATGCTCTAAACCCCCTCCATTTAGTTCATGCGCATGCCCCAGGGTTCCTCAATCGGGCCCTTTTTGTTAGCCATATTTCTTAATAATATTTCTAAATTCAAAAGTCCTACTTTACGTGGATGATGCATTTTTTAAGCGAAAAGATTGCTTTACGGGAAGTTCTCAATCGGTTTAATACATACTGCTTCAATAATAAACTAGATCAGAAGGTCTTGAAGTGCTACTCTATGAATTTTACCCGCAAAATCGTCTTGATCGGGTCCGATTATTAATTACACAATAAATTGCTGGTTTTAGCTACTAAACTAAGGTCGGCTACTGATGAGCATATGGAATATATTATAAACAAGGCCTCAAAAGCACCTGGGTTTGACGACAAACTCAGATCATGTTTCAGATTTAGAAATATGATAACCATAAAAATACTTAAAGCTCCTTTGTAGGTACCATGTATAAGTATGGTTCATAACTATTTAATTATATATATGACGTGCACGTAAATAGAATTGAATCAATTCAAAGAAGATTTCTTAGATATCTTCAAAACAAATGCAGAGATTTTCTACCCAACTATGAGGCTAGATGTAAAAAATGTCGTTTCTTTCCTCTATAATTCAGCAGTTGCTAATATAGCCTTCAGTAAAATATTGAATAATAGTGTAGATTCTTCCCAATAACCCAGTGAAATTAATTACCACGCCCTCAATAGGTAACTTCGGCGATTTCAGCCTTTCTATGTTTCTTAGTGTAATAGTAATTATAGGCGAAATTCATTTATCTGCAGAGCCAATGCGCGGTTCAATGCATTGTCAAGCACATTTCCAACTGTAGATGTCAGCACAAGAAACCCTGTAACCTTAAGGCACTTGATAATCAATAATCTACAGGTTGTACGTTCTTTTTTGGATGTGTGTATATAAACCTACATGTGAAAACTTGTTATTGGCTTATAGTTGTTAAATATTATACAAATTGGATGATATAGCTGAAAGTTTTCCTAAACAAACAAATAAATTCCCCTTAAATTTCAAACACACCAAATTTCTGAATCTAATGTTTATTAAATGATAGATCTTATCATGCAACTAAGAAAATAATATAAGAATCAATACACTATATGAACGCAACTCTCGGCAACTCAAGAGTGACACCCCTAATGTTGTAAATATCCATAGCGTGCGGTAACTGTTACTAACTGCTACCATCAGGCACGCCGTACAACTGTATCCATCTAAGTGGTATAAAAAATGAACATTTTCGGGTGTACGTATATTATACGGTAATTTTAGAGAGCATAATGTCAAGAAAAGTAGAGTTTATATAGTCGATATGTCTGTAACAAAATCGAGAATTTGGTATGTGCAAGCGGAGTTTCGAAAGGGGATGAGATGTGTGGATCAAGTCTTCTCCTTAAGGTGTATAGCGAAGAAAGCCTTAGCAAAATATAAAAAGGTTATCTGCATCTTCATTGACTTGAAAGAAAATATTGATCTTGCTCCCAATGTATGGGCTGAATAGTATTTTCATACGGATACTTGAGAGATACTCTACAAGGACTAGATTGTATATTCATAGACAGATGTTTGACAGGTTTGAAAGAGTATGACTGGGGAATAAGAACCAATATCACTATATGTAATATATTGGTAATGTGCTGAAAAAGGGCCAAATTAAAAGCACCAAAAATCGAAGAGCATACATGAAGAGGTTAATGCGTATGGCAGAAGAGAGAGAGAGGCATCTTCGAATCTGTGCACTTTGCGTCCATAGCCTCTGCCTGACAAGAAATATTTTCGTAATATGCATACAACTGAGCTGTTGGGTATTTTTATTATTTAAGAAACAAGTAACTGCGTTACTATTTTTTTATTATATAAAAAAAACATAATCCCATGACATCAAGATTTAATGTGATTAATAAGAAACTAAGTACAATTATAACTCATAATCATTTTAAATTTCCGACATAACGGCCATAAACAAAAGTCAATAGAAATATAAATAATTACACTAACAGAATAACTATTATATAGAATACTATTAATAGCCGTGGTATGTAACAGAATGCACATTAATTAACAACAAAGCTACTGGCACATACTAATTAATAAGCACAGTCTACAACATAGGTAACACACGACGGTTATTTCATATAAACGCATGAGAAGAGTCATGAATATCAAAGAAGCGAGTGATATGCATGGACCGAGTCATGTAGCGTTCGGTTCTCTCTGCCTACCTTGTAATAGATTTGGCGTGAAGTTACCGACAAATAGAACTAATACAAAATCTGTTTTTTGATTAAAAAATACTGAGTTAACCATTTTGGAGACACGAGTGTACTGTAGCGCCCCTGTAACATTAAAACCTAGCTAAGAACATGCTCAGGAATGAGACTTATACAAGACAAAATAACCATTTCAAAATCGGCCTGGCCGTCTCCGAGGAAAATGGACGTTGAAGATAGACAAACACAAACACCTCACACCCCAAACGTATGTATCGTGTAATAATCACATTTAACTATCTATAACAGCCGTAATCTTATTGCTTGTACCACTTGCTAAAAAGTGGGTCAAGTTGCTTGAAAAGGTTTAAGCGTAGATTTAGCCTTCAAGTCTGAAAATGGAAGTTGAGTGTTCGAAGAAAGAATATTTCAACTTCTAGTGCCTGTGGGTAAAGTCGAAGATACTTTAAGCGTGATAGAATTGTAAAATTAAAATAATAATGTAAAGAAATGTTAAGACAAAACGAACTTCATGGAACTAGATTTTCAGTACCTTTAAAACAAGATCCCGTTTAGCTGTTACTCCAGATTTCAAAGAATGAATAGTTTGTATACATTCAGCTGTTATTTCGCTATTGTACCAATATACTGAAATGACTTTATTCTAATATTCAATTGATATTATAATTCTACTGATATGTGTCTAATTGATTGGCTCAGATTAAGAAACGGTTTAAAACTAAGAAGAAGATAACGATAAGTATTATTTTATTTTATTATATTTTTTCATTATCCGCGAACATCATAAGCAGTTATTGTGATTATTTTATAAAATTTAATAAACCGCTGCCGAGTGAATCCTCTAGTAACAGACTGTATACTTCTAAATAAGTACCTATACCTTCCAAGCGTAATGTAAACAAATGAGAGTAAAAAAATTCAGAAGCCTCCAAAATACAGTGAACAAGGAAAACTAACTTCGTTTAAGAACTTTGGAGAGGAAAAAATCTAATTTACAAGGTCAAGAGAAGTTGGACTGCAGGCCAGGCGTTTTGTTTATTTAGGTCAAAGTATGGTTTCGTGAAATTACGAGTAACTTGAAACAGGTAAACACAATATTTTAGAAAGCAGATTTTTGAGTAGTAATGTGGAGTTTTGAGTGTAATCATCATATAATTACTCATTTACATGATATTATGATTCCGCCATCTCAGTACTGATTCATTATCAGGATTTTCTCGGAAATAGCTAGGTCGATTTTGAAACATTTTTTTACTTTACTGCCAACTCTACTCAAGTAAAAATGAGGCAATTTAATACTTACTACTAAAATTGAAATAAGGAACAAATAAAACACACATTAAATTTTTTTAGAAAAAAACGACAGAATCTTATGGTGACATGAAAAATAGTTAATAGATTCAGGCGTTACTTTGCGAAAGTCAAATCTACATGCAATTTGATCTAACCTGCTTTGCGTGCTTCCGCCACCAATTAGTTCATGCGGCCTAGCGCCGGCCGGCACCCACCCACTACTGTTAGTACTTGGTACATGCCGACGCTGCCATGGCTGCTCCGGTAGTCTCTGCTTCGGCTGCTGCGGTCGTCCGTCATCTGGAACAGAATCCGCATGCCCCCACCACCACCGTCGCTGCCACGACTGGCCTGGTCGTCGCTGCGACACGTGTTTCGCCTCTCCACGAGGCATCATCAGGCGTTGTAGACGTTAATCGTAAGAATAACATGCTACAAGTGACAAATCCATCGCAGTGCCGTCCCTTATATTGAATTGAGGGTGGAGGTGGATGGTGTGAGCGAAAAGATATTTAATAGTGGGGAATGGTTTACGTCAGTCTGTTTGTTCATGAGACTAATTTTAGAATTTTTATGTTTATTAATTTGTAATTGTTCCCTAATATTTAGTTTTAAACCTTTGTCTATGGTGTGTAAAATTTGATATGTATTAGTGGGGGATAAGTTATGTCCTTTGTCTATAAGATGCTCGGCGAAGTGTGACCTTTTCGGTGTGTAAAAACCTGTGATCGGCGTATAAAAACAATCGCCCAGAAAGGTCACACTTCGCCGAGCATCTTATAGACAAAGGACATAACTTATCCCCCACTAATACATATCAAATTTTACACACCATAGACAAAGGTTTAAAACTAAATATTAGGGAACAATTACAAATTAATAAACATAAAAATTCTAAAATTAGTCTCATGAACAAACAGACTGACGTAAACCATTCCCCACTATTAAATATCTTTTCGCTCACACCATCCACCTCCACCCTCAATTCAATATAAGGGACGGCACTGCGATGGATTTGTCACTTGTAGCATGTTATTCTTACGATTAACGTCTACAACGCCTGATGATGCCTCGTGGAGAGGCGAAACACGTGTCGCAGCGACGACCAGGCCAGTCGTGGCAGCGACGGTGGTGGTGGGGGCATGCGGATTCTGTTCCAGATGACGGACGACCGCAGCAGCCGAAGCAGAGACTACCGGAGCAGCCATGGCAGCGTCGGCATGTACCAAGTACTAACAGTAGTGGGTGGGTGCCGGCCGGCGCTAGGCCGCATGAACTAATTGGTGGCGGAAGCACGCAAAGCAGGTTAGATCAAATTGCACATGAAAAATAATTCAAAACCTACGACATTATAGTGTATTATGATTAATATAAACCTATGTACATTTAAAATTTATAATAATTTTAAGTGTTCGACGATACAGTCACAAAGACAACATACTATATCATACATTTCTCTAAAAATAGTTATATATGTCGCATCCGGTCATGAGTATGGATGTTTAAAACGAAACGAAAGCGCGCGAACGGTAGCGCGCTCTGGCAGAATCAAGAGGTCGACACTGGGAGAATGGGAGAGTTAGTGAAAACGGCGGCAAGTGACGACGTCTTGAGACTGTCCTCTCGTTTCGTATTTTTTTGAACATTGATTACAAGTGTTGATTTAAAGATATATTGAAATCGAATTGCATTGGATTTCTCATTGCACAAATACTCACCATACGCCCCCATACCGGATAGATCAAAAATCATACGAATACGACGTATATATATATATATATACCTATATATATATAGGTATAATTCTTACTAATGAAGTTACAACGAGCTCCGTGTCTTAGTCGTGAAAGACGCGACTTTGACACCGACGTTGGTGGGTTCGATTCCAACACAGGACAAACATTTCTGTCCATGAACATGTCTGTTTGTCTTGGTCTAGGTATTTTTAAATTCAAATATTAATTTTTATATATATATATGAGTATGATTAGAATATGTTTTACCAAGAGCCGTGATAGATAGCCCAGCGTATAAAAAACAAGCCTATTGACCTCTTTTAGGAACCTCTCAATGTGTACATCCTCCCACAGGATTGCTAGCCTGAAGAGTTCCTTTTAGCGTATTGTTTAGACATTTTACTAATAACAATTTTTCTCAGAATTTGAAAAGAAAAGATGAATTTGGAGAAATATTTTGAAGAACGCTCGAAATAATGGCTCCAAACCTGGTGGGTATTGTACCACTACATTCGTGTTTTGGGATTTACGTAATGTTTGTAATTATCACTTATGTGTGGCTATGAAGAAAATTATTATGGTCACTCGCATCCTCCAGGAGTTATCTTTCAAGAGACTGTGACCGACTCTCAGTCCCCTCTGATTCGTAGAAGTCTGACGGCAGTCGGTTTCTATCAAATTCAGTATATTTTCGTCAAATCTTTAGGTTTAGATAGTAACTCGGCAATCCTGAGGGATTAGGTAACGTTAACTGGAAGATGAGTACAATATGTATTGTTTCCAAAGTATGTATTTTGTTACTTGTTGTTCACCTTAAATAAAGCTGAAATAAGGACAAAGTATTAAGCGCCATTTTTACTATTGGTAGATGATCACAATTTAAGTTTTAAACGACTTTGAATATCAAAAATATCTGTCTATAAATTCTCGTCAAATATCTTGCGGGGTAAGTAGAGATACCGAGCGTCGCATGACTCGGTCCTTGTACACCGCACTCGCTTCTTTGACATGAAGCCTTATCAACCTGTCACAAAGCTTCATTGTTGTGAAAAAGGAGTGAAGACTTCAGCCAAAGTGTATCAAGAGACTGTCTTGAATCGTGTTGTGAAACCTCTCAATACACTTTTTGAAAATGTACCATGGACTTTCCAGCAGGACTCTGCACCTGGTCACAAGGCACGAACTACCAAACTCGAAACCAACGTTCCGGACTTTATAAGAGCTTAAGACTGGCCCTCGTCTAGCCTCTAGTTATATTACATATTGATTTAGGCAATAATGTTATCTGAAACTGGATTGAAATGGATTAGTTTAGTTTTTCAATAATTTACATAAAACTGTTATTATTGCAAAATATATAGGTATATTATAACAAAATATTTCAAACGCATTTCACCCACGTGAGCTTTTGCTAAACAGCTAAAATGCATTAAAAGTGTAAAAAGGCAATTTCACAATAGCTTAATAAGCAATAAATTCACGTATCGAAACTTCCTAAATAAAGTACAAAGAAAATTGGATTTCCCCCACGCACCCCGGACATTCTTTGAATTCCTGAACCTATATAAAATAGTTTTCTTTCGTAAATCTGTCTATAAATTTCAACTTGTAGATTTAGAAACTGTATATTTAGTGAAAAAGTTTGGAAAAAAATGTACACTTGCCGGTTTGTCCATGTGTCTAAGCTTTTAGGGTAAAACTGTACGAAACATTAGACACTTGAGTCACATTATATAACTTGCTATAACCCAATACTAAAGTACTAGGAAAAAATAGAGCATAGTATTAAATTTATTGTTACTCAATAAATTCTCTTTCTATTTTTCTTTTGATAACGCAGTAAATCGCGGCTTTCAAAGTGAAAAAAAATCTATGTTGAGATTTTTGTGGAAATTGAAATAAAATTTCCTGCAATTGAAAATGTAAAAAAAAAAATTCATTGTCTGTAAAATCGGTTTACGGGCGATATTTTTACGTGATAACGTCATAAGAAAACACTGATGAAAAATTTCATACTTTTATGAATTATCATTATTTGTTGTTGTAATAAACAATGGAAACCACATTAACTTTTCACTTCACTTTATAAACAGTTGATAAAACAATTCATATGTAGGTCGTGTGCTGCAGCTGTCTCTCTTCTACTCGGACGCATCGGCCGATGGAGTGGAAGGGAGATAGATGCGTCACCGAACGATGCGGTGCGATGCCGAACGCTTAGGCCGATCGTGCCTCTCTATCGCTTGTTCTGCGTTCTCGCTTGCACAGGTGGAACATGACACTTTTTCGTGCATGCACCCGGCATTCATCGATTTATAAGACGATATCACGTCAAAAATCCATCAAATATCGTCATGATTATGATAATACTGAATGTTATGATTATATTGCTTTCAACCAATTTTATGGTACTCCACTTTAAATCTATTTTTCTTCTCAGCCATTTTCAACCAGTTTGGCATCCTCCTTCAGATTGCTCCATCTAATCCGTTCTTGCACTACCTTCGTCCAATTCTTTCCTGCAGTTTTCTTAACTTCTTCCTTTTATAGCATCTGTCGTTTACCTTTAGGTCTCTTTTCACCCCAAGCCCTCCATACCAGGACTGCTTAACCCCGCGAGCCAGGTTTTAGGCTATGTGTACTGCACTTCAGACCTGCTACACAGATTTTGAATACAAGTAAATAGCAATATTGGAATTTTGTTACTAATAACAACTAAATAAATTTATTCACGAATCCTATTTTACGAATAAGTCTAAAAATAATGGGCTTTCATCTAAAATCGTCATTTCGTCTAAAAATAATGGGATTGGTTATGGACATAATAGATTCTATCGCAATATGAAATTAGTGACGAGCTCGGTGGCGCAGTCGTAAATGACGCAACTTTGACACCAACCCTCGTGGGTTCGATTCCCACACAGGACAAACTTTTGCGTGCATGAACACGTCTGTATCACTTGGTTGGGATATTTTTAAGAGAGGTAGGATGCATCAATGCAGCCCCTCTGGGAAAGTACTTTCACCTCACAGAAAACCGCAGCCAAAGAACAACTTCCTGTAGAGTTATTGTGTTCCTGCGTGTGAGGTCACCAGTGTGTTAGAGTTGCTCTATTGGCATCACGAAGTTGTATAAAAATCTCATGAATCGTACTTTACGAACATATCTGAATATGATAGGATTTCGTCTATTACTTATGGATATAGTAGATACTACCGCAATAAAAAACTCGTAAACGAATCCACGTTATTTTCTTAGTGTTCATTTATATATTGAAGTACCCCAAAAAGCGAATATATTTTCATTTGAAAAGATAAAAGGGCGAAGTTTCCAAGTAACCAAACTTTGTTAACAGGCTAATCTTAACAAAAATAAATGCTTGTTTAGCAAATAAAACGATCTTTAGTCCCTTTTCAGGAATGTATTGTAAGGTATTAAGGGTGCGCTAGGTAACTTTCGGGCCCTTCGTTATTTTGTTTTATTAAATACAGACCGTAACATTCTTATTACATGACTGCTCAAAATAGGTGCGTAATATTTTCAAATAAGCATATATAATTTCTTATTTACTGTATATGCACCTAATTATCACTTTCTAGACGGCGAAGGAAAACATCGTAAGGAAATCAGCACGTCAAAGGAATTATATTTCGATAAACGTGTGACTTAACTTATGCAAGATTGGGAAACGGGATAACGCTAAGAAGAAGAAGTAGAATTTCCTATTTACGTAGTTTGACCGTCTTCTAAAGTTCCGGTCACGAGAAGCTATAAATTTTGTAAACACACACTCAGGGATTCGCAACCTATGGATCAAATAAAAAAGAAACAGTTTTGTAATGAGTTTTATTTTTATATTGGGATATAATTGTGTTAACACACACATCTAATTCATCATCATATTTTTATAACAAAATATATACTCGAAAAACCATTACACAAATTGTAAGTGAAAAATACCAAGTGATAAGTGCATACCTTTTGACATTATTTTCGTGTCGAACTTATTTGCTTGAATGTACTGGGTCCTGGATCCATTATAAGTAGTTAAAAATAACAATAGTACAATAATTAACAAAAACAACAATTTCTGATTAGAAATAATGAGATCAACAATAACAAACAACATAGGTAACCTAACCCGCGAAAATAAGACAAACAAACTGAGACGTATTCGAAACTCGAATGACAGCATTGACAGCGCCAGCGTGAACTTACTTCAAAATGGCGACTCAAATGTTTACGTTCCATGAGTCAGACACGTTTCCACAAAACATTAGATAACAGCGCTTTATATCGCTATAATATAATTACTCGTTAGTTTCTTATTACACGTATGTGAATTTGAGTTGATTGAATTTGGGATTATTTGTTGTTGATTGAATTGTCGCTACGCAACTTCAACGCCTTTACTTACTTAAACGCCTAATCAAATTTCATATCATTTGAAAGCTTGTGAGAGATAGAAAGAAGAAAGATTTAATAATGAAAATTAATTACACTAAATAGAGACAAAAATAAATAATTAACAAAAAAATTAGGGAGGGAGAAATTTTTTAAACATCGTGAGCATATGACCAATCATAAGCATAAGGCTAAACTGATATAAATAGGCTATTGTGGCCTATGAACGTTTGCAATTCGTTCAGAATCATTCACGCGAGGCCACCTGTGCTGCTAACTCAACTACTCTTTAGGAGCTTACTGGTGACATTTCTCACATGCAAGAACTTCCTCCAGGGGATTGTTATTTGGCTACGGTTTTCTGTTAGGTAGAGGTACTTCCCCGGACAGGCTGCTTTGATGCGCCTTACCTCCCATAAAGTCACCCAGACCAAGGCTAATACGCATGTTCATTCACACAAATGTTTGTCCGTTGTGGGAATCGACCCCACGAGCGTTGGGTGTCACAGTCACTGACCACTGCATCAAAGGGAGTCCGTCCATTGACGTGGTCCTGCGGGCAGAGGAAGAGGAGATGTCGAGTAAATTCGAAAGAAAATGCTATGCTAGCAGCGAGCGTGTTAATGCGCGTGTGATATTATAGCAAACCTTCATTGGCCAGAGTACACACCAACCAGATTTGTTGTATACATAAAAACTATTTTTCTATTATCGTTTATTTGTTTCAAGAGCGTTTATGGTTGAATTGATCACCACAAATTTGTACGAATAATTTGTTTCCGAAATAATTAAAACCTTTAAACAACTAAACATTAAAAACTCGGAAGATCATTGGGACATGACCATAAAAGTATTCTATTATATTACTGAGTCAATAGCTCCACACTTGGCATTTATTTTTAATCAATGTATAGATATGGGTGTGTTCCCAGACTTAATGAAATTTAGTAAATAAATTCCATTATTCAAGTCTGGTGAAAAAAGTGAACTAGGGAATTATAGACCCATATCTATTTTGCCAGTATTGAGATTAAAGTATTCGAAAAGGTAATACTTGATCAATTACAACTCTATTTTAAGACCAATGAGTTTTCTCATAGTGCACAATACGAATTTACAGCAGCTAAATCCACTAAAGATTACTTAAACAATAGTATACAAACTGTTGACATAAATGGAGTCAAATCTAAAGGCAGTAATGTTAATATTGGGATGCCCCAGGGCTAGGACCCCTTTTTTATATTAGTTCAGCATAGTGGCTCCTCTTCCCTGATTGTAAGCGAAAGAGGAGCCCAAATCGCAACTGCAACTGACAAAATACTACATACCGTATCCTGTCAGTTGACGCTGCCATGCTGACCCGCAAGATGCTTCTTCACGCTTCGTTTGAACGATCCCATATTGTAGGAAGGAGGGAACACATGTGCACGCAAGGCGTTCCACTTTTTAATGGTACGACAAAGATAGGAGTTGCCGAACTTTTTGGTACGCGAAGAGATATTCTCAACCATGGAACGATGACATCGCAAGCCCGCACGTGTGGCTCTGTGACGGAAGGGAGAGGGTGGGATAAGGGAAAACAGTTCTTCAGAGCACTCGCTATGGTAAAGGTGGTAAAATACGCTTAGAAAACCTATGTCTCTACGGAGTTGAAGAGATTGTAGGTTTTTGGTTACCTCTTCGTCGTCAATTATGCGGATAGCCTGTCGCTGCAACCTATCGAGAGCCTCGAAGATACTGTGCGGAGCCGTCCCAGAGATGCGAGCAATACTCCACGCAGGCCCGAACAATCTTATAAAGCAGACAAAGTGGGTCTGGCGTGAAGCCCGGCCCTGAACCCTGTTCAGGACTCCGAGTTTTCTTGAAGCTGTTGAGATGAGGCTCTCGATGTAATAACGCTAGATAAGGTCGCAACGAATACCCATACCCAGCATATTCAGGCTATCTCGCATAATGAGGGAAGCGCCCTGAAGACTGGGAGTGGGAAGGAAGGGAGACATTTTTGTTGTAAACACGCAAAACTGAGTGTTCTCAGCATTAAACTCAACCAAGATATTGGAACCCCATTTACTAATGAGATCCAAAACCCTTTTCAGTTCAACGACAAGACTATCACGCCTCTCACCGATTTCTGTCCGACCAGCACCAGGCCGATCGAAATATCGCCCATGGACCGTACTATCGTCTGCATAGCAATGAATATTACCAAGTGGCAGCATGTCATTGATATGCAGAAGAAAGAGGGTGGGCGATAGAACGGAGCCCTGTGGGACACCGGGATTCACTGAAAAGAACCGCGAAGCGCTTCCATCAGCAAGGACGCAGATTCTACGCTCATGCAGGAAGCCAGCAATCCAATTACAAAGCTGGAGGGGCAGACCGTATGCCGGAAGTGGAGAGAAGTGCTTTGTGCCAGACCCGATCAAACTCCTTGGCAATATCTAGGCTGACTGCCATGGATTCGCCATATTTATCGATTGCCTCCCCCCAGAGGTGCGTCACATACGCTAGAAGATCACCCGTTGATCGTTTCGGTCTAAAACCATACTGACGATCTATGATTATGGAGTGATCTTCTAGGTAATGGATCAATTGATTGTTAAGGATCCGTTCCATGACTTTGTACAACACTGAAGTTACAGCAATGGGGCGGTAATTTCATGGGTGAGAATGGTCTCCCTTTTTGGGGACCGGCTGCACATTGGCCTCTCTCCAAGCATCCGGAACACAACCGGTCGAGTACGAGAGGCGAAAGAGGCGCGTCAACACCGGAGACAACTCCGCTGCACATTTTTTAAGAACAATCGCTGGGATACCGTCAGGACCACTGGCTTTTCGGACACCGAGTGACTGTAGTTCAAAACGCACATCGCGCTGTCTGATGTGTATATCAGGCATAACGGATCCACTGGAGGGTATTGTTGGTGGTTGCGTGCTACAGTCATCGATCCGGGAGTTAGCCGCAAAGAGGCTGGCCATAATATCGGCTTTCTCCTGCGGCTGATGCGCCAGTGAGCCATCGGGGCATCGCAGCGGTGGCAGCGAGGGCTGGCAGAAGTTGGCCTGCATGGCTTTGGCCAGTCGCCAGTAGTTACGCGACCCAGTAGGGTGCGTTGCTAATTCCGTGCCGACTCGTGTAACGCGATGGGCGTCCGCTCTTATGTATGCTCTCTTGCAGACCTTGGTGGCAGTATTGTAGGCTGATTTCAGTGAGTTAGTATTCGGATCTTTAAGGGCGCGACCCCTGATTCAAGCGTGATACGCCACCTGGTTCTTACTAACAGCTTCAGCGCATTCGCCATTAAACCAAGGGCGTCTCCGGCTTTTGATGACAGCATCGGAGTGAGGAATGTAGTATTCATTGCCAACGCCGATCTCATCAACAATGGCCGCAGCACTCGCCGTTAAATTCTTCCCACTAAAACAGCGCTGCCCCCATGGGACGGAAGCAAAGTAGTCGCGCATACCGTCCCAATCTGCTGACGAGTAGTGCCAGACATGATGCCTAACCTCTGTGGGTTGTGGCGAAATCGCGCTTGGTACTGGGCTGGATACTAGGCAGTGGTCAGATGTGCCCAGGGGCGCCCCGACCTCAACCCGGTAGCCAGCAGGGTGGGTGGTCAGGAGTAAATCTAGCAGAGAGGGCTCCTGACCAGCAACATCTGGTATTCTGGTGGGTTGGTGTACCAGTTGCGTCAGGCTGTGCGAAAGAGCGAACGCGTGAGCGATCCTTCCTGCATTCTGCAGTTCCTCAAACATACCATCTCTGCTGTAGGGTACTGCTCCTGCGCTTTATCTGCCGCCCGACTCATGTACTCAAAGAGCCGAGTTGTCTCCGTATCCCTAGTATGGGCACATGTAAATACGGCTCTGAATGCCTAGGTTTACATGCACCCAGAGGACATGAAAGGAGGAATCGTCTAGGCAGCGCAGACGGTGACAACATACATCCGAGCGGACAAAAACTGTTAGATCTTCTATTCCTATTTGCGCTGTCATGAGAAGTGTAAAGAATGGAAGCGTGAAGCGGGAGAGAATTGCCACGACATTGGGGAAGAAACGCGGTGGAGTGTTTTCCATTAATTTGTCGACAAATGAGCTGTACTGATCCGTCAGACAGAAGGGCCCCGAACCCCCCCGGAGGTAGTCGCCCATGGGATCCCACCATCCGGTCACTAATCGGCACGACGACTTACCGCGAGATTATGCGCGGTATGAAAGGGCAGCCTCTCAAGGTGGTTAGTCTTGATTGGGCCCCTGTACTATACCGCGGGCGGCCAGCAGAACAACCGTTTCAACGGGTGTCCCTGGGCGTTGGGTCAGCTCAGTCCTTCTGACAATTGATAGACAGACTCCACTATTGTTCTCGCAATATCGCATCAACAATCCCCCGAGCACTGGTTATACACCAGCTGATCCCGAAACGCGACGTATTCGTAGGTATACCACTTCACGGTTGTTTCGCCGTGTGTACTGTTGTAGCCAACCAGGTGAGTATTTACCCTACCACCGGCTGAGATGCTGGAACGTCAGGAAATCCCTTAGTCGCCTCTTACGACACCCAGGGGAAGAGAGGGGGCAGTGATTTTTAGTATTCTTTCTCCGTCACCGCACGGATAAAATGATGATTGTTAAATGTTGATAAATGATCTGCCCTACATGGTGCAGAAAACGGCGTATATACTACTGTTTGCCGAAGACACTTCTTTAATTTTTAATGTTGCTCGCCGGTGCGAAAATATTGACAAGGTAAATAGTGTTCTATCTGCTATTCTAAATTGATTCACATGCAATAATCTTTTGTTAAATTCAACTAAAACCAAATGTATAAAATTTTGTCTTCCAAATGTGGCGTCTTCCAATACGCAAGTTTTCATTGATATATACTAGATATACTAATATACTAGAATTTATTAGTGATATTGTATTTCTTGGAATTGCGATAGACTCAAAATTGCAGTGGGGCCCCCACATAAATAAACTGGCCAGTAAGCTCAGCTCTGCCGCATATACCGTTAGGAGAATTAGACAATTGACAGATGTGGCTACCGCTCGCTTAGTATATTTTAGCTACTTTCACAGCATTATGTTATATGATATACTGTTGTGGTGAAGAGCGGCTGATATTGAAACTATTTTCATATTACTAAAGAGAGCCTTCCGCTCTATTTATAACTTGGGCTCCAGGGAATCACTTAGAGAACTATTTAATGAAATAAATATCCTCACGGTTACCTCTCAATATATTTATGGGAACATGCTCGTAAAAATATAAATTCGTTTTCAAAATGTACTGAAAATCTTAGGTGCAGGAATAGATTGCGTATGCCAGTACATAGGCTTGCTAAGACTAATAGATCTTTTGTGGTAAATTGTATTTGATTCTATAATAAATTACCTGAACCAGTTCTGAGAATATGTTTGATTATATCCTTGCCTCAGAATATGTTCAAAAGACACATCAAAAATACTCTATGTAAGAAGGGATATTATAGAATCGATGAATATCTAACTGACAGAGATGTATGGAAATGATTCAGCACATGAATTAATATAACTTTAATTGTGCCACTTGATATCACTATATGTGCACTCATATCATTATATTTATTGTAATATGTATAAGATGATTTGGAAAAAAAAGACCTATATTGGCAAGTTTCTTTTGGCATTTCTTCTTCGCCAATGGTCATTTGAAATGCTGGTAGATTAAAAAAAGAGAAAAACTTTAAAAAATATGATAAGATATAATATTGAAAATGTAAGACATGTCTAAGTGCCCGTGAGGGTCTAAAGGCAAATATAGAATTTTTATCTTTACATTTATCTTTAAATCGAAAAAAAATGTACATTACAAGTGACCGTCGCTCAAATTGGGATTACGTCTTGAAGTTCTCACGTTTTGTCCATTGTCATAAACTAAATAGATTACTAAATTAAAACTTGCATACTGTGTACCCCTTTTCTCACTTTCTTTCTTTCTAAGGATCGTGTCGTGATGTTGAATGTCCTATAACCGTCATCAAGAATTGAGCTATCAAATTCGAAAAGATTTTTCCAAATCCCCCTGGCAGTTCAAGAGATGAGCGCGTTCAAACAAACAGTCAATATCACATAGTAACGCGCTGCTGTTATTGTCTAGTTGGGGATCCACATCACGGCACTTATCGGCTGACTGGTTAAAATATTCTCCCATTAGTAGGCACGAATGGCTGAGATATTTAGGCGCTCAAACACAACATTTTTGTGAGCGCGTGATGACTTGGTCACGTGATTAATTGGTTTGTGAATCAATCAAACAAACAAACTTCTTTCCTTTCATACATTTTATTACAGATCTATCTATCTATAACTTCATGCCAAATCCCTTGCGGGGTAGGCAGAGAGAACCGAGCGCCACGTGACTCGATCCTTACATAACTCACTCGCTTCTTTAACATTCATTGCTCTTCTCATGCAAACTCGCCGGTTTCTAGGGCTCCTGACATCACCTTCTGATAGAACAGGACCAATTTGGTCATGGTAGGTAAGTCTAGGCCTTCCTCGGCTCCTACGTCCTCGACTTTTCCTCGACTTTTCCATTGTATATCTGCTTCGTCATTCTTCCATCCTGCATTCTTTCTACATGTACGAACCAATGGAGCATGAATTTTCTTATTATAACATTATTACAGATTAGTAAACAAAATAAGCCCCTTTACTAAGGGTTACATACGAAACTTATCTGAACACCCCAGTCCATATAAAAAACAGATATTTGTGTAGAGAGGGCACTCGCGGGCCATTTGTCGATCGAGTCGCGATCACGCTGCTATTTGTCAAGATGGACAGCTAACAGCCGCCTCCTGTACTATCGGAAAACTCGCACGATTTTCGGTAGCGAAAATATTATCGCTTTCTTAAGAAAATCTGACCGCTTTAACGATGTTTTATAAAGCTTTTATTTTATAGCTCAATATACAACATTAAGGAGCATACAAAGATACTGCCCACCCGATAAGCGGTTACCGTGGCCTATGAACACTTGCAATACATCAGGTGTTACTCGCGCAATTCCACCTCAGCTGTTTACACAGCAACACATTCTAAGGTAGTGTAAGTTACTGGTGATCTCGCTCACATGCAGAAGCACAATAACCCTCTAGGGAGTTGTTATTTAGCTACTATTTTCTGTGAGGTGAAGGCACTTCCCCAGACGGGTTGCTCCGATGCGCCTTACCTCTCTTCCAACATCTAGACCGAGACAAACAGACTTGTTCATATACACAAATGTTTCTCTGGTGTGGGAATCGAACCCACCAGCGTTGATGTCAAAGTCGCGTCATTAACGACTGAGTCACCGAGCTCGTGGAAATAATTTAATTAATTAGGAAACAGGAATGCTAAGAAGAAGATCTAAAGAAAAAAGGTCTAGATATAAAGGTAACCAAGCCTGTTAGCGTTTTGTAGTGAGTTTAGACTTACCGACTTATGTCCTAATTCCATACCACGTTCATTGAGCAGCGATAGCCCCGTGCCAGTGGAACCGGCCTTGACCAACAGGCCTACGATTTAAATCCTGGCATGTACCACTAAGTTAGTATTTTTGGATTTATGTACATATTTGTAATTATGACTTGCTCGGCGGTGATGGCGTCACCACTATGTAAACAGCAGAGGCGGTATCGCATGAGCGATACTTAATGCGCAAGCTTTCATGGGTGGTATGCCTCCCGACGTTGTATAAAAATAGCCAATTTGCAATAAAGCATTTGAGTTGACATGGCAGCCATATCGATGTCTTTAGTCGATGGCTCACAGTCGTAGCAATGACAGCCCAATGGATAAGAAACTGAGCATCAGATCCCCGGTTCAATCCTGACATATACCACTAAATTAGCATTTTTGGATTTATATACATATTTGTAATTATCACTTGCTCGGCGGTGATGGAAAACACAGCGAGGAAACCTGCATATCTAAGAAATTATATTTCAAAAGACGTGTAACCTAACCAAAGAAAGGTCTGGTTTTCTCCCTGGGTTGTTGAGGTCTAACGACAGTCGCTTCATGTAAAAATCAGTATCTTTCCCAAATCTTTAAGCTTTGATAGAGGTCTGCGCCAATCCTGAAACGGGATAACGCTAGGAAGAAAACGAAGAAGAGAACTCAATAGCTCGCAGTGAATTATACATGCTGCACGATAAGATGATTTGATTTAAATTCGCGTTTCGTGTTTCATCACACACATTTTTCTGCTTTCTCGGCAGTTACCTTTACAATTTTCCTAGGAGAGCTTGTAAGGAAATTGTCTCAAAATTGACTATTGACATTGACTATTCTATCAGTAGAGATTTTACTCACTCCCCCAGTTTGAATGAATCTGTCCATATCTTTTTCTCGGTTTTTTTGCGTCTTGTTGCTTGATCTGCTGACTTCCTCATCCTGTATCACATCTTTCCACTCATACACATATTCTCACATTCTCTTACATGTTTATTCGCACTTACACTGCACAACTACACACATACATACACTTCTTTTCAATCATTGTACAATGAGTACCTACTAACTCTAACACTCTAACAATGGTGAACATCTGCGACTTTATTATATATCAAGTTTATTCTTAATTTTATTATATATTTAAGTTTCTCATATTTACAAGCTTCGCTTACTTTGGGCTAGATGGCGCTGTGTAATTTGTCCGACAATATTTATTATTTATTATATTATTATATATTATTATATGAGAAAGTGATTAATATGGTTTGAAAATATTCTGATGTGCTGTTTGACTATATGGGGGGAGGCTCCTGGTGACCTGTCTCAGGCTTTTTCGAAAGCCTACTTCAGGCACCAGTCTCTCACAAAGTAAAAATAGTAACTCGGTATATGTTCCATCAATGACTGTTATCCTATTTGTGATGAGAAAATAAACGCTTTTTTTATTTTATTATTCCAGAGAAACTTTATCGAGTTACACGAGTATAACATTAGGGATTATCAACACACGGCTTTGAGATCTAGTTCCATTGCTGAGTCTTATTTATGACTTCAAAAACAGTGTATTCGAATGGCTCCTATCCACGTAACGGTGACTGCCCGGCGCCGGTGGAAGATTTAAAGGGACTAATCTATCTATATATCTATAACTTCACGCCAAATCCCTTGACGAGGTCGGTGGCGCAGTGGTGGAACACGCTGCTACGTTACTTTGACACCAACGCTCGTAGGTTCGATTCCCACACAGAACAAACATTTGTGTGCATGAACATGTCTGTTTGTCTTGGTCTGGGTATTTTTAAGAGAAGTAGGGCGCATCAAGCAGCCCGACTGAGGAAGTCTTCCACCTCATAGAAGACCGCAGCCAATAACAACTTCCTGGATGGCCACATCTAGGCTGACATCCAATGCCTCACCTATCGCCAAAGCCCAACGATGTGTATGATTCACTAGAAGATCCACAGTCGTTCGACCGTGACGGAAACCGTATTGACGGTCGCTGATCAAGTCGTGATCTTCTAGGTATGCCAGGAGTCGTGTGTTTATCACACGCTCCATCACCCTGGAGAGAAGGGAGGTTATAGCAATAGGTAATATTATGTAGAGCGTACGATGATTACCAACGTACACATGCAACCACTTTACATCAGGTGGATCGTATGTTTGTATGCCTCCAGACGTTGTAAAAAAAAAATGCAAATTATCAATAATGTAAACTTGGTATGTCAGAACTAGGACAATTATTTTATTAGATTTTTTTTTTCTGTACTATAAAGCTATTTAGTGTATTAAATGTCGTATTCATATATACTCTCTTTGATCTCTTTTCTCACCGCCGTTCATTGCTCCATTCAGGAACTCTAAAGCAATGGTTAACTGGAAGAGATTCCTCGAAGGAATAAGCCCGCCTTTGCAAATCATGTAATTTTTATACTTGTATTTATAATTGTAAATAATGCAATAAAGTTATAAAACAAACAAACAAAGTTATAAATTATTTGTTATGCTGCAGTTTGTCGCGGCAATGACATACTTTGAATTTGACTTTGAATGAGAACAGTAAGAATTTTTTAAAATTTAAAATAGGTAGGGCGCATTAAAGCAGCCCGACTGGGGAAGTACCTGGCCGTAACACAAAACTGCAGCCAAATAACAACTCCCTGGAGGGTTGTAGTGTTCCTGCGTGTGAGTGAGATCACCAGTAAACTCCCAAGGAGTAGCTTTGTAAGCAGCAGAGGTGGTATCACGCGAGTGATACTTAAAGTATCATCACCGTTCTTAGGCTACGGTAACCACTTTACATTAGGTGGAACGTTTGCTTGTATGCCTCCTGAAGTTGTATAAAAAAAAGAAGAAAAGTAATGCAAAAGTTTTCGTATAAGTTATTATTTTCCCTTTACTTTCGTAAACGTCGAATTAAAAGAAATTACATAATAAACTAATCTGACAAAGTAATTAGGGAAATAACCCAGTATTGTATGATAGATTGATATTTATCGTGCACTAGCTATGAAGGGTTGGATCGAGACATACGGGGCAATATCTCGTTGGTACCCGCCCGCAGTCAATGCACATTATACACTGTTAGTTACCAATACAAACGCTAGTGACGCTACTTTGACACCAACGCTCGTGGGTTCAATTCCCACACAGGACAAATATTTGTGTTTGTTTGTCTCGATGTTTTTAAGAGAGGGCGCGCCTCAAAGCAGCCCATATGGGAAAGTACCTACCTCCGCCTCACAGAAAAGCGTGGCCAAATAATAACTCCCTTAATGGTCGTTGTGTAGCTGCATGTGAGTGAGTACCAGTAAGCTCCTAAGGAGTTATTGTATAAACGACAGAGGTGGCATGGCGCGAGTGACATTTAATGCACTGCAAGCGTTCATAAGCTACTGTAACCACTTTAAATCAGGTGAGCCGTATACTTTTCTGAGCGGGGAGAGGCGTCATGCGCAGTCATTTTTTTTTTGTACAACGTTAAGGTGGTACATATGCATATCACCCATCTTCCCAACAACATACAGATAACTTTATTTACTCATATAAACATGGCAACCCTCTATGGAGATGTTATTTGTCTGTGGTCTTCGGTGTTGGTTTGATGCGTCCTTTTTTTTTTTTTTGTGACGCGGGGAAAAATGCGTTACGCACACCACCGGTGCCTGGGTGGCCTCCGGTGGTAGTGTGGGACTCCCCGTCGGCTGCCCGACGGTATACCCACTAAACAACCCCGCGAAATGCCATCGGCCGCGTTGGTGTGGTGCCCCGGATCTGTCAGCAACAGGGCACCACTGCGACTGGCCAGCCCCTCAGAAGGGGCCGGACTTCTTCTATCTAGGGGCCGTCCCGGCAAATTGGGACAGCCCCTCCGGCGGCGGGACCATTATGGGGCCAGGTTCCCATCCTGACCCCTAGTCCCACAGGTTAGGGAGGCGGCAGTAGGTGCGCGTAGCGCCTACGCCGCACTCCCGTCCGCCGTCTCCGGATTTTTGTCTGTGGTCTTCGGTGTTGGTTTGATGCGTCCTGCCTCACTTTCGCTAGAGCCTTGTTTGTAAATTTTAAGGGTGCACCACGTGCAGATGAGATTGGCTTTGACTCTAAAAATGATCGTGAGTTATTTACACCTTAAAACCTAACTTACTCATTCGCAGGAACGCAAATACCTACCATATATTTCTTATTGGGATGCGCTGTTCTATAATAAGGAGGTTTTTTAGCAGAGGTAGGGCGCATCAAAGCAGCCCGTTTGGGGAAGTACCTCCACCTAACAGAAAACCGCAACCAAATAACAACTCCCTAGGGGATTTTTGTGTTCCTGCGTGTGAGTGAGGTCACCAGTAAGCTCCCAAGGAGTTGCTGTGCAGCAGCAGAAGCATCGCGCGAGTGATAATTAACCCCTCGAAACCCGGGTGGTCGTATACGACCGCGAAATGTATGGGAAAACGTATATAACGGGTTCTGACTGCTCAATATATCGCAAGTGTTAAAAGGCTACGGTACCCGCTATACATCAGGTGGGCCGTATACTTGTATGCCTCCCGACGTAGTATAAAAAAGATACTTTTTGAGCTGCTTCTCATTTTTTTTTTTGTACAACGTCGGGAGTTGGTTACCGTAACCTATGGACGCTGGTAATGCATTAAGTATCACTGCTAACATAGTAACTCCTTAGGAGCTTACCAGTTACCTCACTCACACGCAGGAACCCAACAACCCACCAGGTAGTTGTTATTTCGCTACGGTTTTCTGTGAGGTGGAGGTACTTCCCCAGACGGACTGCTTTGGTGCACCCTACCTCTCTTAAAAACACATAGACCGAGACAAACAGACATGTTCATGCACACAAATGTTTGTCCTGTGTGGGAATCGAACCCACGAGCATTGTTGACAGAGTAGCAGAACAGCGCGTTTCATCACTTCCCCATCGACTTTGACAAAAAACTAAAACGTCAAAAATGTAAAAAGGAAAACCCTATATACCAAATTTCTTTTGAATTTAATTTAAAATCCAAATTGTTAGAGCCATTTCCGAGATAGGCGAAATATATTTATGCATGCCTATACAACAATTGTCCCTTTAAAGTAGTAAGATGCCTTTTATGTTGAAGTTAAAGGGTGGTTATTAGACTAGATAATTTCTAAGGTCTTGACATAATGAGACTTAAAGCAATTTAGTCGTCTTTCATTTAATATTGTCTCAAAGGTAAATGACAATTCAGATAAATAAGTATTAACTTGCTCAGTAATTGAAATATACAGTATTAATAAATATTAACAATCAAAGACAAATTCATTTTGTTAAATTGTACTTGGGGTGTTTTTGACGAGCTCGGTATCGCAGTGGTTCGTAATATCACTTCAATATAAGGGTGTGCGGGTTCTCATCCCAGACGGGTCAAATTTCTATATAAGAACATGTCTGTTTGTGAGTGTTTTCAAGGGAGGTTGGCCGCATCAAAGCAACCCGTCGGGGGAAGTACCTCACTGAAAATTGCAGCCAAACAACTCCGTAGATGGTTGTTGTATTCCTGCGGGCGCATGAACTCTAGTTTCCTTACACGCAGGAAGCTAACACACACTAAGTTCCTAAGAAGTTGCTGTGTTATCAGCAGCATTTCGGGAGTGATACTTAATTTATTACTTACGTTCACAGGCAACGGTAGCCGCTTATCATCAGGTGGGTCGTGGTTGTATGCCTACCAACGTTGTATATAGTGGCATGGTAGAACGTGTGAGAATCGAATATGCAAGTTGGAGATCGTCAATCTTGACTACAGTTGGGTTTATCTATCACGATCTCGGCCAAGCTACTGCTTTCGTGGTATTTTTTTATACAACATCGGGAGGCATATCAACACACGGCCCGCCTGATATAAAGCGGTTACCGTAGCATATAAACGCTTGCAATACATTAAGTATTACTAGCGCCACGCCACCTCTGCTGCTAGCAACTCTGCAACTCCTTAGGAGCTTACTGGTGACCTCACTCACACGTAGGAACAAAACAATCCCCTAGAGAGTTGTTATTTGGCCACGGTTTTCTGCGAGGTGGAGGAACTTACCCGGACTCACTCTGTCTATTAGTAAAAACTGCATAAATATCCGTTCAGTAGTTTTTAACTTTATTGCTAACAGACAGACAGACAGACGCGGCTAGGGATTTTGTTTGATAACACTTAATGATTTGAATAAACCACTTCTTTTCTTTTTCACATGAATAAACATACTCGTATTAAATAACATATCTGAAGCTAAGCACAAGTACAACAGACCCAACCTTGTGACGTCAATCTCCCAAAATCTCCTTTGTACGTACAGGAATCCACAGGACGTAGCGTATGCCCTTAGAGAAATCTACAGTGGCATATACTCGGCCAAGACTCGCACTAAATCCCTATCGCTGAAGCGGTTTACAGGGGAGCGGATCCCGAAACAGGACAACACGCTTTACCTTGTCCACACCCAGGCTGAGAAGGCACTCCTTATCAGCCAGGGCTATGGAGCAAATTCGGGTTCCCGCACCCTGACCATACATGAAGCACAGGGACTAACGTGCGAGTCAGTGATTATTGTGCGCACAACCTCCAAAAAATCCCACCTCCTCCAAAGTGTCCCCCATGCCGTTGTCGCGGTCTCTAGACACACGGACAGCTGTGTATACCACACAGACTGTTTCGATAACGACGCGACAGCTCGGTTTATCCAGCGAGCCGAGACCGCGACAACGGAACATATCAGGGACTATAACCTTAAGATGGCGATGAGGGCGAGAGACGAGAAGGTCATCAAAAAGTTGACCTAAAGCTCCGAAAACCCAGAGAGCGGTCTCTCCTCCTCCTCCCAAACCAGTAGACTGAGAGAGGGGAAGAGCGTCATGGCAAGGCTCCGGGATGCCATCTCCCTTCCTTTCCGGAAGAAACAAAAGTGACTAAAGCAGGGATAGAGATGAGAGATGCCAGCAGTCGTGCTCACTAAAATGTCTAGACGGGCGGCGGCGTTGGGGGGCGGGTCATCGAGTTCCCTAAAATATGGTTGAGCACGGTGATGGCTGCCCTCTGCGTCAACTCGTGAACGGGTGCCGCTCGGAGGGACTGGTCTGCCCGCGTCTCTCGTCCCTCTTTCTGCTTAAAACAAAAACTAAAATAAAAACTAGTAATAAGGCACTTATTGTAATCGCACTTGCGGAGCGATAAATAAAAAAACTAACAATCTGACAAAAAAAAAAATGACAAACAAACAAAGGCACGGGCCAAAGAGCCTGTGGATATGACAACTATTAATAAAAAAAAAAAAAAAAAAAAGCACAAAGGTAGTAAAAGTAGTGAATTTTATGAATTCTGCTCAAAATATTTTTCAGTATCTGCCACAATATTTGCCATTTTACATAATGCCTCTGAATCACACGTGCTCTCCACATTATGCTAAGAATATGCAAATAAAGTCTGAGAAAATATAAGAGTGAACGTAAAATTATGTATTTTTTCATGAAACTATGTAAGAAAATTATCTGACATCCATCTTAGTGTAAATAAAAAGTAACAAGGTTGAAAATTCGTGTACCTAAGATTAGTACCTATACATGGTTACGCAAAGTGCTAGGTATTACACTTTTAAAATAAAACAGTGAAATGGATTTCATTGTTGTTTACTCTGATAGGTTGTTGATCTGTGCTGGCATCGCCTTCAACGAAATTGGTTGATGTTTTGATTTTAAAGTATTCTGTTTCCTTTCCTTCTTTTATTATCCCGTTTCCTCCTCCTCAACCCTGAGAGAAAACATATTTTTTTTATGTTATCGTCAAATTTATTAACCAGGTATCAGAGTGGTTAGCTATGCTACTTTAACCCCTCGAGCGTGTTTGGCCCGTATTCGATCATGAGGTAAAAGTGGCTGTAGTGTACTGGTCCCGTATTCGTGCGTAACGGTTAGGCCCACTTTTAATTCATTGGTTCTTCCGTATTATTCGTTTGGCTAGCTTGTAAATGTTTGTACCATGTCTATGGTTATTTCAGTTTATAATAAGGTCGGTTTTGCCCAACCTGTTGCTCCGAAGACCAGTATAAAAATGAAATCAGAGTGAGTCGGTACATTTTTCCGTTTCGCGCCATTTTGATATTGCTGTGTGTGTAATGGATTCCGATAAAAATGTTTGTTATAAATAAACAGTCAGTGCTTTTTACATGTAATAAGCTTCAATCTTTTGGAAATTTTGTGTTCTTTCAAGTTATTCTATTACTTTTAGTGAATAACGGGATATTATTCGTGAAAAAACATTCAAAAATAGTGAAGCCGGCATTTTCGACATGTCCGTCGTACGAAATTTATTTGTAAAATGTGTTTATGTTTAATTATTATTAGGAGTGTAATAAATATTATCTTGTGGCAAATTTATCCAGGAATCTATTTCTAAAATTACTTTTTAGCGATTGTTCATTAATTTCGTGTAATAAATATCTGTTCATATCAATGGACTGAAGTGGACTGAAGTCACCTAAACTCCCCCACTAGAATGTGCTTGTTTTCATTTTTATAATAAATACATTAGACATTTGAATAGTTTCACGTGGTTATAAAAGAGTGTTCAATTGAATATATCTCCCGAAAAGTACAAAGTGAATTGGAATGCAGTGTATGAAGTAAAAATGTTCGCGGCGTCGTGACTTATAAGCTAAATGTCTCGATATATCGTACATCTAAGGAATGATAAAGGTATTTTATCTACGAGTTCTTTTTATATTAGTAGTATTGGAATATCAGCTTTCCAACGATGTATATTTCATAAAATATAATTATCAATTACTCGAGAAATTTCACTTTTTCTAACCGCGGTCGCGCATTAGTTAACGCGAGAGAATGCTTGGCCACACTATAGGCACTTTAAGTCGCCCGGGCCGCCACGCTCGAGGGGTTAATACCAAGGCTTATGGGTTCGATTCCCTTAAAGGTCAAACATTTGAGTGCACGAACACGTTTGTTTGTCTTGGTCTTAGTGTTTTTAAGAGAGCTATAGCCCTTTTGGGGAAGTACCTCCATCTCCCAGAAAATTGCAGCCAAAAAACAACTCTCCGTAAGGTTATTGTATTCCTACGAATAATCACGTGAACGATACTTCACGTTTTGCAGGCGTTAAAAAATCCGTTTATTAAATGGCGTTATTTTATATCATATTATTGTTATTACTCCCACATTTATTAACTTTAATTTATTCCTATTATTTGTTATTATAAACAGCCATAATAATTACTATTGGAATGTCTGTGATAATTACTATTGGAATATCGCTTTCTATTTATGCTTATTATTTACTGGTTAATTTTCACTAATCGGCGTGCCTATGGTTAAAATATATTGATATTCCTAACATAGTTTAAGCGGAAGTGATAGGTTGTGTGTAAAGTAATAGGGGTTAAAGAATGAATTTACCATTATAGTAATAGATACTTTGAATTTATATTAAACCTTCATGGTGTGAGATTTACGAGTGAAACTTTTTTCACATGATACCTATGAGGTTTTTCTTTTAAAAAATGTTCAATATTTGATTTTTGATATTCAATTTTTTTTTTATTTAGTTTAGAAGGGAAATATGGATTCTTCGAAAATCCGTGTAATTTTTGAATACGAGTTCCCACGCGGAACTAACGTGGCAGAAACGGCTCGCAATATGAATGCTGCGTTTGGAAAGAAGACTGCTATTGAACGCACTGTGCATTTTTGGTTTAAACACTTTCGTAATTGAAACTTCGACTTGAAAAACGAATCACGTGAAAGACCGCCCACACAGGTGAATAACGCTGCATTTATGGAGATGGTGGAAGCTGATCCGAATCAAACTACCCAGGAATTAGCGGCATGGTTTAACGTTACCTTACCCACAATATTGATTCATTTGTATCAAATCTATAATATAAAAAAATATGAAAATTGGTGCCTCATGATTTGACTGATCTGCAGAAAAAAAAGCGTGTTGAAACTTTTGTTGAATTGGTACAGAAATAAAGGAATATTGGTTTGAATTGTGACATGTGACGAAAAGTGAATTCTTTACGATAACCGTAAGCGAAAAACGCAATGGCTGACCCCAGGTCCCGTGAATCGTGACTAGTGAATCGATCACCATTATTGTTCCATGATAACACAAGAGCTGCACGAGAAACCGTTGTAACTCTACAGGAGCTGCAGTTAGAAACCATACGTCATCCTCCTTACTCGCCAGACCTTGCTCGAACTGACTACCGTCTTATTCGTCGTATTTTTTCGTGATTTGGACAATTTTCTACGTGGTAAAAAATTTTCTTCCCAGGAGGCAGTACAAAATGTTTTCACACAGTTTGTCGAATCTAGCTCCCCAGAGTTCTATCGCAAAAGCATAAGTAAAGTTCCCATTAGATGGCATTAAATAAATATGTTACATCTTAGAAAAAAACGAGTTTTAATTTGTCAGTACAAATCGGCAACTTTAACCCCTAATACGAGTACATAGGCGAAACTCCCTCAGAACAGAAAGTTTAGTATTTAGCCAAAGTCAACCTATTCTGCACATGGTGGATTATCAAACTGCATGGAGTTAACCTGTTAGGGTTCCGTAGTAAACAAAAATCCCTTATAGTTTCGTCGAGTATGTTATATCTATCTGTATAATATATCCATTCACTCGTATACTAGCTGAGATAGAAAGGTTAAATTTGGTACGGTTATTGACGTCTGTAACTCCAATAAAGTTATGAAGTTGAAAAAAAATAAAATTGAATGTTAAGAGTAACTCTCCTGCGCTTAAATATGGAGCTTTTTTATTAATGAGCCACATACTGTGGAATATCGTTGAGGTTTTTCAAAAATATAGGATTTTTCTAACATTTTTTTATGTAATTCAGCGTTAAGAAATTATAATATACTTTTTGTTACAGCTTTGTTGGTCAGTGTGTTGCCAGTGATGATTTACGATACAGAAATGGGGTATCTATACAATGGGCATCATACGGAAGTCTAAGGTTGGATAGCGTGCGATGGAGAGTTGCTCGGAGTTTCTCTGCGAGATAGGCTCAGATATGAACACATCCGTAACAGAACTGGAGTTATCAACGTGGTTCAATGAATCAGCAAGCTGAAGTGGCAGTAGGCTGGACACATAACTGGCAGAACAGATGACTGTTGGTGCAGAAAAGTTCTCGAATGCCGACCACGAACCGGATTCGACGAAATGTATATATTTCCCACATTCAGAGCCATAAAATCACTTGAAACAGTAAAGATATTCAAATGTAATTTCTATTACCTTTATGATTCCGGCACCCTTTTTTATACCGTTTTTAGAGTTCCGTATCCAAAGGGTAAAACGGAACCCTATTACTGAGACTTCGCTGTCCGTCCGTCTGTCACCAGGCTGTATCTCACGAACCGTGATAGTTAGACAGTTGAAATTTTCACAGATGATGTATTTCTATTGCCGCTATTAAAAACAAATACTAAAAAATTGAATAAAATAAATATTTAAGGGGGCTCCCATACAACAAACGTGATTTTTTTGCTCATTTTTGCTCGATATTGATAACGGCAACAGATAGATGCTTGAAATATTCACAGAATATTTAGTTATGTATTCACTTTAATAATAAATAATTACATTAAAATAAAACAAATATTTAAGGGGGGCTCTCATACAACAAACGTGATTTTTTTTGCCGTTTCTATAGATAATGGTACGGAACCCTTCGTGTGCGAGTCCGACTCGCACTTGACCGATTTTATTATACTACGTCAAGTGGCGAAACATAGGGTTTACTTGTAGCGAAATAGTTAAAATAAATAGTCTATGAACGTTTGTAAGGAAAATCGATTACATGTTTCTACTCCATTGCTAATGCAGTTTCTGAATTCCTAAGGACCTTATTGACAATTTTATGTAGCACTCCCACGAACAGTGGAATGAGCATAGGGCCATAGTAAAAATATGCAAAGATTTACACGCATAAAATCTAGACTGGTAAGTATTAAAATTGCCGCGATTACATCGCCAGTTGGAGACTCGATTATAAATTTGTTATAAAATGTTGTTATGCAAAATCTTTTATGTAAGTAGCATGACGATGATACTGTCGCAGGGGTTAGCGCCCCTGGAGCAAGGAGGGTCGGTATTTACTTAAAAGAAAAAGACGATGTAAATACCGACAAGAGATTAAGGCAGAAGAAGTACAGACGTTAGGGGTCGTAGGAGAGGTTGTGGTTTCCGCTACGTTTGCTCTCAAGACACTTACGAGTATCTTCTCTCAGAGGCTGCTAGGGCACGCCGATGTTGGAGGTTGGCGTGCGCACTAGATTGCACTGATTGGAGCATTTTTAGATACGTTACATTCAGCTATGTTAATTGGTAATGATAAACCGTTACAATATCGACGTGATTTTTCGAATTAATCGTAAAGCTTATGTTCACGACAGGCTTCAAGAGGCAAGGGAAAAAAATATGGTAAGTAATAAATGGGTAAATAAATAAATAATAAATATAAATATATTTGTCAGACAAATTACACAGAGACATCTAGCCCCAAAGTAAGCGAAGCTTGTGTTATGGGTACTAGATAACTGATAAACATACGTAAATACATTTTTTTTTGTAAATACATACTTATTATACATAGAAAATACCCAGACCAAGACAAACAGGCATGTTCATGCACACAAATGTTAGTACTGTGTGGGAATCGAACCCACGAGCGTTGGTGTCAAAGTAGCGTAACAGCGCGTTCCACCACTGCGCCACCGAGCTCGTCAAATACTAACACTACTAATAAAATAAGAATGAGGTCGAAAGAGGTGAGCGAGTCATGCTCGCAAAAATGTCCAAACGGGCAGCGGGCCTGTCTCACGCGTCAACTCGTAAACGGGTGCTGTTCGGCGGGACTGGTCTGCACGCACTTCTTGAATCGCATCTACATAATATAAACAGTTGCATTGCCAGAGGAACACCTGGCTCGTCAATTATATAACAATTCAATTTTTTTTCCAAGTTTGTCGGCTTTGCAGTCCATGTTCCTTAAGAGATAGGAACGGTTTTCCTGAACATTCCTATTCTACTTTTTTACGCTGAATCCGAATCTGAGAGACGAATGCACAGACAAACATATAGAATTCATATAGGAACGGTGTTTCTGATAAATTAATTATGATGTTTCTATAGTTTGAAGACAAAGCTCTTGTGCGGATCAACAAAATTAATACTACATATTAAGATTAATACTATAAATACAAGAAAGACATGTGCGAGCAAAGCCTATAGAATCATATTACTAATATTAAAAATAAATATCGGTATGTTAAAATTGCTCGTGGACGAGACGCCTTACTCACTCACAAGAAGACTGCAATCATTCAGAATTGTAACGTGCCAAGGTTTTCTGTAAGCAGCAGCTACTTTGCAATTTAGGCTATCTTTATTATAAACAAAGGGACGTGTAGGTATAAAGATCATTTTTATACATAGCCAGTTGAGAATGCGCAAGCTTGCATTGCCAGAGGAACACCTGGCTCGTCAATTATATAAAAATGTATTTTTTTTTTTTAATTTGTCGCCCATTTTGACCATATTCCTTAATAAATATATTGGTTTTTAAGACATTCCTATTCTACTTTTTAAACACACACATAAACAAACATATAGATACAGGAACGGTGTTCCTGAAAATATACTCACCACATGATGTAAAGTGGTTACGATGTTTATGAACGCTTACAATAAGAGGAGTATCGCAAACACGTCACCGTTGCTAACACAGCAACGGTGGCGTGTTGTTAGAAGCGTTAATAGGCTACGGTAACTGCTTTACATCAGGTGGATCGTATGCTTGTATGCCTCCAGACGTTGTATAAAAAAAAGGAAGGAAGCCAGTTCAACCTAAGTCACAATACGAACACAAGCTGGCCTCTGGTCGATATAAAACTGCCCTGTTATGTAATTGAAATGAAATTGAATTTTTTTTTACTAATAAGTGCTATTATAATGTTAAAGAATACTTATATGATAATTTGACGGAATCTTATTGACATTCTAAATCATTTTTTATTTATTTTTATATTATTTAAATTATTGTATGTCCACAACGATAGGGCACAATGAGACAATCTTTGCTATAATTGTACTACCTCAATACTTGTGTTCTATAAAAAATACATTTTGATTTTGATTTTTATAGCAACATTATTGCTGTGGTTCGTACCTTCATTCGGTATCCGGCCTGCCTAAGGTAGGTAACATCAGATTATGATGGTTATGGCAGGCGTATGTCTTCTGGAATAGCTCAGTTTTAATAATACCTCCAGATCTCATTTTAATAGCCCACTTTTTCCGACATACTTTCAATAGTCCCAATACCTGCCGTGATCTGTATATATTGTCCCATTGATGTCTCCTGGTACAGGCCACAACCTGCATAATACATTACATCAGTCTTTTCGAAAGGGCCTCTACGCGTTGGATACATACCCTCGTGCATGCCTATCAAATGACCGGGGTATAACGCCTGTGATTGAAAAGACAAAATAAAAAAAATAAAAAACACGTGGGTGGGCGTTAATTTGTATAAAAATTTCAATACACTGTACTGTTAAAACCTTATTCAACATACTTTACATAGAATCTTTTCTTAGCATGTTTTATGATCTGTCACAAATATTGATATTGAATTTCAAATTTTGAAAATGTGAGATTTTAGGAAAAACCCAAAAACAAAGTAAGTCTGGAGCAAGATCGGACGACGGAAACATAGTGTGCACCACGTCTGAAACCACCAGCCCCTGCTGTGTGGCTACGTGGTGAAACATCGAAAATTACTCTCTCTTATCCAAACCTGTGAATCTCCGAACATTTTAATTTAACAAATACTTTTCATATACCTCCAGCCCTTACTGTGGACTTTGCCGTCTGGTGACTCATACAGCTGCGGTGTTGGACCGCAAGGCAGTCCTCACCGATTCTATCTTCAGCATCGTGACCTACGACGTCCGTGAGTAGCTGTCTGGGGTGCTGACGTGCCCATCTGCAGTCGTTGGCTACTATAGCCGATGGCCGCTTTCTCCATTCATCCAGTTTTACGTTCAGTGTTTTCCGGTGAGACAGTGCAAAACGAGTTCTTAGACCATTTTAGCCAAACTTATAGTTAACCTTTTTTTTATATTTATTATATTGTAAAATAGCCCTAATAAATTTGTATATCTTTTTAGTACCCCTTTTCTTCAACTAGTAATATAACAACACACGGACTATATTTTGCCGACACTGACCACGTCGTAACCACAATTAAATTAATAGCGTCTACAAAACCTAGTAACAACGTGCCATAATGTTACTATAACACAACTGCAAGAAACTGCAGCGACACTAAACACTGCTTGACCACTTTTTGTCGCTGCCATGTGTGGTTGTGGTACGTGTGAAACAAGCCTTAGACTGACACGCGCCACAACGCCGCTGTCGAGCTTTTAGCGTATTGGCAGCGTACCCGTTAGAAATTCCCTCCCGTGTTTCCAAATATGCAAATGCAGGGTCAAACGTAAACCGTGTAATACTGAATAATTATATCCGGAGACATGTTGGTGTAATCTACATATCAAACTTCGATGTCCTGATCAGGGCGTGCTATTGTTATTACGACTCCATTTTAGGCAAGTACTCCACTAAACTGAACGTATAGCAATAATTATTGTTATCTATCTATCTATAAATTTACCTCATTATCGTGTTTTACAGGTGATATCGGGAGCCTTAGAAACCGGCAAGTGCATGTCTATAACTTCACGGCAATTCCCTTGCGAGGTAAGCAGAGAGAACCGAGCGCCACGTGACTCGATCCTTACATACTTCACTCGCTTCTTTAACTTTCATTGCTCTTGTCATGTACGCTCGCCGGTTTCTGGGGCTCCAGGTATCACCTTCTGATAGAACACGACCAATTCGGTCATGGTAGATAAGTCTTGGCCTTCTTCGGCTCCTACATCCTTCCATTTTTGCACTGTATATCTGCTTCGTCATTCTTTCATCCTGCATTCGTTCTAGATGTCCGAACCAACGGAGCATGCCTCTTCTTATTTTAACATCGATGCTCTATTTCAGACCAACTCTGTTTCCAACATCATCATTGCGAATACGGTCTACAAGCGTTACGCCACAAATTTTGCGCATCGCTCGCATTTTGACCGCGTTTATCCTACTTCCATGCTCTCTCTCTGCCATGCCCAGCTCTCGCTTCCATAAGTAAGCTTTGGGACCAGCACGAACTGTGCCTTCTGGCTCAAGTTTTTACTGCCAAGAAGTTTTCCCAACGCTCCATTCACACTATTCCCAGCACTCACTCGTCTTTCCACATCTGCGGTGTACATTCCATCCCTGCTGAAAGCGGATCCAAGATATACAATCACATCCACTTGTTCCAACAATTCAAACAATTGTTCCAACCAACACTTCATTATTCACTTCATCAACCGTAATCCTTACATTGGTTCTGGTTTCTTCTCTGCAATGCGAGTGTGCATGAGAAGAGCAATTAATGCTAAAGAATGTCCTGTGCCCTGTTCAAATCCTGGCGGGC
Organism: Pyralis farinalis; assembly: GCA_947507595.1. NCBI lineage: Eukaryota > Metazoa > Arthropoda > Insecta > Lepidoptera > Pyralidae > Pyralis > Pyralis farinalis. The sequence continues at coordinate 9,132,721 of OX382260.1, forward strand.
ATGAACCACTAAATTCATGTTTTCGGATTCATGTACATATTTATCACTTGCTCGGCGGTGAAGGAAAACATCGTGAGGAAACCCACAAGCCCAAGAAATTATATTTCAAAAGACGTTTGACCTAACCTAAAAAAGTCTGGATTTTCCTCTCAGTTGGAGGTACGATGCCAGTTGTTCATGCAACGTATGTTAAAATCAGTGTCTTCGCCAAATCTTTAGGCTTAGGTACCGGACTCCGCCAATCCTAATGGACTAGAGAAAGGGGTAACTCGAAGAAGAATGAAAAAGTATCCCGACGTTGTAGAAAAAAAATACCGAAGCCTGTATTTGTTTGTTATGTAGATATCTGTGATTCTTCACTAGATCCTAAAGTGCTAAGACAAACTTTAGAGAGCGGCAGATTAATTGCAGTGTCTCCGAGTGGTAAATGCAGTTGCATAGTTATGCAGTTAACGATCGCGCTGTTGGCTGCCATGTGCTGCAATTTATTGTCAACAGTTAGTTTTTAGGTTCAGTTAAAATCTTTACTAATATTACGAATTTAGTGCCGGCATAATAATAATGCTTTGTTCGTAAGAGAGATATAATATAATAGAATTTTTATATTTCTATTTGTTCCGTAATATTCAATTTCAGTCCTTTATCTATTCTGTGTATGATTTTGTATTTGTTAGATATAATTTTTTGAACAGCCTGGTGATAGAATAGTTGGCAATGCTTTTTACACCAAGGCAAATATGTTTCATGAGTTCTACTGCCATACAGGACAGACATTTGTGTGCATGAACCTGCCTGTTTATCTTGGTCTGAGCATTTTAAATAGAGGTTGTGCACTTCAGGTTGAGAAGCACCTCAGCCTCACAAAAAACCGCAGCTATATAATCCTTAAGCGTTGTTGTGTTCCTGCAAACGTGTGGAGTTTCCAGAAAACTCCTGTGTAGGTGCTGAATTAAAAGCGCGGATTGTAACGCACAAACTATACTTCTTTATTATAAGCACTCATAGGCCACGGTAACCTATCTATATGACGTGGGCCGTATGTTGTTTGCCTACGGGTGTTGTATAAATGAAAAGAATTGGCTGAACTTTTGATGTGTCAACTGGGATACTTCTGAAGGGGGATTCCGTCAACAGAAAACGAAGTGAATTTTACTTTCAAGCGTCCATAGGCTGCAATTAACGGTTTATGTCTTTCGGGCCGCATTCTTGTTTGTTATTTAATTCGCCTTTCAATTTATAGAATGAAACGAAAAACGACTCATAATGGACAAGTAATTAGTGAAGTGTCAAGTTACAAAAGGAGAAAGATGCATCTTTCCTCTTTTGTAACTTAACACTTCACTTAACAAACTTAACAAACAAGTATGCGTAGTTCTCGTTTCAATTGCTTGGAATAGGATAAATAGCTATAATGTATTTTGAGTTTTGCAGGTATAAAGTTTAGTTTATATTTGTGCTGACCTCGTTCGTAACGATAATGTAAGAAAGAGAATTGGTCTAATAAAAAGTCTCGGTACAAAGGCATGCTATGTAGTTTTGTAGAAATAATGCGGGATGAAATAATGACAAAACAGATATGTAACACCGAATTTTAGAAGCCGAAGAAGACCAATGTTCACCTCCTACCATAACCAAATTGGTTGTATTTTATGAATACATAATTTTATTGTCTGTGTGTGTGATAGCACAGAAATATGGTCCCTTACATTACTCAAGGTAGCACATCAGACAATGGAGAGAGTCATGCTTCAAGTTGCAATGCAATGTGATGCAAGTTTCTCTGCGAGGTAGATACAGAAGTGAGCACACCGTAGCAGAACTAGAGTTACCAACATGGTTTTAAGCTGAAGCGGCAATGTGCAGGCTATATAGTTCCATGAAAAGAGTTAAGACTGTCATAGGTGTAAAGCGATTGCGTCTTGTATCTCACAGTTCTCTCCATTTACTTTGCAAGAGTCCTAGCGAGAAGATATTGTTGGTAAGAAATTTATTAAAAGGTCTTATTGAATTACTCCGTACCCATTCTACGTATTGAACTATAACTTTACGCCAAGTCCTTTGCGGGGTTGGGTTTCAAACACATCACTGGTTTTTTTTTTAATAAATACGAGTAGCTTTTTTCAAGTCTGCTTGCCGGTTTATAGTCTTCTGATAATACTCGACTGATAACGATCGTGGTAGATCAGTATAGACATTCCTCCGCGCCTACATCCTTCTACTTTCGCGTTGTATATCTGTTTCATCATTCAATCTTTCTTACATTCTTTCTCCATGTCCGAACCACCGAAGTATGCCTCTTCGTATATTACTGACAGTCTCTTTCACACATATATATTGGAAAATCGTTCTTCATGCGTTATGCTGCAGGTTTTACGCAACGCTCGCATTTCGATTGCGTTTATTCTAATTTCATTCACTGCTTTCATTTCTATATATTAGCGTTGGGATCATAACAGCGTTGTGTATAGCGAGCTGTGCTTTTTGGCCCCGGTTCTTACTGCTAAGAAGTATTTCCAACGCTCCATTCACTGTTCTTACATGTCATTCACTCCATATCAGTGAGGTATCTTCAATCCCTACTAAAATTGCATTCAAGATACAATCTTATTCACTTGTTCCAACACTACAACATCAACCGTTATTCCATTGAACATTGTTTCTGGTTTCCTCTCTTTGAAATACCATTATCTTCGTTTCTTTCGCATTCAGTGGTAAACTTTTCTACACATAATGCTTTTTCATCATTGTGATTAGTGTTTGTAGTCCATATGGTGTGTTTCCAAATCTAGTGCAAGCACCTATGCGCAATCCTATATTCGTAGACTATGTAGACAATTATCAGTATGTGTATTCAACGCGAAAGTAACTTTACCGAGTTGTGACTGTAGCAATTGAATGATTACGTAACAGTCGAAACTTTAATCACGATTTTCGACGATGCGCAGGAAACAGACTATGTACTACATATGGTTCCCGTGCTCTACATTTGCACAGGAAACACATTTCTTTTTTTTAGAAAAGTAGAGCGTGACAAAGCAGTCCATCTGGGGAAGTGCCTCCACCTCACAAAATACTGCAGCCAAAAAATCACTACGGGGAGGCTTGTTGTATCCCATTAAGTGACTGAGGTTACCAGTAAGCTCTTAAAGAGTAGCTAAGTTCACACGGGTGATATTTATTGTGTAGCAAGCATTCATATGCTACGGTAACCGCTTCACATCAGATGGGTCGTATGCTTGTATACCTCCCGATGTTGTTTAAAAAAAGCAGCGTAATGTGCAAGATGATGCGATTTCTCGATCGTCAAATATACACTAGGTTTTGTGAAATACACATTCTACGTCAATCGCTCTTAATATACTTAGTATTCTGCTGCGACCTTCTACTCGTATACAGTAAAGGTATTTCTTTAGTCAGGCTCAAAGTTCGGCGTCATAGCACGCAACATATCACTACTGACATAACTGACATAAATAAACTGGCCAGTAGGCTCAGCTCTGCCGCATATGAGAATTAGACAATTGACGGATGTGGCTATCGCTCGTTTAGTTTATTTCAGCTACTTTCACAGCATTATGTCACATGGTATACTGTTGTGGGGAAGAGCGGCTGATATTGAAACTATTTTCATATTACAAAAGAGAGCCATCCGCTCTATTTATAACATGGGCTCCAGGGAATCACTTAGAGAACTATTTAAAGAAATAAATATCCTCACGGTTACCTCTCAATTTATTTACGATAACATAATGTACGAGTATGTTTGTAAAAATATAAATTCGTTTTCAAAATATACTGAAAATCTTAGGAGCAGGAATAGACTCCGTATGCCAGTACATCGGCTTGATAAGACTAATAGATCTTTTGTTGTAAATTGTATTCGATTCTATATATTCTATATACTGGTATCTAATAATTTGCACGCCATTTTAATGGCAGAGTAAAATGGAACTAACTATCTTAAACATACAACTGTGTAATACTTACCTTACTCTGGCAAATAAACGCATTCATTCAATAAATTACCTGAAACAGTTCTGTCCTTGCCTGACAATATGTTCAAAAGACACATCAAAAATACTCTATGTAAGAAGGGTTATTATAGAATCGATGAATATCTAACTGACAGAGATGTGTGGAAATGATTCAGCACATGAATTAATATAACTTTAATTGTGCCACTTGATATCACTATATGTACACTCATATCATTATATTTATTGTAATATGTATAAGATGATTTGGAAAAAAAGACCTATATTGGCAAGTTTCTTTTGGCATTTCTTCTTCGCCAATGGTCATTTGAAATGCTGGTAGATTAAAAAAGAGAAAAACTTAAAAAAAATGATAAGATATAATATTGAAAATATAAGACGCGTCTAAGTGCCCTCGAGGGTCTAATGGCAAATAAAGAATTTTTATCTTATCCTTATCTATCACTACGAGTCACTTTTTAAACCTCGGAAATACTGACACCATTTCTTTGGTCAAATTTTATATGTTTTCACCAGGAGTGTAATTAAAACTTGCAAATTAGGATAGGAATGCCGAGTAATTTGCTCCCAATCGAGTGTTAGTTGGCGAAGTCGGAACTTAAATTGGTTTTAAGTACGTACTTTGAAAGCACAGATGTCCTTTTCATCCGAGTACCTAAAAGATTTTTATCCGTTGAGTGGCTAGATAGAGCTTTATTGGTATTCCAAATATTCAAATATTACATTCAAGTTCATCTAACTTGCTTTGTGTGCTTCCGCTACTAATTAGTTTAAACGAACTAGCGCCGGCCGGCATCTACCCACTACCGTTAGTAGATATACCATACCATCGCTGCCATAACTGCTCCAGTAGTCTCTGTCTCAGTTGCTGTGGTCGTCCCTGCTATTACCCGCTATCTGGAAGCGGAAACGCATGCACCCACCACCGTAGCTGCCATGACTGTCCTGGTCATCTCTGCGATACGTGCTTCGCTTATCCACGAGGCATCCTTGGGCGCTGTAGATATTAGCAAGTACGTTCTAGTAAGCGCAAGATATTTCTAACAAGTTAATATAACGACTTACGTTAGAATAAGATTATACAGTTATGTTTATGATGTAGATGCATGTTTATTTAATAGTTTATACATTGTGCTCAATGCAGTATCTTCCTTGTGTTCACTTATTTAAACTAGGGGAGCTGGGCCTGCGGCGCATTGGCAGAGCTGCTTTTGCACAATAAGTAAATAACAGCAAGCTGCGTAAGCAGAGCTGCTAACCCTAACCGGCGATAGTGATCGTATTGTTCTTTCAGTGCTCGCCATACGCGCTACAATTGACTTTGTATTGGAACGGTTTTTGGGGCGATAACATCACTTATCGATATCCTTTATTGAGCTAATAGAAATTTAATCTATTTTAGGGGAATCTACAATACTTAAGGTACAGTCACGTTGAACAATCAGCTATCTAGCTTCAAAACTGAAGGAGTACTACGTGTAACAGTCGAAAACCGCAAAACTGCAAAAAAGACAATTTTCTCGGTTATATAGCTTCGCTGGCTAACGCAGCTCTGCAATAAGGCAGGATGTAATTTCTACGTATCTATCATTTGCACTCGCAACATTTCTTTTATTGTTTGTTTTGACAATCAAAAACATTGTTCAAGATAGTTACACACATTTTTCTGTGCATGCAGTACTTTTCTTTAAGTAATGAGACACTTAAGTTTTATTTAGAATGTATATGTTGTATATGTAATGGTATACTTACTCGTTGTTGAAAAGCCAAATAAATAAATAATATAAAATAAATAAAGATGTAACATGATACTCTAACGTAACGTTAGTTGCTAGAATGACATGCTACAAGTTGCTTGTAGCATCTTAATCTGACGACTAACATTTACAGGTTAAGACGACCGGAGTAGTCATTCAGCAACGGCATCATGTATCTACTAACAGCGCCGGCAATAAAATCAGTATCATCATCCGATACCACCCTCAGCACCAGTTCAGATAAGTGAATGCCAAAATCACAATAAGTATGTATATCTTCACGCCAGGTCCCTTGCGGGGTAGACAGAGAATTAGTACGTTTTAAAAAATATATTTGTCATAATTAACGTTTTACATCCGCAATGGACATTTGAATACATACCAATTGGTATCTAAACTCTACGTTCACACTTTACCTCCAATGCATTTTTAACATTTTCTTTTTTTGACATGAATATGACATATTTTTTACATACATTTTCTATCTATCTATCTAAAAATTCACACCAAAATCCTTGCAGGGTAGGCAGAGATAACCAACCACCACATGACACAATCCTTACATACCTCACTCTCTTCTTTAACTCTTCTAATGCACCTTCTAATAAAATACGATCAATTTATCAATTTGGTCATGGTAGGTAAGTCGTGCTCTTCCTCGGCTCCTACATCCTTCTACTTTCGTATCTATATCTGTTTTGTAATTCTTTCTTTTCTTACTACATGTCCAAACCAACGGAGCATACCTCTTCTGACTTTACATCCGACACACTTTCAGACCAACTCTGTTTCTAATTCTTGTTTTACACGTACCACAACCACAGCACGTGGGTAATAGTAGAAGGACTAGGACGTAATAGTAGAATTCACACGGACCACCTTTAGACGCTATTATCGACCGCGTGGGTGAAACCAACCACATTGCAGCCACGTCGCAACCACAATGCAACCACCACTGACACCGCAAACTAACCGTGGCCGGCCCACATCGCTGACACAACGTAGCGTTGACGTGCTACGTTTCCTCTACGAAAGACGGAGTGAACTGTCTGTGTGCACACTACGTAACCGCATCGCAACTACTTGCGGCAACTCAACCACATCCCAACCACATCCACATTTTGTAGGAACCACAATAAAACTGCAAAAAGCTGCAGCGACAATATTCACATGTAACCACTGCTAGACCAATTTATGTCGTGACGCTGTGACGTAGTTGTGGTACGTGGGAAACAAGCCTAAGATCACCATGGCGTTATTATACTTTTTCTGATTTTGGCATTCATTTTCCTAAAATAGTGCCAAGGGAGGCCATGAAACCGATTTGTTGCCAGCGCATTTATTAACTTAGAAACACTAAAAAAAGGTTGCAAAATCCCCTACGTTTGTCTGAAAAGCAATTTGCTCTTATAATAGTACAAAAAGATAAAAGTGCGCAATATGTTCGGACACTCATAGATGTGACAAGGGTACTGCCCGATGGCGGTTCTAATAGAAAATGATTTATAACATAGGGTGTGTTCACACTGGAGAATATGCCGCGAATATACCTGCTTAGTTCGGGCTTTGAGCATCGGAAAACTTATTTAAACTTAGTCGGATGTTATGACAATTATCGTCGCCAAGTTTTCCGTGGAACATCAGAAGTGTCATGTGTGAGTTGTCACATCACTGCTGCTGTATCGACTTAGCAAAAGTGTACGGGCAACTGCAGTCAAAACACAATACTTCTCTTGCTATATGACTGCAATTTTGTGTATGATGGAGACATTTCGAGGACACGACAATTATTAATATGATTCTGCCCCACCTCTCTTCTGTCAATACCTTGTTTTCTATTTAACAGGGTATACCATGTGACAAAACAAATGAAATACCTGTATTATTTCAAAGCTTGGTCCATACTGAGTATGGAATAAAGCTTTGTAGAGTAAATAATCAAATGACACTAACGAAAGAAGACCTGAAGACCATGTTACTTTCTATTCTAGTATCTAAAGAGGAAGATATAGCAACTGTAATACACACCGCACATTGCAGCATCTATATTGCGTTTTGACATAATACGAAAATTATATGTTTACATCCTGCAGTGATATTATGCAGATATATGAGAGCTCGATGGCGTCGTTGTGCGTGTCATTCTAACCGAACATGCAGGTTAAGCAACGTCCAACGCAGCCTGTCTATGGATGAGTTTACATATCTCAAGTTTCTCCGTGCTTCGGAGGGCACGTAAAGCCACCATTGACGACAGTCGTTAAGCTAAATCAGTGGCCCTCGGGTGGATTGAAAACACTGGCCTCCGCCAATCCGCAATTGAGTAGCGTGGTGGACTGCTCTAAACGCCTTCGGTTGAAGGGAGATCCGTATCCCTGCAGTGGGATGAGTAAGGGTTGATGTGATGTGATGATCCTGTAGTGGCATAATTTGTTCAGACGTGTCATTGTTGTAATAATAATATAAATAAATAAATAAATATTGTCGGACAAATTACACAGTGCCACCTAGCCCCACAGTAAGCGAATGTTGTGTTATGGGTACTAGACAACTGATAAACATACGTAATTTTTTTTTTTTTTTTGTAAATACATACTTATTATACATAGAAAATACCCAGACCAAGACAAATAGACATGTTCATGCACACAAATGTTTGTACTGTGTGGGAATCGAACCCACGAGCGTTGGTGTCAAAGTAGCGTAACAGCGCGTTTCACCACTGCGCCACCGAGCTCGTCATTCGTCGAATTGACAGTGACATATGTGATAAGTCTTAAATAAGCAGCAATTTCATCAGTGTGTCCACTTCTTTAGATTTGAATTTGTAATCTACGGGTCAGTTAATTTTGGTATAGGGCTTTTTGTACGCCATGCTCAATATGTTTACTAGGACCACGTGTAAGTTTTTTTACGACCGTTAGTATACACCGTATTGTTTGTATAGTCGTCTATACTGGTCTACAAATGTCTAGGAGGTTGTATAGTATGTGAAGAATAAGATCAAATACACCGTAAGGGTTAAATGAGTAAGGGCTTGCACTCATGATGTGTCAACCTTCATGAAGTAGATAGGGCGCATCAAAGCTGCCCGTCTGGAGAAATGTCTCCACCTCGCAGAAAACCGCAGGCATATAACATCTCCTTGGAGGGTTGTTTTGACCCTGCGTGTGAGTGAGGTCACCAGTAAGCTTCTAAGGAGTTGCTGTGTTAGCTACAGAGGTGGCAATGCGCAAGTGATAGGTACTAAATGGGCCGTATACTTGTGGCACAAAATACATTTGCGGTACAAAATACATCCTGACGGTGTAAAAAAAACCCGGCCAAGTGCGAGTCGGACTCGCGCACGAAGGGTTCCGTACCATTATCTATAAAAACGGCAAAAAATCACGTTTGTTGTATGGGAGCCCTAAATATTTGTTTTATTTTAATTTAATTACTTATTTTTAAAGTGAATATATAACTAATTATTCTGTGAATATTTCAAGCGTCTACCTATTGCCGATATCAATATCGAGCAAAAACGAGCAAAAAATCACTTTTATTGTATGGTAGCCCCCTTAAATATTTATTTTATTCTGTTGTTTAGTATTTGCTGTTATAGCGGCAATAGAAATACATCATCTGTGAAAATTTCAACTGTTTAACTATCACGGTTCATGAGATACAGAATGGTGACAGACGGACGGACAGCGGAGTCTCAGTCATAGGGTCCGTTTTACCCTTTGGGTACGAAACCCTAAAAAATAAAGGAACAATTTAGAGCGGCATTGGAAGTTCAGGAGACAGTTGGCGAAGTCGTTGCCTCTACGTGGAATTAATTTAGACTAAGTTGATAATAACATTATGTGTGATATGTTACGATATTTACTTAAGGACATGTTTAACAAGTTTTATAAAAATGTTGTTTGAAAATATTTCTCCGCATGTCCAAGAAATCTTATTTATTTGAAGAGCTCGGTGGCGCAGAATGACATGACTTTGACACCAACGCTCGTGAGTGTGATTCCCACAAAGGGCAGACATTTGTGTGCATAAACATGTCTGTTTGTCGTGGAATGAATATTTTAAGAGAGGTAGGGTGCGTTAAAGCAGCTCGTCTGGGGAAGTACCTCCACCTCACAGATAACTGCAGCCATTAATAACCACCTAGAGGGTTGTCGTGTTCCCGTGAGGTCACCTGTAAGCTCCTAAGGAGATACTGTGTAAGCAGCAGAGAAGGCATCGCGCGAGTGATACTTATCGTATTACAAGCGTTTATAGGCCACGCTTTACATCAGGTGGGCCGTATGCTTTAATGCCTTCCTACGTTGTATAAATAAATAAAAAATCAAAAGAGGTGTGAACTAACTTAAGAAAGGTCTGAGTTTCTCTGTGGGTTGTGAAGATCTAGTGGCAGTAGCTCCATCTTAAAGTCAGTATCTTCGCAAAAACCTTGGGCTTAGATTAGACAGATGACCCTGCCAGTCCTAATGGATTAGGAAACGGGATAACGCTATAAAGAAGAATCCGCAACACGAATTAGGTGCACAGCCACAGTACAGAGATATACTTACCATCAGGCTTAGGGTCGGCAACGCAACAATGACACCCCTGTTGTTGCTAATGTCCATAGGCTACGGTAACTGCTTACCATCAGGCAGGCCGTATGCTTGTTACCCACCTCAGTGGTATAAAAAACTTTTTTATACTACTAAGGTGGCAAACAAACGTATGGCCTGCCTGATTGTAAGCAGTTACCACAGCCTTTGGACATTTGCTACACCAGGGGTGTCTCTGGGCAATCTACTCATGTGTTGCCAACCCTGTAAAAACCTCTTCATGGCTTTCTTGAAGAATCCCATGTAGTCCCTCGGGAAAACCTTGGCTGATAGTTCATTCCACAACTTGAGAGTTCTCGGAAGAAAACTTCTCTGGAACCTCACAGTACGCAGCCATTGCGGTTCCCGTGTGTGAGGGTGAACTTCACGCCGTCGGCGAGCGGTGCGGTTGTAAAAAGAAGCTATCAGCATCATATAGAATATTTTTTCAGAACACCTGCCGTCATACCACCAAAACCCAGAGGGAAAACCAGAATTTTTATAGATTACGTTACACATCTTTCGAAATACAATTTCTTCGACCTGCGGGTACACGTTTTTCTTCACCGCCGAGCAAGTAACAATTACAAATATGTACATTAATCCGAAGACATTATCGCATTTATTTATATTTTATTAATTATTATTGAATCGTATTGAAATAACGGGGTTTCATAAAATGATCTCAAAAATATAAGTTACTAGCTGACCCGGCAAACGTTATTTTGCCATATAATTTTTTCTTAGGATTATTTTAGTATTATAAAAATAGGGGTTGATGGCAGAAGGGTGAAAATTTAGGGTTGTATGTATTTTTTAATGCCACATCATAAAAAAAAAATTGTCCAAAAAATTAAAAAAATAAATTTGTGGTGGACCACCCTTATCACTTAGGGGTATGAAAAATAGATAGTAGCCGATTCTCAGGCCTACTAAACATGCATATAAAATTTCATCAAAATCTGTCAAGCCGTTTCGGAGGAGTATGGTAACTAACATTGTGACACGAGAATTTTATATATAAGATATATATTTTTGAGATCACCTTATCAAGCCCCGTTATTTCAATATGCATTTTATATTACCCGGGATAACGTAAGGATTATAACTATACCAGGTGAATGTATTTATATTTCGCACCATCTGTACAGGTAAATAAAATTGGAGTGTCTTTTTGTAATATTAAAATAACCGCTGTTTATTAAATGCATATAGATGTATACATGGTACATATACCAAAATATTTTTTTTTCAATTTTTGTCTGTCTGTCTGTTTGTTCTGGCTAATCTCTGAGACGGCTGGACCGATTTTGACGGGACTTTCACTGACAGATAGCTGTAATAAGGAGTAACTTAGGCTACTTTTATTTTATTTATTTTTATTCATAAATAAAATAACTATTCCGCGCGGACATAGTCGCGGGCACAGCTACTCGGAAATATTATGTAATACACACTAGTAAATTGAAACTCAAAATAGTCGCCAGTTGAGGAATGGTAATAGGCACCCCCCAGTCGTAGCTAAAGAATGTTTTTTTATACAACAAGATTGGCAAACAAGCATGCGTCCCGCATCAGATGGTAAGCGGTCATCGCAACCTATTGACGCTCGCAACACCACCACGGGGATGTTACTCGCGCGCTGCCAATCTTGTAACCTAAGGCGGTTTCGTCACAGTAATATCTCTGCTATATCTCACCCTTCAAACCGGAATACAGCTATATAAATATAGCTGCTTGGCGGAAGAAATAGGTGAGACACAGGTACATATGCAGACGACTTTTGTACAAAGTCTCCCTCTGGTCAAATCTATTTAGGTAAAATCTATGCGGGTGTTCAGTTGGAGAACCTATTTTCAACACACTTGCTCGTAAAATAGCCCTTGTCATAGCGTTTTAGGGCCGTAAAATAAAACATGCACACCATACTTGTACTTTTTATGTTACACTGTTTTTTAAACCACGGCAAAGGGTTTTTATGGCATAAAAACATATAAATTTTTTGCAAAAAATGAACTGTTTTGGTTAATATAATATAACGAAAAACATTCCTTCACCGTCTAGCAAGTGATTATTACAAATATGTACATAAATCCGATCAAAATTCGAACTGGGGACCAGTTAGTTTAATAAAGTGCTACTTGATAAGAAGTAATATACAACGATACTTGCAATCTAAAGATAATCACTTGTCCATAACTACATCCTCCTCTAATGTATCAACTCCTTACATTCAGAAGTTACCTTGTAACCTTTTTTTTTTTTTTTTTTGTGACGCGGGGAAAAATGTGTTACGCACACCACCGGTGCCTGGGTGGCCTCCGGTGATAGTGTGGGACTCCCCGTCGCCTGTCCGACGGTATACCCACTAAACAACCCCGCGAAATACCATCGGCCGCGTTGGTGTGGTGCCCCGGATCTGTCAGCAACAGGGCACCACTGCGACTGGCCAGCCCCTCAAAAGGGGCCGGACTTCTTCTCTCTAGGGGCCGTCCCGGCAAATTGGGACAGCCCCTCCGGCGGCGGGACCATTATGGGGCCAGGTTCCCATCCTGACCCCTAGTCCCACAGGTTAGGGAGGCGGCAGTAGGTGCGCGTAGCGCCTACGCCGCACTCCCGTCCGCCGTCTCCGGAGCGGGACAGCCTGAGGATCGTCCTCCCTATCCCGCTCCGCGGCCTCCTTCTGGGACATGACCGTCTCACAGAAGAAGGCCATCGCCTGCCAGGCACTGTCACTCCCGAGCATGGAGCGGACCACGCTCGGGAGCGAGAAGTCCGCGCTTCCTAGCGCGGACACCAGATCGTGGCGCTGCCGAGACCACCTGGGGCACTGCTCCAGAGTGTGCTGGGCAGTGTCCTCGGCCGCGCCACAATCGTGGCAAACTGGCCGCTCCTCCCGCCTCGCGACCCGGTGCAAGTACTCACCGAAGCACCCATGCCCGGTGAGCACCTGCACCATGCGGAAGGTGAGGGGTTTGCGTCTACGACGCATCCACGCCTCCAGGATCGGGCGCAGCGCATCCGCAACGCGGACTCCGTACCGCGGCTGCGCCAGGTCCTCCCCCCACCTCCGCATCATTTCCGTATGCCCCCGCTGGCGATATCGCCCCACCTCTTCCAATGTGGGGCGCTCGCCGAGGTTCCTCCTTTCCGCAACAAACACGTACACCTCGGCGAGCACCTCCGCCTCCAGCTCCCAGGGCGGGTCGCCAGCGAGGGTGGTCGCGGCCGTCCAAGCTACCGTACGGTACCCCCTTATCGCCCTCTGCGCTATGACCCGCTGCGCTCTGCGCAGCTGGGCCCTGTTGCGGCTGCAGAGGGCGTCCGCCCATATTGGGGCACCGTACGTGGCCATACTCCGGCAGATGCCGGAGTACAGCCGCCTGCACGCGGCGCTGGGCCCGCCAACATTGGGCAGGAGGCGACCCAGCGCCGCCGCAGCTCTGATGACCTTCGGGACCAACCGCTCGAAGTGGGGGCCGAAGGTCCATCTCCCGTCCAGGGTGAGGCCCAGGTAGCTCATCTGGACACTCACCCTTACCCTTACTCCTCCTAGTTGGAGGTGCGCTCCCGAGGCGGGGCCCCGCCTACCGGTCCCGCGGAAGAGGAGGGCTTCGGTTTTATCCAAACGGACCCGAAGCCCAAGCCTCTCTATGCGGCTGACCACCAGTCCTACTCCGACTTCGGCCAGCCGCGCCGCCTCCACAAAGGTCTTACCCCGGGATGTGACGAGGGTGTCATCTGCATAGCAGATGACACTCATCCCGGGGAGGAGACGGCCCCGCAGGACCCAGTCGTATGCGAGGTCCCACAGAATGGGGCCCAGAACGGACCCCTGTGGGACACCGCACACGACACGCCTTCTAACCATCTGGCCCCTCGCGTCCTCGTAGCGCACCTCCCTGTCCTCCAAGTACGCCTTCAACAGCCTCCCCAAGTACGGAGGCACCCCAAAGTATTTGAGGGCCTCCAGTATGGTACTGTGGGGGAGGCTGTTAAGGCGTTGGCGATGTCTAACGACACCGCCACCACCACGTCTCCCTCGCGCTCCGCATCCTCCGCCACCGACCTTAGGCGCCTAATGGCGTCGACGGTCGACCGTCTGGCCCGGAACCCGAACTGGGCGTCCGAGAGGCCCGGTCCCGGGCCATCCTCCAAGTGCTGAGCGAGGCGGGAAGCGACCACCCTTTCAAGGGCTTTCCCCGCCTCGTTCAGCAGAACGACCGGTCGAACCGCCGACCCCGAGTCCGGGGGCCGGTCTCCCTTCAACAGAAGGCAGAGCCGGCCCACCCTGAAGGGCCCCGGGCAGCACCCCGACCGCAAGCAGCAGTCGAGGAGCTCCCGGAACCTGTCTCCGAGAGTTACCTTGTAACCTTACTGTTTACCTTACCTTACTTTCTGAAATCGAACAACCCAAATGGTTAAATGGCTGACTCACGCGTCAACTCGTGAACAGGTAAAAACAGAATAATAAAAAATATGCAGATTATATAGTTTTAAGATGAAATACTGGTGAGGATCAACAAAACGAACACTATTCATAAACAATCATATCAAGAGGTATAGGAGAGCAAAGCTTACATAGTTAAAAAAACCTCAAATACCCGCCAGAGAATTATTTTGCTGAAGCATTCTGTAATGAGGCGCTTCTCAATCTGGCTGCATGTTAAATATTATTGTGGTCTCTTAATATTTTACAATGGAAAAGTTCTTCTCTACCTATGTGGTATTCGAACGCCGTCTATAACGATGGGCAGCTATGCCTACTAAAGCTGTACATGACATAGTAGATAGTTGGCGATAGTGCGCCTTTACAGAGATACAGTGAAATAGAAAAACTCGCTACTATCGCAAACCTCCCTGGTAGTTAATTGGAATACTCGACGAGCTTGGTGGCACAGTGGTGAAACGCGCTGTTATGCAACTTTGACACACATGTCAGCAGCAGAGTTGGCATGAATTCTTAATATATTGCAAGCGTTTATAGGCTACGGTAACCGCTTTACATTAGGTGGGCCGTATTCTTTTATGCCTCCCGACGTTGTATAAAAAAAATCTTAGTAGCTTACTAGTGACCTCATTCACTCGCAAAAACACAACAACCCTCCAGGTAGCTGTTATTTGGCTGCGGTTTTCTGTGAGGTGGAGGTATTTTGCCAGACGGGCTGCTCTAATGCAAAAAAAAAATCGATCTGCAATCAAGATCGTGGATTCGAACACCACCTACGCGGCGGAAGTTTTCCGTTAAAAATATTTAGAAAATTTCCAGCAAGTTATGCTATAACGAACTGGTAAAAACTTCATATAGTGCGCCCTATGTCTAATTTGACGAAACCTAGTTTGCTAGTTGGCAGAGTATACCTACTACTCACAGATGATGATGAGCCACATCCGTCTCTTGCCTGTAAGAAGTCGACAGCCAAATAACAATTCTCTTGAGGGTTAATAAATTTCTGAAAGTGAGTGAGGGTTCAACAAAACTCCACAGCACAGCGAGCGTCAATAAAATTTACGCTTCACATCAGGCGAGAGCTATGCTTATTTGCATATGATTAAGATAAAGAAGTATAAATCAACAATTTACATAATTATCTGTCTATGTAATAAAATTGGCAGTGACATTAGGTAGGACGTATTGTATAATGGTTCTATGCCTACTCCCCATGGATCTGGAGTCGTACATCTAAAAGTGTTATGAAAAACTGTGATTTCAAAACCTAGGCAAATAAAAAAAAACACAAACAGGATTCAAAATTTTATTATTTTCCTCTCATAATTGTGTTGAAAATAAAAAATTTCAAGTAGGATAGTGTCTGCTTATCCAGACATTAACGCAGAAAAGCAAAAGAGAAATTAAGGAAGACAAACTTTGTACGTTGGAAAAAATAAAAAAGCAATTTCGCCGACTCGTTTTTCATGTCAAAGGCTAGGGAAAAGCGAAATAATATCTTCACGAACCGAATCTTAACTATGTAGCTACAGAAAGCCCACTCCGTATAAACAGATGATGTATCAGTCTGTACAGCATTGTTGAACATCACAGACGCACGTTAAGTGTGTAGACCAGAACATTACAAATATTTCTATCTATATTTTCGGCGTTCGACCCCTGTGACGAGTGATCAAGGGCATATCTTCAGCCGAGCCAAAAGGAAAATCCGTTTCGCTACCTGGAATATTGACACGCCGCCTGGACGCACGAGGAGCTGGCCAACGTGATTTTCATGTGACATTTCTGCAGGAGACTTGGTGGAAAATCAGCAGATCGCGCCTCATTAGCAATGGCTACAAGTTTATCTACACAGGTGCACCTGGTGAGGAGAACGAAGTTGCCGTAGTGCTCTCTGAGGAGTTTCAGGACGATATCTTTGCAGTGAACCGCTTCAGTGACCGGCTTATGACCATAAAAGCAACTTCATGTTAATCGATGGAATTGTAACCCACTATGTACGCCACAGGCCGTATGTACCGAAGATGATAGGATAATCTTCTCTGAAATCAACTCGTGCTTCGTGGTATCCCGTTGTCACGTGGGTGAAGCGTGGGAGGAGTTTGAGCATGTTCACGGTGACTTTAGATACAGCAGTCGTATCGCGGAGGGAAATCCTTCAGACGTATGCGCTGCTGATCTGGCCATCTTGAATACTTCAAAAAGAAACCCGAACATTATATTATACGGGAGGTATGCTACCCAAATTAATTTATACTCATCAGGAGACATCACACCACAAAAGCAGCCAACTGTAACGTCGTACCCGGCGAGAATATCACTACACAACATCGTCTCCTTGTTTTGGACCTCTGCGCGAAATACAAGGAGAGCGGCTCTGAGCACTGTGGACGTCAAAATAAGTGGGGGCTGCTCGACGAAGTAAAATTTCAGCAGTGCACCTCAATTACCTACACGTGCGATCGACATATCTACAACACATCGACAACTGGTCAAGCACCACTGGGATAAAATTCAGAGGACTACCCCTTGAGTGGCCCAAGTAGTGCTTGTAAAACCATGGGTGGGTGGAACAGCATAGTCCAGAAGAAGATTAGGGTGAGGAAAGGCCTCTTAAAAAAGTGGCAAGCGTCCACATCTTCTAAAGACCATGACGCGTATAGGACTGTGAAATATGTCACTAAAAGAACTATAACCAGATGAAACAGACTATTTTCAGTTTTATACTGCTTACCAACTGTTAAACCGCTTCTAATGAGGTGTTAGAGCTGACTTTAATTTTTTTTAAGAACAACACAACATTATGATGTGAAGTATGTTCTTAGCAATGACATTTTTAATAAAAAAAAATATGATCACTGACTGTTATAAAGGAAAAAGTTCTGAAAAAAGAAAATATGAGTTCAAAGTGTGTGACTCATCCACGTTTATAACTATCAAAAAGTTACAAAAGTGGAAAAATATTCTTCTATCACAACTAGTTACCAAACAGCAAAAGAAAACTCTTCTCTTGTAACTGGTGACGTAAGTTTAGTTACCAAAGTGGACGAAAGGGTTAGACCACACGTCTTTTTGAAATATAATTTTGTGAACGTGCGGGTTTCTCACACGATGTTTCTCTTCACCGCCGAACAAGACAGGCCCTGATTCTCTTGACTAAACCAATATGGTAATGTTTCTATGTCCACAATCATATAAACAAATATACCCTCTGTACAATTTTCATCTGTACGCTAAGTTACAGAAAAGTTTTCTCTTAATTTTTTTTTCGCACTTCAACTGCAAGCCACAAATATTTTCAAAGAGTTTACGAGAAGGCGTACCCATGTCAACTTAATGAGCTGGGCATTATCCCCAGAACGGATTTTGGAAATACTATTTTATTCCCATACCTACATTTCTTTAAGGATACCTTTACGTAACACAAGCGCCGCCGTGGGCCATTACAGAACGATTCAAGTCACGAATCAAAACAAGTGTTGTTTCACCTATGTATGTATGTATGTATATCTTCACGCCAAGTCCCTTGCGGGGTAGGCAGAGAGAACCGAGCGCCATAAGACGCGGTCCTTGCATACTTCACTCGCTTCTGTGACATTCATAGCTCTTTTCATGCACGCTCGCCGGTTCCTGGGGCTTCTGACATCACCTTCTGATAAAACACGACCAATTTGGTCATGGTAGGTTAGTCTCGGCCTTCCTCGGCTCCTACATCCTTCGACTTTTGCATTGTATATCTGTTTCGTCATTCTTTCGTCCCGCATTCTTTCTACATGTCCGAACCAACGGAGCATGCACTTTCTTATCTTAACACCGACACTCTCTTTTAGACCAACTCTTTCTCTCACGTCTTTATTACGAACGCGGTCAGCAAGCGTTATGCCACAAATTTTGCGCAATGCTCGCATCTCGACCGCATTTATTCACCTATGTGATCCCCTAAGATAAAGGTATTAAAAACCACGAAAAACGACTTCGTTGAAATTGTATCTTTACAAAATTTATGCCTATGGGACTAACCAGGAGTTTATTTCTTCTTCCTAGCATTATCCCGTTAGCCATTTTTTTTTTTTTTTTTTTTTACTAGTAAAATCTATCCACAGGCTCTTTGGCCCGTGCCATTGTTTGTTTGAGAGGTTGTTTGTCAGGTTGTTAGTCACTATATTATTTATCGCTCCGCAAGTGCGATTACAATAGAATTAATAGTGCTTAAATATATTGGTCAATACATGCTATTAATATCATTTTCGACAAGTCAGGGAATTTTTTTTTTTTTTTTTTTTTGCATGGTCAATAGTTTTTGTTATAGGCAGAAAGTGGGACGAGAGACGCGGGCAGACCAGTCCCACCGAGCGGCACCCGTTCACGAGTTGACGCAGAGGGCAGCCATCACCGTGCTCAACCATATTGTAGGGAACTCGATGACCCGCCCCCCAACGCCGCCGCTCGTCTAGACATTTTAGTGAGCATGACTGCTCGCATCTCTCATCCCTGTCTCTGCTTCGTTCAGTTTTTCCGGAAACGAAGGGAGATGGCATCCCGGAGCCTTGCCATGACGCCCTTCCCCTCTCTCTGTCTGCTGGTTTGGGAGGAGGAGGAGGAGGGACCGCTCGCTGGGTCCTCGGAGCTTTCAGTCAACTTTCTGATGACCTCCTCGTCTCTCGCCCTCATCGCCATCTTAAGGTTATAGTCCCTGATGTGTTCCGTTGTCGCGGTCTCGGCTCGCTGGATAAACCGAGCTGTCGCGTCGTTGTCAGTACAGTCTGTGTGGTATACACAGCTGTCCGTGTGTCTAGAGACCGCGACAACGGCATGGGGGACACTTTGGAGGAGATGGGATCTTTTGGAAGTTGTACGCACAATAATCACTGACTCGCACGTTAGTCCCTGTGCTTCATGTATGGTTAGGGTGCGGGAACCCGAATTCGCTCCGTAGCCCTGGCTGATAAGGAGTACCTTCTCAGCCTGGGTGTGGACAAGGTAAAGCGTGTTGTCCTGTTTCGGGATCCGCTCCCCTGTGAACCGCTTCAGCGATAGGGATTTAGCGCGAGTCTTGGCCGAGTATATGCCACTGTAGATTTCTCTTAGAGCATACGCTACGTCCTGTGGATTCCTGTACGTACAAAGGAGATTTTGGGAGATTGACGTCACAAGGTTGGGTCTGTTATATAAGGTGTTGAACAGATTGTTCCTGTCGATGTAGGGAAGCTGGTTGTCGTCTCCGATCAGCAGGGCTTCACTGGCTCTGGCTAGTTGTATTGCCATGACTATGGATCCGAAATGGTTCATAAGGGCTTCGTCCACCATTAGGCGTGTACACGATTCGCCCTTATGTAGTCCATTTACTAGTAGGGATGCCATAGTCCGCACTCTCTTTTTGGCTAGGTCACCAAAGCGCGTTTCCAGTTTTTCCCTGAGATCGGTGGCGGCCTCAGTTGTCGTTGTCACTATGATGTCTCCAGCCAGGTCGGCTTGTGACACCACCCACGTGGATTTCCCGCAGCCGGGGACTCCGTTAACCCATGTGATAGTGGGTCTCACCCAATGCTTCGGGCTTCCGCCTTTGAACAGGTCCCCCGCTATGGCTTCTGCCATATCGAGGATCCTGTCGTCCAGCATTACCTTTGTGCACTTGGCTACCACCACTACCGGGTCTTCGGTCGGTGTTTTAAAGGTGATCCTCCCTTCCTCGCTCTTCTCGTCCAGGGGCACAAAACCGCCGGTTACGCTGTATGCTGCCATGTACGACCCCGACATGTTACCCAGTATTACTAGGTTCCTGTCGCTGTCGTAAATAGCTGCCTCAGCTTCGCCCAATTTTATCCGTAGCAGTTCCTGCGAGCCGCGGTGATGAGTCTGCAAGATGGAGTTGCAGGTATCCATGTTTACTTTCCGCGTTGCTCTGGTGACTGCCACGAACTCGATGAAGGCGTTTACCATGTGGTCTTGCGGCTCCCTTGCCGGTCTGAGTTTGGGGGGGGTCACTTGTCCCATGTCTGCTCTTGTGCGGGGGCCAGTGGGGGGTTCCGATCCGTGGCGGGGAGGCGTCTGTGTGAACTTTTCGACCGCCGCTTCCAAGGACAGGGCCCTTTCCGCTGCTCTTTTTTTTCTTGCGGAGGGTTGGGCCACCGACTGGACACTCCCATTGAGGGTCGCCAATATGGTGGAGAGTATATGGCTAGGTTCCGTTAGCCATTACGATTGGCGAGGTCTGCTACCTCAGTCACACAACAACCCTTTTGGGAATTGTTATTTTGCTGCGGTCTTCTATTAAGTGGCGTGGCTCCACCAGACGGGCAGTTTCAAAAAACAATTCAAAAATGTGCATTCCAGGCACGGTTAGTATTCCTAGTTTGCGGAACAGAGGTTTGCATGTATCATATGATCTTTTTAAACATTTAGTTCTTACACAATTTTTGGGCTATTAAAACTTTTTAACCTCTGTACTATTGCCATATAATAGTAGACCAAACAGGATATTTAAGGCGACATAACCATAATAGACTTATTGTAACACTTAGTGAGGTTATTTTTTTAGCCTTCGTAGGATATAAACAAATCTATTTGTTTTATTGCAAAGTTTACGGACATGTGTAGAGATATTTAAGTTATTATGAAATAATATGCCCAGATATGGTACATTATTGGAACTATCTATAAATGTTCCATTGTATTGTATATTAAATTTGAGTTGTTTATGTTCCTTCACATTAAATTTTACATATTTAGTCTTAGAAAAATTAGCGCTCAAATTATTATTTTTAAGTCAGTTCATAACCTGTTGAATAGTATTATTACTGTCATTTTCATTATTAAAATTACATTTAATTACAATAGATATTTCATTTGCAAACATTGCTGTCTGGCTACATTTTTTTTTTATACAACGACGGAATATAAATAAATACAATGATGTACATTTGGCAAGTCATTACTGTAGAGCAAGAATAATAGAAAATCCATTACACTTCCTTGCGGGATACCAAATTTATTTAATTTACAATGGGAGCGATGGGTTGTTACAACTCGTTAACGTTTAATAGGCCTATTTCGATACACAAATATATGTCTATTTTCCAGATATGTCCTAAACCAAGAGAGCGCATTTCCTCGCATACCGCATATATACCTTTCTAGTTTGTCTAGTAAGACATCGTGAACTACAAAATCGAATGCCCTTGGCATGACGAAGAAAAGTAAAAAATGTAGTTAGTTGCCCAGTATCCAAACTACGAATAACTTCGTGAACTAGATTGAAACATGCCAGTGTAGAAGATTTTCCTTTTTGGAAAATATTTTGCTCTGATTTTATTACTATTGAACCTCAGACAAAAGTTCATTAGTCTTTTTTGCATGCCTTTTTCTAGTATTTTTAATAGGATAGGAGGGATCAATGTTATCGAGCGATAGTTATCAGGGCTCCCTTTATCTGCTTTTTATGTGTAGGTTTAAAACTATTAGTAGTTTAAGAATACAGGGTAAGTATCCAATCTCGAAGCATAGGTTCGATAGGTAAGATAAGATAGAAGCCAGTTCTTCCCTGCAATATTTCAATTTACTCGTCTAAATATCGTCATCCACAAGAATTTGAATTATTTAACGATTGTATTACGTTAATCATCTTGGTCACACTTATATATATTATTTATAGGTTCGAGAAAAAATAAGTACGACATGGGTATTATTTGAGACAATACTTCAGATTTTTTGTATTGTTCAATGATGTAGTGTTCAAATTTATGAAATAATTATTAAAATTTAAGGCTATTTTATTTGCGTCAGATACTGTGTTGCTGTCGAATTTTATTTGAACAATATAACATTTGATGTGTAATTTCCTTTACCCTTTATGTTCTTCCATGAGTCTTTACCGATATTTTGACTACATTGCAGCCAATTATGATTTTTTGGGCATTGTACACGCATATTCTGAAAGTTTTTGAATATTTGGAATAAATAAGTTTGTTATAGTCATTTGTGTTCTTATGGTATTAGAAGCGAAGTGCTCTCTTTATCCTGCTAGATATTCTTAAACATTTGGAAATCCATTTAGACTTATTAAATTGATTACATAGAATTACATTTATATTTGGAAAACATAATTAGGAAAGTAAACAAAGCCATTCGTGAAACCGATCTAATGTTATATTTAAATATATCTCTTTCTTGGTAGACATCGACAAAAGACAGAGATTTTAGGTGACCGCGAAATTTAGATTGGTTTTCAGAGCTGAAGTCTCTTTTAAATGTAAACCAATATTTTATGTTTGGTTTATTTTTGATTGGAAATATAATAGTTGTATCATGATCACCTATCCGGTGTATGGTTAATATTTCTCCTGGTTCATTTTTTATATTACTAATTATATGATCGATACAGTTACCTCCCCGTATCGGCTGATTTATGTAAAGACTTAGGTAGGTGCGTTGAGCTATTGGTTCGTATCGACACCACGGGTACCCGAGTGCTCCAGAGAGTCGATCAGAGCCTTCGTCTCCGGCGTGTCTTCGTCAGTCGGAGTGAAAACTCAAAAAGACCTCCAGGACTCTCAGTTCTGGCTTGCCTTCATTGACCGTGCAGAGAGGAATCGATAGAGCAATATGCTCAAGTGTTAAAGGGCATAATGCCGCAAGACACTTCGGAGAAAGCGCAGCACACCTCTCAACACCCATGACTCATGCCGCCGTTGTTGCCCCAGGCCGACTTTCTTTGCCATTTCGGTGGCCCATCCATCCATCCAGTGAGTAGCGAGCCACCGCCTGCCGGAAGTAACAATCAGATATAGTAATTATGGCAGGCGTCCGTCCTTCTTCTCTAATAGCCTAGTACCAATAATCCCTCCATATCTCATTACAATAGCCACACAATTTGCCACACATTCGCAATGCAATAGTCCCAATAGGCCTTGCTCATGGGTGTATGGTACCATCGATATTCCTAAGAGCGGGTCACGGTGGGTGCACTACATTTCATTAATCTATTCAAAGGGGCCTCTACACGTTAGATCTACATCCCCGCGTAATCATATCATACATAAATCATTAATTTAACACGTTTTTACTATTTATTTACATTTATTTCTAAATAATTTATTAATTTCAATTTTTTTTACATTTATTCTTACTATATTTTAATATTATGGTATTTGATACAGATATGTTTTTAACTGGTTATTTTCAACATGTAGATATGGTCATTTTAATACTTTAGACCTTATAAATCTAAAGTTGGAAAACGTCACGCAAAACGGTAACATATTTGATTTTTTGAACCAATGACGATCCCCTTCCCTCCTTTAAATAACCTAAATAACATAATATCACTCAAAATTCTCGATACACGGCGCATAAAATATTTTATTTCCATCATATTTTGACGTCGGACTTGTTACGTAAAATATCGCCTGCAATTTTATGACGGCGGGCCATAATACGGGAGACATATAATCGTTAGTATATTTTATTACAGCGTCGAATATTACCTCATATGTATTATATTCAGAGTACATTAGTTATGGCGATACGCTCACCATTTTCTGAAGTTACGTGTGATACATACGGCGCTTACTAAGCACGATAAAATTAAAAACTTTGCGAAGTTTTTCTACAATGCCGAATACTTTATTACATGTATTATGGCGACACGCTGAAGATTTTCTGCAGTTACATGTGACACAGAAGGCATTAAATAATAGTGATTATCATAGACGCTAATCAAACGGCCAATCTCATTGCATTATAAAAATAAAAACTTTGCGTATTTTTTTTTATTACGTCAAACATAATAACTCCTTACATGTAGACAGAAAATCCTCAGCGTGTCGTCATACTTGGCGACAGACAGACCAAGACAAACAAAACCTTCATGCACAAAAATATTTGTGTGTGGGAATCGAACCGCCAATTAATAACGCCATTTTGACACCAACCCTTTTGTGGTGTCAAAATTGCGTTATTAATTGGTGGCTGCCAAAATGTTTACCAAAAATATATGCTTCTAATGTGAATTACAATAATTTTATACAATTACAAGTGCTGGAGTTCGCGCTTCGCGCAAATCCCACCACTACTTTTACAAAATGTACTTTTTTAAATACTTCCGGTTATCAAATTAACTCCATTTTGATACCATTAGAAAGATGCAATTTAGTTTGACTTTCTGGTGAAAACCGCATCTCAATCGCATTTATAGTTTTATTTCTAGAGGCCAAAATGTCAGTGCAGAGAAATAGAGGGAGAAACTGTACTATTTTATGGGTTAGGGATATTGCTCTTCTGTAGTGTGTATGTCTTCATAAGCAGTGACATCCCAGTGTATAGGGACGTTCCTTTTACTATTGTTTTCCTTTTGCTATTCCTTTAACTACGTGTTCCCCGGTTCGAATGTTGACATAAATCACTGAATTCGTGTTTTCGGATTAATGTAGATATTTGTAATTATAACTAACTAAACGGCAGTGAAGGAAAACATATGTAAAGAAACCCGCACGGCCAAGAAATATATTTCGAAAGACGAGTGACCTCACCTAAGAACGGTCTGGGTCTGTAAAAATCAGTAACTTCCCCGAATCCTTAGGCTTAGGTAGTAAACTCCATTACACCTAATGGATTAGGAATCGGGGCAACGTTAAGAGTTATAAGTCTGTATCTCCTTTACTTTTGACATACGCACAGGTAGGACTTCCTGACGTTGTGTTGGTACCTATTTAAGAAGAATAAATAAATATATACATAGTATTGTCTTTGGTTTTCGCGATTGTTATACATTGAATTAAACAATTTTTTAACGGAAGTATCGCGTGTTTTATTTATTTTGTTGAACCTGACGTTTCGAATGCTTTGCAGCGTCCGTGGTCGCAGGAAGACTAAGATGACATTTGAGTGAGTGAATGAGTATACATGTAGAAATATATACATAGTATTGTCTTTGGTTTTCGCGATTGTTATACATTGAATTAAACAATTTTTTAACGGAAGTATCGCGTGTTTTATTTATTTTGTTGAACCTGACGTTTCGAATGCTTTGCAGCGTCCGTGGTCGCAGGAAGACTAAGATGACATTTGAGTGAGTGAATGAGTTGTCAAGTTTCCTTGTAATTAATATATCAAGGAATGCTAGTGAATTATTTGCCTCTAATTCCATGGTGAATTTGATTTTATTGTTGATGGAATTGAATGAAAAATGAAACCTCACAGAATACCGCAACCAAATAACTCCCTAGAGGGTTGTTGTGTCCCTGCGTTTGAGTGAGGTCACCAGTAAGCTCCCAAGGAGTTGCTGTGTAAGCAGCAGAGGAAGCATCGCGCGAGTGATACTTAATATATTAAAAGCGTTAATAGGCTACGGTACCCGCTTTACATTATGTGGGCCGTATGCTTGTATGCCTCTTGACGTAGTATAAAAAAAATGTTCTATTAGAATGACATGCGCAACGATGTCATCAAGGTCTCTATTTTAAAGTACGTTATATTTTAAGAATATGAAAATAAAACTCCATATTTATAATTTAATGTTCTATTTTGTACATAATTTCAATGTGAATATAAACGTAACAATTTTAAAGG
The DNA here is from genome assembly GCA_947507595.1 of Pyralis farinalis. Taxonomy (NCBI): domain Eukaryota; kingdom Metazoa; phylum Arthropoda; class Insecta; order Lepidoptera; family Pyralidae; genus Pyralis; species Pyralis farinalis. The sequence continues at coordinate 9,159,068 of OX382260.1, forward strand.
ATTCAGCTGCACTTGAAGACATCGAATCTGAAAAAAGAAAATAATGGGATAGATATGAAATAAACATAGATGGCCATGACCAAATTGATCAGAAGGTGATGTCAGGAGCTTTAGAAACCGGCGAACGTGAATGAGAAGTGCAATGGATGTTAAAGAAGCTAGTGAGGTGTGTAAGGATCGAGTCACGTGGCGTTCGGTTCCCTCTACCGATCCCGCAAGGGATTTGACGTGAAGTTATAGATAGATAGATGAACAAGATAAGATGGTTGTTGTACTCCAGCATGTGCTGTATTACTAATTTCTAGAGCGACAAGAAATCAATACTCATTGTATTGATTACGTCCATAGGCTACGCTAAGCATATCACATTAGACGCGCTGTAAGCTTGTTTGCCTTCCGACGGTGTATAACAAAATGTTATTTACTATTTAGAAGTACTACTATCTAGGGGCACACATACAGATTGTTTTTAAAAAAGATAGGACGCATCAAAGCAGCCCGTCTGGTGAAGTACCTCAACCTCACAGAAAACCGCAGCCAAATAACAACTCCTTAGAGGGTTGTTGTGTTCCTGCGTGTGAGTGACGTCACCAGTAAGCTGCCAAGGAGTTGCTGTGTAAGCAGCAGAGGTGGCATCGCGTGAGTGATAATTAATATATCGCATGCGTTAATAGGCTACGGTACCCGCTTTACATCAGGTGGGCCGTATGCTTGTATGCCTCCCGACGTAGTATAACACAAAAAAAAACAAATTAGTGACGTGTTGAAAACGGGTTAAATCAAAAGCACCCAAAACCGAAGAGCATGCATGAAGAGGTTGAGTGTGGAAGTAGTGAGAGAGATATGTTTGGAATGGGAGACAGGCGTGATGATTTGTATGTGTGCTTTTACTATTTCTCATCTTTGACATTCAAAGTGCTTGATTCTTTAGTGAGAAATACGCTTGATAGATTTTTATGATCCTATAATTTTGTGTTATTTACACAAATTCTTTCATGTACAGCTAAGAGCATATCACGCTTAACACTCAAAGTGCTACAATGGTCGAAGTGTATGCAACGTGTCATACAAAAAGTAGGCGCGATCGCTTTTTATGTGACCAGTTGCATACTGACAAAAATATTACAAAAGAAAAAATAGGCTGTGTTATGTACACGGCCGTTTGTTGTACGTGAAAACGCCTCGTCGCAGGTAATAATTACTATATAAAATATTATTCTGCACATGTACTGGCACCGTCGTTGATCCGCTCGGTCGCATTAATTTTTAGGGTTCCGTACCCTAAGGGTAAAACGGAACCTTATTACTGAGGCTCCGCTGTCCGTCCGTCCGTCCGTCCGTTTGTCACCAGGCTGTATCTCATGAACCGTGATAGTTAGACAGTTAAAATTTTCACAGATGATGTATTTTTGTTGCCGCTATAACAACAAATACTAAAAAATATAATAAAATAAATATTTAAGGGGGCTCCCATACAACAAACGTGATTTTTTTGCTTATTTTTGCTCGATATTGATAACGGCAACAGGTAGACGCTTGAAATATTCACAGAATATTTAGTTATATATTCACTTTAAGGAAAAATAAAACAAATATTTAAGGGGGCTCCCATACAACAAACGTGATTTTTTTGCCGTTTTTATAGATAATGGTACGGAACCCTTCGTGTGTGAGTCCGGCTCGCACTTGGGCGATTTTTTTACGTTGCCGGCACTGTTTGACTCGATCATATGGTGTTTCATTGGTACTATTCGATTGCTTTTGAGATGCCCTTTCCAACCGTATACGATCTCTGTATTTCGATATGGCTTTTCGACGCGTATAGGCCGTCATTATATATTTTTTGATATTATTTTTTTACTTTAACACCTTATTATATTCACAGTCCAAATATTTTACACTAATGTTTTAAATATAATCGATAGGTTTTGACGAGAGCTGACGATTGAGACTTGAATGAACGTCGTAGCTTCACCGAGTCGAAAGCTATACTAAATGGAAATCTCGATACGCAACACAATGTCCGTCAAAATGGCGGGGCTGCCCCCTTCGCCGCGCGCGATGTGGTACAGTCTGGGTACAGTCCTTACTTAGCGTAATAAATTCTTTGATTCTTTAGCTATCCAGTGGTGTAATTGAAATTTGGATGGGGATGACAGATATGTAGCTGCAACGCTAAACTGTATCCCCCGATTTTGTTATCATTCGTTTTTTGGAATTGCGTCCCTATGGCAGCAATTTTAAAGACGTATTCACATCAAAACCCATTCCGGATCGGTGCTGCTTTCCCGCTTTTCCCTTCCCGCCCCTTTGCATCGGTGTAGCTTGAAGTACACTTTGCCGTGCCTATGCTATTAGATAAGCTGTTCACAATTAATACTGCGTCGACAGAGCGACAACTGAGGAAGCGAAGCGGAGAACGGGGAGCGGGGAGAGTTCTCAGACGTAATTCTAGGAAGGATGTTAAGTGTCGTTCACATAGACCGGCTCGGAGAGCATCGGACGGCGCTCTTCTTTTCTCACATACCGGCGCGGATATTACGCTTGGAACCGACCGGAGCCAACCAAACCGTTTTACATTGACCGGCTGTAAGATCACTGTTAAAGCGGGTGCACTCGGAGCCGGACGGATGGGCTCAGAGCAGAGCAGGAGTTCTTCAGGAGGAGGAGGAGGCGTACGGAAGTTGAGAGGGAGATATAAGTTAGGGACTTTTGGCAACCACTATAATGATATGAATGCGAAAAAAGTGCTTCTAAGCGCTAAAGTTCAATAAAGTTAATGAAGATCAAGAAGATGAACCAAGTGAAATTCCCAGTCAACACTCTCCGTGCGTGCATGCGCGTCCGTCCGTCCGTCTGTCACCAGGCTGTATCTCATGAACTGTGATAGTTAGACAGTTGAAATTTTTACAGACGACATGCCGCTATAACAACAAATACTAAAAAAACAGAATAAATACATATTTAAGGGGGCTCCCATACTTCAAACGTGATTTCTTTGCTCGTTTTTGCTCGATATTGATAACAGCAACAGGTAGATGCTTGAAATATTCACACAATATTTAGTTATACATTCACTTTAAAAATAAATAATTAAATTAAAATAAAACAAATATTATATATCCCATACAACAAACGTGATTTTATTGCCGTTTTTATAGATAATCTTACAGAACCCTTAGTGCACGAGTCCGACTCGCACTCGGCCGGTTTTTTTTTTTTGTAAGAGCACGCAGTCGGAGCCGGTCGGTTGCGCGAACGCTGAAGAACGTGTCATCAGTGGCATCCGGTCGGCTTCGATTATTCACACTAAGCGCATTAGGCCGGCTCTCAAGCATTCTCAATAACAAAATAAACCTTGTTTCAATCATCCAAAACTCTATCTTAATTGTGATCATAACCTGCTATTCTCTCCGAGCTGGTCTGTGTGAACGGACACTTAGACGGTTGTTTTCGTATTAATTTGTAACAAAAGGGTATTTCGTAGAAACGTACGAAATAATTGATCACTGCCCGCAATTAACTTTAATAGTAAACAAGGTAGGTAGGTACGTAAAATAATGGTAATGTTTATTTTATAAGTGTGCGCCTCTAGAGAAATTCTATCATATAACCAACACATATTTCGGGAGTTTTTTGCGAATTTGCCTGTGCTCAATATTTTTTCTACTGTTTTCAAAACTCTTATATTGATTTGATTACACATACATACGGCCCACCTGATGTAAAGCGGCTACTGTAGCCTATGAACGCTTGCATCATATTAAGTATCGGTATTTGGCCGCGGTTTTCTGTGAGGTGGAGGTATTCGCCAGACGGGCTGCTTTGATGCGCCCTACTTCTCTTAAAAACACCCAGAGCAAGACAAACAGATATGTTCATGCACACAAATTATTATCCTGTGTGGGAGTTGAACCCACGAACGACGGTGTCAAAATAACGTTACTAACCACTGCGCCACCGTGCTCATTAAAACGTGCATTAATTAATTACATTAGTTAGTCGTATAATTATACGCCATTGCAAGGGAGTGGAACCGAACTAAGACACCTTGTATTATAGTATTCCGGTCCGGTCCGGTTCTCCTTTCTTCATTCTTTCCACATGTCCGAATCAACGGAGCATGCATCTTCTTATTTTAACACCGACACGCTCTTTCAGACCAGCTCTGTTTCTAACATCATTTTTGCGAATACCGTCTAGAAGCGTTACGCTACAAATTTTGCGCAACGCTCTCATCTCAACCGCATTTATTCTACTTTCATGCCCACTCTGCCATACCCAGCTCTCGCTTCCATAAGTAAGCGTTAGGACCACCACTGCAATTTGTATAGCGAGCTATGCCTTCTGACTCAAGCTTTTACTGCCAAGAAGTTTTCCCAACGCTCCATTCACACTATTCCCAGCACTCACTCGTCTTTCCACACCAGCGGTGTACCTTCCATCCCTGCTAAAAGCGCTAAGATATACAATCTCATTCACTTGTTCCAACACTTCGTCATCAACCATAATCCATATATTGGTTCTCTTTCAATACCATTATCTTTGTCTTCTTCGCATTCAATAGTAAGCCTTTCTCCATACAATGGTATTTTATTATTGTGACCACTGTTTACAATTCAAGTAGTATGTTTGCTAATAGGACGGCATCGTCTGCATAAAGAAGACAGTCCACCACTAGGTCACCCATGCGTAATCCTACATTCTTATTATCCGTAAACAACTGTCGAAATACAGAATAAACAGCCTAGTAGACAACATACAACCCTGTTTGACACCAATTTTGAAATCAAACCAGGGTGACATGTTGCCATCTATTCGCACACATGCTGAGCAATTCTTGTAGCTGGACTGCACAGCACGGAGCAGTGCACCGTCAATCCCATTTATCTTCTACAAAGACTAAAGATATTTAAAAATGAAATTAATCATAAACAGTAATAATAAATATTGTTGGACAAATTACACAGAGACATCCAAAGTAAGTGAAGCTTGTGTTATAGTCAAAGTCAAAGTCAAAATCTTTTTATTCCGTAAAAATGGCTACATTTGTTTGGAATCGTCACATTTTTTTTCCCTACCGTGCAGTTTATGACTAGGTGAGCACTCATAAAAATACTGCCAAAAAACTCAGGCATCCCTCTTTTGGTGTCCAAACAAATTTATATATTTTATTAATTACATTATAATTGGATCGACTCACTCCCAGGCATTTTTATCATTAATAGTCAGATACTTCATAATATGCCCTGCTACACAATTTGGCTTTAATAGTAGTTTTAAATTTGTTTATTGACAATTCTCTTATATTGCTGGGAAGTTTGTTATAGAACCGTATACATTGCCCCATAAAAGAATTACTTATTTTGTGGAGACGGCTTGCATGTAACACAAGATTATGCTTATATCTAGTATTTATGCTATGAGTATCACTCTTTTTACAAAATGAGTCTATGTTTTTATGGACATACAAAAGATTTTCATAGATATATTGCGATGCGACTGTTAAAATATTTATTTCTTTGAATTTTTCTCTAAGGCTCTCCCGGGGACCAAGTTTATAGATAGCTCTTATGGCTCTCTTTTGCAATAAAAAGATGGTGTTAATGTCCGCGGAGTTACCCCAAAGAAGAATTCCATATGACATAATACTATGAAAGTAGCTGAAATAAACTATTCTAGCCGTATCAATATCAGTGAGCCGTCTAATAGTTTTCACTACATAGGCTGCAGAACTTAGTTTTCCTGATAATTTTTCAATTTGTGGGCCCCATTGTAGTCTGGAGTCAATTGTTATACCCAAGAACACAGTTGTCTCCACAGGGGCTAAATTAGTTCCATTAATATGTACATTGGTAGCCACCTGTCTTACATTAGGTGTTGAGAACTTAATTACTTTAGTCTTTTTATCGTTTAAAAGCAGATTATTAACACTAAACCAATGAATAACTTTAGAGAGAGCATCGTTAACTTCGTCATAATTACCTAACTGTCTATTAATTTTGAATGTCAAAGAGGTATCATCCGCAAACAATACAATCTCATGTTTATCCCTTACATAATAAGGTAAGTCATTTATATATACTAAAAATAAGAATGGACCTAGAATTGACCTCTGTGGGACTCCCATAACTGCAGGGGACCCCGAAGATCTTTTACCATTAACATCGACCTTCTGTATCCTATTGCCCAGATAAGAAGCCAGAAGTTCGGTAGCCTTGTTCCTGATACCGTAGTGGTGTAATTTTCTGACAAGAGTGTCATGGTGCACGCAGTCAAACGCTTTAGACAGATCACAGAAAATTCCCAAGGCATCTTGCGAACCTTCCCATGCCGCGAATATACTTTTAAGCAAATGAATCACCTCATGTTGAACAACCTCTCGTAAATCCGAACTGCTTCCTATGAAGCAAATTATGTGCATTGAAATGTCTAAGCAACTGGCTAAGCATTAGCTTTTCAAAAATTTTACTGAGAATGGTCAGTATGGAAACAGATCGAAAATTTGAAGGGTCCGAACTATCATCATTTAAATAATGGAATGATTTTACTATGTTTCATCAAGTCAGGAAAATATTATAGGTACTAGACAACTGATAATCATAAGGAAATACATTTTTTTTTTGTAAATACGGACTTATTACATAGAAAACACCCAAACCATTACAAACAGACATATTCGTGCACACAAATGTTTGTCCTATGTGGGAATCGAACCCACGAGCGTTGGTGTCAAAGTAGCGTTACTACCCACTGCGCAAGTTCGTCATCAATTAATAGGGTATATAAAAAAGTAGGTAGGTATTATAAAAAAAGCATATTTATCTTACTTAATGTATTTACTTAATATCGTAACAAACTAATATTTTTTTCTTACAACGCCAGAAGGCATGCTAGCGTACGGTCCACCTGATGTTAGGCGGTTAACGTAGCCTAAGCCTCGAGCCATCGCTCGAGTGATACTTAATATATTGCAAGCATTTATAGGTTACGGTAACCGTTTTATATTAGGTGGGCCGTATGCTTGTATCCTTCAGATGTTGTAAAAAACAGATAGATAAATTTGATCATTGCTAAGTAGGCAACGTGGTCACAAACTGCAGTCTAGAAATAATCAGTTTCAAACTTATTTTAAAACTGAGAAAATAAGAAATAAATAAATTATTTATAAAATAAGAAGCATGCTCCGTTGGTTCGAGCATGTAGAAAAAATGCAGAAAAGAAGAATAAGAACGCGAAAGTAGGATGCAGGAGCCGAGGAAATTGATCGTGTTTTATCAGAACGTAAAGTCGGGAGCCTCAGAAACCGGGGAGCGTGCGTGAGAAGAGCTGTGAACGTTAAAGAAGCGACTGAGGTGTCTTAAGACTCAGTCACGTGGCGCTCATTTCTGCCTACTCTACAAGAGATTTGGCGTGGAGTTATAGATATTCATATACTAGCTACTCGACCCAGCTTCGCACTGGTGATCCAATCGTTACCAAACTTCATAGGATCACCTGCTGGGCTAACCTGAAGATTCACTGAAAATTTCATCAAAATCTACCCAGCCGTTTTTGAGTCCATAGAGATACAGGCAAACATTCATTTATATATATATATACAAGAATAGCTTGTCTAAAGTGATAAGATATTACTTACCTTCTCATAAGACAAAAGTAAAAGGGTAGTACATTCACAGGCAGTTTGCTTAGTAAAGTCAATGTCGCCTGCATCTGGTGTATATCTTACCGATAACAAAAAAAAATATTCAGATCAAAGAGAGTTTGGGGCAGCGATACATTTATCGCTGCCCCAATTTAGCCTTTATGATGATGACGAGTCAGTTACACCTCGATTTTTTGTTATACAACGTCGGGAGGCATATAAACATACGGGCCACCTGATGGAAAGCGGTTACCATAGCCAATGATTGCTCGCAATTCATTGAATATCACTTGCGCGATACCACTTCTGCTGATAGCACAGCAACTCCTTAGGAGCTTACTCGTGACCTCACTCCCACGCAGGAATACAACAACCCTGCAGAGAGTTGTTATTTGGCTGCGATCTTCTGTGAGGTGGAGGTACTTGCCCAGACGGGCTTCAATGCACCTTACCTCTTTTAAAAACACACAGACATGGCAAACAGACATATTCATGCACACCAAATGTTTGCCCTGTGTTAGAATCGAACCCAAGAGTATCATAACAGCGCGTTTCGCCACTGTGCCACCGACCTTGTTAAATTATCTAAAGTTTCGTAAAATGTACCAAATTCTCTAGAGCGCATTTTTGTAGCATTTTATTTTACATAATTAAAACGCAAACAAGAATTAGGCTTTGCCACCACTGATGTGTACACAGCAACTCCTCAGGAGCTTACTAGTAACCTCACTCACTCGAAAGAATACAATTACCGTCTAGAACTTGTTATTTGCCAGGTTTTTTTTTTATTACAACCAAACTACTGACCCGATCAAGCTGAAATTATCTTCTCCTCTTTTTCATTTAACTATGAGATAAAATTTCCTGAAATATTCCTATATTTCTGCAGTGCGGTTGTCTGGAAGCTGAAGTGGAGCCGATATTTTTTTACCTTGGCGGTATTTCTCTGATAAAATGCAGATATGCGCAATCTTGTGTACTAGTCAGCAAGATGCATCACGTGCAGGTGCTTTGGGTCTAAAGATCATGTGGAGGAGAATCACATAATACTCACAAATACATTTTCCTTAGTTACTCCAATCTATTTTCAACGACGCCAAAACGTTTTCAGGTTTTGTAAATCAATCGTTTTGAAGTTCCTGTGGACAAATATTATATATATGTAGTATTAATCAAGTTAATGTCAAAGCTTGTTAAATGAAAACTTTTAACCCTTTCAGTGTTTTAAGCATCACGTAGGTGCTCCAAAGAGTGATTGTAATTTGAAGCAAATTATACAAAACTAGATAAACCCCGCGACTTCGTTAGCGTGTATCCTTGTGACCCGTCTTATCGTAATATTGAATTGCCAATAATCTTCTTCAAAAATTGGGATTATCAAACGCAAAAAGAACTCTTCAAATCAGACTAGTAGTTCCAGATATCAGCGCTTGGCAGTGCCAATAGGTGTATTCTATTAAAATTTCCTGCACTGCAACTACGCTGGAACTGTGCGTATACTGCACTGCAACTACGCTGCAACTGTGCGTATCCTGCAAATGAACTACTTAACTCGTGTCATGGTACCATATTTCAATCTAATAAATTGGATTTTTACTTAATGTTGACTCCTATAGTTTCACACCCGATTGCCCTTGATTAGCGGTATGGAGGTATTACTAACTGAAAAGAAGCTTTACTTAATCATATATTCCTACAAAAATTTCCCAAAACAAAACAAATATTTTGCAATATAAATCACCGCTTCAGAATATTAATTTCTGTTCGCAAAAGTTGCTTGAGACTAACGTTAGCAAAACTGCAGATAAACTCCTTCAAAACTTCAGTCACCGCTATATAAATAAGTGTCAGAACAATTTAACAGAATACGATTATATTTTTATTTTTTTTATTTTATTTTTATAAGGAACGCCAATAGCATTATACATTAAATAAGTGCACATAAATAAAATTTCAGTTTAAATTAATTCTGATGTATATGCCAATGATAGGCGTACACAACATTCACAGATAAAGTAAAAAAAATATTCAATCATAAAATTATTGTCAATTCAAATTTAATCCTATCAAACAAAATTCAGTTCGCTGTTCCACGGATAGCTTGCAACACTTTCTTTTTAAACATTGGCAGTTTGTTGTTGAATAGATCGATATCATTTCCTTTTGCATTTAAATAATTGTAATCATTACACATTCTATTCAATGGAGCGTGCTGACCAAGATTTGTTTTACTGTTAGGACCACGAAAGATTCGAGTTAAGGGTTTTCTAGGAATATTATATGGAACTACAATGGATATACGTTCGAGTAAGTCATCGGAGGTGGAAGAATCATTAAACAATTTATGCATTAAGGTAAGATCGTGCAATGTCCGCCGATCATGGAGTGAATCCATCTTAAAATGCGCTAACCTTAGGTGATACGGACTTCGATGCGAAATATCCGAGGATGTAAAAGCGAGGTGACGAGTGAATGATCGCTGGACACTTTCAAGACGCTGTGAGTGGATGGCGTATTTGGGGCCCCAGGCAGAGCAACAGAATTCCAACTGGCTACGAATTAATGCGTTGAAGAGCAGCATTTTAGATTCTCCTCTGAACTCCTTTGTATTGCGTCGGAGAAATCCTAGAGTTTGAAACGATTTCTTAACAACTGCATCGACTTGCGGCGTAAATTTTATCTTGGAGTCAATTATTACTCCCAGATCGCGGATCTCTGAAACTTCAGTTAATTGTTTACCGTTTATGTTATATAATGATGTAATTGGAGTCCGTTTTCTGTGATATTTTATATGATTGCATTTTGTCACGTTTAAGACCATATCATTTTCAATGCACCAATTGCTAATTCTATCCAAATCCCCCTGAATCAACGCTACATCAGAACTTGATTTTACTGTTCTATATATTTTTAAATCATCAGCAAACATTGAGTATTTACAATGATGTATATGAGATGATATGTCATTTATAAAGAAAATGAACAGTATGGGGCCCAAATGGGAACCCTGTGGTACACCAGAGACAACTTCATATGCCAATGATTCGTAACCCTGAACAGCTACAATTTGGGATCTTTGCTCTAAGTAAGATCTAAGCCATTGCAACAAGGACCCGTGGACACCACCAGCTTCCAGTTTACCGATCAACAATGAATGGTTCACCCTGTCGAACGCACTTGAAAAATCCGTGTAGATAGCATCCACCTGCAACCCCGCATCCACCTCATGTGCAATATCAGACACGAAAGTTACCAAATTGGTCTCGACCGAGCGACCACGACGAAAACCATGCTGACAGCCATTGATATCGTTGTTTATAAATCTTGTCAAATGGGGACAGACTACCGCTTCAAATAGCTTTGGGAAACAAGAAAGAATTGAGATGGGACGATAATTTAAAATATTACTTTCATCACCTTTTTTGTAAATAGGCACAATTCTTGCTGTCTTCCATGCCAAAGGAAACCTGCCTTCAGATAAGGAACGATTGAATATGATAGTTAAGGGTAAAGACAAAACAGAATCACAACGTTTTATAAACAATGGTGTATATTGCAGGAAACATGCAGGTGTAGTGCAGGTTTTTTAACAGAATAGCGAATCAATTACTGCAGCGTTGCTGCAACGCCGCTGCAAACAGATAGCTTAATAGAATAATGAAACGTCAAAATGTACGCATTTTGACACACGCCGCGCTTCAGTGCAGTTGCAGTTTTTTAGTAGAATCGGCCTACTGGCGTCGATCGTAATAAAGTCACATTAACTACTCGTACTTTATTTAAAGGTTTATATTCCAAAATTTACCCAATTTTTCATAAAAAAATCCATAGCTCAATTCCACAGGAGTATGCTTGTGAAACTAATCAAAATAATAAACAAAATTGAGACACCAGTAAATTTAGGTATTTTTTTATTACCAGGTCCAGCTAGAAATTCAATTAACAATTCCAACTCCCGGAATTGGTTAAGCCGTAAGGAATTTGTTCTAGTTATTAGTAGAACACGATGCAGCCAAACAAACAAACAAACCAATAAAATTTTACCTAAAATAAGGTGCGGTGTAATGAATTCTATCCAATCTCAAGGTCGGGAACTTCCTCGGTCTCACGATTGTCACTCTATTTGCGTTTCGTTGGCTGTAACAAGAAAGCGGCAGGTTTTAATTGTCATACCTTAGCGGGGAAGACCTCGGTCTTTAAATATTTAGCTCGCATGTCTATGATAGGTTGGAATGGATTAGTGTGAAGGGTTGAGATGGAGCCATTTATTTGGGTATTGTCAGTGCTCAGATAGTACGCGAGGAAGTTTGGTCTGCTTGTTTTCGTTAGATAACAGTTGCTATGCCTAGTCAGTGGTCTTCAGACGAATTTTTAATACGGGCCTACACTAACCACAGTTAAGCTACCTGGTGGTGTACACATTAAGCATATACGATTGAATAATTCCTCACATACCAACAGAGTTGACTTAGTCTCCCTATAAACTGGTTGGTAACTGGGTATTCCGTAGTATCTGCAAAACTAACATAAACAAATGAACTTAATGAAGCTCACTCACGTTAGCAGAAAACCAATCAGAAAATTTTAAAGCATTTTAAATGAAATAGGTCACTTCGACTCTCTAGATGGATTATACTTCCATTGCTTTTTACTGCCGTGTCATAGCAATAAATGTATGTATGTATATCTTCACGCCAAGTCCCTTGCGGGGTAGGCAGAGTGAACCGAGCGCCATAAGATCCTTACACACTTCACTCGCTTCTTTCATACATATACTACATTCATAACTCTTTTCATGCGCATGCAATCTTATTACAATTTAACACTAAAATGTATATCAGTGTAATTGTTAAAGCAACTATTACAGCCACGTCTAAACTAACAATTCGTGCTAACGAGATAACATGTAGTTGACATCCATCTATGAACATCATAATTTAATAGGAATTTGTAATACCAGCTCTTGTCAGACTAGATGCGCGACGTTAATTTTCAGCCCTTTGTTCTGAACAATATGAATCGGAGCGCGTAATCTGTTCTAGGTAAGGGAAATTCAGTGAGGTACATTCATCGTTAGTTTATAACATTATATAATCATATTTGAATATAGTAAATATTTTATATTTATTTTATAATATATTTAGATAATATAATCGTAGCTGAAACGAGTCTGTACATGGATTTTTTGCAATCAAAGGTTTTGAAAGTTTCCTTTTTACAGTTGAACTTTTCTCTCGAATCAGAACTCAAAATTGACATTTTTAATTTTATTGCCAATTATACAGACCTCTATCTCTGCACTATGCATTCAATATACAAAAACAACTTAAAGGATTCTGAAAATACATATTTAAGATGATGTTTTTATGATGGGGTAATACGTCGGCTTATTCTCTAGAACTTGTACATACTACAAAAGTAGCAAAAAAGCACTACACAGACACTGAAGTTTAAAACTTATACTCGTATTTTTTTATTTCGATGCATATAGGGTGTGTCGCTGTAAAGGCTTATAAATTATACATCTTAATTTCAACGTCTATATTTTAACGTTGTCATTCCTAAATAAATAAAAACAACTTGGTAAAAATGGTTTTGCATGATAGAATAGCACAATAGGTATTCAACTTGACGTGATAGGACATGGAAGCCAAGAAAGACCATGACTCACAAAAGTGTTTTAACAAAAGACAATGTCAGGAAAGATAAAAGCTGGCGAGATCTTTTCATACACATGAAAAGTACCATGAATTTTAAATTGACTAGAAAGGTGTGTAAGTTTAAATTTTTTCTCCTTACTCATCTCACTAATTCTATTCTCTTTTTCTACTTTACCTAAAGGGACTTGGCATGAACATATGTATATGTAATCGAGCGTTTAGACGTTCGACATTAATTGCACATTCATCAATTAAGATCAGCCATGCAATTCTGTAAGAGCAAACATTCTTACATCCTCGGAAACATCGGCTGTTACAGCCTTGAATACAAAATTGCAATTCTTTGGTGTCGCTTTTCATGGTTGTGCGACACTAGCGCCGCAAGGCTGCGTTTGGAATTGGAATTCTACAAGGCAAACAGCCTCGCGTACGCTTACAGCCTTATAGAATACCAAATAATTTAGCCGTGATCGCAGTAGACGATGTCAAAGCTGTGACATCTGTGATCACAGCGACGCACACAGCCATTACGAGTCGCTTAGAGAATTGCATGGCTGATCAGTATCAGAAAGAAAATATAAAATATTTATTAGTAAAAACACGAAAGAATCAAATGAAATGCTGGCAATTTGAATATTAATTATAAAGTCAGTTCTATCGATAATGGGATTAACGGCAAGGTATATATAGGTTATAAATTGTCTGCATTGTATTTAATCCTTTCCTTTTTTATAAATAAATATTTTAGCTTTTGATCGTGATAAAATATATCATTATTCGGTATTTTATACTTATATACGTATTACGTCTTACCTTATGAAATTAGAAATGGCATAAACATCATTTCCTCGGACAAACGCCTTGCAGCTTTCGTTTTTGTAATTTTGATTTTAAGCCGAGGTATTTTCTTAAGGCTTTTAATAGGATTCAGATGACTAAGGCCTTCAAAATTCAGATGATTAAGGCCTCGAAGTTTCAGATGATTAAAGCCTTGGAGATTCAGATACTTACGACCATTTCGCATTCTTTGCAAATAAAAATAAGCAATCTTTTACAAATTGTGGAATGTTCAGAGTTTAATATATCAAATATCAAAAACATGAAAGTAATTGGAATTAATCTTGATTTTACATGAGCATATTCTTCTGCTTGCTTGTGTCACAGCTTAAATTGCTTAAATTGCTTGGGGAAATTAATTTCAAATATTTACTTAGATTACCCGTGGGTGTAATGCAACTTGAATAAACTCTGAAGTTTCACAAACTTCATACATGTAAAATAACTTGGTTAAACCCACGTGAATCTTTGCACTCGCCTATCAAACTCAATCTTCGCGTACGTATTCATTTTCATAGTAATGTTGTTTCATATATTTCAAATTAAAGATATACTCACTTAGAGCTTAGATATCCTTTGGCTATTTTTGGTGCTTTGTAACGGTTTTGCCGGAGTGACGGTATTTTTTTCTTTCTGCAACCAAAAGTAAATTTATATTATTTTATATGGGATCACCCGGACAGGATTTAGATTCCGTTTTTGCTACTAGTTACTGAAATTCTCAATTACTCACTTTCTCCAGATAAAACAAGTTACAACTATTTAATAACGTGAAGTTAGAGCACAAGTACAATAGTTTGATAACTTAAAAGTCATATAAGTCGTAAAGGGCCGACCACACAATGTACACAGTTAAGTATGTCTGTATTAGAAATGAACGGTAATATTCATTGCTGGAATAAAACTATGGCTGCCATGGAATCTGCTTGTATTGATGCTATACAAATAATTTAATTTAAAGAAATTTATAAAAGTGGAAATCCTTTGTAATTTTACATACCGTTTTGGCAAAATGAGAGCAATATGACACGAAAGGCATTATTATTCTAAATAGATGCTAATTATTCGAAGCTAAACGGCAGTGCACAACAGTTCTTGATTATTGACTAATGTACTTGCTCGGCTGTGAAGGGAAAACATCGTGAGGAAACCCACACGTTCAGGAAATTACATTTCTAAAGACGTGTGACCATAGGTTGTGTTCATAGGTTAGAAAGATTTGGTTTTCCCTCTGGGTTGTGAAGTGGAATGTGGCCAGACAGCAATCGCTCCGTTCAAAAATCTGTATCCTCGCCAAATGCTTAGGTTAAGGTATTGGACCTTGCCAATCCTAATGGAAACGGTATAACGCGAAGAAGATTACAGTATCATCTATACTTCTAGCAATTCCATTTATCTGCAATCAAAATGAATGCCAGTCTTCTTCCTAAGATTATCCCGTTTCCTAGTCCATTAGGATTGGCGGTGTCTACTAGTTAAGTCTGACGATTTGCGAATATACTGATTTTGCCATCATTATCATTTATTCTTAACAAATTAGCATTTGTGTGCAAAATAAAGTATAGAATAAGAACATATTGAACCTAATTACAACAAAAATCTATGAACAATACATTATTCTAAATTACATTATTCATTATTGAAATTTTATTATAATCGAATTAATTTACAATTATCTTTCACTAATAATTAATGTTTATGTGCTTATACTAACTTAAATATTCTATTGTTTATTACACCTAATCTTTATATATATAATTCTACTGTACGTGTGTATGTGACTGAACTCATCCTAAACGACTGGACCGATTTTGATGAATTTTTTTGTGTGTGTTCAAGGGGATTCGAGAGTGGTTTAGATTCATAATTGGATCCGGTAAGTGTTAATTATTTATGGTTTTTATTTTCGGACAGCCAAGGCAACGTCTGCCGGGTCCGCTAGTTTCTTCTATAATACTGTTCAACGGAATACACTCGTGTAATAAGGACTTTTTCAGGAAGAATTTTTGCCTGAAACCATTTCTGTAAGTCACCCCTGAGTTGTTTAGTTTGCTTATTAAACAATCGCGCTTGGTTATAATGAGTACCCTGTCTTTTACAAGATTTAATTACTGCCTACGTGTTCGCAGGTGACTTGAACTATTTGCATTCGAGTATCTCTCAATGACAGACATAGAACAACTGCCGTCAGACCTCCGCAATTCAGAAGGAAAACCAAGTCTTTCTAAGGTTATGTCACACATCTTACAAAATATTATTTCTGGGACATTTCCTCACGATGTTTTCCTTCATTTAAATGAAAATCAACGATGTATACCTCAGGTCTATTGCACTAATTATAAGAACCCTCGCCATTATTAAAACTAGGTTTAAAGGCACCCTCAAAGAGTAAGTCAAGCATAATTATCTGTCATTTATATAGGGTGGATATACACACGAACCAATTTTTTTTTTTTTTACCTCCTGTTCCTCCAATATGGATTTGGAGACCTAATTTGCTACTTCTCTTTCATACCAGTTCTCGCTATTGCTACCTCTCGTACTTGCATACTACATACTTTTCTTCTTTCACTCTGCATTTCTTTCCTTTTAAACACACATACCAATATTACATATAATTTGAACAGGCAAGTTAGCGACATCCTGTCTTTAGATGTCTTTAATCGTCTCGAGTTATTTCATGCTTCGAAGCAAACATAAAGCAGTTGATCCTGAGTTTTATCGTTAGATGACACCTCTACATCACAGAAGACCATAGCCAATTAACTCACTCACTCGCAGAAACACAACAATAAAGTGTGTTGTGTTCCTGCGAGTGAGTGAGGCTACAAGAAAGCTTCGGAAAGTGACTGTGATAGCTGCCGAGATGGTAACACACGAGTGATACTTCTTGTATTGCAAAAGATCATAGGCTACGGTGAGCACACTACACCAGGTGAGTCGCGTGATTGTGTTCCTAAGTTGTTAAAAAAAATAGTCTAACTTGCGCTGGGTAAGTATGTACTACGCCTACTTCGCAATGCTATTACTTAAGAATGTTTTAACAGAACTTCTTACTTTTGAGGGTAATGTAAGGTAACTCCCTTGGGTGTTACCTTCTGCTTGCAAGGCGCACTGCTGCCACATGGACAACCTTTACGAGCATTGAGTGAAGTTGGATAAGCCGGGATTGGTGCTACTCTGAAATAAAAACAATAGCTGAATTCACGGCTTGAATGCACGTTTTGAACGTTGAATGCACCTCTCATCCACCCACAAACCGATAAATCTCTTGACTGCGCTTGAAGACTCCCTTCACTCATCAAAACATAGTGTTTTAGTGGCCAAATATATACATATTTTTTTATACTACGTCGGGCGGGATACAAGTATACGGCCCACCTGATGTAAAGCGGGTACCGTAGCCTATTAACACTTGAGATAAGTATCATTCGTGCGATGCCTCCTCTGCTGCTTACACAGCAACTCCTTGGGAGCTTACTGGTGACCTCACTCACACACAGGAACACAACAACCCTCTAGGGAGTTGTTATTTGGCTGCGGTTTTCTGTGAGGTGGAGGTACTTCCCCAGACGGGCTGCTTTGATGCGCCCTACCTCTCTTAAAACATCCAGACCAGGACAAACAGACATGTTCATGCACACAAATGTTTGCCTTGTGTGGGAATCGAACCCACGAGCGTTGGTGTCAAAGTCGCGTCATTCACGACTAAGCCACTGAGCTCGTCATATCAGAGATACGAGCCTACTGACCAATGGGAGACGACATTTAACCAATAAGATGACAAGTAACACGATACTTATCGGTGAATTAGTCAATGAGAGATGCACTTTCTATTTTACCTCCGACCCGTAACGGTAACTTTATTTACTATACAAATCGCGTCATTGGGTCTCCGTAGGTTATTCATGCTTCCATTAAACAATCTTTCACTATTCTAGCAACTTACTCATATTGGCCAATCGAAAACATGAAGAATGTAAACTCACTACCACCTTAAATACAAGGGCAACCTTACCTGCACATGGAACACCGTACTAATTAACAAAGAGCTGTCTGTGGCTGTGGTAGGAGTCTTCAAAGCCGCCTGACTGGGATCGTACATCTACTACAGAAACTGCAGCTGAATTATCACTCTTTAAAGGATTGTCGCGTTCCTGACTTTGAGTCAGGTTACCGGTAAGTTTCTCATGAGTTATTTGGTGTAGCGAGGGTGGCAACGTGCGAGCGCAACTAAATGAGCGCGTGCGTTTATACATTTTGCAGCAAACTGTTTTAAATCAGATGGATTCAGTGCTTGTTTGCCTCCCGACGGAGTTAAAAAAGACATGGCAGCTAACTTACTCTCTCTTCCGAAATAGTTTCCATTTTGATTTGTCTGCAATTACATATCTTAGATTTGATAAGCTGAAACAGAGGAAAGTTTTGTTGATTTTGTCATTATACCGAGGTCCGGCTATTTCTTCCGGGGGGTTCGTCCGCATTGCCCAGATATCACGATCCCTGCATTGCATGGGATCTACATAGATCTACCGATCTAAATCAGACCATTAGTACATTAAATAAATAAAATTCTATTAATTTATTTTATTTTCTTAATTTAATTTAATTAAATTTTATCAATAGGAAGTGTGGTATTGATAAAAAAAACCACGACTCTATTCGGCATTTAAAAAAAAAGACACGGCGTCTTTGTTAACAAAATTAACTCTTAAATTAATAATGAATATGATGAATGATAGAATTAAGACTTAGAACTAATTAGTCAATAATGTGCACATGTAACCTGTTATTGTACCAAATTAATAAATTATAATAAATAATTATAGTTTAGATGCACACATATGACATAGCTAATATGCTGAAAAAGTTCCAAATCAGAAGAGCATGCGAGAAGAGGTTGTTGGATATGGAAGAGGGGAGAATGGTATGTTTGGATCGCTGCACCTAGCGTTCCATAGTCTCCCAATGGGAGACAGGCGTTATGATATGTATGTACGTAATTATAGACATATGAAAAGTAAAAACCCGCTGTTATGACTCACAAAGACAAATCAAACCTTTATTATATTAACTCTTAAGGATATCCATTATTATATTATGATTAAACTATCGTTAATTTCCGTAATGAGGGTATATTACATATATATGTATATCTTCATGCCAGGTCCCTTGCGGGGTAGGCAGAGAGAACCGAGCGCTATAGGTCGCGGTCCTTACACACTTCACTCGCTTCTTTCACATTCATAGCTCTTTTCATATTATAGGGCATATTAAAGTAGAAAATAGTACTATTATCAGATATAAATGAGAAACAATAAAAGTTGAAACATGTAAGATCCAGTAAAAATATAATCATAGTCAGTACTCGCGAGGACCCAATAGTAAATAAAGATTTTTGTCATTTTATTATAATAAGACAACTGATAAACATACGTAAATATATATATTTTTTGTAAATACATACTTATAATACATAAAAAATACCCAGACCAAGACAAACAGACATGTTCATGCACACAAATGTTTGTACTGTGTGGGAATCGAACCCGCGAGCGTTGGTGTCAAAGTAGCGTAACAGCGCATTTCACCACTGCGCCACCGAGCTCGTCAATACGTCGTACGTCAAAGTCCGGCTAAGTAGTTATCTACTATATCCGAACTTCCATACTAGTACACAGTAGTTTTATTAATGTTTATTATAATTATTAGTGTTGTCATTGATAACAGAACTACTCAACAAATCGTAATTAAAAGTGATACATATAAAATCTGGGATATAAATATAGACGCAAGGTACTTATTTACATAACAATATATATATATATACAGCACTGACTTTCTGTATATTGATGATTACGTAAAATATTTTTTTTACAGTATTATAATCAAATTATTTCCCAATGGCTGTAAATTGGAATCAGAAATCAGAATTTATTTATTTGCTTATAATGTAGGTAGAGTAAATGGGTGCTCGTAAATGAAATTTTAATGACGCGTATATTTTGCGATGTGGCATGTAAAATTAATATTATCATGCAATATTTAATTATTAAATGTCAAATTATAACGAATCATATTTTCAATTCAGTATTTTGTTTAAATTTGTCAAATATTTATTGATATAGTATATCTAAGTAAAATATCCGTGTAAAATATCCGTATAAAGGCCGTGTGGCCTGGGCGTAAGAATAGGCCACCTCATCTCAACCCGTGGGTGTCGTAAAAGGAGACTAAGGGAAATGTGCAGGAGACGGGCACCAGCGTCCCCTGCGTACTTTAATAACTTACTGCGGTTGCCAACCCGCCTGCCAAGCGTGGCAACTACTACAAAACCCCCGAGGGCAGGCTTATGTTCAGCAGTGGACGAATACAGGCTGAGATAATGATGATGAAATAAAATATAATTAGATAAGCGAGTTCTAGGTTCGAATCACAGAAAAAACTGTCTGGTCCACTACCTAATGCGAGTGCGAAGTGACGCAAAATGAACGCGTAGAGAACTTCCGCATTCGCGGTAGATTTCGTGTCCGTGACATAGTAAACTACAAGAGTATCGCCTACGCTGGTATGGCCATGCCTTACGAATACCTGCATGTCACGTGGGGAACAAATGTCAAGCCATGCCATCTCCACCGAGTCCTGGCAGAAGGGGCAGACTCAAGAAGTGATTGACGTCATGAGACATGCGTGCCAATGGTCTCACTATAAGGGCTGCAGAAGACCGCGTGAAATAGAGACGTAAAAGTCGAAAAGCGGAGCCTGGTCTCCGAAGCGAAAGCGTAGGACGCGACCGGGAGCGACCGGGGTTAACGCTCGGATGATGATGATGAATGTAAATAGAGATATATTTATGTATATCTTCACGCCAGGTCTCTTGCGGGGTAGGCAGAGAGGACCAAGCGATATGAGGCGCGGTCTTTACACACCTCACTCGCTTCTTTACCATTCATAGCTCTTTTCATGCACTCTCACCGGTTCCTATATCTCCTGACATCACCTTCTGATAAAACATGACCAATAAATTATACAAGTAATTGAAAATAAAAGTAAAGTAATAAAGTGATTTTTAAGACTAGGAAAGGCATGCTCTGTCGGTTCGGACAGGTGGAAAGAATGAAGGATAAAAGAACGACGAAACAGATATGTAATGCGAAAGTGGAAGGATCTAGGAGACGAGGATGATCAAGACTCACCTATTATGATTAAATTGGTAATGTATTATCGAAGGATATAACAGGAACCGGCGAGCGTGCAATAAAAATAATTATGAATGTTAAAGAAGCGAGTGACGCGTGTAAAGACCGCGTCTTATAACGCTCGGTTCTCTCTACTGACCCTGCAATGGACCTGCGTGAAGACATACATACATATAAATAGGTTCTCAAAATAGAAATTCTTTGGACATTCAAATCAACAAACGTACAGAGTTCAGTCATTTATATTCGCATTTCTTTTTCTTGCCATCAAATATTGTGGCACTTACTAACAGGATCACGTATCAGTCACATATCAGTAAGTAACGAACTCACCTCGAGTTACTTGTAGCTTCGTCTATTTTTCGTGCAAATTCCTTTGAGTTTATTATGCCCATTATTTAATTCGAAAAATTTTTCGGAAAAATAATTGTATTTGAAACTAAAAACTTATAGCATTATTCTTGTACTCAGCACAAAACTATAAGCTACTAGATTTCATAGCAAATAGTTACTGAAATTAATGCATTACATACTCATAGTTTGATTATTTATGTAGATTTTATATTTTTATAATTGTCACATTTTGTTCTACTCTATATTTTCTGATACATGACGTAATAATTTGGCGAAATGTCAATATTGTTCTTTTTAAGGAAATATTGTTTCCAAAAAGTTTCACATTTTCCAATTCGGTCTTAGGTTTTTTATGGGAATCGGTTACCACAGCCAATTAATATTTGTAACATTGGAAGTATCTACTGCAAAGCAACTCCTTAGGAGATTACTAACAACCTCACTCACTAGCAGCATAATAACCTTCCACACATGTCATTTGTCTTCAGATTTCCTTGAACCAGAGGTACTTCTCTCGTCAGAATGCTTTGCTGCGCAGCATCTTCTGAGTCGGACAAAGGTATGTTTTTTATATACAACTTCATTATTTGATTATAGCATTAGATGGTAAGCGGTCACCGCAGCCTGTTGACGCTCGCAACACCACGGGGACGTTACACGCGCGCTGCCAATCTTGTGACCTAAGGCTGTTTCGTCACAGTACCCAGTAATTTCTTTGTCATTTCTCCCCCTCAAACCGGAACAGAAATAGGTGAGACAGAAGTACCCACGCAGATGAATTTTGCACAAAGTCTCCCTGTGATGAGTGATTTTTATTTGAATAGGTTACCGTAGTCTTGTAATACAGGAACTCTCACCTGCAAACACAGTAACTCCTCGAAAGCGAATTGGTAATCTCACTTACTTGCAGTGACATAATAATCTTTCAGTAACTTGTCATTTGTCTGCGTTTTTCTGTCAAATACCCTCCCGCCACTTCTCCCTTCGGACTGTTTTGATACGGCCTACCTGTCTTAGGTTATCTTATGGACTATCATCTATTAACAACAGCTAGGTCCAATCACTCACCGTACCCTCCGAACGGAGGAGCTAGACATGCATAAACTGATCCACAGACGGGCGGCAGTCGATGCTACTTAACCTGCTGATCGACTAGACTGACATGATGCCATCAGGCTTAATGATGTATAAAATAAAAGTATGTACATTTATTTGTATGTACATACGTATGTGTGGTTGGTGACACGCTGTAGGATTTTGGTTTCTTTTCTATCCATCTATCTATAACTTCACGCTAAATCCCTTGCGGGTAGCAGAGAGATCCGAGCGCCAAGTGACTCGATCCTTACACAACTCATTCGCATCTTCAACATTCATTGCTCTTCACATGTACGCTCACCGGTTTCTAATGTTCCTGACATTACCTTCAGATAGAACACGACGAAATTGGGCTTAGTAGAAAGGAAAGTCTTGCCTTTCCTTGGTTCCTACATCCTTTTACGTTGTATATCTGTTTCGTAATTCTTTTTAGCTGCATTCTTTCTACATGTCCGTAACAATGGAGCATTCGGCTTCTTATTTCAATACCGACGCTCTTTTTAGACCAACTCTGTTTCTAACATCATTATTGCGAATAAGGTCTACAAGCGTTTATCGTACTTTCATGCTCTCTCTGCAATTTCTTTTAACTTTGATAATTCATTTTTAACAGTCGGTTACTACTAGGACATGATTATCATCATCATTAATCAACCGCGTTACAAGAATTTCGCCCAAAACGGTAAGTTACATTCGCTCTGTCAAAAGTTTAGTGTTACATAACTTACTGTTTGTTTAGGATTTCCTTCCGATGAGAAAAGATCGGGGCGAATGATAAACATAGGGGTTTGGTTGAAAGAACTCAACCCTTTGCCCCTTGTAAATGATAATGGCGGATTCTCCTCTCGGAGTCGCTTTATATTACCCATTAATTCTTAAAAGGAAATTACAAAAGTTTTTTCTACGAAGTTTTATCGTTATTTCTATCTGAAGCAGTTCTACGAAAGGTTATGTAAAGCGACTTGATCCAATTATTTAAACACACATTGTCTATGAAAGTAATAGAATGCGGATCAACCAATGAGCAGTGATAGGTCAGTGTTTATAGAACCAACCTATTAACGTACGGTCCCTGGTTCAAATCCTGCATAGACTACTAAATTTGTCTTTTCGGATTTATGTATATATTTAAAATAAGCACTTGCTCTTCGCTGAAGAAAAACATCATGAAAATACCACACTTCTAAGAAATTGTATTTCAAAATACTTGTGACCTAAGCTAAGAAAAGTCCAGTTTTCCCTGTGCGTTGTGGACGTCTGACGGTAGTAGTTCTTTGTAAAAATCAGTATTTTCATCAAATCCTGAAACTTAGGTTCCTGCCAATCCTAATGGATTGGGAAACGGGATAACGCCAGGAAGAGGAACAGAATACAGATCAACCGTGCAGTTTCAAAGTTAATCTGTGGAGTTTGAAGCAAAATTCTCATTTAAGGCGATCTCATCGCCCAAATCGCGACGTGCAGATAACATAATTTAATGATATGTCATAAACAAGTTGTCTTTTTAAAGTTTTAACCAATTGTCCATAAGAAATAAAATTTAATAAAATTTCGCCTAAATTGCAAAAAATAAATGTGGAGTTTTATTATTTAATTTTAAATGATTTTTTTATACGACTTTGAGAGTCAAAGAGATACACACATGACGTAAAGTTACTCTCTTACTCACTCACTAATTACTATAACTCTACTTTTAATAGATGTAATTTAAAAGCTGTTTATTTTTGGTTCATATTACGTATATTTTAGAACGAATTAGAAAATTTTAATATCATGTATGTCTTGTAAAGGCAAATTATTGTTAGACCAACCATAGTCAATGCTGTTGAGCGATGACATCGACATTAAAATACAAACTACCTGAATTTTTTTTTTATAGACACTGATTATACAGTTTGACGAGCTCGGTGGCTCAGTCATGAATGACGCGACTTTGACACCAACGCTCGTGGGTTCGATTCCCACACAAGGCAAACATTTGTGTGCATGAACATGTCTGTTTGTCTTGGTCTGGGTATTTTCTATGTATAATAAGTATGTATTTACAAAAAAAAATGTATTTACGTATGTTTATCAGTTGTTTAGTAGCCATAACACAAGCTTCGCTTACTTTGGGCTAGATGGCGCTGTTTAATTTGTCCGACAATATTTATATTTATTTATAGTTTATAATTATTATTTCATTTACTATCTATATATACTCGTATAAAAGCGAAAATCACTGACTCACTCATCACGAAATCTCAGAAACTACAAGTGCTAGGAGTCTCAAATTTTGCACGGAGGTTCCTTTTAGGGCTTAGTGTTCAATAAGACAGGATTTTGCGCACTAAGCCCCTAAGGGGAATGAAACAGGGTGGAAAAGTTTGTATGGGAGAACGCGATTCCTTGGACCGATTGACTCGAAATTTTGCATAAACATTCTTCCACAAAATTAATTGAATGCGTGTTTCGTATTTTTTTTTTTTGTAATTTATCCCCTAACAGGGTTAAAAGGGGTAGAAACATACTTTTGGGGTTACCGACTTTGACGGCGAAATTGAAACTTCTTAGCGCAGTTGATTGATTAATTAACATTTTCGCTCTATATGCGAGACAGGGATAAATCTGTGGAGAGTCTGTCCTGCTCTCTATCCTGGACATAGAGCAGAACAGACTCTCCACAGATTTGCTTTAAGTGGGTGTTCGGAGTACTAAAACTAAAAGAGTTAACATTAACGTTTCCAAGGGAAGACTTACAACAATAAACGATACCACACGGGCGGAGATGCGCGCAAAATCAATACTTTTTTTTTTAAATATATAAATGTGAAAATAAGTACGTTTGTTTTGTCTTCACGCCTCAACGGAGCAACAAAACGTTGATTATTCAATCAGCGTTTTGTTCATCACGACAAAATAAGTAGCTGAGTTACAGCCATTTTGTATTACTGCGGCACACATATGATTTTTCCCTGCAGTGTAAATAATTCTTTGTATAGCTTATATTTACAAGCGTAGTTGTTACTCGTATAAAATACTATGTGTATGTTAGAGATATAAATAAAAAACTATCTATTTATGTAAAAGACTGGGCAAGTTCGAATATGACTCTGTCACAGAGAGTTCCGTACGTTGCTCAGTTTGTGAGCGATTTTTCGTGATTTCTGATCAAGGCCCTAGGAAGAAGCACAGAAAATAGCTATGATAGATTTATACTAGGTACTTAATTAGTAAGTGTGCTAGCGTCTACTCAAAGGCGTGCGCAGATAAGGGACAGTCCTTGGTGTACATATTTGTTCATCAAAATAGATCACTTAGAACAGACTCGGATGATATAACGTACGGGTGAATGTAGCGGGTATTAAATTTCTTATTAAATACGAATTGTTTTTATTATTAATAAGAGGTGAACCCCAAGAGTAAACTATCCATCAAAATCCACAAATCATACGAGCAAACATTTCAATGGTTTTTTTGAAGCATTTTTTATTTTAAAAGAATTGATGAGCTCGGTGGCTCAGTCGTGAATCACGCGTCTTGATACCAACGCTCGTGGATTCGATTCCCACACAAGGCAAACATTTATGTGCATGAACATGTCTTTTTTCCTTGGTCTGGATGTTTTAAGGGAGGTAGGGCGCATCAAAGCAGCCCGTCTGGGGAAGTACCTCCATCTCACAGAAAACCGCAGCCAAATAACAACTACCTAGAGTGTTGTTGTGTTTCTGCGTGTGAGTGAGGTCACCAGTATGCTCCCAAGGAGTTGCTGTGTAAGCAGCAGAGAAGGCTTCGCGCGCGTGATTTTTAATATATCGCAAGCGTTAATAGGCTACGGTCCCCGCTTTACATCAGGTGAGCCGTATGCTTGTATTCCTCCCAACGTAGTATAAAAAAAAATTACGTGTCACACTTATGTATTGTGTAGACTTCTTCTTATTTCCAAATATGCCGTGACCTGCTCGATTGTAATAACCTAAAAAACTGTAAACAACATTCGTAGAATGTGTTCTGCGATTTTCAATTCAAATTTTACACACCTAAAGAAGAATTCCGATATGTCGTACACGGGCCTAGCTAATATTAAACATGTCTGTATTTATTCTTTGGCTCTAAAGATGACGGCCATTTACATTTCAGAAAAAAAACCTTACATTGCGAGTGGGAACACACCATAACAAATTTCTAATCACCTAACTCCAAGAAGATGGAATATTACGGAACATGCCTCAGCAATATTTCCCGATTGACAATTTCATGTAGGCGCTATTGATTCCTGCAACATACATACGTTGTCACCTTTAGAACATGATTGATGAGTTACCTACACGCACCTGCGGTTTTTATCAATCAATGAACAAGTACACAAGCGGTAGCGATTACTTGACATCTTCATTTTTCTTCTGCTAATATTTTAATTATAAAAAACAAGTCACGTTGCTCGCCGCTGTTTCTTCCGTTTATAGGACGAACCTTGAAAACAAACTCGTATACAAAATACAAAGTCATAAGATGACATTACATTACTTTGTTTCAATTGTTACATTTTTTCGTATAAAAAAATATGGCAACGAACGGTTGGGTTACCTGTGGTCAATAATCCCTGCCACTGCCTGCCTCCACCTGCCTCACCGACCTGTTGTCAGCCGTTTACCTAAACGAATGCTATTTTGTTGTCAACATCTACGTAGTATTTTTAAGTTTTAAGCTATCTAAGCATAAATGAAGGGACACTCTGAAATAGCAAACGTAGATTTTATAGAAAACCAGAAAACCATGGTTCTATTAAGATGTCATTAAGGGGCGAGTACAACTATTAACCGAATTATATATCTAACAACAATAAGTAGTATTTTGATATAATTGTTAAAAATCATTAAATCATTTATAATCGCTCACTCCGGCAACTTCGACCATAGTTGATTTATGGCAAAGATTAGTTCCTTACAGAAGCGTTGCAAGCGTTGAAATTTCTTTAATTTGATCGTGATAATTGCCCGTGTTTTATCAGAAGATGTCAGAAGCCTAAGAAACCACGCCGTGCATGCCTGAAAAGCTCTGAATATTAAAAAAGTGTGTGAGACATGCAGAGACCGAGTCATGTGCCGCTCGGTTATATCTGCTTAACTTGCAATGGGGTTGGCTTTAAGCTTCATTGACAAATATAGTATAATGATACATATAACCAATATTTATTGAACAGTACTCAAATTACGTTGGTAAGACGAAGTTTAAAAATCGCCCAAGTGCGAGTCGGACTCGCGCACGAAGAGTTCCGTACCATTATCTATAAAAACAGCAAAAAAATCACGTTTGTTGTATGGGAGCCCCCTTAAATATTTGTTTTATTTTAATTTAATTATTTATTCTCAAAGTGAATATATAACTAAATATTCTGTGAATATTTTAAGCGTCTACCTGTTGCCGTTATCAATATGAAGCAATAAAATCGGCCAAGTGCGAGTCGGACTCGCACACGAAGGGTTCCGTACCATTATCGATAAAAACGGCAAAAAAATCACGTTTGTTGTATGGGAGCCCCCTTAAATATTTATTTTATTCTATTTTTTAGTATTTGTTGTTATAGCGGAATAGAAATACATCATCTGTGAAAATTTCAACTGTCTAACTATCACGGTTCATGAGATACAGCCTGGTGACAGACGGACGGACGGACGGACGGACAGCGGAGCCTCAGTAATAGGGTTCCGTTTTACCCTTTGGGTACGGAACCCTAAAAACCACACATTAAAATTGATAAGAAAATATGCATAATATTTGCGTGTGAACACTAAAAATATTCGGAAATGTGAAATGTACCACATTTCTTATTTTTGTAAGATAAAAAATATCTATCTATCAATAACTTCACGCCGAATCCCTTGCGAGATAGGCAGAGAGAACCGAACGCCACATAACTCAATCCTTACCGCCGGTTTCTAAGGCTCCTGACGTCACCTCCTGACAAAACACGATCAATTTCATCATGGTAGTTAAGTCTTGGTCTTCCTCCGCTCCTACATCCTACCACTTTTGCGCTGTATATCTGTTTCATAATTCTATCTTCCTGCATTCTTTCCACATATCGGAACCAACGGAGCATCCCTCTTCTTATTTTAATATCGACGCTCTCATTCAGACCACTCTGTTTTACATCATCATTGCGAATAGGGTCCACAAGCTTTACAGCACAAATTTTGTGCAACGCTCGCATTTAGAGTTTGAAAGAAAGAAAGAAAGAAAATGGTTTATTTGTTGCCTCACATGTAATCACTAACATTTAAAACCTACAACCAGTAAATAATATATAAGACAACAAATAGGCATCCACTCAGCATAAGCCGTGGGGTCATCTGACACCACGGCGCTGGTCTTCTGTAGATGCCTGTTTGAAATATAACACTACTGTGCGCAAAACATACCTTGGTACTTAACATAAGTTTAAACATAACAAAATAGTAAGTGGTACCTTAGTTTATCCTACTTTCATGCTCTCTCTCTGGCATAACCAACTCTCGCTTTCATAAGTAAGCGTTGGGACCAGTAGACCAATTCTGCTACATAACTGCAACTACTCGTTTACACTTGTCACTTGTGTCGTGCAGGAATAGTGCAATGCCAATACGTGTATTCCATTAAAGTTTCGTGCACTGCAACGGCACTGGAACTAGACTGCAACTGTATGTATCCTGCAAATGACATACTACTTAACACCTGTCATGTTACCATATTACAGTCTAATAAATTTGATTTTTACTTAATATTAACTCCTATAGTTTCAAACCCCATTGCCCTTGGTTGCCGGCGTGAAGGTATTTCTAACTGATAAGAAGTTTTACTTAATCATTATATGCGCACAAACATGTCCCAAAACAAATCAAATATTTTGTAATATAAATCACCGCTTCAGAAAATTAATTTCACTTCGCAAAGATTGATTCAGACTAACGTTAGCAAAACTGCAGATAAACTCCTTCAAAACTTCTGTCACCGCTATACAACTGTCAAAACAATTCATCAGAATACGATTATATTGCAGGAAACGTGCAAGTGCTTAATAGTGGTAGGGCACATCAAAGCAGCCCGTCTGGCGAAGTACCTTCACTTCACAGAAAACCGCAGCCAAATAACAACTCCATAGAGGGTTGTTGTGTTCCTGCGTGTGAGTGAGGTCACCAGTAAGCTCCCAAGGAGTTGCTGTATAAGCAGCAGAGGAGGCATCGCGCGAGTGATACTTAATATATCGCAAGCGTTAATAGCCTACGGTAACCGCTTTACATCAGGTGGGCCGTATGCTTGTATGCCTCCCGACATAGTATAAAAAAAGGTGCAGTGTAGGTTTTTAACAGAATAACGAGTCATTTACTGCAGCGTTGCTACAATATCGCTGCTGTCAGATCGCTTAACAGAATAACGAAACGTCATAATGTACACATTTTGACACACGCCGCGCAGCAGAACAGTTGCAGTTTTTTTTTGTAGAATTGGCCTACAGTACTGCATTGTGTATAGCAAGCTGTGCCTTCTAGCTCAAGGTTTAACTGTCAAGAAGTATTCCTAACGCTCCATTCACACTATTCCCAGCACTCACTCGTCCACATTAGCGGCGTACCTCCCATCCCCGCTAAAAGCACATCCAAGATATACAATCTGATCCACTTGTTCCAACACCGTCATCAACCGTAATCCTTAAATTGGTTCTGGTGTTTTCTCTTTCAAATATCATTATCTTTGTTTCCTTCGCATCGCATTCAGTAGTAAGCCTTTCTCATTTCTGCTAGTATATAATTCTGCATATAGCAGATAGTTCACCACTAGGTCACCCGTGCGCAATCCTACATTCGATGACCTTATTCTCTGCAGACAACTATCGAGATATAGAATAAACAGCCTAGCAGATAGCATGAAACCCTGTTTGACTCCAATTTTGACATCAAACCAGGGTGACATGCTACCATCTATCTGCACACATGCTGAGCAATCCTTGAAAGTAGTCTACACAGCACGGACCATCAATCCCATATCTCGCCAATATGTCCCACAGTTCCTTTCGCACATCCCTATCAAATGCTTTCTCAAGATCCACATAGCCGCAGGAAACCTTCTATTCTATGGCCAGATGCTTCTCTATTCCCTTCTCTTTCCCTTCATAAACTACGTATATCAGGTGGGTCGTAAGATTGGATGCCTCCGGATATTGTATGTAAAGAAAACTGTCGTCTCTGTAACATTATATTCTGTGATAATACTCGTAATATTGGCTCCACACATCTTGGTAATATTACTACGAACGATCCATCACTCCCTGTGAAAAGTTACAAATATTTACCCAGTTCAGGAGCTTCGAGTATTATAAAATCTATTATGTTGATTGACAATCTAATATTATAAAACTGTTCTAATTTTATATTATTGAAAAGACGTGCACCTATTCTAGAATTTAGCACTTGGGCGAGCAAGGTTTGGTTGGGGTTTGTAATATTATTTTTATCTAAAATCGCATTTTTTTTATGTGTAATATCATTCCTCTCGCTTTCCTGCAATCTGTGGGAGTCATTCGCGAAAAGGGGCGAAAGTGTGTAACAGGAAGCCGGGGCAGCGCGTGCTGTTTGATAATAGCAATGGACACGCGCAGTTTTAGAGTCGGCCATCAGATGACTGAACTAACACATGCATAGAATTCGACCTACCCTCAAGCAAACAAACAAGCATACTATCTACCTAATATGTTACCATAGCTAATGAACCCTTGGAATAGGAGGCGCTTTACCACACTGCTGTTATCAGTAACTTCCAAAAACCTATCTGGCATCTTTACATTATCCGTCGTTATGTTAATTCAACGTGAAAATACATGAATCTACAATAAAACAGTGTACCAATATTCCAGTAGTGGGATGAACAAGGGTTAACGACTACTTGTAAAAAGCCTTAATATTAAATTGATGAATATCTGACTAGTTAATATATTCAGGCGTTATTTTGCAAAAGTCAAATTTACAGGCAACTTCATCTCAACTACTTTATATGATTCCGCAACCGATTCATGCGAACTGGTAGCAGATACATGCTCTTACTGCTATGGCTGCTTCGGTTGTTGCAGCAACCGAGGCAGAGACGACCGGAGTATCCCTACTAAGGGTAGTGAGATGGATGCCGGCCGGCGTTTGGCATGAGTAATGAGTATCGGAAACATTCAAAATTGCTTAGATTAAAATGCCTGAATATCGTAATTTAATATAAGGTCGCAAAAAATATTTTTTTGTATTTTATATACAAAATCAAGATATTTTTTCAGAGAATATTTAAATTCCTTATTCACTGGACTACCACTGTTATACTCTGTAGCCGAGCATCACACATAAAACTGTCTTAAAAATAATATTCCTTCCAGCATCTATACATCTCTCCCCACTTGTCTCCTGCAGTTATAGAGACTAAGCTCGCTCGATGCTGACATTTTGCGATGGACTTGTCACTGTTTATAATAAAGGCTTAACACAAAGTTGCTTTGAGCGTTACTATTGGGTTTTATTCCTTAATCATTGTAGACAGTTCCGCTTTCTGTTTAGAAACATTTTGCTTTTCCATTATCTCGTAATTTCTTGTTTGGGTTAACGTCGATACTAATGGAAGTTTTGTAGAGATAATGACGGTTTCGCTGAATGTTTGTTTCCACTAGTTTAACGAGACGACACGTATAATATAAGATATTCATTAATTCTTTATAGAACATAGGTAAAAAATAAGTATATATGGATCGCACTTAAAGTTTTGCGCTCCTGACTGCACATAATTGCTTTTTTATATTGCTTTTATATATATATTTCGAATATTATATTTTTTTAAACAAACAGTCGTTTTTGTTTGAAACATTGTGGAGTAATCGTTTGTCAATTGCTTTTAAGCACACATTGAAGTTGGTTGTCCATGGTGAGAATGGAATTAACGAGAAAAGATTTCATAGTGGCGATTTCTTCAGAAGATTGCTCAATTCTATTGCAAAATGCTTCTCGAAAAAAGCAAGTCATCTGAGTACTGTAAGATGTTGGGTCACGGCATTTGAACATCAATGTATTTCTTAATGAAAACGCTTGAATTGATTTGAAGACATTTTGAAATCGGTATGAGCCGAAAAGAAATTGTATAGTAGCAGGGCATATTATAAAGTATCTGTCTATATTAATGATAAAAATGCCTGGGATTGAGTCGATCCAATTATAATGTAATTAATAAATTATGTAAATTTGTTTGGATACCAAAAGAGGGATGCCTGAGTTTTTTGGCAGTATTTTTATCAGTGCTCACCTAGTCATGAACTGCACGGTAGGGAAAAAAATTGTGACGATTCCAAACAAATGTAGCCATTTTTACGGAATAAAAAGATTTTGACTTTGACTTTGACTTTATAAATATTTACAAGATAGGAAACTCTGTTGTCGTAGGATTCTTTACGAAATACTGCCAGAACAGGAACGGGCTAGTCTTAAAAATGTTGCTAGAGTACAATTAGGGCTATTCCAACACTGTTTACGACTAAGTCATGAGTGACTTAAATGAGAGTTTGTTGTTTTGAACTAGAGAAACAACAGTTTTGCGAATAGGTGTTCAAGAACAACAATAAAACAAAAAAAAAATTAGAAGCACAGATAAAAAAATATTGCGCTATTTGTTTTTGATGTGCAATATCTTTCAAACGAAAAGGGACGGAAGTGTGTAATAGTAAGCCGGGGCAGTACACGCTTTTTGCTTAGACCAATAAGCGCGGGCGGTGGTAGAGTTGATTGTCAGATGGTACCAAACCATTTTCTGAGAGGTTGGCTGGTTGATAATATAATTTAGAGTATGAGTCATAAAAAGTCCCATTTACATATTATCATAAGTTGACCGATTAATTTTATTGCCTGCTTGATTGACAAAATATGTCAATACTCAATCAAAATAAGACAGACAGTGCCACAGACAATAAACTAATATCAATGGTAAGAATCTAATTCGTCGTATTTGTAAAATAAATGCCCATTTCATTGTATTTAGGTACTTGAATTCTCAATTTATAGCTAAATATGTAATTAGTACACTATCGCCGTAAACGAACTATATATTTTCTACCGAACGTCATTTTCATTTGAAAACGTTATTTCCGTTTGAAAACGTCATTTTCGTCTTAAAAAGATCTGAATTACGTGCTCATCATATCACGACTGATTTGTAATTCTAATTTTAATCTAATTGCTTATTACTAAGGTGAGATGTCACATATTACACATCATGTGCTACTCATGTAAGGAACATGCGGCTTCTCGGTCGTCTTTGTCATTTTTATTTAAAAATTCGTTCGTTTTTTTATATAAAAATGAGAAAGACGACCAAGAAGCCGCATGTTCCTGTATCGCATTGTAAACGTAATAATATTTTTATCATTTTTAGCCTCCGACAATGTAGCGTTGGTGATTCACATTGTACACATATATTTTTTATTTTCGGGAATAAAAAGAAGTCACACGGTGCTAGGTCAGGGCTGCAAGGAGGGTGACCCAGGAGTTTCAGGAGTCGCTTGTTGCTCACAATAAAGAAAACTTCTGCCAAGCATTTGGTAGTATATTCGTTGTTGCTTCTTTGGTTCTGTAAAGGAATTGACACCGGTAGTCAGTCAAATTGAAAAAGCTCGCGATCAAAATCGTCCCCCCCGCTTCTAGATCGCTTCACTTTGGTAGGCGTTGATTCGTTTTGAAACATCCAAACCGTCGACTGGGGCTTCGTTTCCGGATCGTATCGATAAATCCAGGACTCATCAACTGTAATAATGGTGTAAACATGCCGACACGAGTTTGCTTCAAATTTGTTTATCATATCACGGCACCATTGCACCCGGGCCTGCTTCTGAGCAACGGTGAGGTTGTGCGGCACCCAGCAGAAATTATTCTCCTCACGCGAAGATGCAAGTGTAGAATCTCGTGAAGGCTTCCCGATCCAATATGCAGTATGCGTTGAATCTCCTGATACGTAACTCGCCTATTGTCTTGGATTAAATTTTTCATTGTTAGCACGTTACTTCTTTCTTCGTCCCCAAAAGCTAGTCGACCGCGCTTGAATTCGTTATACCAACGATACACGGTTGCCCTGGAAGGGCCTTCATCCATTAATACCATTTGAAGTCTATCGTACGATTGGTCCGGTTTCAGGCGACACTTGAAATCGTTAAAACTATGAGTTTTAAAATGTGTAAATGTTCCCGGCACAGATCTATTTTTCAATGGGACCCGATAATTTAACTTAGCTCGCAAAAATGTGGAGGAAAATTACAAATTAGAACGTACCTATTTTTACTTATGAGTAATCATATTTTCAAAATAATGTAAAACTGTTTTTTTATACTACTTCGGGAGGGATACAAGCATACGGCCGACCTGATGTAAAGCGGGTACCGTAGCCTATTAACACTTGAAATAAGTATCACTCGTGCGATGCCTCCTCTGCTGCTTACCCAGCAACTCCTTGGGAGCTAACTGGTGACACGCAGGAACACAACAACCCTCTAGGGAGTTGTTATTTGGCTGCGGTTTTCTGTGAGGTAGAGGTACTTCCCCAGACGGGCTGCTTTGATGCGCCCTACCTGACCAGTCTCTCATACATAAAAACTTTTTTACAATACTTTCCGAGTGGCTTGGTATCTAACTAGCTGCAACGACTTCGCTCGCGCGTATCCCGGTATCCCGTGATATGCTTTTTTTCTCGGCTATCATATAGTAATGTTCAATAGCATATAACCTTCTCAAGAAGCGCTCTCAAGAAACTCTTCCGTATTATAATAATATAAGATATTAGTACCCATTAGAGCGATATACAAAGTTCATAAATAGACTTAAGCAGAAAGTACATAATCATGTAACTTTAATAATTTATTTGTCTATTAAATTATACTGACATACAATTATCCCAATTATTTAAACAGCAGATTAGTTAAAATGAATGTCAATAGTTATTCTAAATCCTCCAAGAAATTTCATAAGTCGATAATAAGATTTATTTAAGAGCCAATTAGCGATTTCAACTGTTTTATAATTAGTGTTCAAAATGAATTCGCCCATAATGTGAGTAAAGTAAATCCCTTTGCTGGATTGTTGAAGATAGTAATACAGGGGTTGATTTTTACAAACTGACTTGTAAAATTCACATTTTTCAGACAATTGTTCATCCTTATTTTATCACTCAACAACATCGTAATTATTATTGTATTGTTTAACTTTTTTTTATACAACTTCGGAAGCCATACAAGCATACAGCCCACCTGATGTAAAGCAGTTACCGTAGCCTATTAATGCTTGTAATATATTAAGTATCAGTTGCGCGATGCCTCCTCTGCTGCTTACGCAGGAACTCCTTAGGAGCTTGGAGAACAGGAACAACTAACTTCTAGCGAGTTGTTATTTGGCTGCGGTTTTCTGGGAGGTGGAGGTACTTTCCCAGACGTGCTGCTTTTATGCGCCCTACCTCTCTTAAAACATCCAGATCAAGACAAACAGACATGTTCATGCATATAAATGTTTGTCGAGTGTGGGAATCGAATCCACGAGCGTTGGTGTCAAAGTCGCGTCATTCACGACTGAGCCACCGAGCTCGTCAAAATGAGCTCGGTGCTCATCAAGCTGATATAGATTTATTGTAACATCGGTTGAAAATAGGCCTACATTGGCAAGTTTCTTCCGGCATTTCTTCTTCGCCAATGGTCATTTTCGAAATGCTGGATTCAAAAGAGAAAAACAGAAATTATGACAAATTAATAAAATACAAGAAGATTTGATTATTTTAAACATATTAAGATAAGACTAAGTGCCCATAGGAAAATAAATATATTTTATCCTTTCTAGTCCAGAAGTTAATATGCGTCTATAGCACGTGCGTAACTATTAACTATGTACATACCAGAAATAATTTACAACTTACTGAATTTCCTTTGTATTTCAATAATTAATGTCAAGTCTCAAACGGAATTTCTAGTGTAATTGATGAAATATTAATTTTCATTTGTTTTTACCTTTGAGACTTGTAATATCATTATCATTAAAGACCGGTACGCTATCTGAATATATAATTTTGTTAATGCTGCCTTTGTTATTGTTACAGTTTTTAAAGTAAAATTTTAGATGAAAATTGAAACGCTTCTCCGCCTGCCACTTTACATTTCAACTGGCAATTAATTGGAAAACGTTACACGATCTATTCTCTTGTATAATTGTATACATGAAAACTATATAAAACCTGTGAAAGACATGCTTGCCGAAATCATATTGTTCAAATTTGTTGTTTCACGGCGTGATAGAAATATAAAGCATATTCGCAGTTGAACTAAAGTACAACTTTCAAACCTTTCACTTTATATATAAGGCACAACTGAGATTTATATAACTGTTCACTATTTATAATTTAGTAAGTTAACTGTAATGCTAAGTCCATTGAAGAGCCTGACTCCCATAATACAGGGAAACCTAAAGTGAGAGCCAGTGCAACAGAAATTGTAATATTCTTGCTAAATAAATTATTATTATTATATTATCAGTAACTGACATAACCCAAATGATAAGCAAGTTTACCAGAGAGAGACTTTGTACAAAAGTCATCTGCGTGAGTACCTCTGTCTCACCTATTTCTACCGCTAAGCAGCTATATTTATATAGCTGTGTTGCGGTTTGAAGGATTAGATATGGTAGAGAAATTACTGGGTACTGTGAAGAAGAAAGCCTGGTAGCGCGCGAGTAACATCCCCGCGGTGTTGCGAACGTCAATAGGTTCCGGTGACTGTTTATCATCCAATGCGGGCCTCATGCTTGTTTGCCAATCCAGTTGTATAATAAAAAGTGGCAGTAGACCGGCTACATTGCTCGTAGAACAGACAACCGCTGGAGAAGTAAGGTTCTTGAATGGCATCCACGTGGGACGAACCCCACTGGCTGGAGCTACTCAAGAAATTTGTAGGGAGTCGATGGATGTAGGTAGATCAGGATCGAGGGGAGTCTATGTCCAGCGGTGGATGAATACTGTCTGAAATAATGATGAATTTGGTGTGCAAATGGACGGTAGGGCTTACAAGAACAGGTCACTCGCGACAGCCACTAGTGTATTGTCGACAACGTTCAAGCTGATCCTTTATCACAACCCTTTGGTAAGTGTTTGCCATACGTAACCCATCATAACGCAAAAAGCATTAGGATTCTCGGTGTCGAGATCTACAGTGGTGTTCAGTAGCGAGGTCATCTGGAGGAAAAGATAATGCTGGTGTCCAAGAAACTTGGTAGAATGAGCTTCCTGCGCGACAGCATGGGGTTCTTCAAGAAAGGCGTGAAGAGGTTCCATCTTACAGAGTCGGTAACGCAAGAGTGTCACCCCTAGTATTGTAAACGTCCATAGGCTGCCACAAATGCTAACCATCGTGTAGGCCGTATGTTTGTTTGCCACAGTAGAGGTATAAAAAACCCTTTATTTTGTAACCAATAAGGTAAGACTTTTTGTTGGAGGAGATTAAGCTTCATATTTTCAATTTTTAATTACACTTGCCTACCTAAAGCAGTCGCATACAGCCCAAGAAGCCTTGGCCTGTATACGACTGCTTTCGGAAGGTCACATGAGTTATGGATAGAAAACCCTGGAAGGATACTGTAGGTATTACACGCGTTAATTTTTTTCACAACGATCAGAAGTATACAGGCCACCTACAAAGTGATTACCACAGCCTATGAACGCCTGCAACACAAGAAGAATCGCTTATTCAATGCCAACCCTGCTGCTCACACAGCACTAGCTTTACTCTTTTACACAACCACTACAATCCTGCAAGAAATTGTTATTTGGCTGTGGTTTTTGTGCGATCGCGGTACTTCACCTGCAGGGCTGCTTATATGTTTTCTATCTCTCCTACCTCATCACTGTAAACTATCGAAAACCGCCACGACCGACGACTTAACGTGCTCTTCGAATCTGGAGGAACTCATCCATATCCAGGCTGGATCGATGCTGCTTAACTTGCGTGCCACGAAACGGTGCAGCTTGGGATCATCAACAATCCTCACTTTAATTGCGAAATGTTTATTTGCCTGCTTTTTTCTGTGACTTTCTTAGTCAGACTACATGTTATAACTTTGACTTAATCCGCAAGGTTCACCACGTGCGCTGGAGCTAGTTTTGGCTCTAAACTTGAGAGGAACCACCTCCATTTCTAAGCCTTTTGATCAAATTGTTCTGAATGACTAATGGGAGGCTATTTATGAAGAATTCTACCCCTCACAATTGTTAGAAACTTTCGGATGGAAATAAATGTACGGAATTGGCAACTCACGAAGTTTTGATTGGACATATTTTATCATCCATATTTTTAAGCATTTCTGCGTTAGTATGATATATCGAGTTAAGAAAAATATTCAAGACTTTCTTCGAAAGACGATCTTTTTACCCGACTTCAAAATAGAAGAGTTTCTTTTTTATATATACGACATCGGGAGGCATACAAGCATACGGCCCACCTGATGTAAAGCGGTAACCGTAGCCTATGAACGCTGGTAATACATTAAGTAACACCCACAATGTCGCCTATTCTGCTAACACGGCAATTCCTTATATCTATACTATACTACTCTGTGTAAAAAGTATCGGGAATATGTCAATAAAAAGACCCGCGTAAAAGAGGTCGTTCTAATTTTTTTACTGCATGTTGGTAGCACTGTACTGATTTAGCGCGCAAAATTTGAGCGGGATCTGTCATTTAATTTGTTTTAAACTACACTTTTTGTTGGACATAGTTTTGAGTCCTCGGCGATTTTTACAATGGAAAATATTGTTGAACAAAGAGTGTGCCTTAAATTTTGTGTTTCAAATGATATTTCATGTGGTGAATCACTAAAAATGTTGCGAAATACCTACGGCGAATCGTGTATATCGAAAACAAGGGCTTATGAATGGTATAAGGCTTTTAAAGAAGGCCGAGAAGTAGTAGTAGACTTGCCTCGTTCTGGTAGACCTTCAACCGCTACGACCAGAGAAAACATCGACAGAATCAAGAAGCTAGTGCTCGAAAATCGACGTATGAGTCTGAGAGAGTTGGCTAGTGAGGTGAACATATCTTTTAAGTCCGTCCACAACATTCTCATTGACATTTTAGGCATGAAACGCGTCGCCGCTCGACTAGTTCCAAAAGAGCTCAATTTTGTTCAAAAAGCGCAGCGAAAGCATGTCGCTGAAGACATGGTTTCCCGAGCTTCTACGGATCCGACCTTTATGAAACGTATAATAACTGGCGACGAGACATGGGTTTATGAGTACGACATGCAAACAAGCCAACAGTCTTCAGAATGGCGTCTCGAAAACGAGCCGAAACCCAAAAAACCGCGGCAAAGTCGCTCCAAAATCAAGGTGATGCTGACAGTTTTTTTTGACTACCGTGGTGTGGTTCACTCCGAATTCCTTCCAGAGGGAGAAACAGTGAATAAAGAATATTATTTAGGCGTCATGAAGCGTTTGCGTGAGAGTATCCGCCGAAAACGTCCAGATTTGTGGCAACACAACTCATGGATGCTGCACCATGATAATGCACCATCACACACAGCCATTATAGTGAAAGAGTTTTTAGCGAAAAATTCAACAAAAGTTCTCGACCAAGCACCGTATTCACCTGATATGGCTCCGTCTGACTTTTTTTTATTTCCCAAGTTAAAATTACCACTTCGAGGAAAACGTTTTGAGTCGATAGAAGCCATAAAAGAAAATTCGCTGAATGAGCTAAAGGCCATACCGCAAATAGCCTATGAAAAATGTATGGAAGACTGGGTGAAGCGGTGGAGATGTTGTATTGCAAGCGATGGGGCCTACTTTGAAGGCGATAAAATAAATTTAGATGAATAATTTGTATTTTTTGTTTTATTGACAAATTCCCGATACTTAGTACACAGAATGTATAACTAATTATTACTACTATATAACTAAACATTACGCGTTTTTCTCCACTCCCGCCACAATTGACTGGTAGAGAATGCAATTAGCATTAAATCCGCCTTTTGAACCAACTGTATTGTGGTCAATAAAGTATTAAATAAATAAATTACTATATAACTTATTATAACATTTGTATCTAAACTAAATAAATCTGATTTTTCTTGTTTGAATGCACTAATCTACGGAACTACCGATAGAATTTGAAAAAATCTTTAGGATGCATTTGACAATCCAATTCTAGGGAAAGGTCGAAGGCTATTCAACATGATACGACTCTTAGAAGCGTGGATGGGGCGTAGCAATAAAGGTGAGACCGTTCCTTTTGTGTATAAATAAACTAATTATTTCATCGAATCT
The DNA here is from genome assembly GCA_947507595.1 of Pyralis farinalis. Taxonomy (NCBI): domain Eukaryota; kingdom Metazoa; phylum Arthropoda; class Insecta; order Lepidoptera; family Pyralidae; genus Pyralis; species Pyralis farinalis. The sequence continues at coordinate 9,200,179 of OX382260.1, forward strand.
CATGTGAATTCGGTACAGATTTGATTATTCAAATGTGTATTAAAAAAACATTTAATAATCAACTGTAACACATATCAGTGAAGGTTGTTTCTCTGTCTATCAATACATCACATTTCTATGATGATCCTAGGTAATTTCAATAATAATTTCATTGTGATAAAAAAGTAGAAAATGAAGGCATAAATAAATATGACAAGCTCAGTGGCGCAGTGGTTAATATCGTGGGTTCGATTCACATACAGAACAAGTATTTGTGTGTATTAACATGTCTGTTTGTCTTGGTCTGGGTGTTTTTAAGAGAGATAGGGCGCATCAAAGTAGTCTGTCTGGGGAAGTACCGCCGCCTCCACAGAAAACCGCAGTCACAAACAACTCCCAGGAGAGTTGTTGTGTTTCTGAGTATGAGTGAAGTGGAGGTGCTTCCCCAGACGGACCGCTTTGATGCGCTTAAAAGTTGTAAAAAGTGTATGAAGCTGATGCCTTTTTTTATGGGTGGGATGTTCATTAGGGTTCCTAAGGTGTTGCTGTGTTACGAAAAAAATTCACGCCAAATCTCTTGCGGGCTAGGCAAAGAGAAACGAGCGCAACGTAAATCGGTTCTTATACACTTCACTCGCCTCTTTATCATTAATAGCGCTTCTCGTACAGACTTGCCGGCATCTAGATCTCCTAAAAAAATACGATTTTGATAAATACGACCAATTTGGCTATGGTAGATAAGTTTGGTTACTATGGTACGTAAGTCTTAAGTAAGCGTGCATGAAAAGAGCTATGAATGTCATAGAAGCGAGTGAAGTATGTAAGGACCGCGTCTTATGGCACTCGGTTCTCTCTGCCTACCCCACAAGGGACTTGGCGTGAAGATATACATACATACGTACGTAAGCCTTGACCATCCTTGGCTCCTATATCCTCCCAATTTCGCGTTGTATATCTGTTTCATAATTCTTTCTTCCTGTATTATTATAATTAATCAACGGAGCATGCCCGTACTTATTTTAACATGTACATATAAGAAATTCAAATACATCACTCGTGTGGAAACTATACCAAGAACTTCGACTTTCATAAAAGCATTTATTTCAGTAAATTTTATGTAATTTACTTTATTTAAATAGTTATGTGTAACTATTTACAAAAGATAAGATAGAAGCCATATTTGTAATTCTAAACAGAGCTTATTTTAGCCAAGGTGGTTTCGGTTTCGGCCTTGTTGATCATGAATAGCGATTACCGATTCTTACATGGCCTAAATCTCCACACAATCCATGAAATCCATTGTTCTATATTGGCCCTCTTTTGCTAGAGAGGTAGGGCGTATCAAGTCAGCCCATCTAGGGAAGTACCTCAGGAAAAAGCAGTATTAGCAGCAGAGGTGACATCGCGAATAACTGCAGATTTCTGTGAGGTGGTAACGTCACTCACTCGCATGAACACAACAATCCTCCAGGGAATTGTTATTCGGCTGCAGTTTTGAGCATATTTTTCGTGAGGTAGTAACGTCACTCACTCGCCTGAACACAACAACCGTTCAGGGAATTGTTATTTGGCTGCAGATTTCTGTGAGGTGGTAACGTCACTCACTCGCATGAACACAACATCCCTCCAGGGATTTGTTATTTAATGATGCCAGAGAAGTATAACTTCTCATGCGCGTAAACTATTTTTTACTTTTCATTTACTACACTTTTCAAAATTATAATCCTTATATTCGGAAATTTAATGTTTTTACAGTAGCCTAATATGATAGAAATTTGTGATTTTTAACAAAATTACACATTTGATACAGAATAAAATTTCATTTTACTTTTTAACCATCTTTACGAATTTGTAGTTAAAGTAGGTAGGTAGGTACACGCACAAATTATTAGGAGCGGCTGCGCAGCGGCTTGTCTTGGTTTGGGAATTTTTAAGAACGGTAGGGCACATCGAAACAGCCCGTCTGGGGAAGTATCTCCCCCTCTCAGATAATCGCAGCCAAATAACAACTTCCTGTATTGTCGTTGTATTCCTCCAAGTAAGTGATGTCACCAGTAAGATTTTGTTATACCACTAAGGTGGCAAAAAAGCATACGGCCTGTCTGATAGTAAGCAGTTAACTCAGCCTATGGACATTTGCAACACCAGGGGTGTCACTCTTGCGTTGTCGACCCTGTAAGAACCTATTCACGCCTTTCTTGAAGAACCCAATACTGTAGTATCTTGAGAAAACCTTGGCAGGGAGCTTATTCCACGATTTAATAGTTCTCGGTAGAAAACTCCTCTGGAACCGCACAGTACGCGACCTTTGCAGTTCCAGTGTATGAGGATGAACTCCCAGCCGTCGGCGAGCTGCGCAATTGTAAAACGAGGCTGTTGGCATAATATCGAACAGCTCCTCAGAACACAACCCATTATACAATCGGCAGAACACGCAGAGGGAGGCAAAATCTCTTCTCAAACTCAAGGCCTCAATGCCGTGTGTGAGTTCAGGATCATCGACGATCCTCACAGCTCGTCTCTGCATCGAGTCACAAGACCCTAGCTGGTATCCTGGTGCTCCGGCCCAAAGGTGGCTACAGTACTCCATATGCGGTCTGACTTGGGACTTACATAACATAACAGAAGCCTTTGCTCCGAGCTGAAGTATTGTTTGGCTCAACAGAGCACACCAAGTTTCTTGAGCGCCAGCTTGACCTTCTCCTCCAGGTGACCTCGATACGAAACATCGCTGGAGATCTCGGCACCGAGAATCCCAATGCTCTTAGGAATAAAAAAAAAGATCGTACGGAGTTGCTGTGTTAGAAGCAGAGATGGCATCGCGCGAGTGATACTTAACGAATTGCAAGGGTTAATAGGCCTGTAGTGTAATTGTAACTGTTTTACATAAGGTGAGGCGTATGAAATATATACCTTCCGAGGTTGTATAAAAAAGTTTGACTTATTTACTCCCAATTCGCTATTCGGCATCTATAAGACCAGCGCCTTCGCTTGCCAGAGGGCGCTGGCGTCCAATTTGTTACTTCATTCACGTCACGCCATAGATTAAAAATGTTGGTCATTAAATTTCGCAAAATTAATACGACAGGTGACTCGACATTTATTAATTTACGCCCATGAATAAAATTTAATGAATTTAACGTTTCGTCGATTTGCAAAAGCTACATTGTTGGCAATGAATTTAATTGGAGCTTTTAGAGTTGCGAATGAATGCAATTCGAAATAATATACATACAAGTGCAACAAAATAAAATGTATAAATTTTGCTAGTACTAATTGAACCGAGTAGTGATAGTCCAGTGGATAGAGAACCAGCCTATTGATCAACACGTCCCCGATTGTAATCCTGGCATGTACTACTAAATTCGTGTTTTCAAATTTATGAACATATTTTTAATATTTCTCCACCTGCCAGAAAATTGGAGCCAAATAACAACTCCCTAAAGGGTTGTTGTGTTCCTGCGTGTGAGGGAGATCACCAATAAGTTCCTGAGTAGTTGCTGTGTTAACAGCAGAAGTGACATCGCTTGAGTGATACTTGATATATTGCAAACGTTCATTAGCTACGGTAACCGGTATATTTCGAAAGAGATGTGACCTAACGTAAAAGGTCTAGTTTTCCCTCTTTTTCTCGCTCCATATCAAAATTAGTGTCTTCGACAAATAGGCCTTCGGCTTAGGTAGCGGACCCCGTCAATCCTAATGAATTAGGAAACGGGATAACGCTAGTAGGAAGAATGTAGAAGGTGTATCCATTACAAGAGACGTACATAATACGCAATGAGAATAACAATTATATGATCAATCGACTTCAAGGTATACATTTCAAAAGCAACTGAAATCTGTATTATTGGAAGAACAGAAACTGGGTACAGGTCGCCTTGGAATTCGATATCTTGTGCCCTCATAGTCCCTCTCTATGCATTATTATTATTTGTTTACATTATTTGTGTTGTATGTTGTGATTATATTCCTTTATTTCTTAATCCATTTTCATTAATTAGTACGCATTTATATTTGTTTATTTATAATAACGCTAAAGACAAATCCTCAGTGTTTTAACGATGACTTATAGTCTAATATGCCTACAGTATTGTCGCACTCGCCCCGCGTGTATCCATCTCAGGCCGCAGCTGAAAATCAGTGACATGCTCTAGGAACAATCGATTCACTGAGCTGCAGCCTATTTGTACCACTGCGACACGTATGCATGTCTACTGTCTTATCTGTTTGTTTAATGTTAAATTTGTGTTGTGTCTTTGTGGCATGTGTGTTAGTGTGAGTACAAATAAATCATTTATCTATCTATCTATGAGTTAATAATCCATGCAGATATCGTTCAAATAGTCCAATAATTTCCCATACCTTCACCAGTAGCCCCAACACATGTCGAAATCTGGTCATGGGTATGTTGTTCCATTGACATCCCCCGGAGCGGCTCACGGCGAGTGTTCGTCATTACATTAATCCTCTCAAAGGGGCGTCTACGTGTTGGAACCATATCCCCGCGAACGCCTATGAAATGACCATGATTAATAACCGTAATTTACGAAATGTGATTTGATAATGATATTATTTACGTATGACATTAAAAAGCTATATCAACGAATTATATCTTCACTGGTTTTTGATATGTATGAGCCCATGTAGACATTTTCCTTTGACTTTTTTATAAGGAAATTCATTCGTCGTATTCATATTACGAAAATCTACGTTTCTTTATAAAAACGAAAGGTCGATGACCAAAGCTGAGCATCAAGCGTCGCCGGACATTAAACTTTGACCTCAGGGCTCATATATATCGTAAACGATGACGAGCTCGATGGCGCAGTCGCGAAACGCGCTATTACGTTACTTTGTCACCAATGCTCGTGCGTTCGATTCCCGCAGAGGGCAAACATTTGTGTGCATGAACATGTCTGTTAGTCTTGGTCTGGGTCTTTTAAAGAGAGGTAGGGCGCATTAAAGCAGCCCTTCTGGGGAAGTATCTCCACCTCATAGAAAACCGCATCTAAATAAACAAAGCAAATCAATGTTTAAACAATTAAACAGCGTAGCAGAGTATGCTCTAAACCGCTTAGAGAATACTCCGTCCCGCTGTTCAACTGGTTGAAGGGAGACCCGTAACCCAACAGCGGGATGGGTATAGGCTAGAGGTAGTACCGTCAACAGATCTACTAATTGCCTCAAAGGTTCCCGGTTCCAAAATCACTGACTACATTGTCTTTTCACATCGCGAATAGCGACATTCAAATTACCCAAGGGGAGGTTGCTCCCTGCTACTCGAATAACAAATTTCAACTTGATACTCGCATATTTAATATAATTGATAATATAAGCATAGACGTACTCGTACTCTCCAAGGAATATACGAACCCTTGATGAGTGCGTTATATTTTGCAATGGCGGCACTAGTGCGCTGTAGAAAATACTAAACGGTAGAAAGGTATCTACAGCAAAAGTAACAACACTCAGTAAACGTAATATTTTATATTCCGCCTCACTAAACATTAATAATATATTTATTACTTCTGCGTCACCGATCCAGAAAACTTACATTCATATTCATTCACGCGCTGATTCGCTAATTTTTTTCCGCTGCCTCCAATTTGAGTCCGTGACACATCTGACAAAGAGGTCCAGTTACAGATATACAGATAATACTGGAAGAGACTAGCAGGCCATATCATTTCGTGCGTGCGTTTATAGCATTTTTCCAATTTATACTCAAAATTATTTAATATGCAATTTGCCAGCACCCTCCACCGTCGCTGCCACGACTGTTCTCTGGTCGTCGCCGCGACGCGTGCTTCGCCTTTCTACGAGGCATCCTCAGGCCCTGTAGATGTTAGTCGTTAGAATAACATGCTACAAGTAACAAGCCCATAGTGTCGTCCCTTACATTGAATTGAGGGTAGTAATTTAAAATTTTGTACATATACTCTCTATTAGAATACAAAAAAACATGGTTTCAGTGTTTTCAAAAATTCTACCCTTAGGTGGTTGAAAAGGGGATTGTAAGTGTGTTTATACGAGATGCTAATCTATATTAATAAATCTATATTAATAGAAATGGAGTTCCTCACTAATCTACCGACTCATCAAGAGGTTCCTTTTGTAATGCATATGAGAGATAAGAAAGGGGTTTTTTTTTTATTTCAACCCAGACAGATATTTATGATGACATGAAACTTTTATGTTTTTAAAATAGGTAATGTTGTGTATATAAATAGGTGCTTTGAATGTATACAGTAAGTATCAGTAGTTAATGAATACCGAACAGATAGTGTCATATTATTACTAAACAAATAAAGATATTTGGTACTTTTACTAACTATATAAGAAGTAAAATAAACATAAGTAAAACTGCCGAAATTCCAAAATATACGCGTGCGAAACCACGGGAAAAAGCTAGTATACCAATAAATATATATGAGTGTGCATTTGTTTGTACCACTTCCGAAATTATAATTTGAATTATTTAATACATTGTTATCAATGTTATCATGCTGCACAAATGTGCGCAAAGAGAAATCCCCATTGGAGTCAGTGCATTATTTATCGTCATTTTTAAAATTACTAACATGTAAAATTGTAATATCTATAAACTTATATTAAATGAATACATATATTCGTGGTATTAAATGATTTTCAGATCCGAAATTTTAATGGAAAGGTATTGGTTTGAAGAAGACATACAAGAGTAGAAAACTTCGAAACCTGAGAATCTCTCCATTGTGAATTATCATATCTAAATGTGTGAACTTTATTTTGTAAGGATTGGCAATGTTATTTTACAGATTCCTTTTTGTAACTTGAACATTGAGAGGACTACCATACGAATAAAAATGAAAATATATATATTTTTTCCAAGAACTGTTGAAGAGAAAAGTCCAAATGAATATACATTTTTTTATTCACTGTTTTTTGAGTCCGTTATAAAAAGTCATGTTTCCATAAACAATTTTATTAACAGGACTTCCTTCGATTTATATACATCAGACGTTGGAGAAATTCGATACGTAGTAATTATTTAATTGGTTTCTACAATAAAACAAGCACAGTTAATTTTGTCGTATTAAAAATAAATTAAAAATCAGGATATTTTTTTGGTTACATATAGTAGAATAACTTATTTGTTATAGACTATTATAAGATTTGTAAATAAAAAATATTGATAGTGTATAGTTATAATAATAAAAAATACTGCAAGTAATGATGGGATTTGCAAGGACCGAATCGTGTGGCGCTCAGTTTTTTTTGCCTACCACGCAAAGGATCAGGTGAGGAACGAAAAAGTAAAAAAACATATATATTATAAGCGATAATTAAGTTAATAATTAATTAAGTGTAATTATCGCTTACTCGAGATTACATCCAAAAACATGCATTGCACAAATCTGAAAAGATAAAGATAAAGATAAAAATCATTTATTTGCCATTAGACCCTTACGGGCACTTAGACACGTCTTACATTCTTTAAATTAAATCATATTGTATCTTAATAATTTTCCATTTTTTTTTACTTTTAAACTCTCTTTTTTAATCTACCAGCATTTCGGAAATGACCATTGGCGAAGAAGAAATGCCAAAAGAAACTTGCCAATATGGGTCTTTTTTTTCCATCGTTAAAATATATTACAATAAATATATGTGAGTGTACATATAGTGAAATCAAGTGGTACAATTAAAGATATATTAATACATGTGCTGAATCATTTCCAAGCATCTCTATCAGTTAGATATTCATCGATTCTATAATAACCCTTCCTGCACAGAGTATTTTTGATGTACCTTTTGAACATATTCTCAGGCAAGGACAGAACTGTTTCAGGTAATTTATTATAGAATCGAATACAATTTACAATAAAAGATCTACTAGTCTTAGCAAGTCGATGTACAGGCATACGCAATCTATTCTTACTTCTAAGATTTTCACTAAATTTAGAAAATGACTCTATATTTTTACGAGCATACATTATATTCTCATAAATATACTGAGAGGTAATGAACATAAATATACGTGAGGATATTTATTTCTTTAAATAGTTCTCTAAGAGATTCCCTGGCGCCCATGTTATAAATAGAGCGGATGGCTCTCTTTTGTAATATAAAAACAGTTTCAATGTCAGCCGCTTTTCCCCACAACAGTATACCATACGACATAATGCTATGAAAGTAGCTGAAATAGACTAAGCGCGCAGTAGCCACATCCGTCAATTGTCTAATTCTCCTAACCGCATATGCGGCGGAGCTGAGCTTACTGGTCAGTTTTTTTATGTGGGGGCCCCACTGCAATTTGGAGTCTATTGTAATTCCAAGAAATACAGTATCATTAATAAATTCTAGTATATTATTGTTAATGAAAACTTCTGTATTGGCAGAAGGCACATTTGGTAGACTAAATTTTATACATTTGGTTTTGGTTGAATTTAATAAAAGATTATTACATGTGAACCAATTTAGAATGGCAGATAGAACACTATTTACATTGTCAATATTTTCGCACCGGCGAGTAACATTAAAAATCAAAGAAGTATCATCAGCAAACAGTAGTATATCCGCCATTTTCTGCACCATGTAGGGCAGATCATTCACATATACTAAAAATAAAAAGGGGCCCAATATAGAGCCCTGGGGCACCCCAATATTAACATTGCTACCTTTAGATTTGACCCCATTTATATCAACAGTCTGTATTCTGTTACTTAAATAAGTTGCAATCAAATTATAGGCTTTACCTCTAACTCCATAATGGCACAGCTTGAGCAATAATGTCCGGTGGTCGACACAATCAAAAGCTTTGGAGAGATCACAGAAGACCCCAATGGCGTCCTGGGATCTCTCCCATGCGCTAAGAACATGCTTGACCAATGCTACTCCTGCATCTGTAGTGGATTTACCTGCTGTAAATCCGTATTGTGAATTATGAAAAATTTCATTGGTCTTAAAATAGAGTTGCAATTGGTCAAGCATTATCTTTTCAAATACTTTACTCAATACTGGCAAAATAGATATGGGTCTATAATTCCCCAGTTCACTTTTTTCACCAGACTTGAATAATGGAATCAATTTACTAAATTTCATCAAGTCTGGGAATACACCCATATCTATACATTGATTAAAAATAAGTGCAACACGAATATAGTGACACATGTCCACATCAGGATTTGAACCAGGGACTTTTCGAAAAATAGGTTAGTTCTTAATCAAATCTCTATCAAATAATATATCATGATTCACAAAAATACTTTTTAATTATCTATTTTTATACTTTTCTGAAACGTCGAACAATGGCTCTAGAACTTCGTAATGAAATCGAAAACCGTTTGCGAATAGAACAACCTTAAAAATGCAGCCGATATTAACTTTATTTGTGGTTTAAAAATATATGTAAATATATATGTAGGTTTATGACTGACAGATATGTTCAACCTTCAATAATTTGCGACTTTGGGTACTATCAAATATAGTCCGCTGTGAAAGTCATGTCGCGAGAAAGTTGTGTAGATTACATTACACTTAGTATTTTTATTTGTGTTGACTGGTATTTGACTTATATTAAATGTTGTTCTATTATGACCGTTTATTTAAAATCTGAATCTGTTTACAATCCGAAAAGTCTGAAAAAGCCAAAATTTTGTACTTAAAACTGTCACATTTTTAAATATACGTGTAGCAAAATGGCGATCATCAAATAAACACGAAAATGATCTGACATCTGACCGATTTGTAAAAAATTCTTTCGTTTATTCTGTGTATATCTTAGACTTAGTACATGTACGAGTATATTATATTTATGGTGTAACAACTTCTTATTTATTCGTAGGCTGTAACCTAAAATAGTATATATATTTGTGATGTAGCACGCTATTATTAACGTCCTCTGTGTTGAATCCTCAACTCGAAATAGTATGAAAAAAATTCTAGTACTTCAAACGAAATTTTTGTACGTACAAAAATATATTTGGATATCTATTCGGATGAAATTTTGTATATAATGAAGGTTTTGCGATCTAAGTTCATCTACATATGTATCTTTACATAATATAATAAAATGCATGAAAAAACGCCGGGCGAACCTCAGTCACCCAGTTTACTTACTATATACGAGTATTAATACCGTCGGTGACGAATCAATATATCCTGTCTCAAAACTTGAAATAGTCGATATTGATTAGGGATTCTTTTCGATTACAATCAATATAGCCTATCTCAAGTTTTGAGATATTAAATATTGATTCATCCCATGTATGTATGGATATCTTCACGCTTATCTTAATATCCAGGTCCCTTGCAGAGGCAGAGAGAACCGAGCGCCATAAGACGCGGTCCTTACATACTTCACTCGTTTCTCTAACAATCATAGCTCTTTTCTTTTTATGCACGCTCGCCGGTTCCTGGGGCTCCTGACACACACTAAGAGGTGAAGGATCATTATGATAAAAATAGTTCCTATATACGAGTACCATAACGATTCTTAAAAGATTCAGTCCAGTGCAGTAATGATAAAGGTCAGTGTCGTTATACATTATTTTGTGCCCCAGGAGCTGCTAGTTCATTTATATATCTGCGTGGGACACGTTCAACAATGCCTCGTCAGATTTGACTGACGTTGCTCGCGTTCCCGCGCAATTTCCTTTTGTAAGTTTTTCATTTCAATACCGAACTGTTGACATGGGTTTTATGAAGTCAGTGTGTAAACGCGTATTTTAAACGCCACGTAGTCCTTTTTTAGATTTACAAATGGTATAATAACATTTTTCGTTTTTATCAACACTTTTCAGGTAAAAAGGTAGCATTCATTTTTCATAAAACATATCATACAACATCCAGTGTGTATGTATCTTTATAAATGGTATAATCCAGACTATATTTATTTCATTAATATAATCCGTAGTTCAAATACTGGTGGTTAAAATTCCATCAACTGCTTACTTAGTTCGCTAACTTCTTCCTTTCACAAATAAACCCTATAAAAAAATAAGTAATTAAATACTAAAATAATTTGGAACGCGTTTATTAGGTTAAAAACTTATTTCGATTTCCCGCCATTTTAGATATTTTTTTCGTTTTTATTATCAAATTACAATATGGAATGAGGTGTTAAAGAAAATAGGATTGCAGTAATTGTCTTGCCCAAAGTGAGTATGGAGCTGTCAGTCATATTCAAGACAATTAAATAGCTTGGGATCAGCCGTATTTTCGTATCTCGTATCGTACTATCGACAGATATACCACCACTTCCTTTGTTGAAGACCATATAAGATCGGAGCGACCGCGTGCTGTTAGAACTATAAAATCTGTTAATGCTGTTAAAGCCCGAATTCGCCGAAACCCCATTAGGAAACAAAAAATCTGATCGCGAAAAATGAAGATTCCCGCTAGGACTCTGTCGCGTATAATAAAACATATATCCGCTTTATAGACAAGCTCGGTGGCGCAGTGGTGAAACGCGCTGTTACTCTACTTTGAAACCAACGCTCGTGGGTTCGATTCCCACACAGTACAAAGATTTGTGTGCATGAACATGTCTGTTTGTATTGGTCTGGGTATTTTATCAGTTGTCTAGTACCCATAACACAAGCTTCGCTTACTTTGGGGTTCGGTGGCGATGTGTAATTTGTCCGACAATATTTATATCTATTTATATTGATGAAAGAATATCTCCGATTGAGAGTACTACAACAAGCAAAATGATAAAGTGTACGTATACATTTCTAAAGAAGCCGCCTAAGTTGTCAAAAAGGTACAACTTGGTCATCATCTTGCGTCTGTAATGGTTTGGTGGGAGATGTCTTATCAAGGAGTAACAAAGCTTCATAATTGTGAAAAAGGAGTGAAGACTTCAGCCAAAGAGTATCAAGAGACTGTATTAGATAGTGTTGTGAAACCTCTCAGCAATACACTTTTAAAAAATGTACCGTGGACATTCCAGCGGGACTCTGCACCTGGTCACAATGGTCACAAGGCACAAACTACCCAAGCCTAGCTCGAAACCAACGTTCCGGACTTTATAAGAGCTGAATAAACCGGCCCTCGTTTCGCCCAGATCTGAACCTCTTAGACTACAAATTATGGTTAGGTTTAGAGAACATGGCCTCCTCAAAACGACACGCTGAAATTGTATCTTGAAATCTCTGGGGCAACCAGTGGCTAATTTGTCCATAGTAACAGTGCGTAAATCTATAGATTCGTGGCCAGACAGATTAAAGGCCTGCAGAGCCAAAGGTGGCCATTTCGAATAGAATCTTTTTTTTTTTTTTGCTGGGACTTCCATAAATATGTAGCATATAAAATTTATTTCAATTACATAACTTCATAAATCAAAACGCATATTCATTTGCAACTCAACTTATGGCAGAACTATTAGAAATTGAAACCACTTTAGCATCAATTTCGTCCTATTGATTGCGACAGGCGAATAGGGCGAACGAATGCCATGGAGAAAAACCCGTTCATCACATACTCATTCCATTGAGATACGAAATAACCATCATAGGAAGATCTTAACTTTAAGATCTTCCTATGATGATAATTTCGTATCTTAGTGGAATTATTTATACTTAACAAAATACTTTAAAATGACAAAGTTTCCATGCTATTATCAGTTGCGGATTAGCGGAAGACAGTATCCAAACCATTCAAAGATTTAGCTTAACGACTGCCGAATTCAAATGTAAAACCGTAACTGCTGAGTTAATTTTGGCAGAAAATAAAATAAACCAACCTTGAAATCAGAATCTCCAGTGTATACTATGCTATCATCGCTGAAGATTCATAACTGGCCACTTGGGACGCATCCAAAGAGCAAACTGCAAGCGCGCAAAGAATTTATAATGAGAGTGACGATTTAGAGGACAATTCTGTACTGGACAGCTCTCTGGAACGGAAAATTATTATTTTATTATTCGCAACGGAATGCATGAATTTAGGGTAAAAGGTGGTTTATCCATGTGCATATATGCATATATGTGGTATGCCTGACCTATTACCGCTTCCTTTAACCGCTGAATAATGTATTTGTAATTTTTAATATAACTATTTCGAAGTACAGTATGCAGTAAAACAACTTGAAATAAATTGATGTAAACTTTAAATAAAAGCCGTCAAGTGCGAGTCAGACTCGCGCGCCGAGGGTTCCGTAAAAATGTATTTCCGTATTTTTTTTTTTTTGTGATGTAACTACAAATTTACGGTTTTCGGATATTTGTAATTTACTTGTACTACATGACATTGCTTCTTACCGAATTTCAAGATTCTAGATCAACGAGAAGTACTCTATAGGTTTTGATTCCCTTGCGAGTGTCAAAATATGCAAATAAACAAGACATAAACAGCCGGGTCTTTTGTTTGCATTGACATAGACATATCTAGATACATCTCGTCTGCTTCTTCAACATTCGTAGGTTTTTTAGGCACATATTTGTTTATATATAAGATTATATAGATGTTAAAGTTATAATAATGCCAAGTTCCACTTATTCTACAAAGTTGCAGGCATGCAAATAACAACACAAGCTTTCAAGACTTTCCTAGTCTTTTTCTACCACTTTTAAAACAACAGCAATCTTTAGCGTGTATGTTTGTCCGTGCGTAAGTAAATAAAAATTTTCGTTCAACTTCCCCGTAACTTGAGGTTACATATTTTTAATATCGTATATTTTTAAGTCATATCGTTAAAGCTGTATGAAGATACACTATCATAAGAAATACTAAAATTGGTCACACCTTCAAATAGGAAGTGTTAGCTTGTCGGAATGAGGAAATAAATCCGAAAATTACAAACAGGTGCTATTTTGTCGATATGGCAAATTACAAACAGCACCTATTTCAATGTGTGAACAATTTTAGTATTTCTATAAACTACTAAAAATACTACCACTCTGGCTAAAAGTCCAGCTTAAGTTACATCTAGATATCTAAGTTTTTAAAGTTAAGTTACATCTCTCATCTGTTGGGGTGGAACAGCTGAAGCAGTGTAGTAAAAGCTGTTCAGATGTTGAGGTAAAAGAGAAAAATACATATGTACGATTCGCAAAAGTAAACTATTGATATCGTACCTCAGCCATTATCCTGAGGGAGGCACGCTCCTGGTTCGAGGAAGGTGCCGAACTCTCACAACTAATCTTATAGCAGGTCGTATGGGTTACTTCAGGCTTTTACTAACTTAACACCATCAGCCTTAACTCGGGAAGGCTTGTCGGGCTTCTTCGAATGTAGTCACCCAAGGGGTTACGGGCTACGCAATGTTTTTTTTTTTACATTTTTTTTTTACTACTTTGCCCGGCGGTAAATATAGCACTTCGGCAATCATCGCATTTCCGACAACAAACGAATGCTGATTTCCATATCCAACAATTATTCTATTAACCGTTTATCAGAATTTCAATTCAGAACTAAGTACTTTTTTGTTGATTTGTTTTGATTCCCGCGTGACCTATGACCTTTTTTAATATCATTTACTCCTTTTCAACATACTAATTTCGTATTTTTAAACCGCCATCCAAAAAAAGGGAGATTCTTATATTTGACTTAGATTAGGTATGCAACTTAAATGAATATTTATCCGACGACTGAGGAAACACGAAGTTTGCCGAGACATTAAGAAAATAGAAGCACTGTAATATAATTTCTAAATATAATCATTTCTATGTTTTTAGTTTGGGAAAAAATAAAATATGCAAAAAATATGTTTAAGTTTGTGTATGTAATTATGTTTTAATCATAAAACTCTCAATTCCTTTCATTTCACTATCTGTGCTCTCATTGAGGTCAACACCACTGTCCCTATCAGCCGTATTTATCACTAATCTACAATGTAATCGTCTACAGCGTGTTTAATTCTTCGATATTCATATTAGTATGCAGTTAGATACTGTGAGCCGTCGCTGCGTCATCGTATGGAAATACAGGACGACGCAATGAAAAAATAACATTATACGTTACAAATTCGTTATAAATTCAATTTGGGTAGTAACTGCATAGCTCCATCTATTGGCGACTTATAAGCAATAACAATTTATGAAAAATTACATAAAAGACGTCCTTTGGCTGAAATGATCATGATCATAGGAGATACTCGTACCTAATCGAATTAATACAAATCGAAGCGTAAACAAAAAAAAACTACAACATAAAGTTACTCTAATAACATAAGCTTACTAAATTACTTTTAACTAATTAAAAAGTGTAATACCAACTAAAAGGGAGCTAAATGAAACATAGTAAAAATCCACTACCATCTTTGAAGACTCACAATTGGTCACTTGGGTGGAATCCAAGAGCGGCTGCAGTCGCGCAAGGAATTTATAATGAGAGAGACCAACAAGCCGCTCAACTAATTCTATATTCAATGGGCTAACTGTTTCCAGAATTATATTGTGATGATAGCTATTATTCTTGTGGATTTTCTTCAATTTGAAATATTAATTTAAAGAAATAACATTTCAAAAGTTCCAGCAGTAAATCTAATAAGTTTATTTGAATATCTCTTAATTTGAGAGGAACCTTATTATTCATATTGCAAGGGTGCTCAAGTTATGGTGAAAATATACGATATCTTTTTGTGCAACGTTGGAAGACACACTAGCATTTAGCAATTAAATTACTACACTGTAATGAAAAATGTGACCTTGAGTTACTTGAAATAGTTTCATGCTTGTTTAAACTATATTCGTAATGTTTTTTGGACCTTGCAGTTCGTTTATAGTTCTGTACCTCATAAAAAATCTCTGACAGGATAGAATTGTTGCGTGTTTGTTGGTCTATATATCAAAAGTAGTAAATAGAAAGAAAGACAGTTCCAATTGAATTAGGGTCATAAAAATCTGCAAGAATTAAAGTTTCGTAGAACCAGTAAAGGAAAAATCTGAAAAATGTAACTGCAGTATTGTCTGTTTTAAAGCTCAAAATGTAATAAGGCAGATTTGCTATCCATCTAAAACTAAAACTTATGCGGTTTAATTAAACAGCTTAGTTCCATTTCACTAGAATCATGTAAATAGAAAGGTTTCGTAAACACAAATATCCAAAATGCTAAAATCGCCAATTTATTAATATCTGTATTTATTAATATAGTGGTATTTAAAGGGTTCAGCTTTAAATAATAAAATTTGACAAAAAGCAAAATCTTATAGTAAAGTACTCGTAGTACTATATATAAAAGGAAAAAACCTCTTGTTCGGTTCGTTAGTCATTCATCAGTTGGCTCTAAGTGGGTGCGAAAAAAACATTTTTTTGTATATAATATGTACACTTGCGATAAACTTGTGTATGAGATGGACGGTACATTGCCTAAAGTATCTGACTGGGGGCGATTGAACCTAGTCCAATTCAACCCTACCAAGACACAAGTTTGCGCGTTCACCGCTAAGAAAACCCCATTTGCTGTGGTTCCCCAATTCCAGAACACGCCGCTCACAATTGCTAAGAGCATTGGGATTCTCGGTATCGAGATCTCTAGCGAACTTCAGTATCGAGGTCACCTGGAGAAGAAGGTCAAGCTGGCGTCCAAGAAACTCGGTGTGCTCAACAGAGCTAAACAGTACTTCAGCGCGGGGCAAAGGCTTATGTTATATAAGTCTCAAGTCAAACCGCATATGGAGTACTGTAGCCACCTTTGGGCAGGAGCCCAGCTTGGACCTTGTGTCTCGGTACAGAGACGAGCTGTGAGGATTATCGATGATATGCTTACCGGCCGTACGCTTGTTTGCCACCTTAGTGGTATACAAAAAAAATTGTCAACAGTAACTCTTGATCAGATGCCCTGATTTCTGTTATATTAGTAGATGTAGTACGGATATTTCGGTGCGTGATACCGTGTATTACATTAATTCCTCTTCTCAGCGATTTCCCATTTTCTAATTTATTAGGTTTAAGCATTTCCTTTTCTAATCTATTAGGAGAGCTCGATGGCGTTATTACGCGTGTCATTCTAACCGAACACGCAGGTTAAGCAACGTCGACAGCAGTATGTCTATGGATGGGTTTATCTATCTCGAGTTTCTCCGTGCTTAGGAGGGTACACGTTAAGCCGTCGGTTCCGGCTGTTGTCGATAGACGACGACGGCGACGACTTTTGACGAGCTCGGTGGCTTAGTCGTGAATGACGCGACTTTAACACCAACGCTCGTGGGTTCTATTCCCACACAAGGCAAACATTTGTGTGCATGAACATGTCTGTTTGTCTTGGTCTTGATATTTTAAGAGAGGTAGGGCGCATCAAAGCAGCCCGTCTGGGGAAGTACCTCCACCTCACAGAAAACCGCAGCCAAATAACAACTCCAAAGTCAAAGTCAAAGTCAAGTCAAAATCTTTTTATTCCGTAAAAATGGCTACATTTGTTTGGAATCGTCACAATTTTTTCCCTACCGTGCAGTTCATGACTAGGTGAGCACTGATAAAAATACTGCCAAAAAACTCAGGCATCCCTCTTTTGGTATATAAACAAATTTACATATTTTATTAATTACATTATAATTGGATCGACTCAATCCCAGGCATTTTTATCATTAATATAGTCATATACTTTATAATATGCCCTGCTACACAATTTGGCTTTAATAGTAGTTTTAAACTTGTTTATTGACAATTCTCTTATATTGCTGGGAAGTTTGTTATAGAACCGTATACATTGCCCCATAAAAGAATTACTTATTTTGTGGAGACGGCTTGCATGTAACACAAGATTATGCTTATATCTAGTATTTATGTTATGAGTATCACTCTTTTTACAAAATGAGTCTATGTTTTTATGGACATACAAAAGATTTTCATAGATATATTGCGATGCGACTGTTAGAATATTTATTTCTTTGAATTTTTCTCTAAGGCTCTCCCGGGGACCAAGTTTGTAGATAGCTCTTATGGCTCTCTTTTGCAATAAAAAGATGGTGTTAATGTCCGCGGAGTTACCCCAAAGAAGAATTCCGTATAACATAATACTATGAAAGTAGCTGAAATAAACTATTCTAGCCGTATCAACATCCCTAGAGGGTTGTTGTGTTCCTGCGTGTGAGTGAGGTCACCAATAAGCCCCAAGGAGTTGCTGTGTAAGCAGCAGAGGAGGCATCGCACCAGTGATATTTATCTCAAGTGTTAATAGGCTACGGTACCCGCTTTACATCAGGTGGGCCGTATGCTTGTAACCCTCCCGACGAAGTGTAAAAAAAAAAGATGATAGTAGTTAAGCTAAGTTAGTGGCCATCGGGCGGCTTGAAGACACTGGCCTCCGCCAATCCGCATTTGAGCAGCTTGGTGGAGTATGCTCTAAACCCCTTCAGTTAAAGGGAGACCCGTATTATATTATATTATATTATATTATATTATATTATATTATATTATATTATATTATATTATATTATATTATATTATATTATATTATATTATATTATATTATATTATATTATATTATATTATATTATATTATATTATATTATATTATATTATATTATATTATATTATATTATATTATATTATATTATATTATATTATATTATATTATATTATATTATATTATATTATATTATATTATACTGCCCTTATGTTTGGCGTATGGGGACTACGAAAAGTCCTTTGATTCCGTTGAGACATGGGCGGTGCTACAGTCTCTCCAGCGATGCCGAATTGACTATCGGTACATCGAAGCATTGAAGTGCTTGTACATTAAGGCTATGATGTGTATCCGTACAGGATCAGAGTACGAAACCGATCCAAGTGCAAAAAGGTCTCATATCCCCGAAACTCTTCACTGCAGCACTGGAAGATCTCTTGCTCAAGCTCTTGGACTGGAAAGGATACTGTATAAACATCAATGGCGAATACATCACTCACCTTCGATTTGCCGACGATATAGTTCTCGTGGCGAAATCGCTGAAGAAATCTTAGCGCTATGCTCAACGACTTCAATAGTGTTTCGAACGAATATGTTTACCTAGGACAGGTTATTCAGTTAGGTAAGTCCAGCTTCGACCGAGAGGTCAACAGACGATCCTACTCGGATGGGCAGCGTTCGGATAACTTCGACACATCTCCTCGTCCAAAATACCTCAACGCCTGAAGAGTAAGGTCTTTGAATACTGTGTGTTGCCAGTGATGACATACGGAACTGAGACTCGGCCCTTCACTGCGGGCCGTATAGGGAAGCACAAGGTCACTCAGCGTGCTATGGAAAGAGGTTCGAGGGAGTTTCGAGAATCAGAAATGAGGATATCCGCAGTAGAACTAAGGTAACCGACGTAGTTCACAGGATAATCAAGCTGAAGTGGCAGTGAGCTGGCCACATAGTTCGTAGAACCGACAACCGCTGGAGAAGAAAGGTTCTCGAATGGCGTCCCCGTACTTGTACACGCAGTGTGGGACGACCCCCCACTAGATGGAGCGACGAGCTCAATAGGTTTGTAGGGAGTCGATGAATACAGGTGGCACAGGATCGAGATGAGTGGCACTCTAAAGGGGAGGCCTATGTTCAGCAGTGAACGAATACAGGCTGAGATGATGATATTATTCCATCGTCCATCGATTTTTTCTGGTATTCCTAAACAGAACAAAAAGCCGCACTATCATTGATTTGTTTGCTTGTCGAAACCCATACGGCCAAGACAAACAGCGTGAGGGTTTACACTTGTCTCGACATACTATGACTTGATTTGTGTTGTTCCCGTTGCCATTTACATATAGGGACAAGTGTCACGATGTTTACATTTTAACCGGATTCAAAAATAAGGAGAATGTAAAATTTTACTATTCTTTTATTCTTGTGTGCTGTCGGGAGGTATACAAACATATGCTTGTATACCTCCCGACGTAGTATAAAAAAAAACTCATATCATACGCCATGATGGTTATTACTCATTTCATATATTCTGGCATTGTAGTGATTAGAAGGTAGCAGGCAGAGTGGTTTTTGACGCTTTTTTGTCATATCCACACTTAAGTAAAAATTAAAATACACATTTACTTATCACCACGAAAATATGTCTCTGATTTAATTAGGTAAACGGAAATCCAATCGCTACTTATACAGATTGTGTTATTCCAAACGGGTTTATAGCTACAAAACAGTTTATGAAATATTATCTACTTGAGAAATTCCTATTCACCGATCTGTCACTTACTATTGTCCGCAATTTGTTCATTTGAAGTAAATAGAATATATAGAGGTAAAAACCTATTCTATCACTATAGAACGGTTTAGACGAATCGATAGAAATCCAATTGATTAAAATCCATTTGCTACAAAGGTATAAAGAACCCAACATACGAAATCAGATTCGAGTGCAAAACTTTACCCTGTCACGCCGTCGGGTAAAAGCCAATCAAGCTATCTTTACACAAATAGCTAGTATCAATATTTTGTCATGAAATGCCGGGTGCCTACTGGAACCTCTGTATCGACCCCGAGGGCAATGTTTAGAAACACTCACCCTTTGATTTTTGTATGCCCCTTGTGAAGCCTTTTAGTGAGATCTTTTATGACATTTCGTTTGTTATTCGCTGTTTATTTGAATATTCTTGGGTATTTTCTTTACATGTCTTAGGTTTTAGTGTTAACCAATTTCAAATATCTTGTTATATAAAGTCAAGAAATATTGCGTTGAAATTTAAGTATTTTATTTTTATAAACAACTGGATGTGAAAATAGAAAATGATATTTGAAAGAGTGGAAAAAAGAAGAACGCAATGATGTGGAAGAAATAAGAGAATGAGATTGTATTTTTTACGTGGCTCAATGGCACCTTTAGAACCAAAGCCAACCTCACCTACACGTGGTGCACCCTTATCAACAGACGAGGCTCTGGCGAAAGAGACGAAAGTACGATGTTAGCCCGACTGGGGAAGGACATCTCTGGAGGGTTGTAGTATTCCTGCGAGTGAGTGAGGTCATCAGAAGATGAGGAGTTGCTGTGTTGGCTAGCGGGATGGCAACGCGCTCGCCACATTCTTTTTGCTGCTAGCGTTCATAGACTACGGTAATTGTTTTACATCAGGCGGATCGTATGCTTATTTGCTATCCGTCGTAGTATAAAAAAATGTATATCTTCGCCACGTTCGCATGTACCGATGTAAGAAAGATACTTGATCTGAAAGAGTTTCAATGCTAGTAGAGACATACTGCGTTAGTTCGTACATGTAGAATGAATTACGTTACAGATATACAACTAGAAAATGAAAAAAAATTAGGAGCCAAGAAATATTAAGACTTGTCTATCATGATCAAATTCGCCATGTTTTATCAAAAGATGATGTCAGGAGTCCTAGAAACCGTGCATAAAAAAAATAGCTATGAATATTCGAATGAAAGACGGCAGTGATGTATTATGTAAGAAGTCAAGTGGCGCCTAATTCTATCTGCTTACTTCTTCGCTTACCTACAGCACCAATCTAGGAGAAATCCGAAAGTCACCTTTGTAATAGGTAATATCTTTCTAACTGTTTGATTTTAAAGAAAATACTATTTAAATCAAAATATAAGCCGCGATAGCTATCCATTGGGATATCACGGCTTATATTTTGAACCAGCATAGTCATTGACGGTTCTTGGTTTGAAACCTGCGTGGGCATGTACCATTTTCGGATTAGCTCGGCTGTGAAGGAAAACATCGTGAAAAAACCCTGCACGTCCATGATATTATATTTCAAATGACGCGTGATCTAACCTAATATGGGGTCTGTTTTCCCTCTAGGTCATGGAGATCTAATCTGAGTCGCTCATGCCATATTCAGTACTTTCGCCAAATCCTTAGGTTTAGGTAGCGGACCCCGCCAATCCTAATGAATTAGGAAACTGAATAACTCTACGAAGGAGAAAAAGATAATTTAAATTAAAACTTACATTTCCTTTCCAGTAAATCTATGAATTATAAAATTCGAATAGGAGAAACTCTCATCAGGTTCAGGAAAAAAATGAAAATTTTGCTATTTTGTTGTTACTAAATCCCAAGTGCCTATGAAACCTGGTTGCGTGACAATCTCGCACAGATTTTTTGTACTAATGTACATATGTATATTTGCACGCAAGGTACCTCGCGGGGCAGAGAGAACCGAGCGTCATAAGACGCGGTCCTGCCATGTTCTAATAAGTACAAAAAATAATATTAAATGATTACTATATTTTTTCTATATTTTGAAAATAGGTTAGCTACACGCACGACAACATAAAAGCCAAGATCGGAAAAGAAAAATGCAACAAATTGATCGAATGAATTCTGACATTTATATTTTGCCAAATTACAATACCGATATCAAACAAAGTAGTAAATTGGTTTTTATATGACTAAAAACACTGTATGTAATTGATACCAAATCTTAATCGGTGACGCTGAAAATGCCGATGATCGTTTCTATCAAAATGGACCCCTCACATTTGTGTTTTATGAAACTTATATTTTTTCCTAACTTGGCAATTACATGGAATTTGTAACCAATACAAAAAAAAACAAAGAGAGATAAAAGTATGATAAGTAATTTAAAAAAGTTACAAGTATATTGAATATTTTATACTTCCTCAGATTTCTTTTATTGTCAGCCAGTACCTATCTATTTACAGTTGAATATAACAGTAATGGTTGAATAATGACCGCTCTATTGAACAGAAAATTAATAAGTAAAAATTTAACAGAAATTTTAATCGTTAAATTCTGACCACATTTCGAGCAATATACATTAGAATCAACATTCGCTATCAGCTATGTAAAAATACTGAATCTAGAAGAGAAATTGGACGGGCGTGAATTTCCATGTGTCGCAAAGGGAAGTTTTTGACACGAGCGGGAACTACTCTCGTTGAATTAGTGGCTTTGCCAACTTCACAGACGAATACTGGCTGTAAAGCCGTGGGCAGATTTAGTTTATTTTTCGTTTGAAATTCATTTTTACGTCACAACACTAGTGCCGGCTACACAGTGGTATTCTTTATTTCCTCTTATCATGGATACACTCGGAGAATATTATGTAGATTAAAAACTGTATACGTCCGTAGTATTAATATATATTACTAAAGGTTTTATACTTCATAGGTGTCGCGCGAAGTAGAACGCGCGTAGGTCGTTGTTTTCAAGAACAATTTTAATAAATTTTGCATCCCAAAGAAATGCAAGAAATAAGTTTTGTCCTAATGTTTTATTCTCAAAATCTGGTTGATTTATTAACAACAATAAAGCTATTCAACACATACTAAACAAAGAAAGAAAATTGGTTAACAGACAGGTACAGGACTGTTTTGTCTTTACCTATTTATATATAGATAGCTTTAGATTAGGCGAAGGCACTGATTTTTCATGGGGCATCTGCCTCCATAACCCGGAGAGAAAATCAGACCTTTCTTAGGTAAGATCACACGTCTTTCGAAATATAATTTCTTGGATGTGCGGGTTTCCTCACGATTATTTTCTTAATCGCCGAACGAGTATATAAATCCAAAAACACGAATTTAATGGTATACGCTATCCTTCAAACCGGGGACCTGTTACCATTAAAATAATTGGAATTATAAAAAAATAAAATTTGCATATTAAACCCCGACCACGAAAAAAAAAACTATACCATTTAAGTAACAAGCCAGTTCGTATTGTAGAAATCATGCCAAATAAGCAATGACTATTTTGCGGAGTTGGCATACTGGACTACATACTGGACTTTCCTGCTTAAAATTAGTATTTTTACTATATAAATAATTAAATACTAATTCCTGCTTAGTATTATTACCATAGTCATTTGTCTGAAAATTGTTTACATTCACTATTTGCGAAGACGAATACTGATTATAAAATCATGGATAGATTAAGAATATTTCGGATATGAATAAAGTATACAACGGGAAGACTGATATGTTCCTACGAGCGAGCGTGGTAAATAGTAAGCTCAGTAAAAATATATTGTTGTTTGTCTGTATTTGTGTATTCTATCGTTTTTACATTGTGTTGTGTCCAAATGGTTTAATTTATATAATACTTACAGCTTCCTTTCGTATATAATCGCATCTTTTACCATATGCAGGGAATTTGATTTCAATACTGGATTCGTTTATGCGGTTCCAGAATGGTTTTATTTCATGAACAATAAATTCGTGGAACTACAACATGAGGTTTTTTGAACCTCATAAAAGACATAAAGAAGTTTTGAAAATGTCGAACATGCATTAATTAAACAGTCATAAACTACGGTAATTGCTTACCGTAATACAGGTCGTATGCTTGTTTGATGGCATCATAATCGTTTACACATAAAATATTAATCCGACAGATAACGAACCGTATTTTCCAGTTTTTCAGAATTTTTAATATGTTCTCGCCTTTAGTTTTAATGGCTTAGCGGGAATTTAAATTACATTTACATACATAAATTGTATACACGTAGTACGTGTCAAGGTTTATAGGTACATCAATTTGCTTCTAAATTTGTCATGCAAAAACTTTAGCCATCGTAAAGATGCCATCATTTGTATTCAACAAAGGTAACATATGAAGCAGCATTCATCTTCTATTGCTCTAAATCTCCCGAACCGTCAAGAGGCGAATATCTAATCTAAACCACTGCGCGTATTAATTAATGTTTTCAAACAAGTAGGTCTCAAGATGAACATGGAGAAAACTAAGATCATGTCAAAATATGTCCATGTTACGCCTAGCGTCACACACTAAGCTCTAAGTTGTTGACGAATACGTCTATCTAGGTCACGTTATTCAGTTAGGTAGTTCAACTTCGACCCATGGCGACCGAACCGTCAAGAGAGGTATCCAACTCGGCTGGGCAGCGTTTGGCTAACTTCGACATATCTTCTCGTCTAAAATACCTCAACGCCTGTAGAGCAAGGTCTTCAAACAGTGTGTATTGCCAGTAATGCCATGCGTAACTGAGACGTGGCTCTTTACTGCGGGCCATAAGGGGAAGCTCAAGGTCGCTCAGCATGCTGTGGAAGCAGCAGCAGCGTGCTGAGCTATGCTCGGAGTTTCTCTTCGTGATAGTTTCAGAAATGAGGACCCCCTCCCCCCTCCTTCCTCCCCTACTAGATGGAGCGACGACTTAAAGAGATTTAAAGAGAGTCTCTGGATGCAGGTGTTCGAATTTCGAAAAAAAAAGCAGTGGACGAATAGGGGCTGAGATAGTGAACCATTTTTTAACAATTGTATGTGAACTATGCCATCATGAATTGGCATTTGGATCATTTTCTGTTTATCTAAATTAGGCACTACCAGGTGGTAGATTTTTGAATAAGAAACAATATTAATTTAATTGTTTCCTTCACATCAGGAAGAAAAGGAGATTTTAGAAATCACTCTACACAAGCTTTTCCAATAATAATACAACTATTGATAGATAATGTTTATCAGATTTTTTTATTAATCCATACCATATTACTCTGTTTGTCAGATATTCATTTTGCCTATAAATATACAACATAAGTTTCAAGTTACGAAAAATGATAAGACGTATTTGGTTTCGAAATATAGTAAAACAAGTTCCTATTTGCTACATGATTTATGCTTTCCCACTAATAAAATTAAAATAGTCAATTTACAAATAATAATATATATTAAATGCTTAACTAAAGAAAACCTACAAAATGAAAGTATTACAAATTAAAATTATGTATCGAATAGTACAAAAACAAAAAAGTATGAGAACATAATAAAATACCAGATACACCGCAAATTGATCAAATCATTTATGCGGAAATCACAGAAAATACAAACATTAGATAAATGTAAGGATCAATAAACAAAAATGAACAAGCATAGAATAATATGAACGACAAAGAAACAACAATTTGATAATGAATAATAAATAAGGAACTCATCCAAATAAAATTGATTGTTTATTTAACGACAATTTTTTTTAACTTTAATAAACATCAATGAAAATGACCTCAATCCTAAACAAATACAACATTATTGAACTAGAACAATAGGGTTTCCAAAAGGGCAAATTTACTGCGCAGACTGTGTTTCTCTTTTGTAAGTGAAATATCGCTTCTTACAGATAAAGCAATTCCAGTATGTGTAATACTGTTCGAATAGACGAGAGTTTTCATCTATGTCTGTTATTAAACATTTCTGGATAATCTTGATAGCTAGATTATTAGCTGTAAAGTTTCTAAACGGCAGAACCTAAGTAAGAGGGAATGTAATGAAATTAGTATCTTGAAAGCATTTGAAAATATCTCTACTACTGGTCGAAAATCAGATCAAATAATTATAATCTACCATAAGCCAGTATTTTAGATCCACTACTTATCTTATTCCATATAAATGATCGCAGAAACTTTGAAATATTCCTATATATAATTCGTATCCATATTTCGATTATTATACAAAAAAACTCGATGTCGACTACGAAAACAACATTATTTATGTTGTTTTCGTAGTCGACATCGAGCAATAGATCAGGTCGTTAATTGGATGTAATTTAGTAATCTATGTGTTAATATTATTAAATCAATCAAGTTAATACAGTTGTATAGCACCAATGATAAACTCTATCTTCATGCCAATTGACAAAATCGCAAGGCATGGCCTTGAAATATGGAGGAATTCAATAGACACGAGTCACACTGTTTTCATTCTTAAGAAGTTGAAAACCATTGTGTGAAATCATTAAAAGAAACATCCTGCCCGGATGTTTCTTTTGATTTTATTACGAGTAAGCATGACTCATATCTACTCAATTCTATCACATACTCGTATATTTGATATGAGATTTTTTGTTACGAAGAAATGAATCTATTTTACTAGGGTAGTAAACAAGCATACACACTGCACTATGGTAAGCATTTAGCCGTAGTCTATATTTGGTAGTTAGTTACCGTCGCCTATGGATAGTTGCAATGCCAGGGGTGTCACTTCTGCATAGCCGACTCTCGGGGATCATCGACAATTCTTACAGCTCACCTTTGTATCGAATCAAAACTAGCTGGTATACCCCCGCCGATAAGTGACTACAATACTTCATTTGCGGTCTGACTTGAGACCTATGTAACAAGAGTGTATGTCTTGAGCTAAAGTACTGTGTCGGTTTCGGCTCTAAAGTTGCTTGGACGCCAGCTTGACCTTCTCCTTAATAAATAACAATAAACAAATAAAAGGAACTTTATTCATCTGTGCAAATAGTCTCCACAATCACGACTTATTATTACGCAATGCATGTATATCAAGGTGACTTCGAAACTGCACTTCATCGGAGATTTCGACACCAAGAACCGCTATGGTCATTGCAATGGTAAGAGGCATGTTCCGGAAGTGAGGAACTCCAGCAAGTGGGGGATTTTTGGCGTAGACTTGTATCTTGATAAGGCTAAATTGGATCAAGTTTAACCATCCCCGATCATACACTTTAGTCAAGGTAGAATTACGTCAGGAAGTCGTTTTAAAAAGCCCGTTTATTAGACACACGACGTGGAGAAGTTACAACATAATTTACTAACTGTAAAACAATATCCGTTATGAGCATATTCCTCCTAACCTATAGAATAGTCCTGTGATCCGCGTCCTGTCGATAATGATCTGATATATCCCTCGCATCTCTGTGGA
Organism: Pyralis farinalis; assembly: GCA_947507595.1. Classification (NCBI taxonomy): domain Eukaryota; kingdom Metazoa; phylum Arthropoda; class Insecta; order Lepidoptera; family Pyralidae; genus Pyralis; species Pyralis farinalis. Next base: position 9,227,685 of record OX382260.1, read on the forward strand.
TGACTTTCTTTCTTATTGGTACACTGATTGAAAATTTGGATGTTGAGTTTGCTGCTCCAATAGAAGCCCAAAGTTATAATCTTTGGGCTTCTATAAATTAAATATAGGAGGAAAATGACTTAATGTCATAAAATGAAATCAGTAATTTTAGAAGTGCGAGGAATTTTCTATTTTATTTAGTTCCTTCTCGAGATGATTTGTCGAGCTCGGTGGCTCAGTCGTGAATGACGCGACTTTGACACCAAGAATTGTGGGTTCGATTCCCATACAAGAGAAACATTTGTGTGCATGCATGCAAAGCAGCCCGTCTGGGGAAGTACCTCCACCCTGCGGTTGTCGGTTCTACGAACACTTCAGCTTTCTTATCCTAAGGACTACGTCGTTTACCTTAGTCCTAGTGTGGATATCCTCATTTCTGATTCTATCACGCAGAGAAACCCCGACCATAGCTCTTTCCATAGCACGCTGAGCGACTTTGAGCTTCCACGTATGGCCCGCAGTGAAGGGCCACGTTTCAGTTCTGTATGTCATCACTTGCAACACACACTGTTCGAAGACTTTGCTCTTCAGACGTTGAGGTATTATGGACGAGAATATGTGTCTAAGTTTCCCGGATGCTGCCTAGCGTAGTTGTATCCATCTGTTCACCTCTCGGTCGAAGTTGGATTACCTAACTGGATAACCTGCCCTAGTACGCCTCCTAACTTAAATGTGTTGTGCAAAAGTGAGCGTAATCGAATCCGTAATCACAACAAAATTCCTAGGTTTAGAAATAGATAAATTCTGTAAATAGGATGCACATATAAACTCAATTTTGACTAAATTAGATAAATTTGTTTATGCAGTGAAAAGATTAAAACAAGTAGCGACCATTCCAACCGCACTCTCAGCATACCACGGATATGTCGCATCAGTGCTGCGATACGGTATTGTACTATTGTACAATTCTGTGGAATCTGAGCGTGTATTTAAATAACAAAAAAAAATTATTCGAGCATTATATGGTATAGGGCAATAGAGTCATGTAAGCAATATTTTCTGTTGTCAAGAATACTTCGACTACCATGTATGTATATACTTGAAATATGTGTTTTCGTTGCGAAGTATCCCCATTTGTTCTAAAGAAAACAGGACATAATAAATAGTAGAACCCGATACAATAACAAGTTACAAATTCCAATGCAGATTACAACTATATTCAAATAATTCATACTGCATGGCCATCAAAATTTACAATCACCTGCCGCAGTAGTATCACAAACTAAATATGAGACAGTTTGAAAAAGATTTGTTCTCATTTTTATTAGAAAAGGGATAATATAATATACAAGAATATCCTAATGACGCTACGCAGTAATGAAATAAGAATGACATAAATATACCTATTAATATTAAGAATGACTATTACATAACAAATTAATGACAATTCTGTAACAATATAATAAAAAAATTAACTGTATTAACGCATAATAAGGATTGATCTTATAACTAATGTGAACTGTAATTAACAGATAATATAAAAAATAATTCATACGCCATTTCTGGCAGAAAAATTTGCACGAAATTTTTTGTTTGTACCAACATTTATACTGTACCATTTTCTAAGGAATAAATGATTCTGATTCTGATAAATAGATATATTCTTCAACACTTCGAGCTAAGTGCTTCTTACAGTAACCGGCACAGGTATAATACGGATATTCGACATGATCTAGTCTTGTCCATGTTAATCTTGAGACCTACCTGGTTGGAAACACTATTGAGGTCTAACTAAGTTTCTCCAGCGACTTGACCATGGGAACTTTATCGTCAGCAAATCGAAGGTGAGTGATGTATTCGCCATTGATATTTATACCGTATCCTTTCCAAGGCCAAGAGCTTGAATCTTTCTTGAATCGATTCTTTCTTAAATATTTTATTTAAATTTTCATTAGATTGTGGACTTTTTTCAAATTATTTCTGTACTGTAGACCTTAGTCCTTAGTTTTAAAACAATTTTTATGTAATCACATTCGTATTTTAATGCATCAATCTCTATACTCAGGTTCGTATTTTAATTAAATGCAATTATTCGTATTTTAATGCATCAATCTCTATACTATATTTGAATGCGATTATATTTGTACGTGATGTATTTATATTATGATTAATCAAAAGTTGATCAATTTCAATAAGAGTATAATTTTCATAATTATTTGCCATTAGTCTTAGTTTAGTGTTTAACTTGGCAATATCACATTGCGTATTGGTTAGACGACTTTTATATCATCTTTTCTAAACTAAACCCCGTAATTTCAGTTGAAGTGATGATGATATGCCGTTGAGGCTTTTATGCAAGCGGAACGTGCGGTTGAGGTAGCTTTTGGTGGAGGGAGACTTATGCTCATACTTATTTTCCGCCACCATACCGACCGACAGCAATCACCCATATATATAATATGGGTGATTGCTATCGGTCCACCATCTAGACGATAACTAAAACTGTTAGTTATACCTCGTTTTCGATTTATGTTGCAATCAATTTTATGAGTGCTCTTTGTATCTTTAGTACTTTTTAGTTTCCGTCTCAGTTAGTATTATGTAATATATGTTTCTTTTAGATATAACATATGTTTCTTTTAGAAGTTTAAGTCCACGTTATAACACTAAAATATCTTTTAATAGTCTTGTAGCATCAATATGATCAAAACACGCGGGAAGTAATTTTTAAGGTCACGGGCAACGACGATAACAACTAAATCAGCACTAGTCTTTTGAAATAAATTACATCAAATAAATCTTTTTTCGACTTACCTACCCGCTGCCGTCTTTGTATCTTTCGTATTGAAGTTTGCACAGAATAAAAACAATAGCTTTTTTCTTCTGTGTTTCGTCTTTGGAGACCGATTCGGTGTAAATTCGCACTAAACACTGTTCATTTATTACATCAGTTATTATTATATTTTAAAACGGACGAAGCTATTTCGTACGTACTTACTATATTATGGAATGCAATGCAAGTTTTAGAAATAGATAGAAATTCGGTGACGAACAGAATTTTTTTATTTAATTATTTTTTAGCATACAAGACAGATTACAATCAATATTGACACCATTTTTGTAGCATGTAATTTGCACAGATCTAGATCATAACCCAAAATTATGTATAGTTTATTATATTATTTAGTTATTTACTTTGAAAGATATCCAATTGTCTCCGGAATTTGGGTAGTGTTAAGTGGAAGATGTCGATATCTCTGTTAGATACTAGAATTTCGTTATATTGGCGGCACATTCTGACTATGACTATTTAATTATTTTTTAGCATGCAAGACCGATTACAATCAATATTGTCACCATTTTTGTAGCATGCAATTTGTACATTGGCGTATATTGGCGGCACATTCTGACTATGAGATTGTAATACAAGGTTCAAGAATATTTAAAGACAGAAAATATTGTAATTACGATTACGAGACCTAAATCGAGTTTTGAGTAATAGAGAAAGAATATAGGGGGAATCTAATAGATAGTGAATAATCTTATTGAGCAGCATTAGGTCATATGTATGTTCGGATTGTATAAAAATCCAGCGATTGTTGGTTATCTTATGAAATATATACAGACCGATTAATATCATGGCACAGTCTGCCAGTAACTTATTCATAACTTCACTCACAAGAGTCGTTTCAAATATAATCTGACGATTGTTGAATACACATTCACTCGACATTGCATTCGACAATATCACTTATCAGTAACAATAATTATGATTATCCATTAACATTATATACTTGCTTGTGGGTGCAATAAGAACGAACGTATCTGGGTTTGATGTATCAAGTACAGGTAAAGGAAGTACATTAAGATTATAGGTCTGAGGTAACACTAGGGAAATTTTAACTATTATAATTATCCTATTCAAAATGCTATTAGCAACTAACTTAGCTAAGTCTATTAATTCGTGCATGTGAAGCTCATTGTATAACTGATGCGGTCTAAGAACATTGAGGTAAAAACATTTAGTTTAGCAAAAATGATGGCTTATTCAAATCGTCTACATCGAATAACGACGTGAGTATAATAGATTCCAGGCAAATTAATACAAAGCTAGGCTAAACTTTTATCTCCAGCTTATCACTGCTACTTGAAATATTCTCTATGATTCTATTATGTAGTTCCGCATTTCTTACCAGATGTTTTTTTATTGTCGCTCCCCATCGACAACGAATCATTAAATGCGGTTATAGTTAATTTAATCACATGTCTATTATCCTTCATGAGATAGATTAAATGTTTTTCATCCGACTGTACAAGATTAATTGCATTATAGAATTTAACCGCGCCTTCTGAATCTACCATACCGAAAAATGTTTTAAGTAATGAACCTCCAAAATTCATAAGCCCTCTCTTAAAACGCTTATTAGATCTTTCATTAATGAGTAAGTATGATACAAAGGAGAAGTTGTTTACGTTTCCTAGATGCTGGTTTCGTAAAGCTGAAAGTGAATTAATGCAGTCTTTCTGGAATTTTGACGACGTAAGTGAATTACGTTTATCTTTCAGAATTCCATTTTATCCTATTTAGATTACACGTGACTAATATCTATATGTCTAATAAAATTGCACTCGTTATTTGTGAACTTAATAACCGAGTTTCCTACCACATGTGACATTCGCACGTGGTTGGTAAATATGCTGACTTGTAATATAAATAAAGCGCTCTGTTTTTGTTATAATATAATTTTATACTAAATACATCAAAAATGCCTATCATTATAACTACACAGACGTATTATCGGCGAGTTTGATTTCGTCATAGTGATGACATACAAGCAGTGTGAGGATGACGATATGATTACCGTGGAATTAGCTACTATGTGACCATAAAACTACACAAATTCTGCCAGAAGCTTTCAAACACCTTCGCTGTAAAATTATCAAAAGATCTTTGTTCTCATTGCTCTGCGAAAACTGTGTCCGTAGCGTAGATGAGTTTAAGTAAATTAAATATAACTTGTGATAATTATTTTTGTATAATGCATCATCACTTATTGTAATGAATTAATATCAGATTTTCTTTATTGCCCAATTAAATTTTCAATTTATTTAAATTATAATCTCTCTTTACGTGCCAACGTTTTTTAACAAAACCTTTTGGCTTTTTGGAAACTAAGCTGTTTACTGTATAGTGATTATGCTGTTTATAATAATTATGTACCCTAGAAATAATTAATACTATCTATATCACTTGTCCATTGCACAGAATGAAAATAACCGACGGTACCATCAGTAATGTCAAAAGAAAGATTTCAGCACCAGGTAATAAAGTAAGTAAAATGTATTTATTGTTTTTCAAAATACTTTTCTTTTCTTTAGATTTTAGACATTTTGTCATTCGGCCGATCTTCTGTCTACTTAAAAAATCCAACCTCAAATCAAATACAATTTTGGGATCAATGTTACAGGATGCGAAGTCCTGATTGTCATGTGTGCAATGTGTGATTGATTGTGTGCAAGATGCTGCGGTTTCTCGGTCGTCTTTCACATAATTCACATACTATTTTCAGTACACACGGTAAATAAATACTAAAAATAAAATATTGTCGGACAAATTACACAGCGCCATCTAGCCCCAAAGTAAGCAAAGCTTGTGTTATGGGTACTAGACAACTGATAAACATACGTAAATACATTGTTTTTGTAAATACATACTTATTATACTCCTACATAGAAAATACCCAGACCAAGACAAACAGACATATTCATGCACACAAATGTTTGTACTGTGTGGGAATGGAACCCACGAGCGTTGGTATCAAAGTAGTGTAACAATGCATTTCACCACTGCGCCACCGAGCTCGTCATAAGTCCATTTTCATACTAACGTAAATACTTCTTCAGGCTCCGTTCGAAGTAGCGTTGTGGTAATGTGACCTATTGTGAGGGAAGAGCAAAGCAATCTATTTTTAAGCTATATTTATCGCCTACTTCAATTTTATTACTTTATATTTTTTTTTCTATTTTAAAACAATAAATCCACATATAATGTATGTATGTGTATCTTCACGTCAGGTTCCTTGCGGGATAGGCACAAGGAACCGAGCGCCATAAGACGCGGTCCTTACACACTTCACTCGCATCTCGCCGTGTTCCTAAGGCTCCTGACATCATCATGACCACATATCATTTCCTATAATAATGAAGTAAACAGCATTGGAATGTCCATGTTCGTATTTTAACAAAATCTTTGTGCATCTATCAACACGGCCCGTTTTAGTTCAGGCATCATTACTCGATTGTTCTAACTTTTTTACTTCCTTACGTTCGTGTACATTTTTTTTTTAATTTGGCTCATGCATAGGTTATGTGTCGATTTTCTTTAATACATCACTTAATAGTATTCTAGCGATATCAGCAAATTTTATAGGACACACATCGGGTTACTCGTTACGTTGGCCAGACGGCCTGTGTTATCTAACTCGATTTGTAGTGCTGCATAAAAATGTTAATTTAAATTTGTGAAGAAACAATATAATAATGGTGCAATCCGACTTTGTTTTACTTCTCACATACACATACATACATAACATGCCTGATCTTCTCGCCATAATAACCATATAATCATCAGAAGAAGCCACTTTTTCCTCAGTTGTCACAGTTAAAGGCCAATTTTCATGATTGTCGTGATTCAAAGAAACACGCCAAACTCAAGCGCACGTTTGTTTTTGTTTGTTGTGTTATTGTTTGCACGTTTTGTTTGTCCAAAAGTCTTACGGTACTCAGATGAGGTGTGGCGCAAGTGATGTGGCGTGAAGTTATAGATAGATAAATGTTGTTGCATGAAATGTAATGTAATGTATTATTACATACTAAATTCGCACGATCCCCAAATGTATATATGTATAATAGGGGTTAAAGTATGAAATTGCCGTTTTATAGTAATATATACTTTGAATTGATAAACCTTCGTGGTGTGAAATTTTCCAGTGAAACTTTTTCACATGATACCTATGACGATTATTTTTTTTAAATGTGCAACATTTGATTTTAGAATTCCAATTGTTTTTTTTTTATTCAGCTTAGACGGGAAAGATGGATACTTCGAAAATCCGAATAATTTCTGTATACGAGTTCCCACGCGGACCTAACGCGGCAGAAATGGCTCGCAATATCAACGCTGCGTTTGAAGAGGAGACCGCTAATGAACGCACCGTGCGTAATTGATTTAAACGCTTTCGTAATAGAACTTATTCGGACTTGAAGAAAGAACCATGTGGAAGACCGCCCACACAGGTGAATAGCGTTGAATTGAAAAAGATGGTGGAAGATGACCCGAGTGAAATTACCCAGGAATCAGCGGCATGGTTACCTTACCTACCATATTGACTCATTTGCATCAAATCACTAAGATAAAAAAATACGAAAAATGGGCGCCACAAGATTTGACGGATCTTCAGAAAGAAACGCGTGTTGAAACTTGTTGAATCGGTACAGAAATAAAGGAAAATTGGATCGAATTGTAACATGTTACGAAAAGTGGATTCTTTACGAGAATAGTAAGCGAAAAATGCAAAGCTTACCAATAAAAAGCTAATAGTAACTGTTTGGTGGTCCCTTCATGGTATTGTTCACTATAGCTTTCATTATTTTTACTGTGTCGAACTTCGAACAATAATGGCGAAACTGGCAGTGAAACAGCCCCGAATCGTTAATCGATCTTCACCATTATTGCTCCATGAGATAACTCAAGACCTCACACTGCACGAGAATCCGTTGTAACTCTACAGGAGCTGTAGTTAGAAATTATACGTCATCCTCCGTACTCGCCAGACCTTGCTCCAAATGACTACCATTTATGTTTACACACAGTTTTTCGAATCTAGATCCCCAGAATTATATCGCAAAGGTATAAATAAACTTTCGATTAAATGACAGCAATGTATAGATAAGGTAAATATTTTGATTAAATAAATATTTTACATCTTAGAAAAAAAAAACTGGTTTTAATTTTTCAGTACAAATCGCCAATTACATACTTTAACCTATTTTGGTTTCCATAGTTGTAGATGGCGTCTGCATCGCAGTTGAGTTTCACAATTTATAACGAATCTATCACTGGGTCAACTTTAAGATAGTATCAAATATTTCAATAAGCTCCTATCCCAATGGGTTGCGTAAAAACGAACTATGCGGCAATGGAAGAAGCGGTCAAGTTACATCATAAAATTTTACGGGGATTCTTGGTTTCATAGATTTTCTTACATCAGATGGAAACGGATCATCGATTCTATGGAGGTTAACGCGTATTTGTTTTATGTTTTCTGGCATCAACCTATAGTGAAATTTATCGTCGAAAAAAATTGCTTGTTTTGTAATTGATTGATTTTTATCTTCATATACGATTTGAAATGTATATTTTTTGTGTTTCTTTCCATTCAATAAGGCCAAAGAAATTTTCCTTGTAAAAAAATATATCTCATATAATAATTTCGCATCAACCATGACACAAATGTTGTATGTGATGTTTATTTCAATTAAATAGTATTTTTTTCATATAAACGAGTTGCTGGTTGCATCTATTTCGAGCTTCACCGTGCTTTTCAGGGCAGGGAGGTGGGCTTTATTGTTTTTTCTACTTTCGTCTAGTGTAGGCAGTATAGCTTTCCATAGTCGCAAACTACCCGCGTTACTCCTTTTATTTATATTTTTGTGATCGACCTACAATAACAGGCAATTCGATGGCTTACCACTGAAGTTATTTGGACTTCCATAAGCAGTAAAGTCAAGAAGCTCAGCATGTCACTCACTCGCATGAAAATTCTAAATAGTTATGATATAGCAATAGCAATGAAATGTTGATTTCTATACAGTTTCATTTCGCAGAGCTAGAAAAAATGCGTAAAAATTTAAAGCTCGCTTGCTAATTGGCAGGGTGCACCACATCTAGGAACTTTGACTCAAAAGTGAACCACTTAGACAATACAAGACATTCTAAAAGAGAAAATAAACCAAAATACGTGGGGTAGTTATGTAGAGAAATTAATGAAAGAAGATGATAAGTCCGGCCATCGAATGTATAGTAATAACTACTTTAACACCGAGACTTGTGGATTCGATTCCCACACAAAACAAACATTACTGTGCATGAACGTTTATGTTTGTCTTGGTCTGTGGTAATAGTAGAAGAGGCATCGTGTGCCTAATTAGTTATGACGAGCTCGGTGGCGCAGTGGTGGAACACGCTGTTACGCTACTTTAACACCAACGCTCGTGGGTTCGATTCCCACACAGTACAAACATTTGTGTGCATGAACATATCTGTTTGTCTTGGTCTGGGTATTTTCTATGTATAATAAGTATGTATTTACAAAAAAAAATGTATTTACGTATGTTTATCAGTTGTCTAGTACCCATAACACAAGCTTCGCTTACTTTAGGGCTAGATGGCGCTGTGTAATTTGTCCGACAATATTTAAAAAAAATTAAAAATTACTAAACATTTATATGTATTGGAAGCGTTCATAGGCAACGGTAACCACTTTACCGTGCCGTACCGTACCGTGCGGTAGGCATGCTAGTATGCCTCCCAATGTTTTTATAAAAAAGGAATTAAGGGCAGTAAATACTTTCGCAGTACTCATAACCCTAAAGATCGAGGCCCACTGACGCAAATTCGAAGTGAAAAAATGTTGTATAGCATACTGAATCCTATCTCTACAGTATAATAGACAATTTTCCACCGAGACCCAAAAATACCCAGATCGCTTTTATTCACGCGAATGCGCGCAAATCTACTTTTTATCTCAGTAGAAAATTGCGCATTACGGTGAAGAGGTAGAGGTCAATATGCTATATGATATTTCTTGGCTTCACTTCGACTCTGTTTCAGTGGGCTTTGAGCCTAAGACTATCGTTAAACCATATTATATTATCATATGGAAAGCGTCTCAAGTTAGCGAAATCGGCAATTCAAATACTCTCTATCAATAGCAATTTCCTTGGTCAACAAAACCCCGCGCAAAATCCAACTGGTGCCGTAAAGTGAGATGTATGTCCTAAGTTCTGAATAGCCAAGTTAATGCTGGGCTGGCGTATGGCCAAGTTCGGGGAAAACGGGGCAAGTTTGGGAAAAGGTTTCACATTAGTGCGCGTTCACATTGGCGGTTGCATCCCGAATATGTTTCACGCATACTGCACGCTATCATACCGACGAGTGCAATGTAAAAAAAGCTATCTGCGAAATACTATCTTTACAGGAGAGCGCATAAAAAGAATATTAAATTTGTGTAATTTTACGGGTGCAAAGTAAAAGGAACAATCTGAATATTGGTAACTTTATAGAAGAAACCAATAGATTGGGTTTTGGACAGATAAATTCCGAGTTGGCAGAGGCCATGCTTTCTCAGCCTTTTAGATGTGAAACATGTGAGGTTAATTTTCTGTAGTCGTAGTGAACCCGGCCATCCAATATGGCTTTGGCTATGGCTAATAAGTTTGCAGGGGGATAGTGCCCTTGAGATTGAATATATTGAATATATGTATTGAGTTTCGGTCAGGAAACATGGCGTCATCGCGTCACCTACAACATTAGCTTTGACCTTTCAACTTTCAATACCAAACTATGGTTTGGTCGTAATTTCTTGTTATTCCTGGTCGTCTACATATACATATACATGAGAGGTGTAACGCTAGTTCTTCTCATCACTCCCGATGCCACGCTTACAATCAGGTGATCGTTTTAATATTCCGAAATTTTCTGTAAAGTGTTAATGTTTCTAAAAGATAAATATCTTGACCCGTTAGTGCACTCAAAAAGTAATTAGAATAAATGCACACCTGTCTTATAGAGTATACGACTTTATGCATAGGCCTGATGCAGTAGGTAAATTTAATGTAATCTAGCTTGAAGTATGATAACCTAAACTAGAAGAATATATAAATATATGTTGTCCATATGAAAAGAAATTTATTCACTCTTTAATTATATTTGAAGGTGCCATGTAGAATATGGACATATGAAGATTAATTTATGTTTTCTATCAATTGTGTCTGAAAGCGGTTGTAAAGAAAAAACACATGAATATATAAGTTTATGCATTACTTTGTCTTACCTTTCTGATAAGTTTAGGTTAAACCAGGTGGCGCTCTTTCTTTCTCTTATCTATTGTCTTTGAAACAGACTAATTATTAACTCCCTGGTTTTTGGTCTGCAAAGCTAATCGAACTCACCTCTTGCTCTACTAACACACACATAAGTTGTTACAACGGTAACCGCTTTACATCAAGTGGGCCGTATGCTTGTATGCTTGTATGCTCCCGACGATGTATAAAAAGCTGTTTCCGAGATATATGAAACATATTTACGTCTATATATAAGACCTGCTCGTTTGAAGTAATAAGATGTAGTTAGTGGCGTTTTAGTGCATGCTTAAAGTTTCAGTTTAAAATAGACGGTGTTTTTTATTACTTAACAATTAAGGAATACTAACAACTTTTACCGTGGAGCAATCTTTTAAACAACGAAAATAAAAATAAGCTATATAGAAATTTAAACGCTCATAAAAGCTATGTTTGAAAATTTCAAACGGCTCGGCCAATATATATGGGGTACACATTATATATGTACCCCAAATATATTATATACATATGCTCTAATTACGTAAGACTCCTGTTACTTAATCTTTACAATATACAGGAAAATGCATATCACAATTACAAAGCATTTAAATGGCTAAAATGTATGGCTAAAATGTATACCTTGTACATGCGTGTACAGAACTTGCGCCTCAGCGATTAGATTTAACAATAAATATTTATATTTAACAGTGTCTTATTTCTAGCTATTTCATTGATATGATACCTATTATACTAAAGTCAAACACTCGCTACCCGCGGTGCAAAAAACCGTTTCACAACGGATTATATAGACATACTAGCGGACCTTAGAGTCGTTGCTCGATCCGAAAATGGAAACAATAAAACCCGTAACCCGATCGCAGCGCCACCAACCGGGTCTAATTGAGAATCTAAACCATTCTCGAACCCCATTTAAATACACAAAAAATAAACCGAAAATCTGTCGAACTGTTTAGGGAGAGTTCAGTGACATACACACGGACAGAAGAATTATGTATATAAAGAGTAGCGGACTCAACAGATGTTGCCCTATTCAAACATAAAAACAATAAGCTCTGTAACTATAAAGAACCAACACCCGCTCCAGTAGTACGAGCTCGGTGGCGCAGTGTGGCGAAACGCGTTGTTACGCTTCTTTGATACCAACACTCGAGGGTTCGATTCCCACACTGGGCAAACATTTGTGTGTATATCTATTTGTCTTAGCCTGGGTGTATTTAGAGAGGTAGGGTGCATCAAGATCTGTGGAAGTATCTCCACCTCACAGAAAATCGCAGCGAATTAACAATCCCCTAGCGGACTGTTGTGTTCGTGCGTGTAAGTCAAGTTATAATTAAGCTTTTAAGGAGTTGCTATGCTATCAGCAGAGGTGGCATCACGTGCGTGTCACTTAATGTATTGCGAATGTTCATAGGCTACGGTGACCGCTTTCCATCAGGTGGGCCGTACGCTTGTATGCCTCCGTCGGGAGGCATACAAGCGTACGGTACCACTGAACTGAATACTTTTTTTATACGGTTGTATTAAAAATATATTCAGTTCAGTGGTAATCAGTATAATTTAGTTCTGAATTCTGTGGCTTATTGTAAGCTACTATAATCATAATGATTTAATGTGAAGGTGCGCGTGATTGTGGATGTGATGTTTGTGTATATACTGACCTTATACAAGAGCAGAGCGATATTTAATGTGTCCGACTGGGAAAGCACCTACTAACGAGTATAGTCACCAGAAAGAAATAAAAGATGATGATGGAGATGCTGAGTCAGCAGCGGGGTGGCATCACAATTATGTATTCGTTGCAGTAACCACTTTAAATCACCACACCTTGCTAATTAACAAACGAGGCTCTTTCGAAAGAACCTATTCGAAAAGAAAAGAAAAGTATTCGTCTGGAGAAATATCTCACTGAAGACCACCGTCTAATAACAAGTCCCTAAAGAGTTGTTGTGTTACTGCGAGTTAATGAGGTTATTAACTAGTAAACTATTCCCGAGTTGCCTTAGTAGTCGAAGTGGAAAGTATTCCTTCTATTTCATTCAACCAAGCTTTAATAAGCTACGGGCCTAACTATCTAACATTTAAGTCAACAGTGCTTATAAAAATCGCCTGCAAAAGAAACTAGGCGTGGTGGCATTTCGTCCATTGGCACAGATTATAAAATAGTACATGATGTATAATATATAGAATATTGTCGCAAAGATTCCTGAAATCATATAAAATCTTCATATTTTTATAAAAAAATTCAGGTTATAAATAGTAAATTAGGCTAACAAAAGGGAATGTTTTATGGAAAAGTAATTAGATTTATCTGACTGTTTAGTTATCGCTGTTTAATCGTGCGATCTGCAAAACAGTTTATGACTAATTAAACTCATAGAGTTTCTCACATTAATTTGTTTGTACCGTCACTAATCTTCTTCTTTTTAGCGTTATCCCGTTTTCTAATCCATTAGGAATGGTGGGGTCTACTTCATATGCCTAAGAATGTGGCGAAATTACTAATTTTTACATAGAGCGACTGCCGTCAGACCTGCATGGCACAGAGTTAAAACCAGACCTTTCGTTCGTCTGTCCAAATATAATTTCTTGGACTTATAGGTTTTTCCTTCACCGACGACCAAGTGACAATTACAAATATGCTTTCTCGCTAATCATTTGAAAATATACAACAAGCACATTAATGAAATGAAATATAAATACAAATAATAATTTATTTGATAATTCTTCAAATTGTCCTTTAAACATTACTTGCTCACCGATTGCTTTACTTATCACCCCTACAGTGATGTATCTACTATTTTCTACTATGCTAAACTCAATACATTCCATTACTGTATGTAGTTTAGTTACTGTATAATATAGTTATTGTACTAAAGGTAATCGTGCGAGCGATCGCTCTTTAGCTGCAATGCGAAAGTTCATACAGTAGCGAAGGTATGTTGATTGATAGATAAGAACTTGAATTGTAATTAGGAATCTGTACAACGGCTTGAAATTGAGGGCACCATAAATAGGTCTTAACTGAATAATGGAATGAGATAAGAAAAACGTTAAAGGAGCTTTTCGTTAGACATTCCTATTATTTGCATTACTTTCTCCCATAGGAACACGAACTTTTATTTTTTCTTGATTTGGATTATTCAGTATAATATCCGGAAATAAAATACGAATATTTCATTATGAATTCTGTGTATAAAAAATAAATATGTCACATTAAGTAAACTTGCCTCATATGAGATTTCGAAGACACAGAAGAATAAACATGTTAAAACATAAACAAAAATATATAAAAATATAATTAGATCAAATATTATTTTTATTCAAATTTTGTTAATACAAAAATGTCACAGAGTTGTTCTAATTTCCATTTTCTCATATTTCTATCTATCTATCTATAACTTCACGCCAAATCCCTTGCAGGGTAGGCAGAGAGAACCGAGCGCCACGTGACTCGATCCTTACATACCTCACTCGCTTCTTTAACATTCATTGCTCTTCTCATGCACGCTCGCCGGTTTCTAGGGCTCCTGACATCACGCAGCGCCAATTCCGGTGGGACGAGGGGAGCCGAGTGCTGCATAGATACGTGGAATGTGAGAGGTGGATTGAATGATAAGATGAATGAACTGATAGACTTAATGAATGAGAGACGTTTAGACGCTTTGTGTGTAACAGAGTCTAAGCGCAAGGGGAGCGATACCGATGATCTGCCCGGCGGGATGATGGCCCTATGGTCTAGTGTAGACCAAGACGACCGTGCCAGTGCTGGTGTAGATGTCGTACTCTCCTCTCGCTTAGCCTTGGTGTAAGAGATTACTGTTTGGTAGGGCCTAGACTTCTCTGGGTTCGTATTTAACTGGGCATCACGCTAGTATTTCTGGTTGCAGCATATGCTCCCGTAAGATCAGCGTGTGCTCAAGAACTAGAGAAGTTTTGGGAGTCTGTGAGGGATGTTCTGGACTTAGCTGAAGGGAATGAAAAAGTGATTATGTGTGGAGATTTGAATGGATGGGTTGGGAGCGATACAGCAATAAACCTATTCTTGGTCTCTATGTAGATAAGAGAGTGAACAAAGCAGGGAAGTCAATTTCAGATTTATGTATGGAACGAAACCTCCTTCTGTCGAACACTTAATTTCATGATATGAATATTCACACGTATACATGAAGGAATGACCAAAAAAGTGTGATTGATTTGATTTTAATAGATAGACGCCTCCAAAATGCTATAATGGATACAGCCTTTAGAGCCTTTAGAGGTCCCACTCTTAAGATGGACCACTACCTGGTGGTAAGACGGTTTGTGGGTCTTTTCAGGAAGTGGAGACACTGGTGAGTGCGTATCCCTTTCGGAGATCATGAAAGGATAAGGAGTGAAAAATTGCAAGATGAAAGTTGAAGGAGAATGTATGTGCATCTGGTAAGTAAAAGACTTGCAAATGCAAGCCTTTCCGATGCAGATGTGGATGATTGTTAGAAAGTTTTGAAAGAAAGTATGGTGGATAGTGCAAAAGAAGCATGTGGATGCGCAAAGAGGCATACAATAGTGAAAAGAGATGCCTGGTGGGATACGGAGATTGAATCCCCCGTAGCAAGATAGAGTACTGTTGCTTTTTCGTTTCATCGAGTTTCAAATCACAAATATGCTAAAGAAGTTTTCACTTCAAAAACTTCTTTGAACAGTCTAGTTTAAAAACAAATACTGCATTTTGACAGCAAGCTTTCATATTTTTTTGTTCAATATGCGAACTGTTCTACCGTTTATTCATAGATCCTACCGCACTCACTGTGGACATAAATCACATCAGACGCAGGATTTCATATTTATTACCATTTTATTGTTCTATAAATATATTTTATGGTTTTTTATGGTGAAACAAAGGATTGTCGGGCCGAACTTATATGGACCATGTCCGTAAATATACTACGGACCTGTTTGTATTCAACACTATGTTATCCACAATCTCAGTGTAGCTATTTACTGTCTCAATATTATAGTGATGATAAGAACATGTAGTTAAGTCAAGAACTCTATTGAAAGAGTATAAAACGACTCTTTTAATAGCAAGTAAGTTTAATAAAACTAAACTGCCGCGGTCGCGGGAAGACCACTGATGCTGCAAAGCATTCGAAATATCAGGTTCAACAAAATAAATAAAACACGCGATACTTCCGTTAAAAATTGTTTAATTCAATAAATATGAATTATTATAATTTACTATTATTAGTCTATATTATACAATACTATACTATATTCCAGAGTAGTGATAGTCCAGTGGATAAATAACCTATTGACCAACTGGTTCCCGGTTCGAATCTTAGCATGCACCACTAAATCCGACTTTTCGGATTTATGGACACATTTGTAATTATCACTTGCTCGATGGTGAAGGGAAATAACGTGAGGAAACCCGTACATCGGGAAGTTATTTATCGAAAGACCTAATAAAGATCTCGTTATCCCCATGAGTTGTAGAAGTCTGATGGCATCCCATGTACAAATCAGCAACTTTATCATCCTAGGCTTAGGTAGCTACCCCGCCGATCCTATTAGATAAGGAAACTGGATAACACTAAAGAAGTAGAATATTGTATTACAAAAATCCTGTGTTAATTTGTAATCGGTATTTTTTTTTACCTCCACCTGATGTAAAGCGGTTACAGTAGCCTATGAACGGTTGCATTACATTAAGTATCACTCGTGCAATACGTCCTCTGCTGCTAAAACAGTACCTCCTTAGAAGTTTACTGATGATCTCACTCACACGCAGGAACACAACAACCCTCTAAGTAGTTGTTATATGGCTGTGGTTTTCTGTGAGATGGAAGTACTTCCCTAGATGGCCCACTTTGATGCGCTCTACCTCTCTTAAAAATATCCAGACCAAAGTCAAACAGACATTGCACACAAATGTTTCTCATGTGTGGGAATCGAACCCACGAGCGTATCATATTCGTGTCATTTGCGACTGCGCCACGGGGCTCGTCAAAACATATATATATACTAGTTCAAAATATGTTCCCTACTTAATAAGATCATCCAACAAGGGTTAAGCTAAGCTTAAGACAGGACAATGTTTGTATTTACTGTTTGTTTAGGACACCCATAAGTTAGGTTTCTCACTGTAAAATCTTAAGCTCGATTCCACCACAGACGTACAGAAGCGAAGCGAAATTAAAATATAAAATTTTATGAATCATTAAAATTTTTCGCAGTTACTCTCTTATTGTAACTTGTTATTGTATTTTATCATGAAGGCAGATATGTATAGAAGGTAACGAAAGGCCTTTAAAAAAATTTTATTAATTATGTAGAAATGTTTACAGTTATACTCATAACAAGACTATCTATTTTAAATTACAAATTATATTAATTACTGTCAGGAGAAAATGTCGCAATTGCTGACTCGTAGATTCTTGCCGGCGCATGTAGCCGATGACGCAGCTACGTCGACGATTTACCAAGGTTACGCCTTGGTAACTAGGCCTATGGAGATTCTATGACACGATTTTGCATAGTAAGTAAATTCACTGCTACAGGTCGCGGGGCAAAGTAGGTAGAACGCGCTGCCCTTGACTATTTCGCGCATCAACATCGCGGCTCTGATAGGCTTATTGGTTACAATTTTCGCCCATCGGTCAGCAGGCTTGAATCGCCAAGACGTTTAGGCGGTAAAATACAACATATTTGTGAGCGCAGGGTGCCTTCATGCGCAGTTTAACTATGTTTCGGAGATGTTGCTGACGCTATGGTCACAGGATGATTGGTGATAGCGCAGTGGGTAGATGTAACCATAACATCTGCCACGGAGCCCAAGTATAAAATACATGACGTTAACGTGCGGTGGCGCAGTGGTGAAACGCGCTGTAACACTATTTTAACACTAATGCTCGTGGGTTCCATTCCCACACAGTACAAACATTTGAGTGCATGAACATGTCATTTCGAAGCTACGATGCTATAGACAGATACACAGAAACACAGATACTCACGTCAAACTTATAACACCCCTCTTTTTCGTCGGGGGTTAAAAAGAGATGCTACAGGAAGCCGACTGTGGTACTTAGGTCTTTTTCGACATGTTTGCTTACGCTAATGTTAAAGTGATATCGTCAATTTCTTAGCTTGCAAACGGACGCTGCGTAGACGACTCCAATCAACTTGAATGTAGTGGCAGCCGCTGTATATTTGACAGGGTACTTCGTTTAAATCTGTCAGGGTTTCGGGTGCGTGCATTGATTTCTGATATTTTTAACGACGTCTATATGTCTATCTATATCTGCCCGCAAGGTCCTTTTTGGGTTAGGCAGAGAGAATCAACTACCACATGACTCGTCCTCGTACTCCTCACTCACCTCTTTAACATTCCTAGCTCTTTATATGCACGTTTACTGATTTTTACTGCTCCTGATACCACCTATATTACTATATAGACTAAAATTAAAAAAAAAGACCAAAACTTATCAGTAGATAACTTCTTCGGCTCCTGCATAACTTGCATTGTATATTTTTTGTTATTCTTTCCTCTTGTATTCTTTCTACATGTTCAAGCCAACGGTATATAACGACTTTTTTATCGACATCTCCTTGCATGATAAAGTACGATAACTTAAAAGAATGTCACAGAAGCGAGTGAAGTATGCAAGGACCGCGTCTTATGGCGCTCGGTTCTCTCTGCCTACCCCGCAAAGGACTTGGCGTGAAGATATATATATAAGAATATATAAGAAGCATACATACCGCGAAATGTATGGGAAAACGTATATAGCGGGTTCTGACAGGTTAAAAGAAACATTGGAAGAAATTTAATAACGGATGGGAACTGTGAAATTATCTATCTATAACTTCACGCTAAATCCCTTGCCGGGTAGGCAGAGAGAACCGAGTGCCACGTGATTCAGTCCTATTGTACCTCACTCGCTTCTACTCTGCTTATGCACGCTCGCCGGTTTATAGGCTCCTGACATCCTTTTGATAGAACACGATTAATTTGGTCATGGTAGGTAAGACTTGGCCTTCCTCGGCTCCTACATCCTTCCACTTTTGCATTGTAAATCTGCTTCGTCATTCTTTTATCCTGCATTCTTTCTATATGTCCGAACCAACGAAGCATGCCTTTTCTTATTTTAACACCGACGCTCTCATTCAAACCAACTATGCTTCTAACCTCATCATTGCGAATACGGTCTATAAGCGTTACGAAAAAAAATTGCGCAACGCTCGCATTTCAAACGCGTTTATCCTACTTTCATGCTCTCTCTGCCATACCCAGCTCTCGCTTCCATAAGTAAGCGTTGGGACGAGCACTGCATTATGTATAGCCAGCTGTGCCTTCTGACTCAGGTTTTTACTGCCAAGAAGATTTTCCAACGCTCCACTCACATTATTCCAAGCACTCACTGGCCTTCCACATCTGGGGTGTACCTTCCATTCCTGCTGAAAGCGCATCCAAGATATACAATCTCATCCACTTCTTCCCACACTCCATCATCAGTGAAAATATAACAAGTATATAATTCTATAATGCCTGTGTATGTCACAAAATTTCTCCAATACAGCATTTGGCTAGACCGATTTTGATAAATATTTTGCGTTCGTGAGCGTTGTGCGATTGTACTAGGTAAATAGCCCTGAATCGAGTTCTAGGAAATTATTTTCATTTTCTGTCAATCTGACAACATCTATCGGGTCTCTTAGTTATATAAAAATTAATAGCCATGTATTAATAACATTAAAAATGTGTATGCTCATCGTTCTAGGTTGGGCCTAGGCTATGATGTCATGCGGGAATGAAACCTTATCTATCGAATGGTTTCAAACGATACGTAATTTAAAATTAAAGGCAAATTTCACCAGCAGTGTATACTCACTGCTTAAGAGGGTGCATCTAAAGAGGGTGCAGGGTCTAAAGAGGTACCTCTTCTTTTTCTTCTTAGCGTTATCCCATTTCCAAATCCATTAGGATTGACGTGGTCCGCTACCTAAACCTTAGAACCATTGGAAGATCCCGATTTACATAGACCGACTGCCGCCGCGCTTTTCTTCGGATAAAGTAAGACGTCTTTTGAAATTTAATTTCTTGCACGTGTAGGTTCTCTCACGATGTTTTCCTTTACCGAGAGCAAGGGATAATTACAAATATGTACATTAATTTGAAAAAAATTATGTCGTGGTATATCCCAGGATTTGAATCAGGGGCCGTAGATTAATGAGCTAATTCTTTATCCACTGAGCTCTGCTACAGAAGTACCTGTATCTCACAGAAAACCGCAGCCAAATTACAACTCCCTGAAGGATTGTTAAGTGAGTTGGATTACCAGTAAGCTTCTAATAAAGTGGATCGTATACATGTAGGTATCCCGACGTCGTATAAAAAAAAACTGTCGGTGAAATTTCTTTGGAGTTTGGGTATGTACGTATCACTCACTCAGCAAAATTCTAGATCACTTCCTAGTGGTTAAGAATATGAATATTGGACCATAAGGTAACTTATTATGGTAAATTACTAGAAACATTGGAATGTAAAAGAATTATAAAAAACGTTTGTACCAAAAGAAGAGAAAGTAGTCAAAAGTAAGAAAGAAAAATGCAAATATTTTCTAGGTAGGATAAATATTAGTAAGTGAAAATTTTGCTTTAATTAAAAGCGTAAAACGTTCGCAGTTTCTAAATTTGTCCCAATAAAATCTTTCCGGGAATAGGCACCCAGAAAGAATCTATTCTTGTGCATTTCAAACGTAAAAAAATATTTTATAGTATTATTCTGCGTAAAATAAAAATTAAACGTTCAAAAATAATTAAATTTCACAATGTCATAATTGAATAAAAAGTTGCCAAATGCGGCTTAAAATGTATCGGGTGTGTGATGAAATAAGGTCTAAACCGCCGAAAAACAATTCCGTAGCACTTCCATAAATGATGCCTATAAAAAGTATAACGCTTGTACATTTATATTTAATGACATGTTGGCATATGTTACCAAATGTTTATAATATAAGATTACCATAACAATTAAAAATCCCAGTTTATCGTAAAATATGCTGTTTATGCCACCACCAATCCCTGATTTAATTGATACGATGCTTTACTTTTCACATGATTTTCTTAAAATGACATATTATTTATATTTATTATATCATTAACTAGCGGACCCGACTGACGTTGTCCTGTCTCATAATATAAAGTTTCCCAGAACCCGACTGCAGTGCCACCTATTGGGTCCAATTGTGAATCTAAACTATTGTCGAATCCCCTTTAACACACACAAAAAATTTCATCAAAATCGGTCCAGTCGTTTAGGAGGAGTTCAGTCACATACACACGTACAGTAAAATTATATATTAATATATGGATATATAGAGATATACCAATTCGTTCTTGAGATATCATAAAAAAAGGTTCATATAAAATGTATGAGAAATGGAATTTACTTTTTTTTTCCATGTTTTAATACTTTTTATCCTATTCCGGACGAAGACAAATCCAAAGACACAAAAATCATAAAAATCGGTCCAGCCGTTCTTGAGTTATAAATGGTGTAACTAACACGACTTTCTTTTATATATATAGATATAATATATAATATATATGGCGTGTATTATATACATTGTTTTTTTTTAATAATGTTAACTTGTGCACCTACAATGTATTCTATTCTCAGCGTCACTCTAAAGTTGTCTGGTAGGAAATGCTGTACTTGTCAAGTTCGCCGTTGTTTTTTTTTATACTACGTCGGGAGGCATTCAAGCCTAAACCCCACCTGACGTAAAGCGATTACCGTAGCCTATTAACGCTTGTAATATATTAAGTATCACTCGCGTAATACCTCCTCTGCTGCCTTATACAGCAACTCCTTAGGAGCTTACTGGTGACCTCACTCACACGCAGGAACATAACAACCCTTTAGGGTTGTGATTTGGCTGCGGTTTTCTGTGAGGTGTAGCTACTTCCCCAAATGGGCTGCTTTGATGCGCTCTACCTCTCTTAAAACATCCAGACCAAGACAAACAGACCTGTTCATGAACACAAACGTTTGCCTTGTGTGGGAATCGAACCCACGAGCGTTGGTGTCAAAGTCGCGTCATTCACGACTGAGCCACCGAGCTCGTCTTTGTTGTACATAAGTAAATAAATAAATGTGTTTAATTTGCACTTTGAAATATTTCTTTGTCACTTTACACAATTCTTTAATAGCACTAAGGTAGTAGGTAATGAAGGGTACGGCCCGCTTGATGGCAATTAGTCATCGTAGCTTATGAACTCGTGCGGTGGCGGTCCTGTGAAATACTAGTCACACCTTTTATGAAGAACCTTATATGCTGTAGTCTGTAAGTAAAGCCGCAGCATGTAGTTTCACATATCAACCCTTACTCATCCCACTGCAGGGATACGGGTCTCCCTTCAACCGAAGAGGTTTAGAACATACTCCGCCACGCTGCTAAAATGCGGATTGGCGAAGGCAATGCAGTTTATTTCTCGACATAAGAGTAATACAATAACAACTCTGATTAATTTCAAACCAAATTAACGTAACTTTTTATACATTTTTTTTTACACAACGTCCGGAAGCATTCAAGCATACGGCCCACCGTGTATGCAGATGTAAAGCAGTTACCGTAGCCTATTAACACTTAATATATTAAGTATCACTCGCACGATGCCTCCTCTGCTGCATACACAGCAACTCCTTAGGGGCTTACTGGTGACCTCATTCACATACAGGAACACAATAACCCTCTAGGGAGTTGTTACTTGGCTGCGGTTTTCTGTGAGGCAGAGGAACTTCCCCATACGGGCTGCTTTGATGCGCCCTAACTCTCTTAAAACATCCAGACCAAGACAAACAGACATATTTATGCACACAAATGTTTGTCTTGTGTGGGAATCGAACCCACGAGCATTGGTGTCAAAGCCGCGTCCTTCACGACTGAGCCACCGAGCTCATCAAAAATTTGGTATCAAAAGCAGGTAAATATGCAAATTAGCGGTATTTATCACAAGCTCGTGGAGCAAGCAACCTACATACAAAATATGGAAACTAAATAGAGAAACATGTAAAAATAAATGAATACAAATTAAGCGTAAATATATTTTAGACTAGCTGTGCCCGCGACTTCGTCCGCGCGGAATAGTTTTTTTTGATATTTTCCCCTAATTTTAACAGTTTTTCATATTTTACGCAGGAACCCTAAATATTTACGGGATAAAAAGTACCCTATATGGTGCTCTGAACAGTCGTCTACCTACCAGTGAAAGTCCCGTCAAAATCGATTCAGCCGTTTCAGAGATTAGCCGGTACAAACAGACAGACAGACAGACAAAAATTGTAAAAATATTCATTTTGGTATATGTACCGTGTATATATCCATATGCATTTAGTAAAAAGCGGTTATTTTAATATTACAAACAGACACTCCAATTTTATTTATCTGTATAGATAACATTGGTAATATTGCGACTTACGCTTTCAGGAACCTCTCAATATATACATCCTCCCACGGGATTACAAGCCTGAAGAGCTCCCTTTTAGAAATTTGAGTGGGTCTTTTACTAATAACACAATTACTTAGAATTTATGAATTCCGAGAAATACATTGAAGAGAGCTTGAATTCTGGTGTGGATATGTAAGAGTAAATTCTTGTTTTGAATTTATGTATGTGTTCGTACTATTTAGCAGTCAGAACCCGTTATATACGTTTTCCCATACATTTCGCGGTCGTATTCGACCACCCGGGTCTCGAAGGGTTAATTTATTTACTAATTTAAGTATTTAGCACTTGCTCGGCGGTGAACGAAAGCATCGTGAGGAAACCCTCACGTCCATGAAATTGTATTTCGAAAGACGTGGGACCTTACCTAATAAAGGGTCTGGTTTTCCCTTTGCGTTATGGAGGTTTGATTCAAAATAATTGTAAAAAGTTAAAATTTTTCAAAGGTCTTTTTAGGGTTCCGTACCCAAAGGGTAAAACGGAACCCTATTACTGAGGCTCCGCTGTCCGTCCGTCCGTCCGTCCATCCGTCCATCCGTCCGTCCGTCTGTCACCAGGCTGTATCTCATGAACCGTGACAGTTAGATAGTTGAAATTTTCACAGATGATGTACTTCTGTTGCCGCTATAACAACAAATACTAAACAATAGAATAAAGTAAATATTTAAGGGGGCTTCCATACAACAAACGTGATTTTTTTGCTCATTTTTGCTCGATATTGATAACGGCAACAGGTAGACACTTGAAATATTCACAGAATATTTAGTTATATATTCACTTTAAGAACAAATAATTAAATTTAAATAAAACAAATATTTAAGGGGGGCTCTCATACAACAAACGTGTTTTTTTTGCCGTTTTTATAGATAATGGTACGGAACCCTTGGTGCGCGAGTCCGACTCGCACTTGGCCGATTTTTTTTATGCAACGTCGGGAGGAATACAAGCATACGATTCACCTGATGTAAAGTGGTTACCGTAGCCTATGAACGCTGGTAGTACATTACGTATCACTCGCGTAATGCCACCTCTGCTGCTAATACAGCAACTCCTTGGGAGCTTACTGGTGACCTCACTCACACGCAGGAACACAACAACCCTCCAGGGTGTTGTTATTTGGCTGCGGTTTTCTGGGCGGTGGGGGTACTTCCACAGTCGGGATGCTTTGATGCGCCGTACCTCCCTTAAAACACCCAGAAGACAAGCAGACATGTTCATGCACACATGTTTGTAAAAATAAATGAATACAAATTAAGCGTAAATATATTTTAGACTAGCTGTGCCCGCGACTTCGTCCGCGCGGAATAGTTTTTTTTGATATTTTCCCCTAATTTTAACAGTTTTTCATATTTTACGCAGGAACCCTAAATATTTACGGGATAAAAAGTACCCTATATGGTGCTCTGAACAGTCGTCTACCTACCAGTGAAAGTCCCGTCAAAATCGATTCAGCCGTTTCAGAGATTAGCCGGTACAAACAGACAGACAGACAGACAAAAATTGTAAAAATATTCATTTTGGTATATGTACCGTGTATATATCCATATGCATTTAGTAAAAAGCGGTTATTTTAATATTACAAACAGACACTCCAATTTTATTTATCTGTATAGATAACATTGGTAATATTGCGACTTACGCTTTCAGGAACCTCTCAATATATACATCCTCCCACGGGATTACAAGCCTGAAGAGCTCCCTTTTAGAAATTTGAGTGGGTCTTTTACTAATAACACAATTACTTAGAATTTATGAATTCCGAGAAATACATTGAAGAGAGCTTGAATTCTGGTGTGGATATGTAAGAGTAAATTCTTGTTTTGAATTTATGTATGTGTTCGTACTATTTAGCAGTCAGAACCCGTTATATACGTTTTCCCATATATTTCGCGGTCGTATTCGACCACCCGGGTCTCGAAGGGTTAATTTATTTACTAATTTAAGTATTTAGCACTTGCTCGGCGGTGAACGAAAGCATCGTGAGGAAACCCGCGCGTCCATGAAATTGTATTTCGAAAGACGTGGGACCTTACCTAATAAAGGGTCTGGTTTTCCCTTTGCTTTATGGAGGTTTGATTCAAAATAATTGTAAAAAGTTAAAAATTTTCAAAGTTCTTTTTAGGGTTCCGTACCCAAAGGGTAAAACGGAACCCTATTACTGAGGCTCCGCTGTCCGTCCGTCCGTCCGTCCATCCGTCCATCCGTCCGTCCGTCTGTCACCAGACTGTATCTCATGAACCATGACAGTTAGACAGTTGAAATTTTCACAGATGATGTACTTCTGTTGCCGCTATAACAACAAATACTAAACAATAGAATAAAGTAAATATTTAAGGGGGCTTCCATACAACAAACGTGATTTTTTTGCTCATTTTTGCTCGATATGGATAACGGCAACAGGTAGACACTTGAAATATTCACAGAATATTTAGTTATATATTCACTTTGAGAACAAATAATTAAATTTAAATAATACAAATATTTAACGGGGGCTCTCATATAACAAACCTGTTTTTTTTGCCGTTTTTATAGATAATGGTACGGAACCCTTCGTGCGCGAGTCCGACTCGCACTTGGCCGATTTTTTTATGCAACGTCGGGAGGAATACAAGCATACGATTCACCTGATGTAAACTGGTTACCGTAGCTTATGAACGCTGGTAGTACATTACGTATCACTCGCGTAATGCCACCTCTGCTGCTAATACAGCAACTCCTTGGGAGCTTACTGGTGACCTCACTCACACGCATGAACACAACAACCCTCCAGGGTGTTGTTATTTGGCTGCGGTTTTCTGGGCGGTGGGGGTACTTCCACAGTCGGGATGCTTTGATGCGCCGTACCTCCCTTAAAACACCCAGAATACTAACAGACATGTACAAGCACACATGTTTGTTTTGTGTAAATAAATAAATATTGTCGGACAAATTACACAGCGCCATCTAGCCCCAAAGTAAGCGAAGCTTGTGTTATGGGTACTAGACAACTGATAAACAAACGTAAATACATTTTTTTTTTGTAAATACATACTTATTATACATAGAAAATACCCAGACTAATACAAACAGACATGTTCATGCACACAAATGTTTGTACTGTGTGGGAATCGAACCCACGAGCGTTGGTGTCAAAGTCGCGTTATTACCGCGGCGCCATGGAGTTCGTCAAAGGTCTAGTTGTTCCTCCGGGTTGTGGACATCCGACTGCGCCAAATCTTTAAGATTAGCTAGCGGACCCAGCTAATCATCATGTATTAGGAGGTTAGGACGAAGTATTGAGAGAGTTTTTATCGCAGAAAGTGATACGTGCCCTTAGGTAGTTTATTCGGATGACAAAAAGCCGCTAAATGAAAACAAAATATTCATCGACGTTTCAACAATAAACCCTTAATATTTCACCCTTTTTACACACAAAGCCGCGTCAACGCTTTGTTCTAAATAAACTTTGGTTGTGCCGCAATAACCGCGCTGGCCGGTGAATGTGGATATAGAGTCTGACATATTCATGATCGGGAATAACTCATTGGCGCAAAAAACAGTGGTAAAATTGTGCTATTATGAGATTAAATTAAATGCATTACTCGAACTTCTCTCTTTTGGTGTTTATAACCTGTCAGTATGACATATTAAACATACCTTTCACGATTGTAATTTCATTTCATCTGTTTGTGGTTGCGTTTAATTTTAATAAGCAATAAACATATTATTATGTACCTTTGATCAATATTTTACCTCGAAATAAGAGGTGTACGTTCAGTGCTTTAATCTATTTTCACAGAATGTATGTTTATAGAGTACGTGCAATAAACTCCTAAATGGTAGTCATAAAATGGTTAATGTTACTATGACTTATATTTTTAATATATCTTTGTCGCCTTTGGGAGGTAGGATATGGAAACAAACTTGGGTGTGACTTAGTTCAAAGGAGTTTCCGAGCAATAATTCTGATTGCATCCAAAACTTAAGCTATGTAGCCCAGAGTCCGCTTTTGATCTACGGCATCCATTATTATACAAGCAGGCACAGTTTATTTATACCACTAATATTGCAATGCATACGGCCTACCTAATGATAAGTAATTACCGTAGCTTATTGATAAATAAAAAATAAATAAATAAGGACCCTTTAATAACCTATTTAGAAGAACTGTGCTCATGCTGTGGGTCCCAGGAAAAAACATGGCAAGGAGTTTTCTACAGAGAACTGAGATCTCTTAAATTGATAATTGAACGCCCCGCTGAGGTATTTCCAAGGGACTACATCATGAGATTTTTCGCAGTGCACGACCATTACCATTCCAGTTTCATGAAAAATAATCACCAGTCGCCGGTGAGCCGTATGCCGTATATTGTAAAACGATAACAGCCTCATATCGTATCGGACAAATACTCGATACACACTAAGGGAGGCAAAATCTCTCCTTGAATTTAGGGGTCAATATCGTGTAGGAGCTTAGAATCATCGATAATTCCCACGGCTTATCTTTTCACAGAATCAGAAGACACTAG
This sequence comes from Pyralis farinalis, assembly GCA_947507595.1. Lineage (NCBI taxonomy): Eukaryota > Metazoa > Arthropoda > Insecta > Lepidoptera > Pyralidae > Pyralis > Pyralis farinalis. The sequence continues at coordinate 9,255,803 of OX382260.1, forward strand.
CTCGTATCCAGCTGCCCGCTCATAGGTGACTAAAGTATTCCATGTGCGGACAGACTTGTGACTTGGGTAACAAAAGTCTTCATCTCAAGCAGAAATACTGTTTCGCTCTACTCAACATACCTACTTTCTTGAATGCCATCTTCACCTTCTGCTCAAGATGCCTTCTCAACTGAACTTCGATAGAGATTTCGACACTAAGAATTGCAACAAGTTTTTCCGTTTCAAGTCAAACACTTCAGTCACAGTGCCCCCAATTTGAGATACAAATTACTCATATTCAATACTCATAGCAATAAATTGGTAACATACCATTAATATGCAGCATTGGATAAGAAGCGGGCAAGCAATCAATTTGCACAAAGGGCAGTCCGTACGATAGCAGCTTCACCGATGCCAGACCTAGATCGGACACCGTCACCATAAGAAAGTTGACTGCCAATACTTCAACTTGCCTCTCGATCGCCAAAGTCAAACGATCTGTAAGATACACTAGCAGACTACCTGTTGAGCGACTGCGGAGGAAGCGCTATTGACGATCGCTAATCAGGTTGTGATCCTCTAGGTATGCCTTGAAGACGAGGGAAGTTATAGCGATTGGTCTGTAATCGATTGATCTGATCTAACGCCCTTTTGGGCACCGGGTACATTAGTATTCTTCCACGAACTCATACTCCAGTGATAGTCGTGTCTTGTTTCCCACTGGAGTATGAAAGCGCGAAAACTCGGGAGCGCACAGCTTTAGCACTACAACCGGTACTTCTGGCCTACTCGACTTATGAAAGTCGAGATCTGCCAGGCATCTCGCTGAGTGATTGTAATTTCCAGCATTGAGCTTCATAACACGGGGTTGTAGATGGCATATCCTCTCCGTCATCTATATATGAGTTAGAGGCAAAAAAAAAGTTCTGTAAATCGGTTTTCTCTTCAGCAATGCAGGTCAAGCTGCCATCCAATTTTCACACAGGCGGCATGGATGGCCAAAAGAAGTTACCCCCAGCAACCACAAGTACAGCTCTCAGAGGAAAGGCCCGCAAGCAGCTCAGCAAATCTACCGAAATCCTATTTTAGTGTAGTTACCATACTCTTAGTTAGCAGCTCTCGATGTTTCGAGGCAGCCTTAATTTTCGTTTCAAAATGAATGCTACCTACTTTAGAGACATTAGATCCCAAAGCTTACGAGGTTTGGACCGTGGCAGGTAGTATGCCACGGTCCAAACCTCGTTAGCAGACTGTTTAAGAAGATTTACTGATTGTGTTTCTTTCTGCTCGGATTTACCCCTTCTGCCAGGATCCGGCGAGGCGGTATGGCTAGTTATTTGTTACTTACGTCACTTTCCGATTTCCAGTTAGTTGATATTTAAAATGGATTTGTTTTATTTATTGCCTACGACCTCCACTTACATTGTATTTGGTCACGTGCTGTGCGGTTCCGAGGCGTTTTCTTCCGTTAACGCTTAGGCGCTGAAAAAAATCCTCTACATTTTTAGAAAACGATATGCTGCGCTTTCATGCTGTAGAAAGCACAGCATATAGTTTTCTAAAAATGTGTCAAGATGATTGTATAGATCTTTTCTAAAAATATGTCAAGATGATTGTATAGACGTTTTCTAAAAAAATATTCAAAAGTTCGAAAAGGCGCGAGTGATTTTCATTGTTTAACAATAAGTCGCTAGATTTTCATCAGCTCGCTAAACCGCTAAAATTTGTAAATCTCTAATCAGAATTCGGCACGGAATTCTAAAAGGCTATGTTTGTTACATTATTAGATAATTAGCATCCATTTATGGACGATAATACTCGTATATTAATTCATAAAGTTACAATTATAACAAATTTTTATTAGTTATAGTTGTTATTTTATAAATTAAGGTGTTTCTTCACTCTTCGTTTGAAGGATCCCATTTCATAGGAAGGAGAAACACATGTGCAGGCAAGGTGTTCCACTTTTGGTATGAGAGAGATAAGAGTTGCCGAACATTTTGGTACGCGAAGAAATGTTCTCAATAATGGAACAATGATCTGTCAGATCGAATTAGTATTGAATAAATTAAAGTCATGGCATTTCAGAACCAACGAGCTGATAAAAGACGCTTTGTGTAGAGATAACTCAATATTCAAGCAAATGGAACTGCAACTTTCCAGTCTAAACAAACTTTCTCGTATCCGCAAAAAATCTGCTATTCGTAGCTAAAGAGTACGACGCAACACGATGTATTCATGGCCGGCCGGTAGTGTATTGACATGCAGAAAGCCAATAAAATGACGCTTTGTAAACATTTTAAATATTACCCATAAAAGCGTTTAACATGAACACTAGTGACGTCAAAGAAAACATACAGAGGCAGGTAATTAAAAGAGGTGAGAAATAATTTAAATTGAAGAAAGAAAAAAATAGACGAGTTTTTTATTTTATTTTAAGAGCATTATAAACTATTAGTCAGATAGTACTCGTATTTAAGGCTGTTTTCTCTGCATGTAAATATCTTAGTCAGTACATTGTATGAATTACAATTAAGAATTTTGAAACTAATAGTGCCTGCCAATCAAAGAAAAAATAACAATGATGCGTTATTTCACCATTGTAAATTGTTACCTATACATGATTCAGTTAATTTTATTTTATTAACGGAACACTACCATAATAATGAAATACGAAAGATATATCGAAAAGTAGGAAATACTAGAAGTGCAAGAAGACTCCAGCTTCCCGAATTTAATAACCTATATGGCAAAACTTTGCTAGCCTATAGAATTCCAGACCTAATAAATAAGCTGCCTAAACAAATCAAAACCAAAATTACGCAACAAAATATTAAATATAAACTCAAAAACTATTTCTTCAATAATTTAAATAATCTAGCAGAGTAATAATAACTAATATACCGCCTTACATACGAATTTAAAATGTGTACATGTTCAGGCCGCGTCCCGTGCGGGGTAGGCAGAAAGACAATAATATACGGCTGATAATCTGTCTAACCATATTACAAAAATTACAATATATAAGCTTGAAATATTACATAAATAACACTATGACAATCACAAAGCATTATTACACATTAAAAAAAACAATATACTGTACCTATATAGTGAGTTACTAACCAGTCCTATTGTACTCCAGTCCACACCGCCCCCCGCCCGCCGACCGTTCCGGCCATGTGATAAAAAACCCGTCTTGTTTATATCGCGGCTTATACTTTGATACTTAGCCACAGTATACAGAAAAACTTATTTAAGTTTCTATAGTACTGATCTTATTTTATTATTATATTATATAAATTTACCAATAAAAAAATATGGTAACATATAAATTTTAAATTGTATTATAGCGAAGTTATACCAATATCTTATTATGTTCAGGGTGATTAACACTTAATTATGCCAGTGAATCAGCTTATTGAATAAACTGTTAAGTACAAATTTCCTATGCATGCTTTGTAATATAAAACTCAAAATGAACAAAACTGCATTACATTCAGTACTATTATATTTTCATCAATTAAAAATAAATCACTTAGATTGTATGAAGCAAATCAGCTGTTTTTAACAATATAAATCATGCTTTCATAACTGTCATCTATTTGGTCCAAAGGATTTAAGTAATTTCAAAAATTATAAATTTTCTACACTCCTTAAGGTGGGAAATCCTGCTACAATTTTATATATGGAAAATAAAGGCATATTCTCATATGAAATATTTAACTTTTGAGTCCCCCTGTTGTATCGATTTGTTGTAGTAGCTATCATCATCATAATTTTAGCCCGTATTCGTTCAGTACTAGACATAGACCTCCTTTCTAGAGAGCTACTTGCTTCGACTTTGAGCCACTTGCATCCAATGACACCCTACAAATTCCTTGAGGTCGTCACTCCATCCAGTAGGGGGTTTTCTCACACTACATGCACCAGTACGGGGATGCCATTCGAAAACGTTTGTTCCCCAACGGTAGTCAGTTCTGCGAACAATGGGACCGGTCACCGGAGTTAGAATCACAGTGAACATTTTTTGCCTGTAAGCGTTACAGGCAAAAAATGTTCACTGTGATTCTAACTAGCATCAAACTAGTGTGCAACATTTTAGCTCCACTCGGCCTATCCGTAAATGCAATAATATATGCGCATACATTGTGTGAGACGTCGTGAGGGCCTATCGTATCGGCCTAACACATGGACGTAGGATAACATCAAAAGTCTGCTTAACTGTGTTTAAATTACTTTGTTCATTATAACTATTTAATATTTGTCTGCATTTTTAAAGTATTCACTCTCTTAATTGCGGGGTAGGCAGAGAGAACGGAGCATGGCTCGATCCTTACAAACTTCACTCGCTTCTTTAACGTTAAATGGTTTGATTATATGTTATTAATCGGCAGAAAAATACAACCAAAACTTACTTGCATACATTTTTCTCCCGTTTCATACTTTCATGGATAAAATATCAACACTTTTTAAATAGGTGCGTATTTATTTCCTTTTTGAAATATTTACTCCCAAATTCTTTGAGCCGATACATGGTAGGTATATTTTTTAAATGAAATTTAGGCTCGAATTTATGTCCTTGGAGAATTAATTGTCAGAAATCCTTAATATTGTGGTTCATATGTACACATGAAAAGAAATACTTAAATTTCTAGTTTATACGATCAGCGACTAAAGCTGTATTTGGTTTTAGACCATATTGTAATTTATACATAGACTTCAAAAATAATAATATCTCGACTATCCTTTTTCTTATCAACGTCAAGAAGTATATAATCATGCGGTCCACCTGATGTAAGGTGGTTACCGTGACTTGTGCGCTTGCAACACATTATAAGACATGGTAAAGTTACCAGTAAGCTCCTAAGGAGTAACCGTGTGAGTAACTCAACTCGCCTTCAGAAACACAACACCCTCAAATGAGTTATTATTTAGCTGCGATTTTCAACGTACGAACTGTTTTGATATGCCTTACCTCTCATAAACTACTCATCTGAAACATGAAATCTGGTGAGAGTATTAATTTTATATATAAAGGCCGAATTTCTAGAAATTTTAGTCCTGATGATAGAAGAAATTACGTGTGAAATATACGTAGTATTATTTTAAATCTAATTCTTATTAACATAGTGCTTAAGTTTTTTACTAACATCTTTTATGAGTCTTAGTTACTTGCAATAAAATTTCATTCATTCATTCATAAATGTAACAAAGTAATGACTGTAATTGTTACTTTTTACAGTTCTCTGATAACTTGTTTTCTTGTAATTGATGGTCTACGAACTTACGTAGCTGTGCTACGTTCATTCGTAGACATGAAAGTGGTTAGATTCGACTTAGACCTTTTATCAGAGGGAGACTTTGTACAAAAGTGATCTGCGTGGGTACCTCTGTCTCATATATTTCTACCGCCAAGCAGCTATATTTATATAGCTGTGTTCCGGTTTGAAGGGAGATATGGCCGAGAAATTACGAGGCACTGTGATGAAACAGCGTTAGGTCATTAGCAGCGCGCGAGTAACATCCCCGTGGTGTTGCGAGCGTCAATAGGCTACGTTGACCGGTTACAATCTGATGCGGGCCGCATACCTGTTTTACCAATCTAGTTGTATATAAAAAAAGAGGTAATAATTTTACGGCGGATCGGGTACTTGTTTCTTGTTTATAGTGTAATCCCGTTTCCTAATTCATTGAGATTGGTGGGTTCCGCTGCGCAAACCTAAGGATTTGGCAAAGATACAAATTTTTACATGGAGTGACGGCCGTCAAACCTCCACCGCCCAGAAGGGAAACTTACTTGTATCCTCACCTCACCTCCTCACGTATTTCTTAATATAATTTCTTGGACGTGTGGGTTTCCTCATAATATTTTCCTTCACCGCCGAGTCAATAATTACAAATATGTACACTATAATTTAGTGATACATGTCAGGATTCGAACCGGTGACTAGTTGTTATTAGTTGTAGTTAGTTGGGTAATAGGCCCGTTCTTTATCCACTGGGCTATCACTGTTCTTCTAAACGGTCGTCTTCTTCTCTACACACTAAAGTATAAAGATACTACCACACTCGAAACGAGTATCAATAAAACATAGATTAGATTAGCGGTAGTTATATAAAAGGGCTACAATAATAAAACTTTATATGACTTTGTTTCACAACCGGCCTTGTTTGCGATAAAACTAACACCCTATCTTCCTAGAGTTGAACTCTCTCTTTTTATGAGGAAGTTACAGTAAAGGACAAAATCTTGCTGTTCTTTTTCTTTGAGCATTTTTGCGATCTAAATGTATACGAAATATTTTAAATGGCTTCATTGACATTAAGTTGGTTGAATTCCTTTAATCTTTAGGTTTTAGAGAAAACTAAATTCAGTAACGGAATCCATACATGATTGCTTTTATTTTCGTTTCACAGTCTGTCTATCCAGTCAGAATCTTTCTCGATCTAAAGATCCCAACGTAAACATAATTGTGAAGTGTTCAAATTTGGAAGATACGGCCTTCTTGAAAATCCGATTCGGCGATGATGTTTGCAGACGACGCTAGCGTTATTTATATCTGACGATAATACAAACAATTTAGTTATGAAATTTATAATACTTTGAATTCGGTTGACAAATAGCTGACATCTTTAAATTTGAAAATTAGCTGTGGCAAGACAAAAATTTTAGAATTAAGAAATTATAAAAAGATGCCTTTACACATAAATATAACTATTAATAATACACAAATTGAACAAATACCCAGTCATTTTTATGTGTTAACATTGATACTCATATGAATTGGAAATCGCACATCGATTAAATCAAATTTTGTACTTATAAAAATAAAATGTAAAAGTTGTTTCGCTTTGTCGATTTTAATCAATGTGATTTCTATTGATGTTGCTAAAAGTACTTATTATGGGTGTGGATATCCTCATTTATTAATAGTAAATTAGTATAATATTTTGGGGAAACTCGGTTAATATTCAAATTTATTCAAAAGAAGTGATTACGAGTTATGTTTAATATCGGCAAATGTGTTGGTATCATTAAGAACTGTGTTCAGGGAAGGCAAATTTTTACCGTTGATATACAAGAAATATGTCTATTCGTAAAAAAACATACTGAATATTTTTGGGAAAAAAGTAGACTTAAATCTAACATTCGATCGCCGTATTAATATGATATTCGCATTGGAACGTTTTTTAGTTATATACATGAGAAAAGCAATTTTTTAATCATTTGTCAGAATATATTACATCTCTATATGGAAATCAATTTAAAAGAAATTTGAAACATTTGTCGATTTCTAAGTGTTTTTACAATTTGGAAGAACACCTTAATAGAATTTTACTAATTAACTAATTGCGCGAAATAGATAAATAACACGTAAAATTAACAATAACAAATAATATATTGTTCGTTGGAAATGAGCAATTGAAATGAGTTGAATTTAATGAGTGCCAAGTTCCATATTAGTTCATTCAACCAAAACCGTAGGAATGTATATTATTTTGCATTGCATTTATTTAATTTCAAATTTCTTACTTTCCTTGACGTCTAATTTCTACTGGCAAGTTTTTGTTATTAATAAATTACACTCAAGAGATTAGAGTACACGAATAACAATTTTCTAATAAGAAGTTAGTAAAAGTTTGTAGCGAAATATAGTAGTTTATTTATAATTGATGGAGTAATATTCAAACAATAGTTTATTGACATTTGAAACTTGCCAGGTTAGAAAATCAATATCCAAGAAAGTAACAAACAATGTTTTAAGGAATGTGCATTACTTAGTAGTAAGTCTACTACAGCATTACTACAGACATGATCTAACGAATTGCTTTTGAACTTGGCATCTATTAGATAAAAACTCTTGTCGGTGACACCTACTATCCGGATGGTCGAGTCTACCAACCTTGGTAGCCTTTTCATTTAAATTTTTGTTGGGATATAATACATTTTAGAAAAGTAACTTTTTGCTATGTTGTTATACAGATACATAAATGAAAAACTGTCTAAAGAAAGGCCATTTTTATTTATACAACGTTGGAGTCATACAAGCATTCGGAACTGGTGTACTGGTTACCATACCCTATGAACATTTGCAATGTATTACATATCACATAAGTGAAGCGTTTTTGTACTAGTTTGTAATAAATCATTTCAGAATTTTACGTACCATTTCGTAGATGTACAATCTGGGGTTCAAAAGCCCCATGGTTAATCGATCTCTTTTGACGCATGAGAGACTTCCATCATGCCAACTTCCGTCACGGCATACGGTTGGATTTTAATGTCAAGGCGCGCCAATAGATGTTTCACATCTAAAGCAAAAAGTATTATGTGACCGCTGCTGCAATGTTACGTAGTTCAAATTTTGATGTTGTGTCAAATATGTCCTATTAAAATACAATTGCTATCACAGCTTAAACGTGTATGAAGTACTAAGTACTTACTAGGTACTAAATTAATGTCAGTGCATAATCCTCAAAGCAAGCAAACTGACGACACGTCATCGGACTGCGGCCACAGATCTAACCACAGCTACTACCACTGCTTCATATTTAAAAAATAAATATTGTCGGACAATTTACACAGCCCAAAAGTATGCGAAGTATTATGGGTACTAGACAACTGATAAACATACGTAAATACATTTTTTTTTGTAAATACATACTTATTATACGTAGAAAATACCCAGACAAACAGACATGTTCATGCACACAAATGTTTGTCCTGTGTGGTGATCGAATCCACGAGCGATGGTGTCAAAGTAGCGTAACAGCGCGTTTCACCACTGCGCCACCGAGCTCGTCGAGTCTATTTGTCTGACAGAAGCAAGCATCAAAGCATTGTCAGATTAATCTAATCATGCCATCTGACAAGGGAATGCCGAAATCTTATGGAAGTTACATCACTCTGTCGCAAACACTCCAGTCAGTTTTTATTTTACAATCGTCAGATGATCGATTAGATAGAATATTCTCGGTACAGATTTTTAAACATTTTTTTATACAACGCACGACGTTGTAAGCAACGTACCATTGTAAAGTATCGGATGCGTTTATAGGCTACGGTAACCGCTTTACATTAGGTGGGCCGTATGCTTGTATGACTCCTGACGTTATATATATAAGAAAAAGTAAGATTATTATAAAAAAAATACCTGTGTGTGCAGTTCACACGCGAAAGAAGTAAAACCAACCTTCAAAAATGTGAACTTAAATATAATGAGACCAATGTAGAATTTCAACAGTAGGATAATTGAAGCCTCGTAACACGCAGGCGTGTACGCACACGTACTAACGTAACACACAACGCTTGGATGTAATAAACACTGTATAATGCCTTCTATCTCATTCTTTCACACATTAAATCCTATAGATATATGTGGTTGTCTCCTTTTACTGTCTCTTGTTAGTTTCATCGAGTTTCAATTCACAACGATGTTCAGTGTAAGTGTATGAGTATCTATTTTATGAACAAATGGTGACCGAACCTCTTCATTAAGTTTCACGCTCTCAAACATTATGTTAGAATGGATGGCTAAACTAGCAAACAGAGATATATGCAATCTTGTATGGATTCCACCTCTTGGCACATCTACATCTCTTAAATAACAATGGGTACCACATGCTTACGAACTTTTGCTCTCAAGATAATGGTGTACAAGTTAACCATAGGAATAACACCTAAGGCTAACCGTGTCTCGTCTCAGTTACCCTACTTTAACTAGCGATTATCCATTAATTATGTTAACAGCTGTTGTGTTACACGTTACATTGTATGCCATGCTCGTTAAAACTTTAATTGTTATAGCAACATAAAATTAAATACCGCAACACTGTATCCAGTTCGTAATACGTGTAGGCAATACATTGTGGAATACTGAATGTGCTTACGTACAAATATACGTTGTACCATCGAGAGAAGCCCATGGATATAGAACCCTCGGTCACTGGTCGAACCTTGATATGGGCATGTACTACTAAAATCGTATTTTAGGATTCATATACAATATTTATACGCGAAAGTAGAGGATGTAGGAGCCGAGAAAGGCCAAGACTTACCTAGAAGGTGATGTCAGCTTTAGAAACCTGCGTGCATGAGAAGAACAATGAATGTCATATTTTTTTTGTACAAGGGAGGCATACAAACATACGGTTAACCTGATGTGAAGCAATTACAGTAGCCTATAAACGCTCGTAATGCGTTAAGTATTACTCGCGCGGTGCCACCTCTACTAGTAACGCAGCAACTCCTTAGGAGTTTACTGGTGACTTCACGGAAGTTGATATATGGCTGCGGTTTTCTGTGAGGTGGAGGTATTTTCTCAGACGGGCTGTTTTCATATGCCCTGCCTCTTAAAAACACCCAGACCAAGACAAACATACATGTTCATGCACAAAAAAGTTAGTCCTGTGTGGGAATCGAACCCGTTGAAAGCGTTGATATCAAAGTTGCGTTATTCGTCACTGTGTCACCGATCTCGTAAAGAGATGTGTAAGGATCGAGTATGCAAGGGATTTGGCGTGAAGTTATAGATAGATGTACATATTTGTGATTATCATTTGCTCGGCGGTGAAGAAAGATATCGAGAGGAAACCCGCGCGCACGTCCAAGAAATTATATTTCGAAAGACGTGTGACCTAACCTAAGAAAGGTCTGATTTCCCTCTCTGTGGAGGTGCCTAATGAATTAGGAAATGGGATAACGCTAAGAAGAAAAAGCTGATTAGCCTTCCCTATTTTCGCAGAGATGCAGAAATTTTAACCACTCTATCTAAAAAACAGTACCCAATGCTACATTGGTCTCCACGAGACCCCCACTCTAGGACATACTACCCCCATGTGCTTCCGCTAACTCGACATAATATGGATGGTCGATTGGTTCCCATTGTTCCTGAGATAAGATGCAGCCATCATATTGAACCGGCATAAAAAATATGAATGACGAAACAGATGTACAATGCGAAAGTGGAAGAATGTAGAAGCTGAGGAAGAAAGAGACTAACCTTCCATGACTAAACTGATCGTGTTTTATCAGAAGGAGATGTCAGGAGCCCCAAGAACTGGCGAGCGTGCATGAAAAGAGCTATGAATGTTAGAGAAGCGAGTGAAATATGTAAGGACCGCGTCTTATGGCGCTCGGTTCTCTATGTCTACCACGCAAGGGACACATACATATATACATATAACAATGATATCTACATTATTATTTTATTATATGCGCTACACAGTGGCCCCGCTTCGCCTGATGGTAAACGAACGAGGAACTCAAATAGCAGCGGCAACTGACAAAAGACTGCAGTGTCAAGTCAGTTGACGCTGTCATGCTGGCCCGCATGGTGCTTCTTTACGCTTCGTTTGAAGGATCCCATGTTGTAGAAAGGAGGAAACACATGTACCGGCAAGGCGTTCCACTATTTAATAGTACGACAGAGATAGGAGTTGCCGAACTTTTTGTACGCGATGAAATGTTCTCGACAGTGGAATGATAACAACGCAAGCCTGCAAGAGGTTCTAGGATTTTGGTGACCTCTTCGTCGTCGATTATCCGGATAACCCATCGCTGCAAGTCTGCGTCTAGCGAAAGCCTTGAGAAGATACTGAGTGGAACCGTCCCAGGGATGCGAGTAATACTCTACGCAGGTTCTAACTGAAAATGTTATAGTTTCAGATATAAAGTAAAAAAAATGGAAATATTATTGAAGCAAGCAAGCAAGAAGGAAGAAGGCACTAACACTGTCTGTATTTTTATTGTACCCTTCCTATACAGAATCGGTTCAATTGAGAACTTTGATCTAAAGCAGCGAAAACGGTTTATTCTTCTATTTGTAGCGTCACACCATATCACTTGAGGGGTAGGCAGAGATAATCGAAAGTAGAAGGATGTAAGAGCCGAGGAAGACCAAGACTCCCCTACCGTGACAAAATTGACCGTATTTTATCAGAAGGTGATATCAGTCTTGGAAACCGTCGAGCGTACATGAGAAGAGCAATGAATATTAAAGAAGCTAGTGAGGTGTGTAAGGTTCGAGTCATGCAGCGCTCGCTTCTCTCTGCCTACCCCGCCAGTTTTACGTTTCAATGCCTGCCTCTTCAATGCTAATAAGAAATTTCAATTGAAGATTGAAGATTGTAGGAATAAATGAAGAAAGTATGTCTATGGAGAGCCGATGCGACTGATATTACGTTTTAACTGAATTCACCATACTGAACGCGCAGTTCGCGGATCAACATCGCGGCACTCGGCTTATTGGTTAAAATATTCTCAGGTCATTGGTCAGTAGGTTCGAATCGCTAAGTTGCGTGGGTGCCGATTGGTGCTAGTTCTCATGAACTGATTAATGGCGGAAGCACACAAGGTAGGTTAGATCAAATTGCATGTAAACTTGTCTTTCGCAAAATGACGTCTGAATTTATTAACTATAAAACAGTATTTTTAAAAGAGTTTTAATAATCCTGTTTTATAGTTGATAAATTCAGACATAACATCAGACAGAAGACGCCAGACAGACGGACAACAAATGGATCCCATAAGGATTCCGTTTTTCCTATTGAGGTACGGAACCCTCAAAAACGCTATAACCAATTATAAGTTTTCGTAAATTACGTTACCTCTGCAACGTTATTTAAGAAAACTGGTAATTAATTCTCTAAAACAGTACAAAAGCGCCATTATTTTTAGAGATAAGAGTTCAGATCACATAAAAGTCGTTATCGCACTGGCTCACGTAATGAAGGTTAGACTGGAAGTATTCTAATATACGTCATAATACGCTTTATCATATTTACAGTATAGATGTACAGAAAAAATATTGTTTAATGCTATATTGTATTTGTTATAATAATCTTCATAACTATATAGCGAGGTGCGGCCAGGGCGCGGCGCGGTGCGGACATATGAGTGCTCGCGGCGCGGTTTCGCGAGCGACCGGCGGACGAATCCGCGGAAGCGAATATGCGACTCACTCGCGGTGAGCGAGTATGATTTAATTGAACTATGAATGAATGGTTGAATGATAACTTTGGCGTCAACAGTCGGGTCAGTTAAAAAAATAGAACTTCTACAAAAATATAGAACACATAAAAAAATACATAATATAGAGGATTTGTTTTACAATACCGGCCGTAACCTAAATAGGGCATGTACCCACTGTGTACAATACTTATAAGGGGATAACAAAAATTTTAATATACCTAAATATAAATCAATGACCTTTTATCAAAATATCTTTAAGAGCTTTCATCAGGCGGATCGTATACCTGTTTATTAATACTTTTTTAAGTAACATCGGGAGGCATACAAGCTACGGTAAGGTGATGAAAAGTGGTTACAAATACAAATAAATAAAAATATTTTTATTTTTTTAACAAATACCGCACTGCACCGATTACCGCAGCTATACCTCGATACCACATGTGCTGATAACACAGCAACTCTCTAGGAGTTAGGTAACCAAGCTCATTCGTTCGAATACAATAACCCTCAAGGGTGTTGTTATTTGGCTGCGGTTGTCTGTGAGGTGGAGGTAAATCGCTAGACGGGCTGATTTGATGTGCCCTACCTCTCTTAAAAAGTGTACCATGTATGTGATCTCTAGTTGTAAGGTACCAATAGTATGTGTGCGTTTGGAATAATGCAAATAAACAACTTACCTATCTATCTAGAGAGGTACCTATCTCAACCAGGTGACTGTATTATCTACCTACTCACTACTTGATTTGATAACGAAATGCTAGTTGAACAAAAATATTTTTTTTTATATATACAAGCATACGGCCCACCTGATGTAAAGCGGTTACCGTAGTCAATGAACGCTTGTAATACAATGAGTATCACTCGCGCGATGCCATCTCTGCTGCTAACACAGCAACTCCTTAGGAGCGTACTGGTGAACTCATTCACATGCAGGAACACAACAACCGTTCAGAGAGTTGTTATTTGGCTGCGGTTTTCTGCGAGTGGAGCCTTTGCTTATATTAGGGAGGGGCAAACGAGCATGTGGTTCACCTGATAATAAGTGGTCACCACAGTCTATAGATATCAGCAACACCAAAGGGTCACTGATCCGTTGCCAGCGTTTTTAGGAAACATAGGCTCCTTTTTCGAAGGCACCCCGTACTAGAAGGTATCCCTTAGCGGTGTTCCCGCACGTATTTGTTCGGAAACATCACTGTGGGATGCCTTCTGATTTGGAGGTATATCCACCGATGGAGCTGCATTGATGCGCCCTAACTTTCCTGACTATACACTCGCATTAATACACACATTTGCAAAAAAAACGGGCACTAATTATTTCATCAATACATTTTAATACCAACCGTACCGTTTTTTTCTTAGCGTTAACCCGTTTCCTAATATTCCTATCCATTAGGATTGGCGGGGTCCGCTACCTAAGTCTAAGGATTTGGCAAAGATACTGATTTTTACATGAAGAGTCTGCCGATAGACCTCTACAAGTCCATAGGGAAAACCAGACGTTTGTATTAAAATAGTTAAGATGCTTGCTAAGTAATTTCAGACATCCGTAACTAATGGTAAACTTATTGCGTATTTCAATGTAATAGTTTACATAAAGAGAAAACTCCCCTCGACAAATAAACCACGTAGATAGCCTGTTCCAAAGGCTGTATATTCATATTTTGTCTTGTATGCTCAATAAATAAAAAAAGAAGATATCGGCCCGTTATTTTGGAGCAGAATTTCAGTAAAAAAGGAATATGAAATGGAACGCGGAAATGGAATTCGACAAATATTGCAGTGAAAAAAAAACATAGAATTTATTTATTTTGAATTTACCCGATTCGTGATGAATTATAGATAAAAAAAAACGTTAACTTTTGTAACCACAAAGGGAAAGTTCAAATCGAACAATACTTTTACGTCATCACCATCACCACTTTTCACCATAAAACCGGCAAATACAAAATAAAAATCTAGATTTTCATTTTCAATTCGTGGTAAAGTGATAAAAAAATATTAACTTTTATAATTACAAAGGAAAAGTTCAAAGCAAACAATACTTTGTTGAAGTAAAAGAAAAATTTTAATCTCTCAATTTTCCCTCCGTCGTTTACACTAACTAAATTATGCAAAACTATTTAACTGTGTAAAGACTAGTTAGTTTATCTGTATCTAATTTAGCAGTATTAATTAAGATGTTTTTATGCTGCATTGTTAAAGTACACAAGAGGAAACTTTTGAAATTTATTTTTTATAGTACGACGGACAGCAATAAAGCTTATTGTCCGTTTGATGTAAAACGATTACCGTAGCCTAAGAACGCTAGCAAAAAATAGAATGTGACTAGCGCGTTGCCACCTGCGCTGTCAACACAACTGGTGTTCTGGTGACCTTACTCCCTTACAGGAACACAATAACCCTCCAGCGACTTGTTATTTGGCTGCCGTCTTTTGTAAGGTGGAGGTACTTCCCCAGTCGGGGTAACGTCGTGTCCTACCTCTCTTTCGCCATAGCCTCGTCTGTAAATAAGTTTTATGAATTTAATGACAATTATGTTCATTAAGTTTCGTTAAAAACTAGTTAATTAAGTTGCGTTAAAAACTAGTCAAATAGTCTTAACTACGGAGCGATACTCATACTCCTTTATCAAGCGTTCATTCCTCGTAACCTATTTACATAAGGTCTGTATACTTGTTTGCCACCTAAAGTCTAAAATACAAGAAAAAACGCAGTTAGTGTGCAGTCAAGTGGTTTCTTAATTTGTGGTAGAAACCCTTTACCAAGCGCATCAACCTACTCGTACAATATATATTTTTTTATACTACGACAGATAACAAACAAGCACACGGGCGCTGCGGTTAATGTGGCCTCTGCACGCTAGCAACAAAAAGAACGTCGCTAGGGCGTTGCCACCACCGCTGACAACACAGCAACTCCTCAACTTCTGGTGACCTTACTCACTCGCAGGAACGCAACAATCCTCCAGCGAGTTGTTATTTGGCTGCCGTCTTCTGTTAGGTGGAGGTGCTTCCCCAGTCGGGCTAACGTACTTCTTTCTCGTCTGTCGATAAGTTCAAGTTCAAGTTCTTTATTTGCATTCATGTTGTACATTGGTTCTTATAATACTAGAAAAGTTTCAAACATGAACCCTGGTAGGGCACAGCAAAGCAATAATAATATAATAAGCAAGCACCACGTGCAGGAGAGGTTCGCTCTGGTCCTGAATGTGTCATTGTGCCCCTTACATCTCAAATATATCTCCGTTAAGTTACATACTGCTCGCTCCCCCTTTCTCCATCTCATTTCAACCCACGTCACTCTGTGTAAGGGTATGAAAAGTGTTGCCACAATAGTAAATCACGTAATTAGGCAGGAGAGTCTCACAATGACAAATGTTGACGGATATGCGCGATTTCCGAGTGTTTACTGTCTACGCAACACAGACGTAGGAAAACTATGTTTTTAGGATATGGTAAGGTAATATTATATAATATGTTCAATAAGCAAGTGAGTTATGTAAATACCGAGTGTTGTGGCGTTCCGATCTTCCTGCCTACCCCGCAAGGGATTTGGGGTGAAGTTATAGATAGATCGATAGTAAATTAATATACGGGAAAAAAAAGGTGGGATTTAAAATGATAGATTTTCAGGAACACCGTTCCTATATGAAATCTATATGTTTGTCTGTATGTGCGTTTGTTTGTATGGGCATTTGTCTGTGTGTGCGTTTGTCTGTATGTGTGTGTCTGTCACTTTTTTTTGGAATTTTCGAATTTTGACTTCAGATTCGGATTCAGCATAAAAAAGTATAATAGGAATGTCTGAAAAACTAATCTATCTCTTAGGAAAACTGGCCAAAATGGCCGACAAAGTTTAAAAAAAAATAATTTAATTGTTATATAATTGACGAGCCAGGTGTTCCTCTGACAATGCAAGTTGGGAATTCTCAACTGGTTATTTCTCAAAATATTAGCTAAGAAAATATGTAAAAGATTTTTCTTTTTAGCGTTATTCCATTTCCTAATCCTAAAGGATTGGCGGGGTACGCTACTTAAGCCTAAGGATTTAGCGATGACACTGATTTTTACATGGAGGGACTGCCGTCGGACCTTTAAAACCATGAGGGAAAATCAGACTTTTCTTCATCGACTTCAACTGATAGGGATGTTTGGAAATGATTCAGCACATGTAATAATATAAGTTTAATTGTACCACTTGATTTCACTATATGTACACTCACATATATTTATTTAACGATGAAAAAAAGTCCCATATTGGCAAGTTTCTGTTGGTATTTCTTCTTCGCCAATGGTCATTTTCGAAATGCTGGTAGAACTTGGTAATTATTCTACAGTTAATGTGAATAAATGAACTTTGTAAAGTAATTACGTGACCATAGCCTTCAACGCTTGCAATACATTAAGTGTTATAATACGTCCGATGCCACCTCTGCTGTTAACACAGCAACTCCTTAGAAGCTTACTGGAGACCTCGTTCATATGCAGGAACACAACAAACCTCTAAAGAGTTGTTATTTGGCTGCGGTTTTCTGTGAGGTGGAGGTACTTTCCCAGACGGACTGCTTTGATGCATCTCACGTCTCTTAAAAACACCCTGGCCGAGATAACAGATATGTTCATGCACAAAAATGTTTGTCCTGTGTGGGAATCGAAACTACGAGCGTTGGTGTCAAAGTACCGTGACCGCGCGTTTCACCACTGCGCCACCGAGCTCGTCAAAATATGGCAAATAAGGATCTACTGCAACATAGATAAGCCAAAAGGGAGTATAATAAACACCTTGACTAGTGAAGTCCCTCTACCTCAGCCAAAAGGGTGTGTAACACCTTGACTAGTGAAGTCCCTCTACCTCAGCTGTTTATCAGTTGTCTAGTACCCACAACACAAGCTTCGCTTACTTAGGGGCTAGATGGCGCTGTGTAATTTGTCCGACAATATTTATCTTTATTATTTATACCAATTCACCGCTATGGGTCAAAGAAGAACGTGCAGCTCTAGTTGGATCTGGCTAAGCTCGCGGATTAACATAGCTGCACTTGGCGGCTTACTGGTAAAAATATTTTTCCAATGGTCAGTAGGGGTGCCTTCGCACATGAAGGCACCCTATGCTCACAAAACGTTGTGTCAAAAGTCAAATAGTTTGTTTGATTGTGTCTCAAATGATAAATCTACCATTTCAACAGGATAAATTCACTCCAGTCACTTCGCATTATTCTTGAATGTTCAATATTAAGGTAAAAATACATCCCACAACAGTACAATATTTGGAAGGTTTAGAATTTTCCTACAATTTATGTATTATATCTTTTACTTTAAAATTGAATTGTGGTGTTGGCAATCGAAAATCAATAGCACATCCAAAGTATTCAGATCCCTGTCCTACACAAGCTGCCTACTTGAAATTCCCAGCAATAAAAGTAAACAACAGCACTGGTTTAATATCCTCGCGGTCATTAACCCCGCGTGTTATCTGCGTGTATATAATTCACGAGATGAAAATTTTGCTATGCCATGTTACCGTAACAATGAATATACTTTGGTAAAACAAAATTTAATTTATTTTGTTCTGATCGTATCTGCATGTCTTTGTTCTAGTATCTTTTGCTATCTTTGTTCTACTTTCCCTCTTCCATAAGGCATTTTCCACACTGTTTCTCGCGACGCGACGTTACGCAGGACAGCTGTAACAGAGTTCCCGCGCGGAGAGGCGTTGTTAGTGTATTAGACTGCGAGTGTTTCTGTATAAAAGCTGTGATATGACGGAACCCACAACGTAAAATAGCGGTCATGAGCAAGTCCGACTCACCGAGGTTTCCGTTCAAACTTGTAGGTATATGGGTATAGTACGTTCACCACGGGAACCTAGTCTCGAAGATTACAAATTTAACTACAAATTTACAGTTTTCGGATTTTTTCTTTACTTGTGACATTTGTGCATGACACAAAATTTCATGTTTCTAGATCAACGGGAAGTACCCCATATGTTTTGATTCCCTTGCGAGTGTCAAAACATGTGACATAAACGGGGCATAAACAGCCGTATCTTTTGATTGCATTGACTTAGAGGTTTGATTTTTTCACAGCTCAAAGTGATTACTGACCTTAGAATTTGATATTAATTTAAGCTTCATAGCCCTGAGAAAAATGGTCTTGAACTCTTGACAGACGGACAATAAAGTGATGTTATATTCCGTTCTACTTTTTATGTATGAACCCAAAACACAGCTTCGCTCACCGTGGCGTAGCGAGGAGCAGTATGAGAACCGCCTGAGCTAATCTTTTCTCTCACCGCCAATTCTAATTTCAAATTTAGGAATTCAATTTAAAAAATTCGCTATCTCTGTATAAATTAGAGCCTTGTATTAGAACAGCAGGATAAACATAACAGCGAGAGTGGAAAGACTAATAGGTTCAAGCAACATTTTTGGAACTTTACATTAGACCATTTCAAAGTTTTCAAATTCAGAAAAACATCGTTGAAATTCAGTTTATTAATTAATTTAGATTCAAATATATAGAGTTGTTTTTAATTAATTCTACATCAGATGGCTTTATTTGAAGTCCAATAAAACAAAACCCAAAAATAAATGTCACTTGAAGCAAAAATGCTTCGTGGCAATTTTTTTTTTTTGGTCAAGGAAAAACGATGTAACCGATGATCTCCCTTGTTTTTCGAGTAAGACTAAATGCTTTACTAATACAGTGCCTATTATTATAAGCAAAAACCAAAAAGATTCAAGAGTACTAATTGTATTTTTTGTGCAAGGCTAAGAGATGCAACTACCAGTTTGTGAGTATAATAGATTAAGCCTAATGCGCTGAAAGTCCAATACAGTCCTCATGTAGGTTTAGGATAAACAGCTTAAAAAACAAACAATATTCCAACCTCGTTAATTTAAATTCAGTTATTTTAGAAAAATATTTAATGTGGGTAGTTAAAACTATTGCCTAAAACTTATCAACACAAAAAATTTTTTTTTTTTTAATTTATATTATTAAGGTACACCAACAGGTTACATTCAAAATAATTTGTTCTAATCTGGGGCCAGCATGCAACCCAATTACAGGTGATACAACTTTCACAACAGATACATAAAACAAAACAAAAAATGGAATATAATAAATACAGCTTCAAGACACTAATAACGAGGCGAATTAGTGTCTATTGAAGCTGTATTAGCTTATTGTAGGCGAGCATTAATATATAAAAACAGTAAAATTTACTAAGAGTCATGATTTATATCGAGATCACATGAGTTGTTTATTTTAATATAGCTAGATAGAATTCTCGGCAGAGGTGCGGTTCTACCAAGGTTAGTCCGCGCTTGAGGTATGACGTATGTTTTAGTGAACTTCCTCCTTAATATAAGCTTAGGTACTGTAATACGCAGTTCATTCAGGATATCCTGGCAATCAACCGCAACGTGAGCTAGTTCATACAGAAATATAAGGTCATGGGGTTTCACGGCGATCAGCCAGAGACGAGAGTTTAAATTTCAATAAGCGTTCGCTATATTCACTAGGTATATATAAGGTGATTGAAGTTAGGAGTCATAACTGCCAAATGTCGTGTGGCAACTCTCTGCACGCGCAGTATATCAACATGTGCTGCATAACATGGGTTCCATACCACCTCGCAAACTCGAGATGACTGCGGACCAATGCATTGTAGAGAGTTATTAAGGTTTTCGCGTTTTTGAATTCAGATGTATTTCGCCTAATGAAGCCAAGCATTTGAAAGGATTTCGACACACTTGCATTATAATGAGGCACAAAACTGAGTTTACTGTCGAGAATCACACCAAGGTCACGGATGTGATCCACTTCCACTAAGACGGATCCATCAGCACTGTATGAAGATCGGAATAAGTTCTTATTACGAGTAAACTTGATAACATTTACGGGCATTAATAACCATATGATTATTGGTACACCAGCTATTCATACGATTCAAATTCTCTTGCAACAGTTTTACGTCATCCGCGCTAGTGATAGCCTTATATATTTTCATGTCATCCGCAAAAAGTGAACAATTACAATGTTTTATATGGTTCACAATATCATTAATGAATACTAAAAATAATATAGGACCAAGATGTGAACCCTGAGGCACCCCTGAAGTTGCCACATATGGCTTTGATGAGTAACCATTTGTCACCACCTCCCATCTGAAATGTCGCGCGTTGCCATGCGAGATTTCAGATAAGAAGAGAACCAGCTATGCTGCGCACCACACACACCCTGAATTGTCAGCTTTTCTAACAGGAGAGAGTGATTTACTTTCTCAAACGCGCTGTTGAAATTGGTGTAGATCACATCGACTTGAGTTTTACTGTCAACATGTTGAATCACCTGGGTTACAAATGATACCAAATTTGAAGAGAACGATATTCCGCGATAGAATCCAAACTGCACAGGACTTAACAATGGTGATATGTAAGTCGTGACAATCACGCATCCAACAGACTCAAACAACTTAGAAAAATTTCAAATTAGACATCGACCGATAATTTTTAATATCTTCCTTATCACCCTTTTTGTATACGGGAACGATCCGAGCCTCCTTCCATTTCGTCGGAAATGCGCCAACCATGAGAGAGTAGTTGAAAATAATGAACAACGGAAAAACAAGTACAGTAGCACATCTTTTCGCAAACAATGTTGGCAAGCCATCTGGACCTGCATCCTTAGTCGCGTCAAGATTTTTTAGAGCCTTGAGTATAGTTTCCTCTTGCATGTAAATTTTGCCAAATACATTCGGCACATTTAGTGAGACATTGTCGGCACGGATAGAGCAAATTGGTATGTTCATAATTCAATCGTTAGAGAAAGTTGAAGAAAAGTGATCAGCAAACAAGTTCGATATGTCATTTCCTGTTGCATTGGTAGAATTGTTAAAATTAATTCTAGATGGTTGCGTATTGGTATTCTTACGCCTTTCGCTGAGAAACTTCCAGACTCTTTTGGGATTGCTCGATATGGCTTTTTCAGTTTTTTGGATATACGATTTGTAACATTCCGCCGAATACCGATTCCAACGATCCCTAAGAATTTTCCTCGTCGCGAGGGTTTTTGTATTTAAGATAACGACGCCTCAGCTTATTTTTTTCTGCTAAAAGTTTTATGAGCGTATTATTGAACCATGGAGGGTGATTAAGCGACCTTGGCCGAAATTTCGGAACATGTTTATTGCAAATGTTATTTATTACTTTATAAAAGGCGTCAGTCATTCCATCAACCCTCCCAACGGCAAATAATTTGTGAGTTCAGTCTACCCGTTTTAGTTCCTCGATTATTTTCGGGAAATTTGCTCGGTATAAGTTTAAGTTAACATTCTTCGGCAAAGTAAATACGTGTAAGTCAAGTGCAATGAGCAGTTGGGGATGATGAGCATCAAGTTTGCTCACAAGGTCGACTGGTCTCACGAGGTTTGCATATCTAATATCCTATTATTACTATTAATTACATTATTTAATTGCCTCAAAGTATTTACATTCATGAAATCTACAAGTACATACCCAAGCGGGTAATCGTAAGTGCTAGGAATAATTTCATTGACATTTGCATCATATGACCACTTTATCCTTGGTAAATTAAAATCACAACAATCAGAACATAGTCCAGCGATTGTATCACAGTGGTCACATTATTACAGAAATCCATCAATATATTCTGTTTAGGATATGGAAGATAAAAACAACAGATACCTAGTGATTTTACATTTTGAGTGAGTTTCAAACGCCGCAACAGTGCCCTAAAGCAAAGCTTACCAATAAAGAGGTATTGGTAACTGTTTGGTGGTCTCTTCATGGCGTTATTCACTATAGCTTTCTCAGATCTGGTCCAGCAATAACAGCAGATGTTTACTGTGCCGAACTTCGATAACTAATGATAACGAAATAACGAAACTGACAGTGGAACAGCCCCGACTCGTGAATCGATCTTCACCATTATTGCTCCATGATAATGCAAGACCTCACACTGCACGAGAAATTGTAACTCTACAGATACATCATCCTCTGTTTTCGCCAGACCTTGCTCCAACTGGCTACCATGTTTTTCGTGATTTGGAGAATTTTCTACGTGGTAAAAAATTTCCCAGGAGGCAGTACAAAACGCTTTCACACAGTTTGTCGAATCTAGATCCCCAGAGTTCTATCACAAGGGCAAAAATAAACTACCGATTAGATGGCAGCAATGTATATAGATAATAAGGGTAAATATTTAGATTAAATAAATATGTTACATCTTTAAAAAAAACGCGTTTTAATTTTTCGTTACAAATCGGAAATTTCATACTTTAACCCCTAATAAAAACAAAATGAGGGCACCACTTAGCTTAAATGAGCTGTGGGCTTAATAAAAAATCGTTTTCGACCAGATGTTGTATATATTTTTTTTTATTATACTATGCCGGTAGACATTCAAGCATATGACCAACCTGATATAAAGCGGGTACATAATCTATTAACGCTTGGGGTATATTTAGTATCAATCTCGCGATGCCTCCTCTGCTGCTTACACTGCAACTCCTTGGAAGCTTACTGGTGACCTCACTCACGCGCAGGAATACAACAAACCTCGAGGGAGTTGTTATTTGGCTGCAGTTTTCTGGGAGGTGGAGGTACTTCCCCAGTAGGACATTTTAATGCAATCTACTTCTAAAAACACGTATTCATGTACACAAATGTTTATATTGTGTGGGAATCCAACCCACGAGATTTCCAGAAACAGCTCAACAGCGCACAGCGGGGCTTCGCTCAGAAGATCTGCAGAGCCTACCGCACGGTCTCCCTGAACTCCGCATTGCTGCTGGCTGGGGTGCTGCCTCTTGACCTCAGAGTGCGCGAAGTCGCCTCTTTATACGAGGCCAAAAGGGGGCTACCCCATCCGCTGAGATCGAGCGGATGGCCTCGAAGACCGAGGCCCCGCATCCCGCGGAGCTAGATAGCTTGGAGTTCGGCAGCCTTGTGGACGAGGAACAATGCAGGGTACACTCCAACTTTGCCCTGCGAATGTTTACGGAGGGCAGCAAGATTGAGGGCCGGGTTGGCGCCGCTGTATCCATATGGAACGGCGACGCCGAAACCAAGGCCCTCAAACTTGCTTTGTCGTCCTACTGTACCGTCTACCAGGCTCTCCTGGCTATCTGCACGGCGGCCGAGTACGCTTTGAGCTGCGATGGACCCAGTATCGGCATCTTCAGCGACTCCATGGCGGCGCTCCAGGCGGTGGCGAACGTCGAGTCCGCCTATCCCCTGGCGGTGCAGACACGGGACGCTCTTAAACTGTGCAAAAGCCAGGGTAAGAGCGTCTCGTTGTTCTGGATCAAGGCACACGCGGGGTTGAAGGGGAACGAACGTGCCGATGAACTCGCCCGGAGCGCCGCACTGGGGTTGCGGAGGCGGCCCGATTACGACCGCTGCCCTGTCTCATTCGTCAAAGGTATGATCCGTAAGGAGACCATTGACGAATGGGACGGGAGATACAAATCGGGAACAACAGCTTCGACGACGAAGCTGTTCTTCCCGAGTGGCATCGTAGGCAAAATGGTGCCGTCGAGCATCACCACGCAGGTCCTCTCGGGGCATGGTGGGTTCTCCGCGTACTTGCACAGGTTGAAGTGCGCGGATGACCCATCCTGCTTCTGCGAGCCCGGCGTGGACCAGACAGTGCAACACATATTGTTTCGGTGACCCGCATTCTCCAAACAGAGGTACGATTTGGAGCAGGAGTTGGGAATGCGGGTCACCGAAACCACAGTCTCCGAAATAGTTTTGGGGGGAAATAGATCTAAATTTATAAAATACTGCGTCAGTGTGTGTACGTTAAATAAAACTTATCACAATTTTCTTTTTATTCAATAGTTTATATGCAATTTGATCTAACCTGCTTTGTGTGCTTCCGCCATCAATAAGTTCAGGCGGCCTAGCGCCGGCCGGCACCCACTCACTACTGTAAAAAAAACATTGCGACTAATTTACAATAATCAAAATTAATATATGACAAATTTACTTTAAAAATAGAACGGTGGCAAATTTACGCATACTTTTTTCCGTGACTAAATTGACCAATGCATAACAACCCGAAATTTAAAAGTCATTTAGATCATATTAAATCATCAAAGGAGAAGAAAGGATGCCCGCCAGCATTATTATTATTTCACATTACGTTACTTTCTTTACAGTTTCATCCCATTTCATAAGCAAATGTAGTGCGGTGAACAAATAGTGCTCCTGTGGTATAATAGAAACGTTTTTAGTGTGAAAACGACTGCGTGTCGTGAGAGAGAGACTAGACTCGACTCCCGGCCATTGTGAACCTTAATCCTGAGACCGTTTCAACTGTAAACAACGTGTACATGATGTAACATCGCGTTCAAAAGTGACTTATAACATATTTTGCGACGTAAGTTCCCTATCATCTTCGGAGTTTTGTTTCATACAACGTCGGACCTTGTGAATCGGTGCAAAGACGAGCTGTGAGCATCGTTGATGATGCGAAACTCACACAAGGTATTGACTCCGTGACTTTAAGGAGAGATTTTGCCTCCATGTGCGTATTCTACTGATTGTACAATGGGTTGTGTTCCGAGGAGTTGTTAAATATGATGCGAACGAAATAAGCTTTATTTTACAATCGCACCTCTCGCGGACAGCTAGGAGTTCATCCTCATACACTGAAATCGCAATGGTCATGAACAGTGCGGTTCCAGAGAACTTTTCTAGCGAGAACTCTAATGTTGTGGAATGAGTTCCCGGCCGAGGTTTTTCCTAGGGACTACAGCATGGGGTTCTCCAAGAAAGGCGTGAGGAGGTTTTCCAGGGTCAGCAACGCAAAAGTGACATCCCAGGTGTTGCAAGTGCCCATAGGCTATGATAACTGCTTCCCATCAGGCAGATCGTAGGCTTGTTTGCCACCTCGCTTGATGTAGAGGAATTACCGTAGTCTACAGCCTAGCAGCAATTTCTTATGAGCTTACTGGTAACCCCACTCTCTCACAGCAATAAAACAACCCTCCAGTTGTTATATGACTGCGGTTTTCTGTGAGGAAAAGGTTCTTACCCAGCTTATTTTGATGCACCCTACTTCTTTTATAACTACCAAGGCTAACACAAACATATACGCAAATATCTGTCCTGTGTGAGAATCTGTACCTTGGTATTAAAGTAGGATTTCTGAGCATGCCGCCGTCGGGCATATCAAAAAGCGAATGTCAAAGGTAGATATAGTCATAGGCTACGGTAACCGCTTAACATTAGGTGGCTGTGGCTTAGGTTTTTTATGCAACATGCCTCCCAACTTTGTATAAAAAACCTAAGCCAAAGAAGTGAAGAAGAAAAGCTAATGCTAGCATGCTCGCAAGCTCAATTACCACGTCAGCAACAGGACAAGATGAGGAAGTTTTATCCAAGTTTTGAGGGAGAAAAAAGAAAAACGTTTTCCACGACAAATGTGTTACTCTACTGCATAGATCAGAACAGGTACTACATTGTGAAACATCGTCAACGCAGCTTCATCTCTACTCATTGCACTAGTCGACAAAGTAGCAAACTACCTATCTTCATACAGGAGGAATTTTACCACGGGACCGTGATGTAAAGCGATTACCGTAACCTATGAACGCTTGTATTGTATCAATCGCGCGATGCCACCTCTGCTGCTGACATAGCAACTCCTTAGGGGCTTACTGATGACCTCATTCACACGCAGGAATACAACAACTCTCCAGAGAGAAGTGCCCCTGACGGGCTGTTTTGATGCGCCCCAACTCTCTTAAAACACACAGAGCAAAACAAACAGACATATTCATGTACACAAATGTTTGTCCTGTGTGGGAATCGAACCCACGATTATTGGTGACAAAGTAGCGTAACAGCATAAAAATCACAGTGTTAAGACTACCTTTCGTAAATTGGACATACAAGTCTAAATTAAAGTGAATAATATCACAACGCTTTTGCCTTTAAGCGTACCATCATACATTCTAGTCAGTGCATGTTTATGTCAACAGATACGGCACTACTATGCACAGTCTATGTTAGTCAAACAGAGGGTAAATAGAGCGTTTTATGTGATGTGCATCGCGCATCATAACATCCAACCAAACCAATCCCACTGGTGGAGTACGTTTTTTTTACATCTAAGGTATTTAGACTTTAGAGCATACTCCGCCACTACTCTCCAGCGGAGGTACCTACTTTTAAACCCTCCAAAAGGACCTTTGAAGCGTCGAATGCTTTTGATTAGTCACTTTCCTTTATCTACCTTCGCTATAACTACAATTGCTCATCATGCATGGTATCTAAATCTGCTAACACTCCATCTAGTTTGACAATTGCAAAGCAAAAGGAGTTCAAAGGTTCGAATTCCGGCATGTACCTGAAAATCGTGTTTTTTGGTACATATTTGTAATTATCACACACTCGGCAGTGAAGGAAAACATCTTGAGCAAACACGTTCCAAGAAGAAGAAATTATATTTCGAAAGATGTGTGACCTTACTTAATAAAGGTCTGGTTTTTCGTCTGAGTTGTGGAGGCCTGATGGTAGTCGCTGCATGTAAAACTCAGTATCTTTGCCAAACTCTTAGGCTTAGGTAGCGGACCCCGCTATTTCTAATGGTTAAGAAAAGGAAATAATGCTAAGAAGAAGGCACCATCTAGTACTGCAATGCTCCATAGACCTAAAATATATTGTTGTATAGACTGAGCAACTAGTTACATACATACATATCATCACAGCTGTCTTCACTCTCCTCATCCTCTTCATGTATTACTTTTCGGTTTCGGCTGCTTTTGATTTGGCCCTTTTACATCACATCACCAATTTGATATATATGTGTGCGTCTATGGCGGCCCAGGCTGGAGTGAATGGAGATATCGGTAGATCGCCATTCACTCCTGCAGCCTGTATAATACACTTCTTCTGTAACTCTTTTGTCATAAATTTTTTCTAAACTACTTATTCTTATTCGTTTTTTTTTATACAACGTCGGGAGGAATACAAGCATATGGCCCACCAGATGTAAAGCAGTTACCGTAGCGTATTAATGCTTGTAATGTTCCAGAACTAAAACTGCAGTCGTCTTCATGTGGTGCACTCTGCCGACTAACAAAAGCAATGTCTTCAAATCAGTGGACCTTGCAAAAAAAAGAATAATCGCTAATGCAAAGCCACACCTTGTGACGAGTGTACATATCTTCACGCCAAGTCCCTTGCGGAGTAAGCAGAGAGATCAGAGTACCATAAGACCTTAAGATAAGTGGACCTTAAATGCATGGACAGGGAGATGCCATTGCTTTTTTAACATTCATAGTTATTTATTGTTTATTGTATGGGAGCCCCCCTTAAATATTTGTTTTATTTTAATTTAATTATTTATTCTTAAAGTGAATACATAACTAAATATTCTGTGAATATTTCAAGCGTCTACCTGTTGCCGTTATCAATATCAAGCAAAAATGAGCAAAAAATTCACGTTTGTTGTATGGGACCCCCCTTAAATATTTATTTTATTCTATTTTTTAGTATTTGTTGTTATAGCAGCAACAAAAATACATTATCTGTGAAAATTTCAACTGCCTAACTATCACGGTTCAAGAGATACAACCTGGTGACAGATGGACGGACGGACGGACGGACAGCGGAGCCTCAGTAATAGGGTTCCGTTTTACCCTTTGGGTACGGAACCCTAAAAACGACCAATTTGGTCATGGCAGGTGAGTGTTAGTCTTCCTTACTTCCTATATCCTCCCACTTTCGCATTGTTTACCTGTTTCATCATTCTTTCATCGTGCATTCTTTCTACATGTCCGAACCAACGGCGCATCTCTTTTCTTATCTTAACACCGACACTCTCTTTTCGATCAACTCTCTTTCTTATCTCATTGCGTACAGTAAGCAGAGCCTTCTAGTTAGATTTCGACTGCCTAGAAGTTGACCAAACGCTCCATTTGTTAATTTCTCCCCCATCCTGTTCCCTACACTCACTCGTCTCTGCACATCAGAGAGTTATTAAAGCTACAAAAATTGATTGTGGTCTTCTATAAAGTGGAGGAAATTTCTCAATCGAGCTGCTTTGTTCTTTAGCGTCACTTCTGTTATGGCATAGCCTCTTTTGTTAGTTGGATAGACGTGTCACGCGCAGAGGTTGATTTTAGTTCTGAAGGTGGTGTGCACCCTTAAACTTAAAGAAACTTTACGGTATAACATTATAGTTAACTAACAATATTAACTTTTTATACAACGTCTTTTACACTGCGTCGGGAGGCATACAAGCATACGGTCCACCTGATGTAAAGTGGCAACTGTAGCTTGTGAACGCTTGCAACACATATCTCTCGCACGATGCCACCTCTACCGCTGACATAGCTATTCCTTACTGGTGAACTTACTCACTCGCAGGAAGACAACAACCATCCAGGGAGTTCTGTTTTGTGTGAATGGAGGTACCTCTCATCTTCTAGTGACCTCACTTACTCGCAGGAACACAATAATCCTACAGGGAGTTGTTATTTGGCTGCCGTCTTCTGTGAGGTCGAGGTAATTTATACCCCAGTACTTCGGGCTAATGTCGTGCCCTACCTCTCTTTCACTAAAGCCTCGTTTGTTGATAAGCAGGGTGCACCATGTGCAGGTGAGATTGGCTTTGGCTCTAAAGGTAACATTGAGCTACATCATCATCAACGCCTTACCTCTCTTAAAAATACCCTGATCAATACAAACAGACATGTTCATGCACACAAATGATCGTACCGTGTGGGAATCGACTCCACGAGCGTTGGTGTCAAAGCAGCGTTACTAATTACTGCGCCACCGACGTCATCAAAACTTAACTAAACAAAATGGAATGAACGAACAATGGTTATTTACATGAAGATCGAAAATTTTATGAATCTAGGATGTGCTCATGAACATGTCTGATTAACATGCCCTGGATATTTTCTTTGTAATTTAAGTATACATATACAAAAAGAAAATCTTAAACAAAAATTCTAATATCTCTTACGAACACACAGACTGCCGTAAGCCCTCTATTAAATATCTCTTCACTCACCCCTTCCATCCCCTCCTCCATTGATACATATAAAATTCAAAGTCCTGTCTGACTGATATATCAACGCGCAGCCTAACTAAACCGCTGGTCCTAGAGACATGAAATTTGGAGGGTGTGTTCTTTGTGAAGTGTTAGTATTCACTGAGAAAGGGTTTTTCGAATTTGCACCCATAAGGGGTGAAAAGGGGTGTAAGAATTTGTATATATATATATATATATATATATATATATGTATAGTAAAGCACGCTCAGGTCTTGAAAAAAGGCACGGAACAAGTTATCGGGTGTTTGTGCAAAGGGTAAATCACGGTTGCAGAGTTCGGCGTCCAAGTTTCAGGCAAAGGTTAGTCAAGAAGCAATTCATTTCGGAGTCCGGTATGCTAAAAGTGTACGAAAAATCACA
Organism: Pyralis farinalis; assembly: GCA_947507595.1. Lineage (NCBI taxonomy): Eukaryota > Metazoa > Arthropoda > Insecta > Lepidoptera > Pyralidae > Pyralis > Pyralis farinalis. Next base: position 9,286,220 of record OX382260.1, read on the forward strand.
AGATTCACGAGAAATACGAAGGAACACATTCACTAACGCATAAATACGAAAAGCGAATGACATGAACGACATCTAGCTGAATATCATCGAGGAAACTGAAATTGACAGATAGTCGTCGAATATTTTTTTTTGATGTATCGATTCTCGGATTTACTTTTTCTATCGGACCCTTAAATAAATAAAATCATTAGTTAAATAGTTGTTTACATCTGTACAAAATACGATTAATTCAATTAATAAAAAAATATCATTACGTAATGAAAAATAAAACTGCGAAAGTAAATCATATTTACGATTATCGATTACAATAAAACGTTGAGTGAAAAACACGTTTGCAGGGCCTGTTCTACGTAAATCGGCTTATTACGTCTATTGGCCATTGCAGTTAAGATTATTATTGTGTAATCAAGAGAAATAGACTTTTTAGTACATATTTCATTCATGTAACGTCAGGCCCACAATCGAGCTTCTCCTTTGGATATAGAGGTATAAAGGTGCACTAAGAAACATTTTTTCCAAAATTAAAACCCAATAAGTGTAAAAGTTTGAATGGAAAATCGTATTCCCTGCGTGTATCTACTTGAATCTTGATATAAGTACATTCAAAACAAATAATCCGACATATATTTTAAGATTTTTCGAAAATTAGCCCCTAAAGGGGTGAAGTGGGGTGTACAACTTTGTATGAAAAATTGCATTCCCTGCGTGTATTAACTTGAAACTTGGTATAAATACTTCTATATATATAGCATTACGGAGCAGCCTGGTGATTCTAGTACCGGAAGGAAAACAAAAAAATTAAACACACCTCAAGAAAACCTGTAAAAAGTAAAAAAAAATCGATAATTTTGCATAATAATATGTATGTAGCATACATGGATGTTTCAAATTTTAGACCACAGATATGTTTGTTAGAAAAAGGAATATCCATTATGCATATAAGATCCCTACCGCAGCTAACAAATGAGCAGATGACCTTGAAACGGCTAAATCGATTTTGATCCAAATCGGTTCACCCGTATAAGAGGTATGTTGCCATAGACAGATACACACACATAGTGGTCAAACTTACAACACCCCTCTTTTTGCGACTGGGGTTAAAAATATTGTTTACAAAGAAATACTGCGGTAGGTATAGTATTTCATGGTCTTCAAGTAATCGCAATGTAGGTCACACGGCGAAGCCGCATGCAGAAGCTAGTCTCTATATAAAGGACGGTACTACGATGGATTTGTCATTCGTAGTCTGTTATTATAACGACTAACATCTACAACGTTTGAGGGTGCCTCGTGGAGAGGCGAAACACGTGTCACAAAGACGACCGTAGCAGCCAGGGCAGCAACGGTATGCATCTACCAACGGGTGGGTGGGTGCCGGCCGGCACTATTTCGCATGAACTAATCGGTAGCGGAAGCACACAAAGTAGTTTAGACTTAAATTGTCTGTAAATTTGACATTCGCAATATAACTCCTGCATCTATTAACTATTTAAGTTACACTTCTTTCGAAATATAATTTCAGATATATTTATTACCATTACCTAACTTTTATTTTGTCTTCTACTTAATAGACAAATCCCAAATGTAGTTCTACTTCTCGTCGACAGACAAAGCGCGACTCGTCTTGCAAAGGCGGAATGCATAATGACAACCACACGGCAGAAGCGCGCACAAGTGTGCCTACGTTGAGTGCTGTAGACGCTCCACTGTGCAGTACGTCTAACGACATAATGGTGGCACTGTAGCTTTTGAACAAGAGTTTAGGATTTTTTACCACCAATTTTGACACTGTTTACTGTTAATTTTTTAGACTAAATGAGAGAAATATTCAAATGGAGAACCGTTAGATTGATTTTGCTTCGAATCTCAACTCACCGCTACAGGTCGGGTAAAGTACAGTGGAAGAGCCTGGGAAGAACACTGACAGAAAACTGCAGCTAAATAATAACTCCCTGGAGAATTGTTGCGTTCCTACGAGTGAGTGGGGTCACCAGTAAGCTCCTAAGGAGTTGGTGGGTTAACTGCAGAGGTGGCTTCACGCGAGTGATACTTAATGTATTTCCAGAGTTCATAGGCTGCGATAACCGCTTTACTTAGGTCGTATTCGAGCATAGGGTGGGAAGTTAGGGTATGGTATTGGTGGGAATCGTTGATATAGTGAGATTAACATTTCCCATAAAAGCCAATGAAAACCATCTGCTGTGTTTTGTAGTGAAACACCTTACTCAAAGCAGAGCCCTGGCCAGTCCGAGTCTTCCACGTCCCCGACGTTCACCTTGGGAAATGCTGCGATCACGCGATTGCGTGACCACTGCCCTAGAGTCGCAGTCGAGCTGAGGAGGCAGGGAAAAGGCAAACATTCTGCGCCTGAAAACAGTATGCCTTCACATATTCGTAGGCTCCAAAGTAGCAGGCCTGCTAGCGAACTAAGGCATAGTGAGTTAATCCCCTGCTTGCACGAAAACCAAAACGATTAACGAAACTGAAACAGTGATAAACCAGATTGATCCTTTACCGACGCTTGGCATGAAAATAAGGACACGAATTGCTTTTTGGAATGTACGTACGCTGAGCGATGACAGTAAACTAGCCCAAACAGAGGCAGAAATGCTGAAATATAACCTGAAAATACTCGGTCTTAGCGAAGTACGTAGAAATCGTACGGCTTCGGTGAAATGAGAACGCCCAAAGGCATGACTTTGCTGTACTCCAGCAAGGAAATGGAGGATGTTATACATGACCATGGCGTGGGTCTCCTTTATTCCGCGTATACTAGAAAAAGCCTTGTGAACTGGAAAACAATCTCTGACCGTATCATGTGTGCCCGTTTAAACACCAGTGTCCGTTCTCTATTCAGTCCAGTGTTATGCTCCCACCAACTCTGCTACAGAAGAAACCAAAGACATTTTCTATGAATCACTAAATGCCACACTCAAACACATCAAGAGACAAAATATTGTGATAGTCATGGGAGACCTAAACACAAAGGTTGGCAACACAAATAGGAATCGAGAGCGGCATATGGGCGATGAAAATTGGGAAGACTTACAGCAATATTAAACGCAATCATTTTATGCAGTTTTATGGCGTAAACATATTTACAATACCAGTGGTATCACTTCCGCGTTAGCAATATAGTTATAACCTCATCGAGCGCTTATGCATTATATACCGGTATACATCTATAACTTTACGCTAAATCTCTTGCGGGTTAGGCAGAGAGAACTGAGCGCTACATGACTCGATCCTTCCACACCTCGCTATCTTGTTTTACATTCATTGCTCTTCTCATGCACGCATGCCGGTTTCTAAGGCTCCTGACTTCACCTTCTAGACCGGTATACATACGATTAGGTAATGACTACTGAAAGCCCGTAGGACTCCTAGCTCTGACTTGCCTACATCGGTCGTCCAGAGAGAATTCGATAGACTATGCTCCAGGAATAGAAGTATCAAGAGATATAATGCCACGAGTTACTTTGGAGAAAATGGAGTACACCTCCCGACAACCCTGAATCGCTTACACCAGTTTTACTCCCAGCCGATTTTTCTTAGCATTTCCGGAGTCAACACAGTGAGTGAAGAGCTACTGTCTGCAGCAAGTAAAAGATATGATAATTATGGATGATGTCCGTCCCTCTTCTGTAACAGCCCAGCACCTTTAATCCCTAATAAAATTCAGGGTGTATTAACGTGAACATTGACGTACGGCAGTGAAACATGGGTATGGCAGAAGAAGCATGAAAGCAGGGTGAACGCAGTAGAAATGAGAGTGCTGAGGAGTATGTGTGGAGTGAGAATCATTGATACAGTAAAAAATAGCACGATACGAGAACTTTGTGGAAAGAAAGATGATGTAGTGACAAAAATTGAAAAGAGTTACGAAAGAAATGTATCAGGGAAGAGAGAATGGAGATTTAGGGGCCGCCGTAGACGGACACATATAGATCAAATTGGTGATGTGTTGAAAAGGGGCCAAATCAAAAGCACCCAAATACGAAGAGCATTCGTGAAGAGGTTGATGAGTGTGGTAGAAGCGAGTGGAGTATGTTTGGATCGGTGTACCTGGCTTTCCATAGTCTCTGCCTATCCCAATGGGAGACAGGCGTGATGATATATATGTAGCACTTTAATCCCTCCAGAATTCGTATCAACAGGCCATTAATTTCCGAGACATTCTAGTACTAATACCTACAGAAACCTGTAAATCAATCATTTTTAGGGTTCCGTACCTCAAAAGGCAAAACGTAACCCTTATAGGATCACTTTGCTGTCCGTCTGTCTGTTAAGACCCGTTTTCTCAGGAACATGAACAGTAGGAGCTATCAAGCTGAAATTAATATCACATACTTAGGTCTGCAGTCCTTTCTAGCAGTGAAAAAATCAAACTTCTACGTGAACGCAATGACAAGATATGGCTGTTTATGCCTCGTTTATGTGCATATACAACGTAATATCTTTCTTCTCGAAGGAGCCTCTACATGTTGGATCCATATCACCGACATCTCTCAAATGACTGGCACGGATATTAATCCATGATTTTGTAGAGATATATTAATAATAGTTGATCAAACTGTTCTAATACAAAAACATACAAAAATCTAATTGAGTATCAATATTGAATTTGTCATATTAAACTTTTGAGACGTGCAATATGTTTATATTCAGCAGTACCGCGCAATGGGACAGCCAGCGGAGTGCACACACAAAAGCCTCGGTGATGGAATTTTCAAGTAGAGCACGCTTCTTTGAGTTGCAGTGTAATGTTTATATACAACTAGTTTTAAAAGTGATTGTATTTCAACTAGCATTTCGTTATCAAATCAAGAAGTTCCTTTACCTTTACTTTTGCTTTTCTTGTCATGTTTTTCATTGCGAATAGCATTAGTGTAATGATTATGGTTATGTATGGATAATTGTTCTGGTATATATTGAGAATGGCCTTGGAATATACCGAGAAACGTTTTGCGATGTATGGGAATGGTTCAGACAATTATATTTGTATCTGGTAATAGGAATATTTTGACAGGAAGCATTACTAAGTAGGGATGTGTCTGTACAGTCGACGTCAAAAGTCCATATAGAACGAGGGGAAGAAATCCCCTGTACACGCTGGTGGGCGGTTGGCACGCACACACTTGCATAAATAACAAAACAATCATTCATTATATTACGTTACACGTTACCGATAAATTAACGAATAAGATACAGTACCGACAGAGATAGCTACGAGTATATTCTATCTACATAGCAACGAATGAATAACATCTATACTTCCACCAATTCAGTTACCGACCGGTTTGTCAAATGGCAAAAAACCGACTCGAACTTATAGCCACTGGTTTCTGGTGGTTCTAAATCTCAGATTAGCAGTCATATTTTATTATAATAATTTAATTGATTTCTATTTTGTGAAATCGTTGAATGAATGATCAACTGATACTATTAATTGTAAAACTAAACCGTCGTGTCACTGAGCAATCAACAGTAACTAGTTAGCTGAGACTTGATAGCAGCCACAGTACTCTTGAGTCGGTAGGGTAGTAAGAAGTCATTATGCTATTCTCTCTCAGTGGGTTAGTAAAAATATGAAAATGAGTTAAGTTGGTTGGGTCACTGTACGAAGACATTTTAAAAGTCGTAACTACTTCGCTAGCCGGAGTGATTGCGTGTATTCGATTGTAATTCTTTACGTTCTGTTTCAAATATGCAGGCTAATATTAATTATCAGTATGCAAGATAGAACACGCATTATTGCGTTGCATAATATTAATATTAATTAGTAATGAAAGGGGTTTTACCGTAAGTATTTTCGTGTTTGTGTCAATGTTTTAGTGTATATCATATATAATAAATAAATATTATAATCGGTTCTCTCTACCTACAAAGCAAGGGATTTGGCGTGAATTTACAGATAGATATATAATAACGTATAGCCTTTTTGATTAGTAATCTAACAAGATTCGATTAATTTGGTTTTAGTAAATCGTCACGAAGAGGAAGATAATACTTCGATTCGGCCAAGAAGTAATCGTCCCCGAGTTATCAATAAGTCACAGAGAAGATTTATGTGTCGACAATTTGATAACATGGCTTTTCGTCGACTGCTGGGTTTGCGAATTTCTTTGACACCTCCGTATCTACCGTTCGTCGAGCCCTGCACAGGGAGGGCTTGCGTCATAGAATATTATGACAACACAGAAGATCTCCTGGAAAGTAAGACCTAATAGAAATACAGAAATAGATAGACTTGCCTTTATTTAATTTGTTGAGCATACAAACTATGTGTTTTTACGGATATTAGAGCATATAACACAAACACGCACCAACACAAACACATACACCTACACCCACAGACACACAAACCCCAGCACACACCCACACACAAACACACACACACACACACACAGATACACACACAATATCCGCACAAACTACAATCTTTTTGTCACTTTAATAATTAATACCTAATTTAATTTAAATATAGTCAATGTAAAACGTGTTATGGAAGAGCGGTGCCTCCTGGCACAGGTGTTATATCACCTAAAAGGAAGCGCCAATCACATGTTTCTAAGTATGTAAACTGATTCTGAATAAAACATTATTATTATTATTATATTTTTCTTTCCACTCACGGGTCATTTGATAGGCGTGCGCGGGGATAAGGTTCCAATGCGTAGAGGCCCCTTTGTAAAGGCTATGTAATGTTGTACACCCGCCGTGACCCGCTCCAGGGGATATTAATGGGACAATATACCAATGAACAGGTCACGGCAGGTATTGGGACTATTGGAAATATGTCGGAAAAAAGTGGGCTATTAAAATGAGATTTGGTGGTATTATTAGAACCGGGCTATTGCATAAGAGGGACGGACGCCTGCCATAACTATCATATCTGACGTTACTTTCGGCAGGCGGTGGCTCGCCACTTACTAGATGGACCCCCGAAATGCCAGAGAAAGTCGGCCGGGGGCAACACCGATGTGAGTGACTCAGGGGTGTCGAGAGGTGTGCTGCGCTTTCTCCGAAGTTACTCGTTATGCCCTTTAACACTTCCACCCCTGGAGCATATCACCTGCTAGAGCAATATACTCTATCGACTCCTCTCTGGACGGCCAATGAAGGCAAGCCAGAGCTGAGAGTCCTGCGGGCCTTCTTGGATTTCCACTCCGACCGACGAAGACACGCCGGAGACGAAGGCCCTGATCGTAACGTATTATTTTTTGTTATATAAATTATACTGTAACCCCACTGCCCGTGCCGAATTATAAATATCATAAATTTTATTGTTATAAGGTCTCGTCTAGATTCAATACATCTTTTCGCCAGGAAAACGATTATTTAAGCTATTTAACTAACCTTATCAACTTTGCAGTAAAGTAGATATGCAGAAAAACCTTCCAAGAATGTTTTGTATTGTGCTTAAAATGAAATAAAAACCAGATGAGAACGCGCAAGCTTGCATTGGCAGAGGAACACCTGGCTTGTCAATTATATAACAATTCATTTTTTTTTTTAATTTGTCGGCCATTTCGACCATATTCCTTAAGCGATAGGAACGGTGTTCCTGAACATTCCTATTCTACTTTTTTTATGCTGAATCCGAAACTGAAGTCAAAATTCGAATATTCGGAAAAAAAAGCGACAGACAAACGCACAGACAAACATATATAATTCATATAGGAACGGTGTTCCTGAAAATATTACATACTTTATATCTAGTTTTTTTATTATTACATATTATGTTGACCTGTTTTTGATTTGGATAGGAGAAATTACTAAGCAATATTGTATTATCATTGTTGCTGATAATAAAAAAGATATTATTAATTTAAAAACAAACATATTGCAAGCCTCGAACCTGGGACAGAGATATTATTGTCTGTTTCTTAACCAATACGCCAGAGTCTGCCATGATTGACTAGACGAAATATTAATATGCTTTTAAAATGTAAAGTTAACATTTATTTATACATTTATTTTGACGAGCTCGGTGGTGGCGTGACGCGTCGACTTTAACATCAACGCTGGACGTTTAAAGAGAGGTAGGGCGCATCAAAGCTGCCCGTCTGGGGAAGTACCTCCACCTCACAGAAAACCGCAGCAAAATAACAACTCCCTAGAGGGTTGTTGTGTTCCTGCGTGTGAGTGAGGTCACCAGTAAGCTCCTAAAGAGTTGCTGTGTAAGCAGCGGAGGAGGCATCGCGCGAGAGATAATTAATATATTACTAGTGTTCATAGGCTTGCTTTACATCAGGTGGACCGTATGCTTGAATGCCTTCCGTCGTTGTATAAAAAAAAAACTATGCGAGTATTATATTTCAACCATTAATAGACTGCAGTTACCAAGTCACATCAGGTGGCCTTATGTTTATTGGCGTTCTGAGTTTACATAAAAATACGGAACAATATTAAAATTGTTTCCCCAAGAGATATCTAAATATTAAATAAGGTAACTCTCAATTCTCCGAAAAGCTTTTAATGTTCAAGAGATAAAAATCACAATAATAAATATAAAAAACATAGATATTTTAAGGGTGGGTACTTAGTATGCATAAACGTATAGCGAATAATGAACATTGCGTAAGAAAAGTTCTTACGTTTTTCTCGTTTTTAATAATAATGGCGCATTAAAAAGTATCCTCGCCGGAGTGTAAAGCACGTTTTAAACGTAAATATTAGTTATTAAAATAAGTAATTAAACGGCTTTTAGCTTTTAACTTGTATGTATGTATATCTTCACTTAGTGATAGCCCAGTGGATAAGGAACCGGCCTATTAAACAACAGGTCCTCGGTTCGAACCCTGGCATTTTCCACTAAATTCGTGTTTTCGAATTTATGTACATATTTGTAACTTGTAATTATCGCTTGCTCGGTGGTGAAGTGCATCGTGAGGAAACGCACACGTCAAAGAAATTATATTTCGAAAATTTATGTGAACAAACCTAAAAAAATCCCTGGTTGTGAAGGTCTGACAGCAGTCGCTACATGTAAAAATCAGTATCTTCGCCAAATCCTTAGGCTTAGGTAGCGGAGCCCGCCGATCCTAATGGATTAGGATCCTGATGGTAAGGGATAACCCCTATGAAGAAGAATTATTTAATACGTCGGGAGGCATACAAGCGGCGGCTTACCTGATGTAAAGCAGGTACCGTAGCCTATAATGCTTGTAATAAATTAAGTATCACTCGCACGATGCCTCCTCTGCTGCTTACACAGCAACTCCTTAGGAGTTTACTGGTGACCTCACTCACACACAGGAACACAACAACCCTCTAGGGAGTTATTATTTGACTGCGGTTTTCTGTGAGGTGGAGGTACTTTCGACGGGCTGCTTTGATGCGCCCTACCTCTCTTGTATATATCTTCACGCCTGGTCCCTTGCGGGGACCGAGCACTATAAGACGCGGTCCTACCTCTCTTAAAACATCCAGACCAAGACAATCAGACATGTTTATGCACACAAATGTTTGCCTTGTATGGGAATCGAACCCACGAGTGTTGTTGTCAAAGTCGCGTCGTTCACGACTGAGCCACTGAGCTCGCATAAGTATGTATATCTTCACGGCAGGTGCCTTGCGGGGTATGCAGAGAGAACCGAGCGCTATAAGACGCGGTCCTTTCACTCCTTATTCAATTCTGTAACATTGTTAACTCGTTTCATGCACATTCGTTGGTTTTTACAACCAAAAACACCGGTTTATTACACACGCCCTTCTGATAAAATACGATCAATTTCGTCATGACAGGTGGGTATTGGTCTTCCTCGGCTTCTACTTCACTTTCCCAGTACAGCATGCATTTTCTTATCATAACACAGAATCACTCTTTTCGTTTGTAATTTATTCTCGATAAATATTGTGTCGTAACACTTGCTGACTGTGTTCCAAACAAGAGGCCCCATTCTTGAGACGGACCAATGCCTGGTGGTTAGCCGATTTGTGGGCCTTTTTAGGAAGTGGAGGCACTGGCGAGTGAGTATCCCTTTCGGAGATCAAGAAAGGATAAGGAGCGAAAAATTGCAAGATGTCTGGTATTTTCTATGTATAATAAGTATGTATTTACAAAAAAAAAAATGTTATTTCCGTATGTTTATTAGTTGTCTAGTACCCATAACACAAGCTTAGCTCACTATGGGGCTAGATGGGGCTATGTATGTATGTAATATGTCCGACAATATTTATTTATTACTCGTATTATTGCCGAAGTCGAAGAACTCGTGTTAGCTGAAGGGAATGAAAGAGTGATTATGTGTGGAGATTTGAATGGATGGGTTGGGACCAAACGAGACGGCTATGAAGCTGCTCTTGGTCCCTATGGAGATAAGAGAGTGAACGAAGCAGGTAAGCCGATTCTAGATTTATGTATGGAACGAAACCTCCTCGTGTCGAATACTTTATTCCGTCACAAGGATATTCACACGTATACATGGAGACGGAATGACCAAAAAAGTGTGATTGATTTGATTATAATTGATAGACGTCTCCGAAATACTATAATGGATACAAGAGCCTTTAGAGGTCCCACTCTTGAAACGGACCACTACCTGGTGGTAAGCCGGTTTGTGGGACTTTTCAAGAAGTGGAGGCATTGGCGAGTGCGTATCCCTTTCGGAGATCATGAAAGGATAAGGAGTGAAAAATTGCAAGATGAAAGTGTAAGGAGAATGTATGTACATCTGGTAAGCGAAAGACTTGCAAATGCAAGTCTTTCCGGCACAGATGTGGATGATTGCTGGAAAGTTCTGAAAGAAAGTATGGTGGATAGTGCAAAAGAAGCATGTGGATGCGCAAAGAGGCATAAAAGATTGAAAGGGGATGCCTGGTGGGATGCGGAGGTTGAATCCTCCGTAGCAAGAAAGAGGAAAGCGTGGCTGGATTATGTATCATCTTTGCCCTTAAATGAAAGTATGAGAGAGAAGAAGAAAGAAATGTACCGTCAATGCAAGAATGAAACCAAGGCTTTAGTGAAAGAGAAGCGTGAAAGACAAATTATGAATGAGGAAGAGAGGCTGACGAGAAACTTCGAGGCAAATACCAAACTCTTTTGGAGAGAGGTAAAGAAGTCTCGGGGTGGTTCGTCGGCATCCAGTATGAACAAGATTAAGTCTAAAGCTGGTATCATTCTTGCAAACACTCAGGAAGTGTTAGAACGGTGGAGTGAATATTTTGAAGAAATGTACGAATATGCCTCGGACGCTGACAATGAGAGTGAGTCTGATGCTCACTCCGCGTTGACGGCGTCCGATGAAGGTATAACTATGGATGAGATAGAATGGTCGATACGAAGTTTGAAAAATGGAAAGTCTGCGGGAATTGATATGATTACAGCTGAGATGATCAAACTAGGTGGCACTTACGTCCGGGACGCCTTCTGGTACTTATGCAACCTTTGCTGGAGAACTGGAAGGGTCCCAATGGACTGGGGATGCGCAGTCATCGTACCCTTGTATAAAGGCAAGGGATCACGCATGGACTGCGCCAACTATAGGGCCATCAGTTTGATCAGCTTAGCAGCAAAAGTATATGGAAAGATAATTGAAAGGAGAATGAGGGTGAAATCTGACGAAATGCTGTGGGAGGCACAAGGAGGATTCCGAAATGGAAGGGGATGTACGGATCAAGTTTTCTCGCTCCGCAATATCGTAGAGAAGCATCTGGCCACAGACCAGAAGGTTTTCTGCGGTTTTGTGGATCTTGAGAAGGCATTTGATAGGGTTGTGCGAAAGGAACTGTGGTGCATATTGCCGAGATATGGGATTGACGGCTCACTGCTGCGTGCTGTGCAGTCCACCTACAAGGATTGCTCAGCATGTGTGCGAATAGATGGCAACATGTCACCCTGGTTTGATGTCAAAATTGGTGTCAAACAGGGTTGCATGTTGTCTGTTAGGCTGTTTATTCTGTATCTCGATAGTTGTCTACAGAGAATAAGATCGACGAATGTAGGATTACGCATGGGTGACCTAGTGGTGAACTGTCTGCTGTATGCAGATGATGCTGTCCTGTTAGCAGAAACACCATCTGAGCTGCAAACACTAGTCACAATGATGAAAGACGAATGTATGAAGGAAGGCTTACTATTGAATGCGAAGAAAACAAAGATTATGGTATTTGAAAGAGAAGAAACCAGAACCAATGTAAGAATTACGGTAGATGATGAAGTGTTGGAACAAGTGAATGAGTTTGTATATCTTGGATGCGCTTTCAGCAGGGATGGAAGGTACACCGCAGATGTGGAAAGGCGAGTGAGTGCTGGGAATAGTGTGAATGGAGCGTTGGGAAAACTTCTTGGCAGTAAAAACCTGAGCCAGAAGGCGCAGCTGGCTATACACAATGCAGTGCTGGTCCCAACGCTTACTTATGGAAGCGAGAGCTGCGTATGGCAGAGAGAGCATGAAAGTAGGATAAACGCGGTTGAAATGCGAGCGTTGCGCAAAATCTGTGGTGTAACGCTTGCAGACCGTATCCGCAATGATGAGGTTAGAAGCAGAGTTGGTCTGAAAGAGAGCGTCGGTGTTAAAATAAGAAGAGGCATGCTCCGTTGGTTCGGACATGTAGAAAGAATGCAGGATGAAAGAATGACGAAGCAGATATACAATGCAAAAGTGGAAGGATGTAGGAGCCGAGGAAGGCCAAGACTTACCTATCATGATCAGATTGGTCGTGTTCTATCAGAAGGTGATGTCAGGAGCCCTAGAAACCGGCGAGCGTGCATGAAAAGAGCAATGAATGTGAAAGAAGCGAGTGAGGTATGTAAGGATCGAGTCGCGTGGCGCTCGGTTCTCTCTGCCTACCCCGTAAGGGATTTGGCGTGAAGTTATAGATAGATAGTATTATTGCCCCTAGTAATGTAGTACAAGCTACCTGTCGATCTGTGGCAGTGGTCATTGTTGTGGTTAATTTAAAAACATACTGTGATTTGTATTTTTATGTGTATGAGTAACCAGCGGTTTATATTTTTCTGTGCGGTGACGTAGTAACGGCCACAGGTACCAAGCCAGTATAAAAAAAAACATAAAACCTTTCTTGAATATTAGTTTTTCTAGTTTGTGTACTGTCATTTACAGAGTTCTAGGAGCCCGAGCGTGCACGGAAAGTACTATGAATGTTGAAGAAGCGAGCGAAGTGTATAAGAACCGAGTCTTGTGGTGCTCGGTCCTTTCTGCGTACCCCGCAATGACGTTACGTGAAAATATACGAGTATAATGAGTATTTATTTCAAGGTAAATGAATAAACGCGTTTTTATAAAGATTTCCGATTTCATTTCCGCGACGTAGCAGACAAACAACCAGAGTGTTGCCTGCACTGGTACGGCCACAACTAACAAACCAGCATGCTACATAGAATAAAAATATCTAGCCATTGCAACTCTGCCGGATCCAAGCTGAAAAGAACGCAAGCTACTGGCTTGTAGTCGAAAGGAGTGATATACATGCTAATGCTCTTAGAATACAGAATGGCAGACAAGGTAAGTAGAAAAAAAGCAGGAAAACAAATAAGGCAATCAGTATCGAATGGTGATGACGATGCAACCGTGAGTAGCGATAGCCCAGTGGATAAAAAGCTGACGTAATATCCGACAGTCCGTGGTTCGAGTCCCATGTACCAATAAACTTGATTTATGTTCATTTTTGTTATCACTTCCAGGCGGTAAAGAAAAATATCGTAAGGTAACTTGCATGTCCAAGAAATTATATTTCGGAAGACATGTGACCGAGGTTTGACGGCTGTCTTTCTGTGTAAAAATCAGTATCTTCACCAAATCCTTAGGCTTAGATAGCGGACCCCACCATATTGGATTAGGAACGGCAAAAGGAGAAAGAAAATAATACACACATGACGACACCAATCCCACGATTCTTTGGCACATGACGAGCTCGGGTGGCGCAGTGGTTTATTAACGTTACTTTGACAACAAAGCTCGTTGGTTCGATTCCCACACAAGATAAACATTAGTGTCCTTGAACATGTCTGTTTGTCTTAGTCGGGGTGTTTTAAGAGAAGTAGGATGCACAAATCTTAGAGAGTAGCCTATGAACTCTTGCAGTAAATAAAGAATCACTAGTGCAATGCAATCCCTGTTGCTAACACTGCAACTCGTTAGGAGCTTGCAGGTGAATTCACTCGCACGCAGGAACACAACAACCCTCTAGACAGTTGTTATTAAGCCGTGGTTTTCTGTGAAATAGAGAAACTTCCCCAGATGCAGACGGGCTGCTTTGATGCACCCTACCTCTCTTAGAACAAATGTTTGCCATGCGTGAGAATCGAACCCACGAGTATTGATGTTAAAGTAAGTAGCGTTATTAACCACTGTGCTCATAAGTTCATAAACAATAACCGTTTAACATCATAATGTAATTGTATACTTGTTTGCCTCCCGACGCAGTATAAAAAGTCTACTAAGTAAACACTGGTGAGTGCAGGCAGGGGTAATAAAAAGAGAATTTGCACAAGAGCCAAAGTTCTCAGAATCCTCTTAAAATAAAAAGCGGGGAAAGGAGTAATATTTTAATTCAAAACGTCTTTGACTTGACGCTATCTAAGAAGTAAAGTGAAAAATTTTAAAGATACTTCCTAGAGAATGTGAAATTAATTTTCACATTTAATAAGCGCAAAGATTAAATCTCCTATAATATTAGTTTAGAATGCCCTTTTTGATAGATGATAGGTTGGGCGCATCAAACCAGCCCATCTGGGGAAGTACCTCCACTTCACAGAAAACCGCAGCCAAATAATAACTCCGTAGAGGGTTGTTGTGTTCCTGAGTGTGAGTGAGGTCACCAGTAAGCTCCCAAGGAGTTGCTGCGTAAGCAGCAGAGGAGACGTCGTGCGAGTGATTGTGGTCTGTTTCTCCCTTTAAGACTTATAAACAGGGTAAACCATGCTACATTGTCACACGTGCACTTCCTCTCTAGCCAGATTAGCAGCGGCAACCAACAACGGCAATGAACTAACTCGAAATTAGTAGGGATAGGAAATTTCTGATTTGATTTGTTTCGTTAACACTATGAGAGACCTTAATATATTGTTTTTTATACCACTAAGTTGGCAAACAAGCGTACGGTTTGCCGATGGTAAGCAGTTACCGTAGCCTTTGGACAGTTATAACACCAGGAATGACACTTATGCGTTGCCTGTATAAATCTCTTTACGCCTTTCTTGAAGAACCCTATGCTGTAGTCCTTGGGAATATCTCGGCTGGGAGTTTATTCACCTACATTCAGTTAATATGAGACCTATAGCCAAAACAGAGGCTAAATCAGCGAAGGTCGATTACGGCACACCGAGTATTATTATAGCTTAACACTGGGTAATTACCTAAACCCTGATTAAGGCAATATAAATTACGAAACGATTTAAACTTCTGGTAATTCTTTCTAGTTTCAACTGGATCAAAATAATATGCCACACCAAATGTGATATGCAAAGAATTCAGCATTTTATCACGCTTCACACATTTAAGACTCCACGGAGATGTTTCTAAATATCATTTGCTCGGCGTCGCATGTCCAAAAAAGTAAATGATGTGTGACCTAATCTATGAAAAGGCCTGGTTCTCCCTCTGGGTTGTGGAAGTCTGACTGCAGTCGCTCCATGTAAAATTAAGTATCTTGGCCAAATCCGTATGCTTGGGTAGCCGACCCCGCCGATCCTAATAGAATGAACGGAATAACTCTTAAAAGAAGAGATAAGCTTCGACTCAATGACCATAAAAAAATATTTTTGATTGAATTATTTTGTCTGACGCAAGTTAGCTTTAGACTTTCAACGACGTACCTACAGTTTCTTGTATTTTAAGAAATATTAAAATTGTTACATTTATACAAATATACAGTTTTAACTACCAGCCAACAAACAAAACGTCAACAAACAAACTGTTCCTAGCTTATATTTACATCACAACTTCCTTTTATAATGTTTACTTAAATTTTGCTCTGATTATTCTTAATCTAAAAATGTACGGGAAAAATATTTACGACTTTCTCTGAAAAACACGAAGCGAGCAACCGCTTAATACCGCGGTTACCGAAAAGGGCTAAATAATTGAGGGTGGAAAAGATTAAAAACCAACCCTATAGAACAAAAGGTCTATAGAGAGTGTAATTTCGGGGTTAATTGTATTAATTATGTCGTAGATTACGTGTAAACAGACTTTTTAAGGAATATTAAGAGTTCATTTTTTGGGTTTCAAAATGAACCATCTTTTATGAATTTGTTGTCTTTTGTTACCGAAATAGGAAACAGGAAGTTTGACTGACCAACTCAACAAAGTGTCGAAACTATTGTAACATGAAAGGCAAAGTTTAAAAAGCTTTTTGATGCTAGATAAGATAATAGAAGGGCGGAATCCTGGGTGATTTTA
This sequence comes from Pyralis farinalis, assembly GCA_947507595.1. Lineage (NCBI taxonomy): Eukaryota > Metazoa > Arthropoda > Insecta > Lepidoptera > Pyralidae > Pyralis > Pyralis farinalis. The sequence goes on from OX382260.1 coordinate 9,302,590, forward strand.
TGACAATTTCTCCGGTCTCATCAGTCGTCTTGCGGGCAGTGCTAGCTCAAGAGACCAACGCGGTGGCACAGCGGTTAATAACGCGACTTTGACACCAACGCTCGTGGGTTCGGTTTCCACACAGGACAAACATTTGTGAGCGTGAACATGTCTGTTTGTCTTGATCTAGGTATTTTTTAAGGTAGGATGCATCAAAGCAGCAGTCTGGGTAAAAACGTCCACCTCACAGAAAACCGCAGCCAAATAACAACTCCCTAGAGGGTTGTTGTGCTCCTGCGTGGGAGTGAGGTCACCAGTAAACTTCCAAGGAGTTGCTGTGTAAGCAGCAGAGGAGGCATCGCGCGAGTGATACTTAATATATTACAAGCGTTAAGCTCTGGAGGGTTGTTGTCTTCCTGCAAGTGAGTGAGGTCACCTGTAAGCTCCTAATATTTCCTAACATATTATAAACGTTCATAGGCCGGTAACCTCTTTACATCAGGTGGACCGTATGTTTGTGTGCCTCCCGACGTTGTAAAAAAGTTATAAAAAAACCAACCTATTCATGATCAACCTGATTGTGGTGAAGGCCGAGTACTTGGCCTGCAATAGCACGGATCCCACGCCAATCCGGATTGGTGAAAACACGGTCGAGCGCACGGACCGGTACAAATATTTAGGATCTATCCTCCACGCGTCCGGTGATATGAATTGCGAGGTCAAGGCACTTATATATATATAGCTTGGGCTAAATGGTGTGTGATGACTAGTGACATCTGTGACCCTAGAATGCAGGTTAAGCTAAAGGGACAGGTTTATAAATCCATCATTAGAGCTGTCCTTCTATATGGCAGCGAGCTGGCTTCAGTTTGTAAAGTCTCACAGTAAGGGGTGCCGAAGACAGCGCGAAATGGAGAAGTAGAAGTTGGAAAGAGGAGCCCGAGCTTCGAAGCGAGAGCTTTGGATGCAACCAGGACTAACGCACAGATGGTGATGAACCAACCTATTGATCTACGGTCTCTGGTGCGAGTCCTGGCGTATATCATGAGATTCGGATTTACTTACGTATTTGTGATTATCAACGGCTCGTCAGTGAAGGAAACATCGTGCTGAAGCCCGTACGTCCAAGAAGGTCTGGTTTTCCCATTCCCATTTCCCAATGGGTTGTGAAAATCTGACGGCAGTCGCTCGTTGTAAAAATCAGTTTCTTCGCCAAATCCTTAGACTTAGGTAGTGGACTCCGCCAATCCTAGTGGATTAGGAAACGGGATAATGCTAGGAAGATGAAGATATGGAACCCAACCGGTCTCAGTTAAAATTATAGTACAGGATGATATTTTTAAAAGCATTGTTGTTTTATCAAATTGGTCGTATTTTATCAGAAGGTGACGTCAGGAGCCTTAGGAACCGGCGAGCGTGCATGAAAAGATGAATATGAATGTGAAAGACGCAGGTGAAGTGTGTAAGGACCGCTTCTTATAGCGCTCGGTTCTCTCTGCCTACCCCGCAAGGAACCTGGCGTGAAGATATACATACATACATTGTTGTTTTTTTTTCATAAAAACTGCATTCATGTCATGTACATAAATTTAAAACCATATAGATTCACCCAATTTAATCGATAATTTAGGAGACTTCACTATGAATATGAGACTGGAAGATGTCAAATTTGAACTATTTAAGAGAGGTAGGGTGCATTATAGCCTGTTTGGGGAAGTAGTAAAATTCAAGATGAAATAATGACGAAATAGATATACAACGCGACAGGAGAAGGATACAGGAGCTGTGGAAGGCCATAACTCATCTACCGTGACCGGTAGTGTGTTATCAAAAGGTTGTCTCAGGAACATGAAAAGAGGTATGAATGTCAAAGAAGCGAGTGAGTTTTTTGAGGACCGTTCCATGTGGCGCTGGATTTTCTCTGCCTATCCCGCAAGAGACTTGAAATGAATATTTTTTTATGCAACGTCGGAAGGCATCCAAGCATACGGCCCACCTGATGTAAAGCAGTTACCGTAGCCTATTAACGCTTGTAATATATTGAGTATCACTTGCTCGATGCCTCCTCTGCTGCTTACACAGCAATTCCTTAGGAGCTTACTGGTAACCTCACTAGCACGCAGGTCACAACAACAATTAGCGTATTACTCGTAACATTTGCAAATACAAATATTGTTTTTTTAGATTGTTATACTAATATTAATAAAATATAATGAGCAGTGATAGCCCAGTGGATGAAGAGCCGGCCCATTGACCACCTCGTCCCCGGTTCAAATCCAGGCATGTACCACTATACTATACCAGTATTTTCAGATTATGTACATATTTGTAATTAGTACTTGCTCGGAGACTTAACTATCATGACCAAATTGGTCCTGTTTTATCAGAAGGCGATATCAGGAGCCCCAGGAACCGGCGAGCGAGCATGAAAAGAGCTATGAATGTCACAGAAGCGAGTGAAGTATGTAAGGACCGCGTCTTATAGCGCTCGGTTCTCTCTGCCTGCCCCGCAAGGGACTTGGCGTGAATATACATACATACATACATTACTTGCTCGGCGGTGAAGAAATATTTCGATGTGTGATCTTGCCTAAGAAACGCCAATCTTCGCCAAATCCTTAGGCACATGTAGCGGACACTACCAATCCTATTGGATTAGGAAATTGGATGCCGCTAAGAAGAAGAATTTGTAGAAAAAGTCGAAAAAACCACAATACCCTCCCATTTTTACATCGAAAGTTAAAACCCTTTTTTGTGGCCGTCATGTAAAATCAGCAAAATAAATAACTAACAAAATTATTTTCAGCTTATTCGTATGCAAATTGCCTTTATCGCCTCGACGCAATTTCGTAATCCGTATACATGTAGCGGCGTATATCAGAATTTCGGTTAATTTACACATATTACCCGGTTTCATTGTAGCAACAGGTTATGGTAAGTAAGATGTAATTGGGGGTAAAGTAGGTTTTAAGTATTCATAAGAGATACATATTATTTAGTATATATTCTTATCTATACTTATATATACAATGCAAAAGTGGAAGGATGTAGGAGCCGTGGAAGACCAAGACATAGCTACCATGACCAAATTGGTCGTGTTTTATCAGAATGATATCGGGAGAATGGAAAGAGCTTTGAATGTTAGAGAAGCGAGTGAAGTATGTAAGGACTGCGTCTTATAGTGCTCGGTCCTCTCTGCCTACCCCGCAAGGGACCTGGCGTGAAGATATAAATATACAAGAGGAAAGAGCGCATCAAAGCAACCCATCCGGAAAAGTAGCTCCACCTCACAGAAAACCGCAGCCAAATAACAACTCCCTAGAGGGTTGTTGTATGCGTGTGAGTGAGGTCACCAGTAAGGAGTTGCTGTGTAAGCAGCAGACGAGGCATCGCGCGAGTGATACTTAATATATTCCAAGCGTTAATAGGCTACGGTACCCGCTTTACATCAGGTGGGCCGCATGCTTGTATGCCTCCCGACGAAGTATAAAAAAAAGATACATACATATACATACATATAAACATATTCTTATGTGTACGAATTTTATTTCATTTTATCAGGTGTAGTATGTACTCACATTGTTCCTAAAACTCTCGCCAAGCGTTTATCTCCTTTCAGTTTCTCTACAGTTGACTGGAAGAGATCCCTAACGATAAGTCCGTCATTGTACAATACTAATTCTTACCAAGCCCATGTACTTACACATTGTAATGTTTGTTATTGTAGAATAAAGTTTTATACAACAACAACATATGAATGGAGATAAGATGAAATGAGAGAAATGGAGATGAAAGGAGCATGGACGTAGAATTATAGCCGTCGCTCGAGACGCGAGCTTTACGCAAAATCGTGATTCTAGACCGAGTTCTCCCCTCACTTCCAAGAAATTATATTTCGAAAGACGTGTTACCTAAGATTGGTCTGGCTTTCCCTCTGGGTCCGAGACTGGCGGCGGTCGCTCTATTTAAAAATCAGTATTTTCACCACGCCCTTAGGCTTAGGTAGCGAACGCTGCCATTCCTATAGGAAATGGAATAATGCTAAGAAGAAAAATTACTCTCATGAACAAACAGACTGACGTAAACAATTCCCCTCTATTAAATATCTTTTCACGTACACGAAAGTATCGCGTGTTTTATTTATATTTATCTATTTGTTGAACCTGACTGACTTGATTTGCAGCATCCGTGGTCGCAGGAAGACCTCCTGCGACCACGGATGCTGCAAGCAAGGTTCTACAAAATAAATAAAGCACGCGATACTTCCGTTAAAAATTGTTTAATTCAAAGCCAAGACTTACTTACTCGTACCGTCCGAGTACACATGAGAAGATAGAAGAACTTTGAATATTAAAGAAGCAAGAGATCGAGTCACGTAACTCTCTAACTGCCTACCCCGCATGGGACTTAGCATGATGATATAGAAAGATAAACAATAAAGATTGACGAAATTCAGGAATGGATAGATCGAATGAACTAAGGGAATAATTGTAAATCCAACTAAATTATTTATCTATTTATATTACATACTAGAAAATTATATGTGCCTATTTACTCTTTTGTTATAGATACCTAGATAGCTTTGTGACGTTTTTATCACGATGCTTTCTACGGCTGTTAAATGAGATATTCATTGAAGCGTACATATGAAGCGAGGAAGTTATTAATGGCCCTAGACGGGACCTATTTTAATCGCTATATAAATTATCGTTGACAAAGTCGTTTGTATTAAGACTTTTTATAAAAAAATAATGATATATTGATCGCTTCTTGAACTACGTCGGAAGGCACAATGATATTATAGTAAGTATTATAACATCATTGGCGGAAATGCGTGCCGCATTTCCGCCTAATGAGAAGCTGTCATTGTAGTGCATGAACGCTTGCAATATTGTGCTCATTTATTGCTATACCAGCTCTGTGTAACTCCTCAAGAGCATTTTTTTATACGACTTCAGGATCATTTCAATCATTTTTTTTCCTACACAACTTCTTGAGAGAGGAGCAGAACAAACCTCCAGGGAGTAGTTATTTGGTTGCGGTTTTCTCTGTACTTTGATGCACCCTACCTTTCTGAAAAACACTCGGACCAAGACAAATAGACATGTTCATGCACACAAATGTTTGCCTTGTGTGGGAATTGAACCCACGAGCGTTGGTGTCAAAGTCGCGTCCTTCACGATTGTGCCACCGAGCTGATCCAAAATATATTTTTTTTACAAGTTAGGTCACACGTCGTTCAAAATATAATTTCTTGGATACGCCTCCTGCCACCTCACGATACTTTCTTTCGCTGGCGAATTACAAATTCGACATCAGAATTAGAACCAGGGACCGGTGGATTAATACGCTGGTTCGTACATACTAGGCTATAACTGCTCATCTTTTACTTATTCTCTTAGAATTTTATTATATACCCGCTGTTATTTCTATTAGGTTTTGGTGAGTGTATTTACAACTTTATAAGAGAGGACAAAAATTGAGTTTTATACTGTTCGATGGAATTTGTACGTATTAGTACTTAGATTCCTACGACAATTTTATTACAAAAATAGTAAGTTTCTACTAAAATATTAAGTCTTATTGTTATATAACCATCGATTTGGTCATAATACGTGAGTTCTACTTCGACTGATACATTTTCCTACTTTCGATATGTCTCAACTAATGAATGCTTTTTCGTATATTAACCTCGATATTTTAATTTAAAAAAGTTTTTAAATAATTAACTTAGGTCTTGTTAATTTGGCCACATTTATACACACGAACATATTAAATACATAAATCGTCACAAAATAATAAAATTATGAAAACGTGACGTAATTTCTGGCAACGAGACTCGGATGCTAATTACGCCAAAAACAAACAAGAATGCGGAAGATCTCTCATATCGTCTAAATTACGTGGAATAAGTTAAAACGAGGGAACCCCAGGATGCTCCGGGGCAATCATTAAAAACTGGTAAACTACGAGACTACTATACAGACATGGTTCCGCCTAATATTTTTCTTATATTTGAAGTAGGATGAGCTAAACAAGGAATATGTGTTACGTTTCAAAGACATTTTTACTGTTCCGATTGCATTCAATTTACATGAAACTAGCTACTAACAAATTATTCTTTAAGTTAATACGAGTAAAGTAGTAAAATCTACTACTGCGTTCAGTAATAGTTCTTAAGCAGGTGGCAGTGAGGCGGTCTTTGTTCTAAAAACGTCCACTTTGTTTACGTTTTAATACTTTCTTTTCAATCCACTGTTGTTTCGAATGTTCGTACTTTCTCTAAGACTATTTTACCTCTGTTTTTGATGTTGTTTCCAGTGAATACTCAAATAAACCATTACATAGCTTAAGATATAGAATTAAGTTCAAGATGTGCATATTATGCAGGGAAAACTACGTAACTTGACGGCTGGATATCCTGAATTAGATAAAATGTCCTTGGAATAAAAGAGGTAAATAAACTTAATACTTTGTACAAAATTGTTACTTAGATGGTTGCGTAACTCATGCCCTTGGATGTAGCACCCCGCAAGAGATTTGATATTAACTTTATCCAAAGATAACGCGATGAACAAAGATGATTTCCGTCATCAAACAAACGTTTATCACTACCAAAAAAAACGAGTTCTCTGTATGTTAAATTTTGTTTAGAACCAAGATTTATGCGTTCACTGTCTCCAATGAAAAACTTAGAATATAAGATTAAGAACCAAAACGAATGTTTTCTGATCTAGATTTTTTGTGAAAGAGAGTATTATAGTCGTGATGACTTACAGCGACATTGACGCAAGTATTTTCATATTGTGAAAGAAAATAATGCCACTTTGGCTAATAATAAAGTATCATCAACTAATTTCGTTCATGATGATTGCGATACTGAATCTAAATATTCACAGTTATCTGTGCCAATAACTACTACTGCTACAACAAAATCTGTAGATAAATATAATTTTAAGGCGTCTAAATCGAACGAATTGTCTGAATCGAACTCATCCTTAGTAGACGCAATATGAAGCGAAATGGATTGCAGCTATGCAAGTCGAATTTCAATTGCTTGCGGAGAATGAAACACGACTTTTAAAGGAAAATAAAGATCAAAAATGTGTAGGTACCTTGCAAGAGAGTATAAACTCAAACGTGACTCTGAAAGTAACATAAGTTTGCTTTGCGTTTGCTTGCTCAAGACTTCCGTTAGATATATGTCTAACGGAAAACTTTAGCAAGCAAACGATCTATTATGTAGATCATCTTCATCATCATCAGATCTCTTCTGTAGTTCGTTCTTCTTCTCTTACAAATTTACTAGGAACCCGCCCTGGCTTAGTACATGTGATCCAATTTCTACCAAACTTCACAGGATTACCAGCTGACTAATGTGAAGATCGAGGCGAGTGGGTCTCTAAAGGGGAGGCCTATGCCCTGCAGTGGATGAATAAGTCTGAAATGATGATGATGATAGCGGACGTTCCATATCATAAAAAAAAAATAAAAAAAAAAAAAATAAAAAAAAAAAAAAAATTGTGACGATTCCAAACAAATGTAGCCATTTTTACGGAATAAAAAGATTTTGACTTTGACTTTGACTTTAAGTGCAGTCCTAACCTTAACAACATTCATAAGATAGGCCTGCCTGATGGTAAACAGTCACCGTGACATTTGCAACACCAGGGGTGTCACTTATGCGTTGCCGACCTTCTAAAAATCTCTTCACGCATTTCTTGACGAATTCCATGCGTGGAATGAGCTCCCAACTGAGGTTTTACCAAGGGACTACCTCTTGAAAAAACCTCAGCTGAGAGCTCATTCCACAGCTTAAGAGTTCTCGGAAGAAAACTCCTCTGGAACCGCACAGTGCGAGACCATTGCGGTACTTAGTTGGTTGCGTAAGGTGTACCAGATATCGTGTTTACCATTACTTATCTTCCACACGATTGTGTTTTATAAATTAACTAATAAAGTTTGATTTCCTACTGAAGAGTGACAGGAGAAAAATGTCTTATATATGTGTCAGATGATGGCGAGCAACAATAACGACACGAGTCGTGAGGTTGTATCTGAATCAGTTAGCCGACCAACGCTCAAAATAAACCGAGACGCGGAGCGTTCGCACTATTTTGTCTCTGTCAGCTGGTTTTTTGCAATCCGCGCTACGAACGATGTAACTGCGCAGAATTCAAAAATCAGGTCTCACTTGTGTTAAGGTTTGGGGGGGAGGGGCACGTAAACGTGCAAACGAGCGAAGCGGTGGCCCGTCCCGTGCGTCTGCTTTCGCCTGCGCATCCGTTGGCTCGCTTAGTGTGCCGTTGTTTTCATAAGTCTTAAGTGGTCATGTTAGTAAATACCTAAATCTTAGAATTCAAATATTAAATATCACATACTATAATTAGTTTTTAGTTTAGATTTTTATATGTGATTAGTAAAACAGTTTCCTACATAGTGTTAATCAGTTTTTAAGGAAAATTTTGTTTGTGACTTCTAAAACAGTGCCCTATATAGTGTTAGATTAGTTTTTTAGTTTTGATTAGGATTATGTATTACAGTGATATATGCGTATTTCAAAGTTAACCTATTTATAACCTGATTACTTGAAGCTACAATGCCCCCAAAAAAATTAAACGAATTTTGAATAGACAAGCGAGAAAAATGGTCTACGACGTCTATTGCTTCATAAAAACGAAGCTATTGAATTAAATAAAATGCAGTTAAGCCTATAAACATTTCTAAATAATGAATTATCAAACGCAAAATTCAGTTTTCAAACCCGACTAGTAGTTCTAGAGATTAACACGTTCAAGCAAATAACTAAATTCAGCTTTATTACACTAAAATAGTATAGACATACAGATATATATCATTAAAAATGTACATGTATAATAAATACTCAGTGTATACCTAAACAAATTTCTATTTATTCTCGCCTGTTTTAGTACAGGTGCAATCCAGTTTCTGTCATTCTGCGCTGCCTCCATCACGATATCCGGACGGGACACTCGCCCACCAGGCGCAGAAGAAAGCCAATCTTCTTGCTGATCTCTTTGCGGACAATTCATGTATCGATATATTGATTCAATGATTATGGTGCACAACTACTCCAAATTACGGATTGCAGGACAACGGTGCCAGACATACACATTAGGCAACGTGATGTCCGTGTGGGATGCGCTGCAATCACTAGATGTGCGAAAGACTAGTGGCCCCGACGGTATCTCGGCCGTGGTACTCAGGAACTGTGCCCGTGAACTTGTTCTTGTGCTAACTCGCTTATATAGTATCTCGTACGCCTCGGAAATCGGGCCGGAGGCATGGAGAGAGGCGAACATTCAATGGTCCCCAAAGAAGGTGATTGGTCTGAGCCCGCCAAGTACCGACCCGCTGTCACCTCCATTCTCTGCAAGGTATTTCAGCAGATTATAAATACTCATCCGCTACTTGGAAGATCACTCATTAATGAATGATCGTCAATACGGTTTCAGGCTAAATCGATCTACAGGTGATCTTCTAGCCTACGTAGCTCACCTGTGGGGTGTAACCATGCATAAGCACGACGAACTTTTGGCCATCAGCCAAAGCTGGGCATTAGTTTGGCATCGCGTGCTTCTCTCCAAGCTTCCAGCATATGGTCTACCACCTCGCTTATGCGCTTGGATCGTTGCTTCTCTCTGTCGACACTGCATACGAATCCTTTGAGATGGTTTATGCGCGATATGTTGGACGACCCGCGGGAAGACAGGTCGAAATAGACTAACGCCAAGAAAACCCAGGCGTACGCAATTAGTGTCAAGGTCTCTCCATTCCATCCTCTTCTTTCTCTTCAGAGCACCCCTTTGCAGATACATGATAGCCTTACCATCCTAGGCATCAACATCAGAGGCGACCCGAAAGACTATATAGAAAGCGCTATTTCCGTGGCCTCTAAAAAACTCGAAATCCTGAACAGGGTGAAACGGTTCTTCAGGCCTGAGTCGCGCTGCCTTTTATACAAAGCGCAAGTTCGCCCATGCGTGCTGCTCTCACCTCTTGGACGGGTCTGCCAAATATCTACTTGATACTCTCGATAGAATGCAGCACCGCGCTATGCGCATCATAGATAGCGCTGATGTCACTTGTTGAACTTCTTCAGCTGCGTAGGGATTGGTAGCTTCTACCGTATTTGAAATGTTCTGAGGAGCTTCTTGGCCTGGTGCACGCGAACGCGAATGTTTCGGAGGAGAAAGGGAGAAGGAGGGCCTTCTCCCTTCCTCCTCCGGAACACTCGCGCTGGACTGAGATCATATCCACATAGAGTTGGGCTGCTGACCTTCCGTACTAGAAGTTCAACGACTCATTTCTCTGTCGGACTGTCAAAATGTAGAATTCGCTGCCGGCGCATGTGTTCCCTATAATCCCTATTCGTTCAAACGTGGTGTGAAGAGGCACCTTAGCGGGCCGTCAAGAGGAGGACAGCCAGCATAGCGTTAATCACTGTGATGGCTGATGTCTCATCTGGTTCTCATTGATGCTTTCCATCAGGCGTAATGAAGTCATTTTGGCAGGCCACATTAAAAGAAAGATCATGAAGAGGTTTTTACCAGATCGGAAACGAATTAGTCACGAGCCTGGTGTTGTAAGTATTCATAGGCTACGCTAACTACTTACCATATGCTTATTTGTCACATTAATGGCATAAACATTTCACTCACGCGCACAGTGTATGCAGACCAAGCGCCCACGGTGCGCGCCATACGACTGATCGGCGACACGGCTCACCCCTTGTGAGGACTTGGATATGTTTGCTGACAGTATTGAAAGACTGCTCAACGGAGCTGCTGGGTTCCTCAATAGTAATTGTTTTTGACATTATAATTTGTATTACTAATAATATATAATATAATAATTTGTAATAAACATTTTAATTTTCTTTGTTAATTTTATTTCATATATTGACATAAATGATATGATGCTGACTTAGGATGTTGATAATTGAATTGCCGCCCTCATATTCGTATTCTATTGTAATCTATGACACTATCGTAATTGAACATTATAATCTATCATAATTGTTTCGAGTTACGTTCTAATTGGTGGTCGTTTGTAATCAACGTAATTTAATCTGCAACTATTGTTACTAGTATGACTTGCTGGTGCGTTGGAGTTGGTATACTCTGTAAACTTGCATGTAATGTAAGAAAAAAGTCATGACGAAACTAACAACATTATGAAGATTGAATGTTTAGAATTAGAATTCGGCGAGCGTGTACGAGAAGAGCTGTGAATGTTAAAGAAACGAGGGAGGCGTGTAAGAACCGAGCCATGTGGCGTTCGATCCTCTCTGCTTTACCAAGCTAGGGATTTGGTGTGAAGTTATAGATAGATTGAAATTATACTATTTTTAACGGAAGTATCGCGTGTTTTATTTATTTTGTTGAAACCTGACGTTTCGAACGCTTTGCAGCGTCCGTGGTCGCAGGAAAGACTAAGGTGGTATTTGTCTTACATTAGTTATTCAATTATTACATCTACCGACATGGATGGATTAATTATATATGTTCCGATTCACACAAAAATCGCTCACAGTGTCCGAACATTTTTTAGTAGATCTTTGGATTTGTGACTTGATTATTTTTAGGACTGGATCCCAAGCAGGTGGTACTTGCCAACCATCTTCTCTATTGAAATTGGGGTGTTTTCTTATTTCAATAGCCTCGCGCAACATTCTAGGCATATAGCGATTTTCCTTGGCGAGGATTTGTGGTTTATCGAACCGGATGTAATGGTTTGGTTGGTCCAGTGTATGTTCACATACTAAACCTAAGACAATACTAAGTTATAGATAGATAGTTACTTACAATCATTTGGTTCCTTTCTAATGAAGATTTGGACTGTTGAACCCCGATTTAAGAAGCGCACTCCAAGCAAACAAACAAGTCGCATTTATTTGAAAGTTGTTGTCTCTTTTCGGCTATGCTCGGAGACCGTAAGAAAGGCTGTGAAGTTGAAGATACTTTAATATGAATGGATAATGGCGGAAAGTTATTGATATTCATAAAGTTTTCATTTAGCCTTGTGGATAAAGAACCGGAGTAGTGACCAAAATGTCCCCGGTTCAAATCATGGCATATACCACTAAATTCGTGTTTTCGGATTTATGTACATATTTGTAATTATCACTAGCTCGGCGATGAAGGAAAACATCGTGAGGGAACCCGCACGTTCAAGAAATTGTATTTCAAAAGACGTGTGTGTGTACCTAAGAATGATCTGGTTTCCCCTCTGGGTTGCGGAGGATAAAAATTTAAAGTCGTTTTCAAACTTCAGTGAAAAACTTAGAAGTAGAAATAAGTTGTATATGCCGGTACATCGGCTTGCTAGGACTGGTACATCTTTTCTTGTAAATTGTATTCGATTTTCTAATAAATTGCCTGAAACAGTTCTGTCCTTTCCTGACAATGTATTTAAAAAGCACATTAAAAATACTCTCTGAAGAAGGGCTTATTATAGAATTGATGAATATTTAACTGACAAAGATGTCTGGAAATAATTCAGCACAGATTATCTGCACTTAATAATCTTTAATTTTACCATTTAATATCATTATTGTACCAATATGCTTATGTACATTTATTTTTGTAATATCTAATTGACAATTTTAAAAGAGACCTATATTGGCAAGTTTCTTTCGGCATTTCTTCTTCGCCAATGGTCATTTCCGAAATGCTAGTAGATTAAAAAAAAGGCAAAAAGTAAAATAAGAGAATTAAATAAGATACAATAAGATTATATTTCAAAAAATGTAAGACGTGTCTAAGTGCCCGCGAAGGCCCAATGGCAAATAAAGAATTTTTATCTTTATCTAAATTGAAGTACATGAAATAAAAACTTCAAAGTAAAATAGTGAAATCTAGTTCTTCGATGTCGATACCAGAAAAGATTCAATTACATGTGCATAGACGTGAATTTCAGTAAAGATTTGAAAATAAAATCCCTTTTTTACTCAAAAGTTTTTTTTGACAAATGACTTGCATAAAAAATATTTGTACTTTGTTTTGTCAAAACTATCGAAGCTTAAGTACTTGTCAATAGATTACAAAGAATTTAATTCATTTAGCTTCGTTTCATAATTCCAATTGTATAAGTATATTTTGTGCTTCGTTTTGTCGAATTTTTTTTTTGTCATTCGATTCCAAAGAAATTCATTAATGTTTAATAAACGAGGTTTTAACATTAAAGAAACCCTTTCAGTCTATTGGCAAAAAAAATAAAACAAGCTTCGATAGTTTTCACAAAACAAAGCACACGTTATTTATACTACTACTACATATTTTTGTCCACGAAGACGCTACACTACTTATGAACACATACGTCAAAAACTCAATCGACATAAACAAAGATACCTATGTTAATATTTCGTAAAAATAGGTCGATCTAAATAATTCATATCGCTCATTCGTAGCACGTCCGACTGGGGCAGGAGTGCGGGCCGAAATCCGGAAAAAGGTATAAAAATTATACGAAAGATAAACTGAAACTTCTTGTGATCTTTCGCCTTTGTGCCATCAATGTTTTTACGTGTGATATTTGTCAAGTTTTTTGTGGTTTAACTCAATTATTTTTCTTAGGCAATATTTTTGGTATATGTCATATTTTGTATTACATAACAAATTATCAAAATATATACTATAATAAATAACAATAAATACTCAAACATTGATTTATGTACAAATCAAAACCATATATATATTGCGATGCGATTTTTTTGTGAGATACATCCCCTTTGCGTCCTACCTCTCTTAAGAAAAACCACCAGACCTCTTGGTCTTCTTGGTTGTCTTCAACCCGACATGTTCACACAAATGTACATCCTATGTGGGAATCGAATCCCTCTGCGTTGTTGTTAAAGTTGTGTTACTAACTACTACGCCAATGAGATCGTCAACACGTAATAAGTTATACTTCTTCGTACACCAAAACGAATCGATAACATAATGAAATTATCAGTAAATATATTTATATATAAATATATTTTATCTTTATAAGTATAAAACATGTGTTGTAGATTCATAAATAAGCATTTAAATAATTACTTTGAACGTAGTCACAAAAAAAATTAGGAGACATTTGCCAACCAACTTCGTTGTATCGATTTTTATTTTATTTATTTATTTATTTATTTATTTAAGGTTTGCCAACAGACATACATCATATGACTAAGATAAGGAACAAGATAATAACAAAAATTTGGATGTAGATCCAGTTACAGGCAAACACAGCATATGTGTAATTTAACTACATAAGTTGAAAATTATAAAAATCGGAGTAATTATTATTTAGTAATAATAATTATTAATAATTATTATAATTATTAAGTAATAATAATAGGTGGTAAAGACGCATGTATCAGTCGTTAAGTTGAGCGACCAGTCTTTTTAGACCAGTTAAGGAAACCGAAAAAATATCCACTTGCAATTTTGTAAATAGATTATTATGATCGCGACATATCCTCGGAATCGTACTGTACATGCCTGTATTGGTTCTATATTTTTTAACAAAAAAGGGCTTAAAATTAATTATCCTGACACTACGTCGGGGAATCACAAATTTAAACTGTTCCAGTAAGCGTGGGCAATCGACGTTCCCTCTTAATATTCTAAACAGAAATACTTGGTCATTGATTAGACGTCTCGTCTCAAGTGTAGTCATGTGAAAATATTCCAAGCGGTCCTTGTAAGACGACAAAAGTGAAAGCTTTCTCTGATGAACTGTTAAAAAGTAGAGAAAACGTTTTTGTAGTTTTTCTAATCTATCAATATGACAGTGATAATGAGGGCTCCATATAACAGAACCATATTCGAGCACAGAACGAACCATAGCAAAGTATACAATTTTGAGAACAGATACATTTTTAAAAATCTTGCAATTTCTCCAGACTAATCCCAACAATCGAAAAGCTCTTTTAATAATATCGTCAATGTGAATGTTAAACGTCAGTTTTTTGTCGAAAATAACCCCTAAGTCTCTCATACTGAAGACCTCCTCAAGACGCTTATCTCCCAGATAGTATGATGTCTTGATTGGTGAAGTCTTTTTAGTAAAAGTAATATGTTTACATTTTGTTGTATTAAGAGGTAAATAGTTTTCCAAACACCAATTTTGTACGTTATTTAAGTCTTCCTGGAGAAGGATGGCATCCGAATTATCCTCTATTATACGGAATAATTTGAGGTCATCTGCAAATAGCAAGAATTCAGAGTTTACAATATGTTTTGAAATATCGTTTATGAACGCTAAAAAGAGAATAGGACCCAAATGCGATCCCTGCGGGACTCCTGATATTGCAATAAAGGGATCAGATTCATATCCACAAGATGTTATCTTTTGCAATCTACATGCCAAATATGATGAAAGCCACGATAGGACACTCCCATAGATGCCAAAATGTTCCAGTTTACGGATAAGAAGAAGATGATTAACACGATCAAAGGCTTTACTTATATCCGTATATATTGCATCCACTTGCTTGTTGCGGTCAACTGCTTCAGCCAAATAATTTGTGTAAATCGCGAGATTAGATGATGTCGACATTTGACTTCTACATCCGTGTTGTTGTGGAATTATCATAGGATTAAGAAATTTAGAAAGATGCGCATAAGTAATAGCTTCAAAAACTTTGGCCACCACTGAAAGTATTGAGATGGGCCTATAGTTCTGTATGTCACTCGCATCGCCGCCTTTTAATATAGGAACTACGTTTGCAATCTTCCATGCCGAAGGAAATACCCCGCTATTTAAATGAAGCATTAAAAATAATACAGAGAGGCCGAGACAAGGTTTTTGCACAATTAATAAAAAAATTCGCTGGAAGACCATCCGGCCCTGCTCCCTTATTAGGGTCTAGTTTGGTTAAAGCTTTCTCAATTGTATCTCGAGAAATGCTTATGGTGCCCAAAGTGCTGTTATAACCTTTACTGTTACTATCAAATTCGGAACTGGTGGAAGAAATATTAATATTGGATGACGAGGAATATACTGAAGCAAATTGATCTGCGAAAGCGTTACATATGGATTAAGGTGTGGAAAATTCTGATCCATTCAGGTGCATTTTCATAGGGAAAGATCCATTTGCATGCCGTTTAGTTCGCAAAAAAGACCAAAGAGCTTTAAAATTGTTTTTAGATATTGAATTTTCAATAGAATTAAGGTAATTTGAGTAACATATTTTTATCTGTCGATGACATCTTGCCCTAAGTAATGAAAACTCATACATATCAATTGGATTTCCATATTTTTTAACTTTTTTGCGAAGTTTATCCTTTTCCCTCAACATACTCAAAAGAGATCCATCATACCAGATAGGATATTGCCCACGCTTTCGGACAGTAACTTTCGGAACATTATTTTTAATTATATTATTGACAGTTTCATAAAACACTTCGACCATAGTGTCAACCGATTCCAGTTGACCCAATAAGTTATCCCAATTAACATCTTCCAATTCTTCATTTATTACAACATAATTGGCTTTAAAAAAAATTGTATCTATCAATAACTTTCTTTTCAATAAATTTTACAACAGGGTAGTCTAGATCTATAATAATTGGAGGATGAAAGGGGTCAACTTTGGTTAGCACTACAGAAGCCGGCTCAGTCCTCAAATGAGGCAGATTGCTCATAACTAGGTCCAAGCTCCTCCCATCCTTATTCTTAATTACATTAAATTGATTAAGGTCATGTAATGACATGAAGTCGAGGAGAGCATGGCCCAGGTTAGACGAAATATTAATGGCCTCGGTGATTGTATAATTAGACGACTGAGAAGCAATGCTTTGCCAACTTATACCCCCGATATTGAAATCACCAATCAAAATTACGTCATTGTTCATTTGCGATATTGAGTTACTCAAATTCTCCAATTGTTTTTCAAGACTATTAAAGGTCTGAGGAGGAGGAAAATACGCAACGCAAATATTGACAACTTTAGAAATATTTTTAGTACGCAGTGTTACTGACACCCATAAGGTCTCTGTGTCCACTGAAGTTTGCAAAAAAGATGATTCCAACCTTTTAGCGACAGCTATCAATACTCCTCCACCATCGGCCTTGGCACTGCCTCCCACGTCTCGATCCCTACGATATATCCAATAATTATTATTTAAGATTTCAGTATCATATACACTACCGTTAAGCCACGTTTCTGTAAATACAATTACATCATAGTCACAATCAAGACTTGCTAAATATAAGTCATGCAATTTCCCGCGAATGCTTCTGGCATTCTGATAATAAATACTTAGACTAATCATTTTTATAACTTTTTAGTATAGTAGAAACATAATTAATGAGCAATAGTTTAACTACCACTGTCGAGGTTTTTAAGAACTTCACTATTTTTCACCCAGATCGCGGAAGAACTGTCACTTTTTCTCAGTAGGATGCGGCCGTTGCGAACCCACAGATATTTATACTGATGCTTTTTCTTGAAAGCTCGAGCTTGAGCCTGAAGACTACGATTATTAGGGGACAAATGTTCGGATACATAGATACATTTTGGATATAAGCCATACAAAACAAAGACTCTCGACAGATCACTAAACTTACTCGCAAAGATTAAGTCTTTCGGGCTATAGGGGCGCTGGCCTTTATTGTCCTTTCTACCGTATCTCTCATTATATATATGTCATTAACACCGTATAGCTTACCACCACCTTATTCTTAGGTAGCCTACACGATCATGGTAGTGGTTCTTTGGTGGGAGTCGTGCTAAGACTGCCTTGCCCTTTTTTGCCGAGAATTTTGCCGGACGAACTCGAACCGGCCTTTCTCCGTGTCAAGTAGAAGTTTTCCATACTCGTCTTTTCTTGTTTTAATTATTTAATTTAATGTAGATTAAATTTCTAATTCTTATCTTTTTATAACCTTTACAAAGCATGGAAACCCACAAACTCATAATATATTTTGAAGGTAAGATAATCACACAATATGAACTGTATGGGGCATAAAAAGGGTTCAAACGTCGCATAAATACTCTTTGGAATCGATTTGAACATGTAATACGTACTCCTGATTACAATTTCTATAATAGAGAACACGCAAGTTAAGCGGCGTCGACTACAGCTTATTTAACGATGGGATTAGCGATCTCGAGTTCCTACGAACTCTAAGGGCACGTTAAGTCTCGGTCTCTCAACTGATTTCGTTACATAACAATCTGCTAACTACTAGGAAGGAAAAAGTAAATTACCGATGGAGACTCAATAACATGATTTTACGTAATGAATCTCACCGCTGCCGGTCGGGGAGGACTAGTAGAACGCGCAGCTCTTATTGGCCAATTCACACAAACATTGGTCAGGAGGCTCGAATCGGTGAATTTAATCGGTTTATGCATTAAACACCACTTTTTTGTGAAAGGGCCTTGTAGGCATGTAGCAACACAACTAAGTACGTACCTCACAAAAAACCGCAGCCAAATAACAACTCCCTGAAGGTTTATTGTGTTCCTGCGAGTAAGTATTTCACAGTAAGTTCCTAAGGAGTTTCGGCACATAGAGTAGCACTATATAGTAAGTAGGTGGGGCGTATGCTTGTATGGCTTCCGACGTTGTATAAAAAGCTACTCGTTTCCAGTTTTTGAGAAATAATTGTGTTGCGAGACTCTTAAATCGCAAATTAAAGCGCCATTAACGACTGTATATGCTTTTTGTTTCTGTATACACTGCAGTAATTGCTTTATTCAGTAGAATTGTATATTTATTTGTCACCCAACTATTTCATTTTTGTTGTTTTATAAAATTATATACTTTTATATACACGATTCTTCTGTCCGTGTGTATGTGATTGAACTCCTCATAAGCGCTTGGACCGATTCTGATGAGATTTTTTGTGCGTATTTAAGTGAATTCGAGAATCGTCTCAAAGTAACGCTATTTAGAGCCTTTTGTACATCTTTTTACACGTGCAGCCTGTGGGCTAGAGGTACTAAAGGGGCTTATAGCGCCCTTCGTATACAATACAATAACGCGTTTAGGGTGCTGTTGAGACTGCCTCGCTACTGTAGTGCATCGGGGATGTTCACGGAAGCCAGAGTGGACTGCTTCCATGCTACCATGCGTAAGAGGTGTGCGTCCCTGGTGCGCAGGGTGCGGGGGAGCACCAACAGCATCTTAAACATGATCGCCAGCAGACTTGACTGCTCATACGTGAACCGTTGCTGTAACATATCGGGTGGCATGGTGCAGGAATGGATCACAAATTAATGTAAGGTTTTATGTTATTTCATTTTTACTAATACTAGATTTTGTACATATCTTCTACTAAAAAAATGTGAGTCCTGGTTACTTGAATAAAAATATTATTATTATTATCAATTCACAATTGGAGCCGGTAGGTGGCGCAGCAATCGGGATATATGTTATTTTAGACAGAACATCATTTGTCGGGTTATCTCGTTGTTTTATAAAATTCTTGCACCTCAGTTACAATTTAATGAGTTCGTAATATCGAGCACATTAGTTCAGAAATGGTGCTCATAAATAATTATTTAAGAGCACACTTTAAAAGGTTTTAATAATTATGAAGATTACAACCGTTATCTGTGAGTACATTGATGCTCACGGTGATGTAACAGTAAAATATTACATAGTTCGGGAGTCGAACGTCTAAAAGGAGCTGTTTTTTTAGATACTTTATGACTTAACAGTTAGTATTTATTTGTACACGAATAAAGTGTGAATACACTTTATTCGTGTACAAGTGTATTCACACTTTATTTGTGTACAAATAAATACTAATGTTGTAATCACGTTTTTTACTAAATTAAATACATTACGAACTCGTTGCTCATACGATTTTATTTTACGCGTTGATAATAATAGGGGTTAAAGTATGTTATTGCCGTTTTAAAGTAATTGGTAATTTGAATTGACATTAAACCTTCATGGTGTGATTTTCGAGTGAAACGTTTTTCACATGATATACGAGTTTTTTGTGTAACATTTGATTTTCGAATTTCAATTGTTTTTTTTTTTTATTCAGTTTAGACGGGAAAAATGGATATTATATTACGATAACCGTAAGCGATAAATGTAGTGGCTGACCCCAGGTCAAACGCTGCAACAATGCCCTAAAGCAAAGCTTATCAATAAAAAGGTAATGGTAACTGTTTGGTGGTCTCTTCATGGCGTTATTCACTATAGATTTCTCAGGTCTGGTCAAGCAAAAACAGCAGATGTTTACTGTGCCGAACTTTGAACAATGATGGCGAAACTGGCAGTGAAACAGCGCCGACTTGTGAATCGATCTTCACCATAATTGCTCCATGATAACGCAAGACCTCACACTGCACGAGAAACTGTTATAACTCTATATGAGCTGCAGTTAGAAACCATACGTCATCCTCCATACTTGCCAGACCGTGCTCCAACTGAATACCATTTTTTTTTGTGTTTTGGACAATTTTCTACGTGGTAAAAAAAAAATTCTTTCCAGGTGGCAGTATAAAATGCTTTCACACAGTTTGTCAAATTTAGATCCCAGAGTTCTATCGCAAAGGCATAAATAAACTTCCGATTAAATGGCAGCAATGTAATAAATTAATTAATTAATTCTTCAAATAGATAATAAGGGTAAATATTTTAATGAAATAAATACGTTACATCTTAGAAAACAACTAGTTTTAATTTTTCACTACAAATCGTCAATTCCATAGGGGTTAGACCCTAATAATATATTAACATTCATTCCACACATTCCACGTAAAGGAATATCTTATATATACATATACATAACTCTTAGTTAAGCTAAGCCGGTTTCACAATTATGATATTTTAGAAAACAAACATAAAATTATAAAAATTGCTACGTTAAGTTACAATTTATTAAAAAAAAAATCTTTAATTATGAAATTTCGCAATGGTGATGTAAAATAGAGTGTTGATCTGAAAGAGCGTGTCGGTGTTAAGATAAGAAAAGGTTGGTTCTGACATGTAGAAAGAATGGAGGATGAAAGAATGACGAAACAGATATACTTTCTTATTGTATATCTACTGTAAGGAGCCGAAGAAGATCAAGACTCACCAACCACGACCAAATTGATAGTGTTTTATCAGAAGGTGATTACAGGAGTACCGGGAACCGGCGAGCATGCATGAGATGAACTATTAACGTTAAAGAAACGAGTGAGGTATGTAAAGACCACGTCTTATGGCACTCGGCTCTCTGCCCCACAAGGGACCAGGCATGGAAAGACACATGTACATTCATATACAAAATTATGAAATAAAGCAGTGTATTTAAGGTAAAATTTACGTTTACAGGACGTCGCCAGCACAAATCGCCATTTTCGCTTATTTTATTACAATCGACTATTCTACAATAGATCAAAATCCATAACGTAGTGTAAATTCACATATAAAACAGCGTTAAATAAAATTCGTGACAAAAATTACATAAAGGCTCCTGCACTAAGACCAATAAGTAAAAACATCAGTAATAAGTGGGAAACATTACATCGACATAAATCATCGGCATATTTTAGTGATTCATTAAAATGATCTTACAAATATTAAAATAAAACTGGTCAAGTGTGAATCAGATTCACGTATCATGGGTTTCGTATATTGAAGGGAAACTAAATTCATTGTCAAAGTATTTTCATAGTCCTCGGACATATTTTCAGGCTGTGAACATACGTCGAACATAAGGCGCTCATTGCCTGGACATACCTACTCCGAGGGCACGTTGTCCTAGAACTAGCTGCTATAAGTTCGGGGCTAAAAGGTGTGTGCCGTGACGATTGCAGGCACATCTTGAGGTCGATTGCGCTTCGCAAAAAGCCTGTGTTCTTCCTCTTCTTCTTGGTCAACGTAGAACAGAACTATGTCTCCTACTATTTTCATGAATTCTAATAAAGTGTTATAAATTCTTAGATTTACCATACCTCAAACTCACAAATGGCTCGTTCTCATTATTTGATTCTCTTGAGGATTTGCACCAAATTCACTATGAGGTTTCGTATCAAAAATTGAAGTGTGTGCTTCCTATTTTTATTACACGAATATTATTAGTTTCAATAGCCATAATATTATTAATTGTCAATTTACAAATGTAATTACTTATGTAATAATACAAAATAAAAAATAATAGAAACAACGCCTGCACATTTCACAGCCAATTTGATGTAAACTGCTTTGTGTGTTTCTGCTACCGATTAGTTCATGCGAACTACTGCTGGCCGGCACAGACCCACTACTCCGCTTAGTAGATGTATGCCGCACTGTCATGGCTGCTTCCGTCGTCTCTGCCTCGGCTCGCATTTAAGACAAGTCCACGAGGCGAAACTTTTGTCCTATCCTCAGCAGCTGTAGATGTTAGTCATTAGAATTTTTTGCTACGATGTATTTCCAAGGCAGCAACGGTGGCGGTTCATGTTTCAGATGGCAGGTATTTGCAGAGACGACCGCAGCAGCCGAGGCAGAGATGACTGGAGCAGCCATGGCAGCTACGGCATGCATCTAGTAACGAAAGTGCTTGGATGCCGACCGGCGCTAATTCGTATAAACTAATCAGCAGCAGTAGTACACAAAGTATTTCAGAGCAAATTAACTGTAAAGTTGACATACACAACATAACGCAGGCGTATCAAGGCGCAGGCGCTTGCAAATACATTAAGTATCACTCGCGCACACCTCTGCTGCTAACACAGCTACTCCTTAGGAGCTTACTGGTGACCTCACTCACGCAGGAACACAACAACTTCTAGGGAGTTGTTAGTAGGCTGCAGTTTTCTGTGAGGTGGAGGTATTTCCCCAGACGGGCTGCTTTGATGCGCCCAACCTAGAGAGGTTACACCCAGAGGAGAGAGGAGAAGATAACACTCAGATCAAGACAAACAGATATGTTACTGGACACAAATTTTTGTCCTATGTGGTTAGTTTGTATCGAATTAAATATGCGGAGCACAGCCAATGAAACAAACAGTACAACGAGACTGACTTTATTGTAGTTTACAGGTAGATCCAACAATCGCATTTCGCAGCTACCTACATCATACTTATTATTAAATACACACTATTCTTCCCTCTCTGTTTACAAAGTAATTTATGAACTATGTAATATACATACCGCGTATATACTTACTCTAACATACAGAAATGAATGTGGAACCTAAATCATAACTCAATATGTATTTTTTGTGTACTTAAATAAACATAACATATATATATCAGATATCTCTAATATGTATTAAACATCTACTCGTTGTGAAAGAAGCGCTATTTAGAAGGTGATACCGCGAGGGTTAATTAGTGTCTAGCCCGTATCTAATCACCGGCTTACGACATGTTCGTGGCCGTGTCTCAATGACAGCGCCCGCCGCCGCTGGATGGTGGTGACGCTGCGGGCGTAGTCGGGGCGGTGTCGGCCGCTGTTGCCGCCGTCAGCTGTTCGGACCCGGGCTCGACGTTACCGCCGTCATCCTCGGGCTGCTCCAGGATCGACTCTCGTGACTCCCTTCCCAATACTACATTTGGATCCCAAGAGCGTACCGAGTCATCACCAATCTCTGCACTTCCCTCTCCCCCGTCTATATGTAATAGATCTACGAGTACATGTATTTGCTGGAGCACTGTCTCTCGAAGAGCACTGGGTATGATGACTCTGTAGCCAAGTAAAATAGAGCCTTGCTCGATGCTTAAAAATAGTTTGATATTAAAATAAGGCTTCATATCTTGCAAATTGCAATATTGCCATGTCGTGTTAATATATTTCATTACATTTGCAAGGTCACATCGGTATGATCCGCTGTATGTTTATATTTTATAGGTACAGCATTTTTAATAAAATTTATATATATATATATATATATATCTACGCGTGTATTTTCTTCACATTCTACAACCGGTAACCTCGAAAGACAGCCACACAATTATGCACGGTTCCAATACATTTAATTTTGTAATTGTACGCTCCGAGAATCACCGACCACACTGAAGAATACTTTCGCCCATCAAGTGTACCTACCCCTTTGTTCTCGTTGAAAATCGAAGCCAACGGCTTGCAATCTGTCACTAGTGTAAATTCACGACCATAAATATAATCATGGAATTTAGTCACTGCAAATATAATAGCTAACCCTTCCCTGCAAATCTGCGCGTCATTGCGTTCAGCGTGAGACAATGTGCGCGAAACGTGAAGTACGGTGCGCACGGGCGCTCCAGGCGCCGCCGGGCGCTGTGTTAACACCCCTGCGACACCGCCCGGAGATGTGTCCCACGTCACCGTAATCGACAGCGACGGGTCGAAGTGTGCCAGCACTGTACAATTTAATAGTGCTTTTTTTATCTTAACGAAAGCATTGTTACAGTGTTTGCTCCAAATAAATTTGTTTTCCTTTTTAAGTAAATCGTACAGGGGGCTCAAGACGTCACTTAGGTTAGCTAAAGATTTGCTATAATAATTTACAAGGCGTAAAAACGCCTTGAGTTCTTTCACATCTTTCAGAACAGGTGCTTTGTAGGCTGCGTCGATTTTTGATATATCCGTGTGCAACCCGTAGCTGTTAATTTCGTAACCGCGGTAAGATATCGGTTTTTGAAAGAAACTATATTTCTTAGGCTCGATTCGCAAGCCGCAGTCCGACAACATTTTAAATACCTTTAATAAATTTGTCCACAAATCAGTGTTATCCCCGCCGCAGACTGTAACGTAATCTAAATAACATGTAACTTGAGGCATTCTCAATGTTTTATCCATAATACGTTGGAATTTATTTGGAGCACACTTAATACCAAACGGTAGCCTATTAAAACAAAACATCCCTTGTGAAATCACGATAGTACATAATTTTCGCGATGAGTCGTCTAATACAAATTGTAAATACGCATTACTTAGATCAATTTTTGCGAATAGATTCCCCCCCTGCAATGAAGCAAAAATGTCATCGATTCTCGGAATCGGGTACTTATCATCAATAAGTACCGGATTTAGTGTAGTTTTGAAATCGCCGCACAAACGTACCTGACCGTTTTTCTTAAAACCGGGTACCACGGGCGTACCCCAGTCGCTCCACTCTACGGGCGATATAACGCCAGCCGCCTGTAGCCGCCGCCGCTCGGCGTCGACCGCGCCGCGCAGCGCGAACGGCACGGGGCGCGCGCGCCGCCAAACCGGCGTGGCGTCCTTCTCTATTTCTAACTTTATAGTTGCTTTGTTAAATGTACCAATACCGGACTCGAAAACATTAGGTAAACACCTTGTAAATTCCCTTACTGCTTCGTCAGCAGTTGACGGTACTATAAGAAAACAACTGGTTTTGGGTGCGCTTGGGAATTTAATATTGAATGCTCTCATCCAATCTCGACCCATTAGGGACGGGCTAAACTCATTGTCTATTACGACCAGATACAGATCACTTTTAAATTCGCCATCAATTTCTATAGAACATGTTAACTTACCCTTCGGTTTCACCTTCTCACCACTATACATTTGCAACTTACACTCGTATAACTTAATGTCTTTAAAAAGCTTTTTATATGTACCATAGGATATTAGGCTAACCGCCGAGCCGGTATCGCCTTCTAACTTAATATGAACATTATTTATTTTAGCTCCAATATACCACCGTTTGTCCGTGTCACCGTCACTCAGTTGATACACCGACAACGCGCCGCTGTCATCGGAGTCTGATGAGCTCTCCGCCGCCGGCTCTCCGTCTACTCCGTGCACCTCCTTCTGTTTACGAGAACGACACATTTTGACTATGTGTCCTTTTTTACCGCACATATAACACTCGCTGTTAATAAATGAACACCGGTCCGCCGTGTGGTCCCGGCCGCACCGATAACACCGTCGCTGGACCGAGCGCGCCGAGCGCGCTGCACGCGGCCCGCTGCCGCCGCTTCGAGCCAGCGGAGGGCGCGCGCTGCGCCGCTCGCCGCCAACTGCGAATACCTCACTCGCAGCGACGCTGCTGCGAGTTGCTCCAGCATGCTCCGCCAGCGCCGAGTCTCGTACCGCCGCCTCAAGCGACAACGCCAGCTCTGTGGCGCGCACCAGTGTCAGCTCATCGTCCTTCTCCGTCATAATGCGTTGCCGAATACGATCACTATGTACGCCGTGCACGAACTGATCGCGGAGGTTCTCCTTCAGCGACTCATTGCTTACAAACTTGCACGATTTACTCAAATTTTTCAATTGTACTATGTAGTCACTAATGCTTTGGCCTTCGGCTTGTTTACACGATCTGAAGATCATTCTCTCAGCAATGACGGACCTTTTAGGTGACAAGTGTTCGGTGACTAACTTGTCGATATTTGCAATAGAAACGTGTTCCGGTTTTTCTGGATAGCAAAGGTCAATTATGAGATCCAACGTTTCTGTTCCCACTAATGCCACCAAGTACCGTGACTGTTCTTGCAACTTGATATCGTGTATAGCAAACCACGCATCTAGCCTGCTCATGTATGTCGGCCATTTGTCCACGTGCAACTTGAATTCTTTAATACCACTCAAATCGATTGTACTACTCACTGAGCGAGATTCCGGTATGGACATGATTATTTTCATTAATGTTTGCACTGATTATTATGAAAAATAAGGGTTCTTCGTCGCCAAATAGTTTGTATCGAATTAAATATGCGGAGCACAGCCAATGAAACAAACAGTAAAACGAGACTGACTTTATTGTAGTTTACAGGTAGATCCAACAATCGCATTTCGCAGCTACCTACATCATACTTATTATTAAATACACACTAGTGGTAATCGAACCCACGAGCGTTGGTGTCAAAGTAATGTAACAGTGCGTTTCACCACTGCGCCACCGAGCTCATCGTTTACTCTTTTAAGATAAATGAAAAACAAAATAATGTGACTCCTTCTCCCCTACTTTATTTATTTATTGATAATTTTATTAATCAAATATCAATTGATATTATCAAATTAAAAACATATTTTAATGTATGTATATCTTCGCCCTTCCGTAAGCATGAAGAACCGAGAGCCTTTACATACCTCGCAGGCTTATTTAACATTCACAGCTCTTTTTAACAACGTCTTCTTACTAAAAAAATCTAGCCTAGTAGCATTTTTTAGGGTTCCGTACCCAAAGGGTAAAACGGCACCCTATTATTGAGACTCCGCTGTCCGTCCGTCCATCCGTCTGTCACCGGCTGTATCTCATCAACCGTGATATATGTATTTCTGTTGCCGCTATAACAACAAATACTAAAAAATAGAATAAAATAAATATTTAAGGGGGCTCCCATACAACAAACGTGTTTTTTTGCTCGATATTGAAAGCGGCAACAGGTAGACAGACGCTTGAAATATTCACAGAATATTTCGTTATACTTTAAAAATAAATAATTAAATTAAAATAAAACAAATATTTAGGGGGGGTTTCCCATACAACAAACGTGACTTTTTTGCCGTTTTTATAGATAATGGTACGGAACCCTTCGTGCGCGAGTCCGACTTGGACTTGGCCGATTTTTTATACGACATCAGGAGAGGCATACAAGCGCCTGATTTAAAGCGGCTAGCAGCGACTCATTAGGAGCTTACTGGTGATCTCACCCATATGCTAGAACACAACAACCCTCCAGCTAATTGTTATTTGGCTGCGATTTTCAGGTGTTCAGGTGTCTCATCAGGTGAGAAGGAGGACTTTACCACACGAACTGCTTTGGTGCACCCCGCTGTGTAGTAATCTATGTCTATGGAGAAATATCCAAATTTTAGTTTTACACTGACACGAACTCAGAACCTCCTGTTTTTGTACCCGGTCGAAATAGATTGCTCCAATTTAAGCCTGCAATTAAAATGGTTGTGGGCGGGTACGCGTGGTCATTTATTAGAACAAACGTACATCTATGGGATTAGGAGCTGTTCAAAGGTTGTAGCGCCGACTAAAAAAGGTGTGTATATTTTTGTGGTCTCCTTGAACGTGTTTAGGGTTCACAAACTAATGGACGATATGCTTTTATTTCAGAAATAATAAATAAATAAATGTCGAATAAATCAAACAGCGCCATCGAACTCCAAAGTAAACGAAGATTGTGTTAAAGATACTCAACTGATAAACAAACGTAAATACACATTTTTTTGTAAATACATACTTATGACACATAGAAAACACCCAGATCGAGACAATCAGACTTGTTCATGCACACAAAATGTTTGTCGTGTGTGGAAATTGAACGCACGAGCATTGGTGTTGTAGGGGTACACACTACTAGGTACTTTAGCTATTATAAACGTACTTGTCATAAGTAAATAAAGTAAATACAATATAATACACTTTATTGCACCAAATAAGACAAATATACATGAAGTAAACATTAAAACACAAAAGGCGGTCTTATCGCAAAGCGATCTCTTCCAGACAACCTTGAGGTAGAAAACGATAATGACACGGAACAGGTAGGAGACGCATAAACAGCTTACATATTCACTACACATACAATAAATACATACATCCATACACACACACACATACATATACACACACACCCATATACATATACATATATATATATAATATACATACATATATAAACATGTATTAATATATAAAAGTATATTCGTAAGCATAATCTAATAAAAGTTATCACGTACTCAGGCGTCATAACAGAAATGAATACAGAATGATTATAGACAGGTAAAGTTAAACAGAGTCAAGAGAGAGATAGTGAGCTTTTACAAGGTTTTTGAATGTCGATAAGGTTTGTTTTTGCCGTGATTTTATTGTCTCCTCTCCTAAAGTGTCAAAATACTAACCACTGCGA
Source organism: Pyralis farinalis (assembly GCA_947507595.1). Classification (NCBI taxonomy): domain Eukaryota; kingdom Metazoa; phylum Arthropoda; class Insecta; order Lepidoptera; family Pyralidae; genus Pyralis; species Pyralis farinalis. The sequence goes on from OX382260.1 coordinate 9,331,329, forward strand.
CACTGAACTCGTCAAATACCGAAAGAATTTATTTGTATATCTATAACTTCACGTCAAATATCTTGCGGGATAGGCAGAGAGAACCGAGCGCCACGTGACTCGATCCTTTCATATCTCACTCGCTTCTTTAACATTAATTGCTATTCTCATGCACGCTCGCCAGTTTCTTGGGCTCCTAACATCACCTTCTTCTATAGAACACGACCTATTTGGTCATGGTAGGTAAGTCTTGGCCTTAATAAATTCTTTCGGAATTTCTTCTTCGCCTATGATCATTTTAGAAATATTTCAAATTAAAAAAAGAAAAACGAAATGTATGTGAAATTAACAAAACGCAACAAGATTTGATTTTACTAATGTAATACGTGTCTAAGTGTTCGCGAAGTTCCAATGGGAACTAAAGTTGGTTTTTCTTATTTTGAAAAATAAAGTTGGAGAGTCTCTTTGTCAATAACAGTTTCTTAAATGCATGTTGTTGTTGTTGTAATCTCTTTATTGTACAAATATACTTAACATATACAGTTACAAATCTTTAGCATGTACAAAGGCGGACTTATCTCTGTAAGAGATCTCTTCCAGCCAACCTTTATAATCATGCATATGGTCATTTTTTTAAAATTAATCTGTCTATGTCTATAGTAAATGGCTGGACCGAATTTTCACAGGCAAATAGCCGATGTAATAAAAAGAAACGTAGGATACTTTTATTTAAACAAGGAATAGGGTTCCGAAGGAATTAAATAAAATACGTGAAATTGTGAACAAATTCTAGAAGTCTGCTAGTATTCAACATGTTTAATGTGGCCAATGATGAAGAGCGAGTCTATTGACAGATTGCTCCATGGTTCGAATCTTGGTATGAAAAATGTATTTAAAAATAATGTGGGAACGTTCTGTATATAGTATATTTGAAGTGGTGGAGTTCGACGCAATGGTCTTAATTCGACCACAATCAATATTAAATATTTTAGGAAAACTATTGTATTTACAGATAAAATGGCCTAGTGGATAAAAAATCGGCCCAATAACTCAGTGGCCTTTGGTTAGAATCCTGGTGTAGGCATGGAGCATATACTTATTTTCGGATCAATGTACATATTTTTAGTTATCACTTCATCGTGAGCAAAACCGCACATTTAAGATATTACTATCTTCTATTCTATAACTTGACGCCAAATCCCTTGCGGGGTAGACAGCGAGAACCGAGCACAACGTGACCCGATCCTTACACACCGCTCGCTTCTTTCATATTCATTTCTCTTCACATGCACGCTCGCCGATTTCTAGGGCTCTTGACATCACGTGATAGAACATGACCCATTTGTTCATGGTAGGTAAGTCTTGGCCTTCCTCGGTTCCTACATCCTTCCACTTCTGCGTTGTATATCTGCATCGTCATTCTTTCATCCTGCATTCTACATGTGGGAATCAACGGCGCACGCCTTTTCTTATTTTAACTCTGTTTCTGAAATCGTCATTGCGAATATGGTCAACAAGCGTTACGCTACAAATTTTTCACAACGCTCGCATTTCTACAGCGGTTATCCTACTTGCATGGTATTTCTGCTATAGCTAGCTCTCGCTTCCATAAGTAAGCGTTGGGACTAGCACTGCATAGTGTACAGCGAGTTGTGCCTTCTGGCTCAAGTTCTTAAAGAAGTTTTCTTAACGCTCCATTCACACTATTCCCAGCATTCACTCGTCTTTCTACTTCAGCGGCGTACCTTCCATTCCTGCTGAAAGCGGAAGCGCATCCAAGATATACAATCTCATCCACTTGTTCCAACACTTCATCTTCAACCGTAATCCTTACATTGGTTCTGGTTTCTTCACTTTCAAATACCATTATCTTTGTTTTCTTCGCATTCAATAGTAAGCCTTTCTCCACACAATCATCTTTCATCATTGCAACCACTATTTGCAGTTCAGATGACGTTTCTGCTAATATGATGCCATGCCATGCGCTACATACGATGACCTTATTCTCTGCAGACAACTATCGAGATACAGAAAAAACAGCCTAGTTACGAGTAGCATGCAACCCCGTGTGACATTAATTTTGACATCAAACCAGGGTGCCATGCTACCATCTATCCGCACACATCCCGAGCAATCCTTGTAAGTGAACTGCACAGCACGGAGCAGTGAACTGTTAATCCCATATCTCGGCAATATGTTCCACAGTTTCTTTCGCACATGGATATTTTACGGATATTCAGTATTAGTCCTTATCAGCTTAAATACGTTAGTTACCTCAAGCATTTTACGGATATTATGATAATCTTTACACCACATAACTTAAATGATGGACAGACGTTGTCCTGTCTGAATGTTGCCGTAGGATTGCCTGCCATTTTTTTTCCTTACATCTAGGTACATATTCGACGCAACAAGCTGATGCGGCCCAACGACAGAAAAAACATGCAGGCATAATATGCTCTACTACCCGTGCAAAGCCGGGGCGGGTCGCTAGTGTAAAATAAATGGCGTTTCCGAAACTATTTAACTAGAAACCTGTGAACTAACGTAGAACCAAAGGCTTAAAATATTGGAAATGACAATTCCTGGCTTAAACTGGTAACACCGGCCACCTGGGACTAAGTAACCGTGACTAACCCTTCTCAAGGCACCTTGACTTATACAGGACATAGCGATTCGCAATAATACCAGGAATTAACTGTAACAAATACATATATCTGGTAATAAAAATAACACTATACATGCACTTTGATCTCACCTAATTTGATCGAACTAGCGCCGGCATCTATCCACTACCGTTAGTAGATGCAACATGCCGTCAATCATCCAAAGAGCCGCTCAAACACACGCAAAAATTCATCAAAATCGGTCCAGCCTTCAGGTAAGGCAGATAACATAACCTATTGACGCTTGTAACAAATGTGTAATTACTCGCGCCATGCCACTTCTGCTGCTAACATAGCAACTCCTTAAGAGCTTACTAGCTCTCACAACACAACAATTTTTCAGAGAATTGTAATTTGGCCGCGATTTCTGTGAGGTGGAGGTAATTCCCCAGACGGGGGCAGCTTTGATGCGCTCTACCTTTCTCAAAAACACCCTGGCAAACAGATGTGTTCATGCATGCAACAGTTTGTCCTGTATGGCAATCGAACCCACGAGCGTTGCTGTCAAAGTAGCGTAACTAACCACTGTGTCACCGAGCTCCTCATAGTCATACGTACAGAAGAATCAAAATAAAGATAACAAACGAGAGAGTACAATAGGCAGCCTTATCGCTAGCACAATTCACTCCAGGTAACCTTAATAGAGAGCCCGATGGCATCATTGCGCGTCTCACTCTAATCGAACACGCAGATTAAGCAACGTCGACGCCGGCCTGTCTATGGATGGATTTGTCTACCGCGAGCTTCTTCATCCTTCGGAAGGCACGTTAAGCCGTATAATGTTTAAAATATCTAATGTAATAACCTTTTTGAATAATATACATTGCAAAACTTATTAGATAATTGTCTATGTTATATCTATGACAATTGTCAAATTATTTTCATTTTATAAAATTCAAATTTGAAATCTCAGACGTGGAGGACGAAAAACGAAAAACAAGTCAGTCTGCAACTAGTTTTGAAGAAGTAAAGATTGAGGGCACCGCGTCGGAGACCTCCAGCCTCCTGCTGTGGGCTACGTGGTGAACCGTCGGGAATTTACTCACTTTTACAAACCCGTTAAACACCGGACGTCTAACTAATCACAATTATAAAACCTACAGCCTCTGTTGTGAACCACGGCGGCTGACGGAGTTACCGCTGCGGTGTTGGTCCGTATGGCGGTCCCACGAACAACTTCTACGTCTGGATCTGCGTGCTGGCTAGCACGCTAACCAGCTGTCTACAGTCATCGGCCACTATAGCCGGCGGCCACTCGGTGCACACTCCAGTGAACCAAACAGTGATATTCCGGTTAGACGAAGATAACGCGAGTTCTTAAAGACCCTTAATAGCCGAACTTTAAGTCACTTTTATTTTTTATATAGTTTACTGTATAAATAGCCCTAATAAATTTGTAACCCTTTTTGTACACTGTTTTGCAAAACAAGTAATATAACAGCCGTCGGTCCCGGCTGTTGTCAATAGATGACAGTCATTAAGCCAAGTCAAGTAAACCCCTTCGGTTGAAAGGAGACTCGTATCCCTTCAGTGGGATGAGTGTTGGTGAAGTGAAGAACTGAACCTTAGTAAAGAGGATTTTTTTATACAACGTAAATTGAAAGGGACATTCAAGCATACTGTCCATATGCTGTAAAGTAATTACAGTAAACTAGCTATGAAAGCTTGTAGTACAGGAAGTATAGCTCGTGTGTTGCTTTGCTAACTTTGCTGCTACGACAGTTCTTCTTAGAAGGACTGAAAGAGGCCAAATGACAATTCTATTAGCTTCTAAGAAGTAGAAACTGTCTTACGTTAAACAGTCATTTGGCCGCGGCTTTATGAGGCGATCAGCCTCTGTTAATAGCTATCTCTAACGAAAATGGCCGGAACCGACGGCTTAACGTGCATTCCAAAACCTGAGGAACTCGAAACGACCAGACCTTTCCATAGACAGGCTGCGTTCAATGATGCTTAACTTGCGTGACTGCTTGACTTGCGCGTTAGATTGATATACGTAGGTTTTGATTGCTTGCGAGTGTCAAAATATGCGCTTATGAGTTTTGATTCTGACAGAGTTCTGATAGTAGTCAGACCTCCAGAAACGAGAGGAAAAACCAGGTCTTTCTTCAGTTAGATCTTCACCGCCCAGCAAGTTTTGCGTATATTAGTTCAGTCAACTGAACTGGTCAGCTGAACAAGTGGGAACAGAGGATTCGTACATCGCCTTGCTAAGACTAGTAGATCTTTTATTGTAAATTGTATTCGATTCTATAATAAATTACCTGAAACTGTTCTGTCCTTGCCTGATAATATGTTCAAAAGGTACATCAAAAATACTCTATGCAAGAAGGGTTATTATAGAATCGATGAATATCTAACTGACAGGGATGTTTAGAAATGATTCAGCACATGTATTAATATATCTTTAATTGCACTACTTGATTTCACTATATGTAGACTCGCATATATTTATTGTAATATATTATATTAACGATGAAAAAAAGACCCATATTGGCAAGTTTCTTTCGGCATTTCTTCTTCGCCAATGGTCATTTTCGAAATGCTGGTAGATTAAAAAAGAGATATGAAAACTAAAAAAAAAATACAATACAATTTGATCTAATTTAAAGAATGTAAGACGTGCCTAAGTAAGGGCCCAATGGCAAATAAATGATCTTTATCTTTTATCTTCTACGTACATAAATCCATCCAGAATTTAGTGGCACATGCACCCGCCCGGATTCGCACCGGGAAACGGGGAAAAAAAGTACCTTCAAATTGTGAACTCTTGAACTGCAATAGGTATAGCTCACCTATTCCTATCCCCGCTGCTAATACAACGTCTGCTTAGATTACTATATATACTGCTAGATATAGCTGTGATAATTCTTCATTTTACAAGAGTACCGTTAAGTAATTGACAGGAATGCACCACATTTGCCTTTGGCTCCAAAAATGTTGTTAAGCTACTTGCGCTCCATATTTCAGACGAGCTTGGTAGAGCAGTGGTTAGTAACGCTATTGTGACACTAACGCTCGTGTGTTCGATTCCCACACAGGGCAAACATTTGTGTGCATGAACATATCTGCTTGTCTTGATCTAGGTGTTTTAAGAGAGATAGAGCGCATAAAGCATCCCATCTGAGAAAGTACCTCCACCTCACAGAAAACTGCCACCAGATAACATCTCTCTGGTTACTGTATTCCTGCGAATAAGTGATGTCACCAGTAAGCTCCTAAGGAGTACCTGTGTTAGCTGCAGAGGTGACTTCCCGAGAGTGATACTTAATGTGTCACAAGCGTTCATAGGCTGCAGTAACCATTGTACATCAGTGGGCCGTATACTTGTATTCTCCCCGACGTTGTATAAAAAAAGAAACCACGTGAGGCCAAACCCACACAGTTGGTTTTCTTAAAATTATTTTATTTGCTTACGTACGCAAAGTCAGGAGAAATGCCTAACTTAACATAAATGCCCATTTAGACTATAGCATCATGATAATAAATGGGTAACTGATTTATTACGTGACTAAATATTTTTATTGCTATTCATTATTACCACAAATTATTTATGGGCGATACCATGAGGCATGGATTCGGAAAGTTTTGCTAGTAGTTAGTGAGTTGGGAATGAGTTTTCAGAGAATCAATCAATCTTCAAGCTTTTTCAAGCCATTGTTACCGGATTGTAACTGCAGGGAGTCGATCTACCCCCAAATTCTTAATGTTAGGTAATGGTAAGGCTAGGTTTGATAAACTTAGTTTTCATGTTAATTTTTTTATACTACTAGATTGGCAAACAAGGCATGCTTGTTTCATTGTTTGGTATTGTTGTTGGCCCGCATCAGATGGTAAGCAGTCACCGCAGCCTATTGACGCTTGCAACACCACGGGGGTGTTACTCGCACGCTGCCTAAGGATGTTTCGTCACAGTACCCCGTAATTTCTCTGCCATATCTCACCCTTCAAACCGGAACACAGCTATATAAACATAGCTGCTTGGCGGTAGAAATAGGTGAGACAGAGGTACCCACGCAGACGACTTTTGTATAAAGTCTACCTCTGGTTTTGTGTAAACAATATGCATGTTACGTCCCTACTCTAAGGGTAATATACTAGTTTATTTAAACGTGCGGAACTCTTAAACAATCGAAATTCCAAAATCAAATAATTTCGACAACTCCCTTTCTACTTGCGAGCGAGTTACTTTACTACTAAGCTCCTTAAGTACTGCTGCGTTGAAAGCAAGGGTGCCAATGTGGGAGTTATACTCATTGTATTCTAAGCATTTTTAGGCTATCTATCTATAGCTTCACGCGAAATCCCTTGCGGGGCAGACAGAGAGAACCGAGCGCACAAGTAGTAGAATAAACGCGGTCGAAATGCGAGCGTTGCGCAAAATCTATGGTGCAACTCTTTTAGCCCATATCCGCAATGATGATATTAGAAACAGTTAGAGTTGGTCTGAAAGAGAGCGTAGGTGTTAAAATAAGACGAGGCATGCTCCTTTGGTTCGGACATGTAGGAAGAAAGAATTACAAATGAGATATGTGAAAGTAGGATGAAAGTAGCACGTGGGAGCCAAGAAAGGACCAAATTGAACATGTTTCTTCACAAGGTAATGTCAGGAGTCTTAGAAACCTGCGAGTGTGCATGAGAAGAGCAATGAACGTTAAAGAAGCAACGCGTTAAAGCAGTCCGCTTGGGGAACTTTTTTTTTTTGGTACAACGTCAGAAGGCACACAAGCGTACGGCCCACCTGATGCAAAGCTGATATCGTAGCCTATGAACGCTTGCAATACATTAACTATTACTATGCCACTTCTTACTGGTGACCTCACCCACACGAAGGAACACAACAACTCTTTAGGAAGTTGTTATTTGGCTGCGGGTTTCTATGACGTGGAGGTACTTTCCCAGATGGGCTGCTTTGATGCGCCCTACCTCTCTTAAAAACCCGCAGACCAATACAAACAGACATGTTCATGCACACAAATATTTGTCCTGTGTGGGAATCGAACCCACGAGCGTCGGTGTCAAAGTAACGTAACAGTACGTTTCACCACTACGCCACCGAGCTCGGAACTACCTCCACCTTACAGAAAACCGCAGATATGTAACAATTCCCTGGTAGATTGTTGTATTCCTGCGAGGGAGTGAGGTCACCAGTAAGTTCATAAGGAGTAGCTGTGTTAGCAGCAGTGGTGGTATCGCGTGAGTAATACCTAATGTGTTACGACCTTAATGAGCCACGGTAACTGCTTTAGATCAGGTAGGCCGTATGCTTGTATAAATAATGCTACGAAAGTTGACCTCGGTCTTTAATTGTAACTAGCCGATAATTTGTTACTGTAACTAATAAAAATATTTAAGAATGTGAGAAAACATAGTAAGGCCATTTCTCTACCAGAATCGTAACTCCCCTTTATTATTATATACACTACCTTTAACACCTTTATGGGCGGCAATAAAGGAAATCGAACGTATTTCCTCCTAAATAGCTTTTATTTGGGGAGCTAAAATATTTTACCCAGTTACGGGAGGTGTTTATTAGCCTTATATATGTTCCTGACTTCTACAGTTTTACGGTCGAAAATATGTAGGAGTTTTCTTAGAATTTTCAATGGAGAATCTTACATAACTTTCGCAATGTTATAACATATGGATGTAATGTTAAAATTAGATCACCGTAACATAGTCGATTTTCTATATAAGTTTTTGTTTTAACGTAGTATATATGCGTACTCTTTCATGTGAATAAGCACTGACAAGGTTTCACAGTTAGCACTTGGTTTTTTTAATAGAGTATTATAACGAATTTTCTATATAGAATTTCTATTATTTCAATGCAAGTGCTTCTTGCCTACTTTTATGAGCTTGTCGAGCTCAGTGGCTCAGCCGTGAATGACGCGACTTTGACACCAGCGCTCGTGGGTCGATTCCCACACAAGGGAAACATTTGTGTGCATGAACATGTCTGTTTGTCTTGGTCTGAATGTTTATAGAGAGGTAGGGCGCATCAAAGCTAAGTTAAAAAGTTAATAGGCTACGTTACCCGCTTTACATCAGGTGGGCCGTATACTTGTATGCCTCCCGACGTAGTATAAAAAAAAATACAGTAATCCCTCACATTGTCTGGAAGAAACTGCATGTAGCGATAAGGTAGCGTTGCGTACTCAAATAAATTATTTTTTTCACGTGTTTTCAGTTAGCTTGGTGCAAAAATGAACATATTGAAATACTATACATATATATATTCTTTATTGCACACAAATAAAACAAAATAATAAGTGTCACATATAGTGTACAAAGGCGGGCTTATCTCTCCAAGAGATATCTTCCAGCCAACCGTAATCAACGTGGAAACATATTGTAAAAGGGTTACGACAATTATATGTGCAAACTAAAACCTGATACTTATAGTAAAAAACAATATTCTAAAATACATCAAATGTAAGAAAAACACGAGAAAAAAAAAGATTACAGTAGGTACAATCGCTTACAGTGCAACTCTATCCGTCTTCGTTTATGTGCAAAGATTCGATTATTTACCAGGATTACTGTACGCGAAAAAGTTAGCCTTTCCGCCAACGTAATCAATGGCGTTATTCGTACTTGACCACTCAGAGCATCTGAACATCTTCTAGTATGGGTCGAACTCAACCCATACTAGAGGATGTTTAGAGACAACGACATATGCAAGGGTACACACCATCCGAAGCTGGTACCCCTCATACCCTCTCTCCGACTGTAAAGGGTCTAGTGAAGATAATCGAGATAGAATCCGTAAGCAGGTGACTAACGAGAGGCTTCAAATGAGACATATCCTAATGGATAGTTAGCTGCTAGCCCTACCGACGGGCGACAACCAATCACTTAGCCACCCAAAAGCTTTTCGTACAATCACACTCTTAATCATTATTATAGGCAAAATATTAAAGCACGTAATACTGTAATGCATTCTAAAAATCTACACGTCTCCATTTTCTTCTCTTCTTCGAACATCAGCATAGGTTCCCTTGGTTAAACGTGGTGGTGGCGTATAATCCTATTTATAGTGACAATACGGACATCCGGCTAACATCCTCAGATAAATATAAATATAAATATTGTCGGGTAAATTACACAGCGCCATCTAGCCCCAAAGTCAGCGAAGCTTGTGTTATGGGTACTAGACAACTGATAAACATACGTAAATATTTTTTTTTTTGTAAATACATACTTATTATACATACATAGAAAATACCCATACCAAGACAAACAGTCATGTTCATGCACACAAATGTTTGTACTGTGTGGGAATCGAACCCACGAGCGTTGGTGTCAATGTAGCGTTACAGCGCGTTCCACCACTGCGCCACCGAGCTCGTCAAAGATTCGATTATTATCAGATAGTGGTGAACTACTTAATTGGATACTGAGTGGGCCTCTTCATTGGAGACCGGGTCTGGTAGAAGATCTCTTCTTTGGGGTGCTTGCATGGTTCGGCCCTTGAATCGATGCTATTTGACGTTCTATTGATTTACAGCAACCGAAGGAGTAAGAGCATCAATTTGGAAGAATAATTCTACAAGAACAACTATCCAATCTCTTCTAGAGTGTCTGCCGTCGACATACCTTGCGATTAATTTCGAATAAAGATTTTGAATTGACAGAAACAGCATCGGTACTGGAGTATTACCGGTCGCTACATTGATGACAATGCTAGTGCAGTTCTCAGAATCAAGGACTTTATACAACATCCCTACTGGATAACAATCTAGCAGAGCAGTGATAACCTAGTAGATAAAGAATCGCCTTATTGACTAGTATCCGATTCAAATCCTAGCATATACCACTAAATTCGTGATTTCGGATTTATATTCATATACATAAATAAATAAATATTGTCGGACAAATTACACAGCGCCATCTAGCCCCAAAGTAAGCGAAGCTTGTGTTATGGGTACTAGACAACGGATAAACATACGTAAATACATTTTTTTTTTTTGTAAATACATACTTATTATACATAGAAAATACCCAGACCAATACAAACAGATATGTTCATGCACACAAATGTTTGTACTGTGTGGGAATCGAACCCGTAAAACTGTGTTAACTGTGTCAACTACTAATGCTATTGATTTGAAATAGTTTTAAATACTTATTTTTTTGCAAAACTTGCACACTTTGTATATGTATATATATATATAATATTGGATGATTACGATTGAACTGATGACGAAAAATATAAAAAAATACACAGATTTCCAAACAATTTCATGCTCCTTACGTACAATGACAAACAAACACACGATTCGTCTGATATGAAGGTGTTACGCTTAAAATATTTGGGGTTAACGTATAAAATTGCCGATTTGTACTGAAAGATGAAAACTCGTTTGTTCTAAGATGTAACATATTTACCCTCATTATCTATACATTGCTGCCACCTAATCGGAAGTTTATTTATGCCTTTGCGATAGAACTCTGGGGATATAGATTCGACAAACTTTTTGAAAGCATCTTGTACTGCCTCCTGGGAAGAAATTTTTTACCCCGTAGAAAACTGTCCAAATCACGAAAACAATGGTAGTCAGTTGCAGCAAGGTCTGGACAACACGGAGGATGACGTATGGTTTCTAACTGAAGCTCCTGTAAAGTTACACCAGTTTCTCGTGCAGTGTGAGGTCTTGCGTTATCATGGAGCAATAATGGTTCAGATCGATTCACGAGTCGGGGCTGTTTCACTGCCAGTTTCGCCATCATTGTTCGAAGTTCGGCACAGTAAACATCTGGTGTTATTGCTTGACTAGACCTGAGAAAACTGTAGTAATGACGCCATAAAGAGACCACCAAACAGTTACCATTACATTTTTAAACGAGCGTTGGTGTCAAAGTAGCGTAACAGCGCGTTTCACCACTGCGCCACCGAGCTCGTCAAATTTATAATTATCTGCACAGCCAAAAAATTATATTTCGAAGGACTGCGACCTTACCTGATTCTTCCTCTGCGTTGTGGAGGTCTGACGACAGTCGTTCGAAAAAATCAGAATTAGTATCTTAGTCAAATCCTTAGGCTTAGGTAGCGGACTCCGCCAATCCTAATGGAAAAGTGATAACGCTAAGAAAAAGACTAGATAAGAATCTAGCAACCCATACAACCCAACACAAGCCCTCGGGCAACCCATAATTTACGGGCCGACCTATTTCATGCACTTACACACACCTAGGTCATCTACTTTTTTGAAAATTTCATGCCTAATCAAAGCATTGTCTGGCAACCGAGCGGTTGATTAGACAACCATTTTCACGTTGCTAGGATTTTATACAATTTCAGTCAGACAATTCCCCTATTTTGTCCAATTTTCATTACAAAACTGGTCTTCATTTTCATTTCGTTTATTCTTATTTTAACTATCATTTTCTTTGAACCTGAGGGTCGAGTCGTTACAGTGCCTACATTATTTATTTAAAACTTAATAAACTCAGTGGTAAATGCAATCAAAATGAAATGAATATTTAATTTGTAACTACAAAAGGCAATTTATGAAATGAACAAGCGAAATAAGGATTAGGCGTAATGGTTGGAAGAATTAATTTAGAAAATAAAGCAGCATACGAAATTGCAAGACAATTTAGGAGCGTAATGATGTATACTGTATAATATGTTTTTCCTTGCTGTCTAAATAAAATAATGCTCTTTGGGGTGTAGGCTTACTCTCATCGTCAGAGGTGAAGCATGTATTGTATCCTGCTGACTAATAAACGAGGCCAAGTGTGTACTGTTAGTCGGGTCCAATAAGTAGTTATTAAAAACCACTTTTTAGAGACCCAAATTATTTATTTTTCACAGACAACTACATACACTACTTTTACACGTTTCGACTTAGTGTATATCGTACTTCTGAAGGACTTAGGAAGGTCCGAGTCAATTGGCTCTATTCTGTCAGCTTAGCTAACTGTCCAGACCGGCGGGCAGAAACCAGGTCCGTAGCTGGGCAGCAGTTTGGCTAATAATGACTGAATTGTATTGGAGATTGTATCGATTATATAGGTATAGGCATAATATTGCTGATCTGTTATTTCCAATACTATATTTATATTGAAGATAGCAACCTAAGCTAAATATATTTCTTATACAGGGATGTAACAGTACGTACATAATGATATTTAATTAGTAACTCGTCAGAGGAAGTACCTCCACCTCACAGAAGACGCTGTTAAGTAACGGCTCACTCACTCGCAGCAAAACAACTATGTTCTAGACGTTGTCGTTATGGTGCGAGTGAGTGAGATTGGAAATAAGTTCGTGAGGTGGGAATTGCGCATTCGCAGAGAGAGGGCTAGAAGCGTGCTAGCAATACTTTAAGTTACCAGAGGGAGACTTTGTACAAAAGTCGTCTGCGTGGGTACCTATGTCTCACCTATTTCTACCGCCAATTTATATAGCTGTGTTCCGGTTTGAAGGGTGAGATATCGCAGAGAAATTACTGGGTACTGTGACGAAACAGCAGCAACAAAGTATTGGAAGTCTTCATTGTCTGTGGTAATGATTTGAACTCAGGCGAACTGCATGCTTGCATATTTATTTAAGAGAGGTAGGGCGCATCAAAGCCCGTCTGGGGAAGTACCTCCACCTCACAGAAAACCGCAGCCAAATAACAACTCCCTGGAGGGTTGTTGTGTTCCTGAGTGTGAGTGAGGTCACCAGTAAGCTCCCAAGGAGTTGCTGTGTAAGCAGCAGAGGAGGCATCGCGCGAGTGATACTTAATATATCGCTAGCGTTAATAGGCTACGGTACCCGCTTTACATCAGGTGCCCCGTATGCTTATATGCCTCCCTACATAGTATAAAAAAAAAAATGAATTGGTTAACAAATATTGAAATAAACAAAAAATGTTGGAAAATACGAGTCTCTTCCATTAAGCTCTTTCTTTATGATGCACGACCTATTTCTAACAAAATAATAACTTCACTTTTAGACTTGCCTCTCCTACTATGTGTAGGACATGATTTTAGGTACCTAATTATGCCAAATTAACGTTTTTATATCTCATACCTCCGAAGGTAAAAGATACACGAGTGGTTTGAAGGGGCTGTGTTTTCACTTTTTTTCTTGTGTATGAAACACTAAAAAACCGGTTGAGAATGCGCAAGCTTGCATTGCCAGAGGAACACCTGACTCGTCAATTGTATAACAATTCAATTTTTTTTTTTTAATTTGTCGGCCATTTTGACCATGTTCCTTAAGAGATAGGAACGGTGTCCCTGAACATTCCTATTCTACTTTTTTATGCTGAATCCGAATCTGAAGTCAAAATACAAATATTCGAAAAAAAGCGACACACAAACACACAGACAAACGTATAGATTTCATATAGGAACGGTGTTCCTGAATATGTTAGTTACAAACAACTAATCTTTACCCGAAACTACTTCTGAAGTGGTAGAGCCAAACTATTGTCAATTAGTACCTAGCCACTGTATATCTGCTGGTAGGTCGTGGCCTTCGAATGACAATAGCTCGTAATTAGGCCAGCCCGTCCGGGGTAGTACAACCCTCTCACAGAAAACCGGCGTGAAGAAGTGGCATACTGATATTACTGATACAGCAAGTTATTGCATTTCGTACGGTTAGTGAGAGGTCCGGAGCCCATTCCCCCTTCCCCCAAATATAGCAACGGTATTAGAGAAGGTAATAATACCCCACGAGGGTACCATTATCGTTGGTGAAGGAGAAGTCCTCCCTAAGTATCATCGCTCGGGCCATCCCACGGGCAGGCACTACGCCGCTCTGTATTTCTGCTAGGGGCAAACGGAACAAGACGACAATGGCACTGCAGACTGTGCACTCCGTTGAGCTATGTAACATCAGGGGGCTTCACTCTAACCTCTATGCTCTCTGTTACCGACGCCTTAGCAGATTTGAAGAGATGGACCTGTCTATTATATGGCTGCGCGCAGATTTCAGGGATCACATCCGTACCTATGCGTGTCTCTACATGTACCATAGCCGTAACGCTGAAACGGAGCGTCTTATGGAGCACATTCAAATGACGACTGATACTTGCCTCGTAACATTCATTGCTATGCAGATGACATTACGGTGGACGCAAGACACACTAGCCAAGCCAATATATTTCGGGATTGCCTCAATGAGCGCCGATCACTGCTTGTGTCTGAAATTGAGATATCACCAGAACAGGTCTCGGATTGGAGTAGACTGAATTTAATTCAACTTAATCCCGTAAAGACACAAAGTATGCGCATTTATCGCGAAAAAGCCCCTTTTTATCGATTAGAAAGTATATCCCTCAGCGTTACACCTAGCATTGATATCCTGGGTGTCGTCATATCAAGCGATGTACAGTTTCGTGGTCATCTGCAGGGCAAGGTTAAGGTGTGATCAATAGAGCTAAACAATACTTTACACCTCAAAATTTCCTTCAACTTTATGAGACCTAGGTCAGGCCTGACATGAAATACTGTTCACATCTTTGAGCCGGCGCGCCACAATATTTGCTTACTCCATTTGATCGCAACGTAAAGCAATTCGAATCGTCGGCGACCCACTGATCTCCGCTCGGCTGGACTCGCTTTGTACACGAAGAGACTTTGCTTCCCTTTGTGTACTGCATAAATTGTATTATGGGGAGTGTTCGGAGGAGCTGTTCAACTTAATACCAGCCGCTGAGTTCCACTATCGTACCACTCGCCACAAACTTAAATTTGACTCCCACCATCTTGATGAGAGGCAATCGACTACAGTACGCTTTTGAGGCATTTTCTACAACTTACGGTGAAATTGTGGAATAAATTACCCTCAGCGGTGTTCCCGAACAAATACGATTTGGGTGCCTTCAAGAAAAGAGCCTATGTTTAAAAAGGCTGACAATAGATTAGTGACACTTTGGTGTTGGTTGATGCCTAAGGGCGGAGGTGATTACTTATCATCAGGTAACCCAAATACATACATCGTGTGCCACCCTCTACTAAAAAAAAAACTAAACCAAACTTGACCTCAATCTGATCTAACTGAAACCGGACGGTATAAATAACTTGTGAAGGAAAATGGACACCTTTTCATAAACTATGTTAAATAAAATTATATTTTACCGTATATTCTATTTGTTTATAATTAATAAAATGATAAACATATACAGCAAACAAGGAAAAAATGGAACTCTGTCCGTTCGTCTAACTGTCTGTAACATGTTTATAAAATAATTTATTACAGTTTATAAAATATTTGATTACAGAAAAAGTAGAATATGTTTCTTCGCATTTTCGCATATCTATGTTTGCGGTATGGTTTATAACATCAAAAATAATAAATGATATGACTGAAGGAAAGAAAAATACAACTCAAATATGACTTCAAGGTTTGCATTGGATTTGAGTCTGGCTTGGGTTGTTACTGAGACTAGTTTCCATCAAATTTAGGTAATGGTAAAGAAAAATAGAAAGTGCAGAATGTTTCTAATATACACATTTTTATAAACACTTAGATAAGATAAACTCCTCGAACTTAATTGGTCTTGTTATTACTTAAACCTTATTACCTCTCTTAAAAACATTCAAACCAAGACAGACAGATATTTGTCCCTTTTGGGAATCGAACCCACGAGCGTCGGTGACAAAGTCGCATTATTAACCGAGCTTGTTATAACCGTACCGTCATATTACCCGTACGGAACTTTCTCCACGTGAGTTAACCCGTGGGCACGTTATAGATTTCAATGAAATAAAATATCGCGGCGTTTACTTCCGTTTACGCAATGAACGGGAGAAACTAGCTACAGGGTACGCCATGTGCAGTTGAAGTCTATAGACAATAGCGAACCGTTTACATTTCCTTATTTGCCAGAGCTTTTATTTAAAAATTTGGGTAAACAATAATACAAAAGCTTTCACGTTCAACATTTTCATGAATATTGTTTTAATCGTCCAACCGCAGGCTCCATTGTAGAATATTATATTACTTACAGTGTATTGATTCTGACAGCCTTTGAGGCAAACATGACCACTAATAACATAATGAAAAGTTGTATAACACCTAAAAAGCAAAGCTTGTGAAACCCTAAGGGTATGGTCTCAATCGCAGAGGTAACTGAAAGTGTATGCCACGAACGGAAGCGGTCAGGTCAAATGGATCCCACCAAAAACATTCTGTAAAAAACTAGCCAAGTCTCGATGGAGCTGCTTGTTTATCTCTAAAAAGTAATGAAATCTAGACAAAGTCGTGCCAAGCCTAAGGTTCCTTACCGCGATTTTTTTATTATTGTAGTTAATGTTGTGTGACTTGGCCGTTGAAGGGTACACAAGGGTACAAAACCAGGTGCTCCATGACACCATTGCACCAATCTGTCGCCAGAACCGCTACCCATTGACGATGGAAAATTGCCACTTGGAAAACGTTGATTCAATAACCAGTCAATTGTAGGCTTGATAAAGCTGCGGATTTCAATAATACTTATGTATATGCGAGCCTGAAACAAACAGTATAAAAAAATATTTCCAGTACAGACGGACTTCTAGTCATTGATAGATGTCCGTCTGTACGTCTATTTTATGTTAGATCGGTGGTCGATTTGACGCTCCAAAAAGAAGAGAGCAGAAGTCAGCATTGTCAATGCTGAATGCATGTGTTGCACAATCAACAACAGCCTAAAATGAGACACTAGCGTCCAATTACCAACACAAGTATGGGCTATTATCTCGCTTAACAAACATAGGTAGTTACAACAGATATAACATTACGTGTAAACAAAATTGACTTGTATCCACTAACGTATAAAGAATGTTCAACGGCCAAGTCACACAACATTAACTATAATAATAAAAAAATCGCGGTAAGGAACCTTAGGCTTGGCACGACTTTGTCTAGATTTTATTACTTTTTAGAGATAAACAAGCAGCTCCATCGAGACTTGGCTAGTTTTTTACAGAATGTTTTTGGTGGGATATAATTATACAACCTTACGCACTCGTAATAAGTACGAATACGCACGTAGGTTACGTTTTTTGCATTAAAAAATAATTTAATACACGTGTTTTCATGACGGGAATACCCATTTTTTGCTCGATTTGGCAGGGGCACTACCATGCGCCTATATTTATATGGGACTAGCTTAAACCCGCGGCTTCGCACGCAATAATAATAATTGCCGTAAAATAAATAAAACATAATAAAACATCGTTACGAATAAAGCCAATATTGAAAAATTTAACTGAAGGCTGTATGGGCTTAATTTTCTTTGCGGTCTTTTCTAGATTTTTTAGTTTTTCCTTGATTCATACACCAAACACTACTTATATTCCAAATTTGAAGCTTCTAGGTCTGCTAGAAGTGCCTTAGAATTTTGATGATCGGTGAGTCAGTGAGTGACAAAATTAAAAAAAATTGACCCGTTATAATTCTTAAAATACTGGTTCAAATTGAATGAAATTTGAAATATACGTGTCTTTACAATGCCTGCATGGTTACTGAAAATTTCAGTCTTCTAGGTTTATCCACAACGAAGTTACAGGGGGTCGAAAATGGTCTGAATTGCTTCGAGAAAAGGATGGTACGGTCGTGACGCTTTTTTGCTCGACTTGGTGGGGGCACGGCCGTGCCCCCAGATATTACATGCAATACGATTTTCTTATAATAAAATCTTAGCAGGAATATTGTTCATTCATATATTCGTCTTATTGCAGTGAAAACTTTTTTTGGCTTCGTTGTGATTTGAAACTCGATGAAAAATCTATAGGTTTTAACGTGCGAGAGAATGACATAGACGGTATTATACAGTGTTTATTACAGGGTCCGAGCGTTGTATGTGTGTAGGTCATAATAACGTCATAAAAAGTTATTGTTTACATAAATATTTCATTATTTTATTAAAATTATTTTTAATGTATGTTTCACTTTTATCGCGTATGAACACATATTTTGTGACAATTATGTGTGTGGCGATAGAGCAGAGATCGTCGGAAAGTCAATAATTAGTCTGTTTCAAAGACAATGGATAGAAGAAAGAAAGAGTACCACCTGATTTAACCTAAACCTATCAGGAAGGTACGATAAAATAATGTACAAACATATATAATGAGAATGTATTCATGTATTTGTTATTTACGGTCACTTCCAGACACAATTAACAGGAAACATAAATTAACTATCATATATCCATATTCTACATGGCATATTCAAATATAATTAAAGAGTAAATAAATTTCTCTTCATATGGACAACATATATTTACATTTTTTTGCTTGACATACATTTAACCTACTGCATTAGGCCTATGCATAAAGTCGCATACTTTATAAGACAGGTGTACATCTGTACAGACCTAATTACTTTTTGAGTGTATTATCGGGTCAAAAAATTCATCTTTTATAATAATTAACACGTTATAGAAAATTCAGAAACAGTAAAACGATCACCTGATTATAAGCGGGGCTTCGGGTATGATGACAAGAAACCAGCGTTGCACCTCCTCAGTCTCTCACCTCACTCACTCACCTTGTCAGTAGGCTCAAGCTATTGAGATATTTAGGCGCCAGTACAGTACGTTTTGATTAAGGGGCCTTCATACGACGTCAAGTGGTTTATTAGTTTGTGATTTGAAGTAACAATAATTTATGACAACGAGTGCATAAGCTAGTGTACACTCAAAATATACTTAAGAAAACGTATTAAAGTAACACTATATATAGGTTACTTGAACTGGCCTAATAAGCAACTGATAACCGGATCGAAACCTGTATATATATATATATATAATCCTGTGTATCTCTAAGTTCGTGTTTTCGGGTTTATGCCCATACTTATAATTGAAAGTATATGACATTTCCTCGACGGTGAAAGAAAACAACATGAGGAAACCTGCAAGTACCAGAAATTATATTTCGAAAGACGTGTGAACTTACCATAGCAAGATCTGATTTTCCTCTGTATTGTGGAGATCTGACGGCAATCACACTATGTATAAATCACTATCTTCGCTAAATCCTTAGGCTTAGATAGCAAACCTCGCCAATCCTAATGAATTAGGAAACGAACCAATGCTAGGAAGTAGAAGGCACTATATGTGAGTTAAACTCTCTCTTCATGAATAGGCAACACCAGCTTAAAGTCCGTCGTAATTGTTATACTCTTAACACGGATGGCAAACAAGTTTCTGATTAAGATAAAACATCAATGGCTGCAAACTGAAAATTATAGATACTTTGTAAATCAAGTTCACTTTGGAACATACGTACGGATAAGTAACTCAATGTACAAGAAAGTAGAAAAGTTGAATTGAACTCACGTGGAGTGGGCTCCAGTCGACGCATATGTTTCCGACCATATTTTTTTATTTCGATCCAAAGTTATATGTGGTAACTAAATAGGAGGCTTTTGTGTTACTATTTATCCTAATAATAAATTTACCAATGTAGTTGAAAAGCTTGATCTTCGTACATATTCCAACTGCAATTGTTTGTTTGTACATGAAATATTGAGAACTCCCCAGTAGTGAGATCACACTTTAAACAATCGTATTATTATAAAATAATTTGAAGTCTACGTTAATTATGAGTGCAGAAGCATTCTTGTTCTTCTGATGATGTCATAACTAAAAACACCTCATTATTAAATAATAGAGGTAGGTACACCATTTGTTTTCATCTTATATTGTCTTACCGCTAGCAATGGGACCACACGTTGGAATCCTCTGGTTAGAATAAATTAATTTCGAGTCCACGTTAATTGAGAGGGCAGGGGAATTCTTGTGATCCTGCTGAGGCCAACTGGGTCACTTCATTATTTATTCTTATAATGCCGCCCTCACCCCGTCTGCTTCTGGGCTAATTTGTTAAAGGTTCTAACACTACAAAATTTTCATATTCATACCTTAAATTTTATTAGCTTACTTTTTACTTAGATACTCAATTATGGAATAATAATAGTCTATTTACATAAATTTAGGTCACGCTGAGAGTTTCTGGATTCATTAATAAGACCAGGTATTTTAAACAAATAAATAAATATTGTCGGACAAACGACACAGCGCCATCTAGCCCCAATGTAAGCGAAGCTTGTGTTATGGGCACTAGACAAGTGATAAACATACGTAAATACATTTTTTTTTTGTAAATACATACTTATTATACATAGAAAATACCCAGACCAAGACAAACAGACATGTTCATGCACACAAATGTTTGTACCGTGTGGGAATCGAACCCACGAGCGTTGGTGCCAAAGTAACGTAACAACGCGTTTCACCACTGCGCCACCGAGCTCGTCAATTAGACATTATTAGACTCGTCAAATAGACAAATGTATATTAGACATATACATTTGTTGTTACATGTCCTTACAATTTATACATTAGTTGAAATCATTATAAAAAACTATTGGACCAGTTTCCCGAAACAAGCATTATGGATACACTGCGGTTGCAGGATGCAGGGTTAATTGACGTACAATTACAATGTTAGATTCGATAACCACAGACGCTGGTCGAGCTTCACGTACTACATACGAGTACATAAAGCATACACATAACTAAGAGAACAAATGCCAATTGCAACTTTCCAACTGACGTAGTGTTAAGATGAGAAAGGGTATGCTCCGTTGGTTCGGACATGTACAAAGAATGCAGGACGAAAGAATGACGAAACGGGATATACAATGCAAAAGTGGAAGGATGTAAGAGTCGAGGAAGACCGAGGCTAACCTGTCATGACCAAATTGGTCGTGTTTTATCAGAAGGTGATGTCAGGAGCCCCTGAAACCGGCGAACGTGCATGAAAAGAGCATGAATGTCACAGAAGCGAGTGAAGTATGTAAGGACCGCGTCTTATGGCGCTCGGTTCTCTCTGCCCACCTGGCAAGGGACTTGCCGTGAAGATACATACAACTGACGTAGCAATCTGACCACCCCTGCTGCTAATGACCACTCACTCGTAGTAACAAAAGAACCCTTTAGGAAGTTAGAAAGTTTGCTATGAGTTGAGAGGTACTTCCTCAGTCCAGTTGAGGTATTTTGATGCACCCTACCTTCTAACCACGAACCTTGGTGTTAAATTGCAAAAGCATTGCCAACCATTCCGCCACCTGGCTCGTCATAATTGTCTAATGTGATGCAATTGGTCGTTTTTTTATGGTTCCTTAACTGAAAAGGAAAAACGGAACCCTTATGGAATCACTGTGATGTCCGTCTGTCTATCTGTCAAGACCCTTTTTCTCAGGGTGGATTGATAGGTCTGAATAGCTGAAATTAATATCAAATACTGAGGTCCGCAATCCCTTCGAGCATTGCAAAATCAAACTTCTAAGTCAACGCAATCAGAAGATACGGTTGTTTGTGTACCGTTTATGCGCATATTTTGGCACTCGGAAGGGAATCAAAGCCTATAGGATACTTTCTGTTGACCTGGAATCTTGAAATTTAGTAAGAAGCAAGGTAATGTAGCAAAAGTAAAAAAAAGGAAAAAATCTGAAAACCGTAAATTTCTAATTACTCGTACATCACAAAAAAATATTGTGGAAATATTTTTTACGGAACCCTCGGTCCGCGAGTCGGACTCGCACTTGACGGCTTTTTTTTATTCAACGTCGGGAGGCATACAAGCATACGACTCACCTGGTGTAAAGCGGTTACCGTAGCCTGTGAATGCTTACAACACATAAATATCACTCGCGCGGTGTCACCTCTGCTGCTAACACAGCAACACCTCATTCACACGCAGGAACAAATCAACCCTCTAGGAATTTGTTATTTGGCTGCGGTTTTCTGTAAGGAGGAGTTACTTCCCCAGCCGTGCTGCTTTGATGCGTCCTTTCTCTCTGTGTGGGGATCGAACCCACGAGCGTCTCATCGGTGTATCTCCTTTTTTACTCATACTACCCTTTTTTTACTTTTCAGAATACACTATTTTTTACAGGAATTAAGAGAGGTAGCGCACATCAAAGCCTGATCAACTCTAATAAGCTAGTAGATAAAGAAACAGCCTATTTTCGACTGATCTCTGGTTCGAATCCTTATGTGGGAAACCCCTAAATTGGTGATTTTGGAAATAATTTTACATATTTGTAATTAAATAGTTGTAGCATGTTATTCTTACGATTATCATCTACAACACCTGATGATGCCTCGTGGAGAGGCGTAACACGTGTCGCAGCGACGACCAGGCCAGTCGTGGCAGCGACGGTGGTGGTAGGGGCATGCGGATTCTGTTCCAGATGGTGGACGACCGCAGCAGCCGAGGCAGAGACTACCGGAGCAGCCATGGCAGCGTCGGCATGTTGCACTTACTAACAGTAGTGGGTGGGTGCCGGCCGGCGCTAGGCCGCATGAACTAATTGGTGGCGGAAGCACACAAAGCAGGTTAGATCAAATTGCATGTATATTTGTAATTAATACTTACTCGGCGGTAAAGGAAAACATCGTGAGTACGTCTAAAAATATTATATTGCAAAAGCCGTGTGGCCTACCTGAGGAAGGTTTGATTTCCCATATGTTGTGGAGCTATGACGGCAGTCCCTCCATCTCAAGTCAGAGTCTTCGCTAAATCCTTAAGCTTAGATAGCTATCCCTTAGCATTTCTAAGGGATTAGAAAACGGGATAACGAGAGGAAGAAGTAGAAGTTTACACATGGTCGGCGGTGAAGGAAAACACACCGTATTGGAACCATTCATAGGCTACAGATACCTGGACCGAGCACTATGTAACTCGATCCTTGTACACTTCACTCGCTTTTTTAACACTCATAGCTCATTCACCAATCAATATCCACATATGAACTGAATCTAGAACACAGTATAAAATTAGAGCGATGGAAATACCAAACTGTACCAACATTGAAAGGAAAACTTTCAGTGTATCGTGAACAAACGAGCGTAGTTGCTAGCCTGTATTTTCTGATCTCATCTAGTTTTATTTACAGACTGCCAGTCACACCGAATATCAAAATAATTGTACATTATGCAATTCTAGGCAGGCTTTCCGTTATGTTAGTAATACCATAGAGTAGCATCATCGATATTATTATTATTATTATCGATCCTATATCACGGGTATATCCCGGTCATTTGATAGGCGTGCGCGGGGATTTGGATCCAACGCGTAGAGGCCCCTTTGAGAAGTTTGATGTAATGTTGTATAGCTGCCGTGACCTTCTCCAGGGGATATCAATGTGACAATATATCCATGAACCAGGTCACGGCAGATATTGGGACTATTACAAATGTGTTGGAAAATATTGGGCTATTAAAATGATATCTGGAGGGATTATTAGTATTGGGCTATTACAGAAGAGGGACGGACGCCTGCCACAACTATAACATATCTGATATTACTTCCGGCAGGCGGTGGCTTGCCGCTCACTGGATGGACCTCCGAAATGCCAGAGAAATTCGGCCGGGGGCAACACCGGTGTGAGTGACTCAGGGGTGTCGAGAGGTGTGCTGCGCTTTCTCCGAAGTTACTCGCGGCGCTATGCCCTTTAACACGTCCACCCCTGGAGCATATCACCTGATAAAGCAATATGTTCTATCGACTCCTCTCTGGACGGCCAATGAAGGCAAGCCAGAGCTGAGAGTCCTGCGGGAAGTCTTGACTTTCCACTCCGACCGACGAAGACACGCCGGAGACGAAGGCCCTGATCGACTCTCTGGAGCACTCGGGTACCCGTGGTGTCGTTACGCACCAACAGCTCGCCACAAGCTGCCCTGCGGGCTTATTTATTATTATCGATATTAGTGACATTGATTTAGGATCAATAAATAGGATAAAAAATAGCATTAAAACAATATTCATGATGGTACTACATCATGAATATTATTTTATTGCTATTTCAAGAAATAATACGTCATTAGTTGTGTATCTTCATTTTATTTTGATTTTAATTTACACGTAGTTTTTTTTTTTTTATACATCGCCATTAGCCCCGAAGTAAGCGAAGCTTGTGTTATGGTTACTAGACAACTGATAAACATACGTAAATACATTTTTTTTGTAAATACATACTTATTATACATAGAAAATACCCAGACCAAGACAAACAGACATGTTCATGCACACAAATGTTTGTACTGTGTGGGAATCGAACCCACGAGCATTGGTGTCAAAGTAGCTTTACAACGCGTTTCACCACTGTTATACCTTATTGTTGTTCATGTTATACCTTAATTTACCTTTAATGGTGAAAGGTACAAAATTATTACTCTAGTTTCGTCATTATCGATTGGAATTATGGAGAATAACTTAACATTTCTTTAGTGGTACATAAATTTTTGTCACTAGACTTGTACCATCAATGTTACTAGCTCGTGGTACTACTGATATTACCTAAGGGAAAATGCTGACACCGCAAGTTTGTGAATTCTGATCGTCTCTATTACATGCATTGTTTTTTGATGTGTACGGGACTAGTTAAGTGAAAGACGGCTAACATCACACTGGTTTATTGGCTATCGCGGTGGCGTCTCGCAGGCACGCCCATATTCAATACTAGCTGCTGCCCGCAACTCCGCCCGCGTGGAGTCAAATAACGTAGCCTATGTGTTAATCCACATCATAATCTATCTACGTGCCAAACTTCATTCAATTCCGTTCAGCCGTTTAAGCGTGAAAGAGCAACAAACATCCATCCATACATACGAGTACAAACTTTCACATTTATAATATTAATAGAATTAGTAGGATGTATCTGATCTACCTACTTATAGCATAATACACAACATTTTTATTTCACAACAATTTACAACCAATTTTGAGTGAAAATAATGAGTATATACTGTTATATATTATAACTAATACAAACTTTTTCAATTCAAATTCATGAAACGCACCAAGGCGTAGTCAAATGTAAAAATTTAGCTCAGAACTATGTGTTTTGGCCAGGAATCGATTCTGAGATCGACCGTGGCTGTGGCGCGAGTGATACTTGTGCGCGGGAGCGCGCTTCCCCGCCAACAGCCCCCCAGCACCCACGGATATGGCCTTAGGAGGCCTGGTACAGACTCCATGCAGATTTTTTTAGTTTGGCTGGTAACTCCATGTACTATCTGGTGCTGACTGATGCACATTCGAAATGGATCGAATGTTTTCGAGTACAAAGTACGTCTGCGAAATGCACTATTACGAAGTTCCGTCAAATATTAGCTCAATTCGGGTTACCACGAGAGGTGGTATCAGATAATGGCCCTCCGTTTAATGGTCAGGATTATAAAGAATTCTTGATACATTTCGGCATCAAGTACGTTACGAGTACACCGTACCAATCGAGTAGCAACGGTGCGGCCGAAAACGGCGTGAAAATAATGTAGACTGCTTTAAAAAAGGCCAAACGAGACAATGTTGATTTCGAGAGTGCATTACATCAGTTACTTTTTACTTATAGGTCCACTCCCCACACCATCACTGGTAAAACACCGGCGATGTTGTTGCTGGGCAGAGAGATACGGACGTCCTTCGATTTGCTTCGTCCCACTACGGACAGCGTAGTCAGGTGCAAGCAGAACGCCCAAATAAAATACAAACAAACAAAAATACGAAATATAAATGGCCTGCGCACATATAATAAATTGATAATACGAATACATGAAGAGAGATTGCGCAGTGAACTTAATAATATAGATTGGAAGGTACCTTTGCTATATACCAATCCTAATGATATTATAAACTACATGTATAACAGTTTCAATAGTGTTTATAATAATTGCAAGTATAATACATATAAAAAAGATAGCAAACGTCAAAAATGTTCCTGGGCTAATGAGCGTCTGCGTGAAATGTGTGACGAATTATATAACATTTGGCTTAAAGATGAACAGAACTCAAAGAATAGACTCTTATATAACATATATCGAAACAAAACAAATAAATACACACAGTACCTAAAAAATCAAAAAATTAAATCTGAAGTAAGTAAAAATTTTAAAAATACAAGGAAAGTGTGGGAGATAATCAATAAAATCACCGGGAAAATAATGCACAGTATAGACGATATTTTAATGAAAAATTTCAAAATTAATCCATTCATTTTAGCTAAAAAATTTAATTATGAATTTGATAATAATACCAAAAATATTTGTAATTTCTGCGAAAACTTGCTGTTGACCCCAGCTTCTTACGAAATTGTACCTGACCGGGCAATTAGAATTAAACCTGCGCGTGAGGAAACGATTAAACGTATTATCCAACAACTAAACGATAAAAAGAGACCAGGGTACGACGGAATACGAGTGAAAGATATTAAATTTATCTCTGAAAAATTAATACCGATAATAACTCATCTAATCAATTGCTGCCTAAAAACTGGAATATATCCCGATCTTTTAAAAATAGGGATAATACGCCCAATACATAAAAAAGGCAAGTTCGATGAATATAACAATTACCGACCTATCACTATTTTATCTTGTATTGATAAAATAATTGAAAGATTTTTAGGCAACCAGATAAATACATTTTTACAATCTAACAACATAATTAGCTCTACACAATATGGGTTTCAGAAAGGTAAAAGTACGACGCAGTTATTGCGGAAATTTACGAACGAGGTTAATGGCTACTTAAATAATAAAATGCATGTACTCGCCTTATTCATAGATTTCAGCAAGGCGTTCGATATGCTTAATTATAATATATTATATGACAAGCTACAGCGAGGAATACAGGGACCACTTCTTGAGTTACTGAAAAATTATCATAGCAATCGGCATACAACAGTGAAGGTACAAAATCAACTCAGTACTAAAATAAAAACAACTAAAGGTACGGCTCAAGGTTCCATAATCGGTCCTATTGAATATTTACTGTACGTTAACGATATGAGTAACACAATAAATACTGGATCTGTATATCAATTTGCGGATGACACATGTCTTCTCGTGGCAAGCCGAGATATTCCTGAAGCGGAACAACGCTTACAATACAATTTTGATCAAGTATGTAAATGGGCACATGATGTAGGCCTAGTAATTAATGCTCAAAAAACGAAAATAGTACACATACGATCGTCGCACAATACATCTCCTTTCATACCAACTGTAAAGGCCCATAACCATCTCTGCTTACATAAAAGTTTGCAAGCTGTAGCCTGTCCATGTGCATGCCCTTTGTTACAAGTAGTTGATAAACATAACTACATTGGGCTCGTGATTGATGGCCGCTTCTGTTGGGGACCACATAAAAATTACGTATGTAATAAGTTAAGATCCGTTATCAGCAAATTATGTATATTAAAATATAAATTACAATTCAAAACTCTACGACTGCTGTATATGGCCCTAGCAGATTCAGTTATCGACTATGGGTTAAGTAGTTACGGTAGAACCTACGCAACCTATTTGAATGACTTATATAAATTACAACGACAAGCATTAAAAAGCATTGTACCTAATCATATAAAGAAAAAATGCAAAAATAACGACATAGAATTATTTAAATATTGCAGAGTAATGAATGTATACAGCAAAATTGAATTTCTCACACTATCTGAAACTAACCACCCTGAATATATTATTGAGAAAAAGAGGCCGACCCTAGCCAAAATAAAAAATCAGTCTTATATTGAGTGTTTCACTGTACGCATCCTACTTCGAGTTAAACTACTCTGGAACCATATAGTACGCAACCATTGTGGCTCCAGTGTGTGAGGATGAACTCCTAGTTGTCGGCGATACCACTACAATAGGATATTTTTTTATTAATACTCAAGCTCGGGTCTGCATGCAGTATTGCTCGCATATCTAAAAAAAAAGTTACTATCCCTATCTCTGTCGTACCATTAAAGAGTGGAACGCTTTGCTGGCACATGTGTTTCCTCCTTCCTGCAATATGTGATCCTTCAAACGAAACGTGAAGAAGCACCTTGCGGGCCGGCATGGCAACGTCAACTGGCAGGACACTGTAGTTTTTTGTCAGTTGCCGCTGCGATTTGTGCTGCTCTTTTCGCTTACCATCAGGCGAAGGGAAGCCATTATGCTGAGCTGATATAAAAAAAAGCGTAGCCTTATAACTAAACGGCTATAAAAAAACTTTCAACCAGCGGCCTGAACGATGTTCATCAATTAAATATCAACCAGCCAGGCAAATGACTAGGATCTATAGCGATTAACTACTTGCCTAGCACAGACATTTAAATTTAGTTTTGTGATCTGCCAACTGATATAATATAAACAGCATACGCAGCGATATCCCAAACTATGTCGTACCTTTTCAGATATTCCCGTACCCGTACCCGTCTGAAACTAAAAACAGAACTAAACGAATAGGAAGGTAGATGGAACATGCAAATGTTGCTAGAAAACATGTTGCTTGCAAGTTAAAATCGTTTAAAATCTTTATCGTCCGATAAAAAATCTCTCTCAGGCACGTCGCTTCACAAAAACGGTTAAAACAAGTCTATACTGTGCTGGCTCAATCCGTAATCTCGTATTCTGTTTCTGTATGGGGAGGAGCAACTAAAACTAAATTTCTAGAAGTTGAAAGGGGTCAGAGGTGCTTATTAAAGGTTATGTTCTTCAAAAAACTCAGATATCCTACTAAAGACCTATATGAAAACAGCAAACTTCTATCTCATTCATCCCAAGATATATCGTACCAGGTTAATGAGATATATTTAAAATCCATAGTTTAGCCTTAATATGTACTTACTAAGAATTTAGGAGGAAGAAGAGCGAGATCCCCTGCTACAGGCTTTAATAAGTCTACTAGGTGGATCTCAGCAATATGTATATTTAGCACAGTAAGGCTGATAAATAAAGAATTTTGAATTTGAAAAATCTTCAATTCGAAATATTTTCTTTCGGTAAAATATTCATCGTATGTATCGAGTTTCGTACAGTAAATTTATAAACGAATCAGTTTATTTCTGGTATCTCGATAATTCCAAAAGCTGATGCAGAATAGTTTACCAGTGCTTGCCGGTGGATCAAAAATTTCATTAAAGATATGTATTTTGACTATTGGATCAGAACTAGTTTAGGGAGCGTAAGTACGAGTAGCTTTTAGAGCCAAGCCAATCTCACCATTACGTAGAGTATCCTGTCAATTTTGTGTACTCAGCTCACTTCTTTTTCGCGTTATCCATTAGGATTGGCGGGGTCCGCTTCCTAAGCCTAAGTATTTGACGGAGACTGATTTTTACATGGAGCAACTGCCGTCAGACCTCTGCAATCCAGGGGGAAAACCAGATCTTTCTTAGGCTATGATACACGTCATTCGAAATAAATTTTTTTAGACGTGTGTGTTTCTTCGCGAGTTTTCCTTCACCAACGAGCGAAAGATAAATATGTACATAAATTCGAATTTTAGTGGTAGATACCCCCGTCTGGATTCGAACCGGGGACCAGTTGGTCAATAGGCCGATTCTATGTCCTCTCAGCTATCACTGCTCAATGTGTACGTAGCTCACTACCATCTTGAAAGTCAAGGCTAACCTCAAGTACTGGTTGCACAATACGAAATAACAAATGCGGCTCTTGCAAGGAGAGGTTTTCAGCCAAATCACAACTCCCAAAACAAATATTTTGTAATATAAACACCTCTTCAGAAAATTAATTTCACTTCGCAAAAGTTGATTCAGACTAACGTTAGCAAAACTGCAGATAAACTCCTTCAAAACTTCTGTCACCGCTATACAAATGTCAAAACAATTTAACAGAATACGATTATATTGCAGGTAACGTGCAAGTGCTTAATAGTGGTAGGGCACATCAAAGCAGTCCGTCTGGGGAAGTACCTCCACCTCACAGAAAACCGCAGCCAAATAACAAGTCCCTAGAGGGTTGTTGTGTTTCTGCGTGTGAGTGAGGTCACCAGTAAGCTCCCAAGGAGTTGCTGTGTAAGCAGCAGAGGAGGCATCGTGCGAATGATATTTAATATATAACAAGCGTTATCTTAACTAAGTGTTAACGCTTGAATATTTACAAACTGCAATTTTACAGTTCCAAGTATTTTAGTCCTAAATTTCCATGATGCTATACATGATGAACGTTAAAAAATATCTGAAATCTCCTAAACTTGTTAGGCTATCGTTTTTTTTTTCAGGAGGTATACAAGCTTACGGCCCACCTGATGTAAAGCAACTCCTTGGCTTACTGGTGACCTCACTCACACAGGAACCCAACAATCCTCTAGGGAGTTGTTATTTGGCTGCGGTTTTCTGTGAAGTGAAGGTACTTCCCCAGACGGGCTGCCTTGATGCGCCCTACCTCTCTTAAAAACATTTTGAAATTGTGGCACAACCACTACCTGTATGTTTTCGTATCAAAGTACAAAAGTAGAAAAAGCCACATAAATATACAGTTAGTGTAAAAATGTAACAACCGCTTTACCTTACTTTCCTTCTTTTTGCTCCACTTCTAAATGTCGTATCGTGATGTTGATTAGGATGTAACCTTCCATAAGAATTGGAAATCAAATGCATTTTTTTGAAGTAAAATTTCTTTACGCACGCTTGACTTGGGGAGTAAGCTGGTGAATGCGTGACGAGAGCGTTACGAAAAGTGTGATCGGGCGAGGCGAACGGAAGTTGAGAGGGAGATATAAGTCAGTGAAGATAGAAAGAGAGAGGGGTTACGTTTCGTATATTACTGTAGGGGTAAGAGAGAGGCGCGAGCACATATTTTCTTTCTCTCATAGCGAGTTAAGTTTCGTATATCTAAGACACATTGCAGGCCTATAGATGGAACTAAAGAAGTTTTACTTCAGTCGTGTGGTCGAAAGCACACTCGTTTTTTTTCAAATCCGGCTGGTATTTTCAGAGATTAGCACGTTCAAACAAACAAACCCTTTCGATTTATATAGCAGTATAAATTGTATAGAACAATGTAAGTCAAAGTACCACATAGTTTCATACAGCTGCTTATCGAATCGCGTGCTCACAGCTAATTATGTGGAGCCTTATTCATTTGTCGAGATAAGACCTAAGGTTGCTAAAACTAAGATTAAGTGCTAAATTAATGGCTCTTTTATGTATGATGTACGATACGTCTGGATGATAGACGGCTGATTAAAAACAATTACATCTATTTCAGTCGTTATATATAGTGAATATTCGACTAGTACTGTCTTAGGTTTTCGCGATTGTTATACATTGAATGTATCATCGTAATCCGAATGTTTTTGAGTAGTTTTTGGACACCGTGAGCGATTTTTGTGCGAATCGGAACTTATATAATTACTCTATCCATGTCGGTAGATGTGATAATTGAATAACCAATGGAAGACAAATGTCACCTTAGTCTTCCTGCGACCACGGACGCTGCAAAGCATTCGAAACGTCAGGTTCAACAAAATAATTAAAACACGCGATACTTCCGTTAAAACTTGTTTAATTCAATGAATATTCGACTGTTAATCTCTATTCGACACGATTCGAATATATATATCTGACTTAAAACTTTATAGACATATTTGTAAGCCGACATACATTTTTGTAAGCAGTGATTTATAGCCCAGTGGTTAAGAGCCCGCGTGTTAATCGACGGTCCCTGGTTCATATCCTAGCATGTGCATGTACCACTAAACGATTGTTTTCGTATTCATGTACGTACTTTTAATTATCACTTGTTTGGCGGTGGACCCGTGTTCAACCTAGGTGGTCTGGTGCACTCCGTGTACTTGGATGTGGGTATTAAAAAGCACAACTGTTCCATAGAGCGATTTATTCGGAACGATCCGAAGATCTGAACCACACATTAAAACTACAGAGGTTTTGCATATAAAAAATATCATTCTACTGCGTGCTTGAGTACAAATTATAAAATGCATGACGCCATCTATTGGTAGAAACTATAAACTAAAAATACAATAATGTGAAGCAAATCATGCTATAAGATACTAAGCAAGCATGTGTATAAATGTCTACTTTTCGATTGCTTTAATAAAATACCATTAGATAATGCTTTATAGTTAATGATTGGTTTAACATAAGCCGCCCACAAAGAACGAATTGAATTACGTTCTTTAAAAAGTGATAATTCTCCGATAAAGCATCAATGATTTGTTCCCAGACAATGGTTTATATAAAACAAAAATAAAATTAAGAAAGGTTTCAAATAAGAATTAGTTTAAAATTTGTTAAAACAATTCACTTAATAAGTTATAGTACTGTTTAAATATATAAAATAACATAAATTTAAGATTGCAAACAATAAAAGAAGTATTTCGTTATTCAGTAGTTGGCAAAACACATATTTTTGAAGTAGGTCTTTTGTATATAAAATTTTTAGTTTTAACCGTGACCACTCTCGTAATACCGTCCATGCCTGGGTGTTCGTCAGTTATTAAGCCAAAAAGCCAACGACATGGAGGAAGACCGTCCTCCTTGATAAGTACCACGTCACCAGATTTAGGTTGAGGAGATTGAGTTGACCACCGATATCTACTAAAAAATTGGTTCAAATACTCTTGAGACCACTTGCGCCAGAATTCTTGCAGCATTCGCTGCGTGTAATGCCAACGCCGGAGAGAACTAACGTTGGAAGATTCGTAATTACGATCGGGAGCTGTTAATAGAGGCTCACCGACGAGAAAATGTCCCGGAGTTAGTACTCCAATGCTGTCCAAATCGTTGTTCAATCTTGACAACGGTCTAGAGTTTAAGCAAGCTTCGATTTGAGCTAAAACTGTAGCCATTTCTTCGTACGTTAAAGTTGAAACCCCGATAACTCGTTTCAAGTGGAATTTTACAGACTTTATTCCGGCCTCCCACAAACCGCCAAAATTCGGAGCGTGGGGCGGAATAAAGTGCCAAGAAGTTCGATTATTCGCTAGGGCCTCAGCTATTTCTGGAACGATGCTGTTCTTCTCCGATGCAAAGAGGATTTTCAGTTCGCCAGCAGCTTTCACGAAATTAGAGCCATTGTCACTCCATATTTCCGCACAATGACCTCTTCTGGCTATAAACCGCTTGAACGACTGAAGAAACCCCTCTGAAGTGAGGTCGGTGACAGCTTCAATATGGACAGCTCTAGTTGCCATGCAGATAAATAAACAGATGTATCCTTTATAGGATTTATGTCCTCGTCCTTTAGCGGTGCGCATTAAAATCGGACCAGCGAAATCAACGCCACTACACCGAAAAGCACGAGATGGTGTTACACGAACTGCCGGAAGTTCACCCATCAGCTGATTATGAGTAAGTCCAGTATTTTTAACGCATGTTACACATTTACGTATGTATGCTTTTACTTGTTGTTTTGCTCCTAAAATCCAAAATTTATTATAGATGTAATTAAGAGTTATTTGTGGGCCGCCGTGTAATGTTTGTCTGTGTGCATCAGCAATTATTAATTTAGTCAGATGACAGTTCTTAGGCAATATAATTGGATGCTTTCTATTTGCAGCCAAACATGATTTTTCCAGTCTGCCGCCCACTCTTAATATCTTACTTTCATCTAGAAATGCATTTAACGTTTTTAACTGACTTTTTCTTTTCAGGTTTTCTTTCCTTTTCAATGCTATGATTTCCTCTTCAAAATGTTCTTTTTGATACTTTTTTATACATGTTTCCATAGCTTCATTTAATTCTTTTATTTCTAAATATTTTTCGTTTTTTCTTGCAGATGCCGTTTTTAAAGCTCGAAGGAACCTTCTACAATATGCTATTACTCTAATTAATCTAGTTAGAGTAGAAAATCGTTCCCACAAGTTATTTTCAGCATCCAGCTTCCAGCTCGGTATGTACCTCTTTGGGTTTCTCATATTTTATTTCAGGAAGTTTCAAGAAAAGAGGGCCATCAAACCACAATGTATTATCCTTGAATTCCGCCGGAGATACTCCTCTGGAAGCGCAATCTGCGGGATTTTCCTTGGAAGATACATGGGACCACTGACTTGGATTCAACGAGGTGACTATTTCCGATACTCGGTTTGCGACGAAGACTTTCCATTTATTTGGCAATCCATTCCCCTCCCGCTTCCTCGCGAGTCGGGTGCGCTTATTTTCTCCGTGTACTTGTTTGCTATTTAAATATTTTACTTCGTTGTTATTGTACAGTGTGTGTGATATTTCGTTGAATTTGGTTTATTGTGATATAAATATCTAGATTCCGCGTCGATTTTCGTTTAAATTAAGGTTTAATTTGTAATATTTCATCGCAGTGAAATAAATCAAGAAACTGGTAGGTAGTACGTACGCACGGGCCGTCTCGTCGTCCGCGGCTTTGTAAAAACAGGTTTGCCCCGTCGAAAAGTAAGTAATTATTCGATATTTTGTTTTCTATTTTATTGAAAAGCAATAGTTAAGATTAATTAGTAGCATTAAAATATTAAAAGCGTATGCAAATTGTTATCTCCTGGTGTTGTCAGTCAATAAATTTACCCCGGTATCGGGGTAATATTTTGTATTGATACGTATTAGCTTTATTTAAATTTATTCTATTTTTATTTGCTACTAAGTTCGTTGTTATTGTAAAATGCCGAACAACCCCGATGATCCTGGTGGTACAAAAATTAATACGCCGGTTTTTCGCCGCAGTAACCTGACCCCACGCTCGCCGCCCGCAACAACCAGTAATGTCAAAAGACCGTTAGACGATATATCACCTAATAATTTGTCACCTAAAGAAAAACGACTACAGCGGTCGTCTAGCTTTGAAAATATGGCCAATTTAAGTCGTAATAGCTCGCTTGAAGTTGTAGACTCGAACGTTGACAATATCGAGTTCGTCCGCGAATCATCACAATGTTTGGCAAAAATTAACGAAATTATTAACGGACTGACCTCTCGCATTGGTGTTGCTCATAGATCGGCAATAATGGATATGACTCAGCGGGTTACCTCTCTAGTGTCTATGATGGCCATAAAGTCAGCAACAACTGAAACGAAGCTTGCCGTAACAGAACGCGATTTGCTAGCACTTAAATTAGAAGCCAAAAATAACCATGTAGCACCCGTTGCTAAAACCGGTGAATCATACTCAGACAAATTGAAACTTCGATTGCCCAAGCAAATTAAACCCATTCAAACTCGCGAACCAATGCCTTGCATTGTGGCATATCCCACAGAGACACGATCCGCGGAATTCAAAACGTCCGAAGCTACGAAGGAGGCTCTTATGAAAGCCATCAAGCCATCCGATGATGGTTTTCAAATCGTAGGCGTTAAAAAAACTGCCAAATCGGGTGTAGTTTTACGTGTATCAAATGATGCTCAGTTACGGAAGCTGCAATCGGCAGAAGGTATAAAATCGGCGGGGCTTAAACTCGAAAAGCCCAAAGGACGCCGACCGCGTATTATTATAAAAGACATTCCCGATACAATGGACGACACAAAGTTTTTGTCAGCGTTATATAATCAAAATATAAAAAACGAAATGAACATTACATTGTCTGAGTACTTGAAAGATATAAAAATAGTGCGTCGTCGTCCTGTAGCTTACGGTAGAAAATGGATGGGTATCGAACTATCCCCGGAAATACGCAAGCACCTTATTTCAACAAAAGAAAAAATTTTTATCGACTTTGCCACATGTAGATTCGTGGATGACATTGAAGTAGTACGTTGTTTAAAATGTCAACAATACGGTCATGTTAGCAAATATTGCACAGAGACCAAACCAACTTGTGCTCACTGTGCTGAATCTCATGACACGCGGGAATGTACTAAGAAATCGGAAAAAGACTTTAAACCGATATGCGCACCATGTAGGCGGCTAAAGAAGGTGTCTGACCACAAGACCGGGTCAGAATCTTGTCCAACTTACGCGGCTAGGTTGGAGTACAATATTTTAAATACCAGATATGGATAACGTCGTGATTGCTCAATTAAATCTTCACAACGATAAAATTGCAACATCAGAGTTAGATAAGCTCGTTGCGGACTATAAGCTCGATTTAGTCTTAGTTCAGGAGCAATACCAACGAGCCCAACTAACCAGTAAATTCCTACAGCTCAGTAACAAGTCACGCGCGGGTATTTATGTTCCAAAAAGCGGTTTAACTATAACAGCGATAAATAACTTAATGTCCACGCACTGTGCGGTAGCTGAAGTAACATCGCCCTATCTAAGAGTGTTCGTAGTGAGTTGTTATTTTCAATATTCAGACCCAGTAGGTCCTCATTTACACCATCTGCGTAGAGTTTTACATGCGCTTTCTGGTCATAAAGTAGTTGTAGGAGCTGACGTAAATGCATCATCGCCATTATGGTACGGTAAGCTGAGAGCAACCGATGCTGACAGACGCTCTGCTGTTGAAGAGTTCATTGCTGAAATGAATCTTCTTATTCACAATACCCCAGAAGCACCACCTACATTTAGCAGCCCAATGGGCGAGTCTTCTATTGACGTCACACTTTCTAGTGTAGACGTCCGAATACAAAACTGGCGCGTTTTACCTGAGGCTTCTTGCAGTGATCACCGTCTGATCGTTTGTAACTTCTCCCCGGTTGTAGACAACTTACACCCGCAACAATATACTGGCTTTCAGTATAAAACTAAAAATGTCGATTGGGCAGCCTTTGCTTCTCTTTTCGCTTCTCGCGCCGGGGATTTCACTCGTGCTGAACTTACAGTCACAGAAAGTGTTCAAATTATGTCTGATACATTCACATACTGTGCCGACGTTATTATGGGCCGAAAAGCTATAGTTAATAAGAGACGTTGTGACTGGTGGAATGATACGCTTGTCGGGCTGCGTAGGAGTCTCCGCTGTGCCCGACGTAAGATTTCTAAATTAAGAAAACGTAAAATCGAAGGAGAGCCATACCAAACTGCTCTGAGTAACTTGCGTATTGCTAGATCTCACTATCGCGCCGCCATCGAAAAATCTAAGGGTAATTTGCTAAAACGAATAGTAGAAAGATTAAATTGTGAGGGACCGTGGTCTCCCCTGTATCACGAATTTAAGGCAAATAGGCGCATTGATCAGGCCTTTGTTTCTAATATTAAACTTGATAATACCCACACCCTCGGTATAGAGGAGACTACTGATGCACTTTTGCATGCTTTAATTCCGGATGATTGCCCTGATAATGATAGTGACTACCATCGCGAGGTGAGGGCCGCGGTAGATCTGTGCCCTGCCACTCCAATGTCAACTGTGGTGTCAATGGACGAATTTCTACATGTTGTAAAAACATTACCAACAAATAAAGCTTCTGGTGATGATAAAATCTCAAACAAAAATGATCAAGGAAGCTTGTAAAGTAGCCGCGGAACCTATTTTAAAGGTATTAAACCGGTGTATTGTAGAAGGCAACTTTCCTAGCGTTTTGCGTAGTGGTGTTATAAAGATAATACCAAAAAGCGGTGATAAGCAACCCGACGATCCGAAGTCTTATCGCCCTATTACCCTACTGCCATCGTTGGGTAAATTACTTGAACGTTTAATTGTACCACGTCTATTGCCCGGTGGCCCTCAATTTCATAAAAATCAATTCGGCTTTACCATCGGCAAGTCTACTGTTGATGCGGCACTCGTAGTGCGTAAAATTGTGGAACTCTCGGTTAGTAAATACGTTGTAGGTATTTTCTTAGACATTTCAGGTGCCTTCGATAATGCTTGGTGGCCAATGTTGTTGCTGAAACTAAAGGCGAGAGGTTGCCATAGCAACATATACTCCCTTATTCGATCGTACTTTTTTAATGGTACAACTAAATTAACATTTGGGCATTATGCTGCTTCGAAGGTGCTTACGCAGGGCTGTCCTCAGGGTTCGGTGTTAGGGCCGTATCTTTGGAATATCGGTTTTGATGACTTTCTTAGCCTACCCTTACCGGAAGGGTGTTCGTTAACTGGCTACGCCGATGACGGCCTCTTATTAATAAAAGCTAATTCCAGATCAAGTATAGAAAAACTAGCCATTACTTGCCTTGGCCTCATTTCAGACTGGGGTTATCGTAACCGTCTCGATTTCGCACCTCACAAAACATATCAGCTCTTGCTTAAGGGAAATTTGCAGGTTCCGCCGCGATTCCACTTCAATGGAGTATCAGTTGCAAACAAAAACTCGGTTTGTTACTTGGGATTA
The DNA here is from genome assembly GCA_947507595.1 of Pyralis farinalis. Classification (NCBI taxonomy): domain Eukaryota; kingdom Metazoa; phylum Arthropoda; class Insecta; order Lepidoptera; family Pyralidae; genus Pyralis; species Pyralis farinalis. The sequence continues at coordinate 9,369,912 of OX382260.1, forward strand.
CTGTTAGACAAAGGTTTTAATTACATTGAACACATAAAGCAGGTTGGAGAAAAAGCCAAAAAGAACTTTTATGCGTTAACTCGAATTTCCACCTCGACCTGGGGCTTAACTTTTAAAACGTTAAAAATTATTTACACAGCCACATATTTAGGATGTATTACGTACGGTTCACCTGCATGGGCTGATAGGGCTACCATAGGTGCTGCGCGTCGTAAGTTGCTGCAAAGTCAGCGGCTCGCTTTAATATTCTTATGTAAATCGTATAGAACTGTGAGTACCGAGGCACTACCAGTGCTGGCAGGCGTATTACCAGTTGACTTAGAAATTCAACGCCGGGCTTCAATGTACTACACCTCTAAAAACATACACCCTGACTTTCTAAAACGCCGCGATATTGACAAAATTCTTAGATTGTTCAAACCAATTGACGAGGTATTTGAAACTTTACTGTCTGAATGGCAAGAAAGATGGGAAAGTGCCAAGAAGTTCGATTATTCGCTAGGGCCTCAGCTATTTCTGGAACGATGCTGTTCTTCTCCGATGCAAAGAGGATTTTCAGTTCGCCAGCAGCTTTCACGAAATTAGAGCCATTGTCACTCCATATTTCCGCACAATGACCTCTTCTGGCTATAAACCGCTTGAACGACTGAAGAAACCCCTCTGAAGTGAGGTCGGTGACAGCTTCAATATGGACAGCTCTAGTTGCCATGCAGATAAATAAACAGATGTATCCTTTATAGGATTTATGTCCTCGTCCTTTAGCGGTGCGCATTAAAATCGGACCAGCGAAATCAACGCCACTACACCGAAAAGCACGAGATGGTGTTACACGAACTGCCGGAAGTTCACCCATCAGCTGATTATGAGTAAGTCCAGTATTTTTAACGCATGTTACACATTTACGTATGTATGCTTTTACTTGTTGTTTTGCTCCTAAAATCCAAAATTTATTATAGATGTAATTAAGAGTTATTTGTGGGCCGCCGTGTAATGTTTGTCTGTGTGCATCAGCAATTATTAATTTAGTCAGATGACAGTTCTTAGGCAATATAATTGGATGCTTTCTATTTGCAGCCAAACATGATTTTTCCAGTCTGCCGCCCACTCTTAATATCTTACTTTCATCTAGAAATGCATTTAACGTTTTTAACTGACTTTTTCTTTTCAGGTTTTCTTTCCTTTTCAATGCTATGATTTCCTCTTCAAAATGTTCTTTTTGATACTTTTTTATACATGTTTCCATAGCTTCATTTAATTCTTTTATTTCTAAATATTTTTCGTTTTTTCTTGCAGATGCCGTTTTTAAAGCTCGAAGGAACCTTCTACAATATGCTATTACTCTAATTAATCTAGTTAGAGTAGAAAATCGTTCCCACAAGTTATTTTCAGCATCCAGCTTCCAGCTCGGTATGTACCTCTTTGGGTTTCTCATATTTTATTTCAGGAAGTTTCAAGAAAAGAGGGCCATCAAACCACAATGTATTATCCTTGAATTCCGCCGGAGATACTCCTCTGGAAGCGCAATCTGCGGGATTTTCCTTGGAAGATACATGGGACCACTGACTTGGATTCAACGAGGTGACTATTTCCGATACTCGGTTTGCGACGAAGACTTTCCATTTATTTGGCAATCCATTCCCCTCCCGCTTCCTCGCGAGTCGGGTGCGCTTATTTTCTCCGTGTACTTGTTTGCTATTTAAATATTTTACTTCGTTGTTATTGTACAGTGTGTGTGATATTTCGTTGAATTTGGTTTATTGTGATATAAATATCTAGATTCCGCGTCGATTTTCGTTTAAATTAAGGTTTAATTTGTAATATTTCATCGCAGTGAAATAAATCAAGAAACTGGTAGGTAGTACGTACGCACGGGCCGTCTCGTCGTCCGCGGCTTTGTAAAAACAGGTTTGCCCCGTCGAAATGTAAGTAATTATTCGATATTTTGTTTTCTATTTTATTGAAAAGCAATAGTTAAGATTAATTAGTAGCATTAAAATATTAAAAGCGTATGCAAATTGTTATCTCCTGGTGTTGTCAGTCAATAAATTTACCCCGGTATCGGGGTAATATTTTGTATTGATACGTATTAGCTTTATTTAAATTTATTCTATTTTTATTTGCTACTAAGTTCGTTGTTATTGTAAAATGCCGAACAACCCCGATGATCCTGGTGGTACAAAAATTAATACGCCGGTTTTTCGCCGCAGTAACCTGACCCCACGCTCGCCGCCCGCAACAACCAGTAATGTCAAAAGACCGTTAGACGATATATCACCTAATAATTTGTCACCTAAAGAAAAACGACTACAGCGGTCGTCTAGCTTTGAAAATATGGCCAATTTAAGTCGTAATAGCTCGCTTGAAGTTGTAGACTCGAACGTTGACAATATCGAGTTCGTCCGCGAATCATCACAATGTTTGGCAAAAATTAACGAAATTATTAACGGACTGACCTCTCGCATTGGTGTTGCTCATAGATCGGCAATAATGGATATGACTCAGCGGGTTACCTCTCTAGTGTCTATGATGGCCATAAAGTCAGCAACAACTGAAACCAAGCTTGCCGTAACAGAACGCGATTTGCTAGCACTTAAATTAGAAGCCAAAAATAACCATGTAGCACCCGTTGCTAAAACCGGTGAATCATACTCAGACAAATTGAAACTTCGATTGCCCAAGCAAATTAAACCCATTCAAACTCGCGAACCAATGCCTTGCATTGTGGCATATCCCACAGAGACACGATCCGCGGAATTCAAAACGTCCGAAGCTACGAAGGAGGCTCTTATGAAAGCCATCAAGCCATCCGATGATGGTTTTCAAATCGTAGGCGTTAAAAAAACTGCCAAATCGGGTGTAGTTTTACGTGTATCAAATGATGCTCAGTTACGGAAGCTGCAATCGGCAGAAGGTATAAAATCGGCGGGGCTTAAACTCGAAAAGCCCAAAGGACGCCGACCGCGTATTATTATAAAAGACATTCCCGATACAATGGACGACACAAAGTTTTTGTCAGCGTTATATAATCAAAATATAAAAAACGAAATGAACATTACATTGTCTGAGTACTTGAAAGATATAAAAATAGTGCGTCGTCGTCCTGTAGCTTACGGTAGAAAATGGATGGGTATCGAACTATCCCCGGAAATACGCAAGCACCTTATTTCAACAAAAGAAAAAATTTTTATCGACTTTGCCACATGTAGATTCGTGGATGACATTGAAGTAGTACGTTGTTTAAAATGTCAACAATACGGTCATGTTAGCAAATATTGCACAGAGACCAAACCAACTTGTGCTCACTGTGCTGAATCTCATGACACGCGGGAATGTACTAAGAAATCGGAAAAAGACTTTAAACCGATATGCGCACCATGTAGGCGGCTAAAGAAGGTGTCTGACCACAAGACCGGGTCAGAATCTTGTCCAACTTACGCGGCTAGGTTGGAGTACAATATTTTAAATACCAGATATGGATAACGTCGTGATTGCTCAATTAAATCTTCACAACGATAAAATTGCAACATCAGAGTTAGATAAGCTCGTTGCGGACTATAAGCTCGATTTAGTCTTAGTTCAGGAGCAATACCAACGAGCCCAACTAACCAGTAAATTCCTACAGCTCAGTAACAAGTCACGCGCGGGTATTTATGTTCCAAAAAGCGGTTTAACTATAACAGCGATAAATAACTTAATGTCCACGCACTGTGCGGTAGCTGAAGTAACATCGCCCTATCTAAGAGTGTTCGTAGTGAGTTGTTATTTTCAATATTCAGACCCAGTAGGTCCTCATTTACACCATCTGCGTAGAGTTTTACATGCGCTTTCTGGTCATAAAGTAGTTGTAGGAGCTGACGTAAATGCATCATCGCCATTATGGTACGGTAAGCTGAGAGCAACCGATGCTGACAGACGCTCTGCTGTTGAAGAGTTCATTGCTGAAATGAATCTTCTTATTCACAATACCCCAGAAGCACCACCTACATTTAGCAGCCCAATGGGCGAGTCTTCTATTGACGTCACACTTTCTAGTGTAGACGTCCGAATACAAAACTGGCGCGTTTTACCTGAGGCTTCTTGCAGTGATCACCGTCTGATCGTTTGTAACTTCTCCCCGGTTGTAGACAACTTACACCCGCAACAATATACTGGCTTTCAGTATAAAACTAAAAATGTCGATTGGGCAGCCTTTGCTTCTCTTTTCGCTTCTCGCGCCGGGGATTTCACTCGTGCTGAACTTACAGTCACAGAAAGTGTTCAAATTATGTCTGATACATTCACATACTGTGCCGACGTTATTATGGGCCGAAAAGCTATAGTTAATAAGAGACGTTGTGACTGGTGGAATGATACGCTTGTCGGGCTGCGTAGGAGTCTCCGCTGTGCCCGACGTAAGATTTCTAAATTAAGAAAACGTAAAATCGAAGGAGAGCCATACCAAACTGCTCTGAGTAACTTGCGTATTGCTAGATCTCACTATCGCGCCGCCATCGAAAAATCTAAGGGTAATTTGCTAAAACGAATAGTAGAAAGATTAAATTGTGAGGGACCGTGGTCTCCCCTGTATCACGAATTTAAGGCAAATAGGCGCATTGATCAGGCCTTTGTTTCTAATATTAAACTTGATAATACCCACACCCTCGGTATAGAGGAGACTACTGATGCACTTTTGCATGCTTTAATTCCGGATGATTGCCCTGATAATGATAGTGACTACCATCGCGAGGTGAGGGCCGCGGTAGATCTGTGCCCTGCCACTCCAATGTCAACTGTGGTGTCAATGGACGAATTTCTACATGTTGTAAAAACATTACCAACAAATAAAGCTTCTGGTGATGATAAAATCTCAAACAAAAATGATCAAGGAAGCTTGTAAAGTAGCCGCGGAACCTATTTTAAAGGTATTAAACCGGTGTATTGTAGAAGGCAACTTTCCTAGCGTTTTGCGTAGTGGTGTTATAAAGATAATACCAAAAAGCGGTGATAAGCAACCCGACGATCCGAAGTCTTATCGCCCTATTACCCTACTGCCATCGTTGGGTAAATTACTTGAACGTTTAATTGTACCACGTCTATTGCCCGGTGGCCCTCAATTTCATAAAAATCAATTCGGCTTTACCATCGGCAAGTCTACTGTTGATGCGGCACTCGTAGTGCGTAAAATTGTGGAACTCTCGGTTAGTAAATACGTTGTAGGTATTTTCTTAGACATTTCAGGTGCCTTCGATAATGCTTGGTGGCCAATGTTGTTGCTGAAACTAAAGGCGAGAGGTTGCCATAGCAACATATACTCCCTTATTCGATCGTACTTTTTTAATGGTACAACTAAATTAACATTTGGGCATTATGCTGCTTCGAAGGTGCTTACGCAGGGCTGTCCTCAGGGTTCGGTGTTAGGGCCGTATCTTTGGAATATCGGTTTTGATGACTTTCTTAGCCTACCCTTACCGGAAGGGTGTTCGTTAACTGGCTACGCCGATGACGGCCTCTTATTAATAAAAGCTAATTCCAGATCAAGTATAGAAAAACTAGCCATTACTTGCCTTGGCCTCATTTCAGACTGGGGTTATCGTAACCGTCTCGATTTCGCACCTCACAAAACATATCAGCTCTTGCTTAAGGGAAATTTGCAGGTTCCGCCGCGATTCCACTTCAATGGAGTATCAGTTGCAAACAAAAACTCGGTTTGTTACTTGGGATTACTGTTAGACAAAGGTTTTAATTACATTGAACACATAAAGCAGGTTGGAGAAAAAGCCAAAAAGAACTTTTATGCGTTAACTCGAATTTCCACCTCGACCTGGGGCTTAACTTTTAAAACGTTAAAAATTATTTACACAGCCACATATTTAGGATGTATTACGTACGGTTCACCTGCATGGGCTGATAGGGCTACCATAGGTGCTGCGCGTCGTAAGTTGCTGCAAAGTCAGCGGCTCGCTTTAATATTCTTATGTAAATCGTATAGAACTGTGAGTACCGAGGCACTACCAGTGCTGGCAGGCGTATTACCAGTTGACTTAGAAATTCAACGCCGGGCTTCAATGTACTACACCTCTAAAAACATACACCCTGACTTTCTAAAACGCCGCGATATTGACAAAATTCTTAGATTGTTCAAACCAATTGACGAGGTATTTGAAACTTTACTGTCTGAATGGCAAGAAAGATGGGAAACTTCTACTAAAGGACGCCACTTGTATCTGTTCTTTCAATCAGTGCGAGACAGATTAAGTAAAGAGTGGTTAGAAGTCGATCATCCTGTTGCGCAATTTTTAACAGGGCATGGAAACTTTAGGGCAAAGCTCTTTTCATTTAGACTTGTGTCATCGCCTTTATGTGAGTGTTCTACGACAAATCATGAATTCGAGCAAACAGCACATCATGTTCTCTGGGAGTGCGATCTCTGGCAACGGGAGCGGGACGATATGTTAAATTCCTTGCGTGTCACATCCGGGGTAGTATACTATTCTGATTTGGTGGCAACAAGGGAGAACTACCAGGCGTTTAGGCGGTTCTGCAATCTATATTATTGGAATCGATGTGTTAGGTAACAACTCACTGTTTAGGTCCCAATAGTGTTAGATATTTGATTATCCGTGGTGCACGGCAGTTGAGCTTCACTTGACTAGCCATCTCTTTGAGGTTTTAAATGCCTTATTTGTCATATTGCTGTCTCTCACTTTGCCAAGAGGGGAAGTCAATTCTAAAACTTCCTACTCCTACAAATTTCTTCTGATTAAATTCGTTTGTGAGTTCCAAGGCAGCTGTAGTTTAACCCCCGGGACGGCAATGGAACTCACTGTTCATTGCCTTTGTTGTGGTCGCCGCTGTTAATTCTGGCTACACAGGAGACACAGTGGTGGGTATGAGTGGTGGGCCTGTCCCGTAAAAAAAAAAAAAAAAATCCATTCAACCAAGCCAGGACTATAGTAGAGTCTGTCCACGCGTGTAGATTGCATGAGTCAATGTTTAATACCTTTGCTACTTCCAGTAACAACCTTGTCAGCAATACGGCACCACACAGTTCCAATCTAGGTATAGACACTTGCTTGATTGGTGCAACCTTAGATTTAGCAGCAACCAGACAGATGCTGATATTTCCTTCCGAATCGATGACACGGATGTAAACAACCGCAGCGTATGCCATTTTAGAGGCATCGCAGAATCCATGCAGCTCTCTTCGGACATCATCTGTCTTGGTACCAATCCATCTTGGTATTCTGACGTGTATCAGTTCCGCAATGTTTGAACGGTAAGTACACCATTCACGTAAAATTTCGTTAAGTGCTTCCTCATCCCATTGAATGCCCGTCATCCACAGCTTCTGAATGATTACTTTCGCCACAATAATGCATGGAGTTACCCAACCCAATGGATCAAAAAGACGTGAAATGTCAGATATAATTTTTCTTTTGGTTATAGGTTCCTCCAGTTCCGGTAAGTGCACCACGTAGCGAAAATTGTCTTCATTCCGTGCCCAGGTAAGTCCTAGTATCTTGATGACGTCATCCATTTTTATATTTATTCCTTCCCTTACGATATCCTTTTCCTTTTTTGGTTCCTCTAACTCTTTCAATTTCTCTAATAATTCGTTGTTGTTACTAGTCCATTTCTGTAACTTAAATCCTGCTTTTTGCAGCAACATGTTCATTTGTGTGTAAATCTCGACACCTTGACCAATATCTTCGCATCCAGTCATCAAGTCGTCCATGTAGAAATCTTTGCACACCCTATCAGCCGCAAGAGGAAATTCACTGCCATCATCACTGGCGACTTGGTGTAATGTACGTACAGCTAAGAATGGTGCGCATGAAGTTCCGAAAGTGACTCTCAAAAGTTTGTATTCTTTTATTTCCTCGGTTGGATCTGGCCTCCAGAGAATACGTTGATAATCCGTGTCACATTCGTGGACTTTCACCTGTCGATACATTTTCGTTATGTCGGCTGACAAACAAATGTAAGGTAACCTCCAACGCATTAAAATATTTCGGTATTCCGGTTGTATGGTTGGACCTACTAGAAGATCATCATTTAGGGAGATTCCATTTTTACCTTTTGAAGAAGCGTTGAACACAATCCTCACCGGGGTTGTATCCTTATCCTCTCTCACAACAGGATGATGGGGTAAGTACACAGCTCCATTGTTATTCACGTCGTGATCTGATATTTGAATAGCGTGTCCTAATTGTAAGTACTCTTCCATTACTTCTTGATATTTTTCTTTTACACTTTCATTTTTTCTAAACCTGTGTTCTAATCCTTTTAATCTTTTTTCAGCTATCATCCTGGATTCACTGCGCCTACAATCGGGATTATCATTTCTAAAAGGAAGTCTGACTATGTACCTGCCTGTTTCGTCTCTGGTAGTAGTATCCACGTATATTTGTTCACAACGTTTTTCGTCCTCTGTTAAAAACTGTTCTTTCGTGAACCCAACATCGGATTCTAGCTCCCAAAATCTTTTGAGAAGATTGTCTTCTAGTTGGATTTGAGAATGTAATACATTTATTTTTTCAAACTGTAAGCGTGTAGAATCTGCTACTCCTGATAATATCCAACCCAAACTAGTAGACTGTGCAACAAGTGTACCATTTGGTTCCCTCTTTACTCCCTCCTGAAGTACTCTACTATACACATCAGCGCCTAATAAAACATCAATTTTATTAGGTTGATGGTATTGCGGATCCGCGAGTTCCATCCCTGCAAGTGCTGGCCATTCCACTACTTCTACGTTCCGAGATGGAAGGAGAGTAGTGATGGATTTAAGCACGTACGCATCCACTTTAATTTCGATATCAGAATTAACTCTGGATTTGATCTTGAGTGTTACCATATATTTAGAGAAGAGTTGTTTACTATCACCAACTCCTACAATTTTTATTTTAATAGGGATCTTTTTTAATTTTAGATCTTGCACCGTTGATTCCGTGATAAAATTAGCCTGAGACACTTGGTCTAACAACGCTCTCAAAATTTGATTGCCATTATTTTTCGACTCGGCATTGACCAGCGCAGTTGCTAGCAAAACCTGCTTAAAATAGTTTCCTGTCGAAAAACATGTCACGAATGTTGCTGACTCCGGATCGCGAGCTCCTGCCTCTTTAGAAGGCCCCGACGCGACCAACGAATCATTCCTTTGCTCCGCTCCACTCCTAACACCAGTAGTCTCAACAGTATCCGTACTCTTTGGATGTAATAAAGTATGGTGACGACGGTGACATAGTTTACACTTAGTTTGACTATGACACGCTTTTGCGCTATGATAGTTACCCAAACAATTAAAACATATTTTATGATCTTGGACCCAATTACGACGTTGGTCTACGGTTTCTCTAGCAAAATTCTTACATGCACTTAACTTATGTGCTTCTGCACAAAAAGGACATTCAATTTTAGCCACATGCAAAGTTTTGACTTGAGTAATAGATTTGCTCGGGTTTGACTGAACATAATTGGGATTACTGTGAAACTTATTTCCAGTTGTCTTGGTATCCAGAAACTCAAGGGCTCTGTACCGCTTCGTTAAAAAGTCTTTGAATTGTTCATAAGTTGGCAATTCTTCCGAAGAGTTGCTATTAGTAATTGAAAATTCCCATTGTTTTCTGGATTCCGAGTCAAGTTTCAAAGTAAGGATGTGTATAATAATAATATCCCAATTGCTTACATTTATACCTAGATTAGCCAAACCATGTAGACAGTCGTTAGTAGTGTCCATCAATTCTTTTAGACTATTGGCCGATTCTACCGTTATGTTTCTTTGGCTGAGCAATCGCTTCAGTATGTAATGTGATAAAAATCTTTTGTTGTCATATCTAGATTTTAATTGTGACCAGCAACGCTCATAGTTAGCTTCGGCAATAGGTATTTGGCGAAGTAATTGCTCAGCTTCTCCGGCCAGATAGCTTTTTAAATAATGCATCTTCTGTACATTGCTTAAATTTGGATTATTGTGTATCAAGGAAGTGAAAAGATCACGGAATGTAACCCACTCCGTATACCGACCAAAGAATGGGTTAATCACTATTTTTGGTAATTCGATTTGTGAAGTTTTAGAAGGTTGAACTTGAGTTTTATCCCCTGAAGATTCACTATTAAATTTAGCATAATGATTAAGAATAGACTTTAGCTCAGTTTTGTATTCCAGATAAGTTTCCTCAGTTTGATCGTAAATATCTTTTTTAATATACTCTTGATCCCCTAGCTGAGCTCCAAAATGTTCAATAAGATGTTTATGAGTTGTACTAAAATCAATCCACAACTTCTCGAGGGATTCCAATCTAACCTGTATATAAGTTTCATTAATCCGTTCCTTAGGAGACTTTTTAAAATTTCTCCTAGCTTTAATAATTTTGTTATAGTTGTCTGTCTGAAGTAATAACTTAGCTTCCATATTTAAAAATATAAGTAATCAAAAGAAACAATGTAAATACAAAACTAAAATTATGTATCTCTAATTAAGACAGAAACTGTACTAAATAATTCTAAATTGTAAATATTTACTCTACACCTAACATATAAAACCTTCTAATTCTTCAAAAGTCCAATAGTATAAACTAATAAAAACATAAGTCTTCAAACGATAAAAATTTTCTAAGTCCTAAAATTTCTTGAAAATTTTACAAGTGTTTTAAACACATATGATTCTAAGTAAATTTGGGCATAGATTCCTCGTATGAACAACTTTCTTACAAGCTAAATTATTCTAAGTTAGTAAACGCTTTAAAATCAATGTTAAGATCGCGAAAACTTTACAAGTCCAAAATTCTCAAATTTTTCTAAGTTAATATCTTTCACTAAATTCGGCTAAGTTCAAAATTTCTTGAAATCTTCTAAGTTAATCTTCATTAAGAAATAAAGTTCAAAATCGTATAACAAATGGATTCAACACTCACTATTGCTATCCTTTTCACTCACTACTTATGACGTCACTTCCTGCTTATTGCTGTCCCTGTCTGCAACGGCTGCTCCTGACGTACCGCCTGAGCCGTCTCGAAGTCCAAAGGCCGGATTCACCACCAAACCCTGGCTCCTGCTGCAGCAGCTCCTCCTCTCAGTTGGGGAATCACTCCCCTTTGCAAACCCAAAAATAGTGCACCACCGCCCGGGATGCCTGCCTGAAGTTATATCCGGCTCCGAAGGACCATGTTCAACCTAGGTGGTCTGGTGCACTCCATGTACTTGGATGTGGGTATTAAAAAGCACAACTGTTCCATAGAGCGATTTATTCGGAACGATCCGAAGATCTGAACCACACATTAAAACTACAGAGGTTTTGCATATAAAAAATATCATTCTACTGCGTGCTTGAGTACAAATTATAAAATGCATGACGCCATCTATTGATAGAAACTATAAACTAAAAATACAATAATGTGAAGCAAATCATGCTATAAGATACTAAGCAAGCATGTGTATAAAAGTCTACTTTTCGATTGCTTTAATAAAATACCATTAGATAATGCTTTATAGTTAATGATTGGTTTAACAACCCGCATGTCCAAGAAATTGTATTTCAAAAGACGTAACCTTAGAAAGATTTGGTTTTCTTTCTGCATAGTAGACTAACTGGCAGTCATTACATGTCAAAATTGATAACTACGTCAAATTCTTAGGTTTAGGTAGTGGACTTCACCAATCCTAATGGTTTAGTCGTTTTGCCCATATTACATTAGAATGTAACATTTTTTTTTTTTACTTTTCGAACAAATTACACAGCGCCACCTAGCCCCAAAGCAAGCGAAGCTTGTGTTATGGGTACTGTAGTATCTGTAGTCACATTTATGTATATGCTAGCTAGAGGGTAGATGTATCAATTGTATTATAAGGCAGTCTGAAATAAATGGTCAACAAGTAAACACGTATATCCTTTATCTCCCGGCTTATACAGGTACTAGACAACTGTAACAACTGATAAACATACGTAAATACATTATTTTTTTGTAAATACATACTTATTATACATAGAAAATACCCAGACCAAGACAAACAGACATGTTCATGCACACAAATGTTTGTACTGTGTACTAATCAAACCCAAGAGCGTTGGTGTCAAAGTAGCATAACAGCGCGTTTCACCACTGCGCCACCGAGCTCGTCAAAAAACTATTGACAATATCATGATCATTTCAGCAGAAGGATACCCTCTGCTGAATATAAGCCTCCTTCTTGGACTACCACAATGATGGGGTCTGTGATGTTCACAGTCATCTGCTCCCTGCAATATTCACCAGCTCGTCGATCCACCTTCTGGGTCGGCAATGTTTTACGTACCACGAACCGAAATTACAACGTATTTAAACAATTACTATAAGTATTATCAACAACGATTCCATTCTGATGTGATATACTTACATGTTTACAGACAGACTTATGAATACTTATTGACTGATGATTACTACCTTTTGTGTTGGCGCATCAAGTAACACCACCAACAACATTGCACAGACATTGGTAACTAAAAGGTTTCTGAAAAAAAAAACCTGATTTATACAGAATTTGTATACAACATGAATCAAAATTGTAAATATTTTGAGTAACACACAAATTCACTCGTTACTTTACTTTGTAGAATATATATATATATATATATAATAAGTAAATTTTTTCATAACATTCACACTATTGACATGGTAAAAAAGGTAAGTGTTCAGAGAGGTCATCATTCGTCATCATCATCATTTCAATCTGTATTCGTCCACTGCTGAACATAGGCCTGCCCTCTAGAGAGCCATTTGCCTCGATCATGTGCCCCCTGCATCCATCGACTTCCTACAAACCTCTCAAAAAGGTCCCTCCATCTAATTTAAAGCACGTTCCACACTGCGTGTTACGCCATTCGAAAATCTTTTTTGCCTCGCGATTGTCGGTTCTACGAACTCTGGAGTCGGCCCACCGTCACTTCAACTTGCTTATCCTATGGGCTATGGCAGATACCGTACATCTACTGCGGATTTCGTCATTCCTGCTTTTACCACACGCTTTCCATAGCATGCTGCAACCTTGAGCTTCCCCATCACTGGCAACACACACTATTGACTTTGCTGTTCAAACAGGTAGAGCTCATCAAAGCAGTCCGTTTGTGGACATTCCCCCACTTCACAGAAATAAGAACTGATTGGGCGCCTTTGTTCCTACGAGGTCCAACTAGTAAATTTCTGAGAAATTATTCTATTAAGAGCGAGGGAGGTAATGTGCGATCGATACTCCTTGAATCGCAAGCATTCACAGAATTCACTGTAACTGATTAATATTACTGGTAAATTGAAACAAAAATGAAAACTATTACAAATTAATAAAATACAATAAGGTGTTATACAGAAATGTAAAACGTGTCCAAGTGCCCAATGCTAAAAAAGATGGACCCTATGCTTATAATGCTCTGCGGTTTAAAACGCCTATATATTCGCATCGGAACCTTTTTCCCTTTTATATGTCAAGTTACGATTTGAGATCATTACTTTGTATGTAACACAAATGTCATCCTACTTGGTACAAGACAGAATATTTTCACATCAACTTCAAATATTTCACTTCTATTGTCTAAGCTGAATGTAAATGCTCATTTTTTATACATCGCATAATGCGAAATGTCCCTTGTTTATTCTGAGCGCCAGCCTACTGCCTACCCTGCACGCCCCTTGAATTTTACTTTGAACAATAGTCCAGATTCATGTTTAATTCATAGTGCCTTATCTAAGGGACGCGATATTTTCTTTTTTCACGACGTTTTAAAAGGACATCAAATATTGAGAGTTATAACAGTTATCGCACGTAGCTAATGGTAAGGGTCGCGACTTTGTCTGTGTAGTAAAGAAGAAAGAAAGAAAAATAACTATTTATATATGTGTGTATATATCTTCACACCAAGTCCCTTGCGGGGTAGGCAGAGAAAATCGAGCTCTATAAGACGCGGTCGGTACACACCTCACTCGCTTCTTTAACATTCACAGCTCTTTTCATGCACGCTCGCCGGTTCCAAGGTCTTCTGACATCACCTTAAGATAAAATACGACCAATTTAGTCATGGTTGGTTAATCTTGGCCTTCCTCGGCTCCTACATCCTTCCACATTGTATATCTGTTTCGTCATTCTTTCATCCTGCATTATTTCTATATGTCCAAACCAACTGCCGAAAAAGAGAGTACCGGTGTTACGATAAGAAAAGGCATGCCCTTTTCTTATCGTAACACCGGCACTCTCTTTCAGACAAACTCTCTTTCTTACGTTATCATTACGTATGCTGACAGCAAGCGTTATGCAACGAATTTTGCGCAATACTCGCATCTCGATTTTCATGACTCTATGCCATACCCAGCTTTCATTTCCATTAGTTAGCTTTAGGATTAGCACCGCGTTGTGTACAGCGAAGTTTACCCAATGCTCTATTCACGCTGTTCACTGCACTCAATCGTCTCTCCACATCAGCGGTGTACCTTCCATCCCTGCCAAAAGTGCTTCCAAGATATACAATCCTCATCCACTTGCTCCAATACTACACTATTTATTATTGTAAAACAAATGCATAAGGTTAGTATTCTAATTGGTAACCTAACACACATTATACATCACCATTCATCATCATCATCTATCTCCCATTGGAGTAGGCAGAGACTAGAAGGCCAGGTGCACCGATCCAAATATGCCCCTCTCGCTTCTTCCACACTCATCTACTTTTTTATGCTCGTCAGTTATGGATGATATTTAGCGCATCACTAATTGGATCTATATGTGTGCGTCTAGCGTCTCCAGAGTTTATAGTTGCTTGATCCCGACTTGTTTAAATAAATTGCCAGAAGAGTTGCAAAGCATGAACCTACAAAATCCCAAAAGGTTCAGATGTCGGTTTAGGAAACATTACATACAAAATGTCCCTTGACTTACATCGGAATCTAGAAAGAAAGAGAATACATCTATCTACTTGGTTATGTAAATGAAATTGTGTACAAATAAGATTAAACTCAGCGACTCGCCTACCCAGATAAACCCTGTGAGGTTTTCGTGGTACGTCATTAATATGTAAAAAATAGAGGTATGAGAGTTTTATAAATAAAAAAAAAATAAAAAATAAAAAAGTGCAGCCCTGCTCATATCCCTATTCACTCTTACCTTGTACTCTTCTTTCGTAACTCTTTTGTCATTCTTACTTACGAAATGTCCAAACCATCTCAGTATACACTTTTCAATTTTGTTACGACATAATCTTTCAGTCCACGTAGTTCTCATATCATGCTATTTGTCGCTCTATCAATAACTCTCGCTACTAACTCCACACATACTCGTCAGCACTATCATTTCAATAGCGATTACTACATTCATGTTTCTTTTGCCATACCCATGATTCACTGTCGTACATCAAAGTTGCCGTTATTACACCCTGAATGACAGAAAGGCGAGCTTTGTTCGATATGTTGTCGCTTACTATCATCAAGTACAATGCATCATTGTTATGGTTAGGACCATGGGTACCTAACCTAACTAATAGATCTCATTTTTAACGCTAATGTGGCGACCACTCAGCGAATGCTGTAGCAAAATAAATTATGACACAGCGCAGGTTTTCGGTGAAGCTTATATCAGCGCGAATGCCATGGCCGTGAAGAAGTAAACAATAGACTAATCCATCAAGGTTGACGTTTCCTTAGGTTAGGTCACACGACTTTAGAAATATAATAAGACATTGCACATTTTGGAGAAAAATTTAAAGACTGTTGTATATCTGCGCAATAAGTCATAGTTTGACCGCATGTTTGGTAACACAATCGCGCTCGCTTTTTTGACAATCTTCAAAATCAACATCACCTTCTGTTAAAACACAACAAACTAAAATTTAATAATTTATGTTAATTAAGGCAAACAATAGCTTTGCCATCAGAAACCAAAATGTAAAGAAAGTTCCTTTTACTGGATATAATACTAGTAATTTTATATAACATCGAAATATGTACACGCATACGATATGCCTGAATTGAAGTAGTTATATATATTATAAGCCTATAAACGCATTGTAACATAAAATGACGCTCTAGTGATGCTTCCCCTTCTACGAGCTCAGCAAATGTCTACTGGTAAATTTACATACACGTATCACAACCGAACTCCTTGGATAACTTGCCGCCACCTTCTGTAAAATTAAGGTATTTCCTAACTCAGAAATCGGTTTTAAACGTATCAAAGCAGTCCGTCTGAGGAAGTAGGTACCTCCACCTAACAGAAAACCGCAGCCGTATAATAACTCCCTGGAGGGTTGTGTTCCAGCGGGTGAGTGAGGTCACCAGTAAGTTGCTGTGTTAGCAGCTGAAGTGGCATCGCGTGAGTCATACTTAATATATTGCAAGCATTCATAGATATCCGCTTTACACTAGGCGAGCCGTATGTTTGTACACCTCCCAACGTTGTATAAAAAGGTTTGCCCTTACTCTATCTATCTATAACTTCACGCCAAATCCCTTACGGGGTAGGCAGAGAGAACCGAGCGACACGCGACTCGATCCTTACATACCACACTCGCTTCTTTCACATTCATTGCTCTTTTCATGCACGCTCGCCGACCAATCTGATCATGATAGGTAAGTCTTGGCCTTCATCGGCTCCTACATCCTTCACTTTTGCATTTTATATCTGCTTCGTCATTCTTTCATCCTGCCCTTATTGCTATTTATTCATTTATTTAATTTTTATACTACGTCGGGAGGCATACAAGCATACGGCCCACCTGATGTAAAGAGGGTACCGTAGCCTATTAACGCTTGCGATATATTAAGTATCACTCGCGCGATGCCTTCTCTGCTGCTTACACAGCAACTCCTTGGGAGCTTACTGGTGACCTAACTCACACGCAGAAACACAACAACCCTCTAAGGAGTTGTTATTTGGCTGCGGTTTTCTGTGAGGTGGAGGTACTTCCCCAGACGGGCTGCTTTGATGCGGCCTACCTCTCTTAAATTTATTCGAGCCACCGCATATAGGTAAGATATGCTTTAATTCTAATGATGTTGGATGTACAGTCCAAAAGTTCCTACAATGTACCATATTTCAACTGTTCCAGTCTAACAAACCAAACTCAATAGATACATTGCTGGCCAGCGGAAATTAAAAACTTCCCCAAGCCGCAAACAATAGGTCGATCTGTATTGAAATGTATGAAGGGGAAGTATCTTTCAAATCCATCTATCCTATAACATAACAGCATGATCACACTAATAAAATATACACGTATATATCTTCTATATATATAAAAATGAATGTTTGTCTGTATGTCATCTGTGGACTCAAAAACGGCTAGGCAGATTTTGATGAAATTTTCAGAGAATTTTCAAATCAGTCCAGCGGGTGATCCTGCGAAGTTTGGTAGCGAACAGATACCTCGTGCGAAACCAGGGCGAGTAGCTAGTAATATATATAATTCTTCTGTACGTGTGTTTGTCACCTAACTCTTTCTAAACGGCTGAACCGATTTGGATGAAATTTTGTGTGTATATTTCAATGGATTCCTTGATGGTCTGAAACAACAATTGGATCCGGTTGATGGCGTTGATGTCGGTATGTCACCAAATCTTGGGACTGAATTCAATATGGCGCTGCTTTTCCGGGCAGGACGATATCTGCACATACAATCACAGGATCAAGGCCAAGAAATACATAGAAGGTCAGAGTTTTTTTTTTTATATTGGCTCAGCATAGTGGCTCCTCTTCGCCTATTGGTAAGGTATGATGGTAAGCGAAAAGGAGAGCCCAAATTGCAGCGGCAACAGACAAAGGACTACGATGTCCTGACAGTTGACGCTACCATGCTGGCCCGCAAGGTGCTTCTTCACGATTCTTGAGAAGATTTTGTATTAGCGATGGTAGAAAAATTATATAGTTTGCTAAAACTGTCCGACGAGCTCGGTGGCTCAGTCGTGAATGACGCGACTTTGACACCAACGCTCGTGGGTTCGATTCCCACACAAGATAAACATTTGTGTGCATGAACATGTCTGTTTGTTTTGGTCTGGATGTTTTAAGAGAGGTAGGGCACATCAAAGTAGCCCGTCTGGAGAAGTACCTCCACCTCACAGAAAACCGCAACCAAATAACAACTCCCTTAAGGGTTGTTGTGTTCCTGCGGGTGAGTGAGGTCACCAGTAAGCTCCCAAGGAGTTGCTGTGTAAGCAGCAGAGGAGGCATCGCGCGAGTGATACTTTATATATCGCAAGCGTTAATAGACTACGATACTTTATTGACATTATATGATGACAAATTTCATATACTTGACATAAATATATTTAATAATAAACATTATAATTTGACAGAAGATAAATTTTATATATCATTCCATTATTTAAATCTGGTGATAGTTCGGACCCTTCGAATTTTCGACCTGTTTCCATACTGCCCATTCTCAGTAAAATTTTTGAAAAACTAATGCTTAGCCAGTTGCTCAGACATTTTAATACACATAATTTGCTTCATAGGAGACAGTTCGGATTTACGAGAGGTTGTTCAACTATAGACGCAGGGATTCATTTGCTTAAAAGTATATTCGCGGCATGGGAAGGTTCGCAAGATGCCTTGGGAATTTTCTGTGATCTGTCTAAAGCATTTGACTGCGTGCACCATGACACTCTTGTCAGAAAATTACACCACTACGGTATCAGGAACAAGGCTCTCGAACTTCTGTCTTCTTATCTGGGCAATAGGATACAGAAGGTCGATGTTAATGGTAAAATATCTTCGGGGTCCCCTGTAGTCATGGGAGTCCCACAGGGGTCAATTCTAGGTCCATTCTTATTTTTAGTATATATAAATGACTTACCTTATTATGTAAAGGATAAACATGAGATTGTATTGTTTGCGGATGATACCTCTTTGACATTCAAAATTAATAGACTAAAGTTATGCATTGGTTTAATGTTAATAATCTGTTTTTAAATGATAAAAAGACTAAAGTAATTAAGTTCTCAACGCCTAATGTAAGACAGGTGACTACCAATGTACATGTTAATGGAACTAATTTAGCCCCTGTGGAGACAACTGTGTTCTTGGGTATAACAATTGACTCCAAACTACAATGGGGCCCACAAATTGAAAAATTATCAGGAAAACTAAGTTCTGCAGCCTATGCAGTGAAAACTATTAGACGGCTCACTGATGTTGATACGGCTAGAATAGTTTATTTCAGCTACTTTCATAGTATTATGTCATACGGAATTCTTCTTTGGGGTAACTCCGCGGACATTAACACCATCTTTTTATTGCAAAAGAGAGCCATAAGAGCTATCTACAAACTTGGTCCCCGTGAGAGCCTTAGAGAAAAATTCAAAGAAATAAATATTCTAACAGTCGCATCGCAATATATCTATGAAAATCTTTTGTATGTCCATAAAAGCATAGACTCATTTTGTAAAAAGAGCGATACTCATAACATAAATACTAGATATAAGCATAATCTTGTGTTACATGCAAGCCGTCTCCACAAAATAAGTAATTCTTTTATGGGGCAATGTATACGGTTCTATAACAAACTTCCCAGCAATATAAGAGAATTGTCAATAAACAAGTTTAAAACTACTATTAAAGCCAAATTGTGTAGCAGGGCATATTATAAAGTATCTGACTATATTAATGATAAAAATGCCTGGGATTGAGTCGATCCAATTATAATGTAATTAATAAATTATGTAAATTTGTTTGGATACCAAAAGAGGGATGCCTGAGTTTTTTGGCAGTATTTTTATCAGTGCTCACCTAGTCATGAACTGCACGGTAGGGAAAAAAATTGTGACGATTCCAAACAAATGTAGCCATTTTTACGGAATAAAAAGATTTTGACTTTGACTTTGACTATACTTTTTTTATCAGAGATAAAGCGAAACGCGGACAAACTTTTGTATACATATGTATATCTTCACGCCAAGTCCCTTGCGGGGTAGGCAGAAAGAACCGAGCGCCATAAGACGCGGTCCTTACATACTTCACTCGCTTCTATGACATTCATAGATCTTTTCATGCACGCTCGCCGGTTCATAAACATGTATATTTGTCTTGATCTGGGTGTTTTATGAGAGGTAGGGCGCACCAAAGCAGCCCGTCTGAGGAAGTACCTCCACCTCACAGAAAACCGCGGCCAAATAACAACTTCCTAGACGTTTCTTGTTTTCCTGCGTGTGGGTGAGGTCACCAGTAACCTCCTAAGGAGTTGCTGTGTTAGCAGTAGAGGGGTCATCACGCGAGTGCTACGTAATATATTGCAAGGCATACCGGACTGTAGCCTTGAACGCGGCGCTGGTATTGACCGGACTATTACCGCTAGATCTCCGGATAAAGGAAGCAGCAGCCTTGTATGAGGCGAAAAAGGGACTCTCCAAGTCAGTATTAAGAGGTAGGGAGATGGAGTCCACAACTGAGTACAAGGACAAACCTCACCCAGCAAATCATATAAGCCTGGAATTCATGTGCCTGGAGGACCAAGAACAAGCAGACAGCCATAACACCCAGGCGGTCCGAATCTACACGGATGGCAGCAAAATAGATGGCAAATTTGGAGCCGCGCACCTGTAGCACAGGCGGCTGCGGTCCTCCTTGGAAGGGCACAACTCCGCTGTGTGCCCCTTCCCCATGCACTTGAAACAGTGCATGGGGCGCGCCTCCAGCAAGTGGGGCTGCGCCCGGCTCCAGCCCACCCCGATACTGCCCAGCTGGAGCAGCTTCTTCGCTGCCGTCACTGGGCAGCGCATCAGGGCGAAGCTGGAGTTCCGCCAGTCCGGGCGGATTTCGCCCACCCGGACCTGCTCGGGGGCGCAGCCCCCCTCGCGTGCGACCGCAGCCTGTACCCGCTCTACCGTGGCGGCGTCATCCAGACCAGTGATCCGGAACTCTGCGCACTTCACCGGTTTGGATATCTCCACGACGCTGGGCAAGGCAGCTGCCAGTTTGGCTGCCAGGGCGTCAGCTTTATCCTGGCTGGAAGAACCGGGTACCTCAATGACGCTCGCTCCGGTCGCCGACTTGCGAATCCGGAGCGAGCCGATCCCAAGCTCTCCCAGGTTCACCTCCCGCTCAGCCTTTAGAAGGGCCGAGGCATACGTTGCCCCCCCTTTGGCTGCCTCCGGCCGTAACTTTAAAATTACGGCCGTGGAGCCGGGGAGCACCAATTTGGCCTTACGGCCCTCCTCCTTGCCTGCGGGAGCACGAGGCGCTGACGCCCCGGAAGGCGGCGCGGGTGCCGCAGGAGTCGCGGTGGCCGCGGTTTTCCGCGGCTTGCGGCGGACCACATCGGTCCACGATGTCTCCCTTTGGATCTCGGCGGTCCCTGCCGCAGCCGACGGGATCACCGCTGCCGGCTTCGCCCTTGACGTCGACGAGCTAGCTCGTCCACGACTCCTGCCGGGCACCACTGCGGGCGAGACCCGCTCCGGTGGCCGATCGCGTCTGAGGGCGCACCTTAAGCTCGGCCGGCGCGCTAGCCTTCTGCGGCTTAAGAAAAGGCTAAACCAATACAATCCCCCAATAAGCATGAAACATATATTTTTAAAGTCATGACGTCATTACAAACAGTCCTGCGAGTAGGTAGTACGGTGACTTTAATCCTTACGAATTATATGAAGAATTACAAAACTTAATTCCTAATTTATCCATCTCTATTAAATACGTTGCTACTTCAATACATAATAGAAAATAACACAAATAAAAAGATAATTTAAATTTACTTACATGTTTATATCGTCGTTCGAACATTACCCGTAAGTACAGCCTCCGCTGGAATGAGTTTTGCAAAAATAACAGTAGTCATTTTTATTTTTTAAATACAGTGGATCAGAAAATATATTGTCAATTTTTCCATTGATGCACCATCTACGCTGAATTACGATACTATTATTAAAAAAATAAAGCACGAAGTTTCTGTTCCTTCAATTATTTTTCTTAATGACAGTTTTAGAGATAAACAGTTGATAGAGTCAAATTTTTTTTTATAATATCTGTCTTCTTGCGTCACTCGAGAGCCTCGAGAAATATACCTTACACAGATCAATTTTAGGTTCTGCCCCGACACTGCCTGTCAATCGCAACGATTAATGCGTTAAAATCATAGTCACATTTTATAGACCGTAATAACTATCCAAGTTACGAGTGACAACCCTAAGGCTGTAAGTTTAATTATATTAAAATAGGTCTAAGTGCGTTAGTTGACATACTGCTTAGTATATATACTGTGATTCTGTGTCGAAACCAATAAAAAGCCACCACAATTAGGCAGTGCGCACGCTGCCGTAATTTTGGCGACACATAACAAACTGTTATTGTGCCAATAACAATAAAACAAGTGATATTGTGCGTTGCCACAATCTGTAGGATAGTTGCAACGTTGTTGGTGGAAATGGTTCGTTTTTTGTTTTGGCCAAAAACCTGTATTACAATTTTGCGGATTCTACATACGCTAAATACAAACATATTGTGGGCACGAATATGCCTTTTATATGTATTTAGATATTTTATATGTGTCATGCCATTAATTGGGTGTATTTCATACCTAAACACCTGAATAAGGAGTATATTTTTGACTTCACGCCAAGAGAGAAACAACCAACTTATCTAGTAAAAACAAAAACTGTTACGATACCTACTGCAATGTTAATAATTAAAAGTTTGGTAGTTTAGTAATTTCTTAGTATTATCAACCAAATGACATAAAGTGCAAGGCTAATCTCAAAACTTCATTACTATATGTAATAAACTCACAAAGGCAATGTTTAGTTGACGTACGCCGAATTACGTTCGAGTTCTTTCGTAAGGGGCGTGGAAATTGAATTTGTAAGCCATCAACATGATATAGCCCGGTATTCCAACATTTGCATATTAAAATGAGATCGCGGTGTTACTTAGTAGGGGTACGCGGGGTGTGCTAAATAATAAATTGAAGCATGTAACAGAATTTCAAATTTTTGGCTCGTTTGATGTGAAACCTGTTTTACTTAGAAAGGAAATTCACTTCGCTAAACTAAAATGTGACGAAAACCTTTATCACACCATGTTACATTAACATAAACTTGTTCTACATAACACTTTTTTTTAACCAACTTCAGAACAGGTGTATTTTTAGTTTGACTCGTACATTTTTTTGTATATTCTTATTTATATCGGAGAACTCTAGTACGGCACGATAGATTCAGATATAAATAAACTATATTCTGTGAAGATGCGAAAATTTAACCTTAATATCTAGTTAAAAAATATTTTTCTAAAACCGTCATTATATATATATTGTTTATGATCCAGTTTTGGTGAAAAATTGCAATAGAAATACGATTAAATCTTTTTGTATATACCTATGAAGTAAAATACCAACGTCAAAATAAATATGAATAACCAAAACAGCAGCGCAGTATCTCCTTGTTCCTTTCCACACGACTGGATATTCCGAATTGGGGGCAATCGCGGATTCAAAGCCAAAATGATAAGAGGAGACAAGGATTTTTAGTTATGGTGAGCCAGTCTGGCAAATTCTTGGTAGTTGTAATTCTTGGAAGGATTACAATAAATCATATTCACAAACACTGGGTCCTTACTTGCTTACACTTAATCACAATAATAACAGAGGACCCCGCTTCTTACAACGTTATATCGCACCGGCGACATCATAACTGTATTCCGCTAATATTTTTAGTGATGTACTGACATGACAGATTTTCAGATGATTTAGATTAATATATATGATTAGATAATAGTGCTCGACGTGCGCTCGATAAGCTTCGCGTTCAGTATAATGACGCATTCAGGGTGTTGTTGCGGTTGTCTTGTTTCTGCAGCGCGTCGGAGATGTTCGCTAAAGAACATGTGGATTGTTTTTATGCCACAACAAGCAAGAAGACGGCTTCGATGATGAGCCGAACTCTGGCTAGCGACAGCAGCCTCCTGAATGTTATCGCTGAAAGAATGGATGGCCCGTTTCTGAGGCACTGGATAGGGATAGCGATACATGGTCCAGTACAGCGCTGAAACATTTTTATTGTGTAGGTATAGAAAATAATAATTCATTAATTCATAATAATAATGATAACTACATAATAGTACTAACATAGACCTAAGGATTTTCTACTAATAAATTGGTGGACTTTTAAATGTCTGAGGGATAAATAAATAATAGAGGCATAGATCCCATCCAAGCCAACGTGAAAAATGTACCAATATGACTAAAAAGTATCTTGTAATTATACATAGTGCGTGACAAAAAACTGAGATGGATCAAGCACACGATCAGCCTAATGGTTACCGTAACGTATGGATGGTAACTGTTTGCCATCATTTCCAATACCAAAAACAACACTCACAGTTACCGATTCTGTAAAAACGTCTTCACGTCTTTTTTGAAGAAGCCAATACTGTGGTGACTCAGTAAATTCTCGGCAGCAAATTTTTTTTTATTTAACTTTGGGAGGCATACCTACTTGCATACGGCCTACCTGATGTAAAGTGGATACCGTATCATATAAATATTTGCAATACATAAGTATCACTCGCGTGATGCCACCTCTGCTGCTAATGCAGCAACTGCTCAGGAGCCTACTGGTAACCTCATTCGCACGCAGGAACACAACAACACTCTAGGGAGTTGTTATTTGGCTACGGTTTTCTGTGAGATGGTGGTACTTCCCCAGACGGACTGCTTTGATGCGCCCTACCTCTCTTGAAATTCATTCCACAACTAGTGTAGTGAAGAAACCCTCTCTGGAACCTCATCGTGTAAGGAAAGTATATGCGAAATTTCAAGTTCCTAAATCCAGCTACTTGGGCTGTGCAGGTAAGCTTTTACGATAATGAAAGACAAGTATAAAAGACAAGTAATATCAATACACAGTTTTAATTATAATCGTATACGATATATATTTCAACCGCAAATTTGTAGAACTGTTCTATCATCTTAATATAGTTTTTTAATGATACATATCCACACGACGCTCAAATAATCTTACTTGTAGTCTGCAATGTACCGCGTAAAGAACTGCGTTACCTTGGGTCACCCCGCCATTGCGCGGCGCTATATCAACTACCATTCGCGCGCTTTGGCGGTCGACACCGGCAATTGTTTTAAAGCGTAGATCAATGTATAGGGTGCATTGGGAATTATATTAAACATATGAATAGAATAAATTTCACGCAGAAAACCAGACTTAAATTATGATAACGACATCCGGTTTTAATTGTAATACAG
The DNA here is from genome assembly GCA_947507595.1 of Pyralis farinalis. Classification (NCBI taxonomy): domain Eukaryota; kingdom Metazoa; phylum Arthropoda; class Insecta; order Lepidoptera; family Pyralidae; genus Pyralis; species Pyralis farinalis. Next base: position 9,395,101 of record OX382260.1, read on the forward strand.
ATTAAATACTAAATTAGTAAGACAAGATAAATTTCTTCAAGAAACAAATGGAACTTAAATACTCACATCGATGCAACAATATGCATAATAGCCCGAACGCTAATTATCGATGTGTCCCATGATTTTTTTAATATTGTGTGCCATGGCATCGATAAACCCCATTGCCCTGCTTCGCTTTACGCCACGTGTACCATTTGCTTGTTTCCTACCATTATTTGCGATAAGCGCGAACTACACTCCTCAAATTGCCAGTGTTCATGCTTAATTCCGTTTCCCAATCATTACGATTGGCGGGGTCCGCTACCTGAGAATAAGAATTTGATGAAGGTATTGATTTTGACATGGAGGAACTGCCTTCAGACCTCAAAAACCCGAGAAAAAAACAGTTATCACACGTCTTCCGAAATATTATTTCTTGAACTACCGGGTTTCCACACGATTGTTTTCTTTCATCGTCGAGCAAATGATAATTACAACTATAATTACAAATATGCAGTCACCAGAATTCGAACCAGGAACCGCCGGTACATTTACTGGCGGTTCCTGGTTAAAGAACCAGACCATTGTCTGGTTCTTTAACCACTGGGCTATCACTGCTTCTTTAACGCTACGGTAACTATAATAAAATCAGGTGGGCCATATTTCTGTTGCTTGCTTTCCTATATTAGGTACATTAAAAAAAATACAAACATATAATGTTATATACACAATATCACAAGTCTGTGGGTAAATATTGCAATATTCTGAAATACCTATTGACAATTTAAATCTCACTTTTCATTCCATTAATGGAATGAAAAGTGAGATTTAAGTTGAAACGTTTTTCGTCAAATAAATTAAATGCATTATACATTTTCTCTTTTCTAAGAGTTGGGCGCTTCAAAGCAACGATACTTCTCGAATTGCACTTGTTCATTGGTGACGATAATTACTTTTGTCAAGAAGGCCGTATACTTGTTATACTCCCGACGTCGTATAAAAAATATTGAATTACAAACACATAACTTACTATACGTTCAGCTTATCTAAGCCTGTCGATAACATTGTATTGTTCTCAAATACTCGTCGCCAAATTAAATCACACCGTTCCATTCCAATTTATTTGAAACGTTTTTTGTAAAAAAAGTTAAAAGCACGCATTTCTTCACACCGTTAATAAAACAAATGAACCAAAAAATTGTTAAATACAGAAAAATAACGACTGTTCATTTTTAAAAGCAAATCTGTGTCTGATAATCAAAAACGTAGGAGTTTTATAACATCGCTGAGGGCATTTCTGTGAAACAATGCTTAGTGAAATGACTGTCATTATGGGGCAATTATGAAAAATGACTGCCTGAATTCATGAGGTGGACGTTTTGAAAAAAATGTAACAAAAGAACAGAAATCCGCATCCATTAGTAATCGTGACGTGAGGTGAAAAATGCTGACGTTTTGTTTTAATTAGATGAGTACCGTTAAATGTAGAAAAAGCTGAGTAGGCAACCTCAATAATTGAATGTATTGTAGGCACTGGACTATATTATTGTAGAAAGATATAAAAGTATTTTCATAGGCTTAGATTAACTACAACTGTTGAGTGTAATTTTAAAGACTGGTAAAACTGAAGGGAGTGATTGTTCAGCTATTACTAATCAGGAATCAATAACAAAACTATGTCATAAAAAACGTTAAAATCATTTTATTTTTGTAGTATCTGTTATTTTAGCATATTCTCTGATGTTGACTGCACCGCGCACTTCCTCGCACAGTGCGCGTCACAAAAAAAAAATCGGCCAAGTGCGAGTCGGACTCGCACACGAAGGGTTCCGTACCATTTACCATTATCTATAAAAACGGTAAAAAATCACGTTTGTTGTATGGGAGCCCCCCTTAAATATTTGTTTTATTTTAATTTAATTATTTATTCTTAAAGTGAATATATAACTAAATATTCCGTGAATATTTCAAGCGTCTACCTGTTGCCGTTATCAATCGAGCAAAAATGAGCAAAAAAATCACGTTTGTTGTATGGGAGCTTCCTTAAATATTTATTTTATTCCATTTTTTAGTATTTGTTGTTATAGCGTCAACAGAAATACATCATCTGTGAAAATTTCAACTGCCTAACTATCACGGTTCATGAGATACAGCCTGGTGACAGACGGACGGACGGACAGCGGAGCCTCAGTAATAGGGTTCCGTTGGGTACGGAACCCTAAAAAACGTATATATGATTCAACAAAGGCGTCGCCGCCGCTACTGTCGCTAGCGTGGTTGCTGCGCGTGCGATCAAGGACGCACGTCGGACGAACGTTTTGAAGTCTGTCAGTGGGTAGTATAAAATTCAATAGTGCGAGCGTATAGCAGAGAACATGCCGCGTTATTATAACCGCAAATTACATGCAAATGGTGCTAATTTGCTTCGCCGGTAACAGTTTGAGACTGCTGTCGAAATGTACGCACAGATGCACAGAAATCAACCGTCATTACCATAGATAACAGAAACAACGGGAGATGTGACATACTACGTGAGTTTGCACCGGGACGGTTGTCGCCTAGTTTCACACTACCATAAAACACTCACACACTTAAATAAATAAAAGATGTCATTCTACGCACACAAGTACAACGACACACTTTTGTTAAGACGCTGTCATTGGACGTTTATTTAGACAACACCCAAGTAAGCACGTACTACTACAAACACTGATAAAGCTACTTTGCTGGGACACGCGGGTCGATATGATTTTGTCGATATTGACAACGTTATATCGATCTATGATCTATCAAGAAGTGTAATGTTTGTAATAAAATATTTATGGGGTGTAAGTGGATCTATGTCAACTTAGAGCCAAAGCCAACCCCACTATACTATATAACAATTCCCTGGAGGATGATTGATTTCATACGAGTTAGTGAGGTCACAAGAAGTTGAATTGCTGGATTGGCAGCGAGGGTGACGATGAAAATATAGATGAAATAATAACTACAATAAAGACTTATAATTTTTATCTAATACTAGCAGTCTATTGACACTTCGTATCGATAAGTGAAGTCAAAGCGCACCCCTAACCGGCGGCAGAAACAAGCGGCCGTATCTCGAAACTTCACACACAGTGAACGAATAATATCACTCGCTTTACATTGCGTGTTGGGAAACGAGCGGTGGCGACTGCGTAATGGTAGAAAAGCAATGTATGATTTAAGAATGAGATGTTGATTATTTAAAATTTGCATCGTGGTAAGGTTCGGGTAGAAATGGCGTCGGAGAATTTTTGAAATTAATTTTGTATTTATGCTTATAAAACGTAATATTATTTGTACTTACAGGTGATAAGTGATTCCATTTGATTTAAAGTTAACCACTGCACTTCTATTTTTGCAAATTGCAACAGCACAACTTGGCATTTTGCTAAAACAAGGAGCAACGTATCTCAATCGAACTTGATTGCAACTAACTAACTGTTCTTGGCAATGTTCTCGTTTTGAGCATATTGCGGCGACACCAACCACGCCCCCTTGTCACATCTCCCGTTGTTTCTGTTATCTATGGTCATTACCCTGGGAGCTACTCTGTAGCTGCTTGAACATGCTCAATTCGAAATTCCACGCCACACTCGCGAACAAGGCTACATGGGCCTGTCCGTTAATATACAGGAAATTTTACAATAATTCGAAGACGAGCCCCATGCCAGTACAGTAGAAGCCGGGTTTCGTTTTGGTGTTGTCGAAAGCACAGTATGGCGCCTTTTGAAAAAGGGACAGCAACATCCTATTCCATTTCCAACGCGACTTCCAGCTTCCAGCTCCTTGAACAATGGCAGTCAACATCTTAATTTAGTAGAGTGCTATTTGCAATCTAGATACTCGAACTAGGTAACTCTTCTCATGTATGACATAAAAATGACACAAGGGTCAAAATTTAAAGCATTTATAGTAAAAACTGTACTGTGTAGTAATTATTTAAAATGCCGACCGTGGTGCAAGGTGAATTTCTAATACTCCGGAACCATAGTTTTGCTGCAGCTATCAGAATAAATAAAACTAATTTGATGGATGGAAACGCGACTATTCGCTGAAAGCATTTTATAATATTTTTGAAAAAGCCCGAAGTGCGATTAATTTACTGAAAATCAACGACCCACCAACAGGGCCAAACCTGCGAGCCAGCATGTTGGCACGCACACACAGTGCCCTGCACTCTCGTTCAATATCTGTATTGTCCTTCAAGTCAGACACAACCCAACGGCCTAGATATTTAAATCGTTCGATCCTTTTAAGCACTATTCTATTCAGCTTAATAGATGGAACATTAGGTATACTTTTGTTTCCAACTCTTTTGAGCATTATATTTTAGCCCATGTCTAGAGGTATACATTTCAGTTTATTTAGGCCACAAACAGAGGCGCCAAGCACCATGTCATCAGCATATCTAATATTATTAATACATATATTATTAATATGGCAGCAGACATGAGTGCCTAAGCTCCTCTATTAGCACATTAACGTACGGATTGAATAGCTTAGGTGAAGTTAGTCCCCCCTGCCTCACCCCGCACTCCAACCTGTATGGCTCCGAAAAGGCGTAAGATCATTTCACGACATTGATCAAATTTACATGACGACATGATTTAAATACCAAAACTTGAAGATATTATTCAATTGTACAGGAACTTTTAAGTCTTCTAATTTCTGCCATAAGATGTCGTAGCAAATTAAGTCGAACGGCTTTGGGAGGTCGAGGAAACAAACTTATACTGGAGTATTCCTATCTGTATAGTATTTTATAGTCTGCTTAAGACACAAAATTGCTGACTCTATGGATAATCCCGGTCTGAAACCAAACTAGTTATCGTAAAGCTTCAAATAATTATCCATAAGTATATTAAACAGACTATCTAGCACTTTTGAGACTACTGTGACTAGTGATATCGGTCTGTAATTCATTTTGTCACAAATGTTGCCTGTTCTATTTTTCACCACTGGGACGACCATAGTTTTCATCATTTCGGTAGGTAAGTACGAATGACCCATACACAAAGTGTAGAACATAGCCAGAACTCTAGGTAAGTGCGGGCCGGCATGATAAAGGTGCTCTATGCGCAGACCATCGTGGCTTGGAGACTTTCCTTTCGACATAATATGCTTTATAGCGCTGCCGAAAATTTTATCTGTAAATCTAGTACCGGTCTCCTAACCTCGCGGCCCAGCACCGCGCACTGACTGTGATGGTCCCAGAGGTGACTTTACGGAAAAGTGTTCTCTGAACATATTGGCTATATCTTTGTGATAATTAATACCGTCAACACTCACAGGTAGGCTCGGTTTATTACATAGTTTATTCGTTGATTTCCAGAAATTTCTATGAAGAGTAGATATGATTGATATGCAGCAGAAATAGCGTTGGAGATAGTATAGAGACCTGAGGGAGGCCAGTATTGATACCCATACTATTGGAGCATCCGCCGTCAACCACGGCTTTTATGCATCTGTTGGATAAGAAGCTGGCAACCCATTTGCAGAAACCCTCGGGCGGCCCGTACGACTATAACTTTGATAGAAGACCCCGATGCCAGACCCGATCGAATGCCTTCGACATATTTGAGCCACTGCCAATGCCTCACGTTGACTCTCAATCATCAAAGCTCAGCAGTATGTAACATGTACCAAAAGATCACCAGTCGAACGACCGTGACGGAAGCCGTTTTGATGGTCGTTGATCAAGATGCTATTGATGGTTGGTTAATGGTATTGATATTACTTACCATTACAAAATTAGTTGTGTATTACCAACAGGTGATGTAGAAGCCCTAGCCCTAAAAATGGTTACAAATCCTTTTAATTCTCGTCCTTCATTTAAAAAAGCGAGTGAGGTGTAAGATCTACGTTTATGTGCCTCGGTTCCTTGTGTCTACTCCGCCAGGAATTTAGCGTGAAGATATAAATAGGATAAAAATTTGTCATTGGGCCATCGCGGGAACTTAGACACGTATTACTTGTTTAAAATAAACAAACCTTGTCGTATTTTATTAATTTCTCATAAGTACTCGTAGTATCAGTTTTTATAAATTATTCCAAAAATAACCATTGGCATTTTTTCAATGAATAGTACAATAAATCTATGTCAGTATAACAATAAAATAATATTGATGATGTCGAGTAATTAAATAATTATATAGTTTATAGTTTACATTAAATATGTAAGAAACAGAAGCCCTCCGATAGCGGGAACGAGGTCCAAAACTATTAATATTATTATTACTGTCTGTACATGTATATATATATATATTACTAAGATTATTTTTGAGGAACTTTTTGAAGACATTGCCGGTATAGGATACAGTTAGATAGACAGACAGGGATAGCAATAGAATTATGTCAAAGAAACGTTCAGAATCGCCGTACTCACAAAGATGCACTCCGCTAAGTACGTGACTGGTACACCGAAATGCCTGGTCACGTTTTACGTTTACCATAGCCCATCTTTCACTGTTTGCGATATTTAAGAGTTTCTCCAATCGAATATGAAAAAGTGCTAGTTGATTACATGCTTTTATTTCTAGTAGCACACATTTGGCAAGTGTGACGTCATATTGCAATGCCTACATCCCTTTATATACACATATCTTTCGGCGTCTACAGCTACGGACAGCTAACAGTGTATAGTGATAACGAGCGGGCACTTTGGAATGTAATAGATGTGCGAATATACGCAATATGATGTCATCAAAATAAATAAAATTATTTACTTGATCTATTCCAACCACCTTCGGTGCAAGCCTCGGACCGCATAACTAGGTATGTTTATGAATTATTATTGACCATTACCATTCTTAGAATTGCAATTATTCTGTGTTTTCTGTTATATTTTCCATATACTTGTATTAACTGTAATTATTTCACATTGTTCGCTTTACAAACTTCCGCTCGCTTTCTAATATATGTGTTGCGATACCTCTCGGACGCGTGCCTTGATTTAGATGAAATTTGGTAGATATTTGGAATTTAATTATGTAAGGAAATGATATACTCAATCTCAATTTTCAAAAATTTTCAATTTATACTTGTTCTTTTTTTTGATTATTTGTATTGGTATTGTTAGTATAAAAGACAGAAATTGCGGACAAATAACAACTGTCTGGAGAGTTATAAACTCTGCATTAGCAGCTGTAAGGATTTACTGTATTAACAGCAAGTGTGACAATGCAAAATCTATACTTCCTGTATTGCAAACATACATGGAGTACGGTACCCACTTCACGTCGTCGTATGCTTCCCGATGTTGCATACAAAAAAAAACCTAAAATCGTGTCAATTATAGTAAAGCCATCGCCTCATATTGTCGCCACAAGACGCAGTTTGATGAAATGCTTTCTGTCGAGATTTTTAGTAGTTTACCGAACCATGTTCGTCAAAGAGGGCGAGAAAATATTTTTTTAAATGCTACTTAAGTGATGCCCTGGTATGCATCATCGTCTACAGCAACTTGCTTATCATGTTATCTTGCAGTATTTCGCCATATTCTAGCTTTAGCTGGTTTGCTTATTAATTAAACTGCGCTATTACGCCATATTTTAGCTTTCTATTGAAAGAAAGGTAGGACACATTCAAGCAACTCGACTAGGAAAGAACAGAACGTCGCAGCCAAATTACAACTCCTTTGAAATATATTGTATTTTGTAACAAGTCTGTTTGCCTACAAACAAGCATACGGCTCACCTGATGTGAAGTGACCGTAGGATGAACTATGGACACATGCAATACAAAAAGTAAGTAAATTTCACCTCACTGCTAACACAGCAAATCTAAGGAGTTTACGTGGTAACCTAACTTACTGGAACTTGTTATGTTCCAGTAATTAAATTAAATAAAAAAAAAAAGAAAGGCTTACAATTGAATGCGAAGAAAACCAAGATAATGGTATTTGAAAGAGAGAGAACCAGAACGAACACTAGGATTATGGTTGATGATGTAGTGTTGGAGCAAGTGAATGAGATTGTATATCTTGGAAGTGCTTTTAGCAGCAATGGAAGGTACACCGCTGATGTGGAGAGACGAGTGAGTGCCGGGAATAGGGTGAATGGAGCGTTGGGTAAACTTCTAGGCAGCCGAAATCTAAGCCAGAAGGCACAGCTCGCTGCAGTACACAACGCGGTGCTAATTCCACGCTAACTTATGGAAGTGAGAGCTGGGTATGGCAGAGAGACCATGAAAGTAGAATAAATGCGGTCGAGATGCGAGCATTGCGCAAAATTTGTGGCATAACGCTTGCTGACCGCGTTCGTAATGAAGACGTCAGAGAAAGAGTTGGTCTAAAAGAGAGTGTCGGTGTTAAGATAAGAAAGGGCATGCTCCGTTGGTTCGGACATGTAGAAAAATGCGGGACGAAAGAATGACGAAACAGATATACAATGCAAAAGTGGATGAATGTAGGAGCCGAGGAAGGCCGAGACTAACCTACCATGACCAAATTGGTCGTGTTTTATCAGAAGGTGATGTCAGAAGCCCCAGGAACCGGCGAGCGTGCATGAAAAGAGCTATGAATGTCACAGAAGCGAGTGAAGTATGCAAGGACCGCGTCTTATGGCGCTCGGTTCTCTCTGCCTACCCCGCAAGGGACTTGGCGTGAAGATATACATACATACATACATATACAAAAAAAAAAAAACATGTTGTATTCCGGCTAGTGAGCAAGATTACCAGTAAGCTCCTAAGGAGTTGCTGTGTTAGCAAATAATAATAAAAAGTTAAAAAATAATAGAGAGGTAAATAAGGATACTTCTTGTATAGCAAACGTTCAATGGGCTACAGTAACCATTTTATATCAGAAGGGCCCTATGCATGTATGTCTCCCGACGTTTTATAAAATAACAAACGTTAAATAGCGCGTTATAGTTGCAGGTGAATGAACCTATCATTCACCTGGAACTATAACGCGTTACCATCACTAATTATTTTTTCATTCCACAAATAAAATGTGTCTAATTTGAATATCATGGGTCTCCCAAACAAACAATACAATACAAATACTAAAAATATTTTGTTCCAACTTCAGGATATTCCACGTTTACTGTATTATGGATAAATATTGAATAAAAATATTTTTTTTTTCAGTGCTCTAGAACTGACTTCTATTGAACCAAAACAAATCGCATGGCATGATCGAAATGAAAACGAAGTTAATCTCATCTTTGAGCGAATCGAATCCTTTGTACTTCGAAATATTTCTGTACCTGTACATTTCTGAAAGCTAGAATATAAAACTCCTCTGTGAAATTTATAACAATAATTATAAGTGAGTCCTTGTTAGGCAAACAATGAGCGGACAAACTAAACTATGAGTCAACTCAATGTTGTATGAGCGACCAACTGTAGCAAATTAACCGCTGAATGCTGACAAACTCTTGCCGGAAAAGGAACACTGAGTTGCCATTACAAACATACGCATTTCTATACCTGCGTAGTGAGCGTACTTGATCCTCGACTAGATGAAATAGCGAGCGTAATTCCGCTGCGAATCGGCCGCTCACTGAACCAGACGGCAAGCGAAATGCCTCAAACTGTGTCCAGTACACTCTGTATGAGCTCTGCATTTATAATATACAGGGAGGCGAAATGGAGACAAAGAATCAGGTGCACTCTGTTCGCCTAATAAAGACAAAGCCTTATAAAAGTTAGTCGGTTATGAAAGACATAACATAATAAAGTCGTGCAGTTGACCATACAGAGTTTTCTATTGTGATATTTTCTACGTTTGATGTATTTAGCATTTAAAGTTAATACGGCGTATCAATATGGTGTTCTTAACATGAGTTGCCCTAAAGTGAGATGTCAGGAGAACCTGCAAAAAATTTGCTTTCCAAATAAAGGTTCAACCTTGTTACAACGTCCGACCCGCCTGCAGAATTAGGTCACAATGATACGTATTTATATAGAGTTGTTATATTAGTGCTTAAAACTAACAAACGAAAATGTACTTTGTATATATTTAAAGTGATTTTTTAATACTTGTAGTAACTTCAATAAAGTCGATAGATAAATTCATATATTCAATATTTGTATTCAGCACACACGTAACATGCATAACTTAATATTATAAATATAAACTGTATATAGAAATAAGAAACATATTTTTTTTTTCACTAAAGCTTTGGAAACATTGATTTTTGATTTGGAGATGAAAGAGATGAATATTTTTCTTAAAAGGAAATTATTAAATATACTTTTAATATTTGAATTCTAATAGAAACTCTAAATACTTTTAAAGATTATCGAATAATAATAAGTACAAGTTTAGAAAAGCTTAGGGATAGTTGATGTAATTGAATATCCAAATATGTTAATCAGAAAATATCATTAACTTATAAATTACTATTTCTAACTTTAATGTTGTAATTGTAGTATAGACTGTTGAAGTTTTTAACGATCAACTGTTTAAAGACATAATTTTAGAGAAAGCTGGGAATAATATATTCTTAAAAGAATAGAAAATCTAACACATAGAACGGCTGCGTGGTAAATGAATTAGTGGGTCAAATAAACAGTTTGATGTCATAAAATGACACTGAAGTACTGTAGTAAATAATACATAACTACAGTAATATATTAAATACATCTTTGCATGCGAAGTATTATGCTGGAGAATATTTACGTTAATGATCAATATATATTTATATAAACACACAGAAACCACACAGAACTAGCATATACTCGTAAACACCTCAAGCACGCAACTTCCACAGTCGTTTATAAACCTATATTGACAAGCTATCGCAAACGTAGTACGTTGTGTAGACATGATGAGAAAATATAAAAATGCATCATCTTACAAATGAATCAAAAACTACAAAATATACTAGTTCAATCTATAAATATCGAGTGTGGCCAAATTTCATTAACACAGTATTCTGGTAATATAATAGTGCTATTCGGCTAAGGTATTAGGTATATAGTTGAATAAACGCACAGTAACCACACAGAACTTGCATATACTCGTAAACACCTCATGCACGCAACTTATACAGTCGTTTATAAACCTATATTGACAAGCTACCGAAAACATATTCTAGCTCATTTAGCTCAACTTGCATAGCTATGTAAGCAAGCTAAAATATTTGGTTTCGTTCTTAAAATTACCCTGTCAATAGGATCTCGTACATTTGTTAATTCTTCTTCTATTTCTTATTCCGTAGTTAAAAATATATTCAAAATGCGACAAATAGACGTACGATAGTAAAGAGAGGCAAAAGGGCAACATATCTGACTTAGAGTAGTTGGGATTATCAGTTTAGGATTTACTCTGGCAAGAAACTTAAGTAGATAATGGTTAACATTAAACAAAAAAAGTCTAGTATTATTATTGTAGTCAATATTGATAACAACTCCTATTTCCAGATTAATCCTTTAGCGTTAAACATTATTCGTGCATCATAGTTCAGAGTTCAGTAGTCCGTTTGGGTTAACTCTACAGTCTGCGGTTTAAATCCAAGTAGCAAACGACGCCGTAGTTACGTTAGCTATACTAAGTTAGGATAGATTAGCTTGATTCACAATGGTTTTCGATTAAATTACACTACTAAGTTATATTAGTTATCTACTAAAGCACGATCTTTTATCATGATTTCGTTAATCTCGATACATTTAAATATTATTTTTTTATTTGGAATCTTAATAATCAAATCTGAAACTTCGAATAGGAGAACTTAGAACTTAATAGAACTTCTTTTGTAGTACTCCTTGCTTATTTTACACTTATTATTAGATACCATCGAGCCTGCAAGAAGTGTTATGAATATTAAAGAAGCAAGTGAGATTAGGTAGAAGCAGATTATATCAAAAGAAATCAGTTTAAATGGTAGGCTATAATCCAAATCTCAACCGAGAGGTAATTTTCTCAAGCAAGCTGATACGAGGCTTGACCTCAACGCTTAAGAAATTTCTTATACTACTATACGTGATTTGAAGTCACTACATATTATAAAACAAAGTCCCACGCCGCGTCTGTCTGTCTGTCTGTTCGCGATAAACTCAAAACTACTGAACGGATTTTCACGCAGTTTCCACGCGGTCACTAATAGACAGAGTGATTCTTGAGGAAGGTTTAGGTGTATAAATTGTTAAGGTTTTGTGTAAATCGTTCGAAATATGAGGATAATTGTTGAAAATATCGGAATAATTTCAAGCCGCCTGCGAGGTTTCATCGGATATTATACGGATATTTCGTTAATAGTATTGTCTTAGGTTTTCGCGATTGTTACACATTGAATTAAACAATTTTTAACGGAAGTATCGCGTATTTTATTTATTTTGTTGAACCTGATGTTTCGAACGCTTTGCAGCGTCCGTGGTCGCAAATAAATAAAATACGCGATACTTCCGTTAAAAATTGTTTAATTCAATATTTCGTTAATGTTAATACTTGCACTTGTACAAATTCCACTTCACAATTTTATTTAATAATTATTTTTACCAACCGGTTTTGCCTTTACGGCATTATCATGGTATTTTATACAACATCACTGATTGCACGGTACCTCAGTGATAGTCTATCACTGATTGCACGGTACGGTATATAAAATATGTAACTGTGTATAAAATACCTTGATAAAGCCGTAAAGGCGAAACCGGTCGGTAAAAATAATTATTAAATAAAATTGTGAAGTGGAATCTCTACAAGTGCAAGTATTAACATTAACGAGATGTCTTCTCAATTCCACCAAGTGCCTACAATCAACAGTATCAACATAATACGGATATTCATTATCAATCCTAATCAACGCAAGTTACCTTAAGCATTTCATGCATATTATGATAATCCTTTACAACATATAATTTGAATGACGGGCCCGACAGACATTGTCCTGCCTGAACGTTGCCGTTGGCTTACCTGCTATTTTTTCCTTAAACTCGATAGCAGCACCAGTGTATATATATGTTACATTTACATCTATCCACATATTCGACGCAACAAACTGATGCGACTGCACGACAGAAAAAACTGTAGTAGGTCTAATATGCTCTACTACCCGTGCGAAGCCGAGGTGGGTTGCTAGTACAAACTAAATGTTGTCTCAGCGTTCCATATGAGGGTTTATTATTAAAGAAAAATTCTAGCGATGCATCCTTCTTTAAACAGTTCTGATTGATGTAAGCTACGAAAACTTGATGGGAATTTGGCCCATTATGCTATAGAATAGTCTATTGAACTACGTAATCTCATTTCCGTTTACTTAATGTGACAAGAAGAAATGATATAGAAATATATATTAAAATAATATTTATTAGGGATTAAAGCATGAAATTGCCGTTTTATAGTAATAGATACTTTAAATTGACATTAAACCTACATGGTGAGATATTTTCGAGTGAAACTTTTTTCACGTGATACCTCTAAGGGTTTGCTTTTAAACAATGTGCAGCATTTGATTTTCGAATTTCAGTTGTTTTGTTTAAGCTTAGACGGGAAAGATGGATACTTCGAAAATTCGAATATTTTTTTAACACGAGTTTCGACACAAAATTAACGCCGCAGAAACAGCTCACAATATCAATGCTGCATTTGGAAAGGAGGAGGAGGATTCTGCTAATTAACGTACCATGCGTTTTCATAATGGAAACGTCGACTTGAACAGTCGTCCGCGCAGGTGAATAACGCTGAATTGAAGGAGATGGTAGAAGCCGATCCGAGTCAAACTATCGAAGTGTGGCTTGTGACGAAAGGTGGATTCTTTATGATAACCGTAAGCGAAAAACGCAATGGCTGACCCCAGGTCAAACGCCGCAACAGTGACCTAAAGCAATGCTTACCAATGACCTGACTACCATTTTTTCCGTGATTTGGACAATTTTCTACGTGGTAAAAAATTTTCATCCCAGGCCGTACAAAATGCTTTCACACAGTCAGTGGAATCTAGATCCCAGAGTTCTATCGCAAAGGCATAAATAAACTTCCGATTAGTTGGCAGCAATGTATAGATAATGAGGGTAAATATTTTGATTAATCTTCATAAATATACATAAAAAAAGAGCTTTATTTTTTGAGTACGAATGGGCAATTTCATACTTTAACCCCTAATAATATGTTAAGAAAAATGAATACAAAGGATAGTAAAGCTTCTTAAGCTTTACTAAGTTGCGCTTTGATAAAACTGCATACTTTTTAAATTTCTTTCACCTTTCTAAAGAAAGGTAGGGAAGAAAAGTGGGTACATCTAAGCAGCCCGACTGGAGAAGAACCTCCACCTAACAGAATAGTCAGATTTCCAGTAAGTTCTAGATTGTCAGTAAGTTTAAGAGAGGTAGAGCGCATCAATGCTGCGCATCTGGGGAAGTACCTCCACCTCACATAAAACCGCAGCCAAATAATGACTCCGTAGAGGATTATTGTGTTCCTGTGTGAGACCAGCAAAGGTGGCATCATGCGAGTGATACGTAACCGGTTTACACCAGGTTGGCCATATGCTTGTATACCTCCCGACATTGTATGAAAAAAAGAGTTCTTATTGAGTGGCTATATTAGCAGTGGGAGTGGCTACGGTAATCACTGTGCATCAGACGGGTCGTATACTTGTATGCCTCATAACGTTGTCTAAAACAATCATCGTATCGTTATTTATTCTCTTCCCTATGGTATTAGCAACTCTCTACAAGTTCAAAACGTCCAAGAATTTTATTTCCCCAATTACGTGTTACAAAAAGAGGACGGCAGATGGGGAAAGAATAGAATAATTTAATTCTTACCGGCTTTTGACCCCGTCCCTGCCATATTTCAATTATTAACCGCCCTTTGATTTATCTAAGTTGGTCTAAAGGTAGGCCCTTTAAAAAATGTGACATTTATTAGCGAAAAGAATGTTCAGAAACATTTATTATGATAAAGTGTCTCTACTTTTGTAGGCGTGAAATTATTTGAATGCTTTGATCTGAATAAATCTTCGAACAAAAGGCATTCAATATCTTTCACTCATAAAAATGATTTATCGATAATATTTTGAAACGCCTTTGCGTGCGATTTATGAAGTGTTGAGGTGGCAGAAGGTTGATGGGATAGAAATAGCTTCTTTAAAACCAAGGATCGCAGTATCCATACCCCCAAAAACAAACATGGTTTTGATATATAAAATTTTTACAACATTGGCAGCGCATGAATAATGCCCCTGGAGGCATAAAACATATAAATAAGAAGTCGTATAAAAAAATGAGTTCACATCGAAACTAAGACATAATATTTGCTCATGAGCAGAATGCGCAAGAAAATTGTTGAATATACTTTTGTTTTGACTTCTTTGTAAATAGTGGAGAGCACTTAAATCAATAATTTATTTTAAATAAGCTAATCACTTTATATGAAATCAACTAATCATACCTACCTATCACAACTTACTATTGGAATAATGATTTCCTTATAATTCTTCAAAGAGTTTCAATATATTTCGTGCTTTGCTTGGCGTAGACAATATATTTCAAGCTACGCGAAAGTAACTGGGCTTAAGAACTGTCATCCACGGAAATCAGCTATGGACAACACGGCACGGCACCTTCGTTAGCTAGTGATGCCGACAATAGCAACTGAAACAAAGAAGGAGAAAGTGCCAGCCGGCACCAGTTCGTATGAACAGTTCGTTGTCGAAGGCCAAAAATAGTAGAAGTGAAATTGACTATACATAAATATAGTTTCGTATAGTAATAAATGTACAAATGAGTGTTAGTGGCGGAACGGTGTAACAATCCTTTGTTGTTATTCACATCAAAGGAGTTGCCGGTGCGTAGCGTACCTAGTTCGTGAATAAGGCTCAACATCGGACACTATATTTTATTTATTTTATTTATTTATCTACCAACAACTTATACAATCTAAATAATACAACATAACATGCATAAAAATGTGTGTAAATGTACAAGTTAATATTATTATTATTATTATATTTACCTATAGGTAGATATCATATGCTTGTATATAAATATATTCTTACGCAACTAAGTTTTAAAGTTATATAAGAATACTTTTTGTACGCAAATACGTTAAACATGTGTACATGAAAGGTATCATAAAATATTGTGCTTTAAGCTAGCCACTGAGTCAGCGTGTATATCTATTACGGTGCTGCATTTATTTATTTATAGATAGTTGAACGCTGTTAGATATAAACCTCTGACGAGCGATTCAGCAGTCAAGTTATCATTTTGGAAGATTTTGTTGATAATATTTATATGTACTTATATCTGTCACTGAATTCCATCTAAACGGATAGTTTTTTGATTTTTTGAGGAAATTTTTGTGTGTTAAGAATATACACAAAAAGTTTCATTAAAATTGATTTGCATGATTTAGATTCACATTTTGATCCAGGTGCTGCAGGAATTATTCATATCAGGCAAAACATGTGTCTGTCGTATCAGCTAAAGTGCGTTCAGGTAGCCGAGATAAAGAATGTAAACAAACATTCAGGGGACCACAACATATTGATTATAGTATTGTCTTCTTTCTCCTAGAGTTACCACCACTGGGCTATCTCTACTCTTTTATTTAGTAACGTATTATGATTTTACTTCAACAAAATTAAAGTTAAAAATGTTTTTTTCTTTTTTTTTTATACTACGACGGATAGCAAACAACCATACGGTCCGCCTGGTGTAAAGCGATTACCGTAGCCTATGAACACAAGCAACAAAACAACAACAACAAAACAAACAAAAACTATCGCGTTGCCAACCCCGCTATCAACACAGGAACTCCTCATCTTCTGGTGACCTCACTCACTCGCAGGAACAGCAACCCTCAACGGAGTTGTTATTTGACTGCCGTCTTCTGTGAGGTGGAGGTACTTCCCTAGTCGCGCTAACGTCGTGCCCTACCACTTTTTCGCCAGAGTCTCGTCTGTTGATAAGCAGGGTGCACCACGTACAGGTGAGGTTGGTTTTGACTCTAAAGTTGACATTGAACTACTTACAAATTATGAAAATTTAAATTCGACTAATACAAAACTTGCCTACAGAAAATATATAGAAATAGATAGAATATATTTACGAGTATTCCAACTTCACTTCACATAATAATTTTACAATAAATTATGTACACATACACACAAGTGAAGTCAGAATTGACTCTCACTCAGGGTTCTATGCTAGGAACTCACAAAGAATTCCCAGCCCTGGTTTTCAGTGAAAGTCAAGAGTGACGACATGGACCGAAAATATACAATGATATTTAACCATTACAAAACATATTAATTAAACAAAAACAAAACACCAATATAGTTAAGGTAGGTACTAACACAAACTAAAATTACATTCTTGTACGAAGCTAATATAAAGTCCATAGTTTACAATTAAATAAAGAAAGATTCCTTAGCAATTCTGTAGCAATTCCGTAATATAATTCTGCATATCATGTACATCAATTTCTCTGGTGCTCACTTATGAGAAAACTACACTATGACTACTATGGTCACAGAACCATACAGCATAGTGTAGACAAGACTTCAAAGTAGGCATATATTTTATTCTAAACTAGTTGCTGCCCGCGGCTCCGCCCACGTGGAGCCAAATAACGTAGCCTATGTGTTAATCCAGATCATAATCTATCTACGTGCCAAATTTAATTCAAATCCGTTCAGCTGTTTAAGCGCGAAAGAGCAACAAACATCCATACATACAAACTTTCGCATTTATAATATTAGTAGGATTGTTTACCATTTTTATCTCGTCACATTTAACGGCCTTTAGCTAATATAGAAACGTTTCATTCAGTTGGTGTTCACACTCATTAAAATAGTTTAACAACTTTGCTAATTGATGGCATTATATAGTTGCAATGTGTTTTTGAAGCAGGCTACTTTTATATAACCACAATAGATAACCATAGTCAAAATACAAACAAATAATAATCCCTTACGGTGACGTAGTAACAACCCACAGGGCGTTGGATGCATATCCCCGCGTAGACCTGTCATATGAACGTAATTAATACCTGTGATTTTAAATAAATATAATAGTAAAATATATTTCTTGTATTTTTCATAGAATTGTACAGATAACAGGATCTAAACTACTTTGTACGCTCGCGGCAACAAATATTGTATACAAATTAGCGCCGCGATCGTACTACTGTTAGTAGACAATTAGTTTGTAGGTGCTGGCCGACCCTAGTTCGAATGAACTTATTGGTAGCGAAAACATAAAATAGTTTTGATCAAATTACCTGTAAATAGCTGTGCCACCAACTATCTCGAGATGCAGTAGTTCATTGTCGGAAATCTCTATTACCCAGCGAGATGTCCAGCGGACGTTACTCGACACTCATAAGTCGATTGGGCCAGATGACATACCGGCAGTGGTGCTAAAGCTGTGTGCTCCTGAGTTGTTTCCTGTTCTGACGCGTCTTTGTATGCTTTCGTACTCCACTGGGCAAGTCCCGTCTTCATGGAAGACCGCCAATATGCATCCAGTGCCCAAACAGGGCGATGGATCAGATCCATCAAATTACAGGCCTATTTTAATTTAATTTAATCAGCGAGCACCAATATGGCTTCCGTCACGGTCGCTCGACTGGTAATTTTCTAGTGTGTCTAACACACTTCTGGGCTTCGGCGATTGAAAGGCATTGGCTGTCAGCCTAGATATGGCAAAGGCGTTCGACCAGGTCTGGCATCGTGGTCTTCTATCAAAGTTACCATCATACGGGCTGCCCGAGGGTTTGTGCAATTAGATTGAAAAGTTGTGAATTGGAAAGTATCTGACTGGGGGCGTAAATTGGTCGAATTCAACCTCATCAAGACACAAGTTTGCGCGTTCGCCGCTAAGAAAACCCTATTTGCCGTGATTCCTAAATTCCAGAACACACCTCTTACCATCACCAACAGCATTATTACTTGGTGTCGAGATCTCCAGTGACGTTCAATATCTGAGTCACCTGGAGGAAAAGGTCAAGCTGGTATCCATAAATTTGGCTTGCTTCAGAGCGGGGCAAAGACCTATGTTATGTAAATCTCAAGTCAGACCGCACATGGAGTACTGCAGTCACCTTTGGGCAGGAGCACCTGGATATCAGTTTGGACCGTGTAGTTCCGTTCAGAAACGAACTACGTCGACGATCCTAAGCTTACATACGCTATTGAACCTTTAAGCTTAAGGAGAGATTTTGCCTCCCTTTGTGTAATTCTATCGAATGTACATTGGGGTTGTGTTCTGAAGAATGATAGAAGTAGACATG
Source organism: Pyralis farinalis (assembly GCA_947507595.1). NCBI lineage: Eukaryota > Metazoa > Arthropoda > Insecta > Lepidoptera > Pyralidae > Pyralis > Pyralis farinalis. The sequence continues at coordinate 9,414,293 of OX382260.1, forward strand.
ATACCGACAGCATTACTTTATAACTGTACCGTTCGCCGACGGCGGGGAGTTCACCCTCACACGCTGGAACCACAATGGTCGCGTACTGTGCGGTTCCAGAAAACGATTTCTTCCGAGAACTCTCAAGTTATGGAATTAACTCCCAACCGCGGTTTTTCCAAACACAAGAAAGGCGTGAAGAGGTTTTTAGAGGGCCGGCAATGCAAGACACCGTAGCCTACGGAAATTTGCAACACCAAGGGTGTTACTCTCTGGTATTGCAAATGTCCGTAAGCTAGGGACTGTTTAGCATCATGCAGGTCACCTTAGTGCAATTAAAAATAAATTTTCAAAAAATAATACCTGAATTTATTTGCCATCAATTTGTTAGTTTTTATTGTCATTGACGTGTATATGTATTGCGGTAGCAGGTTATAAACGATTATCTACCGATTTATAATAAAAATCTTTTATTGCAGAAAAAAGTTGTAATTAGGGTTCCGACGACTTTTAGATGGAGGCTAATCCTATAAAACTTGAGCAAAGCGATTAAAAACATGTGTTTTGGGATCCTTTGCTGTCGTACTCGGGTGATTAGTGCTTCAGCCGTTGCAAATGGTTTCAACTTTATTGAGATCGATTGGGTGAATAGAATCCATTTTTTATTTTGCGTAATCGGAAGCTCGCTTCAAATATGTAATTCAGAGTAGAAAAATCTTAATAGTGCTTTCGCAACTTTATGAAAATTAATTTGAATAATATCTAATTAATTTAGTAACTATAGTTATATAATATTTAGTCTACTAAATATGATTTCTGTCTATACAGAAATTTTCACTGACAATAATAAATTCGAATTATTTAATGATACATTATTTCTTGGAATTACAGTAGACTCCAACTGGCAGGTGCCCCCCCCCCCCCCCCCCACACACATAATTAAACTTGTGCGTAAGCTCAGCTCCCGCCGCATATGCAGTTAGGAGAATTAAATAATTAACGGCTTCTGCGCGTTTAGTCTATTTCAGTTACCTCCACAGGACTATGTCGTATGGTATAATGCTGTGTGGAAAAGCGGCTGATATTGAAACAATTTTTGTATTACAAAGGAAACCCGTCCGCTCTGTTTAAGTCAATAAGCTCCAGGAAATCACTTTGAGAATTATCCAAAACAATAACCTCACTTGTCCTTGTATAAAGACAAGGCCTCTGGTATGAACTGTGCCAACTATAGGGCCATCACTTTGATCAGCATAGCAGCTAAAGTGTATGGAAAATTGTTGAAAGGAGAATGAGGGTGAAATCCGATAGAATGAAAGTATAGGGTATTGATGCACCATACTTCTCTAATCTCTTGAATTGTATTATATATTACACATCTGCACTGTGAATTCTGTATCAAATTTAAAAAAAACTTAAACTTGTTTATATAACAACATTATAATACGATACTGAATTTAATATAACCAAATACATGTGTAACCAATACATTTGAAATGCATTTGTTACACGCGAGTTAGGTTTTCACATATTACACACACACATAATATTGACTCAAGATATCAAGATATGAGCTCTCTTTTTCCTAGCGTTACCCCGTATCCTAATCCATCAATATTGTAGAATCTTAAGGTATCTATACTGCGAATAAGAGACAATCAGCAGTTCGTACAGTGTTTAATAGGTCATTAATCATAACCAAGAAGAGTAAGTAGGACCCAAACTACTTCCCTGACTTCCACCAGACTTTCTGTAATAGTTCTGGAAGACATATCTGTCTATATGCATAAACTGGTGACACTCTCTAGATAATTTGTAAAAAAATCAAGTAGATTAGGCATAAATTCCGTTATAGTTATTTTTTAGCAAGTTGTCATTATCAACAAGGCCAAAAGCCTTCATAAAAGTACGTCGCATCAACCTGTCGTCCAGCGTCCATTTCAGCTGGTGCCCATAGCAGGATTCGAAATAGGGACCAGTCGGACCAGTCGGTATTAGCAGCAGCGGTAGCAACGTGCTAGCAATACTTTTTTTTGCGCATTGTTCCTCTCGTAAGCCCACCTCTCACACACATATGTTTGTCTTACGTGGCAATCAAACCCATAGGCGTTAGTGTTAAAGTAGCATTACAAAACACTCCGCCACCGAGCTCGTCAGATACTACAAATACCACAGGCTACACAGGATCCTGTGTATCTATACAGCAGTAGGGATACCTGGAAGGAGCAAATGCATAGATATTTTGTTTCGTTCCATTTGTCATACTTCTAGACTATGAACAAAAATAAAATTTTCGAATGAAATATACGCTGAAATATAATTACTGTAACATAATTTTTATACAGCAACACAAAAGCAACGACATTCTGAATACATTTTTTTTTATATATGCGTATCTTTAATAAATCTCTCTTCACGTTACATCGAACTCAATGTAGTGTAAGGCCGCGCTTAAAAAACTACTGGAACGGAAAAAGGTCCATTATGGTGCATTGTGTTCGTATTCATAGTGTATTAGGGTTTTATAGGACGACACCTGCTGGAATATCATTGTAAGCCATTTCTATAGTTCCCAATCTGAAAGAAAAATATCTACACCTCACTATCTTAATAGTGAGGAGTAGATATAAAAATATTAGCGAATTAAACAGAAATTAAAGAATGGTTGATAGAGTCCGCAATTATTTTAAGAAAATCAAATTTATATGCAATTTGATCTAGCCTATTTTGTGTACTTCCGCCTCCAATGTCAAATGAGACAAAAAAAAATATAAGAAATGAAAAATTGTTAATATATTCAGGCATTATCTAGCAAAGTAAAATTTACATGCAATGTGATCTAACCTGTATTAGGTGATTCCGCCATCATTTAAAAAAAATATTCATAGAGGATTCAGAGAAGGAGATGTAATGAAAAAAATGTCAAATGCGAGCTGGATTCAAATTCCGATGATTCTTGTTTGAATTCCGAATTTGGATTTTGGGATACATCTTGATAGAGTATAGAAAAGGGTTTTATTAACAGGTCACATCCTGTAATTTACATATCTATTGAAAAAAAAAGATTAAGAAAAAATATTTTCCATTGAATTAAACAATTTTTAACGGAAGTATCGCGTATTTTATTTATTTTGTTGAACCTGACGTTTCGAACGCTTTGCAGCGTCCGTGGTCGCAGGAAGACTAAAGTGGTATTTGTCTTACATTAGTTATTCAATTATTACATCTACCGACATGGATGGATTAATTATATATGTTCCGATTCACACAAAAATCGCTCACAGTGTCCGAACATTTTTTAGATCTTTGGGTTTGGGACTTGATTATTTTTAGGACTGGATCCCAAGCAGGTGGTACTTGCCAACCATCTTCTCTATTGAAATTGGGGTGTTTTCTTATTTCAATAGCCTCGCGCAACATTCTCGGCATGTAGCGAATCTCCTTGGCGAGGATTTGTGGTTTATCGAACCGGATGTAATGGTTTGGCTGGTCCAGTGTATGTTCACATACTGCAGAGTTTTTATCGCGCCTATTCTTCATGTCAGCAATGTGTTCTTTCACACGAGTACCTACGCTTCTCTTTGTTTGCCCTATGTATGATAAACCACATTCGCAGTCTAATTTGTATACTCCTGCATCTTGTAAGGGGATATTAGACTTGATAGGTCTTAGAATTTGACTGATCTTCTTATGGGGCTTGAAATAAGTTTTAATTGAAGCTCGCCGTAAGATGTTGCCAATTTTGTCTGTGACTCCCTTTAAGTATGGTAAGATGGCAGGTTGACGTTCAACTGTAGGTGGCTTCGGGCGGCTTCTGTGACGCATGCGAGGGAGTTTGTGACTGTTGCTCCGCAGTACTTGTTAGACATGTTGGAGTTCTTCCTCTAGATGCTCAGCGTCGCAGATGCCTTGTGCTCTCTGAAACAAAGATTTGCCTACGGTAGCTAACTGACATGGATGGTGGTGTGAGTTACCATTGAGATATTTGTCTGTATGGGTGGGTTTCCTATACACTGTGTGAGTAAGTGAGTTGTCAAGTTTCCTGGTAATTAATATATCAAGGAATGCTAGTGAATTATTTGCCTCTAATTCCATGGTGAATTTGATTTTGTTGTTGATGGAATTAAGGTGGTGTAGGAATATAGACACTTTATCTTTGGGTATGACAACAAAAGTATCATCTACGTACCGTTTGTACATCTTCGGCACAGCCGGTGCCATCGACAGCGCTCTCTCCTCAAGGTCTTCCATGAAAATGTCAGCGACAACAGGAGAAATGGGAGAGCCCATAGCTACGCCTTCGATTTGGGTGTAAAATTCGTCATTCCAAAGAAAATAGCCAGATGTTAAGCAAAGTTCTAGAAGTTCTCCATATTCCTCAGGCATGTCATTTTCACAAAGCTTCCTTTTCACAATTTCTATGCAGTCTTGTACAGGTAGGCAGGTGAATAGTGACTGTATATCAAAACTGACCATAGTTTCATCACTAGTCAATTTTAGGTCTTTTATTTGGCTAATGAAATGGTAGGAATCCTTAGCATATGCACTTGTATGTCCACGAAGTTGTGAGAATACCTTCGATAGATGTCGAGCCAGTTTGTAGGTTGGTGTGTCAATCTGGCTAACTATGGGTCGTAAAGGAATGCTGTTTTTATGTATTTTGGGTAATCCATACAGTTTTGGTGGTTTAACGCAAGAAGGTACAAGCATGTTTACGTCTAGATCCAGTTTTTCGGAGTGCTTCTTTATTAATTCTTTAGTTTTAGTTAGAATTTTTGCGGTGGGGTCTTTGTTTACCTTTTTATAAGTGGTATCATCCGACAAAAGTTGTTGAATTTTACTGATATATTCCGACGTGTCCATGATAACTGTTGCGTTTCCTTTATCTGCACGGAGAATTGTAAGGTCTGGGTTCTTGCGTAGGTTGTTGAGAGCAAGTAATTCGTCTTTAGGAACATTCGGTTTAGGCGGACGGCTTTGACGTAAGACCGCAGAGACGTCTTGACGTATCGCTTCCAAATTTTCCTTTTTCATATTATTTTTCCACAGACAATACTCGACTTCGCAGATAATTTGCTCAAACGGTACTTTCCTAGGTGCGAGTGCGAAATTCAGACCTTTATCAAGTGCCTGAAGGGCCGCCGTTAAAAATTGTTTAATTCAATGTGTAACAATCGCGAAAACCTAAGACAATAATATTTTCCATTTTTTGGAGAGCCATTGAAATTTGTGTATGTTTGTACTATATTGAAGCGTTTGACCACTATTATTTTTCCGATAATTATTGATAAAAATACAATTTCTTCTTCTCTGCGCTATTCCGTTTCCTCATTCATTAGAATCGATAGGGTCCGCTACCGAAGTCTAAGAATTTGGCTAAAATACTGCTTATTACACAGAACGACTACCATCAAAACTCTACAACCCACCGAGTAAACCTAACCTTTACGTAGAATACGCCGCACACCAGTATTGAAATTCGAGATCAATGGGTTTATAGGTTATTTATCTTTATTTACTAGGCTATCACTGCTCGATTCATAATCAGTACTGAAGGTTTATGTGTATGGAAGGCAACGGGACGAGTTGCGCGATCGCATGCATAACTTCGGAACCTATTTCTTTAGTACAAGATTATGCTGTTTTACCAAGGTATACCATAGGCTGGGTTTTAAGAGCATACCATAATATTTATTTCCCATTTGAGTAGTATAAAAAATGACGCAACAAAATATATTATATAATTAAAAGTCAAGAAAGAAGGTACACCGCAGATGTGGAAAGACGAGTGAGTGCTGGGAATAGTGTGATTGGAGTGTTGGGAAAACTTCTTGACAGTAAAAACCTGAGCCAGAAGGCATAGCTCGCTATATAGAACGCAGTGCTGGTCCCAACGCTAACTTATGGAAGCGAGAGCTGGGTATGGCAGAGAGAGCATGAAAGTAGGATAAACGTGGTCGAAATGCGAGCGCTGCGCAAAATTTGTGGCAATGATGATGTTAGAAACAGAGTTGGTCTGAAACAGAGCGTCGGTGTTAAAATAAGAAGAGGCATGCTCCGTTGGTTTGGACATGTAGAAATAACGCAGGATGAAAGAATGTCGAAGCAGATATACGATGCAAAAGTAGAAGGATGTAGGAGCCGAGGAAGGCCAAGACTTACCTACCATGACCAAATTGGTCGTGTTCTATCGGTGAGGTGATGTCAGGAGCCCTACAAACCGGCGAATGCGTATGAGAAGAGTAATTAATGTTAAAGAAGCGAGTGAGATATGTAAAGATCGAATCACGTGACGCTCGGCTCTCTCTGCCTACCCCGCAAGGGATTTGGCGTAAAGTTATAGATAGATAGATTAAAAGTCACTTCATCAATATTTACGATGAAACAGAGCAACGATGTTTCCAAAATCATTTGCCAACCGTAAATTCATTTCCCTCGTTTAAATGCAAATTCTACGAGCGCTGTGTTTTTGCGGATAAAAATGAACGAAAACATCCAAATGTCTATCGTATAAAGCATGAAAACATTTCAAAAGGTCGTAACATACCGTAACTCCTACCTAAGCCTATGAAGCAGTACAGTGACTTATGTACTGACTGACAAACATTACGCAACCTAAAACGGTGGATCTAAATATTTAATTTTAAAGAATTTTCTTAAATATCAAGATGAGATATATTAGATACTTCTATTCATAGAGTTTAACCCTTAATGAATGGAGTGCTTGTGCACGGAGAATACAAATTCGTACTATATTAGTTATTTTCGTTACGTTTCGTTTGAGTTGTCATGAATGAAGAATGAAGTTGCCAATCCTGTCCATCGACCCGCACCTGTTGGTGCGATTTTATATCCCACGAGGAGAGCCGATAATGGATAACGATCTTACCGATGGCATGATGGCCCTGTGGTCGAAGGTCGACCAGGATGATCATTCAGGTGCAGGTATCGGTATCACGCTCTCCTCTCGCTTAGCCTCCGGAGTGGGAGAATATGGATTTGCAAGCCAAATTTGGTGCACAAGGAGATAAGAGAGTGAACGAAGCTGTCGAAGCACACAGAGCCTTCTTTATCTCAACCCGTCACTTTCATTAAAGCTTTGGTTTCATTCTTGCTTCGACGGTAAACTTCCAACCACGCTTTTCCGCGTCCCACCAGGTGTTAACTAAGTCGTCCTCGGTACGGGCTGACGGAATGTCAATTTTTAGTCTTCTTTAAAAATCTATTAAATCCTCAATTATCTCTCTTATCGATTACTAAGACAGATACTTGATATGCACGTATATGTGTGCATATATTCTACATATAATTACTATACGTAAGTATTGTTGTTTATTATTGTCCTTTGTCATGTTTCTACTCATTAATCTCATTTTAATTAAAAATCCATGTACCAATGAATATGTGTATAAATGTGTGAGTACACATGCGGTATGTCAAAAATAAATTTGTCAGAAATGTGCCCAATAAAATTAATCATAAATAATTATTGTTGAAATTTGCCTAATCGACGCCCACATCATTTCAATTAGGCAATGTAGAGATACGCAAATCTTCCTTAGATGTTTATTAAATAAATACAGAAAAAATAAAATAGCTCTGAGAGATTTAATCAAGCTCCATTAAATATAGATGGTAATTTGTCCACCGCCATATTTTTGGGAATAAAAATTAAACCTTTTCAAACGTGTGCCTGAAAACATTTCTAACTTCTGAAATCCTAATCAACGGACATCGCTGAACGATCTGGGAACGTATGCGCTTAATTACTTTGGTCGTGTTTCAAATGGATTTTTTCTCGATATTTTTGAATTATTTGACACGATCGGGGTTCTCTTTGCGCATCTATCTCGTCGAAAATAAGGGTGTTAGTACATCAACGTGTTTAGAACCAATGCTAAATTTGCCTGCAAATTTTGGAACCTTCTAACGAGGTTCTAACGAAAGAGAGGTTTGCCACTATCATCATCATCAGCCTGTATCTACCCACTGCTGGATATAGGCCTTTCCCAATGCCTTCCACCATATGCGATCCTCCGCTTTCCGCTTCCGGCCGCTTTTTTTTATGTCACCGGCCCATCTAGAAGGGGGGCGTCCCACGCCTCGTCGTGTACTCCACTCAAGTATGCCACTATATTAAATGTTATTTAATATCAAGTGAGCTCGATTGGAGAAGTACCTCATAGAATACCGTATCCAAATAATAACTCAGGAAACAGGAAGCTCTTTAAGAAGTATCTAGGTAAACAACGGAGTACGAGCCGGTGTACGAGCGATGCATATTTTTGTACTGTGATTTTTTGTAGATTGCAGCAACTATTTCAGGCGAGCCATGCTTCTTTGCCTTCCGAGGTCGTATAGTTGACTTATATTTCTCATAGTAAGCATAACTGACAGTCTGGAAGCTAAAGCTAGACAGAGGTGCTGTGTAACTCATTATCATTTTTTTTTCTATGATAAATGTTCCTAACCATACCGTCGGGTGTCCTACAAGCGCACAGCCCAGCTGATGTAAAGCGGTTACCCTAACCAATGAACGCTTGCAACACATTAAGTAACACTCGCGTGATGCTACCTCTGCTATTAACACATATACTCCTTAGGAGCTTACTGGTGACCTAATTCACTCACAGGAATACAACAACCTTTCAGGGACACCTTATTTGGCTGTGGTTTTCTATAAGGTGTAGGTACTTCCCCACGTATACATAATTATGTCATGTATAAATACACGCTAGAAGTCGACATAAATACTTATTTCTTCTGTTTATATATATCACGTTTAAATTCGAAACACCGAAAATAGATTCTACTGGTGTGGTTGACCCGAATTTGGTCATCAGAGTAGCTTGAGTTATTTTGATAATAACTCAAACTACTCTGCCGTCTGGAAAATTATGCATCGAAAGATTCATTTCATACCGGAAAATTTAGATCACATGAAGTATGTGTAATAATTGGAAAAAAAACTCTATATATATATATATATATATATATATATATATATATATATATATATATATATATATATATATATATATATATATATATATATACGCCTTTACGCCAAGATCCTTGCAGGCTAGGCAGAAAAAACCGAGTATCATATGTCTGGGTGTTAAGCCACCTCGCTCGCGTCTTTAATATTTATAACCAAATGTATAAAATTTAGTCTACCAAATGTGGCTTCTGTTAATACAGAAGTTCTCATTGACAATAATGTACTAGAATTTATTAAGGATACTGTATTTCTTGGAATTACAATAGACTCCAAATTTCAGTGGCCCCCCCACATAAATAAACTGGCCAGTAAGCTCAGCTCAGCTGCATATGCAGTTAGGAGAATTAGATAACTGATAGATATGGCTATGCGCGCTTAGTCTATTTCAGCTACTTTCACAGCATTATGTCGTATACTGTTGTGGAGAAAAGCTATTGACACTATTTTTATATTACAAAAGAGAGCTCTATTTATTACATGGACTCCTGGGAACCACTTAGAGAACTATTCAAAGAAATAAATATGCTCACGGTTACCTCTCAATATATTAATGAGAACATAATGTATGCTCATAATATAGTCATTGTAAAAATTGTGTGTTCAAAAGGCACATCAAAAATACTGTATGTAAGAAAGGTTATTACAGAATCGATGAATAACTAACTGACAGAGATATTTGGAAATAATTCAGCACATGTATAATATATCTTTAATTGTACCACTTGATATCACTATATGTACACTCACATATATTTATTGTAATATACATTGATGATTTGAAAAAAATACCTATATTGGCAAGTTTCTTTTGGCATTTCTTCTTCGCCAATGGTCACTTTCGAAATGCTGATAGATTAAAAATGAGAGATTAAAGCTATGAAAAATTAATAATATGATAAAAAAATTCAAAATGTAAGACGTGTCCACTTGTCTAATGGCAAATAAATGTTTTTTTTTCTTATCTTATCTTACCTTCTGATAAAACATGACCAATTTGGTCATGATCTTGACCGTCCTCGGCGCCTGCATCCTTCCACTTTCGCAATGTGATAGAGACCAGTATCTTCTCCAAATCCCTAAACTTAGGTAGCGGACCCCGCCAATCTTGATGTGATATTAATTGCCTGCCCAGGTATTCCCGAGAGATTATTATGTCATATTCTTGTACTTCCTGCTTCTTTCTTCTTCTCTTGCTTTTAACGACAATGCGAACAATATCAATAACACCTGATCGAAAAAAGAAGGGATGCCACTGGTATGGCAAATTTTCATAAGTTACGATTACAACTTATCAACAGGCAGCACTTATTTACCACCTTAGAGGTATAAAATATGGAGGACAGTTTAATCCCGAACATCTTTATCGCATTTTCATAATAAGCTTTGTAATCAAATTGTCGGAACAAACTCCTTTCAGTCTTTTAATGCCACAGGCTATCTGTATATTAATTTCGTCGTAACTTTAATTTTGTTTTCCCCAGTAATTGTGTAATTTTCATTTTAATATATGAACAACTCTGTACTTTGTACGCAATATCCTTATTAATGCCTCTCATTATGAATTCATAAACGCTACATCACAATAAGCTACGAAATTGTGACTCAATTTTTGGGAACAAGATTCATCCTTCTGAAAAGGAACAATAAAATCTATTAAACAGTCTATGTATTCATCTTCATTTTGCTATAGTTAAATTTGATCTAATCCACTGTACGTGATTCCGCTGTCTATTAGCTTATGCAAACTAATACTGGCACCCATCCACTATGCCGTTGCTGCAATGGCTGCTGCGATCGTCTATCATGTGGAATAGGAACCGTATGTACCTGCCCGTTGCTGCCCTAGCTAGTCTTACATCAAATTGCAAGAAAATCACTTATATAAACTACTCTACTATGCAATATGTTCACTCCGGGTATCTTGCGGGATAGGCAGAGGGAATAAATGCATATGATGAAGAAATAATGCAGGAAGAAATAATGGCGAATATTCTTTTCTCATCCACGAGTCCAGTGGATAAATGTTCCGCCTAGTGACCAACAGGTTTCCGGTTCGAATCCTGGCATGTACCA